>OX336389.2:1012571539-1014971539 GCA_946902985.2 Meconema thalassinum
AGAACTAAAAGCTCAAGCAGCCTTAACCTCCCTATGAAGGCTTCCAAAAAGATGGTATATTGGCTTTCACGGCCGGTGAATTAAAAACTCAGCAATTCTTCTAGGTTTATGCCGTGTCTTGTGTGGGGTTTCGCCTAGGACACCAAGCTAGGCTCATCGGCGGGCTCTTGGTGTCCCCGCCCGGACCCCCCACAGGAGTGACGAACTGCGCGCCACCTCCCTTTATATAAGGTGCAACTGCACCACTTGACTACGAGAACTAAAAGCTCAAGCAGCCTTAACCTCCCTATGAAGGCTTCCAAAAAGATGGTATATTGGCTTTCACGGCCGGTGAATTAAAACTCAGCAATTCTTCTAGGTTTATGCCGTGTCTTGTGTGGGGTTTCGCCTAGGACACCAAGCTAGGCTCATCGGCGGGCTCTTGGTGTCCCCGCCCGGACCCCCACAGGAGTGACGAACTGCGCGCCACCTCCCTTTATATAAGGTGCAACTGCACCACTTGACTACGAGAACTAAAACTCAAGCAGCCTTAACCTCCCTATGAAGGCTTCCAAAAAGATGGTATATTGGCTTTCACGGCCGGTGAATTAAAACTCAGCAATTCTTCTAGGTTTATGCCGTGTCTTGTGTGGGGTTTCGCCTAGGACACCAAGCTAGGCTCATCGGCGGGCTCTTGGTGTCCCCGCCCGGACCCCCACAGGAGTGACGAACTGCGCGCCACCTCCCTTTATATAAGGTGCAACTGCACCACTTGACTACGAGAACTAAAAGCTCAAGCAGCCTTAACCTCCCTATGAAGGCTTCCAAAAAGATGGTATATTGGCTTTCACGGCCGGTGAATTAAAACTCAGCAATTCTTCTAGGTTTATGCCGTGTCTTGTGTGGGGTTTCGCCTAGGACACCAAGCTAGGCTCATCGGCGGGCTCTTGGTGTCCCCGCCCGGACCCCCACAGGAGTGACGAACTGCGCGCCACCTCCCTTTATATAAGGTGCAACTGCACCACTTGACTACGAGAACTAAAAGCTCAAGCAGCCTTAACCTCCCTATGAAGGCTTCCAAAAAGATGGTATATTGGCTTTCACGGCCGGTGAATTAAAACTCAGCAATTCTTCTAGGTTTATGCCGTGTCTTGTGTGGGGTTTCGCCTAGGACACCAAGCTAGGCTCATCGGCGGGCTCTTGGTGTCCCCGCCCGGACCCCCACAGGAGTGACGAACTGCGCGCCACCTCCCTTTATATAAGGTGCAACTGCACCACTTGACTACGAGAACTAAAAGCTCAAGCAGCCTTAACCTCCCTATGAAGGCTTCCAAAAAGATGGTATATTGGCTTTCACGGCCGGTGAATTAAAACTCAGCAATTCTTCTAGGTTTATGCCGTGTCTTGTGTGGGGTTTCGCCTAGGACACCAAGCTAGGCTCATCGGCGGGCTCTTGGTGTCCCCGCCCGGACCCCCACAGGAGTGACGAACTGCGCGCCACCTCCCTTTATATAAGGTGCAACTGCACCACTTGACTACGAGAACTAAAAGCTCAAGCAGCCTTAACCTCCCTATGAAGGCTTCCAAAAAGATGGTATATTGGCTTTCACGGCCGGTGAATTAAAACTCAGCAATTCTTCTAGGTTTATGCCGTGTCTTGTGTGGGGTTTCGCCTAGGACACCAAGCTAGGCTCATCGGCGGGCTCTTGGTGTCCCCGCCCGGACCCCCACAGGAGTGACGAACTGCGCGCCACCTCCCTTTATATAAGGTGCAACTGCACCACTTGACTACGAGAACTAAAAGCTCAAGCAGCCTTAACCTCCCTATGAAGGCTTCCAAAAAGATGGTATATTGGCTTTCACGGCCGGTGAATTAAAACTCAGCAATTCTTCTAGGTTTATGCCGTGTCTTGTGTGGGGTTTCGCCTAGGACACCAAGCTAGGCTCATCGGCGGGCTCTTGGTGTCCCCGCCCGGACCCCCACAGGAGTGACAAACTGCGCGCCACCTCCCTTTATATAAGGTGCAACTGCACCACTTGACTACGAGAACTAAAAGCTCAAGCAGCCTTAACCTCCCTATGAAGGCTTCCAAAAAGATGGTATATTGGCTTTCACGGCCGGTGAATTAAAACTCAGCAATTCTTCTAGGTTTATGCCGTGTCTTGTGTGGGGTTTCGCCTAGGACACCAAGCTAGGCTCATCGGCGGGCTCTTGGTGTCCCCGCCCGGACCCCCACAGGAGTGACGAACTGCGCGCCACCTCCCTTTATATAAGGTGCAACTGCACCACTTGACTACGAGAACTAAAAGCTCAAGCAGCCTTAACCTCCCTATGAAGGCTTCCAAAAAGATGGTATATTGGCTTTCACGGCCGGTGAATTAAAACTCAGCAATTCTTCTAGGTTTATGCCGTGTCTTGTGTGGGGTTTCGCCTAGGACACCAAGCTAGGCTCATCGGCGGGCTCTTGGTGTCCCCGCCCGGACCCCCACAGGAGTGACGAACTGCGCGCCACCTCCCTTTATATAAGGTGCAACTGCACCACTTGACTACGAGAACTAAAAGCTCAAGCAGCCTTAACCTCCCTATGAAGGCTTCCAAAAAGATGGTATATTGGCTTTCACGGCCGGTGAATTAAAACTCAGCAATTCTTCTAGGTTTATGCCGTGTCTTGTGTGGGGTTTCGCCTAGGACACCAAGCTAGGCTCATCGGCGGGCTCTTGGTGTCCCCGCCCGGACCCCCACAGGAGTGACGAACTGCGCGCCACCTCCCTTTATATAAGGTGCAACTGCACCACTTGACTACGAGAACTAAAAGCTCAAGCAGCCTTAACCTCCCTATGAAGGCTTCCAAAAAGATGGTATATTGGCTTTCACGGCCGGTGAATTAAAACTCAGCAATTCTTCTAGGTTTATGCCGTGTCTTGTGTGGGGTTTCGCCTAGGACACCAAGCTAGGCTCATCGGCGGGCTCTTGGTGTCCCCGCCCGGACCCCCACAGGAGTGACGAACTGCGCGCCACCTCCCTTTATATAAGGTGCAACTGCACCACTTGACTACGAGAACTAAAAGCTCAAGCAGCCTTAACCTCCCTATGAAGGCTTCCAAAAAGATGGTATATTGGCTTTCACGGCCGGTGAATTAAAACTCAGCAATTCTTCTAGGTTTATGCCGTGTCTTGTGTGGGGTTTCGCCTAGGACACCAAGCTAGGCTCATCGGCGGGCTCTTGGTGTCCCCGCCCGGACCCCCACAGGAGTGACGAACTGCGCGCCACCTCCCTTTATATAAGGTGCAACTGCACCACTTGACTACGAGAACTAAAAGCTCAAGCAGCCTTAACCTCCCTATGAAGGCTTCCAAAAAGATGGTATATTGGCTTTCACGGCCGGTGAATTAAAACTCAGCAATTCTTCTAGGTTTATGCCGTGTCTTGTGTGGGGTTTCGCCTAGGACACCAAGCTAGGCTCATCGGCGGGCTCTTGGTGTCCCCGCCCGGACCCCCACAGGAGTGACGAACTGCGCGCCACCTCCCTTTATATAAGGTGCAACTGCACCACTTGACTACGAGAACTAAAAGCTCAAGCAGCCTTAACCTCCCTATGAAGGCTTCCAAAAAGATGGTATATTGGCTTTCACGGCCGGTGAATTAAAACTCAGCAATTCTTCTAGGTTTATGCCGTGTCTTGTGTGGGGTTTCGCCTAGGACACCAAGCTAGGCTCATCGGCGGGCTCTTGGTGTCCCCGCCCGGACCCCCACAGGAGTGACGAACTGCGCGCCACCTCCCTTTATATAAGGTGCAACTGCACCACTTGACTACGAGAACTAAAACTCAAGCAGCCTTAACCTCCCTATGAAGGCTTCCAAAAAGATGGTATATTGGCTTTCACGGCCGGTGAATTAAAACTCAGCAATTCTTCTAGGTTTATGCCGTGTCTTGTGTGGGGTTTCGCCTAGGACACCAAGCTAGGCTCATCGGCGGGCTCTTGGTGTCCCCGCCCGGACCCCCACAGGAGTGACGAACTGCGCGCCACCTCCCTTTATATAAGGTGCAACTGCACCACTTGACTACGAGAACTAAAAGCTCAAGCAGCCTTAACCTCCCTATGAAGGCTTCCAAAAAGATGGTATATTGGCTTTCACGGCCGGTGAATTAAAACTCAGCAATTCTTCTAGGTTTATGCCGTGTCTTGTGTGGGGTTTCGCCTAGGACACCAAGCTAGGCTCATCGGCGGGCTCTTGGTGTCCCCGCCCGGACCCCCACAGGAGTGACGAACTGCGCGCCACCTCCCTTTATATAAGGTGCAACTGCACCACTTGACTACGAGAACTAAAAGCTCAAGCAGCCTTAACCTCCCTATGAAGGCTTCCAAAAAGATGGTATATTGGCTTTCACGGCCGGTGAATTAAAACTCAGCAATTCTTCTAGGTTTATGCCGTGTCTTGTGTGGGGTTTCGCCTAGGACACCAAGCTAGGCTCATCGGCGGGCTCTTGGTGTCCCCGCCCGGACCCCCACAGGAGTGACGAACTGCGCGCCACCTCCCTTTATATAAGGTGCAACTGCACCACTTGACTACGAGAACTAAAAGCTCAAGCAGCCTTAACTTCCCTATGAAGGCTTCCAAAAAGATGGTATATTGGCTTTCACGGCCGGTGAATTAAAACTCAGCAATTCTTCTAGGTTTATGCCGTGTCTTGTGTGGGGTTTCGCCTAGGACACCAAGCTAGGCTCATCGGCGGGCTCTTGGTGTCCCCGCCCGGACCCCCACAGGAGTGACGAACTGCGCGCCACCTCCCTTTATATAAGGTGCAACTGCACCACTTGACTACGAGAACTAAAAGCTCAAGCAGCCTTAACCTCCCTATGAAGGCTTCCAAAAAGATGGTATATTGGCTTTCACGGCCGGTGAATTAAAACTCAGCAATTCTTCTAGGTTTATGCCGTGTCTTGTGTGGGGTTTCGCCTAGGACACCAAGCTAGGCTCATCGGCGGGCTCTTGGTGTCCCCGCCCGGACCCCCACAGGAGTGACGAACTGCGCGCCACCTCCCTTTATATAAGGTGCAACTGCACCACTTGACTACGAGAACTAAAAGCTCAAGCAGCCTTAACCTCCCTATGAAGGCTTCCAAAAAGATGGTATATTGGCTTTCACGGCCGGTGAATTAAAACTCAGCAATTCTTCTAGGTTTATGCCGTGTCTTGTGTGGGGTTTCGCCTAGGACACCAAGCTAGGCTCATCGGCGGGCTCTTGGTGTCCCCGCCCGGACCCCCACAGGAGTGACGAACTGCGCGCCACCTCCCTTTATATAAGGTGCAACTGCACCACTTGACTACGAGAACTAAAAGCTCAAGCAGCCTTAACCTCCCTATGAAGGCTTCCAAAAAGATGGTATATTGGCTTTCACGGCCGGTGAATTAAAACTCAGCAATTCTTCTAGGTTTATGCCGTGTCTTGTGTGGGGTTTCGCCTAGGACACCAAGCTAGGCTCATCGGCGGGCTCTTGGTGTCCCCGCCCGGACCCCCACAGGAGTGACGAACTGCGCGCCACCTCCCTTTATATAAGGTGCAACTGCACCACTTGACTACGAGAACTAAAAGCTCAAGCAGCCTTAACCTCCCTATGAAGGCTTCCAAAAAGATGGTATATTGGCTTTCACGGCCGGTGAATTAAAACTCAGCAATTCTTCTAGGTTTATGCCGTGTCTTGTGTGGGGTTTCGCCTAGGACACCAAGCTAGGCTCATCGGCGGGCTCTTGGTGTCCCCGCCCGGACCCCCACAGGAGTGACGAACTGCGCGCCACCTCCCTTTATATAAGGTGCAACTGCACCACTTGACTACGAGAACTAAAAGCTCAAGCAGCCTTAACCTCCCTATGAAGGCTTCCAAAAAGATGGTATATTGGCTTTCACGGCCGGTGAATTAAAACTCAGCAATTCTTCTAGGTTTATGCCGTGTCTTGTGTGGGGTTTCGCCTAGGACACCAAGCTAGGCTCATCGGCGGGCTCTTGGTGTCCCCGCCCGGACCCCCACAGGAGTGACGAACTGCGCGCCACCTCCCTTTATATAAGGTGCAACTGCACCACTTGACTACGAGAACTAAAAGCTCAAGCAGCCTTAACCTCCCTATGAAGGCTTCCAAAAAGATGGTATATTGGCTTTCACGGCCGGTGAATTAAAACTCAGCAATTCTTCTAGGTTTATGCCGTGTCTTGTGTGGGGTTTCGCCTAGGACACCAAGCTAGGCTCATCGGCGGGCTCTTGGTGTCCCCGCCCGGACCCCCACAGGAGTGACGAACTGCGCGCCACCTCCCTTTATATAAGGTGCAACTGCACCACTTGACTACGAGAACTAAAAGCTCAAGCAGCCTTAACCTCCCTATGAAGGCTTCCAAAAAGATGGTATATTGGCTTTCACGGCCGGTGAATTAAAACTCAGCAATTCTTCTAGGTTTATGCCGTGTCTTGTGTGGGGTTTCGCCTAGGACACCAAGCTAGGCTCATCGGCGGGCTCTTGGTGTCCCCGCCCGGACCCCCACAGGAGTGACGAACTGCGCGCCACCTCCCTTTATATAAGGTGCAACTGCACCACTTGACTACGAGAACTAAAAGCTCAAGCAGCCTTAACCTCCCTATGAAGGCTTCCAAAAAGATGGTATATTGGCTTTCACGGCCGGTGAATTAAAACTCAGCAATTCTTCTAGGTTTATGCCGTGTCTTGTGTGGGGTTTCGCCTAGGACACCAAGCTAGGCTCATCGGCGGGCTCTTGGTGTCCCCGCCCGGACCCCCACAGGAGTGACGAACTGCGTGCCACCTCCCTTTATATAAGGTGCAACTGCACCACTTGACTACGAGAACTAAAAGCTCAAGCAGCCTTAACCTCCCTATGAAGGCTTCCAAAAAGATGGTATATTGGCTTTCACGGCCGGTGAATTAAAACTCAGCAATTCTTCTAGGTTTATGCCGTGTCTTGTGTGGGGTTTCGCCTAGGACACCAAGCTAGGCTCATCGGCGGGCTCTTGGTGTCCCCGCCCGGACCCCCACAGGAGTGACGAACTGCGCGCCACCTCCCTTTATATAAGGTGCAACTGCACCACTTGACTACGAGAACTAAAAGCTCAAGCAGCCTTAACCTCCCTATGAAGGCTTCCAAAAAGATGGTATATTGGCTTTCACGGCCGGTGAATTAAAACTCAGCAATTCTTCTAGGTTTATGCCGTGTCTTGTGTGGGGTTTCGCCTAGGACACCAAGCTAGGCTCATCGGCGGGCTCTTGGTGTCCCCGCCCGGACCCCCACAGGAGTGACGAACTGCGCGCCACCTCCCTTTATATAAGGTGCAACTGCACCACTTGACTACGAGAACTAAAAGCTCAAGCAGCCTTAACCTCCCTATGAAGGCTTCCAAAAAGATGGTATATTGGCTTTCACGGCCGGTGAATTAAAACTCAGCAATTCTTCTAGGTTTATGCCGTGTCTTGTGTGGGGTTTCGCCTAGGACACCAAGCTAGGCTCATCGGCGGGCTCTTGGTGTCCCCGCCCGGACCCCCACAGGAGTGACGAACTGCGCGCCACCTCCCTTTATATAAGGTGCAACTGCACCACTTGACTACGAGAACTAAAAGCTCAAGCAGCCTTAACCTCCCTATGAAGGCTTCCAAAAAGATGGTATATTGGCTTTCACGGCCGGTGAATTAAAACTCAGCAATTCTTCTAGGTTTATGCCGTGTCTTGTGTGGGGTTTCGCCTAGGTCACCAAGCTAGGCTCATCGGCGGGCTCTTGGTGTCCCCGCCCGGACCCCCACAGGAGTGACGAACTGCGCGCCACCTCCCTTTATATAAGGTGCAACTGCACCACTTGACTACGAGAACTAAAAGCTCAAGCAGCCTTAACCTCCCTATGAAGGCTTCCAAAAAGATGGTATATTGGCTTTCACGGCCGGTGAATTAAAACTCAGCAATTCTTCTAGGTTTATGCCGTGTCTTGTGTGGGGTTTCGCCTAGGACACCAAGCTAGGCTCATCGGCGGGCTCTTGGTGTCCCCGCCCGGACCCCCACAGGAGTGACGAACTGCGCGCCACCTCCCTTTATATAAGGTGCAACTGCACCACTTGACTACGAGAACTAAAAGCTCAAGCAGCCTTAACCTCCCTATGAAGGCTTCCAAAAAGATGGTATATTGGCTTTCACGGCCGGTGAATTAAAACTCAGCAATTCTTCTAGGTTTATGCCGTGTCTTGTGTGGGGTTTCGCCTAGGACACCAAGCTAGGCTCATCGGCGGGCTCTTGGTGTCCCCCGCCCGGACCCCCACAGGAGTGACGAACTGCGCGCCACCTCCCTTTATATAAGGTGCAACTGCACCACTTGACTACGAGAACTAAAAGCTCAAGCAGCCTTAACCTCCCTATGAAGGCTTCCAAAAAGATGGTATATTGGCTTTCACGGCCGGTGAATTAAAACTCAGCAATTCTTCTAGGTTTATGCCGTGTCTTGTGTGGGGTTTCGCCTAGGACACCAAGCTAGGCTCATCGGCGGGCTCTTGGTGTCCCCGCCCGGACCCCCACAGGAGTGACGAACTGCGCGCCACCTCCCTTTATATAAGGTGCAACTGCACCACTTGACTACGAGAACTAAAAGCTCAAGCAGCCTTAACCTCCCTATGAAGGCTTCCAAAAAGATGGTATATTGGCTTTCACGGCCGGTGAATTAAAACTCAGCAATTCTTCTAGGTTTATGCCGTGTCTTGTGTGGGGTTTCGCCTAGGACACCAAGCTAGGCTCATCGGCGGGCTCTTGGTGTCCCCGCCCGGACCCCCACAGGAGTGACGAACTGCGCGCCACCTCCCTTTATATAAGGTGCAACTGCACCACTTGACTACGAGAACTAAAAGCTCAAGCAGCCTTAACCTCCCTATGAAGGCTTCCAAAAAGATGGTATATTGGCTTTCACGGCCGGTGAATTAAAACTCAGCAATTCTTCTAGGTTTATGCCGTGTCTTGTGTGGGGTTTCGCCTAGGACACCAAGCTAGGCTCATCGGCGGGCTCTTGGTGTCCCCGCCCGGACCCCCACAGGAGTGACGAACTGCGCGCCACCTCCCTTTATATAAGGTGCAACTGCACCACTTGACTACGAGAACTAAAAGCTCAAGCAGCCTTAACCTCCCTATGAAGGCTTCCAAAAAGATGGTATATTGGCTTTCACGGCCGGTGAATTAAAACTCAGCAATTCTTCTAGGTTTATGCCGTGTCTTGTGTGGGGTTTCGCCTAGGACACCAAGCTAGGCTCATCGGCGGGCTCTTGGTGTCCCCGCCCGGACCCCCACAGGAGTGACGAACTGCGCGCCACCTCCCTTTATATAAGGTGCAACTGCACCACTTGACTACGAGAACTAAAAGCTCAAGCAGCCTTAACCTCCCTATGAAGGCTTCCAAAAAGATGGTATATTGGCTTTCACGGCCGGTGAATTAAAACTCAGCAATTCTTCTAGGTTTATGCCGTGTCTTGTGTGGGGTTTCGCCTAGGACACCAAGCTAGGCTCATCGGCGGGCTCTTGGTGTCCCCGCCCCGCCGAAACTGAACATGCTCTCCTTACTGCCGACAGGCTTCATATCCCCCGCCACTCCTACCACCCTACCAAACCTCCTATACCTCCTAAGGCCCTTAACCTTTTACGCATAGCCCATGACTATTATCGGGCCTATCTCCGCACCCGAGATCCTGACACCCTCCGCCAACATCGTCGCCATCTCCGTCATGCCAAATCTTATATCCGTGCTATTAAACGCAAAACCTGGAACGATGCATGCACCCGTCTGGATGACACACCCGATCCTTCTAAATTCTGGTCTACCTTTCAACGCCTCACGAAGTCTCGTCCATCCTACCCTACCTACCCCATTTATACCCCCACCTCAGTTCCCACTACTCCCCTCGAAAAGGCTAACCTTTTTGCATCTCACTACTACCATGTTTTCTCTCCAACCAACAACCCTAAAGTCCAAAATCCAAATGATGTGCTTATCCAACGTCTTCAAGACCCGAAACTTACACCTGACCTCCAACCTTCCTTCGCTCACTTTACTAACATTGATTACTCTCATCCTCTTAATCATCCCATTTCTCCTTCTGAAATCACATCAATTCTTCGCCATCGTAAAAACACCGCTCCAGGAACTGATACCATTACCTACCGGCACCTCCAAGCCGCCCCCCCCATTCTTACCCATGTTCTTTCCCTTATATATACCACAATGCTATACACCGGTTTTTATCCCACCCACTGGTGTAAAGCTTCCATCCTTCTTTTCCTGAAACCCCACAAAGCTCCCTCTGATATAAACTCCTACCGCCCCATAAGCCTTCTTCCAGTACTATCCAAACTATTCGAACTAATCCTTGCAAAACGAATCAGCTCCTATCTCGAATCTCTCCATTTACTACCCGAATCCCAAGCCGGCTTCCGTGCCCACCGATCGACGCAAGACCACCTTTTCCACTTAACCGCCTCATTGTCCGCTTTCATGAAACCTCGCCGCACTGCTGCTCTCATATGCCTCGATGTAGAGAAAGCTTTCGATAAGGTCTACCACCCCGTACTCTTATACAAACTCCGACATCTCCCCATCCCCCCTTCCCTTATCCGTCTGATATATAATTTCTTATCACACCGCACAGCCTCTATCCGAATCAAATCAGCACATTCCTACACCTTCTCCATTCGTGCCGGCGTCCCCCAGGGGTCGCCACTTTCCCCCTTACTCTACCTTTTATTTACCCACGATATTCCACACCCACCTCCCCCGCTACGCCTTTATCAATTTGCTGACGACCTAGCTATCCTCGCCCTCGGTCACACTGCCCCCAAACTACAAAATCTTCTCCAATCCTACCTCAACACTCTTCAGTCCTGGTTCCTCTCTTCTCATATAACAGTCAATGCTCGGAAAACCCAATTCATAGTCTTTAGAAAAAAATCCCGCCTCTGCCCTCCCCGCAACCGAATCCATCTCACCCTGAACTCTCTCCCTCTTCTCGAAACCAACAAACTCATATACCTCGGTATCACCTTTCAAAACAACCTACAATGGACCCACCATCTCCGCCTCCTTACCAGCCGCGCCCTTCATCGTCTAACTGCTACCCGCTCCCTCACCGGCCATACCTGGGGCCTGAAAGCCCCTATGATCATCCGTATATACCGTGCTTTCATCCTCCCTGTCCTACTCTACGCTTCCATGTCCTGGCTCACCGCGCCCCCTCCTCTTTATTTTAATCTGCTAAAACTTGATCGCCACGCCCTCCGCATGGCATACCGCCTACCTTATGACACACCATCCGCTGATTTTACCACCCTCTATACCTTTCCTACGATTATCACTACCCTACATAACCTACGCCTAAAGTACCTTACCCGTGCTCGTCTCGCAAACCTCCCATTCTTTTCCGAAGCTCTATCTGTCTCTCCCCTTGCCCAAGATATCCTCAATGACAACCGCACCCCTGCAAATTCTCATCTCTTTCCCCCACCCATAACCTAGTCTCCTCAACACAGCTCAGCCCTCCACCCCCAGCTGCCTTTGGCTATGAAACACACGTCGCTTCATTTACTTTCCGCGCGCTCCTGGGGGTGGTGTCAACCCAGCCACGTTGAAGTCCAGTGAGTGTTCGGCGCATAGCCTTCAAAGATATCGCTTTCACTAGTCGCATCTCTCCGATACCCATTCAATGTACTGCCAGTGAAAAGTGCTCCATATGCGTGTGATTGCCCCCAGTGATTATACATCCCCAAACAAGTGTATTCTTTAAACTATGCTTAACAAATCATACGATTATGGACAAAGAAAGAACAAGAAACTAGGATAAATCCAAGGAACTTTGATTGAAATATGTATATATATGTTTTGTATTTATATATTAGTGTACATTTGTTTTTGCCCACATATCGCTTTATGTCTTGTGCCTTCTGTATGTAACATTGTGTTGAACAATAAATGGGGGTGTGAGTGGGGCCTCGGCCCGGGCGGGGTGTTGTGTTGGGCCTTTCCTTGGGGGGTCTCCTTTGTTGGTCGGGGTGACCTCTGCGCCACCAAACAGAGAAATCATTCAATTCACGCATGTCCTGACATGCTCCCAGCAAAATAATTTCATTAAAATTAAAATAACAAATATCCAATGGCCTAAGGGCTACTAGTCTAGCCGATGGCCAGCCTGCTCCCGCGCTTCGCGCGGAAGCAGGAATTGAAATAACAACTAGAGAGAGAGCAGTTCGTCACTCCTGTGGGGGTCCGGGCGGGGACACCAAGAGCCCGCCGATGAGCCTAGCTTGGTGTCCTAGGCGAAACCCCACACAAGACACGGCATAAACCTAGAAGAATTGCTGAGTTTTAATTCACCGGCCGTGAAAGCCAATATACCATCTTTTTGGAAGCCTTCATAGGGAGGTTAAGGCTGCTTGAGCTTTTAGTTCTCGTAGTCAAGTGGTGCAGTTGCACCTTATATAAAGGGAGGTGGCGCGCAGTTCGTCACTCCTGTGGGGGTCCGGGCGGGGACACCAAGAGCCCGCCGATGAGCCTAGCTTGGTGTCCTAGGCGAAACCCCACACAAGACACGGCATAAACCTAGAAGAATTGCTGAGTTTTAATTCACCGGCCGTGAAAGCCAATATACCATCTTTTTGGAAGCCTTCATAGGGAGGTTAAGGCTGCTTGAGCTTTTAGTTCTCGTAGTCAAGTGGTGCAGTTGCACCTTATATAAAGGGAGGTGGCGCGCAGTTCGTCACTCCTGTGGGGGTCCGGGCGGGGACACCAAGAGCCCGCCGATGAGCCTAGCTTGGTGTCCTAGCTGAAACCCCACACAAGACACGGCATAAACCTAGAAGAATTGCTGAGTTTTAATTCACCGGCCGTGAAAGCCAATATACCATCTTTTTGGAAGCCTTCATAGGGAGGTTAAGGCTGCTTGAGCTTTTAGTTCTCGTAGTCAAGTGGTGCAGTTGCACCTTATATAAAGGGAGGTGGCGCGCAGTTCGTCACTCCTGTGGGGGTCCGGGCGGGGACACCAAGAGCCCGCCGATGAGCCTAGCTTGGTGTCCTAGGCGAAACCCCACACAAGACACGGCATAAACCTAGAAGAATTGCTGAGTTTTAATTCACCGGCCGTGAAAGCCAATATACCATCTTTTTGGAAGCCTTCATAGGGAGGTTAAGGCTGCTTGAGCTTTTAGTTCTCGTAGTCAAGTGGTGCAGTTGCACCTTATATAAAGGGAGGTGGCGCGCAGTTCGTCACTCCTGTGGGGGTCCGGGCGGGGACACCAAGAGCCCGCCGATGAGCCTAGCTTGGTGTCCTAGGCGAAACCCCACACAAGACACGGCAAAAACCTAGAAGAATTGCTGAGTTTTAATTCACCGGCCGTGAAAGCCAATATACCATCTTTTTGGAAGCCTTCATAGGGAGGTTAAGGCTGCTTGAGCTTTTAGTTCTCGTAGTCAAGTGGTGCAGTTGCACCTTATATAAAGGGAGGTGGCGCGCAGTTCGTCACTCCTGTGGGGGTCCGGGCGGGGACACCAAGAGCCCGCCGATGAGCCTAGCTTGGTGTCCTAGGCGAAACCCCACACAAGACACGGCATAAACCTAGAAGAATTGCTGAGTTTTAATTCACCGGCCGTGAAAGCCAATATACCATCTTTTTGGAAGCCTTCATAGGGAGGTTAAGGCTGCTTGAGCTTTTAGTTCTCGTAGTCAAGTGGTGCAGTTGCACCTTATATAAAGGGAGGTGGCGCGCAGTTCGTCACTCCTGTGGGGGTCCGGGCGGGGACACCAAGAGCCCGCCGATGAGCCTAGCTTGGTGTCCTAGGCGAAACCCCACACAAGACACGGCATAAACCTAGAAGAATTGCTGAGTTTTAATTCACCGGCCGTGAAAGCCAATATACCATCTTTTTGGAAGCCTTCATAGGGAGGTTAAGGCTGCTTGAGCTTTTAGTTCTCGTAGTCAAGTGGTGCAGTTGCACCTTATATAAAGGGAGGTGGCGCGCAGTTCGTCACTCCTGTGGGGGTCCGGGCGGGGACACCAAGAGCCCGCCGATGAGCCTAGCTTGGTGTCCTAGGCGAAACCCCACACAAGACACGGCATAAACCTAGAAGAATTGCTGAGTTTTAATTCACCGGCCGTGAAAGCCAATATACCATCTTTTTGGAAGCCTTCATAGGGAGGTTAAGGCTGCTTGAGCTTTTAGTTCTCGTAGTCAAGTGGTGCAGTTGCACCTTATATAAAGGGAGGTGGCGCGCAGTTCGTCACTCCTGTGGGGGTCCGGGCGGGGACACCAAGAGCCCGCCGATGAGCCTAGCTTGGTGTCCTAGGCGAAACCCCACACAAGACACGGCATAAACCTAGAAGAATTGCTGAGTTTTAATTCACCGGCCGTGAAAGCCAATATACCATCTTTTTGGAAGCCTTCATAGGGAGGTTAAGGCTGCTTGAGCTTTTAGTTCTCGTAGTCAAGTGGTGCAGTTGCACCTTATATAAAGGGAGGTGGCGCGCAGTTCGTCACTCCTGTGGGGGTCCGGGCGGGGACACCAAGAGCCCGCCGATGAGCCTAGCTTGGTGTCCTAGGCGAAACCCCACACAAGACACGGCATAAACCTAGAAGAATTGCTGAGTTTTAATTCACCGGCCGTGAAAGCCAATATACCATCTTTTTGGAAGCCTTCATAGGGAGGTTAAGGCTGCTTGAGCTTTTAGTTCTCGTAGTCAAGTGGTGCAGTTGCACCTTATATAAAGGGAGGTGGCGCGCTGTTCGTCACTCCTGTGGGGGTCCGGGCGGGGACACCAAGAGCCCGCCGATGAGCCTAGCTTGGTGTCCTAGGCGAAACCCCACACAAGACACGGCATAAACCTAGAAGAATTGCTGAGTTTTAATTCACCGGCCGTGAAAGCCAATATACCATCTTTTTGGAAGCCTTCATAGGGAGGTTAAGGCTGCTTGAGCTTTTAGTTCTCGTAGTCAAGTGGTGCAGTTGCACCTTATATAAAGGGAGGTGGCGCGCAGTTCGTCACTCCTGTGGGGGTCCGGGCGGGGACACCAAGAGCCCGCCGATGAGCCTAGCTTGGTGTCCTAGGCGAAACCCCACACAAGACACGGCAAAAACCTAGAAGAATTGCTGAGTTTTAATTCACCGGCCGTGAAAGCCAATATACCATCTTTTTGGAAGCCTTCATAGGGAGGTTAAGGCTGCTTGAGCTTTTAGTTCTCGTAGTCAAGTGGTGCAGTTGCACCTTATATAAAGGGAGGTGGCGCGCAGTTCGTCACTCCTGTGGGGGTCCGGGCGGGGACACCAAGAGCCCGCCGATGAGCCTAGCTTGGTGTCCTAGGCGAAACCCCACACAAGACACGGCATAAACCTAGAAGAATTGCTGAGTTTTAATTCACCGGCCGTGAAAGCCAATATACCATCTTTTTGGAAGCCTTCATAGGGAGGTTAAGGCTGCTTGAGCTTTTAGTTCTCGTAGTCAAGTGGTGCAGTTGCACCTTATATAAAGGGAGGTGGCGCGCAGTTCGTCACTCCTGTGGGGGTCCGGGCGGGGACACCAAGAGCCCGCCGATGAGCCTAGCTTGGTGTCCTAGGCGAAACCCCACACAAGACACGGCATAAACCTAGAAGAATTGCTGAGTTTTAATTCACCGGCCGTGAAAGCCAATATACCATCTTTTTGGAAGCCTTCATAGGGAGGTTAAGGCTGCTTGAGCTTTTAGTTCTCGTAGTCAAGTGGTGCAGTTGCACCTTATATAAAGGGAGGTGGCGCGCAGTTCGTCACTCCTGTGGGGGTCCGGGCGGGGACACCAAGAGCCCGCCGATGAGCCTAGCTTGGTGTCCTAGGCGAAACCCCACACAAGACACGGCATAAACCTAGAAGAATTGCTGAGTTTTAATTCACCGGCCGTGAAAGCCAATATACCATCTTTTTGGAAGCCTTCATAGGGAGGTTAAGGCTGCTTGAGCTTTTAGTTCTCGTAGTCAAGTGGTGCAGTTGCACCTTATATAAAGGGAGGTGGCGCGCAGTTCGTCACTCCTGTGGGGGTCCGGGCGGGGACACCAAGAGCCCGCCGATGAGCCTAGCTTGGTGTCCTAGGCGAAACCCCACACAAGACACGGCATAAACCTAGAAGAATTGCTGAGTTTTAATTCACCGGCCGTGAAAGCCAATATACCATCTTTTTGGAAGCCTTCATAGGGAGGTTAAGGCTGCTTGAGCTTTTAGTTCTCGTAGTCAAGTGGTGCAGTTGCACCTTATATAAAGGGAGGTGGCGCGCAGTTCGTCACTCCTGTGGGGGTCCGGGCGGGGACACCAAGAGCCCGCCGATGAGCCTAGCTTGGTGTCCTAGGCGAAACCCCACACAAGACACGGCATAAACCTAGAAGAATTGCTGAGTTTTAATTCACCGGCCGTGAAAGCCAATATACCATCTTTTTGGAAGCCTTCATAGGGAGGTTAAGGCTGCTTGAGCTTTTAGTTCTCGTAGTCAAGTGGTGCAGTTGCACCTTATATAAAGGGAGGTGGCGCGCAGTTCGTCACTCCTGTGGGGGTCCGGGCGGGGACACCAAGAGCCCGCCGATGAGCCTAGCTTGGTGTCCTAGGCGAAACCCCACACAAGACACGGCATAAACCTAGAAGAATTGCTGAGTTTTAATTCACCGGCCGTGAAAGCCAATATACCATCTTTTTGGAAGCCTTCATAGGGAGGTTAAGGCTGCTTGAGCTTTTAGTTCTCGTAGTCAAGTGGTGCAGTTGCACCTTATATAAAGGGAGGTGGCGCGCAGTTCGTCACTCCTGTGGGGGTCCGGGCGGGGACACCAAGAGCCCGCCGATGAGCCTAGCTTGGTGTCCTAGGCGAAACCCCACACAAGACACGGCATAAACCTAGAAGAATTGCTGAGTTTTAATTCACCGGCCGTGAAAGCCAATATACCATCTTTTTGGAAGCCTTCATAGGGAGGTTAAGGCTGCTTGAGCTTTTAGTTCTCGTAGTCAAGTGGTGCAGTTGCACCTTATATAAAGGGAGGTGGCGCGCAGTTCGTCACTCCTGTGGGGGTCCGGGCGGGGACACCAAGAGCCCGCCGATGAGCCTAGCTTGGTGTCCTAGGCGAAACCCCACACAAGACACGGCATAAACCTAGAAGAATTGCTGAGTTTTAATTCACCGGCCGTGAAAGCCAATATACCATCTTTTTGGAAGCCTTCATAGGGAGGTTAAGGCTGCTTGAGCTTTTAGTTCTCGTAGTCAAGTGGTGCAGTTGCACCTTATATAAAGGGAGGTGGCGCGCTGTTCGTCACTCCTGTGGGGGTCCGGGCGGGGACACCAAGAGCCCGCCGATGAGCCTAGCTTGGTGTCCTAGGCGAAACCCCACACTAGACACGGCATAAACCTAGAAGAATTGCTGAGTTTTAATTCACCGGCCGTGAAAGCCAATATACCATCTTTTTGGAAGCCTTCATAGGGAGGTTAAGGCTGCTTGAGCTTTTAGTTCTCGTAGTCAAGTGGTGCAGTTGCACCTTATATAAAGGGAGGTGGCGCGCAGTTCGTCACTCCTGTGGGGGTCCGGGCGGGGACACCAAGAGCCCGCCGATGAGCCTAGCTTGGTGTCCTAGGCGAAACCCCACACAAGACACGGCATAAACCTAGAAGAATTGCTGAGTTTTAATTCACCGGCCGTGAAAGCCAATATACCATCTTTTTGGAAGCCTTCATAGGGAGGTTAAGGCTGCTTGAGCTTTTAGTTCTCGTAGTCAAGTGGTGCAGTTGCACCTTATATAAAGGGAGGTGGCGCGCAGTTCGTCACTCCTGTGGGGGTCCGGGCGGGGACACCAAGAGCCCGCCGATGAGCCTAGCTTGGTGTCCTAGGCGAAACCCCACACAAGACACGGCATAAACCTAGAAGAATTGCTGAGTTTTAATTCACCGGCCGTGAAAGCCAATATACCATCTTTTTGGAAGCCTTCATAGGGAGGTTAAGGCTGCTTGAGCTTTTAGTTCTCGTAGTCAAGTGGTGCAGTTGCACCTTATATAAAGGGAGGTGGCGCGCAGTTCGTCACTCCTGTGGGGGTCCGGGCGGGGACACCAAGAGCCCGCCGATGAGCCTAGCTTGGTGTCCTAGGCGAAACCCCACACAAGACACGGCATAAACCTAGAAGAATTGCTGAGTTTTAATTCACCGGCCGTGAAAGCCAATATACCATCTTTTTGGAAGCCTTCATAGGGAGGTTAAGGCTGCTTGAGCTTTTAGTTCTCGTAGTCAAGTGGTGCAGTTGCACCTTATATAAAGGGAGGTGGCGCGCAGTTCGTCACTCCTGTGGGGGTCCGGGCGGGGACACCAAGAGCCCGCCGATGAGCCTAGCTTGGTGTCCTAGGCGAAACCCCACACAAGACACGGCATAAACCTAGAAGAATTGCTGAGTTTTATATCATAGTGTTCAATAATTATTTATAACATTTAGATTGTTCATAACTTAGTCAAACGACAATTGAAAAATATTTACACGCCTCTATTAATCCCGTTTGTTTCAAATTATTATTATAGATATTTACATAGTTATTTACATTATTTATATTTTATTTATATTTGAAATACATTAACCACACGTTTATCCGGTTGATATTTTCTTAAATCGTGGTAATATAATCGACCGATGAAGGTTACTTATATTTAAATTTTAGATTCAGGTTTAATAAGATTTAATAATTATTATTTGTGACGGTAACCTCCATTCAAAATCTATAATTCAATCAATTTATCACTCTTGTTAATTTTAACAGTAACTTCACATGAATAATTTTCAATGGACCTGAACAATACAACTCAGCGGAAACATACCTCGCACAAACGCACAAAATTGGCCCATAATTCATCATATATCTCATTATATATGGCATCAAAATCTTCCACAATACACACAAAATACCTCCACTTATAAATTCATCGTCATCATCAATATTACTGTGGGAACCTCCTTCACTTATTAAAGGGCATTATTCATCAGCGACTTTTACACGTCCACTGAACTAACGATTATACATCCATAGTTCCTCTTTAAAAATTCTTATATTCATCAATAGTATCGAAAACTGTTATTATATTTAACCTTCGTGGGTTTCATTCATGAAGCGATATGAAGTAAAAATTTGCCAGTCACAAATAAATTTAATAGCAAATACGATAAGACACGCCTCCCTGGTCTATCAAAATGAATTAATCTCATCATAATTATCGCAGTATTTTTATACTATATTCAAGCAAAATTCATTTAACTGCAGAAATAGTCGAATAGAATGCAAATAGACCAGAAAATGCAAACATTATTGTTTCAATCTAGAATTGAGAAAATCTCCTATCAATTGTTCATTACTATAGTGTACTGAATAAATCGTATTCAAAGTTCATATTTCATAAAATTGTCTATAATGCAATGGTATTTCAGAATTGACTAAAAATGTCTGTGTTTCAATCATGTTCATAAAAACGACTAGTATTTCCACGATAGTCGATAAAGTAGTAGATTTTAACGCTCTAAAATCTTTTAATCATTCTTCTTTCTTGAGGATGACAGAAAATTGGTCAAAGTAATTTACTGAAAAGAATTACTTTAATAAAACGACACGCTGTCTGAATTCAAACTTGCCATAGAAAGTCGTTAACTTTACAGTCAAATCGTGACTACAAGAAAAATTCAAATTCTCGAAAGAATATTTAACTTCAGTATAAACTGATCCAAAATGTTTAAATATTCAAATGACATAATAATGTCTCAATAAATCGAAGAAAATGGCATAAAGCTGCAAAGTGTACAGAGTACAGAAACATCTAGCAAAAGAATATGGGGCAATCAAATATATGACAGAAAATATGGGAAAGATAGTTGCTCAGATCTCACTAAAATGGCTCAAATAAATCAAGAAACGTTCACGGCTACCTTATCTGTTGGATTGAAGTTCTAGAAGAAAATTTCAAAGAAGACTGCTGCTGGTTCCATTTCACCACAGGATAGATGTGCACCGACCTCGAACCTGGAACCAGCGCCCTCGGAGAATAGAACAGCTTCCTCCTCCAGAAATCGCACTGCTCCGTGTAGACGATAGACATCCTTCTGGCAAAACTCTTCTTTGTGTGCTGGGAAAAACCCTTGCCACTCTTGAAAGTTCCCTGAAGATCTTGTAGAAATCAGCCATGAAGTTCATTGCAAATATTTCCGCAGAAATGTTCATAATTGTGGAGTATGAATTTATTTCCACTGCCATTTGATGTAATTCAGCGATGGATTACGATGCATGAGTGTAGCTGAATGTTCACTACATGCTCGTCTTTGTAGAATGACGATTATCGAAGCTCCATGTTGCTACTTCACACTACTGATGTATGTCCCAATTGCATTAAAGTTTTAGTCTTCCATCTCCACTTCCATTATAATGTTAGTCGAAAGTACTGCCAGATTGTATAGTTCCATTGTAGAATGTAGCGTTGTATCACCAAATGTAATCTTCAGTATCACGGTTGCAATACACGTGTCTGCCGTAGCGTAGAATGTGGTAGTAAAAGTGCTTCTCAGGATTCGAGAAAAACACTTTTCTCTGCAGTCTTTAGATGCGAATATCTTCTGAAGTATTATAATGAAAAAGTTCAACTTTCGCACACGCCTCAATATTGTAATGCACTATTGAATTAGTATAAATGCAGTAGCTAATTCTTGATAGATAAACTTGTAGAATCGTTTATGTGTGCGCTCCAACTTCGCCTAGTTTTAGTAACAGTAAAATTGCACTGCTGGATACCAAATACTGTTCGATGCGGTGGACTCTGCCACGCTTGCTTATGACGATATGCTTGTTCTATCAGAACACGAAGTCAGACTATGAAGTCAGAATAAAACCACCAAGTGAGAAGCTCCTCTCTGCTGTGCAAGGCCTTTTATCAACTTTGAAGGGGCGTATCCATCCCTACCATAGCTTCTTCTTCCATCATTACTCGAAGTTCCAACATTGGCTATTCTTGACGGATTTTCAGATTTCAAAAACATATAATTAATTTCTTCAAAATTCCAAATCAATGCCATAACTGAAAATAGTTTTCCACAATTCTGCATGCCAAAAGTTATTAAATATGGTAGTTTCAGTAATCTCCGTCTCCCTCGAAGCTATCATTCATTGGTTCGAGCCTCTCCTCCAATAGCGTAACTTCTTCCTCAGCACGTTTACTTGCTTCCCTGCGACTGCGTCGTAAATCTAAGATCCTTCTCGAACAAAATCGTGACGTCAGCAAGAATCTAAGCTCAGCCAGCCTACTTGCTCGAGCGTTGCGTCATCCACGCCTACGTCATGAATATACACGTCACAACTATGACGGCCATAACTTTATTCACATATGCCAATACAGCCACCGTGGTCTCAGTATAATTCAATTTACGGGGGCAGTACCATATATGGGTAATTTCGGCTCATTTTATAATGTATAGATCTGGCGAATCTCTGCTGCACTCCTTCTAGTAATCTTATGTATTTTTTACGCCACGGATTCCACACTACGCTTGCATATTCTAATTTCGCCCTTAAGTAAGCATTATAGAGTATAATGCCCGTTTTCACCTCCCGATGATTAATTCTATCCTAGAAGTAGCGAACCACATGTAGGAGCAACCAGAAGTGGTAAGAATTGATTTCCATTCCTATCAAGCTCAAACACCTGGACTCAATAACAATGATGAAATTCAATTCGTTATCAACAACCAAGATATTTACACCCTACCACATGAAAGTGTCATTCAGATTGAAGGTCGGCTTACCAAAGCCGATGGCTCTTCACCCTCCACATCCAAGTTACCCAACCATGCTTTTGTCTTTCTGTTTTCTGATATCGTGGTGGATAGCACTCGAAATGTGGGTATTTCCAGTGATCTTATAATGAGGAAGACGGTAAAACACTTTGCATGGCGGGTTGGTGTCCTGACTCAACCAATGACTGGATGGTACACACCGCTGTCACATTTATTGGATATTTACCTCTTAAACTGATTTTAGGCTTTGCCGAAGATCACCAGCGCATTGTGGTCAACGCGAGGCAAGTGCTTTATCTGGCGAGAGACAGGAGTGATAATAATGCACTCAAGGGAGCCGACAATGCCCCCATAGATTCAAAAGTTCAACAGCTTCGATTACTATGAAAAGTGTCCCATGTGACCCTTGACGATAGCAAAAAACTGGACATACTCAAGATGGTAAAAAAGAGATATGCCTCTACCCATGGAATTTAGAAGCTGGGCGCTCCATGAGTACCCACTATTGCCCGCCACCAACACACACAGTTGGTCTGTAAAAGCAGCTCGCTCTACATGATCGTAGGTTATCAAACGAATCGCAAGTATCAAAAATCCAAAGATGTCACGCAATTGGATCATCTGCAATTGAGAAATACACGTCTTTTCCTCAACGGTGCTGTGTTTCCCTATGAAGGTCTGGATATGGATTTTTCGAAAAATAAGTTTGGTCCCCTGTACGACTTGTTTTCTAAATTTAGATGGTCGTATTATCAAAAAGAGAACAGCCCCATGCTGTCACCCCAAGCGTTTAAGGCAAGGGCGCCACTGATTTTCTTTGACTGTTCTTACTTGGAAGAGTCTGTCAAGCCATCCAATATTGACATTCGACTAGATTTTGAAACGCATGACAATGTACCAGCCAATACAACGGCCTACTGTTTGATTATTCATCACAAACAAGTCAACTATTATCCACTGTCCAACTAAGGGACAAGTGTAAGCTTATAAATAACAGGTCAACCCACGTCAAGCCGCTCAGTCATGCCTTGCTTTAAAGCCTCAAGAGGTGTCACACCTATGAATTTAAACTCTGAGGAACAACGTTTCAATACTTTTGCGACGTGGCCTGTGCCTTTCATAAACCCTCAAGCCTTGGCGGCTGCTGGCTTCTATTATTTAAAAACAAATGATCAAGTGATATGTGCCTTTTGTGCCATCACCATAGACCAATGGCAAGAGAGTGATGAACCCATGCAGGAACATCAGCGCTGGTCACCCGCCTGCCCCTACCTGTGCAGAATGGAGGTGGGAAATATACCCTGTCATTCAAGCTATCCCACACACTTGCCTCCGAGTGATGAAAAACCAGTTACGATACGTGTGAGCTGTATGGTGTCAACGGTGCTTCGGTGAGCAGCTGACTGTCAAAAACGCCTAGTTTAGAGACATTGGGACATCGTCGGTCTCATGGACATTACAAACACAAAAGACTGTATTGTTGTATGAGTTGGTACCTCCCCTATCCCAAAATGACAAATGCCTCTAAGACGTGTTATGACAAAAATGATGTAATAAAAACTTAAGTGGTTGTTATTGTTATTCTTATTATTGTTTTCTTGTCCCCTGTCCTACCCTAACCTCATTTTTTTAAAACTAGCATGGCAGGTAAGTCCATGCCATGGGCACACCTTAGTGGTCGATCGTCAGTCAGTCGTCAGTTGAACTTGGTCTAGACAAGCGTCAACATGTTGCACATACTCATTGTGGATTGCCGAGGGTTTAAAATTGGCGACAACAAATTTATATTTAAACAACTGGCCATTATCGATTGTACCACGTTTTGGATATCGCAAGCTACGCATTTGGTATTTAAACCACCCCATGCTTTTGATTTGTTGTGTGAAAAAGACCGTAATCAAACTCAGTGGATTGAAAATCATAGGCAACTAGACTGGAATCAAGGAACCATTTCCTATAAATATTTGAATGTGGTTATGAAAGCGCACTTTTCCTCTGCCAATGTGGTATTTGTGAAAGGTAATGAAAAACGTGAATAGTTGCAACCATATTTGGCGCCTTACTGTCAATGTATCGAACTCATAGACTTGGTCTGCCGCTCATTGCAAACCCTTATGGACCGCTGTCCCTATGGCAACATTACCCATACAGCCCTAGCACATGTGTGGTATCTCTTTCATTGGTTAACCACCAATGCCTGCTGGGAGTTGTTGAACAAAATTAAAACTCATGATTTACCCGTGAATGACGCCAGTGAGATTTCTACATGCGACGTGTAAACATCTACAGAACTTGTTACCATGGAGAAAGCGGATGCTACAGACAAAGCAATCGGCAGGTTCTTTGCGTGCAAAAAGAAACTAGACAGTTTTACCAAAGAGGAACTACTGGCGCTCCCCAAGTCGTTCATTTATTATGTGGCTGCCAATGCTGTGAAAGAAATCTGGCAACATGTACCAAAATCATGGACTCAAGACCCTAAGTTGAGTGAATTGCAACCCTGTACGGATTACGTTCATCATAAGCAAGTGATCATGGCGAAAATACCCTCAATGCGTAAGTGCGCGACTTGCCAGCTGGTGAAACTGTATCACGGACATAAAAGTCCGTGTAAAGACTTTGTTGAAACATTCCACGGGTGTCATGGCGAGAAAAGCAACAACAACAACAAACACAAACATCGTCCACAGAGGAGGAGGAAGATCAAACCTTTTCACCATCCATGGAAAAGGATATGCCAGACCTGTACTGGCAATGGCGTCATTGACAAAGTGATTCAATACTTACCTTTCGAAATCCATCTTCCAGGTTATCGTTTTTGTGGCCCTGGAACTCATATTGAAGAACGTTTGCAACGTGATGATGTACCCATTAATCTTTTGGATCAAGCATGTAAAGAACGTGATTTTCTTATCGCTATAGTCATCCTGGTTTAAGACATGTGGCAGATAAATCGTTATTGAAAAAAGCTAAACAACGTTTCACATTCTGTGACGCCTCAATGGGAGAGAGGATGGAAGCTCTCATTGTGATGAGTGCTATGACAGAAAAGTTGATGATGCATGGACATAAACATTGAGGAATTCAGGATGAAGAATTGGGATTTGTTAGTATTCCAGTTTCTTTTGAAATCCCTTTGTATATGAAATAAAAAACAAAGGGTTACCAGAGCACGATGTTTTTTGTTTAATTTTTAAAAATCATGATGTTGATGGATTAATTTTTCATTCTCACATTTCACATATGACCAATTCACACATTGCCATTTGCCATTTTCAATTTACAGTATTTAAAAAATGTCCATTTCAAGATTTGCGTTTTTGATGATATGGATTTTTCCGTTTTGTTGTTTACACTGTTTAAACAATGTCCGTTTAAAGTTTTAGAATTTTCATATTTCACACATGGCCATTTCCAGTTTTTAAAATGACAGTTTTACGTTTTTGAATTTTGCTGATATCGAAACATGGATTTTCCATTTTTTGTTTACACATGATGTACCCATTAATCGTTTGGATCAAGCATGTAAAGAACGTGATCTTTCTTATCGCTATAATCATCCCGGTTTAAGACATGTGACAGATAAATTGTTATTGAAAAAAGCTAATTAACGTTTCACATTCTGTGACGCCTCAATGGGACGCCTCATTTTAAAATTGGTCATTTGGTGTATGTCCAAAGTTCATTTCTGTCAATGATGTTGATGCGAGTGCTTGACCATAATGATAATGCAGTGAGTTTATTGGATTGCGAAAACGTGGAGGTACGACTACTGCAGGTAAGACTGTTTTACAATAATAATGTCTATTGACCGCTACATTTGAAAGAAAACAAAACTATTCAAAACAAAATTACTACTGACCATTTACATAATTGTCGATTTCCACATCCCCACCCACCCTACCTCACCGTGTTTGCGCTAGTCATACATACACACCAGCTTTATCTGTACTCACACAACCATACCTGCCTTTGGGAACAAACACAACTACTTTATTTATTCCCAAAAGCACATTCTTGACATGCACACTGATCCCGAAAGAGCATTTTTAGTTTACCATTTAACATTTTACCATTAGAAAAAAATTAAATACTAGTAATTTAAGTTACTTAAAAAGAAATATTACTCATTTCATATTTACAAAAACAGCAACTTTGTACAGCTTTAAAAGAATCAAACTATTTACCATTTTAAAATTCCCAACTCAGTTAAATTTAAAATTAAAATAAAAATAAACTAGGGTTCCACAGAACTTTTTAAAGAGCAAAAGGCCTAATTGGTTTGCCACTATTTACAAAAAGAAATACTATTTACAAAATCTACTATTTACAAAATACTAAATCTAAGAGTTACAAAAAATAGCCATGTCCCTAAACTAACAAACAGAAAAATAACACCTCCTCCTCCTTGCGGTCATAACCCCAGGGCAGGCTGGTAAGCAGGTCATCAGCCCACACACGTTTGTTATCCATGGAGGCGAAGGTACGTTTTCTCTTTTCCACAAGATACAAATGATGGTTGCTGGATTGTATCATGCACTGGGTATGAGACATAGCTTTGCCAGTGCGTAAAACCGCTAAGTAGTCGTCTAGACATAGCGACTTTCCCACTGTCCTACCTACACCTTTTGTTCTTTTGGCTTCCTTACAGTCTAGTGTGCGATAAGCATATATTTTGGAGGCCAAACCTACGAATTCCGTCATGATAGAATCACCGCATCCATCTTTTAAAATGCCCATTTCTTTCTTATTTTTATGGGCATCTGAAACACGTTGTCAGCGCTATAGGAAGAGGTGTCGAACCAGTCACTATGTTGCCTCATGACGTCATAGGGGTTGCAGTGGCGAAAGTGGAAAATGAAAGAGTTCGTATCCATATACAAAAGCGATACGTCCTTAAAATATTTTCTGGCAAACTCATAGTGGAATCGATACATGACTGATTTCTAAAATGACTTGGCCCAAGTAAATGGGTTTATCCATGGTCACACTGGACCTACTCATTTCAATAGTAGCCAAATTCTCATCAATAATTTTGATCAATTTGAAATTTGGCTTAATTATGTTCCGCCGAGCACCCCACTGCCCCTCCCAGACATTAAGCAATTTAATGTCGCGGTATTTGCGGACATTTTCCATGGACTTGCCATAGATACAGTTGTTCATTAATATTAAAAAATATTTTTAAACTGTAGTGTGGCCATTTGTAGGTGCTCTGTGTTGAGTTGCATGTATGGTTTGAGCCATGGTCTTTGGGCAAAGGAAATACCCCTGTGGATTTTCGTCAACACCAAGCCTTGGGCTAGACATTGCACCAACATTTGGATATGTAGCACATACCGATTCTTGTTGTAAAGTGTGCCCATGAGTTTTTCAATTTTCACTTTACTGTCAGGGGGGACCATTTGCTCAAGGCAGAATGAGAAATCGGCATGTTCATCATACATGGATGAGGGATATTCAATATCCACTTCTAACAGATATCCACGGCCTGTTTCTAGTAGGGCTGTTACTTTTAATCGATTAATTTCAGATTTCGATTAATCGATTAATCGAAACCGAATAATCGATTAATTATCGTAAATAACGATTAACCGATTAATCAATTAGTCGATTAATCGATTAATCGGTTTTCAGAAAAATCGATTAATCGGATATTCGAATAATCGATTAATCGATTAATCGGTTTTTGATTTGTTTTGCCGATTAATCAATGTATTTCGCATTTTTAACTACGCTCTCACAGAATTAACCAACTTTGACACAACTTGGTTTCTTAATGCAATCACTCGACATGATTAGCCGGGGCAGTCCCATGATGGATGATGTTTTTGATTCTTTTAGGGGCTTTGCAACATCGTGTTCACGTATCCCCGCGTACTGGGGTGTGTTTAAGACTTGTCTGATAACATGTGTTACTGCGATGTCTGTACCAGTGTGTGTATTTGTAATTCATGTAGAATATGGGTAGGAACCGACCGTGGCCTTGAATTAGGTACCATCCCGGCATTTGCCTGGAGTAGAAATGGGAAACCATGGAAAATCATTTCCAGGAAGACTGAGGTAAGAATCAAACCCTCCTCTTTTCAGTTTTGCCTCACGAGGCTGAGTGTACACGTTCCAGCTCCCACACCAGAATTAAATTTCTTGGCAGAGCCGGGAATCGAACCCAAACCTCTGTGGTGACAGCTAGGATTGCTAGCCACTGCTCAACGCCTGCTTTGAGGTTTCATTTAACTTCACTCCAAGGATTACCGTGTTGGAAGACGTTTTTCAGGCTTGCCTTAGAAATCAAAATTTGTTCGCTAATCCTGAAAAACTACTACATGATGTTAATAAATGCACTTGGATAACTAGTTTCGATCGTCAAGTGATCATCATCAGATCATTTACACCTAGGCTATTAAATCTACTGTAAATGGAGAAGTATGGAATGATAATTACAATATATACACTTATTTATTTGCAGTAGCAATTAAACTACCAAACTAAAGATATGTGCTTTTTGTTGAGATACTGATAGTTAATAAATGGTGCACTTCGCAGTATGAGCGATGTGTGGTCCGTTTTTGTGCACAGCGTGAGGACGATTATGCTGACACAATAACCTGACCATTTAATAACAATCACATAATGGCACTAAGCAAGCAAACTTGAAGATCAATCACAACTATCAGTATCTCAACAAAAAATAACATATCTTTACTATTTTTGCTAGATTAATTACTACTGCAACTAAAAAAGTGTATGTATTGTAAATATCATAACCCATACTTGTCGACACAGATTAATAGCCGAAGTGTAAAGATCTGATGATCGCTTGACGACCGAAACTGGTCATCTAATTGTATTTATTAATCTCATGTAAAAAGTATTTGACCGTCCGAAAAACATTAAATTTCGACTCCAAAGATACAAATGTGACGTCATACGAACGAAGGTATGTCTGAAGTCAACACTTAGGCAAGTTCGATAAAAACTGAATGATCTCATGGTAGGGCAGTTGTAAAAAGCGCGGTAAAAATAGGAAATCTTGTAGACGTAGCGTAAATATTGCAATCATTGCAAAAGACAAGCTGGACGTCTATCTTGGGAATTCACCGCTTGACTGGCATACTCACCCTTGTTCACAGGTGGAAAATGAATAAACAATATATCAAAGGCCCGCTAAACTAGCGACAAAATACTTGATATTCCCCGCTGGAAACATTGTGACTACAAAGCGGAGCTGCTTCGACCCAGAAAGTGAGTACTTGCTAGTATTTTTGCACCAAAACAGACCGTCTATTGAAATATATTGTCACATTTATTTTTAAATAATGCATCTTGTTTGTGAACTGTTGAAGCCATTGTTTCAGTGTTGCCTGTACAAAAACTGTCTGTTGTAACTCTTCAGTCGGTCAACATGAATTTGTACAATGACAGTGCGGGCTGCAACGTATAAATAATATAAGTAATAAGTAAATTAACTCCTTGAAAAATTACACGTATTAATTATTATCACAATGAGCCCGGCGGGAGTAGGCAGGCTAAAGCGTAACAACTGTACGACCAAGGCTCCGCTGAGATATGTAAACTTATGCATAATAGAATTCAAGTGCATGCTCTAATTTTAATTTATTTATTATATTGTGTTATTTGAGCCTCCGTGGCTTAGGCGGCAGCACGCCCGCCTCTCACCGCTGGGTCCGTGGTTCAAATCCCGGTCACTCCATGTGAGATCTGTGCTGGACAAAACGGAGGCAGACAGGTTTTTCTCCGGGTACTCCGGTTTTCCCTGTCTCAATTTCATTCCAGCAACACTCTCCACTATCATTTCATTTCATCTGTCATTCATTTAATCATTGCCCCAGAGGAGTGCGACAGGCTTCGGCAGCCGGCACACTTCATATCCTCGCCGCTAGATGGGAGCTTCATTCATTCCATTCCTGACCCGGTCGGAGACTGGAAGCAGGCTGTGGATTTTCATTTTCATTGTGTTATTCTTATTTGTATACACGATCATAATACTCATAAATATTTCACAAACCCTTATTAAACAAACTAAACTTATACAATGTTCAAAAAAAGCCTCGCATATTGTGATTCAGTAACTTGTTTATTTTGCTATGTGTATGTTATCATATTATACACAATATAGGGTACATACTAAGAAAAACCACACACAATCTGCTTTGCAAAAGAGACAGAAACACACGACGAATAACAAAAGTAATACTGTGGGACTGAGCACACAACCGTCCTTTTCATGTTGGGGCATATCAATACCATGTATGGCCACCACGAGCTCTAATCCATGCTTGCAGATGACGTGGCATACTGAGCACCAATGAATACAACGTGGTTTGGGGCAGATTCCCCCACTCTTGGAAAGCAGCTTCAATCAGTTACTCTTTGTTTGTTGGAGGATTGGGACGGTACGAAATTGCTCTCTTGGGCTCTTTCCAGGCATGTTAATTACAGTTCATGTCCGCAGAATAGGTAGGCCACTCCATTCTCTGTATGACATGCATCTGAAGGAACTGATTGACCACCCTAGCTCGATGGGCACGAGCATTATAGTCCACTGTGGCAGCAAATCCTGTAACGACAGGTTCAAGGATGTTGTCTCTATACACCAGACCAGTCATGTTACCGTGGATAGGAATTAGAGGCGTACGTCGACCGAACATGATTCCACCCCAAAACATGACTGAACCTCCTTGCTGTTGGTGGCTTTCCTGGATGAAGGGCTCGTGAAATCTCTACCCACTCAGAGCATTCGAGTGTGGCGACGTAAGTGATAGTGATTGTAATAGCGATCATAACTAACACATGTAATGTTCCTAGGAGTGTTATTTACTTATATTTCATATAGTTTATACATTGGATTCCGCCCAGTCTTTGGGCAAATTCAAGTTGACCGCCTGAAGAGTTACAACCTACAGGTCTTTGTGGAAATTAGATTAAACCAGAATAAAACAAAAATGTTCCTGTCTTAAATTTTAAACAGCCTTTCCAACAAAAATTGAACAAGATTCAAAAGCATTGTTGAAAACTCCTCGTTTTCTTTTCCTGAAAACCTTCCTAATATGATTGATGTTTGTCCTTCCACTGTCACTGACTGTTATTGTTAACATAAACAAGGAAGGACACGTATCTTTACGCAAAATTTAACTTTTATAGATTTCTATACATCATTCCGAAAATAAGCCTAACTCAACTTAGGCGATGACTTCTCATTTAAACCATTTTCAAAACTTATTTTATTATCTCGTGTCAACTATAAGTTAATCGATTTTTCGGTTAATCGATTATTCGATTAATTCGATTATTCGGTTAATCGGTTAATCGATTAATTGGTTTTAATGAGCATAGATAATCGATTAATCGGTTTTAATGAGCATCGATTAATCGATTAATCGTTTCCGATTAATTTCAAATTAATCGATTAATCGATTATTAATCGATTAATTGAAAATCGATTATTACCAGCTCTAGTTTCTAGGCTAGCCATGTTCACATCAAATTCTAACACTTGATTCTCTGTCAGCCAAGCAAAATCCCTATAGGGCAAAGGCTGACTCATGGCGTAGTCATACAAATTATTCACGTCATAGTACATTAAGTACGATTCTGGTTTGTATGGAGATTAATCAGGCATGTAGACATTGTTCGCTTGGGCATGGCGCTGGTTAAGCGACACAAAGCCGCCGCGAATGCCCTTTTCGAAAAATAGAACCATGTCCACATCAGTGAGTAAATCCAATTCCACTTGAGTGTATTTCAAAGCTGCATCGAACGAGCGCCCAGGACTCGTATAATAGTGAGCCGGGTCAAGACCGTAAATGTGCTGACACAATTCACGGAATTTTTGAAACACATCAGTGAGCAGCAATACATCCAGTTTTAGGTAATGCATAGCATATTCACCTAGCGTGTTAATGCCAAACACTCGCCAAACTTGACATGCATGTGCTTAGTCTTCATCGGAAACGGTACTGCGTGTTAGTTAAGAGTAAAATTTGTCTCGTGGTGGGAGAGTTCTTTGCTTTAACAAGTCCCAGTTGTTGCAGAAATTATACGGGAAAATACCTTTCCGAATGCACAATTGAAATTGCTCAGGATTTTCAAAATGCATTCCAGTGTATTTTAATTCCTTCTCATCCAAGCCATTCACAAGGCTGTCTAGCGAGGATACCATAAACTTAAGGGAATCCAAAAATCGAATGCTTAAGTTGCCCAACTGCCATGTCAGGGCTGTAAAACGCTCATGGTTTTGGGGGATAATGGTAAACGAGCCCTTGTTGACATGACCCAATTTACGAATCAAAAACTGAATGTCATAATTCACCAGATTGTGGAAAAAAACACTGATATATCCAGGTGCACGATACTTTAAATTTCATTGGCTGTGCGCGGCTCCACGAAACTCTCCCGTAAAGTGCGAGTGATCACGAACAGTGTCTTCAGCACTGATGAGTGCATTTTCGCAAATATGGCATTTAGTGGCATGCTCATACTGCTGCTGCTGTTCTGGATATAGGCTCAGGGGTACTGGGTGGTCCAGTAACCCATGTACATGATGAGCCAAATTAACAAGTTCATCCAATAACCATTTCGCACAATCTGGCCCCTCACGGGATTTGTAAAAGGATTACATGGGGTCATAGGCACACACCACATTAAATCCTATGGCAAAAGGTTCATGTTTTTGAATGGGTGTGGTTGAGCTGATGGTGGGATCTGGTTCACATCCCAGCATGGGTGTGGGGAGAGCTTCAAAATCTGCATACACTACATAGGGGAGAGTGTCACGCTTATGTTGTTGTTGTTTGAGTCTTCAGTCTTTTGACTGGTTTGATGCAGCTCTCCATGCCTCCCTGTCCTGAGCTAATCGTTTCATCTCTACATAGCTACCACACCCTACATCCGAGGCAATCTGTTTAACATATTCTAACCTTGGTCTACCCCTACAGTTCTTGTCCTCGACCCTTCCTTCCATAACTAAGCTTGCTATTCCTGGGTGTCTTAGTATGTGTCCTACCAACCTATCTCTTCTCTTCATTGGCAGTCGCCAGAAACATCTCTCCTCTCCCACTCTTCTTAATACCTCTTTGTTTGTAACCCTATCTACCCATCTGATCTTCATCATTCTCCTGTAGCACCACATTTCAAATGCTTCAATTCTCCTCTTTTCTGCTGCACCAATAGTCCAAGTTTCACTTCCATAGAGCGCCACGCTCCAGACAAAGGCTTTCAAAAATGACTTCCTAATACCTAAATCTATATTCGATGTCAGCAGATTCCTTTTTTGTAGAAATGCTTTTCTTGCCTGAGCCAACCTACTTTTTATATCCTCTTTGCTTCGTCCATCACTGGTTATTCTGCTTCCTAAGTAACAGAAATCTCCTACTTCCTTCAGCTTTTCACCTGCCAATTTGATCTCCATAGAGGTTTCTGATTTATTTCGGCTGCATTCCAGTATTTTTGTTTTACATTTATTAATTTTCATCATGAATTCTTTCCGTAAGACGGAGTCCATACCATTCAAAAACTCATTCAAATCCTCAGGCTTGTTGGCCAAGATGACGATGTCATCAGCAAATCTCAGAGTTGAAATTATTTCTCCTTGAATCTTCACTCCCACTTTAAATTTTTCTCTAATTTCCTTCATTGCTTGTTCAATGTAAAGATTGAAAAGTATGGGTGATAAGTTGCAGCCTTGCCTTACACCTTTCTGAATACCAGCTTCTCTCTCATGTCCTTCAACTCGAATGACTGCTGTCTGGTTTCTGTATAGATTGTATATCACCCTCCTATCCCTGTACTTTATTCCAATCGATTTCAAAATGTCAAACAATTTAGTCCAATCAACGTTATCAAAAGCCTTTTCTAAGTCTACAAAAGCCATGAACGTTCTCTTATCTTTCCTTATTCTACCTTCCAAAATCAGCCTAAGACTTAGTACAGCTTCCCTTGTTCCTACATTTCTCCTGAAACCAAACTGGTCTTCACCCAACTCTGTTTCTATCTGGCTCTCAATCCTCTTGTAAATTATTCTAGACAGGATCTTTGAAGCATGAGTAATCAAGCTGATTGTACGGTAATCTTCACATCTGTCAGCTCCCACTTTCTTTGGTATAGGGATGATTACATTCTTCTTGAAATCAGGGGGTACCTCACCTGTCTCATAAATCCTACACACCAAGTGAAATAACCTGATCAGACCTTCCTCTCCTATGCAGCGTAGCAACTCAATCGGTATATCATCTATGCCTGGTGCTTTGTTCCTGCTTAAGTCTTCCAAAGCTCTATCAAATTCTGATCTCAATATTAAATCTCCTTTCGCATCCTCATCAATTTCCTCCTCCCTTTCCATTACATGATTCTCAATCTCCTTTCCCTTATACAAACTCTCTATGTAAGCTTTCCATCTCTCAACCTTTTCTGCCCTATCTGTTAGAGGTTTTCCATTTGTGTCCTTAATATTACAGCACTTAGTCTTCTTTTCCCCAAAAATATTCTTAATCCTTCGATAAGCTGTGTCTACTTTTCCTAATTTCAGACAATTTTCTATACCAGCACATTTCTCTTTCAACCATTCTTCTTTCGCTTCCTTGCACTTCTTGTTAACGTCATTTCTCAGACGTCTGTATTCTGCTTTCCCCTTTTCATCTCTTACATTCTTGTGCTTCCGCCTTTCATCCATCAATTCGAGTATATCCTGAGTGATCCACGGTTTTCTACCTATTCTCTCTTTCCTACCAATGTTTTCTTCTGCGGATTTTGTTATTTCATTCCTCAAAAGTGCCCATTCGTCTGCAATTGAAGTTTGTTTAGGGTTTTTCATTAGTCCTTCCTTTATACTCTTCTTGAATCTTTCGTTTACATCCTTCTCTTTCAGTCTGTCTATTGCCCACCTTTTTGGCTTTTGACTTTTCTTCAGTTTCTTCAACTTTAATCTGCATTTCATTACAACCAGATTGTGGTCAGAGTTTATGTCAGCACCAGGATATGTTTTACAATCCAAAATCTGGTTTCGAAACCTCTGCTTGACCATAATGAAGTCGATTTGGTAACGCCCTGTATCTCCTGGTCTCATCCATGTGTATATTCTTCTATTGTGGTTATTGAATAAGGTGTTAGCTATGACCAACTCATGCTCAGTGCAGAATTCTACCAGCCTTCTTCCTCGATCATTCCTTTCACCTAATCCGAAATCTCCTACTATCTTCCCTTTTCCTACCACAGCATTCCAATCTCCCATTACTATAACATTTTCATCACCCTTGATATACCTCAGAATTTCGTCTATTTCTTCGTAGACCTTTTCAACATCCTCATCATCAGCTTGACTGGTAGGCATATAGACTTGTACCACTGTGGTGCAGGTAGGTTTAGTATTTATTTTTGCTACAATAATCCGTTCACTATATTGCTCATAATATTCCACCCGCTGTCCAAGTTTCCTACTCAATATGAGGCCAACCCCTGCTTGGCCATTGTTTGATTTAGTGCTAATGACCCTATAGTCTCCTGACCAAAAGTCCTGTTCTTCCTGCCAGCGCATTTCACTAATCCCAACCAAATCCAACCTCAACCTATCCATTTCCCTTTCTAAGTTTTCTAACCTTCCATTTCCTAGCAGACTTCTAACATTCCACGCTCCGATCCGTAGAATGTCAGAGTTCCTCTTTGTCACTTCTGTGATGTTAACCCCCTCTCGAGTAGTCCCCACCCGGAGATCCGAACGGGGGACTAGTTTACCTCCGGATTGAAATTTTACAAGGGAGGAGGCCATCATCACATGTATTTATGCATAGAGAGGTGCATATCCTCGGGAATAGCAAACGGCTGTAGTTTCCCCTTGCTTTCAGCCGTGCAGCAGGACGCAGTGTAGCCATTATTTGGCTTATATTATCAATATCTTAACCGTCTATAAGACTAGTAAAGAATTGATTTATTCTGAAAGGATGCTACTCCCTTTCAGAATAAGTAAAGAGCAATTCTACTAACAAAAATACTAACCTTCTACTGTACTAACAATTAAATACCAAAATTCAATTCACGCTTATGAATGTTCTTGAATTTCAAAACAGCTTTGTCCCCTTGTGGCAATATCAATCTCACCGCTTCCTGAGAAACGCAATCTACCCTATGTCGTTCCAAAAGCGTAGGGGTTTTAAAATATTGCAGGCAACTGTCACAAATATGTTGATCTTTGGACGCTTGACTGCTTAGCAATATACTCAAATTCTTAATGAGGCAATAGTGATTCACCTCTCCCTAAGACAGACATATAAGATGAATGTGGTGTCGCTTCGGTTCTTTTGTGGCATAAAGAGGACCAACAACCACATTACCATCAAAGCCATACACCATGAACGAAAAGTCCTGGTTGTCTTTTTCAAACCTATGGATCTCGGTTAAGTCTATAGGGAACGACACTCGAGTTAAATTTAATTTTCTTTTCAATTCATTAAATATATCCCTATACACTCCTGGTCTACCGCCATTACGCTGTGCTGGTTTCAAATATGCAGCCACAGCCCACAGGAAACATTCATTATCTTGATTTTTTATGTTGACCACAGCCTTTTTCCAAGCTATTGCTGGTGGTGTTTGAATGTAGCTAGACCCAGCATTCAACGGGTTGAAATGACAAATGTTGATTTGCAGGTAATGGATTTTGTCTAATGCTAAACCACTGGGTCCTTGTTGCAGTTTATCAAATTTTGATAGCAAGGCATTCACCACATGGCTTTGATACCAATCTTTCAGATTGTCAACTATCAAAAGCTGTTGCATTTTACTGCCAATATAAAATGGTTCTTTATGCTCACCATACTTGTTTTTATATATGAAATCGCACAAGAGTTGTGTATTGACCTTCAAAGCTGTATGCTACCTTTGCGCTGTACAAATTTGTTCTTTAAAACTTTCTATAAAGTCTTTTGGGATTAACTTCTCACTAACATTGGCCACGCGGCCAGAGCAGACACGTGACTTGAAACAGGACTCGAGGGGTTCACAAGTTAATGTATCGGTAACGGCAAAATACATGATTTTTTTTTATTAAAAAAACAATCTCACCAGAGTTTTCAGCCATAGACTGCCTGGGAAACAATGGTCCCAAACACACAAGTTCCTGGATTTCAGCAGTGGTTGTTGTGGTCACACTCTAAATGAATTTAAAGAAACCATGATAAGTATAACCATTTCAAACAGCACCTTTGTTCAGCCTAACAAACATATCATCAAACAGGTAATATATAAGAAAACAAATCCCTACCTTGCTTCGTAAAAAAAAGCCCTGCTTTTCCCTTCTCCTAAGCTTGAGTGGAATGGTTTGTCTCTGACTCTCTCTCCTTGGCCACAACAGGTATGCGTAATATCTAAAACAAAATAAAAACAATCCATGCATAAAATTACAAACCAATATTAATTTAATCATTGATGAGCATTCAAATAAACTAATCACCATTTAATCGTATACTTACCTCAAATATATCATTTATCCAATAGGGTCACTAATTAGAGTTGAGCACACGAAACTGTTCACCTTTTCACACTGTTAAACGCAGATAATACACAGCCTATGTGCATAGTGTAACGTTTAAAACAGGAATGACGCACAATGCGCCATGACAAGCTGAACACTATTACCTCACCTCTCCCCGAACCTCTGGCCCCGCCCCTGCCCGTCACCGCTCTGCAATGGTCACATGATTCCCTGTTGTGTAGAGGTTTCTCTCCTCTCCCCTCTCACTGCTTTTGCCCGCTCATACACGCTGCTGTCCTCGGCTGTCTGCAGGTGGGTCTGTTATCTCCGTTACAGAGTTGCCAGTTTGTTCCACTTGTTATCACCTGCCAGCAGTGTTGTCAGCTCTCGCTCATATTCCATTCTCATAGTCGGCTAGCCAGCCTCGAGTGGATTTCTTTCTAGGCTGCCAGTCACACATACAAAGCAAGTTCTTCAAGTTGCTGACAACTATCAAACGCCCTGCTTTCATTCGCCTCATACAATTATAAATTTGTGAGGTTACTCACGACCCGTTAACTAACATGTTTAAAGATCGTCATGAGGGATTTTCGAAATATTTGCCTTTTATTCGTTCGTCATAGGAAAAATATCGAAAAGCGACCCCTCGCCCTGCCGCCCCCTCGAAATAGCCATTTCCTGTATTCACCATGGCCGGGGATAGCCTCGTTGTAACACATGCCTGGCGCTAGTGCCTCTCTGTCTACGAGCACGTTTCGTTTTAAAAATAAAAAAACAGGTAAAAAAGTTTTAAAATGCATATAATTTTTGTCCTAGAGACTTGGCATTTATTTTGGGGGTAGAGAGGGTAGGGACCTTTCCTTTATGTCAAACAAACCTTTTTGTAGAATTCCTAGTTTCCAAAAAATAGTGACCATTTTTCAAAATTCCTTTTCTTTTGTCCTGCCGACTTGAAACTTGGTTTCCGCCTAGAGGGCATAGGGACCTTTCTAAAATTCACCGTTTCCAAAATAATGACAAATTCAAAGACAAACATTTTCAATTTTTTTTAATACCAACTTACATTCAGACCAAAGAGGACGTCATCCTAACGCCAACAACACCTCACGTTAAAATCCGACCATGTGTTCGCGAATTATCGTCAATGTTCGCGAGAAAGTAGGCTATCATTTTGTTTTGTCCTAGACACTTGAAACTTACTGTCTTCCTAGAGGGCATAGGCCCCTTTCATTAACGTCAAACAAACGTTTTTCAAAAATTCACCGTTGCAAAAATAGCGTCAATTTCAAAACGAACAATTTTCACAAAAAAAAAACTAAAAATACCAACGCACATCCTTAGTAAAGAGGACGTCACCCCAACGCCAAGAACACCTTGTTTGTTAAAGGATATCGGCAAAGTTCGTAGGAAAGTAGGCTATTGCTCAGCTCTCTCCCCTTCCCTCTACTCCCAAAACACAAGTTTTTGTACTAGTGACTTGAAATTTATTTTGGGCATAGAGGGGTACGGGCCTTTCATTTATGTCAAACAAGCTGTTTTGTAGAATTCCTAGTTTCCAAAATATAAGAATTTCAAAATTGGACTGTTTTCAAATAAACATGAAAAATAATTTTTTTTTATTATAAACAATAAAGGTCATAGAGGCCATTCGTTCGAACCATGGCACAACGTTCTATCATGTTTGGTTTTCAAACTATCGCCTACTTTCAAAAACAAAATTTTTCAAATTATTTTTGAAAAATATAACGAGTGATCCATAGGAAAGAGGACGCCAGCCCGAGTCCAACGACATGTCGCATGCCCATGGTTTCGCAAAATATACATAAAAGGTCAGCGTAGCCGAGCGGCTCGTGTCACTATTTAGAATCGGCCTCATCCCCTCCACTTTATTAGCCAGAGATAAGCTCGGAAAGAGTTTTTCCAAATTCGGGCATTCTGGTCTGTAGAGTAATTTCGGAAACAAGTAACGTGCTCCCGCTTGAGTTCAGACTTCAAATCGACGGTTTTGTGATCGACAATTTTAATTCGTTAGTGTTCAATGAACAGTTTTATCTTTGTATCGGGTTGAATTAAAACCCCAACTCAAAAATGTCTTCACGTACATATTTGAGTGGTGCACAAAAGAAGAAAACATGCCAAAGACAAAAGTTACCAAGAAAGTGTGGTGTTAGAGAAAGTTCCAAAACTGACTAAATTTTTCCTTCGGAATAAAACCTCTTCAAATTCATCAGAAAATTAAAGGTCTGCCACTAGCGATGGATCAAAGGAGCAAAAAAAAACGAACACTGGTCACGCAGAAGACCCGGATAATTTTCCGGTCATCTCAATGTCTCAGACATCCAGTTCTTCTTCCGAGGATGAAAATAAAGCTGGACAACAAGGAGCCGAAAATGTGAACCGTTTCACTGATCCAGGACATTGGGGAAAATTAACCAGTGAAGACATGCAGTTTTGGAACCGTTTGAATCGTTCAAGCGTCGATATTGAACCCGCTAAGCACTGGTTCATGTGATATTTTTCATCGCAACGCATTTTTGATGCATCACCTTAGAACGTGTCCACTGACCGACCATGCTGTCGCTTCATGCTAACATTCTTTGGAGTTATAAATGGTTGATCTTTTGACTATGGAGAAAACCATTATTAAATAATCTGAGGCTAAATTATGACACTTCTATTTTCTACGAAGCTCAGATATTCTCATGTTGTAATTCTGTATCACCGAAACATTCTTTAGAATGTTATTTCTGCTTTTGGTAAGGTATTAACATCGCAGATACGCGAACCGAAACCAGACAGTCGCTGCACGACTAGTGTATTCACAAGTTCACGCAGCGCAGGACTGAGCTCTTGTCACATGTGTTTGGTTTACCATCCAAGTTGGATGGTGTTCTTGTCAGGTCCGTCTAAAAGACGATGTAATAGTCCACCTGGAGGCGAGGAAAGCAATCTCAGTGCATCGCACATTATTTAACTACGAACAGTACATAATATTAGTGAATATTACAGCCGGAGAAGGCTTGTGCTACGAATACTGTGAATTTTTGGAAAAGTGATTATAATTGTGGAACACCATATTTTCAACCACGTGTTTGGACATCGTATTTCGACATCGTCAAGTGGCGATAAAATATATCATTCACTGTGAGATTATCATTAACCGAGTGAATCATTTCAACACTCATAACTACAAATATTGCTTTAATCGCAAGTGCGATCCTTTTCTGTGAAACACAACGTCGATGCCACGTGATTTGTGGGCAAGTAAAATCTGTGTTAGTGAAGCAGATAATAGTGCATGGCCAATTTTATAAACCATCTGCGCCGTGTAGTAGCAGTGAATTTAGTACCACATTAAAGCTAGCTTCTGTGCAACTGTGCTACGCTCATTTTTCGTATTTTCAAGTGGTAAATTCGTACTTCAAAATGTCACTTCTTGATAACCACGTGTACGACGATCTTTGTTACGCATCACCTGTGGAGATGAGCTGTTAAGCTTCATCATGTGAAGGAGAGGACCGGAGAACTACAGCCGATGACGGGAGAACCATGACTTTAGCATCCGCTAAGCCAAGGAAAATGACGACTTTGAGGAGGAGTCTGGTCATATCATCACGACAACGACGAGGACGAATAAAGGCCATGGAGATGGATAGAGCCTATGTGGAGGCCCAGATTGGACAACCCTTGTCCGGAGACCAAAGCCTTATTGTATCCCTCAGGTCGTTGGAACGACTGAGATATAGACATCCTTTCTTGTGAGTCCGAATAATTCATTCCTTGTGAGGTTCTTTTGTGGTGTAGCTTAGTGTAGTTTATTGTAGTTTATTGTAGAATCAGCCGAACTCCTTGACAAGCCATAGTTAGGTTTTGTACTGTTAGAATCAATCATTGTAGTTCACTTTCAGTGATTTGTTAGTCACCCGTTGTGATTGAATTTCTTTTCGATCACGGTGCATTCTGATGTACATCGCTAAGATGTTATTTCTACCCCTGCTAAGCGTGACTGTAGTCTTTGTTACTACGTTTTGTTCAACCCTAGGTGGTTGATTTTGTGTACAGTTATTTGGGATGACGATCAGACGTCATGGCCAGTGTTATTTTTATAACACCCCTTTCTAGTAAATGTTGTCACGCCACTGATTAGTCAGAACAGTCCGTATCGTTAGATAGCCGACTGAAGCTATCAGTTTTGTAATTCAATGTCATTTTCATTTTGATGTGCTATGAAGCCATCCATTTCGAGTTATGAACACATTCAGGGTGTTACATTTTGTATGCAATCTAGCATCGAACCCTGCAATGAATGCCGTATCATTGACAAACTTAGCAATTGTAATATTTGCACCTTTATGATGTTTTTTTTCGTGTCAAGTGTTTCGACACAGTTATTATTTTGGTTATGATTAGACAGAGCAGTTATGAACTGACATATCTGCACATTTCAAAGAGGTTCAGACTAAGTGGAATATCTGTATTTTTCATTTCTTTGACTTTTACAAACATGCCACGTCTTTGTGCATAGTTTTGAGGCGTGATTTTAAGCCTAATGCTTATGTGATTTTGTATTATATCTGGGACATGATAACAAGGCCAGTTCTCTGATAGGACTTTCTGCAAGAAAGCTGCCTGCTTTCAGTGTTGTTCATTTTCTAAACTGTCCGTGTGGATGATTGTGAGTAGCGAGGCTAGCTCGAATCATAGACAGGCGGTAACAGTTCCCAGCATGCAATGTATTAGAGCACCACTCACTCAGTGAGACATACTTTTTCAGACTCTTTGACAATGCTTATAGCATTACTAACATTTAAATGATGTGCCTCATATGTAGGTCAATGTCCAGGCCACCATTTTGTAATAATCAGATGTTTTGCTACTTTGAGATGAATGGCAAGAGCCATATGTTTGCATCGCTAATGAAGCGACTATCTTTCTTCTCCATCTGAGGATGATTACACGTTATGTTAAGGTATATATGTTGAAATTAAGAGGCTAGATGAGGCACCTGTATAGAGGCTATATTTATGTGTGTCCAGACTTCGATTCTGCTGACTGTATTATTGTAGGGAGGTAACTGATGTTCATGACAGGCCTTACCCAGAGGTAAATTAAGTGTGCCGAGAGCCACTAATAACCTGTGTTATTGTTATGTCCGAGCGGGAGAGCTCGTTGACGGTGTTTTATAGCAGAGATTGATCTCGCACGAGACTGCTACTGCTGATCCCAAAGTATTCAGGATTGTCAGCCTATTCGCCATAAACCAACGATAATCTAAACCAACGATTCTAATAATCAAAAACGTCATTATTATAAACTGATGATAATTAACTATTTATAGCATTTAACCTTGATTTTCTTGCATTTTGGACCTGAAGGCTGACACTTGCATTGTGCACACTTCTTTTGTGGAAGTAATCTAGGACAGGTGACACTATTTTTTATCGACGGAGTGCTTGCTCAACCTTTAGTCAGTGGCTGGTGGAGCGTGAGCCTCATGCGACGTTAGACGTGGTTTTTACTGCGCAATCGCCACCGTAAATAACATGCACGTTGATGACACTGGTTTACAAGGAGTAACCCAGGGCGAGGGCAGGAATAATATTGTTTATGGTCTTGTTATTATTTATTCAAGTGTATGTTAACCCATGTTTACCCTTTTTTAGATTGTAAGAGGGCATTTAATGTTTTTTTGACGGCTTGTCATGTAGATTTGTACTAACTGTTTTGCTTTACGGACGTCATCGCCGTAAATTTTGTATTAATTGTTAGGAATTAGCTAGATTATTTAAAAATAAATGTAAATGAGGAAATCATCCTAACTTAGACTTGCTATTGCTACCCTGTTAAATGTAAATTCCGTTATTAGCTTATTTTGTAACCTGACTTAAAGAGTATTACCGTACCATTTTTCCAGCGTTGCTGTTGTTGCTTTACTTTGTCAGATAGATCTTTCGCGAGGGTTTACAGTAGTTTACATGTAGGGTACTGATCTTTTATTTCTGTTTATTTATTAGTTTGTGGATTAGCCGATAGAAACCCTCCGAACTAGGCTAGGTGTCTGAATATTTTGAATAAATATTTCTACATGTTTTACTTAAGCCTAGAAGTTTATTTCTCAGTCTAGCTTTAGGAGGTGTATTTTCTTGGTCTGTGTATCACCTTTTTAGCAACCATGTTTCCACAGATCCCCTGGATCATGGATTCTCGTGCCGCTATGGCCTATAAGAAATTCACCTGATCCTCATGGCACATGGGTCCGGCATGTGAGGTGTTAGGGATGTCGTTTCGGCTGTTGGCAACCCTGATAGCTCCTCTGACGGGCACAATATGATAAGGAATCAACGTCAAGATATTGCTCCCAACGAATGGAGAGAATACAAAACGAGATTGGCTCATTTATTCACCTGCGAAAGGTAAGCTTTGATTAACAATTGAGCCCTTCAAGTATTTATGATACATTGACAGTTTTTGAAATGTTATGCTATTTTTATAAAAAAAAAACAATTGTAGATTATGTTTTTTTTATTTTTCTGTTTTTGGAATTCTAGTTCAATTTTTTTCGTTTCCAGACTTCAATACGTTCTCCCTAATGAGTAACAACGCGGTATTTTTTGAGCACCATATGCACTTCTGGTAGCTTGGTCCAAATCAGCAACGAGCGTATCACGCAAAGTACTGGTATATTAAAACGCAACCAAAACTTTAGATTTTTTGACTAGAATAAGATCAATTTTTTTAGATCATTTTTGTTGATCAGTTTGATTTTTTCGGAATTTTAGTCAATCTTATTCGTTTAATTTTTTTTAAATTATTATAAATAAACTTTTTTATTTTTACTTCACTTGTGGAAAATCAAATCTTGCAACAACAATTTTGAATATTTCTATCTTACCAAAACGAATCAAATTTTGCATAGTTGTGTAACTTGAAATTACAAATAAATTGTTAAAAAACGCTCTTTTAGCCTAAAAAAATTACGATCATACAAAAAAACTGAAGCGCAATAGAAATTACAAAAAAGTCAATAGTGAATTACAAATTTAATAAACGTTTTTATTAAACTTAAAACGCAACGCAAAAAAATACAACAAATACAAAAATCAGGTAAATTTATTAAATTCATTGATATTCAATAAATGATCGAAATTTTTACGATCAATAATTGATCGAAACTACCGTACATCGTTTTTGGAGAGGTACGATGCTACTTTTTAATCTCCAGACTAAAAGGGTTAACATTTCAGTTAGGTGGTTTTATGTCTTGAATACCGTTAAATTAATTTTTGTTCTGGAATTATAATAATATTTTTTTGTTTTATTTTCAGGCCGAGTCTATTGCTTTTTTTTTGCAAGTTATTTTTGCCGCCAGAAAAATCGAACAGACATTCACGTGAAAGGCATGATGATTGGAAGAACACCGGGATTCATTTACAGCAGCATGAGAAGAATTTGAATCATCGGGAGAGTGTGCTAATTTACCTGAAAAAAAACGGAAACATGAAAATTTGCCAGATCTATTCAGAAATGGTCTACTTGAAGAAAAAATTATTGGTGCGATGTTATAAAACGAGTAGTTGCTGTTATCATCACTCGGGCAGAACGAGGATTGTCATTCCGAGGTACGAACGAGCACTTTGGAAAGCTGGATAATGGGAATTATTTAGGTATACTTGAACTTCTTGGGCAGTTTGATCCATTTTTGCGGGGGATCATATTGTACGATACGGAAATGCTGGAGAAGGTGTTCCGTCGTATTTATCCAAAACGATCTGCGAAGAGTTAATAAACATCATGCGCAAAAACGTTAGATCATATATTTTAGAAGAGGTGCCTATAGCTCTATATTACAGTCTGTTGATTCAACTCACGATGTATCGCATATAGATCAATTGTCAGCTGTGCTCCGGTATGTTTCACCAAAAGATCACAAACCAGTTGAAAGGTGTAGGCTATATCTTTTCTTGAAACAGAAGGTCATACTGACGAAAGTTTGAAAACTTAAACTGTGGACTTCGTCACTGAAGATTGCAGTTTGGAAATTCAAGATTGTAGAGGACAGTCCTATGACAACGTACCAAACATGTCTGGAAAGTATCAGGGTCTGCAAGCCAAAATATTAGAACTGAATAAATATGCAATTTATGTTCCTTGCGGTACACATTCCCTCGAATTAGTTGGACAATCTGCTGTTAAATGCTGTTTTTACGCAGTAGATTTTTTTTCGATAATGCAATCATTGCATAACTTCTTTTCTGCAAATCCTCACCGTTGGGGCGTGTCGAAAAATTATATCAAAAACCTTGAAATCATTGTGAGATACGCGCTGGGAAGCACATGCTAATGCAACGAACGCGGGTTTATGATTAGTTTAATAAAATTGTCGAGGCTTTAGAAAGCATTGAAGATGACGAGTCGGAAAATAATGACACTCGGCATGAAGCGGGGTGCATCGCAAACAGAATGCAAAAATTCGAATTCGGTTTCATGTTAATTTTGTGGGAATCAATTTTGACTTCTATGCGGGCAACTAGTAAATCATTACAAGCTGAACAGATCGACTTACAAACGTGTGCTGCCTTGTATAAAACTTTAGACAAAAAGTTAGGCAAGTTTCGTGATAAGTTCGATATTTTCGAGGAAAAAGCTAAGAAATTGTTATTTGATGTATCGTATTCTAAACAAGAAGTTCCGTGACGAACTAAAGAGCCTACTTTTCTTAAAATTTAAGATTCATGCCAATGATTAATCTATATGGATCTATCTAGAATAATGACGAAATTAAGTTGCTAATATCGAAATTTCTAATTAGTTCGAAATAATCTACAGTATACCTGGCATAATGTAGCCTAAGAGAGCACTACAATTGGCAGCCCTGGTGACTGAATACATTCTTAATTCTATCTCTTAGGGTACAGAGTACAAAATTTGGCTGAAGTCCAATGGATAGCATGGACGATACATGCAGTAAAACATTGGATCTAACAGCGTACGTAAAATCATGTTGGCAACAATGTCATGCATGTATTGGTCAGAAATAATCTGAAATAATATGATCTATTGTTGCGCCAAATTTGAATGAAATCCATTAGTTAGTAAAGAAGTTACATGCATTTTAAAATTGGAATTATCAGCAGGCTTAGAATCAAGTTGGCAGCACTGACGTATATTAGTTACTCCAAATTAATCTAGAATGCCAGGTACTATACATGTGCAAAGTTTAGAGCTATTGCCTTGCATACTTTCTGATATATTGATATTAGGGTAACAAAAATAGAGGCAGCATTTATTAACAGTTGGCAGCCCTGGTTGCTCTTTAGAATACGCATAGTCATATCTTTTATGGTACACATAGCACATACGAAATGTGGTTGAAATCCAAATGACAGTATAGAAGTTACATGTATTTAAAGTTTCACCTCTCAGCAGGCTTAGAATCTTGTTGGTAGCACTGATGTATATACGTTACTCCAAATTAATATAGAATGTCAGGTACTATACGTGAGCATAGTTCAAAGCTGTCGGCTTGCATTTTTTATATATATTCATATTTGGATAAAATAAATTGAGGGCATTTATGAACAGTTGGCAGCCCTGGTGGCTCTTAAGAATACGCTCAGTAATATCTGTTTATGTACACATAGTACATACGAAATGTGGTTGAATTCCAATTGATAGTGTTGAAGTTATATGCATTTAAAATTGGACCTAATAGCAGGCTTTAGAATCATTTTGGCAACACTCTCATACATGGCCTCCTGGAAATTAAACTGAAATATTATTATCCATGTGCCAATTTTGAAATTGCTCCCATTCATACCTTCCAAGATATCAAACATGTAGCTCAAATTTCAATTGCGATTTGTCAACAGTTGGTAGCACTGACATCATTTTCAAATACGGCATTGAGATATTCAGGCATAGATCTTAACTCCTACTAAATTGTGTTTCGATTGCTGGAGCCGTTCAGGAGTTGATAAGGGGTTACACACACACAGACAGACAGACAGACAGACAGACAGAAGGAGAGACCGACACACATTTGCCCGGATCGATCTCATCAGTCCACTTCTTCCTCATTTTTGCAAAATTTGAAAAGTAGGCTAAAAATCGTCGCGTAGAAGAAGAAAACTAACGACGGAGGCCTTGTGAGAATTTCAGAATAACAGGTTTTCTCGAAATCATCGATAAATTCAACGTCGAAATAAAAAAGGCAAAAATGTATATGGACGTTTCCAAGAAATTTGCCTTTTTGAAAAATTTTTCAATGAGCGATGAAGAACCCTGTGAAGTGGTAAACAATTTGGTTGGCTTTTATGATGAAGATTTGGAAGAATTTTCATCTGAACTGAAACATTTTCATACTTATATAAATAACAGGTACACCGCTGCCGAAATATCATAGTCAGTTGTATGAGATTTTAATGAAAGACCAATTGGCAAATGTATTTCCGAATGTAGAAATAGCTCTCCAAATTTTTTAAACTTTAATGATAACGAACTGTACTGCGGAACGTTCTTTTTCACAGTTTAAACGAATTAAAGCGCCTCGAAGAGCTACTATGCGACAAGAACGACTGAACATGTTAAGTCTTATCAGCTTAGAATCAGACATTTTAAGGAAAATCAACTTCAATGATGTTATTGAAACTTCTGCGAAACAAAATGCAGAAAAAAGTTTTTCTGAAAATGTACATATGATCATCCATTATTCATTGTAAATTTGTAAATAAAATCTCTTTCAAAGTTATGATTTACTTTTTTAAGGGTGGGGGGCTGAAAAAAGGGGAAAAGGGCCCACAAATTAACAATTGCCTAGGGCCACTGTCAGTCTTAATCCGGCACAGCACACATGCAACTTAATACGGGAAATACTCACAATTACAACTTTCAGCAGGTCTGATTTACCACGAGGAATTTCACGGGTGTTAAAATAGTCAGTACGAACTGCTTGTAAATGCTGTCATATCAAAATAAACGATATTTAAGAATAACACTTAGCATGTGGTCTTACGTGTTTATAGAATTTACGGACTCTTCTCTACGTTGCCAATTCTACCAACAGAACGGCTTGAGAATTATACACGGCGATGGTCTGAGAGACACGATCGACGTGACGAGAGAGCGCTGGCGGATATACAGTATGTCACATGGTGGCTGTTCAGAATTATCCCCATGTTCGAGACTGCAAAAGCTAAGGATGCCTGGCATGCCCTTGAAAAGGCTCTTGAAGATAAAGGAAAGTGGAGGTATATCACGCTGATGCGAAATCTGCGCTCGCTCAAGTTATAAGATTTCGATTCCATGGACACGAAGCCTATATTGGTGAGTTTATGTCAGATACACAGAAGATAACAGCTGTTGATGAGCTTTTCGGTAATAAGTTTGTTGATGCTATGATACTTCAAGGTCTTCCTGATGAATACGATAACTTAGTTATGACCGTAACCTCAACATCGGAGGAACTACAGTTGGACCGCATCACGTCTATCTTGTTGGACGAAAGCTTTCGCCGAAGTCATGGTGAGAAGTCAGCTGATGGGGCAGCCCTGTACAGCTACACCAAGAAGGAAGTCAGGTATGCCAAGAAACCAAAGAACTCTAGGAAAATGCAGTTAACAAGAATCATCGGAGGTGTTGGATTTGTGGTGAAAAGGGTCACGGAAGTGATACTTGTCCACAGAAGACAACAGTTCAAAGTGCACCGAAGTGTCCAAAATCTTTGACTGCTCGCGAACCAAAGGATTGTTTCGTCATTGATTCTGGTTGTAGTGCTCACATGTTTCCTATTGTTAAACTTATGTCAAATTATAAATGCAATGATGATCCTGATATTAACATTGTAATTGGTAATAAGAATAAGTTGTCTGTACAAGGAAATGGTGATATTACACTGAATATAAGCGACAGTATTAATAAACTGTCAGACGTGATGCATGTTCAGGACTGAGTGTCAACCTGCTGTCGGTAAGTCAAATGATTAAAAGGGGTGCTGTTGTTGTGTACAACAAACATGGATGTAAAATCTTAGATTCAGAGAATTGCTCAGTGAATGGTAGCGTGCTAGCTATTGGTTCAGTTTTGAATGGTCTGTATTATCTGAATATTAACCAAGATAAGTCTGCCTTTGTTGCTGATGTGTCTAATTACAATTTGTGCCATCAACGATTGGGCCACGTTGGACAACAGAAGTTACAGATCTTAAGTCAAATGTCTGATGTTGTTAAATTTAAGGAAATAACAAAGGAATTGTGTGAACCATGTGTTCTCGGGAAGCAGCAAAGGCAGTCATTTCCACAGGTAAGTCACCCAAGGAGTGAAAATATTTTGGACTTGGTGCACTCTGATCTGTGTTGGCCGCTTCCTGAGACCTGGAATGGTGTTAAATACATGATGACAATAATTGACGATTTTTCCAGGGAGATGTTTGTTTATTTTTTGAAACAAAAATCTGAAACCAACGAGAAAGTCAAGGATTTTGTTGCATATGGTGAAGCTCAGAAAGGTAAGACACCAAAGATTTTTAGATCGGATTTGGTTATTGTAGCTTTAAGCTTTCAGCCATTCAAGCTTACAACCATCTTCCAAGTAATTTAAAATCAATTTCCATTCTGTCGAATTTGAAACTTAAATTAAAGAGACTACTTTGGAATTGGTACCTAATAAAGTAGGTAGCCAAATTTAGTGAATCAGCATGTCTCATTTCACTCTGCATTGATAAAATTATTATTTAATTATTATTTTACTTCTTATTTTGATGTTATTTGCATTGTAAATTTTCTTTTGGTAAGATAATTACAGTGTTAGGTCTAGTATCATTGTTAACAATTAAATTAATCACGCAGCAAATGTGTATGTAAGGTATATATATATACACTAATGTTTGTAGAAAGTGAAACACCAAGAACAAGAGATATCACTACATTGCACTTTATACCACAGATTAGGGACATGACAATACATTACTGATTAGAAGGACAGTCCGGTACATGCACGTTGACGGTCGATCTTCAGTACGGCGTCACGCCACCGCGTGCTGCACTCAGAGCCGCTAGACGTCGTGACATGGAATTATACAGCGTTTGAATACGCTGCTGGGGAATACCGTCCCACGAGGTTTGTAGGCGCGTCCACAAAGCAACAACTGTGGCGGCAGGTGGACCTGAACAAACAAGTTGCCGACCGACCATATCCCAGACATGTTGGATGGGCGATATGTCAGGTGAACGGGCAGGCCAGGGAAGCAGAGGTATCCGTCGTTCTGCAAAGAAGGCTTGCACATTCTTCGCCACATGTGGGCGGGCATTGTCCTGCTGAAATATGGCCTGTGGAATGGCCTGCAAGAGGGGCAGAACCTCGGGCTGTAAAACTGACCTGATGTAGCGGTCACTGTTCAGATTGCCTGCAAGACGTGCCTGTTATAGGCAATTGCGCCCCAAACCATTACACCCGGTATTTGTCCACTATGCTGCCCAACAATACAGTCTGCCTGATTGCGTTCTCCACGGCGGCGTCGAATGTATTTGCGGCCATCACTGTAGGACAGGTTGAAGCGGGACTTGTCCGAAAACACTACATTTCGCCACTCAGCCTGCCAGTGTCGGCGTGCACGTGCCCATTGTAGTCGGAAGCGTCGGTGGTTCCCAGTCAATGGAAGCCGACGCAGTGGCATGCGTGCTACCAGTCCAGCTCAAAAAAGATAAGCCGCACTGTCGACGCAGACATGTCCCCCCCCGTTGCAATGCTCCGATGTCGAGCCAACACCGAGGACGACGCTGTTCTGTCCGATACGGCCATGCGGAGAAGATGGCGGTCGTCTTACGCTGTGCTCATTTTGCGTCGTCCTGTACCCTGTCGTCGCTGTGTACGGCCCTCCTCTCACCACTGGATCCACATATGCCTTACTGTTGACGCAGCGTGCCCTGTATGAGCCGCAATGTCCCGGAACGACAGACCCGGAGCGCAAGCATTCTTCTCCGCTCAACCGCACTCACATGTTAATAGTCCACCCTGTGATGTCGGCGAGGCATCCTTGCATTTGCTTACAGGTTTCCTATAGGTATGACGGCCCCAAGCCGACAGAACTATGCGGAACACTGACCTTTCCGGTCCCACGACAGAGGGCAATGGTGGGCCAAGGTACAAGCCATCTCTCTGCGATTTCAATCACTTAGTACGGTACCGTAGGCCTACACGACCCCTGCTCTGGGAGTGTCTCCGACCATTTCTTCTGAGTGTAACACTTTCTACAAACAGTAATGTACCTTATATAAAATTGTAATAGACGCCAATAAATTTGTATTGTACAATTCCTATGTAAGAGCCTCTGGCTCGTTGGAATTAATTGTTCAATTAATGGTGATGATGATAATGGTAAGGAATTTGTCAATTGTGACCTGAACAAGTATTTCAAGGAAAAGGGGATTGTGCAACAGAAAACTGTAAGGTATACAGCTGAACAAAATGGCATAGATGAACGTCACAATCGTACTATTATGGAAAGGGTTAGATGCATAATGTTTACAGCAGGATATTCTGAAGAAAAAAAACTGTGGGCAGGAGCAGTCAATACGGCAGTGTATATTTTGAACAGTATTCCTCATAGTAAAGTTGATAATGCCATACCAGAGGAATAGTGGACTGGTAAAGCTGTAAGTCATGAGAATATGAAAATATTCGGTTGCGGTGCTTATGCCCATGTTCCAAATTGGAACCCATAAGCAAATGTTTTGTGTTTGTTGTGTATGATGAGGAAAAGAAAGGTTACCATCTGTTTGATCCCAGTAAACCTAAAGATATTTTTGTAGAGCACAGTGTTAAATATTTAGAAGATAAATTCACCAGGTGTGCTGAGAAAAATGTTGAAATGAGCGATGTAATGTATTGTCCTTTGCATGACATTGTAAATAATGATGAAAACAGAATTGGACAGGATAATAACCTGCCAATCATTGAAGTTCTAGTTGCTGGTCAGGTTAGTGACAACATTGATGTTCCAGGTACTGCACAGGTTAATGAAGACATTGTTGTAATTCATGATGATGAAAATTATGAGAGTGACCAGTGACCAGAAAATGCAGGTAGGAGGTACCCTTTAAGGGAGAGATGTCCAAAACAATTTCCTGGTTATGAGGTGTATTTTACTAAAAGTGGTGGTCATGTGGAACCTACCACTGTGTCTGAAGCACTTAACGGTAAGGATGACACGCAATGAAACAAGGCGATGGAGGAAGAACTCAAGTCATTTCATGATAATGATGTATGGACATTAGTTGAGAAACCTGATGGAACAAATATTGTAAGATGCAAATGGGTGTTTAAAGTGAAACGTAATACTGAAGGTAATGCGTCTAAATTTAAAGCACGCTTGGTGGCTAAAGGGTGTTCTCAACGGTATGCAGTTGATTTTCTGGAAACCTTTGCACCTGTAGTGCGGTATCATACATTGAGATTATTTTTTGCCCTTGCTGTAAATATGGATCTGGAAGTTCATCACCTTGATGTTCCAACAGTTTTTTTGAATGGGGTTCTTAAAAATGACATTTATATGTATCCCCCAGAAGGCTGAGTGTGACAATTCTAAAATTTGTAATCATCGAAAAGCTGTGTATGGCTTGAAGCAAGCATCTCACACTTGGTATGAGAGGGTTCATGACATTCTTACTGAAACCTGTTATAAGAAGTCTCTGTATGAACCATGTGTATATTACTGTAAAGATTCATCATCTTTTGTTGTTATTGCCCTCTATGTTGATGATTTTTGTGCTTTTTAATAATCATGTCCAAGTGGAGAAACTGAGGTCTGTGTTGCATTCTCATTTTAAGATCAAAGATTTGGAACAAGTCTCTGAATGTCTGAGCATGAGAGTTCAAAAGCAAGGATTGTATTTGATTGGATCAAAAGTGTTTTCTGTTAGATGTGTTGGATAGGTTTAACATGTCATATTGTACTCATGTGAAAACTTCAATGGAAACAGGTTTGTTGTTGGAGAAATCCACATCCTGTGACAAATCCTATCCCTATCAACAGGCTATTGGTGCTTTGTTATACCTTTCCATTTGTACCAGGGTAGATATTGCATATGTAACCAATTATTTGAGTCAGTTCAATAATTTCTATGGTAAGGAACATTGGACATGTGTCCAGAGAGTGTTCAGATACTTGAAGGGTACAGTGGATGTTGGTATCATGTATAAAAAATCAGAATGTGATGTCAAGGGTTTTGGTTGATGCTTCTTTTGGAAATAATTTAACTGACAGGAAATCTGTGAGTGGTTATGTATTTAAATATGCAGAAGGCCCAATAAGTTTGGAATGTAAGAAACAGCCAGTTGTGGCACTGTCTAGCACTGAAGCAGAATACATCGGTCTGACTTCAGCATGTAGAGAAGCTCTGTTCCTTAGAGGGTTTTTCTTGAGTTGTGTAAGAGAGGAGGTCCAATTCAGTTGTGTAATGACGGTCAAAGGGCTCAGAGGTCGGCTGAGAATGAAGGTTTTTATCAGAGAACAAAGCACATAGATGTGCGCTATCATTTCATTAGGGATATCTTAATGAAATGCAAAGTAGAGTTGTTCTACATGCCTACTGTTGAAATGATTGCTGACGTATTGATAAAAGGTCATGTGAAATGTGTTACTGGCATAAGTTTGTCCTAAAGTGCAGCATAATGCAGCATTGCTCGATTAAGGAAGAGAGTTGAAGAGAATGAATATTTCTCATACTTTCTAATCTCGCATGTAAATATTGTTCGTTTTCTGTCAAATGTTTATTCTTTGACTTTATGTTATTTTCTTCCTTTGTCTGTATCCTGTGTCTTGTTTCAATACATATTAGTCAACAAGTGTTCGTGTCTTCTAATCCGTTCATCCCGTGAGCAACTGATACAATAGAAACCCATGCATAGCACACGTAGTATTAACACTTATTGTAAACATTGTAAACATGTGAATCATTTCTGAAGTTGACTGTATCAAATCGCATTCAGTATGCTCGTGATAATATGCTAAGTTTAGATTGTCTTCAGGCGACACATAAAACGTCAGAATGCAAATCTGGGCTCTGTCGAAAATGCAACGTGGCACATACTACTTTACTACACCTTGAACACAATGGCAAAAGCAGTATTGCAAACCAGATGCCTTCAAACAATAAAGCAGTATTTTCAAGCTTCCACCCATCTTTCGAGGATGAACACGCAGATACTCATAACAAACCATACGTATTGTTGTCCACTGTCATTGTCAAAATCAAGGATCACAGGCGTAAATTTCATAAGATTCGACGTCTCAAAGACAGTAGGAGAAAAACTCACATCATTACAGAATACATATTCAACAAGCTGAATCTGCTACATAAGAAAGATACTACAGCTGTTCTAGGCATTAACAACACTTCTTCAACGATGAAACACAGTGTTGACATTCAACTTCAGATTTCAACGCAAACATAAACTGTGTAGTACTTCCTGCCATCACAGGACTAATGCCCTCTATGGAGTTAAATTACAAGTCATGGAATTTACCCAGCGACATCACATTACCAGACCCTAAATTCTACAGTCCAAATAAGGTAGATTTGATCATCGGAGCAGAAATATTTTACAACATTCCAAAGACTGAACACAGAACACGGGCAGGTTTCCCCGTTTTACAAAATTCTCATCTGGGTTGGATGATATCTGGTAAATATCCACAATCCAGCAAAAGAAATGCAACGTGCAACACAGTCACTTCTCTTTTCAACAAAAAGGAAGATACACTTGACATTCAGCTTAGGAAATTCAGGGAAATAGAATAATTGCATACCAAACCTGAAATTCCAGAAGAACAACAAAGTACATTTCATTTCAAAAACAACACGGTGGATATGTTGTCAATTTACCTCGAAAGGAAACTCTGTCACTTTTAGGCAAGTCCCATGATATGGCATAACAAAGCTTTTCCCAATTAGAAACTAAATTCAAGAGAAATCTGGAATTGCAGGAGCAGTATTCACAATTCATGTCAGAGTATGACCAGTTGGGTCACATGACGGAACTAAGTGCGCTAGATGATTCAGAACACTACTACATGCCACATCACGCCGTATTCAAGCAAATCTCAACCACATCCACTAGAGTAGTTTAGGATGCATCAGCCAAAACCACCTCAGGCGTATCACTCAACGACACATTGTTAGTATGGCCAACTGTACAGCAAGATCTGTATTCGATTGTGTTGAGTCAGAAGCCATAACATAACATAACTGGAGACATTTAAAAATGTGTAGACAAATAATTCTGGTTTACAAGGATGACACAAGATTACAAAGAATCATGTGGAGGGAATCTCCTCAAACACCTGTCAAGACTTACGAATTACTACCAGTCACAAATGGTACAGCGTCAGATCCATATTTAGCAAATCAGTGACTCAACCAACTAGCTGAAGATGAAGCAGCTTCTTTCCCACTTGCATCAGCTGTTCTACAAAGAGATTTTTATGTTGACGATGCTCTATGTGATGCTTCAAACATTTCAGAAGCACTACATTTACAAAATGAACTCATTACATTACTCAACAAAGGAGGCTTTCCTATCAGAAAATGGTGCTTGAACCATCCAGCAATACGTGAAGCTGTTTCACCTGAAGACAGGGAAATAAATTTACCGTTCCAGTTTAGCAATAACGATACAATACAAGCATTAGGTTTATCATGGCATCCCACATCAGACAAATTCTTAATTGAAACTAAAATCAAACATGTTCCTGCAAACAGCAGCATTACTAAACGCACAGCTACATCCACAGTGGCTTCAATCCTTGATCCATTAGGCCTTATTAGACCTACAAAATATTCCTCCGGAGATTGTGATTACACAAACTTGATTGGGATCAACAATTAACTGATGACCTGTCTTCAGAATGGAAGGCACTCCAAAATCAGCTAACACATTGTCACAGATATCGCATGGCTCTGAGAGCTCTGGCAACATTGCATGACAGGGAGAAGAAAGTGAGGAGGCTAAGGAATGAAATGAGCGCCGAAAATGCGTTAGTGGAAGTAACCTGAGGTTGTCACGAGCACGTCATGAAAATAGTCGACAGCTTGACTCGAGGAATGTTCCAGAAGCGAAGAGGGCGCTGATGAACCCCCGGGCAAAGGCTACTTGGGAACGTCAAGCCTGAGAAGGAGTTCACTATTGTATCGTCGTGCTCCGGGGAAGTAACACTTGATTTCTATATCGTCATGCTCCAAGGGAGTAACTATACAATCCTGTGCGAAGTGACAGTGCATATCAGTAGTGGTTTTTTAGCGGTTCTAGCGCCACCTCCACCTCACCCACCTCACAAGATGGCGGCGGCGCGATATCTGGCGAACCCATGGTCGGATTTTGACAAATGAGGTGTTATTGAACTCGGGCAGACACCCCCTTTCCATTGGACAAAATATTTCCACCCCAAAATAAAACCTTCCCCTACTAGGGGGGTGAAATTGTAATTTTTTAGTAAATCTCGCTTTTCAAGTGCGACATGTGGGAGTTTGAATGCTAATATGATATTAAACGTTGTTCCACACAAGATACATGTGTACATGGGATAGCCAATATGAATTAACATGCTTGTTTTTTGTTTTTACGCATGCCCACTCATAGCTTTTGTAAGAGGGCGGGCTTTTTAAAGATGACGGCTGTAGTGTAACCTACCCTAACCCAACCCACGAGGGGTGATCAAAAAGTATTCCAAGCGGCGCTTGTCGATAGGCAAACCAATAATCAATGAGGACATGTAAGGCCTTGAGGCGATAACCCCTTTTGATTGATCCCTGTTGATTTGTCCCTTTGGACTGATCCCTGTTGACGGGTCATTGCTGATGAGTCCCTTTGGACGGGTCATTGTTGACGAGTCCCTGTGGACGGGTCATTGTTGACGGGTCATTGTTGACGAGTCATTGTTGACGGGTCCTTGTTGACGAGTCCCTGTGGACGGGTCCTTGTTGACGGGTCATTGTTGACGAGTCCTTGTTGGCAGGTCCTTGTGGATGAGTCCTTGTGGACGATGATGATGATAATGATGGTGACAATGACTATCATATTTTTGATGATAATATTCATAATGAAGATGATGGTGATGATGATGATGAAAAAGAAAAGGATGAGGGTTTTATGTCTATAAAACCACTGCGACTTCCCCAGTTTTTAAGAACAAGAGTACCTGGAGAAAGTTATAAAAGGATCTACAACAAGCGTTGTGTTTAAAAAAATCTATATCAAACAATGGTAAATGGAGAGAGTTGTATGCAGTGTGTATCTATTATAAAATGAATTTAATAAAAATATTTTATGGTTATTGTCTGCTTTTTCTTAATTACTATAACTTCATCCTCCCACTATTAATGCAATTGTTAACCATTGACAGTCTCTAGCTATGTTTAGAAAGAGAGAGTGGACTTAAACAATACACTCTATCTATGGTTTGTGTATCGAGTATCATAATAATACAGTATCGCTAAGCCATGTTAAAGCAATAGTTATGTCAGGTAAGGGATTCAAATCCTTGCTTTCTTGTATTGAAAATGTGAACATAAGTAAAACGCCTTAACCACTCGGTCAACCTGACAGTTAATAATGTAATTTGTTTTGTGCACTTGAGTGTTTACAAAATTTTCCAGTGTACATTAACTCAACCACTTGCTCGTTTTTAAATGTATTTTTGTTGTTGTTGTTTTTTCATTACATTGTAGTTATGAGTCTTGAGAACTGGGTGTTTAATATAGCGTTACAGGCATCTTAAAATAATTTTAGAAAAGCTCTCAGGTATCGTGTCATGGGTTTTAGTAATGCATTAATGTTTGTTGACAAGTATTTACCATTACACAACATTATTTTGGTAAGCTCTACATGTTGTTTGAGTCTTCAGCCTTTTGACTGGTTTAATACAGCTATCCATGACTCCCTGTCCTGAGCTAATCGTTTCATCTCTATATAGCTACCACACTCTACATCCAAGGCATTCTGTTTAACATATTCTAACCTTGGTCTACCCCTACAGTTCTTGTCCTCAACCCTTTCTTCCATAACTAAGCTTGCTATTCCTGGGTGTATGTGTCCTACCAACCTATCGATTTACTTCATTAGGTGTCACCAAAAACATCTCTCCTCTCCCACTTGGCTTAATACCTCTTTGTTTGTAACCCTATTTACCCATCTAATCTTCATCATTCTCCTGTAACACCACATTTCAAACACTTGAATTCTCCACTTTTCTGCTACACCAATAGTCCAAGTTTCCCTTTCATAGAGCGTCACACTCCAGACAAAGGTCTTCAAAAATGACATCCTAATACCTAAATCTATATTTAGTGTCAACAAATTCTGTAGAAATGCTTTCCTTGCCTGAGCTACATAAGAATCCTAATCATCTCTGGTATAAAGTCTTGTTTAGCAAACATAGTCACTCAGAAGGTCTATGCATTTGTTGTATATAACCCAAAATAGCAAACAGTTTTTCTAAAACCCTACTCACTGGTCAATAACAAGCATAGTCGCCAAAGTGTTTCGTTGGTAGTTAACTCATGTCTGGTTAGTCAATTCTTATTGCAAGGCCAGTCAACACCTAAAAATTCGTCTTAACATATAGTCGAATCATCTTTCTATCTACATACCAGGGTGTAATGAATAGTCAATATTAGTTTGGTATTTACCTAAAATCTAAAATCCAATATCAAATTTCTAAAATCTAAAACCAAAAATAAAATATAGTACAGAAAACATAATTCCAAGTAATACAAATCCTTATATGTTTTTCTTTAATAATTAGTTACTGAAAATTTAAAGTCATGATATTATGGTTTGGTCTTTTTGTACAATCTAAAATGTAAAATGTAAATTCTAAAATCTAAAGTCTAAAATAAAAAACAAATACAAAATCTTACTTGCATTAACTGTATATTGAACCCAGTCCACCTTTGTATTTGTAATCCAAGTAATAATTTGAAAAAAAATATACAAGTGTAATCAATCTTAAAACATTATCCCTGCTGTTTTATATGTTTTTGACATGCGTGTTAATCTAAAATCAAACCCTGGTCTACCTTAGTCAAAGGATAACAGCTTAACCACTGCACCACTATAACCATCTTTCTTAGTTTGGTTCGTTCTAAGCCTTAAAGTTAAATCGAGTTAAGGCCTCTAGTGCAAGAGCCAAAAGTGCTTGCCACTGCAGCACAAAATGGTTAGCAAGTAACATTATACAGTAGAACGTCTTTTTTCCGGACGTCAAACAACCGGAACGTCAATTATCCGGACGAGCAAAAAGAAAGACGGAGCAGTGCACGCTGCCTACATTAGTGAGTCGGTTCTTATTCAATTGTTGTCTGTGTTATCTCCTACCGTTTCTTTACTCTATGATGTTACAGTTTGTGATTATGTGAAAATGGCTTCTACGAGTGGCAAAAAGGAAAAAAGAAATCGCAATGTTTTTATCCATTGAGAAGAAGGTGGAGATCATTAATAAACTGGTTAAAGGTGAGTGTGTGCAGTGTTTAATGAAAACTTAGTGTTGGAAAATTCACAACTTATGATTTGAAGAACGAAAAGGTGAAATTATGAATTATGCATCGAAGTTAGATGGTGAAGAACGGTGTAAAATGGGAAAAACCATGAGATCAGCTACGGATGAAAAATTGGAAGAAGCGGCGTACTTATGGTTTATTCAGACAAGCGGTAAGGGAGATCCCATTTCTGGACATTTGTTATATGAGTCGCAGCTCAATGAGAAGCTTGGTGGTTATTACCATAATGTATTTTCCTATGAAATAAACGCATGTTTGATTATCCGGAAAAATCGTTATCCGGAGCACTTTCGGTCCCAATTAGTCCGGATAAACGACGTTCTACTGTACATCCAAAAAGAATTGTATTGGTTCGGTTTGGTTCAGTGTAATCAACATCTTGTTTTCTTAGCTACCCTCTTTAACTAATCAATTAAAGATAGTCTACTCTTAATTCTTGAATCGATAAATTGGTTTTTGTACACACCGTTTGTCATGTCATGCCTGAAACCTATACTCCCTATGTACTGCGGTCAGGTTTAAAAACAAGTTTCAATGGTCAAAGACTTGTCAGTCACCATGCGTGTAGCCTAAAATAATTCTTTCTCTACCTAGTTATGTTTCATCACTCACCATAAACATCTAACATTATGGGTTTGCAATATATTAAGAGAAACAAAAGTCCATGACCTTGTTGTTTTCAATCTTTTTGGGAAAATTCATAAGCCATATAAGGAAAGCGTCATGTCAAGTTATAGGACACCTTATGAGTCCAAATCCCATTAATAGTTTATAAAACTCAAATCAGTAAACTTGCCGTTTTGGGATATTTAAATAAATGCACGCATCATAGGAAAAATCATAAAAAATATTCTTAAAACAAGTCGTCGCATGACTCTCTTCAATCAATGCTTCGCAAAATATCGATCATCCATTGAACATGGCCACAGTGATCGGCGACATGCTCGTTTGAACACAACCGGTACTGTCTCTCTCCACTAAAAAAATAATATTAAAATTAATTCAAAAATTTTAAAAATCTAAATTTTCAAAATGTGTGGTTAGGCCCTTTGCCAAAATTTCAAAAAATAAATAATAAATTCAAAAAGAGATTGTCGCCTTGAGTCTTATAACACCTCATGTGTCCAAATCTGATTATTGGTTCCCCTTTTTTCCTGTAAAATCTATATGCATTGTTTTAGGGTTAAAATGACTAATCGTGGTAAAAGAGTATTAAATGACCAATTTTTTTGAGCTATCACACCTAATTTTAGGTTTCTTAGTTTCCATGATATAGATTTTTCAATTTTGGGGTAGTTTTCACCCCCTTACTATTTTTCATCAAAAACAAAAGATCTTAGGTTCATTTATCATTTTTAGGCGTTTAACACCTTTTTCCCTGTAAAATCACTATTCACTATTTTAGGGGTGAAATGACCTATCGTGGTATAAGCGTATGTCATGACCTATTTTTAAAGCTATCATACTTAATGTTAAGGTTCTTAATTTCCAAGATAACGATTTTTAAATTTTGGGTGTAGTTTTAACCCTCTTACTATTTTTTCATCAAAAACAAATGATCTTAGGTTCATTTATCATTTTCAAGTGTTTAACCGCTTTTATCCCTGTAACATTACTATTTACTATTTTAGGGGTGAAATGACCTCGCGTGGTAAAAGCGTATCTTATGACCTATTTTTAAAGCTATCACACATAATTTTAGGGTTCTTAGTTTCCAAGATATCGATTTTTCAATTTGGGAGTGGGGGATAGTTTCACCCCCAAAGGGGAACATCGCCCCAATTGCTAGGACCCCTCATACAAGTCACTAGCATGATTGGTTCGCGAGATATTAACAAACGTGTGGTTAGGCCCTTTGTCAATATTTCAAAAATACATTCTAAAAGGGGGCTTCATCCCAAGTCCTACAATACCTCATACAAGTTCCTAGCCTTATTAGTCCGTTAGTTAAGCCCTTTGACATAATTTGGATAAATTCATGGGCCAGTCCAAAGGGACCGGTCCAAAGGGATTAGTCAAAAGGGACTCGCCCACAAGGACTCATCCACAAGGACCTGCCAACAAGGACTCATCAACAATGACTCGTCAACAAGGACCCGTCCACAGGGACTTTTCAACAAGGACCCGTCAGCAATGACTCGTCAACAATGACCTGTCAACAATGACCCGTCCACAGGGACTCGTCAACAATGACCCGTCCAAAGGGACTCATCAGCAATGACCCGTCAACAGGGACCAGTCCAAAGGGACAAATCAACAGGGATCAATCAAAAGGGGTTATCGCCTCAAGGCCTTACATGTCCTCATTGATTATTGGTTTGCCTATCGACAAGCGCCGCTTGGAATACTTTTTGATCACCCCTCGTGGGTTGGGTTAGGTTAGGTTACACTACAGCCGTCATCTTTAAAAAGCCCGCCCTCTTACAAAAGCTATGAGTTGGCATGCGTAAAATCAAAAAACAAGCATGTTAATTCATATTGGCTATCCACCGTACACATGTATATTGTGTGGAACAACGTTTAATTTCATATTAGCATTCAAACTCCCACATGTCGCACTTGAAAAGCGAGATTTTCTAAAAAATTACAATTTCACTCCCCTATTAGGGGTAGGTTTTATTTTGGGGTGGAAATACGTTGTCCAATGGAAAGGGGGTGTCAGCCCGAGTTCAATAACACCTCATTTGTCAAAATCCGACTATGGGTTCGCCAGATATCGCGCCGCCGCCATCTTGTGAGGTGGGTGAGGTGGAGGTGGCGCTAGAACCGCTAAAAAACCACTACTCATATCGTGAGTAAACTGCGCGAGTTTGACGGGCCGGATCAAGGTGTAACCCGTGTGGGGTATTCATACGAAGTTTGAGAAATGCGGGACATAGCCGGAAAATACGGTATCAGCTTGTACGTGAGCAGACGCTCATTTAATAGACGTTGAAACCAAGTGTAATAGAACAATATTACTACGTCTTCTGTATGGTGACACGGGGGCGATTGCCAGATAAGTTTAACACGCAGTATAAGCAAATACACGTGGGAAATAAAGACTTTTACGGAGTATGAGAATGTTGGAGATTGGCCGCGGTGTTTTTCACGCACGAAACAAGAGAGTGTAGGGCCAGGCATTTGTTTGAATAGTTGACAAGTGAAAGTAGCAGGGTCAGCGAACTCTCAGTATAAGTGGATGTAGGCCAATGACCATATAGGGCGCGGCGAAGGTCAAGGGTGAAGACTGGTTTTTACGAGACAAGCTAGCGTGAGATTATATAAGCCAACTTGCGTTGTCAGTGAAATGTCATCACGGCTATGAACCAATAGTTCTTGGCACTTTAAAAATGAACATTGAAGCGAATCGCAGAATGGACAATATGGATATCAGTGTGCATCAGTGCGAGTTCCGCGTTATGAACTGTCGTGACGGAAAGACGGCCAGCTAGACGATGTACGTAGGGGCTGTTACGATGACGTGATGATGAAGGCGAGCCATATACGACGAAGACCCACGGGTCGCGAGCTGAATCCAGGACGAGAGGGGATTAGGTTCCTTGGGAGAACGTGGAACCAACACCCTCAGGAAATGCGTCAACAGGACCAGGATCCAGGCGGAAAGAAAGGCACAGAAACCACATGTTAATTTATAAGTTAATCTGTCTGGGTAGTGGTTACTGAAATTTGTGCAGATGGGCGTAATATCGAATTAAACTGCGATAAAATGATTAAGTTATTAGGGACGGGAGATGAAGTTTTCCTTTTGAGCGATTATTATGATTATTATTAGGGTTTAAACGAGATAAATGGATGTCTTAAAATATAGTATAGGTAAATGGATTGGTCGGCGTGTTACGTCGCAGCGTTCTTTTGAGATGGTTCAACTATGATGCCAATTCATTGTTTGAGTATTCTAAACTAACCGGGAGAAACATTCACACTTAAGGGGTCACAGTTTTTTGTGCACGTCATGGTATCTATACGGAACACTCTCACACCACATGAGGCGTTTTACATGTTAAAATGAGCAGAGGCATTTTGTAGCGAAGTTATTCAAGGTTGTATTGAAATGAAACGGTTTTTGTGAAACAGAATGGCTGGTTAAAAGAAATAGGCTATATAATGGAGCTAAATGTTCTCGCTATGACGAGGTTGATAAAAGTAAATGATTATAATTAATGTGACGTAGTTAATAAAGGTGTATGTTAATTTGAGGTCACTGTTAGTTAAGAAGAATACAATAAGGCTAAAGGCCATCTATACAAATCTTTCTGGAGTATTTGCGAATGTGTAAAGATAACGCGGTGATCAATTAAGAATCTGAAATTAAGCAAAATCAGAGACGTGAACGTAAATTCATAGAAGTGAAAAGTAAGAGTGGTATATTACATTATCGTAATGTGTCATAATGGTTTTAAAATGCAATGTGATGAATGTAACAACCAGTGTTTTTCAAATGAGGAATAATTGAATGGAAACCAGTTAATGAGATAATGAAGACATTTAATCCATGAGTTAAATTTGTAAATAAGTTGTTTGACGTTAGAGACATCCATATTTCTAGACAGTAGCAATTAGTTAGAAGGAGATCAAATGAGACAATTTTCTTTTTCTTTGGATTTTTTTCCATAATTATACACCTGCTCACATATGGATGGACTTCACAATGGAGAGGTGATTTGATGATTGAAGTAACTAATAGTAATGTGATTTAACTCAGATCTCCGTAAGTTGTATTATATTCAAAGCTAGGACGCCCGGAGTTTTTTCCCTGACAATTTCAATTTTGCTTTGGCGTTAATGTTTTTATTTGCACATCAAGAGTAATTTCGAAGAATCTCTGCGTGATGGCAGAATTCTGTGTTTATTTTTGTGTATTTCTTGGGGTGGTTTTTTAATAAATTGGTGGATGAGTTTTATCTTAAAAGTGGAGTTCTATGTCATTCTTGTTTTGTTGCTATACTTGGGTGTTTATCGGATCAATTTTGAGATTTACCCCAGTTGAACCCTATCCTAGTTAAGACCCTGGGATTTTTTGAATCTCGTCCCCCCGACATTTTTTTTTTGCCGAAATTGATTCCAGCATTCAGTTTTTTTAAATGTATTTCGAGTTGTACCGAAATCTGGGTGAGGATTGGCGTGTCGTGTCGGGCCACCCAATCTGAAGTCAGAATATCGGGCACAACTCCTTGATCACATTCAAGTGGACAGATATGTCTTAGGAACAGGAAGGTGTAGTACCATTCAAGTATATGGTTTCTCAGATGCATCTCAAACAGCATATGGAGCATATATCTATCTTCGGTCTGTCGATCAACAAGGGAAATCTTCAGTCAAGCTGTTGAGCTCAAAATCCAGGGTAGCTCCAGACAAACAAGTTACACTTCCTCGTCTTGAATTACTTGCAGCTACATGGTTGGCACACTTGCTTCAGAAATCCATTCCAATCCTAAATCTAGAAATTAATGAGACTTATTTATGGACAGATTCTACAGTAGTCTTGCCATGGTTGGCTTCCCGTTCATCACGTTGGAAAACATTTGTAGCCAACAGAGTATCAGAAATTCAGCAATTAACAAATGTAGAAAATTGGCATCATGTTTCATCTCAAGAACATCTTGCAGATTTAATTTCCCGAGGAGTTAAGCCTCAAGAGATGCAGCAATCTATACTTTGGTGGTCAGGCCCATCATGGTTATCATAATCTAAATGCAATATGCCTCAAACCACGATCGATGAGAATTACCACACCACATTGAAAGAACGAAGAGTAGTCACACCACTTATCACTGAACACACTGGCATCATTACTAGATTTTCCTCATAAAAAATGCAAAGAGTTCTTGCCTACTCCAAACAGTCAACTAACAAAAAGACAGGACCATTATCAGTTCAAGAACATCAGAAGTCATTGAACACATGCATTCGCATATCTCACGCAGAATGATTCAGTGAAGAAATCAAATATTTGCAGAAGCAAGGTGCTGTATCCAAAATGAGCCAGCTAAAAATCTGTGTCCATTTTTACAAGACAACATACTCAGAGTAGGTGGTAGGTTGAAAAACGCATCATTACCATTTTCTACAAAACATCAAGTATTATTGCCATCCAAGCATCATCTGACATCACTTATTGTCAAACATGAACACCTACAACAAGCCCATGCAGGACCAGGATTACCATTAGCAGCCATTCGTGAAAGTTATTGGATCTTAAATGGTAGAAACATAGCCAGACAGCAAGTTCACAAGTGTCCAATATGTCATAAATTAAAGGGAGCAACCAGTCATCAGCTGATGGCAAACTACCCTAAGCAACGAGTTCAAGCAGCACGTCCATTCCGTGTATGTGGCATTGACTATGGAGGTCCAATCTTAATCCGCCCTCTTAACAAGAGAAGTAACATTCGATTTAAAGCATACATTGCAATATATGTTTGTTTTCCAACTAAGGCTGTGCATCTATAAGTAGTCAGCAGTCTTGCCACAGGTGTATTCCTAGCTCCATTTCGCCGGTTCATTGCCAGAAGAGGGAAACCTTCATATATTTACAGTGATAATGCTACAACATTCATTGGAGCTAACAAGGAGCTACAACACATTTATCAATTTATAACATCACAGCAACATAGAGAGGAAATTGCAAGTAACCTAGCAAATAGAGGTATCAACTGGCATTGCATTCCCCCGCGATCACCCCGTTTTGGAGGGCTATGGGAAGATGGCATAAAATATGTAAAGTATCATTTGCATCGAGTTAATGGAAACTCTTCGCTAACATTTGAAGGACTCGTTACTGTGCTCACACAAATTGAGGCTTGTCTAAACTCTAGACCCCTAAAAGTTCTATCCTCAGGTCCCCTTGACCCTCAATGTCTCACTCCAGGTCACTTTCTAATTGGTGACATTCTAAACTCAATCCCTGAACCCAATCTGACCTTAATTCCAAGCAATAAACTCTCAATCTGGAAACGATTGCAATAAATGGTGCAACATCTGGACAAGATGGTACTAGGAGTACATAACGCAGCTTCAAAGTAGACTTAAATGGTTCTCACAGCAGCAAAATATCCAAGTTGACACAGTAATCTTTATCAAGGAGGACAACCTTCCTCCTCTCCAGTGGAAAATAGGCGTCATCGAGGAACTTCAATCTGGTGCAGATGGACTGGTACGAGCAGTCACCATAAAACTGCCAATGGAAGATTCAAGAGGCCAATAGTGAAAAAGTGTCCCCTTCTCGATGAGTGAAATATTTCCTTCAAGTGTGTTATTTCGTTGTGACATGTTACCACTGTGAATTTCATGGTATTTAAGTGTTCTTTGAATTGACATTCGTTTTTTATTGTTTATGTGCTTGAAAGGACAAACCTCAGTTTGCTGACAAGGAAACTGTCTATACGGTCATATCGAAACCGACAATGATATTTCGTAGAGACGATAAAACCATAAATTAGCGATCTGCAAAAAATTAGCTGCCATTTCGAACTGGAAGGTCCTGAAATCGGCACGGAGATTTCTAATAGGATTGCACGCGCTAGCATATAGCTCGACGTGGACAGCCTTAGTGACCAGCTGAAGCGTGCGCGGTGCGCGTAACCTTGAGCGCTCTGTGCTAGGCCGTTAACACATGTTCCTTGAGAGAGCAGTCATGAATCCGACTAATGATCTAGAGTATGCATTACGTTATTTCCGTGAAAAAGATGCTTGATGAAATTTAATTCCTTTTAGAGAAAAAATTAAAATTAAAACGTAAAAAATAAAATATAATGAAACAAGTAGTTCCGTGAAGAACTATACAGCCTATTTTCAATCCTACTCATGTTAATTGCCTCTATCAACATACAAAGTTTCAAATTGATTGTAGTAATAGATTCGTAGATATTGAGAACCGTCTAAATATTTCAGATGGTCACCATGTTGGATATTTATTTATGTACTATTACATGAAGGTTATTGTGTATGTGTGGTATTCAAACTTCAATCGCACTATTAGGGCACAAGCAGTAAAAACGAGATTTCAAAATTTCGCACAGCTGCCATCTTGTGGTTATGAAAGCAATTGAAATAAATTAGTTGCCATTGGATTAACATTTGTATAAGCATTTAACGTACAAAGTTTCACTGCACTTGGATGGTTAAATTGCGAGATACGTCCATTTAAATATTTATATTTCGCGTCGCCGCCATGTTGGATTTGTGCTCACCAGATTACTGAAAGTCCTATAGGTGAACTTATGTTCGTAGCCTCTATGGACATTAAAAAATCAGTTTGATTGTTCTTAAAGATTGGTAGATATTGAGAACCTTCTGAATATTTCAGTTGGTCACCATTTTGGATTGTTAGGTGTATAGGCCATAGAGTTATGTACCATTAAAGGAAAATTATTGCGTAGCTTTATTATTCAAACTTTCACATCGATCGCATGATTACGGCACAGGAAATAAAAACTTAACTTTAACATTTCGCACAGCCGCCATCTTGAGGGTATGTAAACAATTGAACTAAATTAGATGCCAGTGCATTACAATATGTATAATCATTTACTGTACCACATTTCACTGCGCTCAGATGGTTAAATCGCGAGAAAAGCCTATTCAAATGTTTCAACTTCGCTTGGCCACGATGTTCGTTTTTTACTCTACAGATTTTTGAAAGTTACATAGATAAACTTGCAGTAGTGTCCTTTATCACCGTACAAAATTTCAGATCGATATCAGTGATAGTTTCGGAGGTACAGGCCTAGAATGCCAGTGAAATATTTCGCACAGCCGCCTTTTTGAACTTATGTAAACAATAGAACTAAATTAGACGCCAGTGCATTAAAATGTGTATAAACATTTGCTGTACCAAGTTTTATTACGTATGGATGGTTAAATCGCGAGAAAAGTCTATTTTAAAATCTCAAATTTGCTTGGCCGCCATGTTGGTTTTGAAGTTACCAGGTTTTTGAAAGTCTCGTAGGTGAACTTATAGTAGTGCCCTTTATCACCGTACAAAATTCCAGGGAGATATCGGTGATAGTTTCGGGGATATTGAATGCTATTGAAATATTTCGCACAACCGCCATGTTAGTTTGGAGAGACGTAATAAAATTTGAAGGGCACGGTCGGGGTCGGCCGAAACGTTGCTATGACCTTGCCAAGTTTCATTGAAATCGCTCCAGCCATTTATAATTTATTAGACACACACACACACACACACACACACACCACACACACGAACATACGCACACGGACAAAAGGTGATCTCATAAGCCTTTTTTTTCATAAAATGAAAATAGGCTAAAAATTAAAATTAAAAATAAATATGCTTGCTAAAATTAAATTATCAATCTTATAAAATTACAATCAAAATTAAGTAAGCTTTTACAATTCAAAATAAATAAGCGTACAAAATTAGAATTATAAAAATAGATCATAAAAATTATAGAAAAATAAAATTATAAAAATATATAAACATTCAATTTGAAAAAGGTATTACAAATAAAATTTATAAATTAATATAAGGATAAAATAATTGAATACATACAAATAAAATATATTAATTATAGTTCTGCCCTATAAAGGGTTAATACGGTACATGTTATTCAGATAGGTCAATGGTAGTGAAGTGATAGTGTATAGTGACAATGAAACAGGGGAGGGAGAAACTATGTTGTTGTTGTTGCTTATTTTAGGTGCTGCGACATCGTGGTCATATATATCCCGTACGTATCTGCAAGAAGAAGATGAAAACGATCAAGTCGCAAAGATATTTGTAAAAACAGCTACAGAGCGAGTTTTAAACTACACCCCTTCTTCAATATGTTATACAAAGTGCAGGTCATTCACTGAAACAAATGTTACATATTTCAATGACTTATTAAATAAGGAAACATGGTCAGAAATTTATAAACTAGAAAATGTAAATGATAAATTTAATGCATTTAACAGTACCCTAAAAACTATTTTGAAACAGCATTCCCCTTTAGACAAAGAACTGTTCAAAATAACAAAACTAACAAGTGGATAACAACAGGGATTATAAATTCATGTCAAAGAAAGAAATTTCTACACAAATTATATAAACAATACCACACAACACCTGAATTCAATTTATACTACAAAGAATACACTAGCATATTAAATATGGTAATATGACTAGCAAAGAAAATGCATAATGATGATTTTATTTCCCAATCATCTAACAAAAACAGGGCTATGTGGTCCGTAATAAAGAAAGAAACTGGAAAATCTGCTAAAATACAAAGGAACATTACACTGACCAGAAATAATAAAGTGATAAATATTCCAGAGGAAATAGCAAACACTTTCAATGACTATTTTCTGGAAATTCCACAAAAATTATTAAATAAATCACAGGTAAATACACTAAATTATAATAATAAAATAAATATATGTAGTGATTATTTATTTATAAATCATGTCACAAGTGAAGAAGTAAGAATAGTTATAAAAGAGCTAAAAATAAATTTTGTGCTGGCACTGATGGCATCCCAGATGCAATTTTAAAGAAATGTGCAGAAAATATAATAAATCCACTTACACACTTAATAAACAGTTCAATTCTCTCAGGAACTTACCCGGATATTTTGAAGTTATCAAAAGTAATTCCAGTGCACAAAAACGGCTCAAAAGATGAATTAGATAACTATCGTCCTATTACCTTACCAACTGGTATCGCAAAAATTGTGGAAAAAATCATGTTAAGGAGACTGATAAGTTTTATAGAAAAAAGTAAAATATTATCAAACTCACAACATGGATTCAGAACGGAAAAATCTACACAGACAGCAATTTATGAATGTATTAATAGTATACTGAAATTAATTGACATTAAGGAACATGTAACTGGCCTATTCTTGGTTTTATCGAAAGCATTTGATATTGTTGACCATAAAATCCTCCTTACAAAACTGAATCAATATGGTATTAGAGGTCTAGCTAATAAATGGATAGAGTCTTACTTAACAAGGCGTAAACAAATAGTAAGCTTGAGACACAAGGATGATGGAACCAAATTACTTAATGAAACATTGTCCAATGAGGGAATTATTAAATTTGGAGTACCCCAGGGATCGGTTTTGGGCCCACTACTCTTCCTTCTATATATCAATGATATAACACAGAACGTTCATTCACATACGGAAATTTTGCTTGCGGACGATACAAAACTCGTAATAAAAGGTGAAACTAAACAGGTCATACAGCAGTCTGCTGACTCCGTTACAGGAGAGTTAACCAAATGGTCACAAGATAATCGCCTCATAATCAACTATAAAAAAACAGTATGTCTAAATTTCCACACTATACAGAATAGGAATCCTGCGAAGCCCAATATAACATTAAATGGTCATCAAATAGAAAATAAATCAGAAACGAAGTTTTTAGGTCTATGGATACAACATGACTTGAAATGGAATAAACATATACAATATCTGAATACTAAACTGAACTCGATGTGCTTTGCGTTACGTATTTTGAAAACCTGCACTAGCATGCACACATTAAGAAATACTTATTTTGCTTATTTCCATTCATACTTAAGATATGGGGTCATATTTTGGGGTATGCCGCCAGATGTACTAAGCACGTTTAGGATACAAAAGAGGGCGATTAGAATTATGGCAAATGTAAACACTAGAGAATCATGTAGACCTCTGTTTAACGATTTAAACATTCTCCCTCTGCCCTGTATATATATATCTTTGAAAGTATTATGTTTTGTAAAAAGAATTTAATGAATAAGGATGTTTTTCTTAAAACAAACAATGATGTTCATAGGCATAACACAAGACAAAATCAAAACATTCATATTTCACACACACACACAAGCATATATCAAAAAGGAACTTATCACACAGGAGTTAAATTATACAATAAACTACCCAAGTATATAAAACTTGCCCCAAAAATAAAAACCTTTGATAGAATGTTGAAAGCTTATCTACAGTGCCATTGTTTTTACTCTGTAGTTGAATATCTTAGTGTATAGAAACGATGAAATCTATAATTATATTTTACTTTTCTATTTTAATTGTAATACCTAGCTGTAAGTTGTTGTATTTATAGAATTAAGTTTTCATATTATGATAATAGAATAAGGTGTAAATAGTTGTCCAATAAGATTGTACCTTTTAAGATCTGTTATTATAATAAGTTATAAATAGTTATAGTATTAGTATTACTGTATATACCTATTAGTAGTTTTATTTTATAGATGTAAATTCTGACGTGTCCTATATCAAAAATGTATTGTATACATGTATTTGATCAAATGGAATTAATAAAACTATCTATCTATCTATCTATCTATCTATCTATCTATCATTACAGATCAGAGTGGTTTCGTGCGCGAAATAAAAGCGAAAAGGACTCTATCGTTTGTTGGTGAGAAACATACAGAAACAGTTGCTCAAACAGGTCATGAACTCATCCATTCGTACACAATTATGCCTGCAATTAGTATGGCCGGTACAATTTTTCCGAAATTATTAATTGTACTGCAGGAGGCAACAGGAACTTTCGGTCCGAGAGTTTCCTAAGAAATGTTTCATGCCAGAAATATAATTGTAACAGACAAAAAATCAGGAAAAATGAGGAAAGAGGAATTCAAATATTGGTTTAAAGAATCCTTTTTCCCATTTGCGGAAGAGAAGTGTTTGCTACTGTTAGATTCCTGGACTACTTATAGTGATAAAAGCTGTCTTGAAGATATTCCTCCTGGCAACAATATAGAAATTCCCCCGGCTCTACAGGGGAAATACAGCCCTTGGATACGTTTTTCTTCCTGGAATGGAAATCTTTGTATCGCCGTTTAACATACATTGTGTCGGCTTGTGAAGACGTCCAGTTTGATGTATATCAGGAAAACAGCGTACTGAAAATGCAATCCTTCATTCATTTTCAATTTTCTTCCCAACGGTTCAAGGAAATGATTAAATATTCGTGGTTCGCAACCAATTACACAACGGAGGGACCTCCCGAGTTTGAAGTGCCTGCGAAATATTGCCTTCAAATAAGTAAGGAAAACTGTGAAAAACAATGAGGCCTCAACGTGCATATTCATTGTGCATGGTGCCAAAAAAATCTGTTTTATCATGCGGTTAACGAACCTCATTTATGATTCACATTCGTTCCCTAACAATGAAGTGTCCTTGGCGCGTGGTAGCCTGCCAGTTCGTTCGCTCTCTCTCCAGCATAACTGCAACTCCACTCCGCTGTGCGCCGCACACGCCAGCAAGATGCAAGGGTTGTCCAGTATTTGCGTGGTCACACGGATTTTGTATCAAGATTTCGATAACTTGCAGTTCGAAATGGCAGCTAATTTTGTGTACATCGCCAATATATGGTTTCCTCATCATCTCTATGAAATATCATTGTCGGTTTCGATATGACCGTATGCCCTTGTGAGATACAATATGGACAGTTATGAACTCACGTACGAGTGTTAATTCAATTTGGTGTTTTGCCAACTTCTCAATGCTCTTAAGTGAATTTTTCTTCTTTTCACTTTTAAATGCATTCAGGTAAAAGGCTTTATTTGTAACCTTTCTCAGTTTCTGTGTACAGTTATTTAATTATTTATTGCATTCAATCAACAGTGGGGAGTATGTGCCTCTCGATTTTTCTTAGGATAATTTGTCATTTGTTTTTCTTCATGTACTTTGGTAACTGTTTGATGATAGTCTTAACTCTATAAAAAAAAACGAAAAACGAGCATCTACGAGATGAGATCCAGTGATCCACGCCAAGTTTTATTTAATACAGTTCACTTGCCCAGCATCGTGGGTTATATTAAACCCTGCGTTTACCGTGGACACTTCCCGGCACACAGTCTCGACGAAGTCATTAGTTTCTTCAAAGCTTGCCTCAATTTTAGCTACTCGTTCATTTAGTAGGGTACTGGACCTCTCCAGATTTCCCTTGACATCGTCCCAGCACGTATCCACTTCAATACGGCTGACGTTTAATTCCGCCCTCATAACCAGTGTTGTTTTCTACGATGGTGTTATCTAACCTATCGGTAACCGCATCTAAAATTACACCGAAGGTGTCTCAAGTGGCCTGTAATTCGCCCCTGACTGTTGCTAGGTTAGTGTTTAGATTGGTTAACCTAGTGTTGACGTCGGTTCTATGATTCAACATGTCTGTTCTGACAGCGGCTAAGCCTTGTAGTAAGTTGGTGTTAGCCTCAGCCCTGTTGGTTTTAATATCATTTCTTACTTGGTCAATGTCGCCCCTCACATTGGCAGGTGTATCTGCATTCACTTCTAGGTCGCCCCTTACGTTGTCAATATCGCCCCTTACATTGTTTACAGCGGCAGTTACTTCTGCATTATTGAAACTACTTGTGCTATGCATGGGTATCTATTGTATCAGTTGTACACGGGATGAACGGATTAAAATAGACGAACACTTGTTGACTAAGATGTATTGAACATGACACAGGATACAGACAAAGGAAAAAGAACACAAAGTCAAAGAATATACATTTGACAAAAGACAAACTATATTTACATGCGAGATTAGAGAGTACGAGAAATATTCATTCTCTTCAACACTCTCCCTTAATCGAGCAATGCTGCATTATGCTGCACTTTAGGAGAAACCAATGCCAATAACACATTTCACATGACCATGAATTAGCAGACCTTTTGTCAATACATCAGCAATCATTTCAGCAGTAGCCTAGGCATTTAGGACAACTTTACTTTGGATTTCTTTAAGATGTCCCTAATGAAATGATAGCGCACAACTATGTGCTTTGTTCTCTGATGAAAAACCTTCATTCTCAGCCAACCTCTGAGCACACCTCTGTCATTACAGAACTGAATTGGACCTCCTCTCTTACACAACTCACAGAAAACACCTCTAAGGAACAGAGCTTCCTTACATGCAAACGTCAGACCTATGTATTCTGCTTCAGTGCTAGACAGTGCCACAACTGGCTGTTACTTACTTATCCAACTTATTGGGCCTTCTGCATATTTAAATACATAACCACTCTCAGATTTCCTGTCAGTTAAATTATTTTCAAAAGAAGCATCAACAAAACCCTTGACATCACATTCTGATTTTTCATACATGATACCAACATCCACTGTACCCTTCAAGTATCTGAACACTCTCTGGACACATGTCCAATGTTCCTTACCATAGCAATTATTGAACTGACTCAAATCATTGGTTACATATGCAATATATACACTGGTACAAATGAAAAGGTATAACAAAGCACCAATAGCCTGTTGATAGGGATAGGATTTGTCACAGGATGTGGATTTCTCCAACAACAAACCTGTTTCCATTGGAGTTTTCACACGAGTACAACCTGACATGTTAAACCTAGCAGAAAACACTTTTGATCCAATCTAAAACAATCTTTGCTTCTTTGATCTCTCATCCTCAGACATTCAGAGACTTATCCCAAATCTTTGATCTTAAAATGAGAATGGAACACAGACTTCAGTTTCTCCACTTGGACATGATTATTAAAAAGTACAAAAAAATCATCAACATAGAGGGCTATAACAAAAGATGATGAATCTTTACATTAATATACACATGGGTCATACAGAGACTTCTGATAACTGATTTCAGTAAAAATTTCATGAACCCTCTCCTACCAAGTGTGAGATGCTTGCTTCAAGCCATAAGCAGCTTTTCGAAGCTTACAAACTTTAGTACTGTCACACCCATATCCTTCTGGGGGTACATATAAATGTCATTTTTAAGAACGCCATTCAAAAAAAAAACCTGTTAAAACATCAAGGTGATGAACTTCCAGATCCATATTTACAGCATGATTAAAACATAATCTCAATGTAATATACCACACTACAGGTGCAAAGGTTTCCAGATAATCAACTGCGTACCAGTGAGAACAACCTTTAGCCACCAAGCGTGATTAAAATTTAGACAAATTACCTTCAGTATTACGTTTCACTTTAAACACCCATTTGCATCTTGCAATATTCGTTCCTTCAGGTTTCTCAACTAATGTCCATACATCATTATCATGAAACAAGCAGTAGTGTCCGGCTTTGCCCGGTGGATTTATTTGTTTTATGGATGATAATTAATACTGCTACAGAACTGGCACATGATACTTAAACTAACAGATAATAAATATTTTTTAAATATAACTTTTTGTGGTGGTGTTGGTGGTGGTTGTAGTGGGGGTGATAAGTAGTACAGTATAATGGACGTAACATTTAGGTCATTTTCCCGTTATGATAATAATGAATAGGGAAACGGCTGTTTATTAACTACAGCACTGACACATGTACTTCACGAACAAATTTTAAAATAGGCTTAGAAAGATGAGTAAGTGAAATAAGACACTGCCTAGGGCCTATATCTCATTGGCTGTTAGAAACGTAGAGAACAATAGTGTCGTATTTTGTCGCATAGTGCCGTAGGAAAATAATCAGAACGCATACTATGTTCATGATGATAACTGTTTTAAGGGGCCTAAGAAATCTTTTTGCACTAATTACTCCCCGTGACTGCAATTTATAAGCACCGCAAGATTTAACTATTTTCGCAATTCTGCACCAGAACACTGGTAGGGGCGACGTGATGCAGCCCGAATTGCCCGTCAACAAAAGACGAATTAAATACTCTTACAGCTACACTACTACGGACATGAATTGTTCTAGGGCCTTAATACGTGGTTTTCAAGTTCAGTTTGTTTGTTATTCTAAATGTAGGGAATGGAGAGCGTTGTCCAAAATATCAAGTGGACAGTGTTACCAGCAGGGTTTCGAAGTGTAAGTAAAATTTGGTGCAATTAGGAGGAACGGTGTAGATTTGTGATAAAGGGCCTAAATGCAGGGAATGGAGTGGTCTGTCCGAAATTTAAAGTGGACAGTGTCACCCGCAGGGTTCCATAGGGTAAGTATACAAAATGTGGTTCAGATAGGTGAAACGGTGTATATTTGTGCCATAGGGCCTAAATGCAGGGAATGGAGTGGTCTGTCCGAAATTTCATGCAGACAGTGTAACTCGCAGGGTTCCAAAGGGTAAGTATACAAATTTTGGTTCAGAACGTTGAAATGGTGTAGATTTGTGCCAAAGGACATAAATGCAGGGAATGGAGTGGTATGTCTGAAATTTCAAGCAGACAGTGTTACTCGTCGGGTTCCAAAGGGTAAGTATGTGAAATTTGGTTCAGATCGGTGAAATGGTGTAAATTTGTGCCAAAGGGCCTAAATGCAGGGAATGGAGTGGTCTGTCCGAAATTTCATGCAGACAGTGTTACTCGCAGGGTTCCAAAGGGTAAGTATACAAATTTTGGTACAGATCGGTGAAACGGTGTAGATTTGTGTCGAAGGGCATACATGCAGGGAATGGAGTGGTCTGTCCGAAATTTCATGCAGACAGTGTTACTCGCAGGGTCCCAAAGGGTAAGTATACAAATTTTGGTTCAGATCGCCGAAAAGGTGTAGATTTGTGACAAAGGGCCTAAATGCAGGGAATGGACTGGTCTGTCATAAATGCCATGTAGACAGTGTTACTCGCAGGGTTCCAAAGGGAAAGTATACACATTTTGGTTCAGATTAGTGAGACGGTGTAGATTTGTGCCAAAGGGCTATATGCAGGGAATGGACTGGTCTGTCATAAACTTCCTGTAGCCTAGACAGTGTTACTCGCAGGGTTCCAAAGGGTAAGTATACAAATTTTGTTCAGATCGGCTAAACGGTGTAGATTTGGGCCAAACGGCCTAAATGCAGGGAATGGAGTGGTCTGTCCGAAATTTAACATAGCCTAAACTATTCCTCTTTAACCTGGCTATCATATACAAAAATAATTTTTCGAATCCGACTGGTAGTTCCAGAGATTAGTGCGTTTAAACACACAAACACACAAACTCTTCAGCTTTATTATATTAGTATAGATGACTTGAGTTCTTCCTCCATCGCCTTTTTCCATTGCATGCCATCCTTACCGTTAAGTGCTTCAGACACAGTGGTTGGTTCCACATAACCACCTCTTTCAGCAATCAGCAGAATACACCTCATAATCAGGGAATTGTTTTGGACGTCTCTCCCTTAAAGGGTACATCCTACCTGCATTTTCTGGTCACTCTCATAATTTTCATCATCATGAATTACAATAATGTCTTCATTAACCTGAGCAATACCTGGAACATCAATGATGTCACTAACCTGACCAGCAACTGGAACTTCAATGATTGGCAGGTTATTATCCTGTCCAATTCTGTTTTCATCATTATTTATAATGTCGTGCAAAGGACAATACATTACATCGCTCATTTCAACATTTTTCTCAGCACACCTGGTGAATTTATCTTCTAAAAATTTAACACCGTGCTCCACAAAATATCTTTCTTTTCCCCATCATACCCAACAAACACAAACATTTGCTCCTGGGTTCCAATTTGCCAGTACACACCTGTTTTGGAACGTGGGCATAAGCATCGGAACCGAATATTTTCATATTCTCATGACTTACAACTTTACCAGTCCACAATTCCTCTGGTATGCCATTATCAACTTTATTATGAGGACTCCTGTTCAAAATATACACTGCTGTATTTGCTGCTTCTGCCTACAGTTTTTCAGAACATCCTGCTGTAAACAACATGCATCTAACCCTTTCCATAATAGTACGATTGTGACGTTCAGCTACGCCATTTTGTTCAGCTGAATACCTTACAGTTTTCTGTTGCACAATCCCTTTTTCCTTGAATTATTTGTTCAGGTCAGAATGGACAAATTCCTTACCAGTATCAGATCTAAGAACGTTTGGTGTCTTACCTTTCAGAGGTTCACAATATGCAACAAAATCCTTGACTTTCTACTTGGTTTCATATTTTTGTTTCAGAAAATAAACAATAATCTGCCTGGAAAAATCGTCAATTATTGTCATCACGTATTTAACACAATTCCAGGTCTCGGGGAGTGGCCCACACAGATCAAACTGCACCAAGTACAAAAACCTTTCACTCCTCGTGTGACGTACCTGTGGAATTGACTGCCTTTGCTGCTTCCCGAGAACACATGGTTCACACAATTCCTTTGGTATTTCCTTAAATGTAACAACATCAGACATTTGACTTAAGACCTGTAACATCTGTTGTCCAACGTGACCCAATCGTTGATGCTACAAATTGTAATCAGACACTTCAGCAACAACTGCAGACATATCTTAGTTAACATTCAGATTTTATTGACCACTCAAAACTGAATCAGTAGCTAGCACGCTACCATTCACTGAGCAATTCTATGAATCCAAGATTTCACATCCATTTTCGTTGAACACGACAACTGCACCCGTTTTAATCATCTGACTTACCGACAGCAGGTTAACACTCACTACTGGAACATGCATCACGTCTGACAGATTATTAATACTGACGCTTACATTCAGTGTAATGTCACCAACTCCTTGTACAAGCAACTTATTATTACCAATTACAATGTTTATTTCAGTATCATCATTGCATTTATAATTTGACATAAGTTTAACATTAGGAGACATGCGGGCACTACAACCAGAATCAATGACGAAACAATTCTTTGGTACTGTGACCGATCCAGTCAGGGTCAATTTCCGGCCCTAGATCATTCGAGAAACGACGAGACCGGAAGGTCAGCATGACGTCATTACTCGACGTAGCGTGGTGTTAAGAATGAACAGCCGAGCTATGGGACAAAGCCTGATGGGTTTTTCGTCGCATGAAACTTGGAATGATGATTCTATAAGGTTGTATACATATTTCCTTTCACAGCAAGGAATCTCAATTTTATATTGTATGCGCACGATGTATGGGAGCGTTATTCATTATTTTGCCATTTTCATCGAGGGATGACGGCGATTAGGAAGAAATGGCTATTACTATGGTTCATGAGGTTACCGCTAGAGCAGAGGATACTCCAGAATGTTCTGACCCCGCCCTTTTTCTCGAGAGGAGGCTACCACATTTCCGGAAAGGTCAGTCATATATCGTGATCCGGACAAGGAAGTTAGTTGTGCAACGCGACTTGGATGAGCCAGTCATCCATCATGGCCGGATCGGTAAGCCACGTGAGTTGGAGTTCGCGTCGAGCACTTGATAGTTTTCATGTGCATCGTCAGTGCTCGTAGACGCGTGATGCAAGGAGTCTTTCGTGTAGTGTAATGCACGTGATCCAGGTCAGTTAACGGACATTAAAGCGTTGAAGGATTTAGTGGTGATAATGCACTGTGGGAATAGCCTGATCAACTTGTATGCGTTTGAACATTTGAACATTTGAGCGAAGGCGGAATGGAAATCTGAATTACAATGACGACCAGTTATGTCATTTAAAGGTGAACAGCAGAGCACGGGCTGTGGAACATGGGTCGGTAAAATTTAAATGAACTGAGAACTGGGTGTTTTAGTGTGTGAATGTGAGTGTGTTCCGGTGTAGTGAAATAAAATGTGGACACACGGCAATGCGATCGGTATGGACGCAGACTCGAATATGTTGGGAATCTACACAGACATGAATACCCAAATCATGATGCACTAAGCACGTAACGGGGCTGCCATGGGATGAACGATCACGAGGGAAAGGACGCCTGGACAAGGAACGAGGTGCCGAGGGACACCGACGCCTCTGCAAATGGTGAAGGGGCGCAGTTTTGGAGAGCGGACACGGGCGTTGCCTGGAGATCAAGAGGTGCTGGGGGCGCACGCTTATACGGGAGTGCTGGGAGACGCCAGAAACCATGTCGAGGACGCCGGTTGAACAACGTTGACGGAGCGACCAGGAAAAACCGAAGCCTAGGATTTGCAAGGGCCTGGATTCATCACGACGCCGGATCGAAAGTAAGATATTTCTTTCTCATTCCTGTTCATCGTGAAGAAGAGAACATCCACTTCAAATAGCCATGCCATAGGATGACTTGAGGTCGTGTAGTTTAACGCCATTCATTTTGTTTAACGTTAATTCCAGGTTAAATAAGACCATCATTTTCTTTTTCTTAAGGCTGTACAGATATTCTTTGTTTCGAGTCGTTTCTGACTTTTACCAGTTGAAACACTCCCACAACCCATTGAACCGGAAATCACACTACAAGACGCCACCAAAAGTTTTTTTAAAACAACAACAACAACAACAACAACAACAACAACAACAACAACAACAACAAGACGAACTGTGGAAGGGAAGCGACTGGGCCATTTTCCACCACAACCCGAGGTGTCTACCTTGAGAGCTGTCTACAGAATCCCAGACCCAGAAATGATACACACGATTCATATTTTAAAACAACACTTCTATTCATAAAACAAATTTTACAATAAATATACAATAAACAATTACATGCAGTGTAAATAAAAGAAAAGGTGTGGTACCTGACCTAGGATATAACTTACTTGCATTGGCTCCCAAAATATTTCTCTTAGGCCAAAATATTCATTCACATTAAATTATTATCAGTTGACTCGATAACATAAGAAAGGAGGCCTAACCAACAAAATTCCGCATAAGCTTAATTATACAACTTTCAGTTAAAGTCGGAAAACAATCTTCAATAATATTTAATACCCGTCAATAAATAGGTAATGTCATAAGACACTAAATATATTAAATCTTGGATAATTCCTTTCTTAACCTGAGCAAACTCGGAACAAGATCTCAATTCGTCAAACCCTTTTAAACATGGAGCCTCGATTTTCATTTGTCATCTAACAGCTGACAATCATAACAAAGTTATCCAGAACACAATAACCGATTACCAAAAACAGAAGACGAACGCAATGCCAGCAAATACGAACCCCAACTCGAATAAAATAAAAGCTTTACATAATTTACACGGACCTCTATTAGGCAAACTAAACGTGGGTAAAGTGAAAGATTACATTTAAAATCCAGAAACGAATATTTTTAAAAGCTTTATCCACACAGCAAGATGAAAGCCTCCCAACTACGTGAGCCAATCACGGTGGTGACAATAAGTTTATAAATAACATGCACAGGGTAGATACACATGCACCCCAGAAATATATAATAATCCACTTACTTCTCTTTGGAACATAATACCTTTTACCAAATCTTCACAACTCCATTTAACCACATTTGGCCTCTTACAGAAATCCACGACATATAGGCTTGCTTCCCTTAAAGTTGCCTCAATAACATATATAAACAATAATAAGGAGCAACTAATATTTTTCTTGTCGACAAGACCACTTAGGTATCCGTTTCAAACCGAAGCACAGACCATCACACACCCCATGAGTACACGAGAATCAACCTCATTTTTCTGCCACATTTTTACATGAAAAATAAATTAATTTAAAGAGAAACTATTCCATATCGATTCATATTTTGGTAGAGCCAGTTACGCCGAGCTTTACGAAGCAAGACATCCGATTGAGTAGCTAAAAGCTACTCAATATTCGTAGACTACATGATGTTATGTCTTTTCCAGATCATGTCCCAACACACAATAAATATTGCCTCGAAAAAATACTAACAGCCGTTACTAAGGGAACCATCTTCACTTGGCAAGGAGCACCACCATTCTACATGCGGATAAGGTTACTGTTCTCACCACCAGGCGAAGACGACTCAGTTGTAACTTTCACCAAGGCGCTGCTGCACTCTAGCGTAGATAAAGAGCACTACCACATCTCAACTCCCAAGAATTTGCATGCAGCCGTCAAAAATCAAGTGTCCTACTGTCGAGGCGAGTTAGTATTGTTACATACTCCCTCCCTTCAACCTTGGCGCCGGTAAAGTACCAAGCCAACGTAATTGTCAAACTGAAAATGTACATGCACAAATAACAATCTTCAACAAATATCAACCTTCAATACCCAAATTCATCACTTCAAAACTGGTTTAGTTTTAGGCATGCATTAAATGAGAAGGTAGAAATAAACACTTCTTCACAAGTTCGTTCAAAATCCACCACCACAAGTTTGATTACACACAGGTCGATGATAGTTCATGCAGAAGTCAGCGTAGCTAATGGTACATCCCTTTTCATGCCAAGAAAATTGCATCTTACATGTAACATGATACATCAGATAACTTGTACAGACAATAATACATCATAGTATACATAATTCATCATTTCTTCCGAGGATAAGTGCAGATTCGCTTTAGCTTCCAGATGACAGTTCCACCATCCTGGCCATAGATAGTCTTCACAGTACATCCGAAATCTTCTACGCAGACGTATCAACGATGATAGCAGCTGAAACCAAATTCGACTAGGCGAGTATCGTTTTCATGGAATAGTTTACACAAACGTTTGATATTAAACAAATAAACAAACAAAATCATTACATATATCAAAAATATGGCAGAAATTTTTCTAACGCAAAACCTATCTCAAAATATCCACACCCTTTACAAAATATTTAAGTTTACACATATTTTAAATAAACAATAAAAGTGTTGATGAGTACTCAATGCAATATAAGAAAATGTAGAATTGACAAACCAAATTCATAACAATTGCAGTGAAGCAAGCAAATCCCAGATGAAAAATGAGTTCTTTAGTATCCCCCCCCCCGAAAAAACTAATATTCCCAAATGAACGTTGGTATAAGTCCCCTATCACACATCTGTCTCAACTCATTTAGTCTACAAGCAAGAAAAATGTACCCAAGAAAACCATTAACAGATTCGAAACCCAAGGAAAAAAGAAAGAAAACCAAGAAAGCAACAATAAACGAAGTATCAACTGACCACACATGCAGACCTAAGAAAACCCCAACACATTCACACACACATCTTTGCATAACCTCTAAATTCACCAAAGAAAACAGTTACTACCCACAAATATCCCCAAAATGTTCCACCTCAATATAAATAGGAGTTCGTTAAAACCGTGACACTTTACCACAAATATCCTTTAAATAAACAATTACCTTTAGGCTGTCTCGGATGAGAATTTCAACAAATTCACTTCAACGAAACAACGACCATTACCAAATTAACTTCATGGCACACACAACTCACCTGTAAGTACCTACTTCCTCAGTTCAACAAGCAATAATAAGTGCACAAGGTCACTACTCGGAGAAACTATTTCGGAATGTTTAGTAAATACTTACCATTAAATACATATTCAGCTTATGCCACCTAATATTTGAGTCCCATACCTCCATATACGTTAGGATCTTAAGCTGAACAAGGATATTTTAACGACCCTATTTATATACTCGGCTACCATTGAAAACATTTAAAATAAAACATAACTTTACCCATTAAAACAAGAAACAAGAACAAAATCCCTCCCCAAATTAAAGGACAAATTAGTGATTCACATTCATACCAACACAATACACTAACGCACAATTATACTACCTTCCTCCAGAACCAGTATACAATTTTGAAGATTCAAATAAAGGTCACTTTACTACAAACACGCACCAAAGCATCATGTAGGTCATACACGATCTTGAAAATTCAAAATTATTACTGTAACACAAAATGAAATTCCTCTCCGTACCAACAAAATGTCAAAAGCCATTTAGAAAATTCTAACCTTTCGCCTACATACCAACTTGACGCAAAACAATGGGTCACTCTGGTTATACACAATGCAGAAGATTCCAAATAGAGACACTTATACACAATACACACAAATCCATCCATCGTTCATCAAATATACAATTCATACAGAACATACATACATCATACATACATACATGTGTGTGGTTTCCAAAGATCAAACACAATTTTGAAAATTCAATACAGTACGTACAAGATCACCACAACATCTTCAGGAATTATGATTCATTCTGGCATCACACCAACGTCTAAGGTGATTATACGACCCACATAAGTCGCACCGCCTACCTTGATATGTATCACTCTCAGCATATCTCCTGTTGGAACGCCCCTGAAAATTATGGTATGGACCAGAAACAGGAACAACATCTTGACATACCTCTCCCTGAAATAAAGCATTATTAAAACCCTGAACAGGTTGTCTTCCTCCAGACTGAACAGCACTCGTCCACTGAAAAACAGGCTGAGAACCAATTTGCCCAAAGGTACCCTGAATAGAAGAACATGGTAGCGATGAATTTGCCATGCGAACAGCATCTGCCTTTTTAAACTTCTCAGCAGTAAGAACAAGATCATAAAACTCCTTATAAGTCTTAGGCCTAGCACACATGGTTAAACACAATCTATAAATGGGGTTAATTCCTTCGACTAATGAGGCAACGATTTGCTCCTCCGACAACTGAACAGCAAATACTTTAGCATAATACCTAACATCCACAAAATAATCGTTCAGTGTTTCATCCATTCTCTGTCCTCTGAATAAATAGCTTCGATGAAGATCTGACAAGGTGTGCGGGGTAATAAAATAATGTAAAACTTCCATTTGAAAATTAATTAAAGAATTTCCAGCAGACATGTTATTAATTAAGATCTGTCTAAGCATACCCGAAGTGCAAGGAAACACCATTCTAAATATTTGACGTTCGGACAGTCCAAACACCACAGCACTGTCTTTTAATTCTACAAATTTCCTAAGGAATTGCACTAATAAATCATTCTCCGTACCATTACAGATGTGAAAATTCTTTAAAATCAAGGCTATCGGATTGGGTAACGTAGCAAATCTAACATTGATATCTGACATGACATTTCCAGGGTCACACACTTGAGAAGAATCTCCTAAATTCAAATTATGCTTCATCAAATTATGCTCGACAACATCAGTTACATTCATTAAACTTTCACTGGTTTGTACAGACTTCACACAACGAGAAATTCCAGAAGTTAGATTAATTGAGGCATTCGCACTATTTTCTCTCAATAAGGACCCAGATGACAAGCTGTATCCATTATTTAAATTAGCCTGGTCAATAATATTAGGCCTAGCTGAACAAGACATATTTCTCGAAGGCTGATTAGACGACCTATTCCGATGCTGCATAACAGCAGGATTACTAATTCGTAAATCATTTATTGACAACACAGATTCTACATCTTCAACCAAATTATTATCAACATTCACTGCACACCGATTACCATTCTCAGAACCTCCACCGATTGATGACGCCAAAGATTCACTTTTATAATCACCGGTTACACCAGAAAACATACGTTCGTAAATAACAGCCAACCTATCACGCAAACTTGACAATTCATTAGCAAATGAAATACCGTCCTCAACTTTTGACCAGACATTAATCAAATCAGCCAATCTCAATAACCAATGTAGAGCACGCCACCTAAATTTATTTCTCTAATATTCAGACGAATCGATAACACCATCCAACGAAGCACAATCACTCAACAAGTTTGAAACAGATGTAATGACACCAGACTTACCCTTTTCCCAATATTCGCTGTTAATAGGCGGGATATTTACAGGAGCATCACGTAAAGACCTCAAGACAGCCAAGTCAGCTTCCCTATTTCCCGGTGGAATCCTTCCACGAATCAAGATTTCAAACCCCAATTCATCTTTCCTCAGATAATATATGTTTGGAAGAACTCGTTTTTCCATTTCAAGGTGGGTTTGTATACATGAAACATAGAACACATAAAGATTAGTAACATTTACAGAATACAACTCTGATCATAATTTATTTTTGGTATACCACTTCTAGTTCCTAATTCTGAACAACTCTCAAAATAGACATAAATGTGTTAAACACGTAAAACCACGCTCTCGATACAAGTGATATACTCCCACAACCCATTGAACCGGAAATCACATTACAAGACGCCACCAAAAGTTTTTTTAAAACAACAACAACAACACGACGAACTGTGGAAGGGAAGCGACTGGGCCATTTTCAACCACAACCCGAGGTGTCTACCTTGAGAGCTGTCTACAGAATCCCAGACCCAGAAATGATACACTCGATTAATATTTTAAAACAACACTTCTATTCATAAAACAAATTTTACAATAAATATACAATAAACAATTACATGCAGTGTAAATAAAATAAAAGGTGTGGTACCTGACCTAGGATATAACTTACTTGCATTGGCTCCCAAAATATTTCTCTTAGGCCAAAATATTCATTCACATTAAATTATTATCAGTTGACTCGATAACATAAGGAAGGAGGCCTAACCAACAAAATTCCGCATAAGCTTAATTATACAACTTTCAGTTAAAGTCGGAAAACAATCTTCAATAATATTTAATACCCGTCAATAAATAGGTAATGTCATAAGACACTAAATATATTAAATCTTGGATAATTCCTTTCTTAACCTGAGCGAACTCGGAACTAGATCTCAATTCGTCAAACCTTTTTAAACATGGAGCCTCGATTTTTATTTGTCATCTAACAGCTGACAATCATAACAAAGTTATCCAGAACACAACAACCGATTACCAAAAACAGAAGACGAACGCAATGCCAGCAAATACGAACCCCAACTCGAATAAAATAAAAGCTTCACATAATTTACACGGACCTCTATTAGGCAAACTAAACGTGGGTAAAGTGAAAGATTACATTTAAAAACCAGAAACGATTATTTTTAAAAGCTTTATCCACACAGCAAGATGAAAGCCTCCCAACTACGTGAGCCAATCACGGTGGTGACAATAAGTTTATAAATAACATGCACAGGGTAGATACACATGCACCCCAGAAATATATAATAATCCACTTACTTCTCTTTGGAACATAATACCTTTTACCAAATCTTCACAACTCCATTTAACCACATTTGGCCTCTTACAGAAATCCACGACATATAGGTTTGCTTCCCTTAAAGTTGCCTCAACAACATATATAAACAATAATAAGGAGCAACTAATATTTTTCTTGTCGACAAGACCACTTAGGTATCCGTTTCAAACCGAAGCACAGACCATCACACACCCCATGAGTACACGAGAATCAACCTCATTTTTCTGCCACATTTTTACATGAAAAATAAATTAATTTAAAGAGAAACTATTCCATATCGATTCATATTTTGGTAGAGCCAGTTACGCCGAGCTTTACGAAGCAAGACATCCGATTGAGTAGCTAAAAGCTACTCAATATTCGTAGACTACATGATGTTATGTCTTTTCCAGATCATGTCCCAACACACAATAAATATTGCCTCGAAAAAATACTAACAGCCGTTACTAAGGGAACCATCTTCACTTGGCAAGGAGAACCACCATTCTACATGCGGATAAGGTTACTGTTCTCACCACCAGGCGAACACGACTCAGTTGTAACTTTCACCAAGGCGCTGCTGCACTCTAGCGTAGATAAAGAGCACTACCACATCTCAACTCCCAAGAATTTGCATGCAGCCGTCAAAAATCAAGTGTCCTACTGTCGAGGCGAGTTAGTATCGTTACACCAGTAATGGCATCTATGTCAAGAGCAGGATATATATTGTCTATGAAATATAATAATAATAATAATAATAATAATAATAATAATAATAATAATAATAATAATAATAATAATAATAATGAAAATGAAAATCCACAGCCTGCTTCCAGTCTCCGACCGGGTCAGGAATGGAATGAATGAAGCCCCTGCCTAGCGGCGAGGATATGAACTGTGCCGGCTGCCGAGGCCTGACGCACTCCTCTGGGGAAATGATTAAATGAATGACAGATGAAATGAAATGATAGTGGAGAGTGTTGCTGGAATGAAATTTTGACAGGGAAAACCGGAGTGCCCGGAGAAAAACCTGTCTGCCTCCGTTTTGTCCAGCACAGATCTCACATGGAGTGACCGGGATTTGAACCACGGACCCAGCGGTGAGAGGCCGGCGTGCTGCCGCCTAAGCCACGGAGGCTGTAATAATAATAATAATAATAATAATAATAATAATAATAATTAGTTTGGAAATGAGCAACGAGGATACGAGTTGCATATTTTGATTAAAGGTTGTCGACATAGCGATTTCTGAGGCATCTTAGTTAAAGGTTGATAACTGTTGCTATAATCACTACTGAAAACATAGTTGATAATAACCACACATAGCCATGAGACAGCACTATTTTCGATCTAGTGGTGCACGCAAGTTATGAAACGAATTTAATTCTAAAGGGTTTATGATGAATTATAGAAATGTGATAGAAAAATGAGAAGCTGGATATGGTTCATAATTTTTTAATAGGGTCCCTTGAATCGGATCTCATGTTATCGTACGACCTCGTTGTCCAGACAAGGTTGAATTACTGTGTTAAATGTGGGTTCATGAGGTATCCTAATTAAGCGCAATTTTTGTGATTAGGTTTGTTTATGAATATTCCGTCAAGTGTGACGAGGCAGACTAATATGGTATTCTGTCAAGTGTGACGATGTAGATTAATGTGGTGTAATTTGATTATGTATAACGAGGTTATTCACGGGGCTATGTATGACCGTGAAAACTGTAATTATAAGGACAGGTTCCTCACTCTTGATGAATGTGCTACATTCCCTCATAGGATTGAGTGTTGAACAGAGCAATGATGCACTTGAGGGTACGCTCTGCAATACGGTTACTCGGATCCTCACACATAGTAGTTGATTGCATGGCTGTGATTAAATGTTCGTCATGAAGAAGAAATACACTGAAGCACTCTGTTACCAGGGTTATGACCTATTTCTAGACATCAGAACATGACATAATTTACTTACATAAATGGACTTAATATTGAGGATCAAAATTTTTGGGACAGCCATGGACATAGGTCAGATAGAACGATAAGAATTTGTAGTGTAAATATTTAAACATAATATGTGAGTTTAAATAATTCATGTTATGGTTGGTTATGGAATTTCACATTATGTGAAGTCAATTTGATGTTTGAAATTTTATGATGCTATTTCGATTGATGCACTTTAGATGGAAAACTTTAGTTCGACACAGGAGGTCTGTCCATCAATGTATAAAGGTAGATTGTCATGATATGGACAGTTATTTTTTTCTGAGTTCGTGCCACAGGTGAACTTTGGAATAAGTGGCCAGTGATTTTTTTTTTATATATGCGTGTGCTCTGATGAAGTAAGGGTTGAGTTAATTTTTGCGGGGCAATCTCCTGGTCGGATTCTTGAGCAGGACACACACGAGTTGGATTAAGTGGTAATTCTTTCTGTTTAAGGAACATGAACTTTTTTATTTTTTTATTTTCGACTTTGTCCCACCCTAACCGTTGATACTCGTGCGTGTTAGGCAGGTGTCATGTCTTTGTTTTATCCTTTGGTCAATAAAGGAGCAGTGTGTTTTACGAAGGGCTTTTATTTTTTGTTTGTTAATTTAAGTTAGGGTGTTTGCCTTTGAATATTGGTTCAGTTTATTTTCCATCCCCGACCCGTAAACGACCCGAGATACTTTGTCTCTGGCTCGCTTGAGCATTTCTTTTATTCTTTCTTTGTTTCAAACCAAAATTCACGCCCTAATTTTCTTACCCACTCCCTTGGCCGTGTCTTCCGATGGGGCCGGGATGTTAGCTGGGTGATCGCTTGTCCCATTGGAGAAACGGGCACAGTACGCGAGCAGTTAAACCACAAAACAGACTATTATTGGATTTTGGACACTTCGGTGCACTTGGAACGTTTTTCTTCTGTGGACAATTATCTCTGCCGTGAACCTTTTCACCACAAATCCAACACTTTCAATGACTCTTGTCAACTGCTTTCTCACTAGAACCCTTTGGTTTCTTGACATACCTGACTTCCTTCTTGGTGTTGCTGTACAGGCCTTTCCCATCAGCTGACTTCTCACCATAACTTCGGCGAAACCTTTCGTCCAGCAAGATAGACTTGATGCGATCCTACAGTAGTTCTTCCGATGTTGAGGTTACGGTCATAACTAAGTTGTCGTATTCATCAGGAAGACCTCGAAGTACCATAGCAGCAACAAACTTATCAGCGACAGGCTCATCAACAGCTGCAATCTTCTGTGTAACTGACATAACCTCACCAATATACTTGTCCATGGAATCGAAATATGATAAGTTGAGTGAGCACAGATTTCGCATCAGCGTGATATACCTCCACTTTCATATATCTTCAAAAGCCTTTTCAAGGGCATGCCAGGCATCATTTGCTTTTGCACAGTCTCGAACATGGGGATAATTCGGAACAGCCACCATGAGACATATATCCGCCAGCGCTCTCTCATCGCGCCGATCATGTCCCTCAGACACATCTGTGCCTTGGACACTGACCCACAATCCATGCTTTTTGAGATAATTGGCATCCCAAAAGACCAGTTCGAATAATCCTCCCGACCACTCAATTTCGGAAACTCATTGGCAGAAGGACTCGAAGCATGTTTCTTCTTTTTACCTTCTCACTTTAAAGTTCACTGGAGAAAATGATCGCAGAACACCGTTATGTCTGGGCCCATAACCTATTGAAACTACTTTTGCTATGCATGGGTTTCTATTGCATCAGTTGTATACGGGATGAACGGATTAAAATACACGAACACTTGTTGACTAAGATGTATTGAAACAAGACACAGGATACAAAGGAAAAAAAGAACATGAAGTCAAAGAATATACATTTGACAAAAGACAAACGATATTTACATGCTAGATTAGAAAGTACGAGAAATATTCATTGTCTTCAACATGCCTTATTTGCTTCCATGTTATCGTACAGGTTTTGGCGTAAGTCGCCCAGCATCCCTGCCATCAGGTTTCTGATGATCTCCACATCCATAATTCAAAAATGCTTATTAGAGAAATACAGGGATAGCCTACATCTAATACCACACATAATTGTGATTGGGCTTAATCTCTGTTGAAAGTTTGTGAACGAGAATAAACCTACCGAATTACTGCTGGATTCAAACAATTAAATGGTTCTACGTTAAAGAAACAACAAACAAAACAATTTGCATTTACTTAAGATAAGGTAGTAGCAAGTTCAAAATATCCTCATCTCAATTTCAAATATTAGTTCTGCCTCACTCCATGGTCGAATATCACAAACGAATGCCATGTGGCCTGCTGAACAGCAGTACGACTTCCTAGTTTGTCCTAGACCTGTCATATTCATATTCATATTCATTCATTTATTTGCAATGGGGGGGGGGGGGGGGTGTATCCCCCGGTGGCAAATTGTATATACATAACAAATAAATAATTATACATAACAATTCAATAACAATTATACAACAATTAAACTGGAGTATTTACACAAATAGTCAGTCTTTTCTTAAACACACCTATATGTTTGGGAAAAGGCTCTAAGACTGCGGCAGGTAGAGAGTTCCAGTTATCAATGGCACGGTTTACAAAATAATATTTACTATAATTTGTTCGCTGTGGTCGGCCCTTAACTTTGAAAGGATGATCGCTCCTGCCCATGTAAGTGGGCTTTGCCAATCGTTTGCTAAGCTCACCCCATGCTGGTTGATTTGTATACGTGTTGTACATAGCGCAGAGTCTAGATTTCATCCTCCTAGCCTCCAGTGATTCCCACCCAAGTTTCTTTAACATACGGCTCACACTGCTCCTGGGATTAAAGTCACTGAGCACAAATCTAGCGGCCTTTCTTTGTACCATTTCCAACTCATTGATGAGCCCTACTTGATATGGATCCCAAACCGCCGAGGCATATTCCAGAATAGGTCTTACAAGTGACAAATAGCCTAATTCTTTAGCAGAGGTACTACTTCCTTTTAATACCCTCATTACAAAGTGCAGGGATTTGTAAGCTTTTGAAACTACACATCCTACATGACTACTCCATTTCATATCATTCCTTACGTGAACGCCCAAATATTTGCAAGAATCTTCTTCTACAAGTATTTCCGAGCCAATGTTATATTGAAAATCCTGCTTTCGCACTTTCCCTATTTTTAAGAGACTACATTTTCTTGTGTTTATTTTCATTTTATTTACAATCGCCCACTTATAGACCAGGTTCAGGTCCTCTTGAAGCACTGCATTGTCTTGTGAGTCATATATCTTTCGATATATTACACAATCATCCGCAAACAATCGACAGTCACTGCGAATCCCATTTGGTAAGTCATTTATAAACGCCAAAAATAACAAAGTTCCGATTACGCTGCCCTGAGGGATACCCGACGTTACGGTAATTTCATCCGAGAATATGCCTTCGACTTTCACTTTCTGAGAACGACCCGTCAAAAATTCTTGGATCCATAAAATTACTCTTCTATCAATCTTCGTCGAAGCTAATTTATGGAGTAGCATGTCATGCGGAACGACATCAAATGCCTTCGCAAAATCTATAACCACGGCGTCGACTGAAACTCCATGGTCTAACGATTCGCTAATGTCTTGAAAAAGTGATAGCATCTGACTCTCGCATGAGTAACCTTTCCGAAATCCATGTTGCCTATCATTAAACCATGATAATGTTTCCCGCTGTTCCCTCAAGTAGTCGCAAATGAGATGCCCCATCTGTTTACAAACGACGGACGTAAGGCTAACCGGCCTGTAGTTGCCCAATTCAAGTCTGCTCCCTCCCTTAAATATTGGGACTACCGTAGCTCTTTTCCAGTCATCTGGGATTTGCGCATTGTTTATGGACACATTAAACATCACCTCCAAGTATCGTGCCACGGCCCTACCTCCTAGTTTAAGTACTTCACTAACAATATTATCAGGACCCTTTGATACATTGAAACGTAGTTTTTGTATTAGCTTTACAATTGCTGACTGGTTTATTTGGAACAGGGGAGCCCCTGATTCGTCGTTAAGGTCCAACACACAGCTATTGGATTTATTGAACACACTACCGTAAAAGACATTTAATTAATTAGCAATGGCCTGTTTCTCAGTAATTAATTTACCGTCACCGGACATTATCATCGACAAATTATTTGAATTTCCCTTTCTTCTCCTAACATAACTGTAAATTTTTTTCCACCCATCACCTCCCGAACCAAGTAAACCTTGCATATAACTGTCATGAGCAGCCCTCTTTTTTTAAGACGAGCTCTCTTGATAAGGACTTAAATTAAAACATATACTTGTCACTATCATGTCTTTTATTGTATAATTTCCTAACTTTCCGTTTTAGACTCCTAATTTCTCGTGTGTAATACTCAGTTCACCTTAAGATAACAAAAATTGGATACTCTCGAAAACAAAGTAGAACAACCACCTCTCACACGTCTATTGCCCCATTTGTTGATCATCAAGATGTGTTAACGTTATAAGCCCGTCAGTCAAGGTCACCGGGGGATTATCTGCCGCAGTTAACCTTCCTGACTTCCCAATCCTTCGAACTCACACGCCGAGAGGATCGGATGTGTTCTCAGACCAGCTCAGGCACAAGACTGATAAGTCAGGGAGTATCAGGTAATGTGAGAGGAAAAAGTCATATACATACCGGAGGAAGCACACCCCCAAAAGGTAAATCTAGCAATAAATAGTCCAGGCTTAAGGAAAAGTCGTCCCGAATTTATTCATGAATCGCAAATCCCTATCCTACTTCGGAGGGTGAAAATCTCGGCTAGTCTGCAAATCTAAAAGGTAATAAAAATAAATAATATTTCCAAAACAAAAGTTTGGTGCTGTTCAGTCGGTCAACACGACTGTACCCAAAAAGAGCTGGGTTATGCCCTAATCCTGAAATAAATTACAGGAGATTAATAAATTCACTAGGATGACCAGTTTCGATCGTCAAGCGATCATCATCAGATCCATTACACTTAGGCTAAAACATACGAAGTACGTCCAGAAAGTAAGTTCCGTTTGGTAATAACATTAAATTGTTTACAGATACAGAAACATTCTACAACCCTTCAACTACTTTTCCACATAACTGCCGAAATGTTGCAGGCATTTGTCGTAGCGTGGCGCGAGTTTTAGTATACCTTCTTCATAGACGTGTGCCGCCTGTGTCTTCAAATACTGTAGTTGTACGTTCCTCTGCAGCGCAGTTCCGCATATGCGCGGTAGACGCTCTGTATCAAGGAGAAGAGACGTGCGCCATTTGGAGAGCGCTGTCAGCCACGTACGCGTTGTTGTGCATGTTTACTCGTATAATGTCGGTGTTGATTGAAAATCCCGCCGCTTGTGAAATCAGATCTGTGATTCATTTTCTGAATGCTAGGAAAGTGAAACCAATTGAAATTTATCGGCAAATTTGCGAAGTGTATGGACAAAATGCGATGAGTGATTCAATGGTGAGAAGATGGGTCCGACAGTTCAATGAAGGACGTAGTGAAGTGCACGATGAAGAACGAAGTGGGCGTCCATCGTTGGTTACAGAAGAACTGGTTCACGCGATTGATGACAAGATCCGGAAAAACCGCAGGTTTACAATTAGTGATCTCGCTATGGAATTCCCCCAAATCTCACGATCACTAATTCATGTAATTGTTACCGATAAACTGAACTTTCGTAAACTTTGCCGACGTTGGGTACCAAAGATTCTTACGGAGCAACACAAAACAAAACGGATGGGTAGTGCACTTCAGTTTTTGACCCGTTACAATGAAGGCGGCGAAGAATTTCTGACACAGATAATCACAGGAGATGAAACTTGGGTTTCTTACGGCACCCCTGAAAGTAAGCGGCAATCAATGGAATGGAGGCACACTTCATCCCCAGCAAAGGTTAAGCCGAAACAAATCTTGACACCTCGGGAAATGATGTGCACAGTGTTATGGGACTGGAAGGCAACTTACTCATTGATTTCCTTCCGCGTGGTCAAACAATCAACGCAGATGCTTACTGCGAGACACTTAAGAAATTGCGCCGCGCAATACGAATAAGCGCCGAGGGTTGCTGTCAAAAGGTGTTGTTTTTCTTCACGACAACGCACGACCACACACTGCAAATGTGACGAAAAGCCTCCTACAGGGATTTGGCCGGGACGTGTTTGACCACCCTCCGTACAGCTCTGACCTCGCTCCTAGCGACTTTCATCTGTTCACACATCTCAAGTCTTTCCTTGACGGTCAACACTTCAACAATGACGACGAGCTGAAAGAAGATGTTTCCAACTGGTTGAAGACACAGGCGGCAAACTTCTATGAAGAAGGTATCCAAAAACTTGTGCCACGCTATGACAAATGCCTGCAAAAGTTCGGCAGTTATGTGTGAAAGTAGTTTAAGAGGTGTAGAATGTTGTGCAATAAATAATATTTCTATATCTGTACACAATTTAATTTTATTACCAAACGGAACTTACTTTCTGGACGTGCCTCGTATATGCTTGAGAACACAGGTGAAAAATATTTACAATATGTACGATTTGTAGTATTGGTACTGCAACTGTCGGTGTATGTAGTATATCTAATGTTAGGTGAAATGCTAAAATGGTGATAAAAATCCGGAGTTTTTCTGTTTGGGGTGATTATATGGTTATAAAAAATCAACTATGGTTATATTGTAATAATACAGGCTGATACTTATCCGGTTGTCTTCCTGGCTGGAACTTCGAGCAGTTTCTTGTTCATTCTAGCACTAGTTTTGGTCGACTACATTTAGCATACACCGACAGTTGCATTACCAATACTGCAACTAAATAATTGTACATATTGTAAATATTTTTCACCTGTATTCTCAAACATAGATGTTATAACCTAAGTGTAATGGATCTGATGATGATCGCTTGACGATCGAAACTAGTCATCCTAGTGTATTTATTACCCTCATGTAATTTATTTCAGGATTAGGACATAACCCAGCTCTTTTTGGGTACATTCGTGTTGACCGACTGAAAAGTACCAAACGTTTGTTTACTTAGACAACACTGAAAAATGGCTTCAAACTTCACAATAATATTTCCCTGAATTGAATTTACGCTAAGCCCTCTTAAAATTCCTTCTTACAAAAAAAATAGTCGAAAATCAAACTAAGAATGAGACACGTAATTGAATTCCCTAAGCAAATACAAATGTTCGTTAGAAATATGAATAGTCACATCTAGTGAATTTACGGCAAAGCAAAAATGCTAGGAGCTTGCGTCAGCCCGGAAGGCGGTCGGCTCTGTGGGATACATTTCCACTGTTGCAACAGTTCCACCATGTCCAAGTCCAAACACCGCAGGCTGCTGCCATGAGTTCCTGCGGAATGGCAACACCGTCGCATACCTCAACGAGCCTGTCTCTTTCACTCTGCTTTACACTTAGCTTTCCTGACAACACACTAGCTCAGATTTTCAAGACAGACTGACTGTGATTGGTGTGATGCAAGTGAGGCATGACGTAATGGTAGCGTTGTGTTCTGCGCACCGCCTTCCCGGCTGACTCGAGCTCTAATCGTCCACATGCCACAAGAATAAAATTTACATTTAACAGCATCAATAAGAAATGCAGCTAAGATACGATTGTGTCACTTGTGACATTTAAATTTACGTTACTTCATTAGATAAGTCCTATTTTACGATAATCTCACGAATGAAATGCATCCGTGGCAAATAAAAATCCAAAATCTATTGTAACAACCAAGTTCTATATTAAAAAAGCAGCTAACTGATTACATACAAGGGTACAATTGATAGAATAAAACACCTTTAAATCTAACACAATAATGATCATACAATTACATGTTTTTGTTTTGTTTTTGTTTTTTGCATTTAACAGTCATCAAAGTGCATGTAATTTAGGTTGGTAACGGCACAGTTCTCACTGTGTCATAAGTCACATTGCCACTGACCGCCCACGTCTACAGATTTACGTGGGGATAGCAACTTTTCGTCTCGAAATCACTGTCAGCTCGTCCTAAAGTCGGCTCCATAATAAACAGCTGTTCCATGTGTCGGTCATTCAGCAAATACATAAACAAATTTCTATTATCTCACATCCTAGTTAGTTGCTCCATTTAGTAGTTGGTTTTAAGATAATTTGGTTTCATGATTAACGGGGTGCACTCAGCCTCGTGAGGACAATTGAGTAGCTGTCTGACAGTGAGACAGTGCCCCGGTCACGAAAACCAAGGTTAACGGCCGAGGGGACCCGACGCGCTGACCACGCGTCACCCCAAAATATGCAGGCCAATTGGCTGGGCAGCGGTCGCTTGGTAGGCCTGGGCCCTTCAAGGGCTGTAGTGCCACGGGGTTAGGTTAGGTTAGGTTAGTTTTAACACATCTGACGTTACATAAACATTATTTAACAACTAGCAGTAGTGCCCGGCTTCGCCCGGTGGATTTATTTGTTTTACAGAACTGGAGCGCCCAAGGATAAGGATCGGAATAAATGAAAGTAAATTTGAAAGCACCAACGCTTATTGCACCTGATAACCTCAGTATACTGCACCAACACTATCGCCCTTATATAGAGGCATACTATTGTCATGATGATAACTGTTTTAAGGGGGCTAAGAAATCATTTTGCACTAATTACTCCCCGTGACTGCAATAGGGATGTAGCCTGAGAAAGTTCGCGCCAGATAGCGCTCGTGTAGTACTGGGTAAGCGCAAGGCAATCGTCGTATGTTTCCCCCAGTCAGCTACGAGGAATGTATAGATTGTGACCGAGTTTTCTAAGCTAAAGTAAATTATATCTTCTCTAATTTTACTCCAAGACTATATTAATTAATTCTATAGGTATATCCTCTAATATATTATGAACGATTTTCAGCGTTTAAGCGTTAAACAGCTGTAAAATGAGCTACGGACTAGAGGCGCTAAAACTAGTGGGAGGAGGGAAGAATTAGTAGGCTACAGCGGTAATAACAAAATTCTAACACGCTTTATTATTCAAATTACGAATAGGAGTCAGCATGCTTGAGTATTGTAGGCCTATATTGATAAATAGCCTATATCTCCATACGACTTAAATCATAAATAGAGATTTCCCGGTCAATGCATGTGAGATTTTCAAAGTGAAATGCCTTGTCCTGTTCGGATTCCACGTAAAGAGGAAGTCCTCTGTGCCTTATGATCTCTAGATTAACGGTCACGTAAAACTATAATCTTCCTTTTATAAATAGAGATTTAAATATTCACTGGCTCCCCTTGCTTATAGACTTCGATTCGTGTTTTTTTTATAGCGTGCATGAAACGGTCTTGTTTTAAGGTAAACATAATCAAAGAAAGTTGATACCGGTATTGTTTACCTCAAAATGCATCGCAACGTTTGGTTCTTTTGTAATTTGTCAATTTCTTAATACAAATCGTTTCCGTACCCCTTGGAAACGACTTAGGGGTACAGTATTTAAAAGGTTTGAGAATCCCTGTTTTAAGGCCATGAACTGTTTCCATTCATCTGGCTAACTTAGGCCTATGACTCAAGAATGTAGAAGTCAGTCACTACAGGTACCACATTCTCCGTCGGGCAGATGTAAGTTGACGATTAATTCTGATTTCAAGAAACCAACCATAATACGTTTTTGACTGTTAATGTTGTGACATTTTTATTCTTGAAGTATTTGTCCGAGTATTGATGCCTTTGAAAATGGGAGTCACAAATGTTACATTCACTTCTTCCTGTATATTGACGATTTCTTCCCGTACCGTACTTCTATGGAGATAATTTATACAGATTCCGATATTGTAGGCTTATCGTGGTAAACTGGCAATTTTCTTGTGTATGGCCTCTTCCTTATTTTTGTTGTGTTCGTGGTCCACGGAAAAAGCGATGGAACAGTGCCCGGTTTTAATCTTGCTCTCTCATCTTCAAATACAAACGCATAAATTCAGAGGTTGTTATCGGTATGTCTATTCAGTTTATAGGTATGAATTATTTCCCTTTGTAAATCACACTTGCCCAACACAGTTTTCGTGAAGTCATCGAGTTGAAAACGATGGGAACACACTTTAATATTTTCGGTCAGATTTTCTTCACCGAAATGTTTCCTTCTAATAGCATGTAACCATTTCTTCCTCATTTCTTTATTTTGTGAAAATTGGTGACACGAAATCGGATTTCCCTGATTTTTTCAAAGAGGAACACTGCAATAGCTCGGCATAGTCACGAAAATAGCAATTTAAACAACTTAAATTCGTGGATATTAGCGGCATGAGAACACAGGAGACAAATGAAGAGCGCCTTGCGCTTACCCAGTACAACAGCAGTGCGCTCTATCGGTGCTAGTTCTATACATCCCTATTTATAAGCAGCTCGCAATTCTGCACCAGAACATTGGTAGGGGCGACGTGATGCGGTCCGCATTACATGGCAACGATAGACTTCGGTATTACTGAAGCCGTTCTGGAGCGCTTGTTCTTCCGACTTACTGAACAAAAATCAATCTTTAAGGTTACCTGAGAGGTGTAGCCCAATGCTACATAGCCTAAACTATTCCTCTTGAATCAGGCTATCATATATAAAAATAATTTTTCGAATCCGACTGGTAGTTCCAGAGATTAGCGCGTTTAAACACATAAACAAACACACAAACCCTTCAGCTTTATTACATTAGTATAGATAAAACATCTTGACAACTTCTACATGTACAGTTTTTCATAATTATTTTACAAATATATCCACCAATATAAACTAGTCCTAACAAAATATTCTCAGATACAATAACATCATTAAACTCAACCTCCACACTTTCAAAATGTGAAATTTCTTTAGTTTTGAAGCTTTTACAATCCAAGCTCTTGCAATCCACATACTTGCTTAATGAAATATCACTAATAGGGATATCTGCGTGTTTAACAGAGTAGGCCTACGGTATGCATTTATTACCGTTAGGCCTTTTAATTTTCGTTCTGACTCAAGGACTTGTGTCACTGGAATATGCTAGCTGGCACCACTCATTTGCCTGTACTGCCCAAATCTTAATTCTAATTCATCAGTCTGAAATTTTCCTAACAATACACACTTGAATCCTAAACTTGTTTTCAAGAAATTTACCAACTCCAAAATAGGTTTTACAATGTTAACTAAAGCTTTTTGAGTTTCATTAGTAAGTTTTCCATGTCGAGTCTCCTCTTTTGGTCTGATCTCCCCTTGAACAGGCAGATTATCCCACCTAATTAACCAGGTTAAAAACTTGCGCAAAAATAAAACCTTGTCGTCATGAACTGAAAATATTGCGTCACAATGAGGGTCGTTAAATCTATCGCCTTTGAAAGCATGCTTAACATTAACAATCTTCCACCACTGAAGAATTATTTCTAAAAATACAGCTGTGCTTTTAAAATCATTAGTATTTTTTATTTTGTCAAAGTGTTTTAAAGCGGCGACATTTTTTCTCGTCGAACAGTTTAGAACAAAGGTTTACATTTTGTCGCTCTAAAGACGTTGGGTACAAAACTTTTTGGTTCAGGGCAGGAGCAAGCTTAACAACATTATTCTCTTCTCCTCTATGCAGCTGTTTAAGGTGACCAACACTAGTAAAACATTTTTTGTCTGACTCAGGGTTGTCCAAGTCAGGGAACACAACAGTTTGTAAGTTATCAGCTTGGTTAATCCAGTTATTTCTTAAGCTTTTAAATAAATGAACAGAATCAAATATTACAAAAATCTTTTGCGTTTCGTCAAATGGGTTTGCAAAAGTGGTTTGTATATTGCCTTTGCATAGCTTTTCAAATAGGTTCCTGTTAACACCGTTATTATCCGAAATTATGCTTACTACCTTATAACCTATATCTGTTAATACTTTAAGGACTTGCAAAGTTAGTTCTTCTTAGAAATGAGACGTTAGGTTCTTACACGGAAACAAACCAACAACGTCTTTATTTGTTTTAAGAATAGATGACAACATAAAAGTTTGTACAGTTGTAGCTAATGTAGTGTTATTTTCTCCACTTTTACTACTGAAAGCAACTCCCTCTACCTTTTCTCCTTTATAGTTAAGCTCAGGTGTTACATAGACTTCATCCAGCAACAAGTTACAAAATCTTTCATGTTCACTTAATAATTTTAGTTTCTTTTTCAAGTAATTCCAATGCGAATCGTCTATACTCGAATTTCCCGTGCCTGGTTTGCAGTAAAAGACTGTAAATATTGTTACGTGCCACCCCCCCAGTGACACTTTTGTTAACTGGATTACAGTGGGTTGAAGCACAACACAGATTGTTCCTTTAAAGAAATAATTAACTTTATTGCGGTCAGAAAGATACACTACTCATCAGCAAATACAAGCAATTAGAACCTTACTCCAGTTTCCTCAAGTCTCTTCCTTATGGAGAGCTCTTGCCCTCTTTCACTTGTCAACAAACGACAGACGTTAATCCGTCCTAATGAGTCCGGTGGCCTTGACAGAAACTAACTGCACCTCTTCCTTATGTACACAAACTACAGTTACTTACGATAACCTGCTACACACTGCTTCGCTGTCCACGAGCTGGGAAACAATGCCACTGGATTTCGTAACTCGCACGGCACTTCACCACAATACCCCTGTCGCTCAGTGAAATCACACTCGCTCAAAACACAGGCAGTCCCCTGTATGCTTCTCACTCCCTCGCTGTCAAGAGAATCGGCTTCACTAAGGGTTTCGCAAGTCACCACACTTCTGTCGCTCAGGATAAACGCTCGCACTAGCTCGTAAAACACACACACCCTGCTTGACAGGTCGCTCTTATATAGCAGGCCGGTGACTCAATAAATGCTTCTAGACCCATCCAGGGTTCACGGCTTCTCGAGGTTTCCATCACTGGCTGAGTCACGAATATTCTGGACCATCCCTTTGTCCTAGTAGTCCTGTTGCATAAGGCGCACGCAATACACTCAGGCAGAGCACAGCCCAGCCCGGGGGCAGTTGTGACTCATGCGGCGAGCGATGAAACAAACTCACAGCCGTAACACCACCCCCTTCCTAAAAGGCTGATCGTCCCGATCAATCATTGGTCCGTCTGTGTCCCTCCGTAGGCTGCCAGGCGATCTCGATGCACGATCTTCATCTTCGCCCTTGGGCTCCGCTGGATCCTGTAGACGACATCGTTGATCCGTTTCACGACTCAGTACGGGCCCTCCCAGGACTTCTGCAGTTTGGGTGACAGGCCTTTCTTCCGTAATGGGTTGAAGAGCCAGACCAGGTCATCCTCGTGGAATCCGCCGGCATCCGTCTGTTGGTCGTATCGGGTCTTCATTCGGTCGGTCTCGATCCGCAGCTTCCTCCTCGCGAACGCGTGCACGTCCTCCAGTTGGTCGACCAGTTCTTGACAATACTGGCTTACCGGGACCGGATCATTCCCAGGTCGGCCGAAGGCAAGATCGACGGGTAGACGGAGCTCCCTCCCAAACATGGCCCGGGCTGGTGTGCACCCGGTGGCTTCATGCACGGCGGCGCGGTAGGCCAGGAGAAATAGTGGAAGATGTTTGTCCCAATCCCTCTGGTGCTCGCTGACGACTATTCGGAGATGGTTCTCGATGGTGCGATTGAATCGCTCTACCATCCCGTCGACTGAGGGTGTAGCGGCGTCGTCCTTGTCTTCCGAATTCCCAGCAGCAGGCATAGGTTCTGGAACACCTGCAACTCGAAGTTCCTCCCTTGGTCGGAGTGCAGCTCCAGGGGTACTCCGTACCGGCTGACGAATTCCTTCACCAGGGTTTCTGCGATCGTCGCGGCTTCTTTGTTAGGGAGCGCATACGCCTCCGGCCATTTGGTGAAGTAGTCGCTGACGACCAATATGTAGCGGTTCCCTGCCTCGCTCAACGGGAATGGCCCAGCAACATCGATGACCACTCTCTCCATGGGGCCGCCCACGTTGTAGGTCTTCAGTGGACCCCGTCGTCTTCGTCCTGGGCCCTTGCTGGCTGTACAATCGTGGCACCTCGCGCAGTGGTTCTCCACGTCTGTTCGGCATCCGATCCAGTAGAACCGCTCCCTCAGCTTCTCCAGGGTCTTCTTTATCCCTAGGTGTCCACCAGATGATCCTCCATGGACTTCCTTCAGGACTTCCTCCGTCATAGCCTTTGGAACGACGACTTGTTCCCGAGATGTCTTCCCGTCGGTGCTCTCCCAGGTACGGCAGATGAGGCCATCCATTACAACCAGCGAGTCCCACTGCGCCCAGTAGGACTTAAACCTTGGGCTGCAGTCACTCACAATATTCCACCCGGGTCTGGGGACACAGGCCCTCTTCCATTCGGCAAGCAGTCCCAGGTCATCATCTTCCGCTTGCTCCCTCGTGAAAGATTCGCGGCTCCAGCTCCCTTGAATTTCCACGGTAGTCCTTCGGCACTGTATCCCGGTGCTCTCCTCCCTTCGGGCACAGAAGGTGCAGTCTTCGGGGCACGGTCTTCGTGACAGGGCGTCGGTGTTAGAATGCAGTTGGCCTTTCCTGTGCTGGATCTCAAAGTTGTACTGTTGAAGCCTCTCTAACCACCGCGCGAGTTGACCCTCGGGCTGCTTAAAGTTCAGGAGCCACCGCAGAGATGCATGGTCGGTCCTGATAAGAAATTCTTGCCCGTACAGGTACTTGTGGAAGTGTTCAATGGTCTTCACGATGGCGAGCAGCTCCTTCCTGGTGACGCAGTAGTTCCTCTCTGGCTTTGACAAGGCTTTGCTGAAGTAGGCCACTACTCTCTCCTCGCCGTCCACTATTTGCGACAGGATTCCCCCTATACCAAAGTCGCTGGCATCGGTGTCGACGATGAACATTGTTCCAGGTCTGGGGTAGGCCAGAATAGGTGCGGTGCACAGAGCCTGCTTGAGTTGTTCGAAGGCACTGTGGCATTCTGCTGTCCACGTGAAGAGTTGGTCCTTCTCAGTCAGTCGATGCAGTGGTTTGGCGATGTCAGCGAATCCTCACACGAAGCGACGGTAATAAGTGCAGAGTCCCAGGAAGCTTCGTAGTTGGGACTTGTCCTTCGGAACTGGCCACTCCTTCACAGCTGCGGTCTTCTCTGGGTCGGTGCGCACCCCTTCCTCGGAGACGATATGCCCAAGGTACTGGACCTGCTTCTGGAAGAGCTGACACTTCTTGGGGCTCAACTTCAGCTGGGCAGCCCGTAGCTTCATCAAGATCTCCTTCTGGTTGCTGTAGTGCTCCTCGAAGCTTCTTCCCAGAACGATGACGTCGTCTAGGTAGACCAGGCAGGTCTTCCAGTGTAGTCCCCTCAGAATGGACTCCATTAATCTTTCGAAGGTCGCAGGGGCGTTGCACAGACCGAATGGCATGACGGTGAACTGCCAGAGCCCGCTGCCCACAGAGAACGCCATTTTCTCGCGGTCCTTAGGGTGGACCTCCACCTGCCAGTAGCCACTCTTCAAATCCAAGGTGGAGAACCATCTTGATCCTGATATGGTGTCTAGCGTGTCGTCGATCCGGGGTAGAGGGTAGCTGTCCTTCTTCGTGACGTCGTTCACCCGCCTGTAGTCCACGCAGAACCTGGTGGAACCATCCTTCTTCTTCACTAGCACGACCGGAGAACTCCAAGGACTATGTGATGGCTCGATCACCCCTTGCTCCTTCATCTCTTCTACCATCCGGTCGACTTCGGCTTGCTTGGCGAGCTGGACACGTCGGAATGGGGCCTAATCGGTGCGCTGTTCCCAACGTCGATTCTGTGCTGAACCAAGCTTGTCCTGCCGAAATCTTTGCTCCCCACGGAGAAGACATCCTGGAATTCATGTAGCAGGTCCCGAAGTTGGCGTGATTGTTCCTCGTCTAAATGGTCCTGGGATCCTTGGTACAGCTTCTGTAGTTCTTCTGGCAGGGCGCGTCTTCTTCGGTAGTCCGTCTGCAGGTGTCCGTCCGTCGTGTCTGTGACGCGGGCAATCCATGTAACGGGCTCGCAGACTCCTAGGTTGGTGTCCCGGTGAACCGTAATATCGTAGTCGTTCAGGTTGGACAGGCGGACGTACGGCCGAGACGTCGTGTTGATGAGGGTCTTGGCAACTAGCAATCCTTTTGTCTGGATGTCCTCATATTTTGGCTCGATGACATTCGCCACTCCCTCAGCTGATCCGTCGACAATTACGGCAGCGCTAACTTCCGTCCTGGCGGGAAGGATGACGTCCTCTCTCAGCCTTACTCGTCGTGCAGTGATGGCCTCGTGTGCTGGTTGCAAAGCAAGTTCCTCACCTCCGAAGTGCAGAGTGTTGGTACTCAGATCCAAGATGATGTTGTTCTGGTCCAGGAAGTCCAGTCCGATGATCACTTCATTTGATACGCCAGCTACAAGCACTGGATGCTTTATCGCCCGTCGACCAATGACGAACTCCAGTGATGCTTCGCCATGTACCGGTGCGGTCTCTCCGGTCGCGGTTATTAGCTGGAGGTTCCTTTGTGTGGGTTGCACTCTCCACTACGGGATCACGGTGGGACTGACGATGGTCCTCGATGCTCCCGTGTCGATTAGCATGGGCCAGCTCTCTCCGTTGACGACTCCGTCGACCATCAGGCTGCTATTATCCCTCCGTAACTGCGTCACACGAACTTGGACTGCCGGGGCTTGACGACTGTCACAAGCCAACCTTTGCCCCCCAAGGCTGGCTGATACTTGCTTTCCTGGGCCGCGCCGTTTCCCTACGACTGACTGTCCCGACGGAAATCCTTGGCGGCGGCGATCACCGCAGTCCTTGCTCAGGTGGCCTCTCTTACGGCTGGTCATGCAGGTCGGTAGTCCTCTTCGGGGCGCCTCTCCGGATGTCCTTCGGCTACGTTTTTGTTGGTGGTACTGCGACTCTTGAAGAACCGGCCTAGCGCCTCCATCAGTTCATCGGCCAGGGGCTTGGTCTTTTCGGCTTTGGCTGGTTCGTCGACGTCCACTTGACGCACCCGCGCGTGCATTCTAGATGCCTGTTTAGCCGTCTCGAACTCAAGTGCGTGGCTCAGCGTATCTGCCAGAGTTTTATTGCACGCGAGTCGCCGCGCCTGTTGAGTGTCCGAGTCCCGTAGCCCGTCGGTGAAGGTCTGCGTCGCAATCTGTTCCAGAAAGTCGGCCGGCGCTGTTGGATAGGCGAGCCTTACAAGGCGTGCGATGTCCATCTCGAACTCCTGCAGGGTTTCCGCGTTCTTTTGTACCCGGGTCCGGAGCTGCATCTGGTAGGCCTGCTGAAAATGGCTATCTCCATATCGGGACTCCATATGAGCGATTAGTGAAGCGTAGTCCTGGGATCCAAACGGGATGGCCTGAAGGACGTTAAGGGCGTCCCGTCTCAGCGGTACAATGAGAGCTGTAGCCTTTTCCGTGCTGTTGTTTATGGAACAGGCTGCCTCGAACTGACGTAAGTAGGTGCTCCACGGGACCTTTCCGTCGAAGATTGGGGGCGTCACTCTCCTATGTCCCGTTCCTGATATTCCCGGTGTAACGGTGGGCGGGCGTTGGCGCAGCTCGGCAACTTCCTCTTGTAGAGCGTCGAATCTCGCTTCCATCCCCGTCGGCGGGCGTTGGCTCAGCTATTTCCTTTTGTAAAGCGTTGAATTTCTCTTCCACCTCCGTCAGTGGGCGTTGGCGCAGCTCGGCAACTTCCTTTTGTAAGGCGTTGAATTTCTCCTCCACCCCCATCAGCGGGCGTTGGCGCAGCTCAGCAACTTCCACTTGTAAGGCGTCGAACTTCTTTTCAAATGCCGTGACTTCCTCGCGCAGACCCTGTTCTAATTTCCTTTGGCTTTCCTCTAATTTCGTCAGCAGACACTCTTCCAGATTTTTCTGGCCATCCAGAAATTTGGCGGTTAGGTCTTCTACTAACTTATTCTGGCTGTGCTCCATCTTCCTCTGGCTCTCCTCTAATTTCGCAGTTAGGTCCTCGGTTAACTTATTCTGACCGTCTTCTAATTTGGCAGTTAGGTCCTCGGCTAAATTCTTCTGGCCGTCTTCTAGTTTGGCAGTTAGGTCCTCGGCTAACATTTTCTGGCCGTCCTCCATTTTCTTCTTGCCGTCCTCCATCTTCTTCTGCCCGTCCTCCATCTTCTTCTGGCCGTCCTCCATCTTGGCTTCCATGCCACTTAACATTTCTAGCAATGCTGCAAATTGCGCTTCCATTTTAGATGTTTGTCTTGTAAAGGGCATGCACTCACAGGAAAATTACCGGGTGAGTTAGCCGTGGTGGTTACGGCATGACTGATGGCAGTCGCTCACATCCGGGAGGCGAGGATGTTCGAATCCCCCCGCCGGCAACCTTGAAGATGGTCTTCTGTGGTTTCCCATCTTCCTTCCAGGCAAATGCCGGGGTTGGTCCCTAACTATAGGCCACAGCCGCTACCTTCCAACTCCTCGTCCTTACATTCCAACTTCCCACCTTCCCTCCCCAGCGGTACTTGTAGCTCACCCATTGGGTGTCCGTCTCGAAGCAGCTACAAAACTGGCGAGCCGAACATGTCCTCGGACACTCCCGGCACTAAAAGCCATACGCTAAAAAAAAAAAAAAAAAAAAAAATTAAAAAAATGACCTGCTCGGGTTTTGAAACCAGGACCGTCAGGTGTTGTGCTTGTGTTTCAGTTCGTAGTCCGGCTTCTGACACCAGTTGTTACGTGCCACCCACCTAGTGACACTTTTGTTAACTGGATTACGGTGGGTTGAAGCACAACACAGATTGTTCCTTTAAAGAAATAATTAAATTAATTGCGGCCAGAAAGATACACTACTCATCAGCAAATACAAGCAATTAGAACCTTACTCCAGTTTCCTCAAGTCTCTTCCTTATGGAGAGCTCTTGCCCCCTTTCACTTGCCAACAAACCACAGAAGTTAATCCGTCCTAATGAGTCCGGTGGCCTTGACAGAAACTACCTGCACCTCTTCCTTAAGTACACAAACTACAGTTACTTACGATAACCTGCTACACGCTGCTTCGCTGTCCACGAGCTGGGAAACAATGTCACTGAATTTCGTAACTCGCACGGCACTTCGCCACAATACTTCTGTCGCTCAGTGAAATCACACTCGCTCAAAACACAGGCAGTTCCCTGTATGCTTCTCACTCCCTCGCTGTCAAGAGAATCGGCTTCACTAAGGGTTTCGCAGGTCACCACACTTCTGTCGCTCAGGATAAACGCTCGCACTAGCTCGTAAAACACACACACCCTGCTTGACAGGTCGCTCTTATATAGCAGGCCGGTGACTCAATAAATGCTTCTAGACCCATCCAGGGTTCACGGCTTCTCGAGGTTTCCATCACTGGCTGAGTCACGAATATTCTGGACCATCCCTTTGTCCTAGTAGTCCTGTTGCATAAGGCGCACGCAATACACTGAGGCAGAGCTCAGCCCAGCCCGGGGGCAGTTGTGACTCATGCGGCGAGCGATGAAACAAACTCACAGCCGTAACACCACCCCCTTCCTAAAAGGCTGATCGTCCCGATCAATCATTGGTCCGTCTGTGTCCCTCCGTAGGCTGCCAGGCGATCTCGATGCACGATCTTCATCTTCGCCCTCGGGCTCCACTGGATCCTGTAGACGACATCGTTGATCCGTTTCACGACTCGGTACGGGCCCTCCCAGGACTTCTGCAGTTTGGGTGACAGGCCTTTCTTCCGTAATGGGTTGAAGAGCCAGACCAGGTCGTCCGCGTGGAATCCGCCGGCATCCGTCTGTTGGTCGTATCGGGTCTTCATTCGGTCGGTCTCGATCCGCAGCTTCCTCCTCGCGAACGCGTGCACGTCCTCCAGTTGGTCGACCAGTTCTTGACAATACTGGCTTACCGGGACCGGATCATTCCCAGGTCGGCCGAAGGCAAGATCGACGGGTAGACGGAGCTCCCTCCCAAACATGGCCCGGGCTGGTGTGCACCCGGTGGCTTCATGCACGGCGGCGCGGTAGGCCAGGAGAAATAGTGGAAGATGTTTGTCCCAATCCCTCTGGTGCTCGCTGACGACTATTCGGAGATGGTTCTCGATGGTGCGATTGAATCGCTCTACCATCCCGTCGGACTGAGGGTGTAGCGGCGTCGTCCTTGTCTTCCGAATTCCCAGCAGCAGGCATAGGTTCTGGAACACCTGCGACTCGAAGTTCCTCCCTTGGTCGGAGTGCAGCTCCAGGGGTACTCCGTACCGGCTGACGAATTCCTTCACCAGGGTTTCTGCGATCGTCGCCCAGCCCGGGGGCAGTTGTGACTCATGACGCGAGCGATGAAACAAACTCACAGCCGTAACAATATGCAGGGTGAGGCATTGTAAGGAACGTTGACTGTCTTATATTCTTATATGCCCCAGGGAATGCGAAAAATATTGCAGCGAACCTTGTTATGAGTACACAGGAGTAAGACACTTTCTTTGCACAGGCTAAGTTTAACTGTTCCCTGCAAAAATCTATTTTATCAGTAATTAAACAGTCAGCAACTTCAGTTTTAATTTCGTCGATTATTTTGTTCACAGTTTCTATTTTGTAATGGACAGTCACTTGAGAGTCACACGCAGGACTAAACAGAAAGTTACAGATACTTCTCAAATTCGACCATTTTAACATCTTGCCTCTGTCACCTAATGCACGTATAGGGTTACACTTGATCAAAATATCATGCTTTACGGCTTTAAAATTGAGAGTCTCGTTTAATGTTAAAGAAGTACCAATTTTCGGAACATTTTCCTCAGTCATATAAATTTTGAAAATACAGAGTCTTTGGCTGTCAAAATTGACAAAAACTTTGTCAAAGTCTAATTTGCATTTAATAATGAAATTACCCTTAACTTCGTCGAAGTCCTTGATCCTATCATCTTCTTCCTCAGCTTTTTTTATTTCTTCTTCCTGTTTTTCAATTTCTTTTTGTCTTTGAATAGGAGTTTTCCTTGGTGTTGGAAGATTTTTATACAGATAGGCTGGCACATTTTCAAACTTAGTAGGAATAGCATCGTTTGCGAGTTTCAAATGGTCACGTTTTACAGTTAAAATGGACCCATCGGGTCTTTTAACAGAATCGTCTCTAATTATGAACCTTTCGTTGAAGTGTTTTGTGCACACAATAGAGCTTGCCGAAGGGGAAAATTAGGCCCGATGGATGGCTAAGATCCACTTTTGTTGCCGAACCAAGTCAGTAGGGAATTTAAACACTGAAATATTAGGTTGGTTTGGACTGTAGTTGCTTCTACAACCAGGTACACATCACGACGTGGGCATAATTCACTATGTTCACACACGTTTCAATCACTACATACCATTAAATGCGTCACTGCTGCGAGGTTCAGCTCAGCCTACAAGACACTGGCGGGAAGTGAAATGTCCGGCCACATGTGTGACGTAGCAACCGAAGTGGAGGTGGAGCCTTATGGCCTGTCTATCTAGTGCGGCCTTGCGCGACCTCTCCTAGTTGCTAAAGAATTCTGGGAAATAAGCAAGCGGTCCACACAGCTGGTGTGCTCGCATCCTGCCTGACGTGTTTGGCCTTGCCATCGCCACGTTAATTGGCAGCTTTACCAACTTTGCTCTTTATGTGATGAATTTTGTGTGTGAGTATAGTTTTTAGTGGTATTTGGAACGATAGGCAGAGTAATTCAGTACTAATTTGATATTATGTTACACTTAGTTTTGTACAAACCTTGTTTGAGCGGCAAAAGAGCACCCGAGTAATTGGATTTTATGGCGAATCAGGCTCAAAGTTTGGCAATTCTGTTATTGTTGTTGTTGTTGATGTTTGAGTATTCAGCCATTTGACTGGTTTGATGCAGCTCTCCATGCCTCTCTGTCCTGAGCTAATCGTTTCATCTCTACATAGCTGCCACACTCTACATCCGAGGCAATCTTTTTAACATATTCTAACCTTGGTCTACCCCTACAGTTCTTGGCCCCGACCCTTCCTTCCATAACTAAGCTTGCTATTCCTGGGTGTCTTAATATGTGTCCTAACAACCTATATATTCTTTTTATTAGCAGTTGCCAGAAACATCTCTCCTCTCCCACTCGTCTTAATACCTCTTCATTTGTTACCCTATCTACCCATCTGATATTCATCATTCTCCTGTAACACCACATTTCAAACACTTCAATTCTCCCCTTTGTGCTGCGCCAATAGTCGAAGTTTCACTTCCATATAGTGCCACGCTCCAGAAAAAGGCTTTCAAAAATGACTTCCTAATACCTAAATCTATATTCGATGTCAACAGATTCTTTTTCTGCAGAAATACTTTCCTTGCCTGAGCCAACCTACTTTTTATATCCTCTTTACTTCGTCCATCTCTGGTTATTTTGCTTCATAAGTAACAGAAGTATCCTACTTCCCTTAGCTTTTCACCCGCCAATTTGATGTCCATAGAGGTTTCTGATTAATTTCGGCTGTATTCCAATACTTTTGTTTTACAGTTATTGATTTTCATCATGAATTATTTCCTCAAGACGGAGTCCATACCATTCAAAAACTCATTCAAATTCTCTGGCGTTTCGGCCAAGGTGACGATGTCGTCATCAAATCTCCGAGTTGAAATTATTTCTCCTTGAAACTTCACTCCACTTTATTTATTTTTTCCAATTTCCTTCATTGCTTGTTCAATGTAAAGATTGAAAAGTATGGGTGATAAGTTGCAGCATTGCCTTACGCCTTTCTGAATACCAGCTTCTCTCTCATGTCCTTCAGCTCGAATGACTGCTGTCTGCTCTTTGTATAGATTGTAGATTGTAGATCACCCTCCTATCCCTGTATTTTATTCCAATCGTTTTCAAAGCCCAATCAACGTTATCAAAAGCCTTTTCTAAGTCTACAAATGCCATGAACGTTCTCTTAGTACAGCTTCCCTTGTTTCTACATTTCTCCTGAAGCCGAACTGGTCTTCACCCAACTCCGTTTCTATATGGCGTTCCACCCTCTTGTAAATTATTATAGACAGGATCTTTGAAGCATGAGTACCGTAATCAAGCTGATTGTGCGATAATTTCACATCTGCCAGCTCCTACTTTCTTTGGTGTAGGGATGATAATATTCTTTTTGAAATCAGAGGGTACCTCACCTGTCTCATAAATCCTACACACCAAGTGGAATAACCTGACCAGACCATCATCACCTACGCAGCGTAGCAACTCAATCAGTATATCATATATGCCTGGTGCTTCGTTCCTGCTTAAGTCTTCCAATGCTCTGTCAAATTCTGATCTCAATATTAAGTCTCCTTTCGCATCCTCATCAATTTCCTCTTCCATATCCATTACATGATTCTCAATTTCCTTTACCTTATACAAACACTCTATGTAAGCATTCCATCCCACAACCTTTTCCTCCCTATCTGTTACAGGCTTTCCATCTGTGTCCTTAATATTGAAGCACTTAGTCTTCTTTCTTTCCCCAAAAGTATTCTTAATCCTTCGATAAGCTGTATTTACTTTTCCTAATTTCAGACAATTTTCTATACCTGCACATTTCTCTCTCAACCACTCTTCTTTCGCTTCCCTGCACTTCTTCTTAACCTCATCTCTCAGACATCTGTATTCTGCTTTCCCCTTTTCATCACTTACATTATTTTTTGCGCCTTTCATCCATTATTTTAGTATATCCTGAGGAATTCACGATTTTCTACCTATTCTTTCTTTCATACCAACTTTTTCTTCTGCGCATTTTGTTATATCATTCTGAAAAAGTGCCCATTCGCCTGCAATTGAAGTTTGTTTAGGGTTTTTCATTAGTCCATCCCGTATACTCTTCTTGAATCTTTCGTTTACATCATTCTCTTTCAGTCTGTTACGATTGCATGAAGTTCTCAAGTAGACAAAGTGTTCAAACTTCAGATGTAAAACTTGAATCACCAATAACATATTTCAAAGGTAATAAAAGTGGAGAGAAGCTGAGTCAAAGGTACAAACAAATGATTTTGAATGTATATATTGAGCCCGTCAGACGAGCCGTGAGGGTCGTCACTAACCGAAATGACTTCCCGGACAACTCACCGTCCGGACACATAAGCCGAAGAGGATTGGATGTAAATCTTATAGATAAGTGATCACGGGGCGATCTGGGCAGACATGGTATGTGTCAATAATAACCCAAGAAGTACACCGCAGAAACACTTAAACTACAAAATAATAACATCTAGACTTAAGTTAACTTGTGTGAAATTTATTAAAAGAATCACAAACACCTATCCTAGTTCGGAGGGTTTGTTTCGGGCTATTCCCGCATGCTAATAAAAAGAGAATTTAGGGTCAAGAATCTACACTGAATGAAGTTTAAACCCCTCGCGAAAGATCTATTACGCAAAGAAAACAACAACAAAAAGCTAGGGTAGTGGCACGAAAAGTAGACCTCACACAGATGAAATGGGTTACTATGAAAAACAGAAGCTGAGTTAACAAACAATAAGCAGATGAAATTTATGATGTTACCACTCCCGAATTTACAGTTACGATTTACTGAATCTAGCTAAGTCCTAACATTATAACAAGCATTCACGTCGAATGACTACCGTAAGAACAAACATTACATAAACAGCTACATGATAACCATCAAACAAAAATGCTTAAATACACTCCTTAAAACTAAGGGTACAATGGGTTAACATGTAGCATTAACACTTCAAGAAATAAATAAAACACAGCATTCACATGATCTCTTATTAAACCCTGCCTGCACGTTTGAATACTCTTTGTATCCAAGGGTCATCTAATTGTGTCATTTATGGTGGCAACTGCGTGATAAAAATCACGACTTAGGTCGCATGAGCGTCGTGCGCCACCAGGTATGAACTACTGGTTCGTACGCTGCTCGGTTGTCTCAAAGTAGTTTACAATGTCAAAAGTCATTTCCCGATGGAAATGGAAAACATCCAAATGGAATCAAGCAGCTGGCACAACGTTGAGGAATCAAGTTTAATTTCACTGTCATGGTTATTTAGCATTTGTTTATAATAATTACGTATTTATTATTATTAGGAGCGTAGTTTAGACTTGTCGTTGGTTTATGACGATTGGCTGATGATTCCAGGACACCTAGGCTAAACAAAGTGAAGTCTTCCGTAAGATCATTCACTTGCAAAAACATCGACACAATAGTCGGCACAATAACACGAGTTGACAAGACTCGGCTACAAAATATAACTGACAGGGGCGCACAGCTCTCCTGATACAGTCTCGGGCTAGTACCGGTAAGAATTGTCGCAGAATGAACTCTGTACGACAGTGCATACCATGCACTCAAAATATAACACCAATAGCCTCAAACAGGGTGTCTTCATCACTAATAATTAATAGACAACATCAAGCTTCCTATAAAAATTACACACTCTCAACTGGTTTCAGAATAAGTCGCTCTCCAATAGCGATCAAAACAGGTAACATGCTCGTCTACATGACGTCAGCAAAAACATCTGATTCCTACAACATGGTCACTGGTCTTGACCCAAATAATGAATCAATTCTCCTAACGGTAAATACGATGCACTAGCATCAGTCTAAAAGTAACAACGTCGTCTCACAAATAGAGCGTAGTTTACTCTGGGTAATTGAAAACCCGTTCTCACTGGTGCTTGACAAAGCACGTTAGCTTCATAGTTGCGTCCGGCAACTGATAACACATTCTGCAGGCTAGAATTCACTCAATCAAGTTCCTATAGTGAATCATGCTGGCTTAAATATAATAACTTATAACAAATAAACACTCAAAGAAAATGTACCACGTAAAAATCCGGTGTACAATGATAAGTCATGTCTTAAAATTCCAAGTAACACTTTCACAAAGATATCCCACTCTCTCTCTCTCTCTGGAGTGCTCTGAGTTGACAAAGAAATGTCACTCGGCTAATATTCACATTTCTTAAATACAAAACTTTGCGTGTTCAAGACGTAAAAATACGGGGTACAATGATAAGTCATTACATAAAATTCCAAGTAACACTTTCACAAAGATATCCCACACTCTCTGGAGTGCTCTGAGTTGACAAAGAAATGTCACACAACTAATATTCACATTTCTTAAATACAAAACTTTGTGTGTTCAAGACTTCACACAACAAATATATAATAATGACGACAATCTTACACCTGCTAAGATGTCTAAAATGATACGGAGAGTATCAGGGTTCGATGCTCTTCAGGCATATTTTAAATATAATCCCTGTACGTTCTTTCTAGAACTGATGTGGCTTCAAAGCTTCACATTAACTGTAAATAACATAAATTAAAATAAATGTGATGATGTCAGTCGGTCATCAAACGATACGGCCTTCTTAAACAAGCAGTGGCGTACCTTGGAAGTAATCTTGGAAGGGGTTACGGCAAAAATGAACCAAAGAATGTCTGTCCACCCTTCCTAAAAATCTAACGCACACTAAGGGTTGACCAAGACAGATCAAAATGATATGTGGTCATGTCTAGCAAGTTGTTAGGACGTTACGTCCTACTGACATATAACAGAATGCACCAAACGGTGACTAACTCACACTGAAAAAGAAAATTAGCAAAGTGCTAAATAGAAATCCTACCTAAGCTGGTTATCACAAGTTCGGTTAACTGTTCTACATTCTATCTACCACAGAGAAAACTCACACAAATGAGAAGATGCAGACTTACAGTACAATTCGCCTCATCTTAATTTCATCATAATTTAGGGGTAACAATGGCTTGGACGTTTCCAATGGTGTTTCCAAACCAGGCTTCTTGGATCAAGCCTCCTCCGTTCCAGGCTCCTACTGTGTCCACGTGTCTGGTAAACGTACAACATATCCTCCCTGCGGTCAGCTTTCGGGTTGATGGGCGTCCTAGCTCCATGTCCCTCGTGGTTTTATGGTCCTCCTCCTGCCATGACGAAGTTCCTCTTCTTCAGATATTCCCCTCACATTGTAGAAGTCTACTCCATGTCACCCACGGACAGTACTTGTAGAAAGATGCTCATGTGGCTCATGTCGTGATAACACATCTTATCAGAGATTGCACACGTGATTTCACAGAGTTTATAATTATCGTGTCGTGGCAATTGATCAGAATTCTCACTGATTTTACACAATAATATTGCAGACTTATCATCAAAATGGCCTTCACTGTCTGCGTTCACAGATGCTAGGTAACACATGCGGTGTTATGCTCACAGATTTTACGATAGCAAATATCGCTCTGGATCTTGATAATCCTGTGTCAAAATTGATTACACTTTGAATTGTAATACACTTTAGAACTGTGGTGTGCCTTTTTACACACGATGATCGTTGATTACCAATTCTTTCACAATATTTCACGTCCCTCGTGGACTTCAATTTTACATTGGCCCTCGTGTCGAAATGTGGTGCTCCACGTGACCAAAAATATAATGTCGAAAATATATCACAATTTTCCACAATTTTCACAATGGACTAACAAATTGCCAATACTGTTGGTTTCACATTCACTTCACGAAATATCGTGACAAATAATACTCGATGGTTGTAGATTTTCTTCACCACATGGGTGGACTTGTAAGTTCTTCGTCCCACGGACGGTCTACCCAGCAGGTCTTACTTGGATGGCTACAAAATTGGTTGTCAGCTGTGTCCAAGCGGATACTTGAGTCGTTGACAGTCCTTCCGCTTATCTGTGGCATAAATTACCTTTACCAAAAATAAATTTAGAAACATAATAATGTTTATCTGATGCTGAATGACGATGTGGAAAGTTCTGAAACTTTTACAATCAAGAAGTAAAAGAATGGGTGCTCAGAAAAATATTTAGGGTGAATGTCCAGAGTCAAGCCACCATCCTTTCTCGTGACATGCCGCGCGCTGCATCCAGGGCGCGTTCAATGATCAAGCATGGCATGAGCATAAACGTCTGCAGAAATATCACCGAGCAATGAGCTCAGGTGGGCTCAATATAATAGTAGGTTTAGAGATGGCAATCTCGAGTTTTCATGTCTGAGAAAAAGAAGGAACAGAGAGAGGAGATACGTGGAGGGATATTTTCCTCAGGACTTGACCTGACGTTTTTTTAATAGTTACCGAAATGGTGTGAATTTTGAAGAACAGCACCAAGTCAGTGAGCTACGTGAGTCGACTTGTCAAATTACAGTATAAACAAGTAGTTCCGTGATGAACTATATAGCCTATTTTCATATGTCCTACTCGTGTTTATTGCCTCTATCAACATACAATATATATTGTTTGAAGGTTGTGATAGATTCGTAGATATTGAGAACCGTCTAAATATTTCAGGTGGTTCGCAGGTTGGATTTTTATTTATGTGCTATTACATGAAGATTATTGTGTACGTGTGGTATTCAACGTTCAATCGCATGATTAGAACACAAGAAGTAAAAACGAGATTTGAAAATTTCGCACAGCTGCCATCTTGTGGTTATGAAAACAATTGAAATAAATTAGATGCCAGTGGATTAACATTTGTATAAGTATTTAACGTGCAATGTTTCACTGCACTCGGATGGTTAAATCGCGAGAAACGTTCATTTAAATATGTATAGTTTGCGTCACCGCCATGTTGGATTTCTGCTTACCAGGTTACTGAAAGTCCTATAGGTGAACTTATGTTAAAAAATTCAGTTTGATTGCTGTAAAAGATTCGTAGGTATTAAGAACCGTCTAAATATTTCGGATGCTCGCCATTTTGGATTGTTATATGTATAGGCCATAGAGTTATGCACCATTAAAGGAAAATTATTGCGTAGGTTCATTATTCAAACTTTCACTTCGATCGCATGATTACGACACAAGAAATAAAAACTTAATTTTAAAATTTCGCACAGCCGCCATCTTGAGATTATGTAAACAATTGAACTGAATTAGATGTCAGTGCATTACAATATGTATAATCATTTACTGTACCACATTTCACTGCGCTCAGAGAGTTAAATCACGAGATAGGTCTGTTAAAATGTTTCAAATTCGCTTGGCCGCCATGTTCGTTTTGTACTTTACAGGTTTATCAAAGTTACATAGATAAACTTACAGCAGTGACCTTTATCACTGTACTAAATTTCAGGGTGATATCTTTAATAGTTTAGGAGATATGGAATGCCGGTGAAATATTTCCCGCAGCGTCCATTTTGAGGTTATGTAAATAATTGAACTAAATTAAATGCCAGTGCATTACAATGTGTATAAACATTTGTTGTACCAAGTTTCATTACGTTTGGATGGTTAAATCGCGAGAAAAGTCTATTTAAAAGTCTCAATTTCGCTTGGCCGCCATGTTGCTCTTGTAGTTACCAGGTTTTTGAAAGTCTCATGGGTGAACTTCTAGTAGTACCCTTTATCACCGTACACAATTTCAGGGTGATATCGGTGATAGTTTCGTAGATACTGAATACTGGTGAAATATTTCGCACAGCCGCCATGTTGGATTGGTGATACACAATAAAATTTGAAGGGCACGGTTGGGGTCGGCCAGATCGGTGCTATGATCTTACCGAGTTTCATTGAAATCGCTCCAGCCGTTCAAAAGTTATTAGGGGGGACACACACACACGCACACACACACACGGAGAAAAGATGATCTCATAAGCGTATTTTTTCAAAATTGAAAATAGGCTAAAAATAGAATCCACATTCAGTAACACATGTTAGCCAATATCATTTTGCTAACTCATGTTATATGTCTGGAGCATTCACCCACCGGGCTGAAATATCTATATTCTACTTAAATTCCAGTAAATATTCTAGGTTTTTGCCTTGTCTTTTGCGGGTTTTGTCCAAGTTAGGCTCATCGACAGTCCTTTGTTACACTTTGCCTGGACACCACTGGGACAGTGGACCTGATATTTTGCCCCAAATATGAAGCACATTGTACTTCTTTGCTACAAGATTTGTTGATTTCCTCCCGTGCTAACCTCACAGATTGTAGTGATGTCGGCTTGTGTTCATTTTTATCATTATAATAACAAGTTACAATACCGTATAAGATTTTTGTTGTTGCAATAAACACATTTCATCAATCGTGATGATGGTGATGATGATGCTTGTTGTTTTACAGGCCGGAACAGCGAGATCATCTGTCCCTTGGAGCTTAAGTTCAATATAAAATCTAGTGATGAATTGGAGTTCAAGTAAAAAAAAAAAATGTTCCCTGCATAATTCAGAATAGCACCATCTGAATAAACAAAATTTACTCCCAACAACAACAACTATAACAACAAAAAACATCGTTGACATGCTAGTCACCCGAATGGTGTCTTCGAAGATGATGATTATTATTATTATGTACACCTATTAATGGAATGGCCCAATATATGATTTGTTTATTATGTATTTATGTAAGTAAATGGTTGCAAGGTACATATTTTTATGTAGGCTTACAGCAAAGAAAGCACGAATGTCGCTCAAGTGTGCATCTACCTAAAATATTAAAAAGCCTATAAGTATAGGCTGTATATCATACGATACGGAAATTAACTATGATCTCATGACACTAGGGCGCATGTTAATTAATCACGATATATATCACGTTTCCTTCCTATAGACATTACCGTATACTTCAAAATAATGAAATGTAGTAGAATGACTCTTCTTTTTAATTTAAAATAAGTCATGATGCCAATTTCCTTTCAGAAAACAGTACCGTAGTGGTGAAGATTTGATTTAAGACTTTGTACAAACTGATATGTATATTTTGGCCATTGGCTGCTTTCATTACATTATAAGTCATGATGCCAATTTCCTTTCAGAATTAGCGCATTACTAATTTTAAATAAACTTGTGTAAGCATCCTTTCAACGAGCGCACCATACGGCTTGAGCAAAGTTTATCAGCAACACCAGGCAAATTCAACCGAAAAGCCAGGCCTCACTTCAGCATTTGGAGCGAGACATTCAGTAGTAATATAGATATCAATGAGTATATCTGCAGGTTTGGGCAGGGATAGAATAATGCACAATAAGAAATGAAAATAAAACCTTGTAGAAGTAATAAAATGCAATTAAAGTGAATCCATCAGGTCACCGTGTACAGCCTCCGTGGCTTAGGCGGCAGCACGCCGGCCTCTCACCGCTGGGTCCGTGGTTCAAATCCCGGTCACTCCATGTGAGATCTGTGCTGGACAAAACGGAGGCAGACAGGTTTTTCTCCGGGTACTCCGGTTTTCCCTGTCAAAATTTCATTCCAGCAACACTCTCCTCTATCATTTCATTTCATCTGTCATTCATTTAATCATTGCCCCAGAGGAGTGCGTCAGGCCTCGGCAGCCGGCACAGTTCATATCCTCGCCGCTAGATGGGGGCTTCATTCTTTCCATTCCTAACCCGGTCGGAGACTGGAAACAGGCTGTGGATTTTCATTTTCATCAGGTCACCCTGTGTTGAAGTCGCCTGTCTCACTGAATCACGAAGTGGGCACTGAGGAGAAAGATATGGGAAATGCTTGAGCAATTTAAAAGCTGACCAGCAATTCATTCGCTGTGAATCACCAATTTCATCATCCAGGATTAAGGAAGCCAGTCGTAGGTGTTTCATACAAGCCCTAGATATTTATCTGCCATCGATTAACTTGCATACTACCGCTGCCAATTACGGTAAATGTTTGCTTTCGTGTGTGCATACAGTCTGTAGTATAGATGTAGAATTAATTGCTTAGTTCCTATTGATATATTTCATCTTAATTTTAGCCTACTTTTTAACATTAACTTGTATCATACAATTGAATCGGCCGGACCTGAAAAGTATTGTCAGTTTTCACTACTTTTCAGGAGACAGAGGAAACGTCATTGACAGAACAGAACGTAACAAATGCACTATATTAGTGATCTATGTTGTGAAGCAACCATTCAGGTTATATTTGTGTTAGCGGAATATCAATTTTTATTTAATGAACATATTTTTCAAATCAATTTTGGAAGCGTGACTTAATGCCTTTCAGCTCCGTGGTCAGTTTAGTGCGGCATAAAGCTATCCGGAATGTATATTGTACTTGATATATTATTTAAAAATGGATTTTTGACATAAAACCCATCTTAACCCTGTACAAATGTAATTTAGAATAGCACTGTAACACGCGTTAATCTTGCAGTGCGGCCAACACTAAGGACGGAATACGGCGCCGAAAGGCATCAAGTCATTGACTTAATGATTTTCTCCTATAATCGCACTACATGTACAGTTCGTTTACTGTAACTTTGCACTTTTTTGACAGTTCCCGCGGGAACAATAGTCCTACTGGACAGATAAATCCGCCGCTGTCACGTGCATTGCAGCCAATGAGCCATCAACCACATGGCAGCCAGCAATGGCCGCGTGTATTCCGTCAAGGGGTGAACAGTTGTTATGTGAGTTGCCTAAACCTACATTCAAGTCGCAATATCAATTCATTGCCCTTTCAAAAGGAAACTTGCATTTCTTTGTAGCATTTATCAATTTATCAAATTCTAAATTACATTTTTACTGGGTTTATGTGGGTTTTATGTCACAAATCCATTTTTAAATAATATATCAAATAACACCTGAAACTCACTGACGATTTGCTGACAGAATGTTAATCATTGGGCGCGTTATGGCACAGCAGCACACTGTAATTGGCAGCGGTAGTTTTCACTACTTTTCAGGAGACAGAGGAAACGTCATTGACAGAACAGAACTTAACAAATGCACTATATTAGTGATCTATGTTGTGAAGCAACATCATTAGGCTCATCATTTCACACAGCTTCAGGAAAATGCTTACTAAGGTATGGTGTAAGATGTCCTTAAGACGATAAGATCATTACTTTGAACTGTTGGCTTGATGTTAAAATAAAACGTACGAAAAATGTCACCATGTAAGTTAACTTTTGGGCCTACACAACAACTTATATTTTAGGCCTAATATTTTGCACAAATCATGCCATGTGAAAATAATTCACCTCGCCACTGTCCTTGGGGAAATCAAGAGTACTGGCTTTTCTTTTACCTTCAAAGAGGGAGAAATATAATAAATATCTTGAACAAGATATTCTGTATCTGCATCCGACACGATAGTCAAAACAAAAATGTCCGCCTGGAGACAGACACCTCTACCTGCTCAGGCTACATATTTACTAAACATTTAAGATAACCACTATATATTTAACTGAAAAGTGAACACGCGTTCAAATTGAAGTAATACTTTCAGACGACTGCACAATATTATCAATTATAATTATTATAATTTAATATAATCACGTTATTTGCACAGGGGGATGAACACGGTAATGCGTCCATTACCAACCGCACACCCATGCCACGAGCACGTGGTTCTTCAGTTTGACCAGGCAACTTTTCAGTATGGCCGACAGAATATGTTCCCAATATATTCCCAATCACTGGGAAAAGCGAATAAATAACCTGAAAAAACTTACATGTGATTAGAACATTTATATATTTGTTATGGACTACAGGTTATCAATTGAGTCTTTCCTTATGAAAGTTGGCAACCCTAGCTGTCAATGAAGTGCAAGGCAGGGCTGGCATGCGAAACGAAATGTATTATTAATTTAATTTAGCGTCGCGAAATGAAATTGTTCAATGGAATAACATTTCGATCCTGGCGCGAAATAATATTCGTTACAGACTTTTAATTTCGCTCCAGGCGCGAACTAAAATCCGTTACACTTTTAATTTCGCTCCAGGCACGAAATAAAATTCGTTACAGACTTTTAATTTAGTTCCTGGGGAGAAATAAAATTCTTTACAGTCTTTAAATTTCGCTCCTGGCGCAAAATGAAACTCGTTACAGACTTTTAATTTCGCTCCTGGCGCGAAATAAAATTTGTTAACGACCATCTATTTTGTTCCCGGCATTTAGTCCCTCCCCGACCTGAAATTAAAATGCATTTAACATTTAATTTCGTGTCTGAAATGAAATCTGTCTCTTTCCTTTCCCGAAAGCCTTATTTGCTCCGTCTATTTTCCCTCCCGCGTCCTACATCAAGCCACGATCTACATTCGTCCCTACCACTCCATCCCCAAAGACTTCATTGCCCACGTGGCTGAAGTCTTCCTCCATTTCATTCTAATGGGCCACCTCAGTGACGTAGCCAGAGCCCCCCCCCCACCAAATCAATCCAAAAATTGGGGTGGGCATGAGACTTCATATTTTCTTACGGCTGAAACAAATTAAGAACCTACAACGAAATGTTAAAACAGTAAATGCGTTGACGAATATTGTACTAACAATCTCTGCTCGGCCAGTCATCATATCCGTGTCTGCACTGCTTGGAGGAGTTGATGGTAGATGTAGAAAATTGAGGCCCTCATTTCACTATATAGGCACAGCTTTTACAAATAATTTTCTCTGCACGAGAAAAACGCATTTCTCACTGACAGAATGTCAAGTTATCCGATTTCTTTTTAAAGTTTCGTATTTATTTATTATTACTTAAAGGTTGCTAGAGTTTCCTCTAAATAAAAATAATAATGATATTAATAATAATAATAATAATAATAATAATAATAATAATAATAATAATAATAAGCACTGTTTGCAGGGGAATGCCTAACAAACTGCACAGTTTGACCGATCGAGAGACTTGAAGATAAGGAAAGAAAAGTCATTAGGAAAATTCATGGTCCTAAGTTCAAAGATGGAGGTTACAAGCTCAGGAGTAATTCAGAAATATACTCCCACACTGAAAGGATCTCAAGTGTAACATTCTATGCCCACCTCCTCAGAATGCCAGTCAGTGGATTTCCAGCTGTCTATTATCATACTTCCGAGGTTTAAAGGTGATGAATGCCTCTTTGGCTGGTGGAAGTGGATAAGGACTTGTTAAAGTTTGAATTTTCTGAATCAGATATCTTGCTCAGAACCCCATTGAAACAGAAACTCCGTCAGGTTCATCAAGAGGAAGTAAAACCCAACAATAGAGATGTTCACTCGGATGAATGGAAGAAATCCCATTCCGAAAGGATGAAGGCGTGGTGGGCTAACAAGAAGAAAAACAGTTGAAATCTGGCGGTCCCTAGTGTCCACAACGATAAAAGTAAAAGTGAGTAATAACCAAGAATGAGGTCCACAGCGACCATTAGGCTTACCTAAAAGCAGCGCTGTGTAAATTAGACTAACAATAATAGACCTAAATGTTTTGCAACGTACTGTGCCCGAATTCCGCGTAGTAACCGCCTATTATCCGCGAAGATGGAAAGGATTGCAGGGACGTTGATACCCAGCCAGATAAATCAACAATTCCCTATTAGGCGAACAACTAGGGAACCCTCGACGCATAAGAACCACACGATAGTACTACCAACTAGTTACATACAATGTCTAACCAAAAGAAACATAAAAGGTAGATCGAGAATTGGATCTCAGGGGTGTTAATGTTAAAAATATGTCGAAAAAGGGCGCCTGCACCTAACTAGTAGTACTATCCTATGTCAATTAAACGATGAATAAAATATCAGTTCTTAGAAAAATAGGCAAGCAGACTAACCAGTGCTTGCGATCTTTATTTAATTAAGGACAATACAAAAATGTGTCCCTCTCTCAAATAAAATGAACTGGTGTCTTTCTAGACACAACTAAAAATCAAATAGGATTATGAATCCTTTATCTAAGAATTATATCAATCTCCGATATGTATCAGACTTCACTAAGCCATCTTCCACAAAAAATTTACATGTTTACTTCAAATAACACATCGTATTAGATTTTCCTCAACAATGAACAAACTTATAGAACACCGTGTAATTCTTTAAATTCCATCAAATTATAGAACCGTAAAACAAAACTGTCGCTTATTACAAATATATCCTTATTTAATACATCATTTCACACTCTCGAACTATCGTTCCAAATCTACTCTTAAAATGTTTAAATATTATATTGATTATTATTTACACAAATATATGTTATTTACGTTATCGAGTCCTGCACGATATCCCTCCTCTCCTACTACTATCTTGAATCTTCCTCAAAATCCACTCTCTATTTCATAATACACAATACCTCTCTGTTTTACGTATTTTAAAAATACTTAAATATGTCCAATTGAACATAAGTATCAAGCAGTTAAGCTAATTACTGTTCATGAGTACACATCCAGTTAATAACCTCCAATAAGATGAACTACGATGCTAGACTTACTCAGATTGCAAATATAACATTATAGGTGCGTGGCATTGACCTTCACTACTCACACCTTCCTCTACATACTTCAACAATCCATCAAACTTCGTTACCATACTGTACTTAAATTGCTTCGCTGTAATGACTATCCTCATCTCACACAAATAGTGAACAAATTTATATGCTTCTACATTATGCTTCTTTCAACAATACGTTCTTCATATTATACGTAGCACGTTATCACAAAATTCTAAGACCATCTCAACTACATTCAACAATGCAAGAGATTCAGTATCCCTATTCAATATTACCACTGTAATATCTTCGAAGAAACAAACTCCTCCTCCTCTACATACATTCTACCGATTATACAAACGTCGTGCTTTATAATTCCTTGTTTGTGCCAAGAATAAATCTTTAATCTCATTGTACAGCTTTTTATACTCTTCGTAGTTAAATACACGTTATTTCCACTTCCAAATTCAATCTTAAACTTTGTTACATATTAAAAATATCCTTCTAAGTTTTAGTGTGCACGTATTCGCAATGTAATAAAATATACTCATATTCTCTCGTTCTGGATCATTCAAATGAATAAATAAATTCATATTAGTCTTCCCTGACTTCGACTTGACTATAGGTTAATTTCCACAATCACACCTAGTCTTCTTTCCATAAAAATATGCTTATAAAGTCTTTACAATCATTAGACCTACTCCAACAATGAGTTTTCTGTCATCATAAACAATACTGACCTTATTGTCATCAATCCACTAATATTCTCTCTTTGATCATTCTCAGATTAAAAAATCTGACTATAACAATGTCTTAATTATGAGCTTTACGATAATGTTCGAAGCATAGCTGAACTTATTAAATGAAATGCTCGAACAATCCTGACAAATATTAACGATCAGAACTAACGAAATTATTTCACTCTTTGATAAAACAGATAGATTAAAAATCGTAAGCTTGCTAAACGAAAATCGAAATAGTTAAACATGAAATCTCTAACAAAGATCATTAAAATGTCAAAACCGAAACTCGTTGACTTAAAAAAATACTGTGAAATTTTCTAAAATATTAGCAACAATAACAACATGAGTTAGGAGTAGAATATACATGAATATGCTGGTCAAACACTGAAATATCCCCAAACCATTGCTAACTACATATCTGATTTAAAAAAACACTGGTCTAACTTGAGTTGAATCGTTTTCTGTGGAAACCTTTGGTCTAGAAGCGTTGGAATGTGGCCACGTGCGTCTGGTACACGCCAGCATACTTCAAGGAAGCACGCTCGCATTCTTAAAATGTACGCGCTTGATCTCCTCTCTGCAGGTGTCGGCTGCTGGCTGGCAGAAAGTGGGACACAGCTGACAGAGTCCACTCCACTCTGCACTCTGGCTCACCCTGAAGTGGAACTGCGTGCTTGTCTGGATCTTCATTCTTCTCGACCACTGGTCTAGAAACCGCTTACGCTTTCGAGTCCTATGACTTCTGCCGAATTTCTCTTCTGACGTCGCCTCTCTGGTAGATTATGATCTTAATCATACGTTGCAATATGCTTACTATAAGGATTCCGAAGTAACATTGGAACCATATGTAGTAGTATTATGTTTTTTGATTATAGCATACTGCTTATGTTCTTGCAGTCAAGTTCCATCGTTGTTGTATGATCATCTCTGGACTTCACTCAATCAGTGTAAGCCAACTCTCCCCCATGATGAAGTTAATACATCTCCACAACCTCAAGTGAAATGCTGCATGAGATCCTTCCCCTCCGACTTGATATAGAAAGCATTTTTAATAGTTCTGTCGAATTGCGATGATAAAATGTTTGTAGGATGCTTTCGCTGCTTTTTCGTAAAATCTCAGTATTATATCACTAATTGTACAGTGAATACTTGTAGTAAGGATCTCTTCTTTCGTAGTAATGTGTTCGAAATATATTTCTTATAACACTGTAGTTATTTGCAAATCTTCTTCTGTATATTACTATAACGTCTTTCAACGGAGTCTCCACTCCTGGTTGACTATGAACGACTCCTCTCCTTCCGTCAAAGTATTTCTTCTTTTCTGGGTCCAATCTATTCGACTTTTCTTGGAATGGTTGTTTTAAAAGAGGTCTGACTTCGACCAAACGATGTGATAGAGTGATTCTCCTCGTCCTGTCCTGCTAGTCTCCTGGGCTCTGTTCCACGCTCAAAAATGGCGTCGCTAGCCTCACTCCTCCTAATAATATCACTTATTTGCTCATATCTCCCATTGTTGCATTCCAACTTATATTCTGTTTTGTTAGATAAATTTCATTTATTATTCTCTTAATGTTAGTGTTTCTCATAATATTTATAATGTTTATATTTAATTATTATAACAATTTAGTCTCTCGGAACTGTAAATAATTTTGATTGGTTGAACTGTTGCTAAGTCAATTTCCATTGTTCCTCGCTGTCAATATAGTGTCGTGTGACGATATCTCTTCTCCTTGTCACCCTTGCGCGTGCCGTCATCGAGCTCTCCGAACTCTGCAGTCTGACGTGCAAAAACCGGTTCTGTGGCTGTCTTGCCATGTAACTTGTCATAAATCAGCCTCGTTTGAAAGTCATTCATCCTTGGTTATAATAATTCAGATGATAAAATTACCATTCCTTCTTCAAATAAAAGCTTTTCTATACACTTAAAACTTGACAAATACTTTCTTTCACATCACAGACTCTTATTATGTGAGAAAAGTAACTCATATCACGACTTAATTTCCAAGCATAAAATTATCTTGTGACACAGTTCGAATCTCTGTTGATGCATTTTCTTTGTCACTGATATAGTCGAGTACAGTACCTTCTTTGTTTATTGCATTTATGAGTGTCCCATCTTTCTGTTATCTACTCCTGATGTTTTTGGACATATTCATTCAATTGACTAAAGCATTTCTGGTAAATAAACTACTTAAAAACACCAAGACATAGTGCGGTATTAATGTAAAAAACATTCAGAACTGAAACGTGTGAATGTGCCATAATAGTAGCATTCTGATAACTGATGATTGAAAATCTGAGTGACAGAGACAAATATAGACACTGACACAGCTGTGAGCTGCCTCAAAACAAAGCAACGAAGGACGGAATTCAGACAGACATGAACAGACTGAAGTTTTTGTCCTATGCTAAAAATGAACCCTAAAGTACTTTTAATCAGAACAAGTAGTTCCGTGAAGAACTATATGGCCTATTTTCATATATCCTATTGGTCTTCTTTATTAAAATATTCTCCCACCTATGATATGTGTTAGTTTTAATGTAAATCTTTATTTATCAAGTGAGAAATACAATACAAAATACAAATCATCTTTTGAGACGCTTGTCACATGTCACGCGAACACGCACAGACTTTGCACTGACTCGTCTTTTGTTCTCTTCTTTATTGTACATGTCTATTTCACCAGGTGGCGCTACTGTGCTATTTTTCTTTCAAATATTAACACTTCCTCCAAAGAAAAATCAAATACAAATAAAAAAATAAACAGCCTCTAAGATGTCAACTTCTGCACGCCAATCCCCTCACGCAGCATCTCGAATCTGACCCTCTCCAGAGGTTTAGTTAGAAGATCAGCTAATTGAATGGTCCCCTCGATGTGCTCCAGCTCAAGGTCTCCGTCCAAAAATCTTTCCCTCACATAGAAATGACGTACCTCAATATGCTTGGATATTCGATGGTACTCCGTATTTTTAGCCAATTTAACTGCACCAGCATTGTCGATGTAAAGCGTAGGAGGTTTGTTAGCAGTTCCCAGTAATTCAGAAAACAGTCTTTTCAGCCAAATCAACTCCTTTGCTCTTTCACTTGCAGACACAATTTCAGCTTTAGTTGTCGATGTTGACACAGACTTCTGTAACTGACTTCTCCACGATACAGCTCCATGATTGCAGGTCGAAATGACACCCGTCGTTGAACGTCTCGTCCTCTTGTCACCGGCGTAGTGAGCATCACTGTAGACCTTCAAAACGTCCTCTTTCCTATAGACGATTCCATGGTTCACTGTGCTCTTTAAGTATCGAAATATCCGTTTCACTTGACTCCAGTCTTGAACTGTAGGATTCTCCATGGCTCGAGCAGCTTTGTTGACCGCGAATGCGATATCTGGACGTGTAGCTGTAGTCAGGTATATCAAGGATCCCACCGCCTCACGATAAGGAACCCTGGCCCAAACCTTTTCCCCGTCTTCACTTTCTTCGCGTCCAACTGGGGTAGACACTCCATTTGACTCGGCCATCCCAAATTTTTCTAGGATTTTCCTCGTATAATCCTCTTGACTGATTGCAATTGATCCATCATGGCTTTGTTGTATCTTCATGCCCAGGAAATTGTTGAGAGATCCTCTGGTCGTGTGGAATTCCTGCTGAAGTTTTTCCATGAACTGCTCGATGTCTTCTTCGTTGCCAATTACCAGACCATCATCCACAAAGATTACAACAGCCAACCAATTTCCATTTTTGTTGCTGTAAAAGAGACAAGGATCAGCTTTGCTGTTTTTGAATCCAGCTTTCTCCATGAATTTCTTGAAACGCTTGTTCCAGCAGCGTGGAGCCTGTTTTAAACCATATAAGCTTCTTTTTAGATGACACACTCGGCCAGTACCGTCTTGATAACCTTCTGGCTGTTCCATGAACACATCTTCTTCAAGCTCGCCGTTCAAGAAGGCCATCTTGACATCAAATTGACCAAGTTTCATCTCCTTTTCAACAGCTACTGCCAACAGAGCTCGAATGGTATCATACCGTGCAACAGGGCTGAATGTTTCTTCATAATCGATTCCTTGCTGTTGCACATAACCTTTGGCTACCAATCGTGACTTGAAGCGAACTTCTCCACTGTCCGTTGTCTTCTGTCGAAGAACCCACCGATTTTTCAGGACCCGTGCAACATTTGGACGCTCAACCAATTTCCAGGTATCATTTTCCTTTAAGGACTCCAATTCTTCATTAATTGCTTTCAGCCACTGATTTTTATCACTAGACTGCAGCGCTTAAGAGTATGAGTCAGGATTCTTTTCAACGATATATGGTCCAGCCATGTACATGTAATTTCCACTGATCATCCACGATGGCTTCTTACTTTCACGTTTGCTTTTCCTTCTTTCTTCAGTCTCTCCTTCTTCCGCATCTTCGCTTCCTCCGGAACTGGATGCCGAAGCAAAATCTTCAATTTCGCTTAAGTTCTCATCTGACTCTGACCTCCTCTGTAGGTCTACATCAGACGATGAATTAGACTGATTCCTCTCCACACGTTCTTCAAGCGTGACTTCAACCTTTCCGGCGTTGGCGCGCAGATTGCAGACAACTTCAGGTTTGAATTTCACATCATGGCTTAGAACAACCTTTCCCTGAGATGGAATCCAGACTCTAAATCCATCCCTGTCGTTAACGTACCCAACCAGATGTCCAAAAACAGCTTTGTCGTCGAACTTTGAGCGAAAATTCTTGTCGATATGCACGTAGCATTCTTTTCCGAAGATCTTCAGATGACTGAGACTTCCCACTGGTCGTCCATACCACAATTCATAAGGAGATTTGTTTTCAATGAATGACTTCCCAGTGCGATTCAGGAGGTACACCGCAGTGTTGCAGGCTTCAGCCCAAAGTTGTTTCGTTAACTTGCTGGGATTCAGCATAGATTTTGCGCACTCCACAATCGTCCGATTTTCACGTTCCACAACTCCGTTTTGTTGTGGTGTGTACGGCGTAAATGCTGTGTTCTATGCCTCTGCTTGCGAGTAGTTCAGAAACCTTCTTGTTATCAAATTATTTTCCTCCATCACACCTGAACAGCTTCACGACGTGTCCATTAGTTTTGGCTTCATTCAGGAACTGTTTCCGAACGGTGTACACTTCACTTTTGTGCTTTAAAAAGAAAACTCGTCGAAACATGCTGAAATCATCCTTGAAACATACGTAGTAGCGTGCCTTTCCAAGAGATTCAGTAGACATTGGTCCATTCACATCGGCGTGGATTTGTTCACCGGTGGCTGTTGGTCGATTCATTCGTGTCTTGAATGACAGTCGATGCATTTTTCCCAGTGCACATCCATCGCAGAAATCCTCTTTACACATGTCTACATTGATGTTCATCTGCTTCAGTACATTCTTGACATTATCATATTATTTTCCCAGCGTGGATAAAATTCGACCGTTCAAAATCCTTTCAGATAACGTGTTTTCGTTGTGCTTTTGGAGTTCGTCATTCAGATCCTGATAAAGCTTCTGTAACTTCGCGACATGGGTGCTGATGTCCTCCTTGTCGTCACGTGTCACTCGGAAGAATGACTCGATCAACATGTTCAGTCGCTGCGTACTGCATCGTTCGAACCGTGCGCTTAATTTTGTCCAAATTTCACTGGCATTGGTGCACGTCAACACGAGCACGGCAACAGATTTTCCTAGCGCACCTGCTAGCAAACTGGCTGCTTTCGCGTCTTCTTTCAACCACTGCTTATATGTCGCTTTTTGTCGCGCAGTTGCATCTGTCGGCAACAGAGGACACTTTTTCGAACCATCAACAATATTTTCCAGTTCTTACGACCGCAAAACCATCAACACATGCCATTTCCACTTTGCCCAGTCTTCAGGTCCTTCAAGTTTATCCACTTGAACTTTTTAGTCACTGCCGGTTGCCATTTTGAGGTTATCCTTACTCACAAAAAATACAGCACGTGTTCCACAGGCGCTCAGCTTTGGATCCACTCACGAGATAATACCATTTACACGTGGCCTGGGTCCATAACCTGTTAGTTTTAATGTAAATCTTTATTTATCAGGTGAGAAATACAATACAAACTACAAATCATCTTTTGAGACGCTTGTCACATGTCACGCGAACATGCACAGACTTTGCACTGACTCGTCTTTTGTTCTCTTCTTTATTGTACATGTCTATTTCACCAGGTGGCGCTACTGTGCTATTTTTCTTTCAAATATTAGCAATATGGAAAGTCATGTTGGATTGGTTTGTTTGTATGTATGTCATAGAGTTATGCACCATTAGATGAGGATTATTGCGTAGGTTCATTATTCAAACGTTTACTTTGATCGCATAATTAGGAGACAAGAAATAAAAACTCAATTTTAAGATTTCACACGGCCACCATCTTGGGGTTATGAAACAATTGAATTTAGATGCCAGTAGATTTTGTGTGAACATTTACCGAACCAAGTTTCACTGTGTTCGCATAATTAAATCGCGAGGCAATTCCATTTAAATGTTTTAAATTTGCTTGGCCGCCAAGTTAATATTTTGCTCACCAGGTTACTGAAAGTCCAATAGGTGAACTTATATTAATAGCCTCTATCAGCATACAAAATTTCAGTTTGATTGCTGCAATATATTCGTAGATATTGAGAACCGTCTAAATATTTCGGATAGTCGCCATGTTGGATTGTTATATATTGAGCCCGTATCCGCTCATGTATTCAATATTTCTTTGAGAGCATACTCACTCCACATGCTCAGTTTGATAGAACGCACTCTGAAGCTTCCTCATGTTTATTACGCTGTTTTGACTTCGGCGAGGACAGCTTATTTTCTTCCTGGAGATATTTTACATACAATTTTGATACCACATATCTCAGGAACGTGCCACATGTAATGCTGTTTAATTTACCATTCAGCTCTGCCTTTAGAATTGGTAAATATTATTTTTGGTTAAGGTATTTACACCAGAGACATGCGGGGATGGATGTAATTAGTCGCTCAATGAAAAACCTTCCTTGGAACCAGGAAGCAGTTCCTGGCTGCATCACACCGTCTTGACAGTCCGCTGTGACTGCACGTGTTGTGTCCATAGTCCGTCAAAGTGACGAAGGCCACGTTTTGGCATAAGTGAATACCCCATAATTGGGAAGAAAATATCTACAGCCATCGTGCTGATTGCATTGCATTATTACAGCGAACAGTATTTATTTTGGCTGTGTCAAGCCGGTGAAACGATATTCTGCAAAGCAAAAGTTATTTCGAGTGAAGTTAACATTTTTCACTGTACCATGAGGACCGTGAACACGTTGTCTGAAGTCAGACGAAATATTCGGGCTGCTGTAAATTATAACAGCCTAGTGAACGCCACAAACGAAACGAATCATGCACTGTTACGCATTGCACGTGTTCATTTGTGATTACTATGATTTTCAGTGATATTTGACAGTGTAGATTCTGTGAGAGGTACCTCGAGTATCGTAAATTCTGTGGCAGGAAACCAGAGCCATTTTATAATCACCTGCAAAAGTGTAAAGCCAGTGAGAGCATTTGGTACTACGTAAAAATTGTAGAATCTGTGAAATTAAATGCCACCATGCAGTGTGAAACGTACCACGTGATAAATGTATTCTACCGTCTACGTGTGAACGTCCAGATGGAGTAACTCCTTTATGATGAGGGGAGATCCGACGAAATAACCCGGCCATGACGGGAATGTTTGACCAGTACCCTGAGGAACAGACCGAGTACGGGCTGAAGGAAGAAGAGGACAGATTAGGCCCCTTGGCCTTACCTATAAATATGCCAGGAGAAATGGAGGCATAATACCCCTTCCAACGTGAAGTTTGGAAGGTGAGCAACATGGAATAGTAACCATGAGTCCTGTATCTTCATCATTGTACAAGGTTTGTCCAGGCAGATGTAATTTGAAGTATTTTTAGCCGAAACTATGATAGTAGACCACATTAAGTAGGATTATAATATGCCTTTCTTTCTTTCTTTCTTTCTTTCTTTCTTTCTTTCTTTCTTTCTTTCTTTGAGACTGGGGCAATCTTTTGTTAGACACCCATACCAAGTTCTATACGGGAGTCATATTTCACATGTATATTTTCAGTGTATTATAGACCAGCCAAGAGCAGGCTGAATTTATGTCATGTAAAGGACATCTTGAACCAGAAGATGTAGACTACTGATAAACTTTGGTAACACCCTATGCTATAGGCCCCTTCTTTGATTTTTGAATACATTATTAGCGTATCATTTTTCAGTCGACAGATACTGAAACATTTTTGTACTCTTTAGTTGACATTTTTGTAAGTACTATTTACCACGATATGTTCCCGGGAGGAACGAACTCATGCCCAATAAGATTGGTGGGGAAATGAGGTTAAATCTACAAGCGTATCATTTCAAAACAGCATCGCAGAGGTTGGATAATGTTAATTTTGTTTATGAATGTGCCGAGCAATGCACAAAAACCCACGTGTTCAATGAATGGATGAGTGACCTGTCTGTCACGTCAGTGCAGTTAAGCTGCAGCAGTGTATAGTCTTTTATTTAATCTTCTTTGACATTTTGCAACGCTACATTATTTGAAAGGGTAACACACAGTAACAGACACTCATAGGAAAGTGATCATCGATTTCAATACAATCTGCAGAAACACACCAGAACTTTATCATGTGTTTCTGTCAGATGAAATGTACAGTTTTTATGATACAAATGAACGAAGCCAAGCCATACTCAATGCTGTGTGGAGCGTATTTGGCACGCGAGATGCTAGCAGTGGGAACCTGTTCTTACCCAGAATTCAGTGGGAGACGACTTGTATTGACTTTTTATACTGCTAATTTACGTCACAATCATATGGGATGTGAAAGTCAGTGTCATCAATTACATAACCAGTCTTTGGGGAAACAGTTACTCGAGCTGTGAACATATAATGTTTGTTTACCACTGTAAAAGTGAGGGAATATTCGCTAACACGAATTCCTTTTATATTTGAGCTGATGAAAGTAAATCATCTAGCGAGCTGTAACAAAGGTTAAATACACATGTTAATTGACTCTCTTCGTGGTGTTCATTAATCCCAAATATTCTTTTGCACAGTCCAACTTGTGCTGAAATCAGAGAAGCCTTGCTACAACTGAAGAATGTAAAAGCCCCCGGTGTCGACAACATTTCGCCAGATGTCCTCAAGATAGACATGGACACCACAGCTAATATCCTGAAGCCATTGATGGAAAAGATCTGGTTTGAAGAGAAGCTGCCTGCGGAATGGAAGAAAGGTGTGATTGTTAAAATCCCAAAGAAGGGTGACTTGACGAATTGTAACAACTGGAGAGGTATTACCTTACTATCCGTACCAAGCAAAGTATTTCTCAGGATAATCTTGAATCGCGTTAAGAAGTCTATCGAGTCGAAGTTGAGGAAAGGACAAGCTGGATTTAGGGAACACCGTAGTTGTGTGGACTTAATTAACACTTTACGGATTATTTTGAGGCAGAGTAACGAATGGCAAGCAGCACTGTACATCACATTTATAGATTTTGAGAAGGCCTTTGATTCCATTAATAGGAAGGTCATGTGGGAGACCTTAAAGGAATATGGTATACCAAGTAAAATAGTTAACATTATACGAGAGATGTATTCTGGTTATGAATGTCAAGTCCTGCATGAGGGTCAGCTATCCCAGCCATTGGCCATCCAGACTGGAGTACGACAAGGATGTATACTTTCTCCCACTTTGTTCCTGATTGTTCTTGATAATACTCCTAGGAAGGTGGGGAGAGGAAAGAAGAGAGGGATACAGTGGGGACTTCGAGACAGGTTGAAGGATCTTGATTTTGCTGATGACATCTGTATGCTAGCACAGCGCTTTAGAGACATAGAGGGAAAACTGGCAAACTTAGAACTTGAAGCTGCTAAGGTCGGACTTAAGATAAACCCAAAGAAGACAAAGGAGCTGAGAGTGAACTCCACAGTACAGGCTGGTCTCACTGTGGGAGGTGTAGATGTAGAACAGGTGGATACATTTGTTTACTTGGGAAGCGTGGTAACGAGAAGTGGAGGGGCTGAGGAGGATGTCAAGAGCAGAATAAGAAAGGCAAATGTGGCTTTTGTGCAGCTCTATCCAGTATGGAGAAACCGTAACATATCCAGGAAGACGAAAATCAGACTTTTTAATACCAATGTGAAAGCTGTCCTATTGTATGCATGTGAAACATGGAAAGTTACCAATCCTATCAGCCACCAACTTCAAGTATTCATCAATCGTTGTCTGCGTCGAATTCTGGGTATACGATGGCCAGATATAATCCCAAATGAAGAGCTGTGGCAAAGGGCTAACCAACAACCTATAGAAGTCCAAATTAAACGGAGGAAATGGGGCTGGATTGGGCTTACTCTGCGGAAACAAAATGATGCAGTAGAAAGGAGAGCTCTGGACTGGAATCCTCAAGGGGCTCGGAGACGGGGAAGACCAAGGAACACCTGGAAACGCACCATTGAAGAGGAGGCCAGAAAAGCGGGAAAGACTTGGATGGAAGTGAAGAACTTGGCAACACACAGAGCCCGATGGAAATCATTCTTGGATGCCCTATGCTCCGCACGGAGCGAAAGGAAATAAGTCAAGTCAATTGACTCAGTTTTTGTATAATGTCAGGCTAGCTAATGTTATTGTTGTGTCTGTGAACACATTGTTGTAGTAGGAAGGACGGAGTAAAGTCCCATTACGTTGTTGGTTTATTCCGGCGTCAATTTGAGCTGCGGCCTTGACGACCGATGATATTTGCGTTTAAATGGTGTAAGAGGCGCTAACCTATGCTATTGTTGCTTGAGCAGTTTCTTAGCTCAGAGCATTGTGTTATTGACTTTTAGAAGTCACGTTCTTCGAGTGAATCTCAGGTGAGATCGCATGCAGCCGACGACTGCTGTCCTATACTAAACTATCTAATACATAAACCTTGATTCTAAATCACATGCATAATTATCCAAAACCGACGGATTAATTAATTAAATAATTACAGCCCAGTAAATTTGTGACCATTTGGTATATTGTCTTTCACGGCCGGTGAATTAAAAACTCAGCACTTTTCTAGGTTTGTGCCGTGTCTTGTGTGGGGTCCGTGCGGGGACACCAAGAGCCCGCCGATGAGCCAGCTTGGTGTCCTAGGCGAATCCCCACACAAGACACGGCACAAAACTAGAAGAATTGCTGAGTTGTGACCATTTGCTTGTTGTTGATTTTGACACCGTGATTCTGCATCATTCCCAGTGGGAGATGACATTTTAAATGAGCTGACGACATGAATCTCCGAGAACAGTAGTTCGTAACTTATGGCCCACGTGAATTCAAAGCTTGTAAGTCGCAGTGCTTATTGCGCATTGCCAACCTAATTTACACGCATGAGATGACGACTGAGTACAAACAGTGTCTCAGTTCGCGAAGGCAGGCCTGTGTCATGTGTTCATTGATTATTTACTAGTGTATTCACCCTATTGTGCCCTGTTAGTCATAAGAGTGTTTATGCAATGTTTTTTTATGGTCTGCGGTCAACTATCTTTAGCTTTTGTAATAAGTCTTCGGTTACGACACGTCTCGTCGTAATATTTTTATTCACGTCAGGATTTAGACAGATATTAAATGTAATTGTAAAAGTGGACGTGTTATCATCCTAACCTAGGGATTGGTTTTGCTTGATGTTAAATGTAACTTGTACCGAGTCATTTGCTTGTAACTTTGCTTCGCGTTAGTTTTCTCTCGGACCACGCACCTAGCTTAGTTGTTGCTTTTGTTTTATGTAATTAGGACTACACGAGGGTTACTTAACTTCACTTTAGGGATTGACCCATTATTGTAATTAGATTAGTGGATTAGCTGATTTTAACCCTCAGAAGTAGTTAATGAATAAATCATGCACGAAATATTACTTAAGACTGGATCTCTTTATTGTTAGCTTTGAGTTTGCGGATGTATTTCTTTGGGCGTCTATGAAAAGTCTTTCATGCAAAATGACCCAGATCCCCTGGATCAAGCCTCTCGTGCTATGCTAGCCCTTAAAGAAATGCACCCGATCCTCTCAGGTTGTGGGTTCGAAAGACGGGGTCGTTCGAAGTACCATTTCTTTCGGTGGATGGTACCTGGATAACCTCCTCTAACGGGCTCAATATGTAGGCCATACAGTTATGTACTGTACCTGTAAAAATCGATAAGTTACATGTTGATCATCCAAAGCACGGATGGATTGTAGAATAATGAATGTTTCCGGCTAAATGAACAATCAAATACACGCCAACAAGCTCTTCGGGATTATACACAGTAGTCTACGAGCGTGTTATGGATAAAACAAACTAGCTTTAATGGGTAGACTGTAAAACGTACCTTAGTCGTGGCTTTGTAGGATAAATAAGGACATCCTATCTAATTTAGGCTGCTCTATAACACGTCTCTGCTTATAGTATAAAATAAGGCACACGAAACCAGACGTAGAAAAATATAAATTTATTAATAAAACTAATTAACAACAAATCACACCCAAATATTCTTTCTCATTTACGCCACTGAAGTTCTCATGACTCCACACATACACTTACATTCCTAATTACAATATGTAAAGACTATGCCATTTACGAAATCATAAAATAATAAAATAATTTATTTGAAATCTAATGAGTCTTGCATTCCATCTAAAAACGTTTAAAATTCCGGACATGTGCCTGTCACATTGCTGGCTTGCCGTCTCGTAAAGCTTAGAAACGATCCACAGACTCGTTCATTCATAATACACACAGCTACGAATCTCCCCTCGCTTATATAACAATCTGACCTTGGCAGATTAACGGGGCCTGCTTGTATTGCACCTGTTAAAGTTTCCAGTCCGTTCTAGCATATGAAATACGTAAAATGAATTCAGTGGAGACACATCATAATCTCAAAAAATTACCATTTACAAAACTCTCTACATAATAGCCATGTCTCTTTCAAACACATCCATACTACACAATACTCTTCCTAACATACACTTACACCAATCGCGACTGATGAAGCCTTCATGCATGCATCATTCGTCGCTATCGCAAACACTCACTTCGAAAACATTTACTCTTACTAACCATAGACAATATTAAAAACATGCAGAAAATAATTATTATTAAAAAGAATAAAAACACTTAATTAAATAACTATGGAAAGATTATATACAATATCTACACACGTCTATCTTTCCAAAATTTACTCTCATAATGATATTACTTAGTTAAATAATTATTAACACTATCTCTGGTTTAAAGTTTCCCTCTTCTATACTTTTAAATATTTACAATGCTATACCATCAAAGTCAAAATTTGTTAGTTGTCATCTCCGGTTTGATATGACCGATCAATAAAGATGAGTTCATATTATTATAGTTCCAGGTTTAATATAGATTAATAATAGTTTAGTGGACAAGGAATATATAACGTTTCCCAACGTCGTTCCGCCTAATTCCGACTTCCATGTCGTAGATCTATTCACACTCAGGAGTTCTCAACAACTCTACTAATACACAACAAAGCTTTTGCTTCTTCTCACAGCAGTACTTCAATACAATAATACGGCAATAACCTCGTATTTCTGCTTACAATCTGCCCTCGCAGATTCCCCAATCATCCATATACGGCATGAATCCCTCGTATATCCAATACATAACTTCAATGACTTCACCTCAATTGTTCCCAACAATTGTTCCCAACAATTGTTCAATAGTACTTGCATTACTTCCTTCTAGCATTTATCTTATCGTTGTTCCAATCAACTGCTTACATGTTAACAGCAATATCTGTTCTAATGACACACTAATCGTTCTCAAAACGATTATATTGAAAGATCTTAGAGGTTTACTAAACGTTGTTACTCTGACAACAATGCCAAGTCTCTATACATTTAATACAAATATAAATACATGTTTCTACATACTGATCATTACTACAAAATACATGGCTGCAATACTGCATTGACAAATAACGTAGTGTTACATTTGTGTATTTAGAACAACTTGTGTTATTTCAGTGTCCAATAAGTATCAATCACGACTGGATGAGATTCTATCTAACTTTCCCTAAAGTCGGACGAATTATCTTTCAAGAAGATATGTCTCATATAATTTACATTTAATGAAGGGCAAAGCCTTCCTTCAACTCAATATAGGTTTGTCAACGACCGAATGTATCTTCATTCTATACAAAGAATGTTCATATGTACTTGACTTCACGTCGTAATCATAACGAATATAACTTGCCAGATCGACGAATTGTTCATAGTATAAGGTGATATTTCACAGTATATCACGTGTAAATCTCTTCTCCTAACTAAAATTCTTCATACAATAAGAATGCCCAATTCATTTTACTCAAAAATGAATTTAGTAAAAATATCAAAAACAAACTGTCTGAAATCTTGAATTAAAAATCGAAAATCGTCGGATAATAGTTTCTTAAAGATTTTCCTAGTGCAAAATAAATTCTCAAACAACTAGACTTCAGTTCAGAAACTGAATCATGAAAATTTCAAGTATAGATGACTAAAGACCGTCATCTTATACGATATTGTAGTCTAAACTTGATAAACATCGAAGTGAAAATACATGAATTTAATATAGGGAATTGTTGCTCACAAATGCTGTCATAATACTCAAACTACAAAATAATGTAAAACATTTCTACCTTGACTTGTAGACAATTGAAGTTCATATCAGGAATTCGAAAATACCTAGCTGTGTAATCTTAGGTATGAATTGTTGAAACCAAATCCGTCCCACGCCAGTGGACACTCAGCGACCTCGGGGATAGAAGGATTTCCTCCCCGGCAAACACTCGTCTCATCCGGACATCCATCCTCGTTCCTCGAACATGGACTCCTAATCTCGAACAATCACCGGGCCTGGTATCTGGTATCTTCTGTCTTCCCGTTGATGACTCTTCATTTGCCGACATCTTTCGAAAGTTCCCCAACATTATCGAGCAATGAATCCGATATAGTGTCTTCGTTACAAATAAAATTTGTAAGTTGTACATCGAATCACTATCGTAGATGTTAATGTTCATTTGGTTGGTCAATGAAAGATTATAAATGCTCATTGTCGAGAATTAATGTACATGAAAGTACACTAAATGAACTGGATGGAAGTGTACATAATGTTTCATGTTGTCTCGGCATTGTAGGTATCCTAGATGTTACACATATTTTCGTTGTTAATTAACGTTGTTCCATGTTGTCAATCACAACTCTGTATCGGCATACCCCAATCGCGTAAAATTCTTAGTCCATCATCTCACTCATTATCAATGTGTTATTAAACAATTCCTCTCGATAAATGTTTGTAGCCATCATAATGTTCAAATAAAACAAAGTTTCCGTGTTCATACCATATCACTGAGCTACTCACTTATTTCCGTAGCGTAGACTTGACTATGCTGTATTCTCGCCGCACTAAAAGTGTTTCCTCTTACTGAGATACGCAACTTTCTCTGACAGATATAAATCGTCTTTAAACTGTCTAAATTCACAACTTATTCACTTCAAATCTTCATACACCGTTGCTATGTATCTAAATGTATATACTGGATGCAATTTCCTTTCTCTAAACTCGAACACTTGTTCGCTATAGACTATTATTGCCTTCGCTCTACTTCACTTAGTTTGATCAGGGAAGCTATACTATAAGCTAGCCGTGATCGGGGCTGTTCCTCGAGTCGGGTCTGCCCGTACTCGGCTGAAGTCTACGGGAATGAACTGTCCCGGATAACGCGTGTTGTCTCTTCGAAGTCTCCCAGAATAAGATCGCTTCCTCAAGTCGTCCCCACTCCAGCTCGCCTTATTGCTGACGCCATTGTTGGTCCCGCGCAGTTAATGGCGCGCACTTGTAATAATGCTTATTACAGTGAATTTCTTCCCTTTTGCGACATTTAAAGTATTACTAATATCTTCTCTTAATTTTCTTGATAATTTCAATGGAATAAAATTGTTACATAGTGATTAAATGGAATAGTTATTCACATTAAATAGGTAAAATCCATATCTGCTACCATAAACTCGTCTCTCATTGGCTGTGGGCATATATCCAATGATGTATTTTATAACAATTAATTGGTAATATTTCGCGGTGTTACCTTGTTGCTAGGCACTTTTCAATGTTCTAGTATATTCTGAAGCGTCTCAAATCACGTGACTGGTTTCTCCCACTGCCTGCGTTCACCAACAAAGCTCGCCTGAGCCAATTTCCAGGATTTATATTTCAGTGTTAAACTGTATCATTGGGCTCGAAAATTATCATTTTCATCATGTAGCATTCACATTTCGGGCGCATTCTCCTCTTACCTCAGGCTAAAAACAGTTCTCTAATTGTTTTTAATCACATTAATTCAGAACTTTAGATATGTCGCTGCACTGACATTTTGGATGCTTTTTAGCCTATTTCCTTAAGATATTTTCTCAAATTTTTCGCAACAAAAATCAAAATTCATGGGACACGTACTCAGACATGACACTCTCCTCCAGGTCATTTTCGAAGGAAAACTTTTGGGGAAGAAACCAAGGGGACGACCAAGACAATCGTATTTAAGAACATTGTCAAGAAAATGGAATGTGAATCGTATGTCAATATGAAGAGAACTGCTGAAGACCGTAAGAAATGGCTGCAACGACAAGGCTTTTAGCCTTTAGAAGCTGATGATGACTTGCCTAACTATATTAACATTATTTTCTTCATCGAATAGTTCATAACAGTTATTTCCAAAGGCATTTTCTATGCGGTAGGGGCCGAAAAACACCGGACTGAACTTAGGGTATATTTTCTTAGCCACATCCGCTCCAATTACCAATGGTGTGCTGAATCGTTTTCCTTCGACTCTTTTCCATCGCTTGTCAGCTGCCTTCTGAAGTTTCTCCTTAGCGGTGTCAATCCTAGCTTGTCTTCCTACATCTGGATCTCTAGGAATGAAGTTAAACACGTTATCCCACGGTCTTTCTGTATTCTGCTCTAAATGTAGCAACATCGGAACTTCCGCCGTGCTTGTACTGTGGAGTTTAAGCAGTCCTCTATCAAAGGCGCATACTTAACCCAACTAGGATGATCGTCTGGGCAGAATATACGACAAAACTTGGAAAATTCAGTCATATATCTTTCACTAGAATTCGACTCGGGATATCTCACACTTGAAAATAGATGACGAACTCCTAACCTTTCCATGTCCGCTTCAAATTCGCTTGAAGTAAACTGAGTACCATGATCTGACAATAGATATCGCTTTCTGCATGGGGTTCATGGTGACGAATTTAGTGAACACATCCACTGTCACTAATAAAAACTGATTTCCCTGAAGACCCTTCGGACAGGGGCCAAAGATATCACAGGCCATCAGTTCCCTTGGTTTGGGAGGTATAATAGCTCTGGGTCTTCTCTTCAGTAATTCAGATGCGAATTTCCCTCTCTGGCATCGATCACAAGTTCTTATCATTCCCTCAATATATGACCTCATGTTAGTACAGATTAACCTATCTTTAAGGATATTAAAATCGTATCTAGACCTCCATGTCCTATTGAGTGGTGCGCCAACCATACTAATTTTGCAACACAATTAGGGGGCACAACTATGCAGATCTTAGTGTGCTCGGGGTCTGCGTATTTGCATACCAGATCTCCGCTAAGCGTATAGTGATGCGAGCGTCTCTGGGTACTTGCATAATCCTCATCTGCAACATCCATATTCCCATTCAGAAACCTGTACATCTTTCGTATGGGAGCGTGCCTCCTCTGCGACACTCCAATTCGTTCCAAATCTCCTCGCGGTTTCAAGATCTTCTTGTTCAAGCCGCACATGGTTAATCTGCAAATTCCTGACAGGGTTCCTAGACAAAGCGTCAGCCAACCGATTCCCTTTATCTGGTCGGTGGACTATAGTTGCAATTAACTGCTGCGTCAACCTATCGCTTGACAAATCTGTCTGCAACATGAAATGAAATGCCTTATGATCGGTGACTATTATTACCTTATGACCAATTTGTATCTTTTTCCATGCTTGTAGGGCCGTTACGAAAGCTAACGCCTCTAACTCGGTCGTGAAGTAATTTTCTTTATGCCTTTTCAATTTCCTTCCGGTAAACGCAATGTAGTGCTTATTTCCCTCGTCGTCTTTTTGATATAAGACGGCACTTATGCCTACACGTGAAGCATCGGACTCAATGTTGAATTTTCGGTCGAAATACGGGGTATTCTAACTTTACATTGTTCTTTAACATTTCTTTTCCTTTCTCAAATGCGTCTTTGGTTATACTTGTCCATTTCCAGTGGTTGTTCTTTTTCAACAAGTGGTAGAGAGGAGCCATAATTTCTGAATATTTCGGGCAGTGACTACTGATGAATTGACTTGCACCCACGAACTCTCTCACTTGCCTGACCGTAGTGGGCTTTGGAAATCTGATAATTGCCTCTACTTTCTCTAAGTTCGGGTGATAACCATACTGGTCGAGAGTATGTCCCAAGAAATGAAATTTCTCCTGTAAGAAGTGGCATTTATCGAACTTTATTTTAATATGTGTCTCTCTTAAATTCACAAAAAGTTTGCGTAAGTGCACCAGATGTTCCTGTACATTCTCGGAAGACATAATCAAATCATCAGTGTAACACAGCACGTTCTTCTTAACCTCATCAGTGAGCTTGCTGTCGAGGGCTCGGATTAGGGCTGGTCCACTGTATGATTCCAAACGGAACTCGTTGAAATACCCAGGAAGTCTGGTCAAATATAAACTCTGTATACTGCTTACTTTCCTCCTCAAGCTCAATTTGATAGAAAGACGCGGTGAGGTCGTCAGAAAGACAAGTCTTTCCCTTGAATTTCCTTTGCAGATCACGGATCTTCGGTGGTCGGTCAGTTTCGGGTAGAATTAATATATTAATTTTCCGTGCATTGAGGCATAGGCGTATTATTTTTCACCACAATAATCGGATTGAGATAGGATGACGCCTGCTTCTTTATAATTCAATCGGCTTCCATCTTCTTGATAATCCCTCGTACTTCCTCGTTGTACTTTTCTGGGATGGGATAAATCCTCTTCTGGTAAGGGGATTCAACGGTTAAACGAAACCTGTACTTGTAGTCCTTGATTAACCCGGGCTTATCATCGACAATATCTTTAAATTCCATTATTAACCCTTCAAAATCTTCTCTAATTTCTTCAAATCCCTCTGTTTTACAAATCCATGATCCCCTTTCTCTCTCGGCCTCCTCAATGATATTATTAATGATTTCTTCCTTAAGATCCAGGTGTGTTTAAGAAAAGACTGAATATTTGTGTAAATACTCCAGTTTAATAATTAATTGTTAATGAAGTGTTATGCATAATTATGTATTTGTTATGTAACCTCAATTTGCCACCGGGGGACACACCCCCAATTGCAAATAAATGAATGAATGAATGAATGAATGAATGAATGAATGAATCTGGATTGTTTTCAAAATCATTTTCTTCTAACCCTTCTGTGTTAACAGATCCTTCGCTAAATTTAATAATTCGGGTTTTCATGTCAATTACCGCTCCAACTTTGGTAATGAAATCAATACCTAGCACGTTGTCAAAATTAATCTTGCTCACGACAATGAAGATATGCTCATACAGTAAGTCCGACCATTAATTTCGAAATTTAACAGAACCTGGACTTTACATTTCACTGACTTGTCTTGGAAAATACCACGCACTTTGACTGAGGATGCGGGTAAAACAGTCATTCTGTCACCTTTTAACAGTCTGTGGTAACACTCATCTGATAGGATGGATATAACTGCGCCAGTATCCATCAAAGACTTGCACGTTTGTCCATCCACATATATACTTATTATAGGCAGTTCATATGGTATTTCCTCTTTAATTACTTCTTTTTCAAACAGTAAATAATAATCTGTTACTTCATATACCTCATTAATTATAATCTGGTGTAATGGTACAGCATTTTCTAACACTCCTACTTCTGTTTTGAAAATGGAGCTTTTTTTTTGTCCCTGAGTGTCATTTCCCTGCTGGCATGTACTCGGCTTGGGATCAACACTCGGGTTTTTCTCCACTCCTTTTCCATTTTCTCCGTCCTGCCTTAAATTCTCTAAGTATTCTTTCCCTTCTTTGTGTCTTTCATCGTATTGTTCCTTTGTGAACACGTTCTCTCTATAATTTCTATTTCGATTATACCCGTGGTTATATCTGTTGTTCCGGTTATAATTATTATTGTTGTTATTATTATTGTACCGGTAATTGTAGTTGTTATGATAATAACATTTCCTACGATTATTATCGTTGTTCCTTCCTTGCTGTTGCTGGTAGGGTCGACCTCCACGGAATCTACGATACCTTGTTTCAGGTCTCCTATCTCTAAAATAGTTGTTCCTTTCAGGGCCAAAGCTATTCTTGTCTCGGTCCTTAGGGCTCTCCGTTTGCTGCGTTTGGTCTATGTAGACTGTATTAATGTACCTGTGTTCTTGTCTACTATTCCTTGACATTACATTCGGCATCGGACTAGTATAATCTAGTTTCCTAAGAAGCTCATCTAAGCTAGCCAAATCTTTGATTTGCGACGAGATAATTAGTCTCCTTACTTCGATTGGAAGCTGTCTTGATATCGCTTCAATTAACTCCCCTGTTGATAAAGGAGGCTGAAGAAATCCCAGTTGGGCTAACTGACTTGTGAAGAAGTCCGCATTGCGCGTTGGCAGAGTACTCAAATACTTCATCGAGTATACTTCTGCGAGTAAGCTGTTCTGCGCTTCGATCGACTAAAATATCTTGATTAAGGACTCGGCGAATTCCTCAAAATCTATGAATGTATACCTAAAGGCCCTGAACCACTCTAAAGGAGCTGATGACAGATAGCGTTCCTCTATCTTCATCTCCCTATCCCTCGGAACCTGAACTTCGACAATGTAATCTCTCAGATTTCTGATAAACTCAATCGGAGTGAACCCGTCCTGGTTATTGAACTGACCAGGCTTAATCTCAGAGTTGCGGATTACCGTTACGTTCCTCGGTGTGGTATTTGGAAAACTAGTTCTATGGTCCCTAGTTTCTCTTTAGGGCTCCTGACTCCTGTATTCGGGATTTTCTGTCGGTCTGAGTAACCTTAATTCCGGTCTAGCTTCTTTTTCCGCATGATCAATAATATTCCTTCTAGTATGACTTTCCCATTCACCTAGCTCCTCTTTTTCCTTCTCTTCCAAGTCGTTAATAATGTCTTTCAACTGCTTTCCTACTTCTTTCCTTAAGTCTTCTTTATACATTTCCATGCTAGCAGCATCTCCTAGATTTAAACTCTGAAGTTTCCTGGTTATATAGTCCTCTAATTCGGTAGACTTTCCTTCATTGATAGCATTCACGTCAGTGACAACCTTTTTAATTTGATCTTTCAATACCTTATTTTCCTGAGTTCATTGATCTTTAAGCGTTTTCGTTTTGTTCTCTAACGATTCCCTTAATGTTTTATTTTCCTGAGTTGATTGAATTTTATTGTCTACTTGTGTTTGTTGAATCTGATCAATACGTTTACTGAGATCCGTTCGCACGCTAGTTACCTCTTTACTTAGTTCTAATTGTGTGCTAGCGAATTTAGTTTCTATGTTATCCTGAATTTCATTAAGGTGTTCCTTACTGGACTTATTCCACTCATTTTTCCACACCACAACAGTAGCTTTCAACATTTCACCAATATCTAGCTCAATATCATCTTTCAAAATTTTATTCTGGTCAATGACTTGGGAACGCAAAGAATCCTCATTCTCCTTAAGATCACCCAATTGTGACTATAATGCACCAGTATTTTCTTTGCATTGTGTCTTGGACACCTCTAACTCTTTCCTTACTTCATTTTGAAAAGTTACATTATTAGTTTCCATTAGGTTAAGTTTGGACTGTATACCATTACCATTTGCACTAACTTTGTAAATATGCCCTCTAACACTATTCACATCTATAAATATGGTATTGACCTCCGTTTGCAATTTTGTTAACGTCCGTTTGTATACTATTCATATCGGTCTGCACATTATTAACATCGATTTGAATGTTACTCACATCAGTTTGTACAGTGTCTACTTTGGTTTGCACATTATCAACCCTTGTTCTTACATAACTCACATCTACCTGTAGTGTGTCAACCCTAGTTTCTACAGTTCAACCTTCGTTTGTACAGTGTCAACCTTTGTCTGGATCTCCTTGGAACTGACCTGCAATTGCAACATATTATCATTAGTTGCAGTAGCACTAGTCTGCAATCCCTCTAAGGAGGACTGTACACCCTGTATTTCCTCATTGACATACTCTTTCACACTCTCTGTAACTCGACCTATACTGTTTTCAACAATGTTCTCTACTACTTTTACAACAACAGTGTCAATATCTTCCTTTCTATCTCTCTTAAGCTGCTCCAGGTCCTTCTTTGTTTCCTGAAATTTGCGTTGTAAACTCTGAAAATTTACCTTTAGATTCTCGGTCATCTCCTGCTTCAGATATTCCTGTAAATTTCATTGTACAGTTTCTAAATTCTCCTTCAAATTTTCCTGCAAATTACATTGTATACCCTTTAAATTTTCCTGCAAATTCTCCTGCAAACTCTGCTGCATCTCCTTCAGAATCTTCTGTACCTCCTCCTATCCCATCATTGTCATTACAATAATATAAATTCACAAACTACTGCAGGGATATGCCAAAAATAGAGCATGATGACAACTATTTGGAACAACAATTTCAACCATGTAATTGGGCATCCTTAATGTCTATCTAAAGCTTTAATATTGACTTACCAAGAACACTCTTAAAATTAATAAACTTATAGTTCCGTTCCGCTCGATAATGCCTTAAATTATCTATACTACCATACTAACATTTAAATTACCAACGTTAAAACAAGTTAACTTTACAATGAACATGTCTAGCAAAGGCTATGAGACGGTCTGAATAACAATGAATTCAGATCGTAGGTTATTTTCACAGAATTCTAACCTATTTACACCTATCTGAGGTTTTCCATCAGATCTGATCTGTATTGGAATGCAACATTACTAAAAACAACTTAAAATCATCTATATCATCGCAGTCAATTGTCACCTCAATTGGGCTGGCTATATTTCCTTTCAAATAGGCTCTACATACACCCTTCCACATGTTTTTCGAAGCTAACACGTAGGGTTACCAATGTCTTGCCTAAGAATGGTTCATCGAATATCCTTTCACAGGCATTTCGACGCCTAGGCAGCCTGAGATCGCCCCAAAGTAGGACCGCCATTTTCTTCTACTGTACCCTAATAATCAAGAAGTTACTTGTTGATCATCCAAAGCACAGCTGGATTGTAGAATAATGAATGTTTCCGGCTAAATGAACAATCAAATTCGCGCCAACAAGCTCTTCGGGATTATACACAGTAGTCTACGAGCGTGTTATGGATAAAACTAACTAGCTTTAATGGGTAGAGTGTAAAACTTACCTTAGTCGTGGCTTTGTAGGATACATAAGGACATCCTTTCTAATTTAGGCTGTTCCATAACACGTCTCTGCTTATAGTATAAAATAAGGCACACGAAACCAGACGTAGAAAAATATAAATTTTTTAATAAAACTAATTAACAACAAATCACACCCAAATATTCTTTCTCATTTACGCCACTGATGTTCTCATGACTCCAGACATACACTTACATTCCTAATTACAATATGTAAAGACTATGCCATTTACGAAATCATAAAATAATAAAACAATTTATTTGAAATCTAATGAGTCTTGCATTCCATCTAAAAACGTTTAAAATTCTGGACACGTGCCTGTCACATTGCTGGCTTGCCGTCTCGTAAAGCTTAGACACGGTCCACAGACTCGTTCATCCATAATACACACAGCTGCGAAACTCCCCTCGCTTATATAACAATCTGAACTTGGCAGATTAACGGGGCCTGCTTGTATTGCACCTGTTAAAGATTGCAGTCCGTTCTACCATATGAAATACGTAAAATGAACTCAGTGGAGACACATCATAATCTCAAACAATTACCATTTAAAAAACTCTCTATATAATAGCCATTTCTCTTTCAAACACATCCATACTACACAATACTCTTCCTAACATACACTAACATCAATCGCGACTGATGAAGCCTTCATACACGCATCATTCATCGCCATCGCAAACACTCACTTCAAGAACATTTACTCATACTAACTATAGACAATATTAAATCATGCAGAAAATAATTATTATTAAAAAGAATAAAAACACTTAATTAAATAATTATGGAAAATTTATATACAATATCTACACATGTCTATCGTTCCAAAGTTTACTCTCATAATGATATTACTTAGTTAAAATAATTATTAACACTATCTCTGGTTAAAAGTTTCCCTCGTCTATACTCTCAAATATTTACAATTCTATACCATCAAAGTCAAAATTGGTTAGTTGTCATCTCCGGTTTGATATAACCGATCAATAAAGATGAGTTCATATTATTATTATAGTTCCAGGTTTAATATAGATTAATAATAGTTTAGTGGACAAGGATTAGATAACGTTTCCCAACGTCGTTCCGCCTACTTCTGACTTCTATGTCGTAGATCTATTCACTCTCAGGAGTTCTCAACAACTTTACTAATACACAACAATGCTTTTGCTTCTTCTCACAGTAGTACTTAAATACAATGATACGGAAATACCCTCGTATTTCTACTTACAATCTGCCCTCGCAGACTCCACAATCATCCATATACGGCATGAATCCCTCGTATATCCAATACATAACTTCAATGACTTCACCTCAATTGTTCCCATTAATTGTTCAATAGTATTTGCTTTACTTCCTTCTCTTATCGTTATTCCAATCAACTAATTACAGGTTAACAGTAATATCTGTTCAAATGACACACTCATCGTTCTCAAAACGATTATATTGAAAGATATTAGAGGTTTACTAAACGTTGTTACTCTGATAACAGTGCCAAGTCTCTATATATTTAATTTTATTTTATTTAGTCGATTTACCCTCTAGGCTGGTGTTTCCTACGGACTCAGCAAGGGAACTCACCACTACCGCCGCTACGGGCAGTGTTCTGGAGCTTGGAACATCTGGTCAAGGTGGATACAACTGGGGAGGTGTGATCAGCACTTCGCCCAGGCGGCCTTCCCTGCAAAGCGAACAGGGGCCTCATGTGGCATGGGAAAGGAGGGGAAGATTGGGATGGAGAGGAAGGGAAGAGGGAAGGAGGCGGCCGTGGCCTTACAGGAGGTACTGTACCCGTAAATTTGAGAAGTTGCCTGCCGGAAATCCATAGGACTGCTAGATTGCAAAATTATGTAGGCATCCGGCTAAATACACCATCAAAATCCGCTCCAACAAGGTCTTCGGGAATATACACAGTAGTCTAAATGATACTGTATTATGGACAAACAATAAAATACACTGGACTCAACTGAACACATACCTTAAATCTTGGGGTTTATTAAGGGGAATCAGCTCCAAACCTGAAATGGGGCTCCATAATATAATTTCCTTTATATCTAAAATACGTCACTCAAAACACGACGTATAAAACGAACTAAATAAGTTTTTTAAAAATTGTCAACTATAAACTAAACAAATATATATTACCTATCTTAATAAATTAATTAATAAATATTTACGTGCTCTCACTCCTCTCCCCGTATACGCCACTGAAGTTACTATGTCTCCAGCAATACAGAAATTACATTTTGAAAGGCCTCCGCCAATTACAACCAATTAAACATTTAACGAAAATCCCTGCGTGCCTAGCATACCTAAGAAGCTATTAACATTCTTGCGCGCGTCAAAAGCGTGCATCTGGACTGTCGACTCGTTTATATATTGACACAGTTTTCAATCAGCCTTCAACCTGTTTCCATTCATAAAGATTGTAGCCTTAGTAACTCTTTTCATTTTTATAATACATTGACCTTGATTTTATATCGGGAGTTGCCTCCCTTGCAACCGGCCAGTCCACACTGCTGGTCTGAACATATCTAATGTGTAAAAATGCTTCAAAGTTACATGTCTCAAATTGTATCATTCACTCTTAACAAAACCTTCTATAAAACAGTAATTATTTTCTCAAATACATTCAAACATTAACATACAGTTCCATGCATTCCCTTGCATCATTCATGACGGACGAAGTTGTCTCATTCACACTTAACATCGTAAAACATTCGTTCCAAAAATATTTACCCTCAAATACAATACATTTTAAAAACATACGGTCCAATAATTATTATCAAATTATGCTCTTAATTAAATAATTATGAAAATTTAATTACAGTATCTACACTCGTTATCGTTTACGTTTGCTCTTATAACGGTAATAACTTGTTATATCCCTGAGCCTAAGCTCTAACACAAAGTTTATCTTTCTACACATTTAAATGTGATACTCATGTAGAGATCTCCGTCACTTTCATGAAATACTACTTCACCATGTCATATTTAGGTTTGTAGTCGTTATCAGTCTAATGTTTTCAATTAACAAAGATCAAACACACGTATTTACTCAGATACGTGTTTAAAAAAATTATAATAAAAGTATTAGTTATCAGAAGTTTGCAAACTTTTTCCCATTCTATTTCCGAACATACCTTCTTGCCTCCACCTCTAAGTCGTAAATTCACACATTGGAGTTCTTAACAACTCGATTCCATTATTATAATGCATTGTTCTTACCAAAAAAGTACTACACTGAAATAATCTCTTAATGCGGAAACTGCCTCGCATTTACACAAACATTTCTCTACGTAGCCTCGTATACCTCGGTATACGGTCATAAACTCTCCCTTACAATTTTTTGAACAATTCTATTACACAAAATAATTCTTGCCAACACCTCCTCTGTAGAACTTGCAATTACATTCTTGGCATTTTCCTCAGCGTTGCAACAATCAACCGCTGGCATCCTGAACAGCTACTTCTGTTCCTAAACGTTACCTTCTTAAAGACGACCTTAGACGTATTTTGGATGACCACCATGAGTTTACTCTAAAATATTACTTGGCTGTCGACTAAACTGTTACATAAACATTTAATAGAAATACAATTATGTTCCACTGCACTTATCTAGTTTAAGAGTTACACGTCTTGCAATGTTACGTCCACAATATAACGTGACATTACATATTGTGTATAAATAACCACAAATGTTATTTAAGTGTCCAATAAAATCAATCGTGACGGCGATGGACTAGCTTTGACATCCCTAACGTCGGATGAAAATATCTTCCAAGACGATATATCTAATAAACTTTAAATTGACGTAAGATCTTAGCTTTCTGTAATAAAGTAAGGATTGTCAATTCCGGAATGTGTCCCCATTCTATACAAAGAATGTATATGAGTATATGACTTCCTATCTTAATCATGACGAATATTTCTTGTCAAATCGACGTAAAGTTCATAGTAATTTTGATATTATAACAATATATCACTCGTGGTTTCTTCTTTTCTTGAAGTCACACCATTACATATAAGTCTGGTAAAAATGAAACTTTCTTCCTAATTTATCAATTGTTCTCAAATTTTAAACATATCATTTGTGAGCAGTATTAAATACAATTATAAACTTAAAACGCAATTGATTGAACCGTTTTTGAAAAACATATTTTTATTTTTATTTTTAAGGGGGTTTCGGAAATCAAGTTTTTTTTATAGTAAATTTACTTAAATATGCTAGAAAATTTGAAGACTGTATCTCAAAATATAGCCAAACAGTTTTATGTAAGGTTTCTTGGGTATCTTGTGTGGTGACTTGTAAATTAATTTTCAAAATTTTGATCTTCTTATCGAAATAATTAAAACATATACTTATCAATATTTTCGTTTATAAATACTTAAAAAAAGGATACTCAAGACTGTTAGCACTGTTAGTAGGGGTTATCTTCAAAAAATACATCAAATCAGAAAATATTTACTAGGAAAAAGTTATATTTAAATGTTCAATTTGACAAATTAAAGATAAATGCATTCAAAGTTACACAACACAATCGTCCGCAGATCCTTGCTCTAAAATCCACCTAGGCTGTATGCTGTTCCTTCTTTTCTCTTTCGAGCTTCCTCAGTGTGTATGGCCATCAATCTTGATGCATGTCGTCTTCGATTTTTGAATTCTAAGCACCGTTTTGCCTTTTGATTCCTTCGTCGCTCGTCTCTAACTTTGCTCAGTCGCTTCCTTATTGCTGACAGTGGAGTAGTCTCTGTTGTTCTTGTTGATTCTATCAGATAGCACCCTTGATTGAACTGTGAAACAGCTTCTGTCACAGCTTGTTCTACATTTTTCTTGGATACAAATACATCCTTTGGGCACTTTGACCAGATTAAACTATGTAGACACTCATTGCTTTACAAACGACTTCAAAGACCATATGATCACAGAGCATAAATAAATACCTGCATCTCAAAGAACACTGGAATACCTGGAATGCTCAAGAGATGGCACCAAGGTCCAGATTCACTCCTTACATTCATATAATTTTTTTCAGAGCAAACAAGTAACATTATGACAGCTTTCATTTCATGCCACGCCCACTCCTCAGCTGTAGGCTAGTATTTAATTTTATTATTTTCTACATTTCTCTTTGGAAATTCACAAAATCATATTGTACAATGAAATCACTAATATGAATGAACATATTTAGGCAAACAAGAAAAAAAAATAGTCAATATTTTATTGCCAGACTATCCCCTAAAATTGTGATATTATAACAATATATCACTTCTAGTTTCTTCTGTTCTTGAAGTCTCTTCATTACATATAAGATGCCCGAGTTAAATTACTAAAAATAATTTAATTGGCATCCAACACAAACTGTCTGAATCCTCTATTCAAAATAAATCGAAAAACGTCGAAAGTTAAAGTTACTTATCTTAAATAAAGAATACTAATTCCTCAAACAAATTAACATCTCAGTTCAGAAAATGAATCGTAGAATGTATACGTGAAAATGACGAAAGACGATCACCTCACATGATCTTGTAGAATAATATGTTGTTACATACATGAAGTACAATTATATATCGAAATATGGAGAAAAGGTTGCTCTGAATGTCACTAAAATGCTCTAACTACATAATAATAATATACACTACTACCTTGACAGACGACTCTCGATGATCTGGTTAAGTATTTGGAAAATTCTTAAGTGTTTCCTCTTCCCAAGAAACTAAGTTGGACACCAGTCCGTTTCCTCGAACCAATAACCTCGGAGAAGGAAGAAATTTCTCTTCCGGCAAACATCAATCTCCGTCTGGAATCAAACTGCAACCTCTCGTTCATAGATCTTCATTGTTGCCGAATCCAACCTGGCATCTTGACTTTTCTTATGATGAATCTTCATTCACCATCGTTGATAGAGTTTCCATGTCATTATCGCGCAATGTTGTAGGTTCAGCTTCATAGTTACAAATAAAATTCGTAAAGGAAGTGCTGGACCATAATCGTTGTTAGAAATATTCATAAATATGGTCTATGAAATATTTATTTAGCTCGTAGATGTTAAGTTCATATCCATGAAGTTACGTTAATGCACGAGACGTAGTTGTACATAACGTTTCATGTATACTTGATTCGTAGACATTCCGAAGTAATCTAGTTAGCGAAGCTCCATAATGTCAGCCCGAAGGCTGGTTGGATCCTCAAAAAGTACCGCCGTTACGTTATGTGAGTAGATACCCACAAAAACCCAAGGCAGCGCTATTTTGAGGCGTTCTAGGCAAGAAGAGGAGTGAGGTAGTTTGCCATTGCTTTCCTCACTGAGTCAGAACAGTAGTCCTAACCCTATGAGTTGAACCTTTCACAGCATCCACAGGCACTGACTGTGCCCCGAATGCCATTACTAGCACCACCCATACCTCAGTAGCTTCCATATAATCACAGCCATGAGTGAGACTGAGACATCGCTGAAAAGCCACCTTTTACCCTAGCCTGTGCCAACTGACAAATGCAAAAGTACTGTATTCATCAATAGATGGCAAACAGGCCATCACCTCACTATAGTGAGAACATTTAGTTTCATCATAACTTTGTATTAGACAACCATTCTATTTTACCAATGCTGTTTCATTATTCATACAACCTTGTATCAGTTACCTACCAAATGCATCTACTCATATTAGCATGTAAAGGAAAACCTCAGTGACGAGTGAGTGTTTAGTATAAATATCATGATGTGCACACATAAAGTGGCCCCTTAAGTGTAAATGTTCCACCTGTAATTTAAGCATGTTCAAACCATAAATTGGCATCAAGGTTGCACCATTTCAAAGAACACAGCGACGTAACACGCATGTTCAGCTTCATAGTTACAAATACAATTTGTAAAGGGAGTGCTGGACAACAATCGTTGTTAGAAATATTCATAAATATGGTCTATGAAATATTTATTTAGCTCGTAGATGTTAAGTTCATATCCATGAAGTTACGTTAATGCACGAGACGTAGTTGTACATAACGTTTCATGTATACTTGATTCGTAGACATTCCGAAGTAATCTAGTTAGCGAAGCTCCATAATGTATCTAATACTCTGTTTCAAAAATATCCCTTGCGCATAAAAGTCTGTTCATCATTTCAAACATTTTATAAATTTCGAATAACACTTTTTATTGATGAATATTAGGAGTCATAGTTATGTTGTAATAATATACTGCTCCAATGTTAAAGTCAATCACACTGTTACTCACATGGACTTCGTATAGTGAACCTGTGTTCGCTGCAATCTCGTTGAAACTAAAATGCTTTTCAGCTTCTGAGACCGTCACTTTTCTTTTTGTTTGAGTCTTCAGTCTTTTGACTGGTTTTATGCAGCTCTCCATGCATCCCTGTCCTGAGCTAATCGTTTCATCTCTACGTAGCTACCACACCCTACATCCGAGGCAATCTTTTTGACATACTCTAACGTTGGTCTACCTCTACAGTTCTTGTCCCCGACCCTTCCTTCCATAAGCTTGCTATTCCTGGGTTTCTTAGTATGTGTCCTACCAACCTATCTTTTGCACTATTAAATAGTCAATATCTGCTAAAGTCTTCTTCCTGTGACGTTGAAATTTTATATACTGCTACTATGCGTTCGGAACTATATACTGTATTAATTTACTTTGATATATTCTCAAAGAATACTCAGTAACCGCAATGTTAAGTTTCTTCACAACTTCACCCAATTCGTAAGCGCGGGCGATCTCCACTATCTACCCTGCAACGGCGCTGTCTCCACGAGTGGTTAAACTTCCTCACTCGGCTATTACCATCGGGAACTCTCCCGGAATATACATCTACACTCTTCGAAATCTGTAGGAATAAGAACCCTGTTGCTTGCAGTCCCCTCTCCAAGTCAAAAGTTCTGGCCACTATTTCTGTTCCCACCAGAAATATAGCGCGCACTTGAAGAATGCTTATTACGGCGTATTTCGTCCTTTCGGCGACTTTCAAAGTATCTGTAATATTTTTCTCTCAATTTTCTTCTCATTTCCAATGAATAAAATATCTTTTTTGGGGCCTAAATGTAATAATTCTCCATATAATTTAGTTAAAGTTAATCCCGTCTTCAATAAAACCTCTTATTATTGGCTGTGGGTTTATGTCCAATGATATATTTTATAATTAATCATAATCTGCAACAAATTCGCTTTTGCTAGGTCTTTTCAACCTTCGAGAACGTTCTATTGCGCAACATGTCACGTGATGGGATCTCCCTCCTTGCTCGACACACCAACAAGACTCGTCTGTGTTAAGATCCAGGATTAATATTGCCATGTTAAATTATATCATGGGCTACAAAACTGATCTCATTTTAGTCCCAAATAATTCATTTATCGGGGTCAATCCTCCTCCATCTCAGGTGAAAAACAGTTCCTAAATTGTTTTTAATCATTCCGAATCAGGACCTTAGATATGTCGCTGAACTCGAATAATGAATTATTTTTCAGCCTACTTTTTTTTAGTTCTTTGCGTTGTATTTGCCTAGAATAACGTTATTTTCTTCATCAAACAGTTCATAACAGTTATTCCCATATTCATTTTCTATGCGGAACGGTCCGATAAAGATAACTCCGAACTTCGGGTATACTTTCTTGGTCACGTCCGCTTTGACTCGTCTACGTAACAAAACCCTGTCTCCAATTTCTAATGGTATGCTGAATCGTTTTCCTGCGACTCGTTTCAGGCGTTTTTCAGCGGCTTTCTGAAGTTTCTCCTTAGCTCTGTCGATCCTTGATTGTCTTTCTACATTTCATTTATCGTTACTTGGTGCAGTGGTGTAGTATTCCCTATCTCCCCTACTTCCGTTTTGAAAATGATTTTTTTTTGTACTTGAGTGTCATTTTCATGATTTCCCTGCTGACTAGTACTCGGCTTGGGATCCACACTCAAGTTCTTTTCACCTCCATTCCCATTTTCTTTCTCTCTCAAATCCTTCAGAAATTCTTTTCCTTCCTTGTGACGTTCCTCATATTTCTCCTTTGTAAAGACGCCACCTTGGTAATTTTTATATCTGTTATACCCTTGATTGTTCCGATTATTCATATTATAGTAGTTGTTGTTGTACCGGCAATTATTATTACTGTGGTAATAACCATTCCTACGGTTATCGTTATTGTTATTCCGGCCTTGCTGTTGTTGATAAGGCCGACCTCCACGGAATCTCCTATATCTGGGTTCCGGTCTCCTATCTTTAAAATAGGTGTTACGCTCAGGACCTATATTTCCCTTTTCTTGCATCTTTGGGCTTTCCGTCTGCTGTGTTTGGTCTATATACACAGTGTTTATGTCATTATACTCTTGTCTGTGATTCCTGGACACTACATTTGGCATCGGGCTCGTGTAATCCAATTTTATGGGCAGTTCATCCATGCTAGCCAAATCATATATTCCTGACGAGATAATTAGACGTCTGACCTCTACTGGAAGCATCCTAGCTATCGCATCGTTTAATTGAGCCGTCGACAAAGGCGGCTGACGAAACCTTACTCTGGAGAGTTGACTCGTAAAGAAATCGGCATAGCGTGCCGGTAAAGTAACCGCATATTTTCTCGAATACACTTCTGCGCGTAAACTGTTCTGCGCCTCGATTGACCCAAAACGCTTTATTACGGCTTCTGCGAACTCCTCAATGTCCTCGAATGTATACCTGAAAGCGCAAAACGATTCAAGGGGCCCATTGGACAAATAGCGATCTACTATCTTCATCTCTCTCCCTCTAGGAATGTGAGCTTCAACAAAGTAATCCCTGAGATTACGTATATATGAAATTGGTGTGAAACTATCTTGATTACTGAATTTACGAGGTTTATCTTCAAAATTACGGATCACCGTCACGTTTCTAGGTTGGGAATCTTGAAGACTAGACCGATAATCTCTGACGTCTCTTTCGGGCTCTTTATTTCTTTCTTCTGGTCCTTCAGTAAATCTGAATACTCTTTCTTCTCGTCTGACTTCTCCTTCCTCTATTTCTATACTATTTCTTCTCGTATGACTTCCATAATCGTCTAGATCTGTCTTCTCTTTCTCTTCTATCTCTGTGATAATATTCTTCAATTGCTGTCCTACTTCTTCCTTCAAATCTTCTTTATTAGTTTCAAGGCTGGCAACATCTCCTAAGTTTAGACTTTGCAACTTTCTACTAATATATTCCTCTATTTCGGTAGAATTTCCCTCATTTATTGCATTCACGTCAGTGACAACCTTATCTATACGATCTATGGTTTTAGTCCTATTCTCTAAAGAATCTTTAAAGATTTATTATCCTGACTCGATTGATTTCTATCGTCCACTTGTTTCTGTAAAAGCTGATCAATACGGTTTCCTAGGTCTGTTCTTACACTAGTTCTTATTATTATTTATTTACCAAAAATTGTGCCTACAATTTATGGACGGCAGATAGAGAAAGGGCAAGCCCCACATATACAGCAGTGTCTTCATCTCCGTTCATTAAATCTATACAAATCTGAAATGTTACATTCTACAATTTACAACTTTACATTTGCTATATACACATAATATGCTGTACATGACGTGTATATCATACAATTCATAAATAAAAGGGAGGATACAGGCACGCACGCACACATATACACGCTCACCCATGCATACATACATACATACATACATACATACACGCACGCACACACTCCCACTCACTCAGAAAGTTACATTATATATAAATTCAATTTACATGGAGTTTTAGTCCCTTTAGAGCCTTCACTTTGCGGCAAAATTAGCGTGGAGGAAGGTCTTTTATTTCACGAGGCAGGTCATTCCAAAGTCGAGCAGAGTGATTGTAGAACCCAGATTGATAATCTGTTGTCCTACCAAATGGAGGAACGAGGGTGACAACCTGTGCTCTACGGACTGAGCGATATGACAGCTGAAGGCGGTGAAATGGGGACAGTATAATGGTACCAGCTAGAGATTTTCGGAAAAAGGTGAGATCTATTTGGCTACATATGTCATTGATGGATGTTAATGGTTTTGTCAAAACTTTGTTACCCTGTTTGTAAATGGGTCGCTCTGCTCGACGTTGGACTGCACTTAACTTCCTCATGTTTTCCTCGGTAGTGGGATGCCAGGCAGGAAGTCCATACAGAAGATTGGGCCGTATCGTGGAGAGATACACCGCTCGGAGTGCATGGCTTCTGAATCCCATAAGATTACGTCTTGCAAATGGTTGAATTCTAAATGCCTTACACCTAGATTCCTCAACGTTACATTCCAATTCAAATTGCTGGAAATGTGTATTCCCAGCATTGGCAGAGAATTCCACATGGGAAGAATTTTGCCGCTCAGTGAAAGGCTTTGTGCAAAAGCTGTCTGGCCCTACTTAGCCGGATATGTTTACACTTGTTTACATTCAAGGTCATCTTATTTACATCACACCACAGTGCCACATTGTCCAGATCTTCCTGTAGTGCCTTGACGTCATCATTATTTTTATGGCTCTGTAAATTATTGAGTCGTCTGCATACTGCGCCATCGTGGACGTCACACAGCCTGGAAGGTCGAGGGTAAAAACCATGTACAACAAAGGCCCAATCACCGCCCCCTGTGATACTCCCGAGGTTACCACTATGTTCGGTAACTTGGCCACGCCAAAAACGACACACTGCGGTCGACCTACCAGGAATGACGTCAACCATGTAATCAGTTTACCTCCAATGCCATATTTGCCAAGCTTTAACAAGAGTCTTTGATGAGGCACATGATCAAAAGCTTTGCTTAAGTCCAGGGCCACACAGTCCGCTTGGGAGACGTTAGTCTGATCCAAGGAGATCTGCCAGTCATCAATCAATTTTGTCAAAGGTGTTGTACAAGATTTCCCCGGAACGAAGCCATGTTGGCTTGGTTTTAACAGGCCTCGCTCGCTCAGGAATTCTAGTATGTTCTTAGCAACCAGGCGCTCCATACATTTACAGATACCAGACGTTAGAGAAGTCGGGCGGTAGTAGTCCATGTCTTCCTTGTCACCATTTTTGAACACAGGGACCACGTTAGCATGTTTCCACTCTTGTGGTAGAGTCCCGGTGTTAATGGACTGGTTGAAAAGTGCACACAATGAGGGTGCTAAGGCATCTGCACAGTAGTGAAGGGTCCGAACAGGGATTAAGTCTGGACCTGTCGCGGCATGGGGTCTAGGTCTCTGTAGGCTGTCTCGAACTTCCTGTTGTGTGAAATGTGGACTGGCTAGGGGAAAGAGAGGGGATGATGTCCTTGGTAAGAACATTCCATCACTGGTGTCAGGTGGAGAGAAGCTATATTGGAATTTACAGTTGAACGAGTTGGCTATGTCTAGTGGGTTGGAAAGCAAAAGTCCGTTATGTTTAAAGCTCTGTGGTGCGGTGTTGCCACTTTTGCTCCGAATGAATGTCCACATTGCCTTGGGATTAAAGCTTAATTTGTTCATATACGTACTGTAGGCTTCACGAATTGCAGATTTGGTACTATTTCTAGCCAGCCTATACTTTTCCCACCTGCTGTCACTTGGGCACTGTTTCCACTTGTTATAGCGCTGATTTCTCTTTCTTATTTTGGATATTATGTCCTTTGAGATCCAAGGTGTTTTTTTCTTATTTTTAATTGTAACCTTAGGGATCACTTCATCGACGCACTGAAAAAAGATTTCCTTCCATGTATGCCAGGTACTGCCCCCGAAAATTGAATTATTCTGGGATAAAATGAGAGTATTTTCCGTCCCCATGATAAAATTTAACCAGCAAATATAAATTCTGGAAGTGTGACACAGGAGGGTAGTGTTACAAGCTCGAGGCCGTGGGAGAGCCCGATCACGTAACATATTGCACAATAGACGCTTCTAGAAGGCTGAAATTGGCATAGCAACAGTGAGTTTGGAAATTAATATTATAAATATTGTTATAAATTATACTATTGGATCCCATCCCAGAGCCAATGAGAAGAGGTCTTATTGAAGACGGGATCAACTTCAACAACATAATTTTGTGAAATTATGCATTTAGGTCCTTAGAAGAAGATGATTTTCTTATTTGGTAATGAAGAAAATAGTAAAAGACATTATGTCTGATACTTTAAAAACCGCAGATCGGTTAATCTACGCAGTAATAAGCATTAGTAATCTACGCGCTAAAATTATGGTGGGAGATTGATATGGCCGCCAAAATTTCGACTTGGAGGGGGAGATCCAAGGATCGAGGTTCTTATTCCAGCAGTCTTTGAAGAGTGAGGAAGTGTTTTTATTGGATTAACGGAGATCCCAAAGCTTTGTCCGAGTGCGACGACTGTCGACTTGTGGAGACGCTAGGAAAGCTAGGTAGAACGTTGGAGATTACCGCACTTCCATTTTGAGTGAAGTTGTGAGGAACATTGAAATTAGTATATGTCTTTCGACAATATAAGCCTGTTAAGACAGATTTTCAAATGTGTTGGAAATAAAGCTGAATATAATTTTAGATTGCAACGTGAAGTTGGCGAACGCAGTTCAAGTGAACAGTAGCGAAAAACTTTTAACATTGGCGAGGCAAATAAACATTATCATAATGACTATCATTATTCTTCAAGTGGTTTCATTCAACATAATTAACATTGTTGATATGATGAACTAAATAGTCATGCGCCAGAGACATATTCGATACCAGAAGTTAAGATACAACGATGGAACTTCGTTAGACGACGTATTCTTGAATACAGACGTAGTGTACGGTCCATCTTGTACATTTTCGTCAGTCTACGAACACTAATGTAACATCAATTAGCAATAGAAATATTTCATTCACCATCTATATGAATATTTCTATAAATTATTTTCCAATGATGAGGCTGATACATATTTGCGACGGAGAATGAAGATTCTACAGAAGAGATTTGTCAAGATGCTAGGGGTAGCCCAGCAACAATAGAAGAATTTGCCAGGAGGATGTCGTTCGAGCCCAGGCGAATATTGGTGAATTCCGGAGAGGGAACGTTTTTCCTATCTCTGCGGTCGCAGATCCGAGGTTCGAATGCAGATCCATCTCAGTATCTTGAACTGAGGAAACATCTAAAGTATTGAGTGAATACTTACATAGATCTTCAAATTTTCGTCCAAATAAGGTAGCTGTGTCTCTTATTTTTAGTATAGAGCTTGATTAGTGACATCCTGAGCCAACGATCTTACTCCATATTTTGACATTTCATGTATTTCAGTGTTCTCATGTATTTTACACTTCAGATGTGTGCTAAGATTTTTATGCTTCAAGATTATTTAGGAGATGATTGCCTTTCATCTATTTTTCAATTTTATTCTACGGATCAGTTGTTGAACTGAGATTAAAAATTTTGTTTGAGGAATCATATTGCCTCATAGAAGTCGTTTCGACTTTCGAATTTTAACAATTTATTTAAACCAAGTATTCTGACATTGTGTCATAGCTTCAAATGAAATTCTATTAAATTTAATTTGAGCACTTTAATGTAACAACATCAAACTTCAAGAACAGAAGAAACATCGAATGATATTGTCATATCATTTTTGTACATAAACTTTCGACGATCTAGGAAATACTAGTCGTTTGATAAGACCGAAGTCTTAATCCCTATAAATATTCTTTGTGTAGAGTGGAAAAAACATTACGACGTTGTCAAACCTTTTTATTATTTGTAAAGCTGAGAGCTTTGTTCATTTAATATGTTAGAGGAAATATCTTTTGATAGATGATTATTCAAATCTTTGGCTAGGAATTCAAGGCTAGTTTATCCCGGTCAAGATCGAATTCTATTTGACACTATAAATAACATGTGTGTTATTTTACACTATTTGTGTAATATCACGCCATTATGTAGACCTGATATTACAACGATATACAATTTAAAGCTTGAAAAATGAAGTGAGCCAGGAGTATTATTTTTATTACATGTCTTTGCGACAGACCAGTTAACAGTTAATTATCTTTTTGTGTAGTCAACTTTAGGAGGTCAATCACGGCAGTCTAATATCGTTCATTACGATTGGAAGTTTCGTTTGAAGAACTTAAGCATGTATAATTGTAGATCAGTAGTCATGTGAAACGATACTGAGGGCCATGCCTTTATTTGAGAAAAGTTCCTACGGAAGAAATGTTAATAACAATTAATCCGTTTTGGTTATTGTTTAACATAGTGGATGATAATTGTTTATGCCATATATATTGTTATATGTGGATTTGTAGAGCTATGGAGCGCTCTTGCGAAGGAAGTTCCGCATTTTAAAGGAAGTCAAAGTATTATTGTTCTTTGATAAGAAAGGCATTGTATCATGATAAGAGCCGTTGTATACAAGTAGTCCAGTTCATGTGAAGTAACGTTTTAGCTGTGTTGACAGAAGGGTTTCAGCGGAAATACAATTAGAGAACGATTGTCTACTCATGTCAATGATACCATTATTATATTTTATTAAACCTGAAGTTATGTAATTACGTACAGTTAACATTTATCAGTCGACTGTATTAGACCGACAATGTAATGAAAGCCTATATAGGACGATGTGTGAGCAGTATATCGAAACTACGGAGTGTTAGAAAATGATTATTCGGAAAAACAGTGTATATAATTAATTGAGAGTTGTATTGTAACCGAGAATCCAGAATCTCGAAAGTAACGTGTTAACAACGTTAAATAGTATTTATTATTATGAACAAATTACATGTAAAATTTTTCGGAAATGATTTTATTAGTTAAATAATTTTGGGTAGGATTTATTAATCGAATGTTTTGGAATAGCGTGTGTTTTGTGAGCGGATGTTTTTGTATGAATGATTGCCCACTGTTAAGAGTAATTGTTGAAGCGAATTGGTCTAGAACAATTTCGGGGTGCGAATGAAAGATTGTATGAAAATTCCAGAATGATTGTTTAAGGAACATAGAAGTTATGAGCATTTTTGTAAGATCTGAATGTTAATTTTACGTGTATTTTAAACGCACACAAAGCAGTCTCAATGTGGGCCAGACAGAATGATTCACCGTTAGGAGTGGAGGACTTGGTGTGACATAATGTGAACAGTTGGCGATTCACAGGCTTGTATAAAATGTAAATATTTCCGAGCTCAACGTTGTGCTATCGCTCATTCATGGAGCAAGCCAATGCACGTGCGTTTTCAGACGCATGCCAATGAAGGTAACCTGTTCCCAGGAATGCCATGAATGTACGAGCATCCCTTAAAAGTTTTTCTTTTTACGTAGTGTAGGCCTATACCTGCCAAGGCTCTTATGCTGATATTTTTACACAGCATTGTAGTAAGATGTGTTATAGAAAAGAAGTGTGTATGATTGTATTGTTTTCCTTTTCTTTTTGTTGTTAGATTAGTTTATTGTTATTTTGTTTATATTAGGTTAGTTTACCATTTATTCAATTCGTTATCTGTCGCTGTTGATGTGGGATTCATTTTAAATATAAGGATTAGAGTATTGTGGATGTATTGTAGGCGAAGCTGAGTTCCCAGTCCCCGAGAACGTAAGTAAAGGTAAGTGTGCCCCGTGTAGTTTGTTGTTTATCCACAATATTCTTGTATCTGCTGTATGTAAATCCCTAAAGACCATGTTGGAGCGATTTCTAATGTAGTAATTGGCCGGTGCTGTTAGAAATTGGCTATCCAGCTGGGGCAATGGATATTCCAACAGGCTACTTTCCGAATTTACGGGTACAGTACCATCTATATCTACACTGTTTGTGAGTGAATGTGTAATGACCGGTAATCTGTCCAGTAAGATATCTGAAAGGAGTTTCCAGTTGGTACGGGAGTAATTGTAAACTGTTCTTGTTTGTAATTTTGGAATGTTTTTTTGTGGGTAAATATAGCTAGGAGGGCTTGGTGATCACAGAATCCAGGGATGACTTGTAGAGACAGAATTGAGGATGGAGAGTTTGTTAGGAAGAGATCGAGGGTTGAAAGGGAGGTCACAGTGATACGGGTAGCTTCAAATATGAGTTGATGGAGGAATAGATCAGAGAATGCTGAAAGGAAGTTGTTGTATATAGTATTATTTGGGATAGGAGCGGAATTTCTATTCCATGTGATTTGTATGTTGAAATCACCAACAATGTAGACTGCGTCGTAACTTTGTTGAACGTTTTGCACCCGTTTCAGGGAGAGAATCAGCTCATCATTCATCATCTGAGACGATTTCGGAGAGCGATAGGCTGAACCGATCAGATATTTACCGTTACTGCATTGAAACTCAACCCACACGGCCTTAGCGTCAGTTTCCAGCTGACGGACGCGAGTTGTATTGTACTCAGGCTTCACAGCAATGAGAACCCCGCCCCCTGAAGTCTGCAGTCGGTCCTTCTGGAACAGCTGGTATGTGTCTGGTAACACCTACTGATCACCTATCACCCCCAGAGAGCCACGTTTCACTGCAACACACAATACTTGGATCTAGGGCGGTCACTGTAGCATGAATGTTTTGTTTCCGTCCCGGCCGCGTGATGCTGCGGGCATTGAAGGCGAACAGTGATAAGTGTTTATTTACAAGTGAACTATTCAGGTTATTTACAAAATTTACAGAGTCACTGGGAATATCACTGGTATTGTTGCACAACAATTCGGTAAACGGCGGCATAGCACATTGCCAACATGTCCACGTTCGCGTGCCTTTTTAATGCACCGGAACTCGGCGGTACTGATTTTAGCACACGTCTTGTGACTCGACATGTTACAATTACTGCACTGAATATATAACTGATTTTTCGGCCGATTTTTTCACATATTGCGCATTGCAAAGGTCTAGGGTTTAGTTCTATGTCGCCGCTTAGAGCAAGAGCTAGGCAGCAGAGCGAGAACCCGGCAGCAGGTAGCCTTGCGACACCTACCCCTCCCGCTCGGCGTGGCCGGCTAATTGTGGCCAGCCCCAGACCTTCACTGCCACACCATGTCCAGGAATGTATTGTACATTTGTCACTCACCAGAAGCTTTTCCATAAGGGGTTGATTCTTCAGATCCTGTTCACCATTAACGGTCACAGAATGAACACGTCTTGCCACAGTCACTGCACATTTTACCATTAAAAATACTAAAATTACACGGAGCACACTTCCCTTCATGCAGGCACCTACCGACATCTTGGTAGATCACGATTCATCTGAAGCTGTGTACTAGCTAATTTCTTTTCAATATTGTCCTGTATTTGTTTTACATGTTTTACTGGGCTTATTCCATTCGTTCTTCCACACAACTACATTCTCCTTTAACATTTCGGCAATGTCTATTTCTATATTCTCCTTAAGGATTTTGTTATTGTCTGTTACCTGATTGCGTAAAGTGTCTACATTAGTCTTCAATTCGGCTAAAGAAACAGTTGTCTTTAAAGCATCATCGATAAATTGTGTTCTTAAAGAACATATGTTTTCCGCACATTGTGTTTTTGACTCTTCTACCTCTCTCCTGATTTTATTTATGTCCCCTTGGACCTTAGTGACATCTACAAACATAGTATTAACTTCCGTCTGCATTTTATTGATATCGGCCTGTACACTATGGATATCAGTTTGCACATTATAAACATCGACCTGCATATTAATAACATCTCCTTGAACCGTGGCAACATCGGATCGAACATTTAGTACATCGGTCTGAACACTATCGACCATAGTCTGGATATTTCCGACATCTGTCCGCACATTACTAACATCATCCTGGATTTCTCTGGAACTGGCCTGTAAAGGCGATACATTTTCATTTACATCAGAGGCACTAGTTTGTAAACCATTTAGGGAAGTCTGAACTCCCTGTATTTCCTCCTTAAAACTCTCCTTTCCACCAACAACCTTGATCACTACTATGTCAAGATCCCCCTTACGCTCTCTCTTAAGTTGATCCAGGTCTCGCTTCGCCACCTGAAATTTACCATGCAAATCATGCATGTTCACCTTAAAATTCTCTTTTATCTCACCTTGGATACCCTGCAAATTTTCCTTCATTTTACTTTGGGCACCCTCCAATTCCTCATTCAAACTCTCCATCATCTCGCCTTGGACACTCTTCAATTCCTCCTTCAAACTATCCTTCAAACTCTCCTTCATCTCGTCCATCAGCCTCCTGACACCCTCGGCTACCATCGTTGCCATAACAACAATATAAATTCAAAACTGCTATAAGGATATGTTAAAAAAAGAGCCAGATCACATTTCGAGCGACCATTTCATCCATGTATTTGGGCATTTTAATGACTATCGATAACTTAATATTACCTTAATATTAACTTACCAGACACCCTGTTGTTATTAAATTTACTCATATCGTTCGTTCACTTGTGACCTACTTTAAATATACTATCATAAAGAAACTTTACATTTACTATCGTTAAAACAAGTTAGCTTTACATTCAACATGATTAACCTCGGCCATGAATCGGTCAAAAATAATGAAATAAGATCTAGATCATAGGTCATTTTCGAAAAATTCCACCTATTATTCCTTTCTCAGGTTTTCCATCAGATCTGATCTTTGCTTGAGTGCAATATTACTAAAAACAATTCAAAACACCTATATTATTGCACACATATCCACCACAAATGGGCTGGTTATTTAATCCTATACACTCATAAAGTCGGGTTACCATTTTTATGCCTCCTACGAAGCTACTCCGTTGCCCCATAACGTTTTTTTACGCCTATAGGTTGGGCAGCCATTTCTTCCTCCTGTACCCGTAAATTCTAGAAAGTGTCTGCCGGAAATCCATAGCACTGCTGGATTGCAAAATTCTGACGGCATCCGGCTAAATACACCATCAGAATCCGCTTCAAGAAAGTCTTAGGGAATATACACATTAGTCTACAATGATATTATGGACAAACAATAAAATACACTTACTTTAAATCTCGGGGTTTATTAAGGGGAATCAGCTCCAAACCTGAAATGGGGCTGCATAATATTATTTCCTTTATATCTAAAATACGTCAGTCAAAACACGACGTATAAAACGAACTAAATAAGTTTATTAACAATTGTAAACTATAAACTAAACAAATAAATATTCCCTATCTTAGTAAATTAATTGAGAAATATTTACACACTCTCACTCCTCATCCCATATATGCCACTGAAGTAACTATGTCTCCAGTAATACAGAAATTACATTTTGAAAGGCCTCCGCAAATTACAAGCAATAAAACAATTAACGAAAAATCCTGCGTGTCTAGTATACCTTTAGAAGCTATTAACATTCTTGCGCGCGTCAAAAGCGTGCATCTGGACTCTCGACTCGTTTATATATTGACACAGTTTCCAATCAGCCTTCAACCTGATTCCATTCATAAAGATTGCAGCCATAGTAACTCTTTTCATTTATATAATACATTGGCCTTGATTTTATAACGGCAGTTGCCTCCCTTGCAACTGGCCAGTCCACACTGCTGGTCTGAGCATAGCGAATGTGTAACATCGCTTCAAAGTTACATGTCTCAAATTGTATCCTTCACTCTTAACAAAACCTTCTATAAAACTGTCATTCCATCCTCAAATACATTCAAACATTAACATACAGTTCCATGCATTCCCTTGCATCATTCATGACTGACGAAGTTGTCTCATTCACACTTAACATCGTAAAACATTAGTTCCAAAAATATTTACCCTCAAATACAATACATTTTAAAAATATATGGTCAAATAATTATTATCAAATTATGCACTTAATTAAATAATTATGAAAGTTTATTAACAGTATCTACACTCGTTATCGTTCACGTTTACTCTTATGACGGTAATAACTCGTTATATCCCTGAGCCTAAGCTCTAGTACAAAGTTTATCTTTCTACACATTGAAATGTGGTACTCATATAGAGATCTCCGTTTCTTTCATGTAATATTACTCCACCAAGTCATATTTAGGTTTGTAGTCGTTATCAGTCTATTCAATCCACAAAGATCAAACACACGTATTTACTCAGATCCGTGTTCAATAAAATTGTTAATCAAAAGTATTAGTTAACAGAAGTTGACAACATTTTTCCCGTTCTATTTCCGCACATACCTTCCAGCTTCCACCTCTAAATAGTAAATTCACACATCGGAGTTCTTAACAACTCGATACCATTATTATAATGCAATGTTCTTACCAAAAACAGTACTACACAGCAATAAACTCTTAATGCGGAAACTGTCTCGCATTTACACAAACATTTCTTTACGTAGCCTCGTATACCTCTGTATACGGCCATAAACTCACCTTTACTATTTGTTGAACAATTCTATTACACAAAATAATTGTTACCAACACCTCTTCTGTAGAACTTGCAATTACATACTTGGCATTTTCCTCAGCGTTGCAACAATCAACCGGTGGCATCCTGGACAGATACTTCGGTTCCTAAACGTTACCTTCATTCTTCATTCTTAAAGACGAACTTAGACGTATTTTGGATGACCACCATGAGTTTACTCTAAAATGTTCCTTGGCTGTCGACTAAACTGTCACATAAACATTTAATAGAAATACAATTATGTTCCACTGCACGTATCTAGTTTAAGAGTTACACGTCTTGCAATGTTACGTCCACAATATAACGTGACACTACATATTGTGTATAAATAACCACAAATGTTATTTGAGTGTCCAATAAAATCAATTGCGACTGGGATAGACTAGCTTTCACTTCCCTAACGTCGGATGAAAGTATCTTCCAAGAAGATATACATAATAAACTTTAAATTGACGAAAGATCTTAGGTTTCTCTAAGAAAGTAAGGATTGTCAATTCCGGAATGAGTCTCTATTCTATACAAAGGATATCTATGAGTATATGACTTCCTATCATAAATGTTACGTGCAAAGCCCGTCCCAACATTATTATTATGCATCTATCTTGATGTATTTGTATCCCTTCCATTTGAAGCGCCCGCTAAGATGCCTTGATTTGGCTAATGAACTCGAGATGGCAGCATATATCGGCTCCTCGGGCTGGAGTTGTGTCTTCTGCCGCTAGAGTGAGACTTTGGTGCCTTCTGATCCCGTCTCATCGTGACATATTTGAGAAAAAGTATATTATTCTACGTCATTAAACAAAAGACTATATATGCATCATGCCGCCAAAACATTTTAATGGAGTCGTGTGTATATAATTTGGTTAAGCACATTGTCGTAGTGTGTGGCAAATTAGGATTGGTCCTACTTAAATAAACCTGGTGCATGTTGGGCGGCCTTCTTCGCGATTGACCTCCATCTTGTGAATTTGAGTTGTTACTAATTGCTGGTTGAAGGAGGTCGCAAATTCTGGATCTCGTCGGAGGACGAGGGCTTTAGGCCTCGTCCCCGCTAACTTGGGAGTATATCCCAGTATTTGATGATACATGAAGAATTATCTGTGCAACTATCATCTGTGATAATCGTGAAAGTATTTTCTTGGGCCTTAATATGGAAATGCGATGTTTGGTGTGCTTCTCTTCGACGGCGGTTGGCAGCCATCTCATATTTTATTTTATTTTTGGTGATAATAATCCTTTAAGGATGTCTAAGTAGTGTTGTAAAAATTAGTGTCTCCCCAAAAGGCTTTATTAAGGTATGTTTTGGCATTTTATTTATTTATTTTAAATTTTTGGAGCTCCATATTTTTCATTGTGTACTGAGTGTTTTGTTTTTGTTCTGAAGGTTGACTTTGGCCTAGATATGTCACCTCTGAATACGTAAAAAATTTTTGTTAAACAATATTAGTCCGGGGAACACTACTGTTTTTCTTCTAATTTTATTATTTGGCGTCTGGCTAAGGCATTTTCTTCTTATTATATTCTTGTACTGACCAGACGAATCTATTAACACTAGGCCTAATTTTGATCATTAGTCGGTCGGTTTTTAGTTTGATCCGTTGCCTTTAAAAACTATTTGATCTCGTAATGTCTAGAGTTTGTTTATATCTTTCTGTTTTCTCACTGGAGAAGTTTTTTTTAATGTAAAATTAGGCGTTTGACATAAATACGTGCTGATATACCTTCAACTGTTCTTGGTCGCCATGGTAACTTGTTGACAGTAGTGCATTGTGGGTTTTTGTTTCTGGCATGTGTTTGAAGTGCACGTTCATGGGTCATGGTGATGTTGTTTAATTTATTTTGGTTTTAAATTATCCTTTGTTTTTTTTTTTGAGTTTTCTTTTTGTTCTCCTGCGTTATTCTTTCGGTACCTTGTTTATGGTAATTTTTGCACTATTTACTTTTTTTGATTCTCCAAGGACCTCAAGGTTCAGTTGGGAGTATGTCAGGTACATATTAAGTGTTTAAATTTGGTTAGTGGCCTTTCATTCTCTGACCACAGGTAATTGTTAATTCATATCGACCTTTAATTTTTTTAAATCTACAGTGAGAATTCTAACTGAGGTTTTTATTTTATTTTTGTAATTTAATGCTGGCTGATGCATGTTCTTTTCTCTGGTGGAGGTGTTCTTTTAAATTTAACATTAAATTTTCTTTTAAAGCAAGCTACTGTTGTTGCATCATTTCGTCGGTGGCAGTTATGTTGGTTATCGGGGGTTTTTCTGTAGACGAACCTGTGGGTCTTCTCCTTCTCCACCTTCTTCCACCTATAGGTGTTCTTCTGTTGGGGCATGTCAACTGGCGGTGAGTTGCTGTTAGCGAGGCGGACCTCTAAAGACAGGTAAGTAGACCACAACATACCCCGTGTCATCTTGGTAGCAGACCGAGCTCGTGTATCGCTTCTGCAGCTATCCCCTCCCCTGTACCCGCAGGCTCGTTTATGGACCCTTCTGGTGCTGATAGGACGGTTAATGATGAGATGTGTCATGTCAGTGTGCTTTATGTTATTTTATGTTAATCCTTGTCGTTTGTTTGGTTTCATGTTTGCCTCTAAAGATCCATGTGGTGATATTTGAAGTGACCTGTTCCAAGCAAGGTTTCTGTGCTGAATTATATCCTATTTATGATGCAACTTTCACAATGAAGAAGAGGTTTGGTAAGTGATTGGCTTGAATTCTTGGCATGGGAAATGTGGGTTTGTTGATTTTCTGATAGCCTACATGCTGCGAGTGAAGGCGTCGAGGAGCCCTGTCTGAAGCTGTTCGCCCTGTGATTTGTAGAATTCGTTGTATTTTAGCTCCCTGTTCTGAAGCCAAGCAAGAGATGACATCTGCAGTCCTGAGCAACGTTGTGCATTTTTTTTTTGTCGAAATTTCAGGTATCGAGGCAGTGTTGGTGTCTTGGAAGTCTGTTGTGATATGCTGTCCTCGTGATATATTTATTATGGAACCATCACGCCTATTGGTGTTATTGAGAAGTGTAGTCCGATTAAAAGGGCTAAACTATGGAAATCAGCCCTCCCTATGTCCCTACTGTGGTGCCAAAAGGCACATTTAACGTGCATGTCACTAATTATTTGCTAGGAATTCTTCCCAAACTTATTAAAGGTAAGTGTTTGTTTTGAGATATTTTTATCGCAGTGTGCGATTTGTAAATTTTTGTTCATACACTTACATTATATTGCAATCGTGCTGGGATGAGTGTGTATGTTGTGCAAATAGTGTCTGTGTGTATGTGTTAACGTTAGATTTTGATTTAGATTTGTAGGGTTGGGTAATTTAGGGTTTGTTGTGTTTGCAAAAGTAAGCCTAGGATCGTAATTTTATTAGTTGCTTTCCTTGTAAATTTGAACTAAACCTAATATGTAGGTGTGTTTTACGTGGAGATATCTACTGTCTGGGGGTAGCTAGGTTAGAAGTATGAGATTCTTTCTTAGTTTGATCCCTGGGCAGGGTGTATATAGGACTTGCACGATCCGAATCGCTCAGGTATGGGACTGGTCTGTTCGATGACATGCAAGTATGTGTCATGTAATGTAATTGTAAGGGTATTGTGTTTTTAATTGTATTTGTTTGTGTTATGATATCTCTACGACTACATAACTGGCATATTTGAGTATTAATGGGAATTATGTTTGTGGGTGGGTAAAAATTATATATTGCTGCTATTTGAGTATGTTGTGCGATGAATATTTTGTGGTGAATATGAGGTCTCAGTTCGTGAACAGCCATAATGTAATGTGCTCTCTGGTTAGTTAATTAATATAGGGTCTTCTAAATTTACTGGGGTTAAATTTCTGTTGAAAATTGTGGTCATCAGCTTCTGTAAGTCAGCTTGTTTTGGGTTGTAAGCCAGTAATCTGTTGTTGCTGGAAATGAGGGTCATCAGTTGCCTCATGTTAACTGTAAATGACATAGGCCTACTGTTTAGTTCATGCTATGGCAGTCACGGTCTTCAGCCACTGTAATTTGAGTAAACTTTTCTGCTTTTGACTGGTAATTCTAATTTTTTCTGCTTAAATCGTTCGGAATGGTGCGTTAGTGTTATCTGTTAGCCTCGTCTTTCGACAAGAGCGGCTTGTTTTCTCATCTAACCGTATTTTCGGGCCATGTTATGCACCCTTTGATTGTACGTGTTCGTGTCTTAAACCTGAACGAGGAAACCTCATTGTACCTCTTGTACTGTTGAACTTAGTTCTTTTTATGTTGGATTTTTCTCACCCAGGCGGATTTCGGCTGTATAGTCATCTGGTGTCGAACCTCAATTTCGTTCCCCGTGTTAGTGTATTGGTGTTTGGTTTTCTGCGCTGCCATTTCCCCTTCGTTTTTTGTTGTTTCTGTAACGGTAACTGCGTTTGTATTCCTCATTGTCCCCATGCCAAGCAATGCGTGCGATCACGAACCAACAAATGTAGATGCATACATGTCAGCTTAATTAATTTGTCTTTTTCTAAACCCTAAGGCCAACAAAATATCCAGAGTGCATCTGTCGCACATAAAACGAGGTGGAGAGATTTGTAATGAAGAAATGCTACCATAAATTTGTAAACTGATATTTTGTATAATGTAGAGTATCCCTAACCTTCATTGAAGCCTTCAGGCATCTGTTCCTTCTGGAATTTTAAATTGGATTTGCAAACTCTACTGGGATACAGCTTGTAACTGTTGGGTAATTCCCATTTAATGGTAAATTGTAAAATTGTAACTAATTTTAATGTTCTCGTAGAAGATGCTAGCATGTAAGTAGGACTCGGTGGGAGAACTAAGTCATGGTGATCTTGTATACCTGTTTCCTTGGGAATTTGAGTGGTCATTTCTCTACCGTAGCTCCTTCTGAATGTATAGTCGTTTAACTCGTGCACTCTAGAAAAGTCCAACTAGTCTGTAAAAACGTAACTTTGGTAATAAACCTTACTTCGGTAAATCTTGTTATTTAATGAACTATTGTGAGCACGAATCTAGGGCATGGTCAGGATTTTTTAAATATATATTCAACCTTGTTTCTCATATGTAAAATGTATTAAGAATTAGTAATTTCAGTAAACCTTTATTTTTGAAATAAGATTAACGACTGTTTTGTAAATGGCTGCCCACTCGTCGCATGGTATCTTGCACATTGCATCCACCTACTTCGTCAAAAGCTAACAACATTGGACTTATTGAACATTTACCTAACGCGTCTCGGACTCTGAAAGCACTGAAGGTGCTGGTGTAATGCGTTTCTGAAGACTTGTGGAAACAGTGATTCTGTTGACTAAGTGGTTTGGGAGGTGATCAATTATCCCATCACTGATAATCTGACCCTGCACTCCTCCTAACCAAAACGATGCGGTTTTATCCATCGATTGGAGTTAACTGGTGAACATTATCTTCTGGAAACAATGCTTGGTGGATCGACTAGTCATGGAGTACTGCCTATGCCTAGGCATATTCGTGAACCGTGTTCACGCTTAAGGGAAGGAGCCTGTTACGTGCAAAGCCCGTCCCAACATTATTATTATGCATCTATCTTGATGTATTTGTATCCCTTCCATTTGAAGCGCCCGCTAAGATGCCTTGGTTTGGCTAATGAACTCGAGATGGCAGCATCTATTGGCTCCTCGGGCTGGATTTGTGTCTTCTGCCGCTAGAGTGAGACTTTGGTGCCTTCTGATCCCGTCTCATCGTGACATATTTGAGAAAAAGTATATTATTCTACGTCATTAAACAAAAGACTATATATGCATCATGCCGCCAAAACATTTTAATGGTGTCGTGTGAATATTATTTGGTTAAGCACATTGTCGTAGTGTGTGGAAAATTAGGATTGGTCCAACTTAAATAAACCTGGTGCATGTTGGGCGGCCTTCTTCGCGATTGACCTCCATCTTGTGATTTTGAGTTGTTGCTGATTGCTGGTTGAAGGAGGACGCAAAGTCTGGATCTAGTCGGAGGGCCCTCGTCCCCGCTGACTTGGGAATATATCCCAGTATTTGATGATACATGAAGAATTATCTGTGCAACTATCATCTGTGATAATCCTGAAAGTATTTTCTTGGGCCTTAATATGGAAATGCGATGTTTAGTGTGCTTCTCTCCGACGGCGGTTGGCAGCCATCTCATATTTTATTTTATTTTTGGTGATAATAATCCTTTAAGGATGTCTAAGTAGTGTTGTAAAAATTAGTGTCTCCCCAAAAGGCTTTATTAAGGTATGTTTTGGCATTTTATTTATTTTAAATTTTTGGAGCTTCATATTTTTCATTGTGTACTGAGTGTTTTGGTTTTGTTCTGAAGGTTGACTTTGGCCTAGATATGTCACCTCAGAATACGTAAAAAAAATTGTTAAACAATATTAGTCCGGGGAACACTACTGTTTTTCTTCTAATTTTATTATTTGGCATCTGGCTAAGGCATTTTCTTCTTATTATATTCTTGTACTGACCAGACGAATCTATTAACACTAGGCCTAATTTTGATCATTAGTCGGTCGGTTTTTAGTTTGATCCGTTGCCTTTAAAAACTATTTGATCTCGTAATGTCTAGAGTTTGTTTATATCTTTCTGTTTTCTCACTGGAGATGTTTTTTTAATGTAAAATTAGGCGTTTGACATAAATACGTGCTGATATACCTTCAATTGTTCTTGGTCGCCATGGTAACTTGTTGACAGTAGTGCATTGCGGGTTTTTGTTTCTGGCGTGTGTTTGAAGTGCACGTTCATGGGTCATGGTGATGTTGTTTAACTTATTTTGGTTTTAAATTATCCTTTGGTTTTCTTTTTGTTTTAGTTTTCTTTTTGTACTCCTGCGTTATTCTTTCGGTACCTTGTTTATGGTAATTTTTGCACTATTAACTTTTTTTTGATTCTCCAAGGACCTCAAGGTTCAGTTGGGAGTATGTCAGGTACATATTAAGTGTTTAAATTTGGTTTGTGGCCTTTCATTCTCTGACCACAGGTAATTGTTAATTCATATCGACCTTTTTTTTAAAATCTACAGTGAGAATTCTAATTGAGGTTTTTATTTTATTTTTGTAATTTAATGCTGGCTGTTGCATGTTCTTTTCTCTGGTGGAGGTGTTCTTTTAAATTTAACATTAAATTTTCTTTTAAAGCAAGCTACTGTTGTTGCATTATTTCGTCGGTGGCAGTTCTGTTGATTATCGGGGGTTTTTCTGTAGACGAACCTGTGGGTCTTCTCCTTCTCCACCTTCTTCCACCTATAGGTGTTCTTCTGTTGGGGCATGTCAACTGGCGGTGAGTTGCTGTTAGCGAGGCGGACCTCTAAAGACAGGTAAGTAGGCCACAACATACCCCGTGTCAATAATCATGACGAATATTTCTGGTCAGATCGACGTAACGTTCATATCAATTATGATATTATAACAATATATCACTCGTGGTTTCATCCGTTCGTGATGTCTCTTCTTTACATATAAGATGCCCAAATTAAATTACTAAAAGGAATTTAATTGGCATCCAAGACAAACTGTCTAAATCCCCTATTCAAATAAATCGAAAAACGTCGAAATTTAAAGTTACTGATCTTAAATAAAAATACTAATTCCTCAAACAAATTAACATCTCAGTTCAGAAAATGAATCGTAGAATGTATAACGAAAGACGATCACCTCACATGATCTTGTAGAATAAAATGTTGTTACATACATGAAGTGCATATATATCGAACTGTGGAGAAAAGGTTGCTCTGAATGTCACTAAAATGCACTAACTACATAATAATGTACACTACTACCTTGACAGACGACTCTCGAGGTGTTTCCTCTTCCCAAGAAACTAAGTTGGACCCCAGTCTGCTTCCTCGAACCTATAACCTCGGAAAAGGAAGGAATTTCCCCTCCGGCAAACATCAATCTCCGTCTAGAATCGAACTGCAAACTCTCGTTCATAGGTCTTCATTGTATCCGGTCCCCCCTGACATCTTGACTTATCTTATGATGAATCTTCATTCTCCGTCCTTGATAGAGTTTCCATGTCATTAGCGAGCAGTGTTGCATGTTCAGCTTCATAGTTACAAATAAAATTTGTAAAGGGAGTGCTGGACCACAATCGTTGTTGGAAATATTTATAAAGATGGTCTATGAAATATTTATGTAGCTCGTAAGTGTTAAGTTCAAGTCCATGAAGTTACGTTAATGCACGAGATGGAGTTGTACATAACGTTTCATGTATATTTGATTCGTAGAATTTCCGAAGTAATCTTGTTAGCGAAGCTCCTCATTGTATGTAATAATATGTTTCAAACATATCCCTTGCGAATAAAAGTCTTTAGTTCATCATCTCAAACATATTATAATCGTCGAATAACACTTTTTATTGATGAATATTAGGAGTCATAGTTATGTTGTAATAATATACTGCTCCAATGTTAAAGTCAATCACACTGTTACTCACATGGACTTCGTATAGTGAATCTGTGTTCGCTGCAATCTCGTTGAAACTAAAATGCTTTTCAGCTTCTGAGACCGTCACTTTCCTTTTGCACTATTAAATAGTCAAAATCTGCTAAAGTCTTCTTCCTGTGACGTTGAAATTTTATATACTGATACTATGCGTTCGGAACTATATACTGTATTAATTTACTTTGATGTATTCTCAAAGAATACTCAGTAATCACAATGTTAAGTTTCTTCACAACTTCACTCAATTCGTAAGCGCGGGCGATCTCCACTATCTATCCTGCAACGGCGCTGTCTCCACGAGTGGTTAAACTTCCTCACTCGGCTATTACCTTCGGGAACTCGACTCTCCCGTAATATACATCTACACTCTTCGAAGTCTGTAGGAATAAGAACCCTGTTGCTTGCAGTCCACTCTCCAAGTCAAACGTTCTGGCCGCCATTTCTGTTCCAAACAGAAATTTACCGCGAAATTGAAGAATGCTTATTACGACGTACTTCGTCCTTTCGGCGACTTTCAAAGTATCTGTAATATTTTCTCTTATTTTTTTTCTCATTTCCAATGAATAAAATATCTTTTTTGGGGCCTAAATATAATCATTTTTCATATAATTTAGTTGAAGGTAATCCTGTCTTCAATTAAACCTCTTCTTATTGACTGTGGGCTTATGTCCAATGATATATTTTACAACAATAATTAATCATAATCTGCAGCAAATTCGCTGTTGCTAAATCCTTTACAACCTTCGAGAACGTTCTATTGCGCAACATGTCACGTGATGGGATCTCCCTCCTTGCTCGATACACCAACAAGACTCGTTTGTGTCAAGTTCCAGGATCCCTATTGCCATGCTAAATTATATTATGGGCTACAAAAATAATCTCATTTTAGTCCCAAATAATTCATTTTTAGGGGCTGTACTGAGACCGTATTTTGTAATGAGTTGGATCTATGTTGGACAGGTGCGTACTCAGGTGCATTCCTGCAGCGCTATTTGCACGGCACACAGCGCATGGATACTCTGTGGCGAGGTTAGGAGCAAATAGGCAGCCCCGCTCTACATCCTTGAGCACGTGCTTTGTTTTAGTAGAAGAGAGGTCTACAAAATGGAGACGGCAGTAACGTCAATCTGATGCAACATGATATACTTTGATATAGTTGCCATGAAACAGAATAGTGATTGACAAATGCATTATGTTTAGAGAAGAGGAAACTTGAGTGTATTTCGCACATAAATAAATGCAGATAACAAAATAATCAGAATATTATCGAACATGTTCCAGTGTCGATATCGATAGTCAATATCGTTCCTCAACGAACAGCATTATGGGTTTCGCAGAGCAGTAAGCAAAGATCTGTCCTGTTAGAGACACGAGATTGCAATATACTTCGCTGGAAGTACGACACTCATATCGTGCGCAAGCAACGCAAACGTGTATTTACGTAAAGTTAGACAGTTCGTACCGCAAATTTTTATGTCTCAGCTTATTATAGCTGAAGACTGTGTTAAACTTCATCATTAGGAGCAGTGAACTTTGTATTCACCAGGACTTGTGTGATATTTTGTATGCCAGTACAAGACTTTATTCCACAACAATACAGTTTACAGTATACAAGCATATTATCATTATGACTTCAGAACAGAAGTTGATTGAACGGATACTTCACCAAGACATGACTATGTCACTTATGGGCTAAAATGGAAAGCAGGAATGCGATGCAACAGTGGAATTGACTACTTAGGATGATTACCAGCACGAAACATGGATTATTATAAAAGCAGAAAACTCTTTAAGAAGAGGTGGAAGACGTCTTGGAGATGTTTATTGCACATTCATACTGTAACTGCATGAAATATAATGGCATACTACGAATAAGCTCCAGCTATATCTTGGGAACGTTTGAGAGCGATGAACTTGTTTCGCGAACAGCTGTTTTTCTTTTTTAAACGTTCGGACTCGGGTTCGGTTCTCTACAAGATCCAGTCGTATCGAGGACTACGCGACCTGATGAACGAGGGTTCAGTTCCAGAACGAGGACAGTGTGTTTCTCGCATACTCATATTTCAACCAGATGGCAACGTACAAGGTAGCTGACCACCCATTTTCATAGTAGACAGTATGAATTAGACATACTCTAGAGTGTTCCTTTTCACCAACTTTTCTTAGTAGTTAGAAAATGCATTCCAGGGCTAGACCCGATCTTCTATCGCTTCTGTCTTGTAGTGTATTTTATTTTTGTAGTTAACATTAATATTTTATAATGCTATTTTTATGCATTAATTCACTTCTTTTTCTTTCTAAATTTGAGCATTTAATGGAATTATATAACTTGTTGAGAAGATTAATATGAAGAGTAGGGAGAAGACTACGATAACTTTATATAAGAATAGAAGTTATCAAGCAGATGACCAATACGCTACGTATACTTGAAGATTATTGGAATAGACATTTCTACGAATTTCGAATTTTGAATTTGAACACTTATGCATTTCATGCGAGTTTCTTTAATAGACGTGCGGGTCTATTTTTCATCAAGTACATTATAAATATGGAAACATAATGATTTATAGAGCAGATATTTGCGATTTATGGATTAATTTTGGCAATCTACAGCTTTTGAGATTTTTTTTTGGAATTGTCTTAGACACTATTAGATCGTTCAGTTTCTATTTTGTTCATGATTCGTTTGTTGAACTCCATCCTGGTTAAGCGTTGGATTCTAATAGTTTTCGTGTACCTTCTTAAGACAGGCTCATTACTATGGTGTATGATCTTTCGTGATGCTTTGGGTGAGGATCTCCAGTCGAGTTTTTGTCTAGTAGAGCTGAATCGTTCTTTTTACAGTGATCTATCCACAATTTCTTGAAAGATATAGTTATGAACATGAGATTATAATGAGAAATAAATTACTATTGTAAAATGATTGTATAAAATATTTTTGTTACAAAGCGAAATGATAATGTCGAAAATTCTCAAGCACTGTTATTTGAACAGCTGATTATATTATATTTGCCTTAGTTCTGATAAAAATTGTCCATGATACTTTAACTTATGTTAATTTGATGCACGATATTTCATGACTTTTCTGTAAAAGCTTATTTGAACTTAATGATGTTTGGAAAAATGTTTACAAGCTATGGAGAGCTTATCTATGAATGAAGCAACGTGTGTTTGCGAATTTGATTGCTATAATGAGATATTAGACATCAATGGATGATCTATGTCATTTTTCTGTCCAGTATAAATTAGCTATTGAGCTATGTCTGAATACAATTATGTGTATATTTTGAACGTGCAGTATAGTCACGAATATTAATACTAGAAGGCTAGTATGAGGTTAATACATCCAACATTTAAGTAAAACAGCATTGTGATAATTGTTCTAGAATGGATTGTTCAAATTAATAACATTTGTTTTTGGAGAAAGGTTAATTGGAAAGACGAGTAATAATATTGATATAATCCTGTAATAATAACCACTAAAAGCTTTAGAGATAATAATAATAACATGAATAACTATATGATTTAAAATGTTGTTAACATTTTTATGCTATGGTAATGCTTTCTATAAACTTAACCATTCGTCGAACATGCCATGATTTGACTTTAACTAATACTATAGAATGCTTATTGATGGAATCGAATTTATTACTGATGAAGAATTTGAACGTGTACAATAATGTATAAATGTAAATAATATCATAAACTTTGAGGATCATTTAAATATGTAACGAGTGTATATAATAATGTTTAAATATTTTTGAAACTGTCTTTACATGCGATTAGGATGCTGTATTTTAATAGCATTTTTTTATTATGTTTCGATGCTAATGTCATTATGAGATTTCTACGCTTCAGTAGAGGCGAATTATTTTGTTTAGTGGAGAGATAGTCCACCATGCAACAGTCTTTAGATTAATAAACTGTTGATCAATTTTAAATACTTCGGATGTCTTGGTCATTTATACTAGAAATAGGATGCGCTACAAGGACCAGTGGGTCAGTTTTCAGGATGCCTAGCACCACGCTCGAGATTAATTTAGTCATTTTTAGAGTCTCGTTAGCTCACTTTGAGTTATTTTTCGTTTTTATTTCATCGACCACTGGCATCTTCCTATCGCATTCTTTATAAGAGAGGTATCCTTATCCCTGGTTGATCCTAGTTGGTAGAATTTTAGGGGCATTTCAGCCGGGCGCTTCCAGATTCTACGATCCAGCAGCCCCATCGGATTTCAACAGGTAAGACCACGTGGATACGAGTGCAGTACCATCCCGGCATTTGCCCGAAGACGAAAACCACGGAAAACCACTTCGAGGATGGCTGAGGTGGGAATTGAACCCCCTCTACTCATTTGGACCACCCGAGGCTGAGTAGACCCCGTTCCAGTCCTCATACCACTTTTCAAATTTCGTGGCAAGGTCGGGAATCACACCCAGGACCTCCGGAGCAGCAGCTCATCATGCTGACCGCTACGCTACGGAGGAGACTTATACATTTGATAAAAATATAAATACAAGTTTCTCCATACTGATAATTACTACAAATTACACGGCTGCAATACTACATTGACAAATAACGTAGTGTTACATTTGTGTATTTATAACAATTTGTGTTATTTCAGTGTCCAATAAATATCAATCACGACTGGATGATATTCTATCTAACTTTACCCAAAGTCGGATGATTTATCTTTCAAGAAGATATGTCTCGTCGCCTCCGTAGCGTAGCGGTCAGCATGGTTAACTGCCGCCCCGGAGTTCCTGGGTACGATTCCCGGCTCTGCCACGAAATTTGCAAAGTGGTGTGAGGACTGGAACGGGGTCTACTCAGCCTCGCGTGGCCAATATGAGTAGAGGGATTTCGATTCCAACCTCAGCCATCCTCGAAGTGGTTTTCCGTGGTTTCCCACTTCGTCTTCGGGCAAATGCCGGGATGGTACTGCCCCCGTAAATTGAATTATACTGAGACCACGGTGGCTGTATTGGCATATGTGAATAAAGTTATGGCCGTCATAGTTGTGACGTGTATATTCATGACGTAGGCACGGATGACGCAGACTTCATGCAAGTAGGCTGGTTGAGCTGAGATTCTTGGTGACGTCATGAGTTTGTTCGAGAAGGATCTGAGATTTACGACGCAGTCGCAGGAAGCAAGGAATTGTGCTGAGGAAGAAGTTACGCTATTGGAGGAGAGGCTCGAACCAATGAATGATAGCTTGGAGGGAGACGGAGATTACTGAAAACTACCATATTTAATTACTTTTGGAATGCAGAATTGTGGAAAACTATTTTCAGTTATGGCATTGATTTGGAATTTTGAAGAAATTAATTATGAGTTTTTGAAATTTGAAAATCCGTCAAGTATAGCCAAAGTTAGAACTTCTAGCAATGACGGAGGAACAAGCTATGGAAGGGATGGATACGCCCCTTAAGAAGTTGATAAAAGGCCTTGCACAGCAGAGAGCAAGTTCTCAAGTTCTCAAGTTCTCATGGCTCTCATGGCTCATTTTTCTGATTCTCATATTGTCAGACTTCGAGTTCTGAAGTGAAGCAAGTCGTCATTAGCACGTGTGGTAGAGCCCACAGCATCGAACAAGCACGGAGCGTGCAGCAGTACAATTTTACGGTTACTGAAACTAGGCGAAGTTGGAGCGCACACATAAACGAGTCTTCAAGATTATCTATCAAGAGTTAGCTACTGCATTTATGCTAATTCAATTGTGCATTACAATATTGAGGCGTGTACGAAAGTTGAACATTTTCACTATTATACTTTGGAAGATATTCGCATTTTAAGACTGCAGACAAAAGTGATTTTCTCGACACCTGAGAAGCACTTTTATAATACCACATTCTACGCTACGGCTGACACTTGTATTGCAACCGTGATACTGAAGATTACATTTGGTGATACAACGCTACATTCTACAATGGAACTATATAATCTGGCAGTACTTTCGACTATTATTATAACGGAAATGGAGATGGAAGACTAAAACTTTAATGCAATTGGGACATACATCAATGGAGTGAAATAGCAGCATGGAACTTCGTTAATCGGCATTCTACAAAAGCGAGCATGTAGTGAACATCCAACTACACTCATGCATCGTAATCCATCGCTGAATTACATCAAATGGCAGTGGAAATATCTTCATACTCCACAATTATGAACATTTCTGCGGAAATAATTGCAATAGACTTCATGGCGAATTTCTACCAGAACTTCAGGGAACTATCAAGAGAGGCCAGGGTGGACCCGGCTCACAAAGAAGAGTTTTTCCAGAAGGATGTCTATCGTCTACACGGAGCAGAGCGATTTCCGGAGGAAACTGTTCTATTCTCCGAGGGCGCAGGTTCCAGGTTCGAGGTCGGAGCACATCTTTACGGTGGTGAAATGGAACCATCAGCAGTCTTCTTTGGAAATTTTCCTCTAGAACTTCAATCAACAGATAAGGTAGTCGTGAACGTTTCTTGATTTATTTGAGCCATTTAGCGATATCTGAGCAACCATTTTTCCCATATTTTCTGTCCCATATATTTTGCCCCATATTCTTGCTTGACATTTCTGTACTCTGTACACTTTGCTGATTTATGCCTTTTTCTACGATTTATTGAGACATTATTATGTCATTGGCATATTTATATAATTTTGGATCTGTTGAGACTGATAATAAATATTCTTTCAGTAATTTGCATAATTTTGTAGTCACGATTTAACTGTAAAGTTAACGATTTTCTATGGCAAGTTTGAATTCAGACAGCGTGTCATTTTATTAAAGTAATTCTATTCAGTAAATTTCTTTGACCAATTTTCTGTCATCCTCAAGAAAGAAGAATGATTAAAAGATTTTAGAGCGTTAAAATCTACTACTTTATCGACGATCTTAGAAATACTAGTCGTTTTATGAACATGATTGCAACATAGACATTTATCGTCAATTCTGAAATACCATTGCATTATAGACAATTTTATGAAATATGAACTTTGATTACGATTTATTGAGTACACTATAGTAATGAACATTTGATAGGAGTTTTTCTCAATTCTAGATTGGAACAATAATGTTTGCATTCCACAGTCTAATTGTATTCGATTCGACTATTTATGCAGTTTAGATGAACTTTGATTGAAGATAGTATTTTTATACTGCGATACTTTGATGATATTAATCTCAATTTTGATAGACCGGGGAGGCGTGTCTAATCGTATTTGCTATTAAATTTATTTGTGACTGGCAAATTTTTACTTCATATCGCTTCATGAATGAAACCCACGAAGGTTAAATATAATAACAGTTTTTGATACAATTGATGAATATAAGAATTTTTAAAGAGGAACTATGGATGTATAATCGTTAGTTCAGTGGACGTGTAGAAGTCGCTGATGAATAATGCCCTTTAATAAGTGAAGGAGGTTCCCACAGTAATATTGATGAAGATGATGAATTTATAAGTGGAGGTTTTTTGTGTGTATTGTGGAAGATTTTGATGCCATATATAATGAGATATATGATGAATTATGGGCCAATTTTGGTGCAATTTTGTGCGTTTTGAGCGAGGTATTTTTCCGCTGAGTGTATTGTTCAGGTCCATTGAAAATTATTCATGTGAAGTTACTGTTAAAATTAACAAGAGTGTTTAAATAATTTGAGATAACGATTTTGAATGGGGGTTACCGTCACAAATAATTATTATTAAATCTTATTAAACCTGAATCTAAAATTTAAATATAACTAACCTTCATTGGTCGATTATATCACCACGATTTAAGTAATTATCAACCGGATAAACGTGTGGTTTAATGTATTTCTAATATAAATAATATAAATAATGTAAATAACTATGTAAATATCTTTAATAATAATTTGAAACGAACGGGATTAATAGAGGCGTGTATAAATTTTTCAATTGTCGTTTGACAATGTTATAAACAATTTAAAATGTTATAAATAATTAATGAACTTTTTGTTATAAGCATTAAGCGTTTTCGTTATTATACTCTAAACAACGCTAGTTAAACAATTGGATTATACAATTAAACAAGATTTGGGATTATTAGAGTAATCCATTGGTATTTGAACGGAGCATTTAAAAGATTTGCGTGATAATATTTGAGTTGAGATGTGAACATTTAAAGTGTTGAAAAGGAGCTAGGCTCTGATGTAACTAGCATATGCTAACATTAGCTGGACAGGTGTGTCCATTTGACGATGCAAGCATGCGGCATGGTGCAGGGTGTATCGCAGGTGGCCAGATAACTGTATGATAGAGGCCAAGGTCATCTACATAGCAGCCTTGCGGTTATAAATAAAATGTGAAGTTCATGAACAAGGAAACAAATGCTCTATGTCTCGTCCCAACTCCCTTATCCATTACAAAGTGAATTGTTATTATTACGTTCTTTTGAGCTAGAGAAAGCTGAAATTTTGTATGTAAAGTCTACAAGTCCTAGAGGAGGACATGGTTGTATTGACAATGGCTTCTGATTGCCACGTAAATTTTGTTGTTAAATTTTGTTAAATTATTTCCCTTTATATGAAATAAATTATTGTGCAGTTTAAATTTTCTTGTTTCGCGTTGGTTCATTTTAAATATTGTGGTGGAGGTTATTGTGAGGGCATACCATTAAGTGATCCAGTTGAAAACCCAGACCCGAGATTAAATTGAATAGGTAAGTAAAAGGTAAGTATGAACCCCCGTATATTTTGGTGTGTTCCACAATAATTTCATGTTAACTACTGTGCTCTAATCTCGGTAGTATCTGTCAGTGCCATTTTCATTGATGTAGCTGTGCCGGTGCGATTGATTTTTGGCAATCCGATTGAGGGGGCGGATATCTGACAGCCTACTATCCGGATTATCGGGGACAGTACTGCCCCCGTAAATTAAATTATTTAGGGACAAAATGAGAGTATTTTCCGTCCCCATGATAAAATTTAACTAGCAAATATAATTTCTGGAAGTGTGACACAAGAGTGTAGTGTTACAAGCTTGAGACTGTGGGAGAGCCCGATCACGTGATATGTTGCACAATGGACGCTTCTAGAAGGCTATATTTAGCATAGCAACAGCGAGTTTGTAAATTAATATTATAACTATTGTTATAAATTATGCTATTGGATCCCAGCCCAGGGCCAATGAGAACAGGTCTTATTGAAGACGGGATCAACTTTAATTACACATCATGAGGAAATTATGCATTTAGGCCTTTAGAAGAAGATTTTCTTATTTGGTAATGAAGAGAATATTAAAAGAAATTATGTCTGATACTTTAAAAACCACAGATCGGTTAATCTACGCAGTAATAAGCATTGGTAATCTACGCGCTAAAATTATGGTGGGAGATTGATATGGCCGCCAAAAATACGACTTGAAGAGGGAGATCCAAGGATCGAGGTTCTTATTCCAGCAGACTTTGGAGAGTGAGGAAGTGTTTTTACTGGGTTAAAGGAGATCCCAAAGCTTAGTCCGAGTGCGACGACTGTCGACTTGTGGAGACGCGAGGATAGCAAGGTGGAGCGTTAGAGATCACCGCACTTCCATTCTACGTGAAGTTGCGAGGAACATTGTATTGATTATATCTCATATATAATTGAGATCTGAAGTTAAATAAGCGAATATATATTAAGAACAGGTCGCTTGCTATATATTGTGAAAGGTCGAGCGTTTTAATATTCACCGGTTCGACCATATAAACCTGTCAAGTTAGATTTCCAAATGTGTTGGAAATAAAGCTGAATACCATTATAAATTGCAACGTGAAGTTAACGAACGCAGTTCAAGTGAACAGTGGCGGAGAACTTTTAATATTGGCGCAACACATAAACATTAATAGAATGACTATTATTATTCTTCAAACATTATCATTCAGCATAATTAATATTGTTGATAAGACAACTTAACAGTCATGCGCCAGAGACATATTCGATAACAGGAGTTAAGATACAACGATGGAGCTTCGTTAGACAACGTATTCTTGAATACAGACGTAGTGTACGGTCCATCTTGTGCATTTTCGTCAGTCTACGAACACTAATATAACATCAATTAGCAATGGAAACATTTCATTCACTATTTATATGAATATTTCCATAATTATATTCCAATGATGAAGCTGATACATATTTTTGACGGAGAATGGAGACTTTACAGAAGAGATTTGTTAAGATGCTAGGGAAAGGTAGCCCAGCAACACAGAAGAATTTGCCAGAAGGATGTCGTTCGAGCCCAGGCGAATGTTGGTGAATTCCAGAGAGAGACGTTTCTTATCTCTGAGGTCGCAGATCCGAGGTTCGAATGCAGATTCATCTCAGTGTCTTGTACTGAGGAAACCTCAAAAGTATTGTGGGAATACTTACATAGATCTTCAAGTTTTCGTCTAAATAAGGTATTAGTGTTTCTCAATTGTTATATAGAGCTTGATTAGTAACATTCTGAGCGGCGATCTTATTCCATATTTTCGGCGATCTTATTCCATATTTTCAGCGATATTATTCCATATTTTCGGCGATCTTATCTCATATTTTCAGCGAACTTATTCCATATTTATATATTTTCACATTTCATGTATTTCAGTGCTTTTATGTATTTTAAACTTCAGATGTGTGTTGAGATTTTTATACTTCAAGATTATTTAGAAGATGATTGCATTTCATCTATATTTCAATTTTATTCTACGGATCAGTTGTTGAACTGACATTAAAATTTTTGTTTGGGGAATCATATTGCCTCATAGGAGACTAGTCGTTTCGAGTCTCGAATTTTAATAATTTCATTTAAACCAAGTATTCTGACATTGTGTCATAGCTTCAAATTAAATTCTTATTAAATTTAATTTGAGCACTTTAAGGTAACGACTTATAACTTCAAGAAAAGAAGAAACATCGAATGATATTGTTATATAATTATTGTACATAAATTATCGACGATCTAAGAAATACTAGTCGTTTGATAAGACCGAAAGTCTTTATCCCTATGAACATTCTTTGTGCAGAGTGGAAAAACATTACGACATTGACAAACCTTTCTTATTATCTGCAAAGCTAAGAGCTTTGTTCATTTAATATGTTAGAGGAAATACCTTTTGATAGAAGATTATTCAAACCTTTGGCTAGGAATTCAAAGCTAGTTTATCCCGGTCAGGATTGAAGTCTATCTGACATTATAAATAACATGTGTGTTATTTTATCCTATTTGTGTAACATCACGTCATTTGTGGACATGATATTACAACGATAAACAATTTATAGCTTGACAAGTGAGATGAAACAGGAGTATTATTTTTATTACATGTATTTGCGACAGACGAGTTAACAGTTAATTATCTTGTTGTGGAGTAAACTTTAGGAGGTTAATCACGACTGTCTAATATCGTTCATTACAATTGGAAGTTTCGTTTGAAGAACCTACGCATGTATAATTGTAGTCCAGTAGTCATGTGCAATGATACTGAGGGTCATGCCAGTATATGAGAGAAGTTCCTACATAAGATATGTTAATACAATTAATCCCTTTTGGTTATTGTTTAACATAGTTGATGATAATTGTTTATGCCATATATACTGTTATATGAGGTTTTGTAGAGCTATGGAGTGCTCAGGCGAGGAAATTCCGCATTTTAAGGAAGTCAAAGTATTGTTGTTCTTTGATAAAAAAAAAAGGCTTGTATCATTATAAGAGCCGTTGTATACAAGTAGTCCAGTTCTTGTGAATTAATGATTTAGCTGTGTTAACAGGAGGGTTTCAGCGGAAATACAACTTGAGAAAGATTGTCTACTCACGTCTATAATACAATTATTAAATTTTATTAAACCCGAAGTGATGTAATTACGTACAGTTTACCTTAATTAGTCGACTGTATTGTACCGATAATGTAATGAAACCTATATAAGACGATGTGTAAGCAGTATATTAAAACTACTGAACGTTAGAGAAGGATGGTTATGTGAAAAACCAGTGTATATATTTAGTCTCAAATCACGTCACTGGTTTCTCACACTGCCTGCGTTCACTAACAAAGCTCGCCTGAGCCAATTTTCGGGATTTATATTTCAATGCAAAACTGTATCACGGGGCTTGAAAAATGTCATCATTTTCATCAAGTAGCATTCAAATTTCGGGCGCAGTACTTTACCCGTATATTCGAGACGTTACTTGCCGGAAATCCATAGCAGGGCTCGATTGCAAAATTCTGCAGGCACCCGGCTAAAAATACCATTCAAATCCGCTCCAACGAGGTCTTCGGGAATATACGCAGAAGACTACAACGATGTAATAGACAAACAATAAATACACTGGGGCTCAAGTGAACACTTACCTTACATCTCTCGGGGTTTATTAAGGGTAATCAGCTCCATACCTGAAATGGGGCTCCACAATATCATTTCCTATATATCTAAAATAAGCCACTCGAAACACGGCGTAGAAAACGAACTAAATAAATTTATTAACAAATGTATATTATGTATATTCGCTTTATAGTACCGAATGTTGGCCGACCACGAAGGAAGCAGAACGTCGGCTAAGTGTCATGGAGACCAAGATGCTTAGATGGACAGCAGGCATTACTAGGTTGGATCACATCCCCAATCAAAGAATAAGGGAACGATTTGATATCGCAGCAATCAGTAACAAAATGCGTGAGGGTCGTCTGCGATGGTTTGGGCATGTGCTACGGTCAGGAGCGGACACCATTGCAAAACAGGGCTACACAATGGAGGTCGCCGGGAAAAGACCAAAGGGGCGACCGAGACAACGTTGGGCCGATACACTGCACAGGGATTTGAAAGGCGTCAACCTTCATCCGGACATGGCCCATGGCCGAGTAAAGTGGAGACAGCGGACTGAAATAGCGGACCCTGCCACGAGGTGGGACAAACGCTAAAGCAAAAGAAGAAGAAGGAGCAGTATATTATAAACTAAAACAAATAAAAATTCCCTGTACAAAAATTAATTTATAAATATGTACACACTCTCACTCTCCACATATACGCCACTGAAGTTAATATGTCTCCAGTAATACAGAAATTACATTTTGAAAAGCCTCCTCCAATTACAAGTAATAAAACATTTAACGAAAAATTCCTGCTTGTCTAGCATACTTCTACAAACTATTAACATTCAAGCACGCGTCAAAAGCGTGCACCTGGACTGTCGTTTAAACATTGACACAGTTTCCAATCAGCCGTTAACCTTTCTCATTTATATAATATATTGACCTTGATTTTATAACGGAGCTGTCTCCCCTCCTTGCCACCGTAAAGTTCACACTGATGGTCTGCCTAGCGAATGCGAAACATCACTCCAAAGTTACACGTCTCGAAACCTTCTATAAAGCAGTCATTCCTTTCTCAAATGCATTCAATCTTTCACATAACAATCCAAGCATTCTTTTACATCATTCATGACTGATTAAGTTGTCTCATTCATACATAACAACGTAAAACATTCATTCAAAAAATATTTACCCTTCAATATAGTAAAGTAAAAAACATGCGATCAAATTATTATTAACACATTATACCCTTAATTAAATAATTATGAAAGCTATTTACAACATGTACTCTCGTTATTGTTAACGTTTACTCTTATAACGGTAAAAACTCGTTATATATCTGAGCCTTAGCTCTGGTTCAAAGTTTATCTTTCTGCACATTATAAATGTCAGAATCATTTAGAGATCTCCGTCTCTTTCATAAAATACTACACAACCATGTCATATTTAGGTTTGTAGTCGTTATCAGTCTAGTGTATTCAATCAACAAAGATCAAACACATTTATTTACTCAAATCCGTGTTTAATAAAAATGTTAATAAAGAGTATTAGTAAACAGAAGTTGACAACACTTTTCCCACTCTATTTCCGCACATCACTCTTGTCTCCACTTCTGAGTCGTAAATTCACACATCGGAGTTCTTAACAACTTGATTCCATTGTTATAATGCCATATTCTTACCAAAATAGTATTGCACTGCAATAACTTCTCCAAATGCGGAAACTGCCTCGCGTTTACACACACATTTCTCTACGTAGCCTCGTATACCCCTGTATACGGAAATACACTCTCCTTTACTGCTTGTTGAACAATTCTATTACACAAAATAATTGTTACCAACATATCTTCTAGAAAACTTGCATTTACATTATTGGCATTTACCTCAGCGTTGCAACAATCACCCGCTGGCATCCTGAACAACTACATTTGTTCTTAAACGTTACATTAATTCATAAAAACGACCTTAGCCGTATTGTGAATGACCTCCATGTGTTCAGTCTAAAATGTTACTTGGATGTCGACTAAACTGTTACATATACGTTTAATAGAAATACAATTAGGTTCCACCGTATTTATCTGGCTTCAAAGTTACACGTCTGGCAATGTTACGTCCACAATATGACATGACATTACACATTGTGTATAAATAACCACAAATGTTTTTGAGTGTCCAATAAAAATCAATCGTGACTGGAATAGACTAGGTTTGACTACCCTAACGTCGGATGAAAGCATCTTCCATGAAGATATATCTCTAATAATGCATAATTGACGAAAGATCTTAGCTTTCTCTAGTAAAGTAAGGATTGTCAGTTCCGGAATGTGTCTCCATTCTATACAAAGAATGTCTGTGAGTATGTGACTTCCTATCATAATCATGACGAATATTTCTTGTCAGATCGGTGTAAAGTTGATAATAATTGTGATATAATAACAATATATCACTCGTGGTTTCTTCTGTTCTTGAAGTTTCTTCGTTACAATAAGATGCCCAATTTAATTACTAAAAATAATTCAATTGGCATCCAAGACAAACTGTCTGGATCCTCCATTCAAAATGAATAGAAAAACGTCGAAAGTTAAAGTTACTGATCTTAAATAATGAAATACTGGAATACTAATTCCTTAAACAAATTAACATCTCAGTTTAGAAACTGAATCGTAGAATATCAATGTGAAAATGACGAAAGAAGATCACCTCACATGATCTTGTAGAAAAAATGTTGTTACATACATAAAGTACAAATATATATCGAAATATGGAGAAAAGGTTTGCTCTGAATGTCACTATAATGCTCTAACTACATAATAATGTACACTAATGCCTTCACAGAAGACTTCTCGATGTTCTGGTCAAGATGTTTCCTCTTCCCAAGAAACTAAGTTGGACCCCAGTCCACTTCCTCGAATCAACGACGTCGGAGAAGGAAGGATTTCCTTTCCGGCACACATCAATCTCCGTCTGGGATCGAACTGCAACCACTCGTTCATAGATCTTCATTGTTGCCGGGTCACCCTGGCATCTTGACTTTTCTTATGATGAATCTTCATTCTCCGTCTATGATAGAGTATCCATGTCATTATCGAGCAATGTTGTAGGTTCAGCTTCATAGTTACAAATACAATTCGTAAAGGAAGTGATGGACCACAATCGTTGTTAGAAATATACATAAAGGTGTTCTATGAAATATTTATGTAGCTCGAAGATGTTAATTTTAAGTCCATGAAGTTACGTTAATGCACGAGATGGAGTTGTACATAACGTTTCATGTATACTTGATTCGTAGACATTCAGAAGTAATCTTGTTAACGAAGCTCCATGTTGTATCTAATAATCTGTTTCAAACATATCCCTTACCCATAAAATTCCTTAGTTCATCATCTCAAACATATTATATATATCGAATAACTCTTCTTCTTGATGAATATTAGCAGTTTTTATGTTTTAGCGTATGGCTTTTAGTGCCGGGAGTGTCCGAGGACATGTTCGGCTCGCCAGAGTTTGTAGCTGCTTCTAGACGGACACCAATGGGGTGAGCTACAAGTACCGTCGCGTGTAGAATGTTGTCTGGTGAGGAAAGTTTGAATGTAAGGACGAGGAATTGGAAGGTAGCGGCTGAGGCCTATAGTTCGGGACCAACCCCAGCATTTGCCTGGAAGGAAGATGGGAAACCACAGAAGACCATCTTCAAGGTTGCCGGCGGGGGGATTCGAACCTCCTCGCCTCCCGGATGTGAGCGGCTGCCTGCAGCCATGCCGTAACGACCACTGCTAACTCACCCGGTATTAGCAGTCATAGTTCTGGTGTAATAATATACTGCTCCAATGTTAAAGTTAATCACACTGTTACTCACATGAACTTCATATAGTGAACCAGCGTTCGCTGCAATCTCGTTGAAACTAAAATGCTTTTCAATTTCTGAGTCCGTCACTTTTCTTCTGCACTATTTAATAGTCAGTATCTGCTAAAGTCTTCTTTCTGTGACGCTGAAATGTTATATTATGATACTATGCATTCGGAACTATATTCTGTATTAATTTACTTTGAGATACTCTCAAAGAATACTTAGTTATTGCAATGTTAAGACTCTTCGCAACTTCACTCAAATTGTAAGCGCGGGCGATCTCCACTATCTACCCTGCAACGTCGCTATCTCCACGAGTGGTTGAACTCCGCACTCGGCTATTACCTTCGGGAACTCAACTCTCCCGGAATATACATCTGCACTCTTCAAACTCTGCAGGAATAAGAACCCTGTTGCTTGGCGTCCCCTCTCCGAGTCAAAAATTCTGGCCGCCATTTCTGTTCCCACCAGAAATTTAGCGCGCACTTGAATAATGCTTATTACGGCGAATTGCGTCCTTTTGGCGACTTTCAAAGTATATGTAATATTTTCTATTTTCCAATGAATAAAATAACTTTCTTGGGGCTAAATGTAATAATTCTCCATATAATTTAGTTGAAGGTAATCCCGTCTTCAATAAGACCTCTTCTTATTGGCTGTGGGCTTATGTCCAATGATATATTTTATAACAATATTTAATCATAATGCGTGATAGATCCACTGTTGCTAGGTCATTTTCAACTTTCTAGAATATTCTATTGCGCAACATATCACGTGATGGGATCACTCTCCTTGCTTGACTCTCTAACATGACTCGTTTGTCTCAAGTTCCAGGATTCATATTGCCATGTTAAATTATATCATGGGCTACAAAAATAATCTCATTTTAGTCCCAAATAATTCATTTTTCGGTGGCAGTACTGAGCCCGTTTGGACCAGAGTCCAACGACCCCTTTTTGCAAATTACCGAAATCAGTTCAGCACGAGACAAAAGCTAGCAGGGTCTATCTGGGCGAAAACTAGGTAAAATCTGGCTTCACTGATATCGGCAATATGCAAGTAAGGTAGGAAGAGAAATAATCGAAAATTGCACAATTTATAAAAATATCTCAATTTATTTATAATTAAAAATGTAAATCTTTGGCATAATTCATCAAAAATAAACAAAACACTCCCTCATAAAAAATCAACACACCACAAAACTTAATAACATCCCTACTCTTCGATGAATGATATCCAGAAAATTATCAGTCCATTCTGGTATCATTAAAAATCTCTATTTACCCAATTCTAATCCATCATGATTCAGTGAAGAGTTCTAATGATCCCTATCTGTACACTCGTAGTTTTCTATTGATGAAGATTGATTTTTGATTGTTCAAGTATTAGATAAATATTTGGAAAATTGTATCATTTTCACCTGTAGATTATGCTTTCCAAAATTAATAATTATGGAAAATTATTTAACCAAATTCCTTTGTAGCATTTTGCATTAACATAATATTAATATTCGGCTAACATGGTGGTCGAATGTAAATATTGTTTTCATTTTTTTAAACTTTGTTTCATTGAACAAATTGTTTATAATTTTCATCTTTTTTGAGTAATATGAAAATTCATATTTTGCATTTTCTTATTCACAATTGGTCTCACATCACCAATGAATTATTTTATAATCATCTCAAATGATGTTATATTGAATAAACACAAATTATTATTAACAATATAAATTTTATAATTTTCTATCATTTAATTAATTCAAATTCTCATCAAATAATTATTATTCTCACTCCCAGTTAATCTTCACAATATTTAAATATCAAAATATTCGTAACAGAATTTTATTATTATTATTATTATTATTCGTAAATTGCCTTCTAAATTATTTATAACAGGTCTCCCTTCTCTCAAAATTCCTTTATGAAGATTGGCATTAAGTTAGTTGACTGTTTCAAAATTTATTATTATTATTCCAAGCACTCTCAAGTATTTATTATAAACATTCTCAGATATTCATTTATCTTTTTCTATTGCATTTGCAACCATTTATTTTCTCAATAAGTTTTGATCAGGTTCAACAAATCTAACAATTATATTTTATCTATTTTGGCACAAAATCGGGAATCTAGATAATTGATCCAGGTTTGAAATAAATACTCAATCCTACAGGATTTGAATTGGAGGGGAATATGGGGCTGCCCTTTCGCCTCACCCTTCTTTAACAACTAAGAGCAACACATGCTCTCACTAACCTCTTCTATAACTCTGGAAATAATTTCCTCATGGATGACCCTCAGTCTCCACAGAAATATGAATGTCGACATCCTAGTCGCATAATATTTTCAACGATAATCATCACATATGATTCCAATATTTTTTTCTCCACAATAATATATTTTTATAGGCGTTGTAATATTTCGTCATACAAATTACTGTGTATTCTTAAATTCATAAAGTTTCCAATGAAAAGATGTAATTATTCATGGTCAACATCTCCCTGCCTCTATTTTACACAAATTCAACCTACTTGATACATTTTTAACACCTGCCGTTATTTTACCTTATTCCTCATTCTTACTTGGGGATTTTTAGAAACGTCTTCTAAACTTCAAAACTACTGTCATTTGATATTATTTACACAAACTCAATTGTCTAACCATGTCCCTATATATAAATAACTCTGTTATTTCTAAACTCTGTTCATAAATATTAACTTCTGCCTCACAAATATTGAAATAAATAAATGTTATTGGATTTATCACTGTTCTAAAACTATTTAAACCATTTCAATGTTTATTGTTATTATACCTTTTAACCACATGAAATACGTATTATTATTCTTGGCAATATCTTATTTAATCATTGTTATGATTTTTACAACATTTACAGTTATTATTATGACCCTAGTTATCAAATATTCAAATATAAAGAACTAAACAAAATGTTTAAACCCTCACCTTGATTTAGCAAGTTTCACAAATTATTTACAACTTTCTCATATCATGATTTTTAATTTAATAACTTCACCAATTATTAATAGTGTAAATTAAATTACTATAATGGTGCTATCACCTTTCAAATAGTTTAATTAAATTAAATTTATCATTTAAAGGTGTATCCTCACATAAATAATTATTAGAATATTTATTTCCCTTTTTACTTCACTGTAATTTATTATTATTAAATAATTAAGAATTAATTTAAATAATCCAAGTTTTGCTCAAGCATCTAAGAGCTATAAAGAAACAAATATTCCTATTCCTTTAATTAAATTCAGAACGTCTTATATCGGGAAGACATCAATGTAACTATTGTTCTGACAGTAAAGAAAATTTGTATATTAAATCGTCAGACCCCGCAATGGTGCTCCATTTGTCGTACTGGACAAATACACATGAAGTCTGACATGAAAATGGTGTTGACTTTCTATTATGAATGGTAAAAGAAATTCTCAAATACTTTAGCCTAGTAAGAAATACATATAGAATATCAGCTTATTTCATTCTTGATGTGATGGTAATGCGTGTCCTTGGTGTTCGCCACAAACATAGCGATCTCTCTTGGTCATCAGCGACTCCATTGCCTCATCTTCGTTGCCCTCCATTGCAAAACTATCCTTGCACGGGATTAACGACACATACTGGCGGTTATAAATGCGCGTACATAAATTTCCCCGCTATACTTTCTAATGTCCAACACTATGAAATGTTTCAATTCTGAACACGACTTGTTCACATTTATAAAGTTCATTTGTAGATAGTGATTTCACTGTACTGTATTTGACTAGTTATGACAGGAACAACTTTTAGCAGCATGAAATTCAGCGAGTTTTGCAGTAACAATCTGGTATCTGTGGATGTCGAAGAATGCCTAATATAAGTTATTCCCTCAGCGAGTAATCAGATATTATCTGCAACAAGTGCGCTAGGCAACACTTGTCCCGAATCGTAGGCTAAGCTATTTTCTAATATCCTATAACTGGCACTTTGGATATGCTCCACCACAATCTGTAAAACAGATGGGACCAGACGTCGGCTAAGTTCCACCCAGACAGGCAAAATCGTGAATAGTTCAAGTGCTTCAAGTTGTTCACTGACAATAAACTAAGTCCAGAACACTAGTCCAACGACTATGTTCTCTCGTTTACTATAGTAACAGTATCTTACTAAATTCACAGCGCGGCGATGATGCTTACCCGAGCAGTCGCTCGGAAGAATTACATATCTCAGTGGTGTTCCTCGCCTCTTTTATACAGGTTCCGGCGATACGTCACAGATCCCCGTGTCATAGCGATCAAAACTTCCAGAACATTCCATTGCCGTATCTCGGCTTCTAGTGAATGTATCTCCTTGCCAGATAGCTCTATCTTCTCCAAATGCAATTGCCAGAAAACTGTACTACTTTCAAAAATTCAAATCTGTCGTCTTGAGGAAATTCCAAAATTATGCAGTCACGTAGGCCTGTGTGCACGGCACAGGCTCCACGTCACATCTCACTCGCTGCTTGAAGTCTTTCAGCGCACGATTCAAAATCTGCCGCTTCGTTGTAAACATTGCCCAACGTCTCTACGTCTCTATATCTCTACGTCACTATATCACTGAAACGTCCGTGATTCGGGTACAGTAATGTACCCGTAAATTCGGGAAGATGCCTGTTGGGAATCCATAACAACGCCAGATTGCTTATTGCTAAGAAGGCTCCTGCTAAATATCCATCAGAAATTGCTCCAGCAAGGTCTTCGGGAATTACACAGTATTGATCAGTGATATCGTGGATTTACAACAAAATACACTGGCTCAGTTGAACACGTACCTTTATTTCTCGCAGTCTCTATAGGGGCTTAGCTCCAACCTGAAAATGGATCCACGATACCACTGTTTCTATTATATTTAAAATAAATCACTCGAATAAAACGACAAAGAAAAGCGAACTAAGTAAATTTGTTTAACAAATATAAACTAGAACTAATATTAAACAATAAATAACAATAACTAATTGATAAATTAATTCACACATTCATACGCTCTCCACTACGACAGCACACACACAACTGAATTTACTATCATGTCTGTTACTCAGAAATACATTTTGACGGGCCTAAGCCTGTTAGAAGTATTAAAACGTATAACGAAAAATTCCGGCGGGCCACGCATTCTTGAAGAGCTATTAAAAATCCGGCACGCTTCCCGCACAACACCTGGTCACGCGCACTAATTCATAGAATGACACACATTCGATCAGCCGTGAGGCTGTCTTCCCTCAGAAGACTGCTAACAATTCTCCACATTATATAATAGACTGGCCTTAAGATATTTAACGGGAATACACATCCCATCACATTTGCTGTGACCGCGCTGCCTAGCGTACAGCCGTCTTGTTTAAATTTACATTTATTCCTTACAAAACTGCTTTTATCTCCTTCACTTCTCGAGCAAACCCATTGAAATTTTTAATACAATCTTCCTTGCATATCCTCTCGACATTCATGACTGTCGGAGTTGTTCAATCACACTTAACAACTTGAAAAGATTCATTTCAAAAACATCCATAATAAAATACACTACTATTCCAAAAACATTTGATCGCATAAATAATTATTATTAAAATAACTTCTATAATTAAATAATTGTGAAAATATTTACAAGTACTGGATAGTTATGTTGAACGTTATATAATGGAGTCTCAGCTCCCACTCAAAATATACCATTCTTTCAAGTATTTCACTCTGTGTTCTTCACATAAAATTTCTTAATCACACACCACTGTTATTTTACTGCACACACTTTGTCAAAATTGGGTTTATAGACAAAATCAGTCAAATGCGTTGAACCACCAAAGGTCAATTGCACGTAAATACTCAACTCCGTGTTTTAATAAAAAAGTTTAATAAAGGTATAAGTTAACATAAGTAGACAACTTTTTTCTCAAATTAATTTCCGCTTATTAACTCTCATGTCATCACTGCTAAGTCGTAAATTTACATATATCGGAGTTCATAACACAACGACTCCTTTCTATTAATGCCATGTTCTTATCACAAGAACTATACTTCAGTAACTTCCCTCAAATGCGGTACAACCTCGCATGAGCTCAAACTTCTCTTCAAACAGCCTCATATATCCACTGTATATGGTATTGAAATTCACCTCTACTATGTTGAACAATTCTTAACACAAATTCATTGTTACCAACAGCTCTTCTGTAGGACTTGCATTTAAATTACTGGAATAATCTTCAGCGTTGTAACACTCAATCGCTGGCATGCTGAACACTTCCTTATGTAATGAAACTTCCCCTACTAAAAACGACCTTAGACATGTCGTGTATGACCTCCATAAGTTTACTTTATAAAATGATACTTAATTCTCCACACTATTACCACATATACAATTAATAAAAATACTGTTTCGTCCACCATTGTGATCAAAATTTAAATTACATGTCTTTGCAATGTCAGGTCCACAATACGACGTGACACCACATATAGTGTATAAATAACCACATATGTTATTTATTATGTCCAATAAAGTTCAATCTTGACTGGGGAAAAATAGATTTGAGTTACCTGTCGTAAGATAACAATTGTCTTCTATCAAGTTATTGTTCTTGGCTTTCCCCAAATAAAGTAGGATTGTAAATTCCACAATGTGTCTGCATTCTAAACAAATAATGTCTATGAGTCTATGATTTCTAGCATATCATGACGAATATTTCTTGCCAGATCGACACGAAATTCATAGTAATTATGATACTATAACAATATATCATTCGTAGTTTTCTTCTGTTGTTGAAGCGCTCCTTTACAGTAAGATACCCAAATTAAATTACCTAAATGAATTTAATTGGCATTCGCGACTAAATTCTGCAGGCTCAACTGAAATAAAATTCAAAACGTCGAAAGTTAAAATGGCTGGTCTTAAATGAATACTGATTCCTTAAACAAATAAGCATGTCAGTTCAGAAACTGATCCGTAGAATATAAATGTGAAAATGATGAAAGACAATCATCTCAAATGATCCTGTAGAATAAAATCTTGTTAACCACACGAAATATATAATTGTCGAAACATCGAAATACAGAAAATATGGAGTAAAGCGTTTGCTCTGAATGTCACTATATAGCTCTCTACAAAATAAATACGACTGCTACCTTATCAGACGATATCTCGAAGATCTAATTAAGTATTTGGGAAAATACTTAGATGTTCCTCAATCCAAGATACTGAGTTGGACCCAGGTCCATTTCCTCGGACCAGTGACCGCGGATAAGGAAGGAAATTCCTCTCCGGTAATCACCAACCTCCGTCTGGAATCGAATGACATCCTTCTGGCATAATTCTTCTGGGTTGCCGGGACTTTCCCTGGCATCTTGACAAATCTTCTTATATTGCATCTTCATTCTCCGTCGTAGATATAGTTCAGTGTCATCGTTGAGTAATATTGTTGAAATATTCATATAGATGATTAATGAAATATTTCTAGAGCTCGTAGTTGTTATATAAAGTTCGTGAAATCGCGTTAATGCACAAGATGTAAGTGTACGTAACGTCTACATTCAGAAGTATTCTGGTTAGCGAAGCTCCATGCTGCACCTAAATCTCTGCTTCAAATATGTCCCTCACACATAAAGTTCTTATCTCATCATCGCAACATTGTAATAAATATCAAATAACAAGTCTTGATGAACATTAGCAGTCATAATGAAAATGTTTGTATACTGCTCCAATGTGAAAGTAAAAACACTGTTTCTCACTTGGCTTGTGTTCACTGTTGTCTCGTTCCAACTAAAATGCTTTTCAGCTTCTGCGTCCGTCACTTTTCTTATTCAGTTTTAATAAGTCTATATCTTCAAAAGTATTCAATCTGTGACGCTTAAATTTCAACAAATACTAGTATTCAGTCTGTACTGTATAACTGTCCAATTGGCCGAAGTCTATACTCAACTAGTAATGAGTAAACGCAGTATGTAATATCTTGTGAACGTCGCCTAGTTTCAAAGCACGGGGATCTCATATATCGCCCCGGCGATCTAGCTGTCTCCACGAGTAGTCTCAATACCGTACTCGGACAAAAATTTCGGGATCTCGGTTAACCCGGTAAACACTTCTACACTCTTAGTAGTCTGTAGGAGAAAGAACCACGATGCTTGGATTTCCCTCTCCAAGTCGAAAATTTGGCGGCCATTTCTGTTTCCCACCAGAAATTTAGCGCGCACTTTAGTAAAGCTTATTACTGCGTAATTCGTCCTTTCGGCGACTTTCAAAGTATCTGTAATATTTTGTCTTTAATATTCTTCTCATTACCAATGAATAAAATATCCTTCTTGGGGCCTAAATGCGTAAATTCTCCATATAATATAGTTGAAATTATACTCGTCGTCAATAAGACCTCTCCTCATTGGCTGTGGGCTTGTGTCCAGTGACATAAATTATAACAATATTTATAATATTCCGTAACTAATTCACTGTTGATATGTCGATTTCAAGCTTCTACATGCCTCTATTGCGCAACATATCACGTGATCGGAATCTCTCTGCCTGCTTGCTTGTTAACACGACTGGTTTGTGTCAGGTTCCAGGATTTATATTGCCATGTTAAACTGTATCACGCCCATGATACATTTAACATGGCAATATAAATCCTGGAACTTGACGCAAACCAGTCGTTTTAGCGAGGAGAGCAGGCAGGGAGATTCCGATCAAGTGATATGTTGCGCAATAGAGGCTTCCATAAGGTTGAAATCGACATAGAAACAGTGAATTTGCTGAGGAATATTATATTTATTGTTATAATGTATGTCATTGGACATAAGCCCCCAGCCAATGAGGAGAGCACTTATTGAAGACGGGAATACCTTCAACTACATTATACGGAGAATTTACGCATTTAGGCCCCAAGAAGGATATTTTATTCATTGGTAATGAGAAGAATATTAGAGGGAAATATTACAGAGACTTTAAAAGGAGCCGAAAGGTCCAACTACGCAGTAATAAGCATTGTTAAAGTGCGCGCTAAATTTATGGAGGGAGTCAGAAATGGTCGCCAAAATTTCGACTTGGAGAGAGAGACCCAAGCATCGAGGTTCTTTATCCTACAGACTTCGAAGAGTGTAGATGTGTTCACCGGGTTAACCGAGATCCCGAAGGTATATCCGAGTACGGTATTGAGACCACTCGTTGATACAGCGTTATCGCCGGGTCGATATAGGAGATCATCGTGCTCTGAAACTACGCAAAGTTTGCAAGTTATTAATATTGCATTAACTCACATATAATTCAGAATAGACTTCGGCCAACTAAATAATTATACAGTACAAACTGTATACTAGTATTTGCGGAAATTTATGCGTCACAGATTGTATAGTTTCGGAGTTATAGACTTATTAAGAGTGAATTAGAAAAGTGATGGACATCGAAGCTGAAAATCATTTTACTTGAAACGAGACAGCAGTAAACGCAAACCAAGTGAGTAATAGTGTATTTACTTTCACATTGGAGCAGTATATAAACATTTTCATTATGATTGCTAATATTCATCGGAACTTGTTGTTCGATATTTATCACGATGTTGCGATGATGAGATAATAACGTTATGCGTGAGGGACATATTTGAAGCAAAGATTTAGGTGCAACATGGAGCTTCGTTAACCAGAATACTTCAGAATGTAGACGTTTTGTACTCCTACATCTTGTGCATTCACGTCATTTCACGAACTTTATATAACAACTACGAGCTCTAGAAATATTTCATTCACCATCTATATGAATATTTCTACGATATTACTCAACGATGACACTGAACTATATCTATGACGGAGAAAGAAGATCCAACATAAGAAGATTTGCCAAGATGCCCAGGGTAGTTCCCGGCAACCCAGAATAATTATGCCAGAAGGATGTCATTCGATGCCAGACGGAGGTTGGTGATTACCGGAGAGGAAACGTCTTTCCTTATCCGAGATTGCTGGTCCGAGGGAACGAACTGAGGTCCAACTCAGTATTTTGGATTGAGGAACATCTAAGTATTTTCCCAAATACTTCAATTGATCTTCTAGATATCGTCTGATAAGGTAGCAGTGTTATTTATTTTTATATTGAGAGCTATTTAGTGTCATTCTGTGCCAACGTTTTACTCCATATTTTATGTATTTCCATGTTTCGTCATATTTTTATTCTTCATGTGTGTAACAAGATTTTATTCTGCAAGATCATTTGAGATGATCGTCTTTGATCATTTTTACATTTATTCTACGGATCAGTTTCTGAACTGACATGATAATTTGTTTAAGGAATCAGTATTCCTTATTTAAGACCAGTCATTTTAACTTTCGACATTTTTAATTTTATTTCGAGTTAAGGCTGTAGACATTTAGTCGCAGATGCCAATTAAATTCTTTTTAATTTATTTAATTTGGGCACCTCATTGTAAAGAAGTCATCAAGAAACGAAGAAACCACGATTGATATTGTTATATCATCATAATTACTATGAACCTTACGTCGCTCTGACAAGAAATATTTGTCATAATATGATATAAGTCATATACTCATAGACATTCGTTGTATCGAACGGAGACACACTGCGGAATTGACAATCTTTACTTTATTTGAGAAAGCTAAGAGCTTTAATCATTTTTATCTTACGACAGGGATTCAAAGCTGGTTTACCCTAGTCGAAATTGAATTCTAATGGACATGACAAATAACAAATTTGGTTATTTATACACAATATGTGGTGGCACGTCGTATTGTGGACCTGACATTGCATTGGCGTGTAATTTAAAGCTAGATCAGAAAGGTGGAAGAAACAGTATTTTTTATTAATTGTATATGTGACAATACGGTGGACAATTAAGTATCTTTTTATGAAGTAAACTTATGGAGGTCATACACGACTTTTCTAAGGTCGTTCTTTATTTAAAGGAAGTTTCTTTTAAGAACAGGAGGAATAGTTCAGTATGCCAGCGATTGAGTGCTACAATGCTGATGATAATGCCAGTAATTTAAATGCAAGTCCTACAGAAGAGATGTTGGTAACAATGATTGTGCTAAGAATTGTTCAACATAGTAGATGTGATTTTGAATACCATATACTGTGTATATATGGGGTTATATGGAGAGAAGTGTGTACTTCGCATTGGAGGGAAGTTACTGAAGTATGGTTCTCTTGATAAGAACATGGCATTAATAGAAGAGGAGTCATTGTGTTGAGAACTCTTATATATATATATATATAAATTTTCGACTTAGCAGTGATGGCAAGAGCGTTGATAAGCGGAAAATAAATTGAGAAAACAATTGTCTACCTATGTTAACTAATACCATTATTAACTTTTATTAACAAGGAGTTGAGTATTTACGTGCAATTGACCTTTGTTGGTTGAACGCATTTGACTGATATTGTCTATAAAACTAATTATGACAAAGTGTGTGCAGTATAAGAACATTAGTGGATGTTTAAGAAAGTATTTGTGAAGATCACATTGTATATAGAAGAAATAGAAGTATACTTGATGAAAGAGAGTTAAGACTCCAGTATATAACGTTAAACATAACGATCCAATACTTGTAAATATTTTCGCAATTATTTAGTTAGGGAAATATTTTTTTAATAATTATTTGTTCGATGTTTTTTTGAATTATAGTGTATCTTTGAATTAATGTTTTTAGAATGAGTGCTTTTAATGTTGTTAAGTATGATTGAACAACTCCGACAATCTAGACTGTCGAGAGAGAGTGCATGAGTGCTAGTGTTAAAATCTGAAAGTGTTTGCTTGAGAATTGCGTGAGATATGAAGAGTTTTATAAAGAGAAAATGTAAATTTAAACACGGAGACTGTTCGCTTGACAGCACGGTCACAGTAAATGTGTAGGGATGTGTATTCCCGTTAGATATTTCAAGGCTAGTATATTATGTAATGTGGAAAGTTACCAGTCCACAGCCTTCTGAGCAAGACAGCCTCACGGCCGGTCGAGTGTGTCATTCTCTGAATGAGTTCGCGTGGCCAGGTGTGATACGAGAAGCGTGCCGGCTTTTTAATAGCTCGTCAAGAATGTTTGGCAGGCAAGTATTTGTCTTAAACGTTTTAAATACTTCTAGCAGGCTCAGGCTAGTCAAAGTTTGTTTCTATTTAACTGACAGCATAGTAAATTCAATAGTTTATTTGTTGTAGTAGAGGAGTGCGTATGAATGTGTGTATTAATTTATTAATTAATTATTGTTATTTATTGTTCAAATATTAGTTTTAGTTTACTATTGTTAATAAACTTACTTAGTTCGTTTCTCTTTGTCGTCTTTGAGTGATTTATTTTAAATATAATAGAAACAGTGGTATCGTGGGTCCGTTTCCAGGTTGGAGCTAAGTTCCTGCAGAGACCCCGAGAAATAAAGGTAGATGTGCTTCTGAGCCAGTGTATTTTGCTGTATATTCACGATACCATTGATCAATACTGTGTAGACTCACGAAGACATTTTTGGATCAATTTCTGATGGATATTTAGCAGGAGCCCATTTAGAAATAAACAATCCAGCTTTACTATGGATTCCCAACAGGCATCTTCCCGAATTTACGGATAGAGTACTGTCCCCGTATATTCAAGAGGCGGTCTGTTGCATATCCGAAGCAAGGCTGGATTCGTAGACCCTGACAGCTCCGGCGCAAATACTAGTCAAGGATCCACTCCAACAAGACCCTCATGAATATACGTGGCGGAAATTACGACACAACTGTGAATTACATAAAATGCAATTAGCTCGAAGTAGAACACCTACCTTTCATTCTCGGGGATCTCGTGGTCAGTTTCACAGTTGCATCTCCTTATATCTAAAATAAATCAAAACGACGCGGCTTCTAATAAACTAAACAATTTAATAACAAAGGTGTAAACTAAATCTAAATATTCATACAGTAAATAAAAACACACTCCCTTTCTATCTTCTTCACATTTACGCCACTGATAATATTGCATTCCATGAACGCTGTGACAAACTTTGGGGTAGCTTGTGTCAATACAACAAGCTATACATCAATTAAAGACCCCTGTGTATTTTACATTCCACTGGCGCACTTCACAATGAACATCTGGGCGCTAAGAGCACGCGACCTTCGCCACGTGTCTGATGACATAACAAACTCCGTTACATTCCCAGAGCTGGCTGGCTTAAAAGCTGCTTGCCTGTCGGTCCGCAAAAACTCTCCACATTTGTGCGCGGCCGAGCAGTGGCCTTGGATGGAAACGAGTTTTAAACAAACCCTCGCTATTCCAACCTTGCCCAAAAATACACCTCTCCATCGAATCACAAGCTATGTTAAAATGGAACAGATTCACGTCAGACAAATACGCGAATCATACACACATCCTATATGCTAATGAAACAAAACTTCTATACACTATTCCTTTCATACTCTCGCATTGTGACGCCCCAATGGAGTTCATTTCATTCACACTGAACAAGAAACAAACCACATCCAGTCACATCAACATTCATACGCTAACCACTATGCTAAACAATCACTAAACTTCCTATACCTAACATAACATACACTCGATTGGCAAATAAAGAAAGTTAATACTGAATGAATTTACAATGACACTAATAGCATAGGCTACAATCCTTTAAAAGAAGTAGTGTCTTTATACACATGCGCCTGAGCTCCGATCTCACAGTTATGTCAAATACAATTAACTGGGATCCTCATAAGCTTCTACAGCTTCAGAAATACTACCACCATTCTCTCCTTTCTGATCTGGTGTCATAATAGATTAAATACGTTCGACCACGCAAGGTGAAACATATGTCGTTACATAAATGGGTTTAATAATCTTAATAAGAGTACAACATAACAGATGTCAATATCCATTTCCCGTTTCAATTTCAATCGTGACCCTCCTGTCTTCTCTAATCCAAAGCCGTGTATAAAATAAGGAGTACTGTCAACTCACACCGTTATGCCTTGCCAAACCTAGTCATGCCCACGCAATGACTGTAATATAAAATGCGGAAACACCTTCGCAACACCCTCATATGCCAACTACACACGGAATTACATACATATATAACCACCATCAAAGGGTTATCACCTTCACTTCTTTCAAACTGGCATTCCTTAAAAAGGGCATAATTCCTCAGCGTTGTCACACCAATCGCTGGTCTAATGAACAATTACATCAATTGTTAAACAATTAATCTATACATGTTAACGACTTTTGGACTAATCGATACAGACCTCCTCACTATTACTTTTAAAACGTTACTCAGATAAATTTAAACAGTTGTGTGTTCATTTAATAAAATACTGAATCTTAACTTCACACTTCTGGGTTCAACTTTTACCGATGAAGGAATATGATGTCTACAACGTGACATTATATTACTCCTCGTAAATACTTAATCACAAAATTATATATGTGTGTCCAACAAGAATCGATCACGACGAGGATCTCAAACAAGAAACTTCCCTAACGTCGGATAATAATAAACCTTCCAAGAAGATTCTAACTTCAAATTATTTTAAACGACGGAAAGTTCATGGCTTTCTTCAATAAAACATACAATTAATCATATTCATATTATCTCCATTCTGAACGAATGTCTATGAGTTCTGACGATAATAATCGTTTCCACGTTAAATGTCTCTCTTCCAAATGATGCCATGATATTTCACAATATATCACTACCAATATCTTCTCTCTTGATGTCTCTTCTCGACGGATCAAATGCCCAAATTAAACTAATAAAAATTAATTTAATCGGTAACGTAGACGAAAATGTCTATCACCTGAATTCAAAATGAATTCATAAACGTCGAAAATAAATTACTATTCCTTGAAGGAAATGACAAAATGCTTGTTCCTCGAACAAGAAAAATCTCAGTTCAAAAACTGGATTTCAAACAAACAAAGCTAAAAGCGTCGAAAGACGATCACTACAAATAATCTCGAAGAATAAAATGACTATGCATAGAGTACATAAATATTGTGTCGAAATATGGATAAAGGATTTGCTCAAAAATGTCACTACAAAGCTCTAACTACTAGGTTAGTGAACACTGCTACCTGGTCTGGAAGTCTAGAAGCTCAAGATAGAGTATTACAAAATACTCAGTTGTTACATCTTCCAAAGATCCGGATTGGATCCTAGCTCGTCTCCAAGAACTCGTGACCTCAGGAAAGGAACGAATTCCCCAACTGGAAGACAGCAAGCTCCGACCGGGATCGAACTGCGGGCCTCCAATCATCATCTTCATTGTGACCGGGTTTACCCTGGACCTCTTGAAAATCTTCATGTCTCTTCTTACTCCGTCACAGTACAGTTTCATCAAAACAACGAGCAGTGTCAAAAGTTCAGCTTCCCATTTCGAAAGACATTCTAAAAGAAAGTCGTGGACCTCACTCGCATCACGAACATTCATGTAGATGGAATATGAACATAGTTCTGTAGTCGCTGGTGTTAAAGTCGAGCTCATGTCTGACAATAATGCACGAGAATACAGTTGTACATCAAGCCTCATGTTCGCTCATCAAGTAGACATTCATGAACAAAACTCCTTTAACGAAGCTCCATCGCTGACTATATCGCTTCTCTCTGCTTATATCCCAGGCGCACATACTAATTTAGTCCATAATTAAACTCATATTAGCAGACTTAATAATGTTCTTCAACATAGAATACATCTTCATCCTATCGGTGTTGTTATACAGTTCCACAAAAGCAATGCCAACATTCACTCTTACTCACTTGTGTCTGGTGCATGCGCTGAAGTCGCTCGAACAAAAGTGTCTTATCGCGCTGGAAACAAACACTTTTCTCACGCTTCACAAAAACGTTTATATCTTCTGAAATATTCTTCTCAATTTTCTCAAAGTTCGTAATATACTAAATACGATAGCAAGCTACAATCTGTAGTCGAAATAATGTCTCTGAAGTGGATCAGACCGAAGTAATTGCGGCATATAAGTTCATCGCAACTTCACGTAGTTTCAAGGCGCGGTAATCTCCTAACTCTCGCCTCGCTTCTACCTTGTCTCCACGAGTCAACCTTCTACAAGCTCGGTGAAACACTCGCAACACCTCTCTCTTCCGGTAACACTTGTCTGACCTCTCGAACATTCAGAAAATAAAGAGCCTCGATGCTTGGCGTCTCCCCTCCATGTCCATCGATTCTGGCGGCCTTTTCGCGTTCCCTTTCAAATTCGCGCGGGCTCTAGCAAATCGCTTATTCCTTCCAATAGCGACCTGCTATCAACTTATAAAATATTTCCAATATTTTATTATCGTCTTCTCTTTACCATTATATAAATTCACTCTCAAGGGGCTTAAATGTGTTAAATATCCATAAAAACTTAGTTGCTGGAACTCCCGTCTTCTCTAAAACTTCTTCTTATTGGCTGATAGCTCATATCCAATCGGATAATTTATAACAATGTTTAAACAATTCTTGGGATTATTCGCTGTTGCTAGGTCGATTCTAAGCTTCTGGAAACTTCCATTGCGCAATACAATCACGTGACGGAATTTCCCTCCTGCTCAACGTCGCCTCTCGACTGGTTTCTGCCAACATTCAGCCTCAATATTGCTTGGTTAAATTTTATCATGGGATTCGAAAATATTCCCATTTTCATCCCAAATAATTCATTTTACGGGGGCATTCCTCTCCCATCTCAAATTAAAAACAGTTGCAAAATTGTTTTTAATCACATCGAATCAGGACCTTACACATGTCACTGAACTCGAAAATGAATTATATTTTTAGCATACTTTCTTAAAATATTTTTTAAAGTTCTTTGCGTTGTATTTTCCCAAAATGACATTGTTCTCTTCATCATACAACTCATAACAATTATTTCCATAGACAGTTTCTATTCGGAACGGACCAATAAATATAACTCCGAACTTCGGGTATATTTTTTTGCTTACGTCCGCTTTGACAGGTCGGCGCAATAATGCCATGTCTCCTACTTCTAAGGGCTTACTAAATCTCTTCCCTTCCACTCTCTTCATGCGCTTATCGGCCGCCTTCTGGAGCTTTTCCTTCGCTCTGTCTATCCTCTCCTGTCTTCCTACATCTGGATCTTGAGGAATAAAATTAAATGTGTTGTCCCATGGTCTTTCTGGCTTCCTTCCTTAATGTAAGACCATTGGAACTTCTGCCGTGCTCTCTTGAACTGTGTAGTTCAAACATTCTTCAATGATAGGCACATACTTAACCCAACTGGGGTGACCGTTAGGGCAGAAAATGCGACAGAATTTGCTAAATTCAGCCATATATCTCTCACTGGAATTTGATTCAGGCTAACGCACGCTGGAAAATATGTGTCTTATCCCTAATCTTTCCATATCTGCTTCAAATTCCGCTGAGGTAAACTGGGCTCCGTGATCAGATAACAAATATTCTGGTCTTCCAGCCTTCCGAAAAACAGAATTTTCCAACCTGCTCACTACATTTCTTGTGTTTGCTTTCTGCATTGGGTCCATCGAAACAAATTTGGAGAAGACATCCACCGTTACTAACAAGAACTGGCTCACTTGGTTACCCTTAGGACATGGGCCAAAAATATCCACCGCCATCAACTCATGTGGTTTAGAAGGTATCATGGGACTTGGTTTACCCTTTAACAACTCAGATGTGAATTTCCCTCTTTGACATTCATCCCATGACCTTATTATCCTCGCAATAGCGGATCTCATGTTGGTCCAGGTGAATCTCTCTTTGAGTGTACTGAGAGTCTTATCTAAACCACCGTGTCCTTTTGAGTGGTGTGCTAACCACACTAATTTCGAGACCAAATTAGGGGGCACACCTATGCGTAGTTTTGTATGCTCGGCGTCAATATACTTGTATACTAGATCTCCGCTCAAAACAAAGTGGCGCGATCGTCTTTGGGTTGCGATATAATCATCATCTGCTATGTCCATGAAACCTTTTAAGAACCTGTACATTTTCCTTATTGGAGCGTATCTCTTCTGTGAGACACCGATTCGGGCTAATCTCCTAACGGTTTCTAGATCTTCTTGCTCCAATTGTACATGATTAATCTACACATTTTTAATTGGGTTTCTCGATAATGCATCAGCCAGTAAGTTATATTTCCCTGGCTGGTGGACAATAGTAGCGTTAAACTGTTGAGTGAGAAGGGCCCATCGTGTTAACCTATCACTCGACATTTCAGTTTGAAGCATAAACTGCAACGCCTTGTGGTCGGTCTCGATAATGATCTGGTGACCGTTCAAGATCTCCTTCCTAGCCTGGAGAGCTGTAACAAAGGCTAACGCCTCCAGTTCCGTTGTAAAGTAATTCTCCTCATGTCGTTTCAACTTTCTACCAGTGAAGGCGATATAGTGCTGTTGTGTGTTTACTTGAGTTAACATGAACATTCTAGAAAGTGTTGTCTTAACGTGAACATTCTAGTCAGTGTTGTGTATTTAGGCTACTTGAGTTAACACGAACATTCTAGTCACTATGCCCAGAACATTCCAATCTGGAACATTCGATTCTGGAACTTTCCAGCTACTATGTATATATGCACCCGCGGACTGTAGACGACAGTTCCGCTCAAGTTAGTTCACATTGTGTATCGTTGAGTATCGACTAGTGTTTAATAAACCGTTGTGTTATATTAACAAGTGTGTGTTATTTATCTTGTATCTCCCACGACATAACAGTGGTGCAAGAAGTGGGATAAGATAAATAACGTTGTGAAACAGAGTGACTTTCTAACCTCAATGCAAGTGTTGCACCGAACGACGTTCATCGCAGTGCGTGTTGGAAACTAAACCGAGTGAACTTTCTAACCTCAACGCAAGTGTGTGCACCGAACTAAGTTCATCGCAAGTGCGTGTTAGAAATACTGTTCTCCACTCATCTTCACCATGCCGGACTTAACCTCTGAGCAACTCCAACATTTCTCAGCTATGATTGCCGACGCTATCCGACAGACAATAGGGTCAACAACGTCATCAGAACCTCGACCGCCAAAGTTCACAATGCAACCGTATCGCACTACCGACGGAACGACTGTAGCCGACTATTTCACTCGCTTTACCTGGGCGCTGAACCTCAGCAAGGTACCCGCGGAACAGCATGCAAACTTTGCACGGGTTTACATGGTATCTGAACTCAATGATGCCCTGAAGATCCTGGTGAGTCCTAATGATCCGGAAACTCTGTCATACAACGAGATTCAATCTAAGCTGAAAGGCCACTTTGACGCCACAAGCAACAAGTTTGCTGAGAGCATCAAATTTCGCAGTGTAATGCAGAAGCAAGGAGAACCATCGCTAGCTTCACCTTAAGACTGCGGCAGGCTGCAACGTTTTGTGAGTATGGCACATTTCTTGATCGCAGGTTAATTGAATAAATGCTCGCAGGTTTGGAATCACGAGCAATGTGCGACGAGATTATTGCAAAACAACCAGAGAACTTCACCGCAGCATATGAAATCGCGCATGCACTCGAAGCTACTCGCATTACCACCGACGAGGTCAAAACAGCTGCCGCTAAGTCTGAATCAACCAATCGGATTGGATACGAGAAGCCTCTGTCCAGGAAGAACATCAACCAGCAGCCGCCACGCAGCAAGTCAGCTCATAGAAGTCAAGGGTCTTACAACCTAACCAGACAGCACCAATGGCCACACCAGGCAAACCAGTGTGCATCCCAGGACAACCAATCAACATGTGCAGGGTGCGGTGAAGCTCACCCTCGTAGTCAGTGTAGGTTCCTGAACGCAGAGTGCCTGAAGTGTGGCAAGAAAGGTCACATCAGAAAAGTTTGCCGATCGAAATCGAGGAAACATCGAACAACAAACCATGTGACCGAAGAAGAGCTTCCAGCAGAAAACCTCGACGTTGTGGACTACCTCAGCAAAATCGAGGTCATCGGATCGGTCAACGCAGCACCTAAGCCACTGGTTGATGTCAACATAGAGGGAACCACCGTCAAAATGGAACTCGACATCGGCGCCCCCTGCTCAACCATGAGCAAATCAAAGCTAAGTATGATCAAACCAGGTTTTGTGTTGCAGAGAAACGATCGTAACTTCGTCAGTTACACTGGCCATCCGATTAAATGCATTGGCAAAACGTCAGTGTGCACCACCATCGGAACCACAACCAGGAACCTGAATCTCTACGTGGTTGACGATGAAGTCGAATCGCTCTTTGGCCGAGAGTGGATTTCAGAGTTAGTACGGGAGATCGACTTTGGTCACCTCTTCGCAAAACCCGACCCAATTCACAAGCTCTCAGACAAGCAGGCTCTGACCTTGGAACAACAGAAGCAGCTCGACAACATTCTATCTCGCTACCAGGATGTGTTCAGCGACACCCCCGGGAAGATCTCAGGTCCCCCAGCGAAGATGCACCTGAAGGCTGGAGCCACACCTGTTTTCGCCAGAGCTCGAGACGTACCAGTTGCCCTCCGCGATGCCTATGCCAAGGAAAACGACAAGAAAATTGCATCTGGCTTCTACAAAAGAGTGGACTACTCTGAGTGGGCATCGACAACGCACGTCGTCGCCAAGAAGAACGGCAAACTGAGGATCACAGGCAACTACAAGCCTACTCTCAACCCGCGGATCATCATCGATGAACATCCGATTCCCAAGGTGGAACATCTGTTCAACCGAATGCGCGGCACCACTCTCTTCTGCCATCTGGATATCTCCGACGCGTACACTCATCTCGAGGTCGAAGATGAGTTCAGCCAAGCTCTCACGCTTAACACGCCAACTCACGGTCTGATCCGCCCAACGCGAGCAGTATATGGAGCAGCTAACATCCCCGCTATCTGGCAGCGGCGAATGGACACAGTCCTGCATGGTCTCCCAAACGTCGTAAGTTTTTTCGATGACAGTATAGTTTTTGCTGATAGCTTTGAAAATCTGATGCAGGCCCTCAGCACCACTCTGGAACGGTTTCGGCAACACAACCTCAAGCTCAACCGAGCCAAATGCGTTTTCGCTCAAACTTCTCTGGAAGCCCTTGGCCACAAAATCGATGCGTCAGGCATCCACAAGTCGGATGCACACATCTGAGCTGTACGTGATGCACCGAAACCAACTACACCAGAAGAACTCCAACTGTTTCTTGGTAAAGCAACCTACTACAGTTCGTTCATCCCCCATTTGTCCACCAGAGACAGACCACTCAGAGACATGCTGCTCAAGGACCCTCTCATCTGGATACCAGAAGGCGACAGGGCATACAAAGACATCAAGAACGCCCTAACCTCGCCCCAGGTGCTCATGCAGTATGACCCAGCGTTACCACTACTGTTGGCCACGGACACCAGCAAGACCGGCCTGGGCGCAATATTGTCACACCAGCGCAGCAACGGGCAAGAACGTCCAATCGCTTACGCTAGTCGAACGATGACAGCAACGGAGCAAAGTTACCCTCATCTCCGCACGAGACTCAACATGACCAGGCCACATCGAGGTCACCGCACAACCGACCAAGTCATTGTGCAACCGACCAAATCACCATGCAACCGACAAGGTCACCGTGAAACCGACAATGTCACCGTGCAACCGACAAGATCACTGTGCAACCGACCAAGTCATCGTGCAGCCGACCAAGTCACCGTGCAACCATCCAAGCCACCGCACAACCGACGGAGTAACCGCACAACCGACGAAGCCACCGAGCCTGAGACGAGTTCGCTTCACCGAGACACCAGCAACAGTCCAAACAAAACAAGCAACACCAGCTACACCTGTAAACAGGACATCACCTATTTCCCAGACCTCTTTTATTCCCCGCAGGAGTACTCGCCAGCAGTGACCACCATTGAGATTCTCTCCTTATTCCTAAATCATCCATTTAAAAGAGGGAGGAAATGTGTATTTACTTGAGTTAACATGAACATTCTAGAAAGTGTTGTCTTAACATGAACATTCAAGTCAGTGTTGTGTATTTAGGCTACTTGAGTTAACACGAACAATCTAGTCACTATGCCCAGAACATTCCAATCTGGAACATTCGATTCTGGAACTTTCCAGCTACTATGTATATATGCACCCGCGGACTGAAGACGACAGTTCCGCTCAAGTTAGTTCACATTGTGTATCGTTGTGTATCGACTAGTGTTTAATAAACCGTTGTGTTATATTAACAAGTGTATGTTATTTATCTTGTATCTCCCACGACATAACAAGTGCATTCTTCCATCCTCATCCTTCTGGCAATAGATCCTCATCCGTCACTTCGTATACTTCTAGTATTTCTTTCTCCATCTAGTTCCATTTCGAAAATGAAGTTTTTTTTGTTCCTGAGCGTCATTCTCACGGATCCCTTGCTGGCTAGTACCGGGTTTAGGATCCACGCTCAAGCTTGAATTACTTCCGTTTCCAACTTACTTTTCCCTTAGTTCCTTCAAGAATTGCCTTCCTTCTTGATGGCGTTCGTCATAATTCTCTTTAGTCATAACCTCATTTCTTTGTGGTCTATCGTGGTTCTGGTTCTGATTATTGCGATTGTTTCGACCATTATAAATATTATTGTTCCTGTAATTATTATTGTTATGGAAGAAACCGCTCCTACGAATCTCCCGATAGTTTCCACGTCCTTGTTGTTGTTGTTGATAGGGACGGCCACCACGGAATCTCTTATACCTTGGTTCGGGTCGCCTATCTCTGAAATAAGTATTTCTCTCTGGACCTAAGTTTCCCTTCTCCTGTTCTTTAGGGCTTTCTGTCTGCTGTGTCTGATCTATAAACACAGTATTTATTTATTTATAGTCCTGACGTTGGTTTCTAGCTACAACATTGGGCGTTTGACTAGTGTAATCCAATTCCCGAAGAAGTTCGTCCATGCCGGCCAAATCACTGATTCCTGACGAAATTATCAGTCTTCTCACATCAACTGGCAACATTCTGCCAATAGCATCTATCAGTTGTGCCGTAGATAGTGGGGGTTGCAAAAAACGTAACCGGGCGGGTTGTGTCGTAAAGAAGTCGGCATAACGCGTTGGTAATGTACCCGAATACTTCCTGAAGTATACTTCTGCGCGTTAACTGTTCTGCGGTTCTATAGACCAATAACGTTTCATTAGGACTTCAGCGAACTCTTCGAAGTCCACAAATGTGTACCTGAAGGCGCGAAATCACCCAAGGGGGCCCTCTCCCATATAGCATTTTACTATCTTCATCTCCCGTTCTCGAGGAATGTGAGCCTCCGCAAAGTAGTCACGGATATTCCTGATATACTCAATTGGGGTGTAAGAATCGAGATTAGTGAACTTACGAGGTTTGTCCTCAAAGTTACGAATTACCGTCACGTTTCTCTGTTGAGAATCTTGGAAACTGGGACGATATTCCCTCCTTTCTCTTTCGGGCTCTCTACTTCTATCTTCGAGTCCCTCATTGTATCTTAATACCCTTTCTTCTGGCCTCACTTCTCTATCTCCTGTCTCCATACTGAGTTTTCTCTGACGATTTTCATAGTCCTCAATTTCTATCTTCTCCTTATCTTCTATCTCCGTAATCAACTCTTTCACTTGCTTCCCTATTTCTTTCTTCAGATCCTCCTTATAGACTTCAAGATCTGCAACGTCTCCTAAGCTCAGACTTTGCAATTTCCTACTAATGTATTCTTCAATATTAGTGGATTTTCCTTCTTTAATCTCATTCACGACTGTGACTAATGTATCTATTCGTTCATCTAAACGTTTACTACGAATTTCTAAAGTTTCTTTTAAAGTTTGGTTTTCCTCGACCGATTGATTCTTATCGTCTACCTGTATTTGTAACAGTTGATCAATACGCTTCCCCAGATCTGACTTAACAGACATTACATCACGATTTATTTGTAATTGCGTAGTGGCAAGCTTACTCTCAACTTTACCTTGTATTAACTTAATATGTTCTGTGCTTGACTTATCCCATTCGTCTTTCCAAATAACTACGTTCGTCTTTAATATTTCGGCTATATCAACTTCAGCGTCCTCCTTCAAGATCTTATTGTGGTCTATCACCTGATTACGCAGAGTATCAACGTTAGTTTTCAATTCCGCTAATGAAACAATAGTCTTAAGAGAATAGTCAACAAATTGCGATCTCAAAGCACCAATACCCTCAGAACATTGTGTCTTAGATTCTTCTACGTCCTTTCTTATTTTATCTATGTCCCTTTGGACCTTATTAACATCGACAAACATAGAATTAACTTCTGACTGTACTTTACCAATATCAGTCTGTACACTAGTTATATCTGTCTGGACACTGTTAACATCTATCTGCGTGTTGTTAACGTTCTCCTGAACCTTATCTACCTTTGTTTGGACATGGGACACATCTGACCTTACATTGGCAACCTCTGATTGTACATTGGCAACATTGGATTTGACAAGAGCAACATCATCCTAAACAAGAGTAACATCATCTTTAACCACGGCAACATCAGAATGCACACCCTTAACATCCTCCTTCAATCCAGCGGAGCTGATCTGCAATCCCTGTAAAGAATTTTGCATATCCTGAATATCTCCCTTGAAACTTTCACCCACCTTGGCAACAATCGTGTGAAGATCTACCTGGCGATCTTTCTTCAGCTGCTCTCGGTCCTTCTTCGCCTCGTACAATTTTCTCTGTAAATCAATGACATTTACCTTCAGATTCTCTCTAATCTGATTTTCAACACTGTCTAATTTCTCCTTCATGTTACTGTCCATTTTATCCATCATCTCGTTCATCATCTTCCTGACATCCTCCGTCGCCATTGTTGCCATTACAACAATCTCAATAATAAAACGTGCTATAGGAATACAAACAAATAGAGCAATACAGCAACACCTTAGAGCATCCTTTCAATCCATCTATTTGGGCATCTTATCGTCTTATCTTATGTTAGATTACCATACATTCTATTTCTAAAATACCAGTTCCTGAAACGTTCGCGTGTGATTCATTTTAAATATACTACCTTAAAGAACATTTACATTTATCGTCATTAAAAAAGCTAGCGTTATATTAGCATGGCTATCAATAACCATGAGCCGGTAAAATGAAAATAGATTCAGATCATAGGTCATTTCGGAAAATATTACCTATTACTCCTTTCTCAGGCTATCCATTAGATCTGATCCTTCGTTTGAGTGCAATTTTGTTAAAACCAAACAAATTACCTATATAATTACACTCTAGCTCATCGCAGAAGATATGGTTAATTAATCCCATAAACTTAAAAGTTAAGTTGTCATCTGGATAGCTTCTAAATGGCCTCACGAAGCTATTTTCGTGGCCCCAAAGTCTCGGGTGCCATCTTTCCACTGTCCCCGTATATTCTAGAGGCGGTCTGTTGGATATCCGAAGCAAGGCTGGATTCGTAGACCCTGACAGCTCCGGCGCAAATACTAGTCAAGGATCCACTCCAACAAGACCCTCATGAATATACGTGGCGGAAATTACGACACAACTGTGAATTACATAAAATGCACTTAGCTCGAAGTAGAACACCTACCTTTCATTCGCGGGGATCTCGTGGTCAGCCTCTGGACCTATAATGGGTTTCACAGTTGCATCTCCTTATATCTAAAATAAATCAAAACGACGCGGCTTCTAATAAACTAAACAATTTAATAACAAAGGTGTAAACTAAATCTAAACATTCATACAGTAAATAAAAACACTCTCCCTTTCTTTCTTCTTCACATTTACGCTTGTGTCATTACAACAAGCTATACATCAATTAAAGACCCCTGTGTATTTTACATTCCTCTGCCGCGCTTCAAAATGAACATCTGGGCTCTAAGAGCACGCGACCTTCACCACGTGTCTGATGACATAACAAACTCCGTTACATTCCCAGAGCTGGCAGGCTTAAAAGCTGCTTGCCTGTCGGTCCGCAACAACTCTCCACATTTGTGCGCGGCCGAGAAGTGGCCTTGGATGGAAACGAGTTTTAAGCAAACCCTCGCTATTCCAACCTTGCCCAAAAATACACCTCTCCATCGAATCACAAGCTATGTTAAAATGGAACAGATTCACGTCAGACAAATACGCGAATCATACACACATCCTATATGCTAATGAAACAAAACTTCTATACACTATTCCTTTCATACTCTCGCATTGTGACGTCCCAATGGAGTTCATTTCATTCACACTGAACAAGAAATAGACCACATCCAGTCACATCAACATTCATACGCTAACCACTATGCTAAACAATCACTAAACTTCCTATACCTAACATATCATACACTCGATTGACAAATAAAGAATGTTAATACTGAATGAATTTACAATGACACTAATAGCATAGGCTATAATCCTTTAAAATAAGTAGTGTCTGTATACACATGAGCCTGAGCTCCGATCTCACAGTTATGTCAAATACAATTAACTGGGATCCTCATAAGCTTCTATAGCTTCAGAAATACTACCATCATTCTCTCCTTTCTGATCTGGTGCCATAATAGATTAAATACGTTCGACCACTCAAGGTGAAACATATGTCGTTACTTACATGGGTTTAATAATCTTAATAAAAGTACAACATAACAGATGCCAATATCCATTTCCCGTTTTAATTTCAATCGTGACCCTCCTGTCTTCTCTAATCCAAAGCCGTGTATAAAATAAGGAGTACTGTCAACTCACACCGTTATGCCTTGCCAAACCTAGTCATGCCCACGCAATGACTGTTATATAAAATGCGGAAACACCTTCGCAACACCCTCGTATGCCAACTACACACGGAATTACATACATATATAACCACCATCAAAGGGTTATCACCTTCACTTCTTTCAATCTGGCATTCCTTAAAAAGGGCATAATTCCTCAGCGTTGTCACACCAATCGCTGGTCTAATGAACAATAACATCAATTGATAAACCATTAATCTATACATGTTAACGACCTTTGGACTAATCGATACAGACCTCCTCACTATTACTTTTAAAACGTTACTCAGACAAATTTAAACTGTTTCATATACATTTAATAAAAATATTGAATCTTAACTTCACACTTCTGGGTTCAACTTTTACCGATGAAGGAATATGATGTCTACAACGTGACATTATATCACTCCTCGTAAATACTTAGTCACAAAATTATATATGCGTGTCCAACATGAATCGATCACGACGAGGATATCAAACAAGAACTTCCCTAACGTCGGATAATAATAAACCTTCCAAGAAGATTCTAACTTCAAATTATTTTAAATGACGGAAAGTTCATGGCTTTCTTCAATAAAACATACAATTAGTCATATTCGTATTATCTCCATTCTGAACGAATGTCTATGAGTTCTGACGATAATAATCGTTTCCACGTTAAATGTTTCTCTTCCAAATGATGCCATGATATTTCACAATATATCACTACCAATATCTTCTCCCTTGATGTCTCTTCTCGACGGATCAAATGCCCAAATTAAACTAATAAAAATTAATTTAATCGGTAACGTAGACAAAAATGTCTATCACCTGAATTCAAAATGAATTCATAAACGTCGAAAATAAATTACTATTCCTTAAAGGAAATGACAAAATGCTTGTTCCTCGAACAAGAAAAATCTCAGTTCAAAAACTGGATTTCAAACAAACAAAGCCAAAATCGTCGAAAGACGATCACTACAAATAATCTCGAAGAATAAAATGACTATGCATAGAGTACATAAATATTGTGTCGAAATATGGATAAAGGATTTGCTCAAAAATGTCACTACAAAGCTCTAACTACTAGGTTAGTGAACACTGCTACCTGGTCTGGAAGTCTAGAAGCTCAAGATAGAGTATTACAAAATACTCAGTTGTTACATCTTCCAAAGATCCGGGTTGGATCCTAGCTCGTCTCCAAGAACTCGTGACCTCAGGAAAGGAACGAATTCCTCAACTGGAAAACAGCAAGCCCCGTCCGGGATCGAACTTCGGGCCTCCAATCATCATCTTCATTGTGACCGGGTTTACCCTGGACCTCTTGATAATCTTCATGTCTCTTCTTACTCCGTCACAGTACAGTTTCATCAAAACAACGAGCAGTGTCAAAAGTTCAGCTTCCCATTTTGAAAGACATTCGAAAAGAAAGTCGTGGACCTCACTCGCATCACGAACATTCATGTAGATGGAATATAAACATAGTTCTGTAGTCGCTGGTGTTAAAGTCGAGCTCAGGTCTGACAATAATGCACTAGAATACAGTTGAACATCAAGTCTCATGTTCGCTCATCAAGTAGACATTCATGAACAAAACTCCTTTAACGAAGCTCCATCGCTGACTATATCGCTTCTCTCTGCTTATATCCCTGGAGCACATACTAATTTAGTCCATAATTAAACTCATATTAGCAGACTTAATAATGTTCTACAACATAGAATACATTTTCATCCTATCGGTGTCGTTATACAGTTCCACAAAAGCAATGCTAACATTCACTCTTACTCACTTGTGTCAGGTGCATGCGCTGTAGTCGCTCGAACAAAAGTGTCTTATCGCTCTGGAAACAAACACTTTTCTCACGCTTCACAAAAACGTTTATATCTTCTGAAATATTCTTCTCAATTTTCTCAAAGTTCGTAATATACTAAATACAAGCTACAATCTGTAGTCGAAATAATGTCTCTGAAGTGGATCAGACCGAAGTAATTGCGGCATATAAGTTCATCGCAACTTCACTTAGTTTCAAGGCGCGGTAATCTCCTAACTCTCGCCTCGCTTCTACCTTGTCTCCACGAGTCAACCATCTACAAGCTCGGTGAAACACACGGAACTCCTCTCTCTTCCGGTAACACTTGTCTGACCTCTCGAACATTCAAATTATAAAGAGCCTCGATGCTTGGCGTCTCCCCTCCAAGTCCATCGATTCTGGCCACCTTTTCGCGTTCCCTCTCAAATTCGCGCGGGCTCTAGCAAATCGCTTATTCATTCCAATAGCGACCTGCTATCAACTTATAAAATATTTCCAATATTTTATTATCGTCTTCTCTTTACCATTATATAAATTCACTCTCAAGGGGCTTAAATGTGTTAAATATCCATAAAAATTTAGTTGCTGGAACTCCCATCTTCTCGAAAACTTCTTCTTATTGGCTGTAAGCTCATATCCAATCGGATAATTTATAACAATGTTTAAACAATTCTTGGGATTATTCGCTGTTGCTAGGTCGATTCTAAGCTTCTGGAAACTTCAATTGCGCAATACAATCACGTGACGGAATTTCCCTCCTGCTCAACGTCGCCTCTCGACTGGTTTCTGCCAACATCCAGTCTCAAAATTGCTTGGTTAAATTTTATCATGGGCTTCGAAAAATATTCCCATTTTCATCCCAAATAATTCATTTTACAGGGGCAGTACTGTACCCGATAATCCGGAAAGGATCCTGTTGGAATATCCATTGCCCCCGCTGGATTGCCTATTTCTAACAGCACCGGCATATACTACATTAGAAATCGCTTTCAACATGGCCTTTAGGGATTTACAGACAGCAGTTACCAGAATATTGTGGATCAACAACCAACTACACGGGGCACTCACCTTTACTTACCTCTCGGGGACTGGGAATTCAGCTTCACCTACACTACCTCCACAATACTCTGCTCCTTATATTTAAAATGAATCACACTCCAACAACAATGGAAAACAATCTGAAAAAAATGTATTAACAATAGGTAAACTAATCTACTATAAACAAAATAACATTAAACGAATTTAACAATAGACATTAAAATTAAGAACACGCAAACATTCACACCTCCTTTCAACTCTACATCTTATTACAATGCTGTATTAAAATTATGAGCATAAACTTGGCTTGTTTTAGGCCTACACTGCGTAAAAATAAAAACGTTTAATGAAGTCTCTAAATGGCATTCCAGACACATGGTTTCATTCACAAGTCTGCGTTTGCAGAACGCACGTGCAGTAACTTTGTTTCATCAATGAAATACCGGAAGCACGCCGTACTCGAAACTGGTTTATACAATTAATACAAGGCGGTGGGTTTACACCAGCTTATATATATATCATCGCTCTCCAACATAACGGTGAATCATTCTCGCTAGTCCACAAAGATTGCTTGTGTGTGCATTTATAAAACACGTAAAATTAACATTTTGATCTTACAAAAGTTCACATAACTACTCTGTTTCTTAAACAATCATTCAAAAAAATTTTATACACTCTTTCATTCGCACCCCGTAATTGTTCTAGACCAATTCGGTTCCACAATTTCTCTTAACAATGAACAATCATTCATTCCTAAAACATCCGCTCATAAACACACACTATTCCAAAACAATTGATTAATAAATCCTATTAAATTATTTAACTAATTAAATCATTTCCACAAAAATTATTTACATGTAATATGTTTATAATAATATCTGTTATCTAGTGTTGCTAAAGCGACACTTTCGAGATTCTAACTTCTCGGTTACAATATAATTCTTAACTAAATATATACACTGGTTTTTCACATAACCATCCTTCTCTAACGTTCTGTAGTTTTAATATACTGCTTACACATCGTCTTATATAGGTTTCATTACATTGTCGGTATAATACAGTCGACTAATTATGGTAAACTGTACGTAATTACATAACCTCGGGTTTAATAAATTTTAATAATTGTATTATAGACATAAGTAGACAATCTTTCTCAAGTTGCATTTCCGCTGAAAACCTCCTGTTAACACAGCTGAATCGTTAATTCACAAAAACTGGATTACTTGTATACATTGGCTCTTATCATGATACATGCCTTTTTATCAAAGAACAACAATACTTTGACTTCCCTTAAAATGCGGAATTCCCTCGCATGAGCACTCTTCATAGCTCTACAACTCCTCATATAACAATATATATGGCATAAACAATTATCATCTACTATGTTAAACAATAACCAAAAAGGATTAATTGTTATTAACAATTATTATGTAGGAACTTCTCTCAAATGATGGCATGACCCTCAGTATCATTGCACATGACTACTGGACTACAATTATACATGCGTAAGTTCTTCAAACGAAACTTCCAATTGTAATGAACGATATTAGACAGTCGTGATTAACCTCCTAAAGTTTACTCCACAACAAGATAATTAACTGTTAACTCGTCTGTCGCAAATACATGTAATAAAAATAATACTCCTGTCTCATCTCACTTGTCAAGCTTTAAATTGTTTATCGTTGTAATATCATGTCCACAAATGACGTGATGTTACACAAATAGGATAAAATAACACACATGTTATTTATAGAGTCAGATAGAATTCAATCCTGACCGGGATAAACTAGCTTTGAATTCCTAGCCATAGATTTGAATAATCTTCTATCAAAAGGTATTTCCTCTAACATATTAAATAAACAAAGCTCTTAGCTTTACAAATAATAAATAAGGTTTGTCAATGTCGTAATGTTTTTCCACTCTACACAAAGAATGTTCATAGGGATTAAGACTTCGGTCTGATCAAACGACTAGTATTTCTTAGATCGTCGATAGTTTATGTACAATAATGATATAACAAGATCATTCGATGTTTCTTCTTTTCTTGAAGTTATATGTTGTTACATTAAAGTGCTCAAATTAAATTTAATAAGAATTTAATTTGAAGCTATGACCCAATGTCAGAATACTGGGTTTAAATGAAATTATTAAAATTCGAGAGTCGAAACGACTAGTCTCCTATGAGGCAATATAATTCCTCAAACAAAATTTTAATGTCAGTTCCACAACTGATCCGTAGAATAAAATTGAAAAATAGATGAAATGCAATCATCTCCTAAATAATCTTGAAGCATAAAAAACTTAACACACATCTGAAGTGTAAACTACATAAAAGCACTGAAATACATAAAATGTGAAAATATAGAAAAATATGGAATTAGATCGCTGAAAATATGGAATAAGATCGCTGGCTCAGAAAATTACTAATCAAGCTCTATATAACAATTGAGATACACTAATACCTTATTTGGACGAAAACTTGAAGATCAATGTAAGTATTGCCACAATACTTTAGATGTTTCCTCAGTACAAGACACTGAGATGGATCTGCATTCGAACCTCGGATCTGCGACCTCAGAGATAAGAAACGTCCCTCTCTGGAATTCACCAACATTCGCCTGCGCTCGAACGACATCCTTCTGGCAAATTCTTCTGTGTTTGCTGGGCTACCCTAGCATCTTGACAAATCTCTTCTGTAAAGTCTTCATTCTCCGTCGTAAATATGTATTAGCTTCATCATTGGAATATAATTATGGAAATATTCATATAAATGGTGAATGAAATATTTCCATTGCTAATTGATGTTATATTAGTGTTCGTAGACTGACGACAATGCACAAGATGGACCGTACACTACGTCTGTATTCAAGAATACGTTGTCTAACGAAGCTCCATCGTTGTATCTTAACTCCTGTTATCGAATATGTCTCTGGCGCATGACTATTTAGTTCATCATATCAACAATGTTAATTATGCTGAATGATAACGTTTGACGAATAATTATAGTCATTCTATTAATGTTTATGTGTTGCGCCAATATTAAAATTTCTCCGCTACTGTTCACTTGAACTGCGTTCGCCAACTTCACGTTGCAATTTATAATGATATTCAGCTTTCTTTCCAACACATTTGGAAATTTAAATTGACAGGCTTATGTTGTCGAAACGGTGAATTTTTAAAGCGCTCGACTTTTCACAATATATAGTATGCGACCTGTTCTTTATATATATATGCTTATTTAACTTCAGATCTCATTTATATAAGAGATATAATCAATTCAATGTTCCTCGCAACTTAACGTAGAATGGAAGTGCGGTGACTTCCTACGTTCCACCTAGCTATCCTCGCGTCTCCACAAGTCGACAGTCGTCGCACTCGGACTAAGCTTTGGGATCTCCGTTAACCCAGTAAAAACACTTCCTCACTCTTCAAAGTCTGCTGGAATAAGAACCTCGATCCTTGGATCTCCCCCTCCAAGTCGAATTTTTGGCGGCCATATCAATCTCCCACCATAATTTTAGCGCGTAGATTACTAATGCTTATTACTGCGTAGATTAACCGATCTGCGGTTTTTAAAGTATCAGACATAATTTCTCTTAATATTCTCTTCATTACCAAACAAGAAAATCTTCTTCTAAGGGCCTAAATGCATAATTTCATCATATTGTGTAATTAAAGTTGATCCCGTCTTCAATAAGACCTGTTCTCATTGGCTCTGGGCTGGGATCCAATAGCATTATTGAAAACAATATTTATAATATTAATTTCCAAACTCGCTGTTGCTATGCTAAATATAGCCTTCTAGAAGCGTCCATTGTGCAACATATCACGTGATCGGGCTCTCCCATAGCCTCGAGCTTGTAACACTACTCTTCTGTGTCACACTTCCAGAAATTATATTTGCTGGTTAAATTTTATCATGGGGACGGAAAATACTCTCATTTCGTCCCTAAATAATTCAATTTACGGGGGCAGTACCATTAGATGAAAATTATTGCGATGATTCATTATTCAAACTTTCACTTCGATTGCATGATTAGGACACAAGAAACGAAAACGTAATTTTAACATTTCGCACAGCCGCCATCTTGAGGTTATGTAAACAATTGAACTAAATTAGATGTCAGTAGATTAGAATTTGTATAATCATTTTCTGTTTCGTGTTTCACTGGGCTCGGATGGTTAAATCGCGTGAAATATCTCTTAAAATATTTCAACTCAGCTTGGCCGCCATGTACGTTTTGTAGTTAACAGGTTTTATAGAGTCGCATTGGTAAACTTTTAATAGTACACTTTATCACTGTACAAAATTCCAGTGTGTTTTCTGTTACCGTTGCGGAGATATAGAATGCCAGTGAAATATTCTGCGTGGTCCGCATGTTGGATTGCTGAAACGTATCAAAATTTGAAAGGCTCTGTCAAGGTCGGAAGAGGTAGTAGTATGTGCTTACCGAGTTTCATTGAAATCGCTCCGGCCGTTTATTCTCTATTAGGGGAGAGGGGGAGCACACACACGCACGCACACACACACACACATGGACAAACGGTGATCTCATAAGCCTATTTTGTTTTCATAAATGAATATAGGCTAAAATATATGACCTCCTGCAGTAATAGATGAGGACTTAATGAGCCCCCTCCAAACTAAAATCCTGGCTACGCTACTGGGCCACCTCAACCTTCATTCCCGTTCGGCCCTAGAACTTCGTAGCCTAGACATCTAACTACGTCACATCGACGCGTCCTTCCTCCAATACCACGCCTGACGCAGTCATTGCTCATAGCTCCCTCCTCAATCTGTTTGACGTGTCTGTCCTGCCCCTCATAGGAGGTGATCCCGCTCCCATTTAACTCTCCTTCCCTCTTCCCCTTCGCAATACTCCACTACCACCTCCTAGGATGGTTCAGAAATTCTGCACAGCAAACTGGCAGGAAAACCGCGCCCATAGCAACGATCACCTCCGTAGGGACCATCTCCCACTGGATGACCAGACGACGGTCGATGCATATACGTCACACATAGAAACTTCACTACAACAAGCTTCCCAGCTAGCCATCCTCCTCATCCCAACGACCCCGTTCCGCCCCCATATCCTCCCCAAGGCACGTTTTCTCTTCACTTTATCTCACCCCTACCACACTTCATATCTACGGACCCATGACCGCTATTTCCTACAGCGCCACAGACAGTCACTCCGGCGTGTCAAATCCTACAATGAGACTCACAAGCACCTTTCTTGGCACACCATCTACTCCCGACTCAACCGAGTGTTTTCTTCTGCCTCTACCTACTGGCGACACCTATACTGGTTAACCGGCAAGGACTCCACACCACACTGCCCCATTCTATACAGGGTGATTCATAAATCCTATTACGAACTTCTGGGGGGTTGTAGAGGGGACTAAGTAGATCACAGTTTGAATAGGAACCCTTGTTCGGACATTTATCGTTTCGATACCAAATCGGTTTGAAGATCACTTTCATTTTGCATCGCCCGCTTCACGGAAGGCAAATATCATTGGCGGAAGGCAACCTCTGCCGTCCCCCTATGTCATAAAGTAGGCTACGTATGTCTTCTGTTTACGGACGGTAGTGACAGTGAGTCCACTTTGACAGCAGTTGTGATCCAGTCATTCAGCGGTACAGGATGGCGGCATTTCGATGAGAGCACGGAGATGTTACTAATGTACGGCGAAGCTGGACGTAATGGTCGACTTGCACAACGCATGTATCATGAACGTTTTCCGTATCGCCCAACCCCATCACAGACATTTTTGTGAAACTACAATAAAGGCTGCGAAAAACCTGTACATTCCTACCGAGGAGGGCGGATTATGATGCTCCACAGACGCGTCGAACTTTCGACTTTGAAGAGGACGTCCTTCATCACGTAGAAGAGGACCCGTTGACGAGTACGCGAAACATTGCCGATGCTGTGAATGGGTCCCAATCGAGCGTCTGGTGTGTTTTGCGCGAACAGCAACTGCACCATTTCAACCCACAGTAAGTTCAAGCAATGGGCCCGGCAGATTTCGCGCCACGTGCCAATTTCTGTGCTTGATTTCTACACCAATATATGAACACATCCCACTTTCCGCGTCACGTTCTTTTCACCGATGAAGCTCAATTCACCAGGGAAGCTGTTGTTTTACTGTCGAAACTGTCACACTTGGGCTGAAGAAAATCTGCCTGCCCACTGCCACGCGGATTTCAGCTACGGTTCGGCATCAATGTATGGGCTGGTATCCTTGATGGCCATCTGATTGGGTCGAACCTTCTTCCATACCACCTAACGGGTCCTCTTCCTGCAAGAGGTACTGGTTGCGTTCTGTGAAGATTTGCCATTGGCACTACGTCAGCAAATGTGGTACCAACATAAAGGCACACCAGCGCTCTTTGCACGTGCAGCCCGCGAACATCTCGACCAAACATTCGGGGAAATTGGATAGGTCGAGGTGGTCCAATTTCGTGGCCACCACGATTGCCAGATTTAACTCCCCTCGACATTTTCCTGTGGGGTCACATGAAGAACCTTTTTTTGAGACTCCTGTCGAGTCGGAAGAAGATCTTGATGCACGCGTTCTTGCGGCAGCGCACATTATTGAACACACACCAGGTCTCGTGGGAAGTGTGTATGGCAACTTGCTGCACAGGTACACGGTATTTGGATATAAAGGTCGATTCTGGCACAGGGGCTAATGCGAAAGATGGCGGCTGCGCGCAACCAACCCTGTGTTAGTCTTATGGAGGGGACAGTCATAACTGGCACAGGGGCTAATGCGCAAGATGGCCGACACGCCCTGAGACCGTGGATGACGTCACAGGGAGATTTCGGCCGTGTAGTTGCTAAATCGAATATTTATTATTATTATTATTATTATTAGGTAATTATCGATTGATCATGTACAATCAAGACCAGCCTTATATTGTCCACCTCTTGGTGTAGTGGCTAGCATTCTTAGCTGTTACTGCGAAGGCCTGAGTTCGAGTCCTGGCTCAGTCAAGAAATTTCATTTTTGGCTGAGGGTTGGAACGGGGTACACTCAGCCTGGCGAGGCAAAAACTAAGAGGAGCTGGGTTTCGATTCCTACCTCAGCCATTCTGGAAGTAGTTTTTTGGGGTTCTCCACTTCTACTCCAGGCAAATGCTGGGATATATCTTAACTAAAGGCCTAGGCTGCCTTCTTCCAATCCTCATCTAAATTACAAGTACACACACTAATACAGCCATTACAATAGCACAGGTTATCAACGTGTTTTACCATATTCTAACAAAATGAGGTAGGTTGGTAGAACAAATACTAAGACATTTAGGAAAAGCAAGCTCAGTTATGGAAGGAAGGGTCGAGGTCAAGAACTGTAGGGGTAGACCAAGGTTAGAATATGTTAAACAGATTGCATCGGATGCAGGGTGTGATAGCTATGTAGAGACGAAGCGATTAGCTCAGGACAGGGAGGCATGGAGAGCTGTGTTAAACCATTCAAAGACTGAAGTCCTAAACACACATTACACGCACGGCGATGTATATATAAAAATGATTACAATGTACAGTAGGCCTTGCCCAACCTGTCTTGATAAGAATACACCGTAGCTTGCAATAAGTGTTACGTTACACTTCTGCCAAAGCAGCAGCTGGCTCTACTGTGAGTGTGCGTATGTATGTGATAAATCTAACGATTTGATTACTCGGACAAAACACACACTAAAGTACGGTATACTGGGCTACATGGTCACCATATTGCAAGGTTCATAAAGAATCAAAAACAACAACAATGTCAACGACGACGACAACAACAACTAATATTCATGAAACATCTCTTGGAGTAATGGTTAGTATTCTTGTCGGTCACCTATCAAGTCAGGGTTTGATTCATGGCTCTGCTAACAATTTTAATTCAGGTTGGAGGGCTGCAATGGGGTACACTCAACCTTGTGAGACAAAACTGAGAAGATGTGGTTAGACTTTTACCTCAGCCATTCTGGAAGTAGTTTTCTGTGGTTTTACACTTCTACTCCAGGCAAATGCTGGGATATATCTTAACTGAAGGCATCGGCCGTCTCTTTTCAATCCTCATCAGAATTATAAATACACACACTAATACAGCCAGCACAATCATACAGGTTATCAGACAAATTCCACACTCATCCAAGTACACGGGGCTATATGACCACGACGTCAAAGTCCCCTCAAATGAAACAACAGCAACTAATGAAATATTCATGTCCACCTCGTGGTGTAGCGGCTAGTAATTTTGGATGCCACCGCTATTCTTGGATTTAATTCCTGGCTTTCCCAAGAAATTTAATTCAGGTCTGAGAGCTGGAACGGGATAGGTGGTTTCCACTTATACTTCAGGTGAATGCTGGGATGGTTCCTAAATTAAGGCCACGGCAGCCTCCTTTCCAATCCTCATCTGAATTAAAATTGCACACACTCTTACTGCCATACAATAGCACAGGTTATTAAGTTTTTTAGCATATTCTAACAAAACACGAGAGATAAGTTGGTAGAACACATACTAAGAAACCCAGGAATAACAAGCTTAGTTATGGAAGGAAGGGTCGATGACAAGAACTGTAGGGGTAGACCAAGGTTAGAATATGTTAAACAGATTGCTCGAATGTAGGTTGTGGTAGTTATGTAGAGATGAAACGTTTAGCTCAGGGAGGTATGGAGGACTGCATCAAAACCCTCAAAGACTGAAGACTCAAACAACACTATATAAAATTGTTAACACTCACCTGTATTGGGATTCGCTTACCCATGGAAGACAACACTAGGTCTTTAGCAAAACCAACATTATTAGGAAATCCGACGCCTAGGATGACAAATTTTAACAGCATTGTGTGCTTTTTAACTCACTATGATATAATGGTAGATGCTAGTCAACAGGCGCTGACTAATTACTATATACATGAACACGGTTCCTTTAAATTAGTGAATATTTAATTACAATTCCTAAAATTGTTTTAAAATGTCACGGGACTGATGACCAAGGTGTCGCAAAGTTTTTTACACACCTAATTTTACTAGGCTGTCAGCGTATTTTTTTTTCAAGCTACATGTGACTAGCGGCGGAAAACTTAAAAAACACAACACAAGGGGCTGATGACAGAAATGTCCCTACATACATGTAAACACATGAGCCTAATGACCACATTATTCCAATTTTTTATACACTTAAACATGCTATACTAATGACTAAATATTCCTTAAGCAAATCCACAAACAAAGACTGCAACTACATCGCCCAACAGACACTATTGATACATTGACGGAAATATAATCTGTTTCCGGTCGTGACGTGCTTTGAAGTAGCAAACCTGCCTAAAAGGCTTTATTATACAGACATGGAATAACATTATTATGTAACCAAGATCGACCATTTTAATGGTCCAGAGGTGAGTACCTTTGTACTTGAAGTCTTAACTTGATTCCAGACTTAGGGCTAGAACAGGCAACACTAAAGAGAGAGAAGAAAAGGCGTAATAGCTCAGTGGACAAGATGTTTCCCTCTCCTTACAAAGACCCCGGGGAACACTCAGCCTTGTGAAACAAAAACAGAGAAAATGTAGGTTTGATTCCTACCTCAACCATCCTGGAAGTAGTTTTCAGTGGTTTTCCACTTGTACTCTAGGCAAATGCTGGGATATATCTTAACTGAAGGCCTCGACCACCTCCTTCCAATCCTCATCAAAATTATAAATACACACACCAATACATCCATAACAATCATACAGGTTATCAGACAATTTCCACACTCACCAAGTACACGGGGCTATATGACCACGATGTCTCAGTCCCGTCAAATGAAACAACAGCAACTAATGAAAGATTAATGTCCACCTCGTTGTAGGCCTATAGCGGTTAATAATCTTGGCTGTCATAATTGAAGTACAGATTCGATTCCAGGCTCTGCTAAGAAATTAAATTTTTGGTCTCAGGACTGAAACGGGGTACACTCAGACTTGTGAGACAAAAATTGAGAGGAGCAGGGTTTTGATTCCTACCTCAGCTATCCTGGAAGAATCTTTCTGTGGTTTTACACTTCTACTCCAGGAAAATGCTGGGATATATCTTAAGGCCTCGGCCGCCTGTTTTCAATCCTCATCAGAATTATAAATACACACACTAATACAGCCAGCACAATCATACAGGTTATCCGACAAATACCACACTCATCCAAGTACACGGGGTTATATGACCACGATGTCAAAGTCCCCTCAAATGAAACAACAGCAACTAATCAAATAGTCATGTCCACCTCGTAGTGTAGGGGCTAGTAATTTTGGATGCCACCGCTGTTCTTGGATTTAATTCCTGGCTTTCCCAAGAAATTTAATTCAGGTCTGAGAGCTGGAACGGGATAGGTGGTTTCCACTTATACTTCAGGTGAATGCTGGGAAGGTTCCTAAATTAAGGCCACGGCAGCCTCCTTTCCAATCCTCATCTGAATTACAATTGCACACACTCTTACTGCCATACAATAGCACAGGTTATTAAGTTTTTTAGCATATTCTAACAAAACACAAGAAATAAGTTGGTAGAACACATACTAAGAAACCCAGGAATAGCAAGCTTAGTTATGGAAGGAAGGATCGATGACAAGAACTGTAGGGGTAGACCAAGGTTAGAATATGTTAAACAGATTGCTCGAATGCAGGTTGTGGTAGTTATGTAGAGATGAAACGATTAGCTCAGGGAGGTATGGAGGACTGCATCAAAACCCTCAAAGACTGAAGACTCAAACAACACTATATAAAATTGTTAACACTCACCTGTATTGGGATTCGCTTACCCATGGAAGACAACACTAGGTCTTTAGCAAAACCAACATTATTAGGTCATCCGACGCCTAGGATGCCAAATATTAACAGCATTCTGTGCTTTTTAACTCACCATGATATAATGGTAGATGCTAGTCAACAGGCGCTGACTAATTACTATATACATGAACACGGTTCCTTTCAATTGGTGAATATTTAATTACAATTCCTAAAATTGTTTTAAAATGTCACGGGACTGATGACCAAGGTTTCGCATAGTTTTTTAAACACCTAAGTTTACTAGGCTGCCAGCCTATATTTTTTTTTCAAGCTACATGTTACTAGCGGCGGAAAACTTAAAAAACACAACGCAAGGGGCTGATGACAGAAATGTTCCTACATACATGTAATTACATGAGCCAGATGACCACATCATTCCAATTTTTATACACTTGAATGTGCTGTACTAATGACTAAATATTCCTTTAGCAAGTCCAGAGACAAAGACTGCTACTACATCGCCCAACAGACACTATTGATACATTGACGGAAATATAATCTGTTTCCGGTCGTGACGTGCTTTGAAGTAGTAAACCTGCTTAAATGGCTCTATTATACAGACATGGAATAACATTATTATGTAACCAAGATCGACCATTTTAATGGTCCAGAGGTGAGTACCTTTGTACTTGAGGTCTTAACTTGATTCCAGACTTAGGGCTAGAACAGGCAACACTAAAGAGAGAGAAGAAAAGGCGTAATAGCTCAGTGGACAAGATGTTTCCCTCTCCTTACAAAGACCCCGGGGAACACTCAGTCTTGTGAGGCAAAAACAGAGAAAATGTGGGTTTGATTCCTACCTCAACCATCCTGGAAGTAGTTTTCAGTGGTTTTCCACTTGTACTCTAGGCAAATGCTGGGATATATCTTAACTGAAGGCTTCGACCACCTCCTTCCAATCCTCATCAAAATTATAAATACACACACCAATACAGCCATCACAATCATACAGGTTATCAGACAAATTCCACATTCACCAAGTACACGGGGCTATATGACCACGATGTCTCAGTCCCCTCAAATGAAACAACAGCAACTAATGAAATATTAATGTCCACCTCGCTGTAGGCCTATAGCGGTTAATAATCTTGGCTGTCATAATTGAAGTACAGATTCGATTCCAGGCTCTGCTAAGAAATTAAATTTTTGGTCTCAGGACTGAAACGGGGTACACTCAGCCTTGTGAGACAAAAATTGATAGGAGCTGGGTTTTGATTCCTACCTCAGCTTTCCTGGAAGTAGTTTTCTGTGGTTTTCCACTTCTACTCCCGGCAAATGCTGGGATATATCTTAACTAAAGGCCTTGGCCGCCTCCTTCCAATCCTCATCTAAATTACAAGTACACACACTAATACAGCCATTACAATAGCACAGGTTATCAACGTGTTATACCATTCTAACAAAACTAAACATAGGTTGGTAGGACGTATATAGTCACACACTCACACACATACTATGACACCCAGGAATAGCAAGCTTAGTTATGGAAGGAAGGGTTGAGGTCAAGAACTGTAGGGGTAGACAAAGGTTAGAATACGTTAAACAAATTACCTTGAATGTAAGGACATACAGGTAGTGGGATTAACTTTGACAACAAGAAAGATATTTTCACATGTTGCTACAAGTAGTTGAGTGGTGTTATAAGGGAATGAAATATGCTTTATTAAATAACAAGCGGTTATTTAACACGCATGGACTTATATGTAGAGGGATTTACTTTATCAACAAGAAAGATCTTGTCGCATGTTGTTAAAAGTAGCTGAATGGTGACACATGGACTTATCTGTAGTGGGATTTACTTTATCAACAAGAAAGATCTTGTCGCATGTTGTTACTAGTAGCTGAGTGGTGTAAAAATGGAATATGTACTATTAAATCATAAGGGGTTATTTAACACGCATGAACATACAGGTAGTGGGATTTACTTTAACAACAAGAAGTATCTTGTCGCATATTGTTATAGGTAGCAGACTACTGTAAGAGAATGGTATACGCACTGTTAAATCACAGGGGTTATTTACCACACATGGAAATACAGGTAGTGGGATTTATGTAGGGTGTGGTAGCTATATAGAGATGAAACGATTAGCTCGGGACAGGGAGGCATGGAGATCTACATTAAACCAGTCAAAAGACTGAATACTCAAACAACAACATGTAGAGCTTGGTGCATTCTTGGAATGCACGGTACCTGAGATTACAAATTTGAATACTTTTGCACGTTCTTTCCTTCCTTTTTGTCAAACACCAACAGTGACCTTCTGTTCTTTCTTAGGGGTTCAAATTTCTTATATTTTGTGTGAGTCTGTTCCAGATATATATTCTGTGACCCACCTAGCGTCATATAACGAATCTCTGAAGCTCTTCAACTCTTCCTCGCGCAAGAGGAATTCCACATCCATTTGGCTACCAGATACTGTTGTCAACTCTTTGAAGACCAGCTCACCAAGAAATCAATTATGTTTTGCTAAGTTGGTTATGCTGATATGTATACCTCTTGTTTCCTACCCCCACTCTCTCCCCCTTCCGTGGTCTCTCTGTGCTCCGCTGAGCTTCACTCACTTCTTCGTCTGCAGTTGACTCGATCAGTCAAAGCTCTTCTTGAGCTTAGCCTCCTCAAACTAAGAGGCTCACTCTATTCTACGCCATGTTGGCTAGATAGTCTTCAAGGAACTCCGACTTCAACATGAAATCGAGATAAGTACCATTTTTAAAAAGTTTTAACCTCATCTTCATGGTTTTAACTTTCAAGTGCTTTTAATTATAGGCAGTGTGAAATCATTTACTTTGGGGCAATAATCATTCTTCGTGGGTTTTGCCATGTTGAGCTTTTACTTGGATAAGCCAACCTTACTATAAAAGAGCTTTTCTTAAGCGATTCAAACGAGAAATCCTCTCGCTACGTGGGATATTATCTAATACCCGCTGCCTATAATTTTAAAACTATTTCCTCCGTTGGATTTTTTCAAACCCCATTTTCTGCTAAGGTCGTTCTGGAACCTTCTAGAACTTGTTCTCTATCTGCGAGTCCTGCCATCATGTATTTCTCACGTACTTGGGAGAATTCTGTTTAAAACTAAATTACCACAATAGTGAATTTTCGTCCGCCGCTGGAACATTCTATGGCGCATTTAATTGCAAATCACAACTGTTTCAAGAAATAGACGCTCATCTATATAGTGCAATCAGTTATCTCCATAATTGCAATAACTTTCTTTTTCATGAACTTTAGTGTTTCTATAGTGAACTTTGCATCCATCTTTACAGACTAGAGTGTTAATCAGTGCTTGTTCCACTTTTCTACCGCGTCGCGATCGTCCGGTTATATTAAATACGGCCATGAACATTGTTCCTATATCCCAATGATCTTTCCTTAACCTTCTACTAACAACCATTATTTATGAAATTGTAACTTTCTATAAGGTGTTACTCACGAAGTGCCCTTCCAACTTTGCTAGTTTAACATTAATTAAATTCTGCATAATTGCTTGTGTGATACAAGCTTTAAATCACGTTGTTCCTTTCCTATACATAGGGAAAACAATTCTCTACACTCTTGAGAGAGTCATGTTCAGGTTTCACGAAATGGAAACTGTCCCATTTTTCTCGTGATTCCCAATTAAACATAGGAAGTCTAGAAACTTCCTTTTCACTTTCTCCAGGTTTCACAGTAAGTGACCTGCCCTCTTTGTATAATTCTCATATATTAACTCTGTATAAATATAAGAAGTTGTAGGAACTTCCTTTTTATTCTTTATGTTTTCCATTTTGTTATCTTCGAAGTTGTTATTCTCGTTAGAATGTTCTTTCGAAGGTTTCGTATAGTACACTGCTTGTACTCCTGTAAATGTTAAAACTTTAATTATTCCATTTTGCCTATTTATGAAATCTTACCAAGATTTTAATACACGGTTAAAAAACCTTAAAAATTGTCAATTGCCTGGAGCAACTGTTTGATGTTAAGAGGTCTGCGACCCTATTTGTTAAAAGGTTCAAATGAACCATGTTCATTAAATTTATATTGCATAATTGTTAATTCCCTCAAACTTTCTGCATTGTTAAATAAATTAAATATTTGTTTTTGGATTCATCATTTCTTTGATAATACGGTTAGGCAGGATCCTGGCTTTCCTAGCTCTTCCTAGGTTTATGCCCTCGTTCACATACAATAAAGCTTTTACTATTTGTCTGGCCAGATCATCACCCTTCCCTATAGTACTTTCATTCGTGCTTGGGAGGAAATACATTACAGGTTCTCTCTGGCAAACTGCCCAAGCCTTATCTGCGGCTCCCGTTAGCCTCGACCAAGCTCGTAGCCATTTTAGGTATCCGAGCATATATTTGCGGTGGCAACCGCTTATAAATGAATTAAAAGTCAAATTAATAACTTTTGAGGGACTCTCCTCCTATTCTTCTATCCTTCTTTTCCAATCCCAAATCTACTTCCTTCTCTTAATCATCTTCCCTTGGTGGGTGGGTTATTCCCTAGCCTATAATCAACCCAAAATTTGGTACCAGAAACCCGGGAGAGTCCATTTTTTATGTCCATTGTTTGTCAAGTGTCATTTGACAATACTTTGCAAATTTTTAATATCTCCTTTGGATCTTTCAGCTATATCTACGTCATGCGAAGCCTGTGAACGGGAAAGAGGCCGCTCCTGTCTCCTATGGTGTGTCCTGTTCTTTCGACCCATTCTCTGCTGCAAACTTGACAGCATCTCCAAGGTTCTACAGTTTCGTGAGTTGTATTTCAATTTATTATTTTTGTCATGGCTCCTGCCGAAAAAGATGAAACTCTCATTGCCAGACGTTCTTCTTATAAAGGGCAACTCACTAGATTCCGAAATTTTATTAACAAGTTAAATCCCGCCGAGTGTGATTTAGATATCTTAACACATCGTCTTAAGTTGTACGAACGGTCTTATGATTATTATGACCAAATTCAAACCGAGATCGAATCCGCTTGTCCAGAACTGCAATCGGATCGGGACGAGGTTGAACCCTTGTACTTTGAAGGAATTGCAAAGGCCCACCAACTGATCCGCAATATCTCAGAACCGGACACTAGGGTCATCAATCCGGCCCAGCTAGCACCCGCTTCAGTTCACAAGAACAAACCGAAACCGTTACTTCCCAAGATAAGCCTACCGCACTTCTCAGGCAAGGAAGGTGAATGGTATTCTTTTTACGAACTTTACTGCTCTTTAATTCATGAAAATATCGAGATCCCAGACATACATAAATTTTACTACCTCCGTACGTCTTTGGAATCACTTGGTAGAGTCACTGCCTTTAAGCGCAGACAACTACCACATCGCCTTTAATCTCCTTAAAGAGAGATATGGCAATTTACGGTTGAGTGTCGCTCGTCATATCCGCTGTCTCTTCAACTTACCTGCCGTCAAACCTAATGACGTCACATCTTTAAGAGACCTCTTAGATTCTATGCAGTTAAATGTCAGAGCGTTATACCAGCTAAAACAGCCTGTCCAAACATGGGACACCATACTTATTCACCTAGCTACATCAAGATTCGATTTTTCGACACTGAAGGCCTGGGAGATTGAACTCGCTCGCAAGGAAGAATTTTCCTTCGAACACCTCATCTCGTTTCTCAACAGTCGATGTCAATTCCTTACAGCACTCGCATTTCAGTGCGAAAAAGTCGAAACGAATCCTCAGTGTCAAATTTTTGAAAAAAAAACTTGCTTCTTCAAAGGGACATCAGCCCCCATTTGTCGAAAACAAACAAACCCGTTCTTCTTTCAATCATTCAAGAGAAGATATCAGGCCGCTTAATAAATCGTTAAAATGCACGCTCTGTAAAAAGCTTCACACATTGTATTTGTGCAAATCCTTTAAAGAATTGTCTGTCGAAGATCGAAGAAAGTTTGTCTTAAACAGCAAGCATTGTTTCAATTGCTTATCACCTAAGCATTCTTCTTCGAACTGTACGTCATCAAACCTTTGTTTTCATTGCAAAAAACCGCATCATTCTTTATTGCACGTTCACAATAAATCGAGGTCATCAGCACCCGCCTCTTTAAGCTCCATGCAGAGCAGCTCCGAACAAATTAATGCTTCTTCCTGCATTTCTCACGCCGAAACTTTTCACAGTGCGCAAACCCTGTTGACCACTGTACAATTTGAAATCCAAGATAGATTTGGAAATTGGTTCAAAACCCGTGGTCTTCTCGATTCCGCTTCAACGCACAACTTTGTTTCGCAATCGTTGATTAAAAAACTAGGTCTTTCGTCATCGCCTACTTCTATCAATGTGACCGGCATTGACAATTTGAAAACTCAAGTTTTGCAGTCTTCAAAATTAAAAATCAGAGACGTTTGCCAAAGAAACACCAATCTTAATTTAAACTGTCTCATTCTTACCAGTATTGGTAAAGACACTCCAAGTCACTCCATTAATACTTCCGGTTTAAACATTCCTTCGCACTTAAGGTTAGCCGATCCTCAGTTTAATGCTCAAGGTCCCATTGATGTGCTTTTCAGTGCCAATGTTTTTTGGAATTGCATTCGCAAACAAACACGCAAGTTATCTTCAACCGTGGTCGCTAGAGACACCGATTTTGGTTGGGTTATCACTGGTAAAATCAAACATACCAGTGTTCAAACCAAAGCACAATGTCATTTCGTCACAGCTGACATAAATCCCATTTCTGAAAAAGAGAACGCTCATGTTTCAAATCTCAATATTTTTGAAAACTACTTGTCGAAACGATGTCTTATCGTGAATAACTGCGCTAACCCCGTAAGTTGTTTAAATGGTTTTTCTTTCTTCCCGCACAAAATGGCAACTCAAGTTCGCCTTGCTTTATGTTATTTCGTATATCTTCTTATGTCATTTTTTATAGCAGTTAATTGCTTAAACTATTCCTTGAAAACTATCTTCCCCTTGTGTAAAACCATGGCTATCAGTCACCATCACTTTGCTGTACGCTATGTTTCACTTCTTTCGTTATGTAGAGGGATGGCCACGGCCGGCTCCTACCCCTTTCCTCGCAATTGGAAGTCGCTCATGAAACCGCTTGAAACTCTGAATTCCATTGCATCTAGAATAACTATTCTTATGCATAACCTTCGTCTCAATGTCCCAGCTTGTCTTCTTTGCTCGGAAGAATTAAGCTTCTTTTTGGTGAAAATTGTTCGATTTCGTGATTCTCTCAATTATGCGAAATTGATTTCCTACTTTATTTCATATAGCTTTAAATTGCTTTTTCACGTCCAAGTTACGATTGACTGCATGTCGTGTGACTCGTTCTGCTTTAAGTTACAGCTGACTCAATTAGTGTGTGTGCACTTTGAACTGCTTGTTTTTGAGACTCGTGTGTATACCAGTCTGAGGAATGCCAAGTTGTTGTTTATTTCCTGTATGATTGACACAGTTCAAAACAAGTTTCTCTTATCTCAACTCTGGCTGATTGCCAAGCATTGTCTGACGAGTTGCTACTTAAAGTACAGAAGCCGTTTGCCTACCTCCCAAAATAAACTCGTTCCGCTAAAGGACTCTGTCAGCTATTTACATGCCTTATCTCGTTGTACTATGTGTGTCAAGGCCTTGCTTGTTTACATCCCTCAATTACTCACGCTCGTATCTTACAACTGCTTTGATCCCTGTTTCAAAACTTCGTTACGTATTTCTCACGCGCGTAGGTATTGCAATTTGCTTGCATATTTTGCGATCTTAATGTTCATTTATGAACAAACTTGTTTTTTCTCGACGTCACATTCGATGTGTTTTTGTATCCATGATTGTCATGTCACGTTTTTCGCTGACTTAAGTATTTTTCTGAGTAATCCCTTTCATACTCATTATAACTTGAGGTTATTGTTTATGGCTACTCGTTTGTTACCTATGGCGTTCTTGCTTTCTACTCGCATAGTTCCTTTGTTTATTTGGTATATTCTTGTCCTGAATAGATGTACTTGTTTCCATACGCTTTGTTTAAACTTGTTAATTCTCCTTTGGCATTGCATCGCAATCTTTACTAGTGCTTTATTTCCCTCAGCTTCCAGCTATTTCGTGATTGAAAGTATCGATAATTCTCGCCTTTTAACTCCGCTTTCCAATGACCCTGATAACCTCCTTCCACTTACACCTGGTCGCTTCTTTACACGCACTTCTCTCTCTGCCCATCCTCCCCTTCCTAATTCTTTCAGGGATTTTGATTTACCTATTGTTGGGCGTAAACTTGAAGCCCTCAGTAATTCTTTTTGGAAGAGGTGGAACTTGGAATATTTAACTTCCTTGCAGGGGAGACAGAAGTGGTTTCTTTCCAGTCCCGACATTAAAGTAGGGGACTTGGTCTTGGTTAGGGATATTTCACCCCCCCTAGTCTGGCCTTTTCGAAAAGTGACTAAGTGTTACCCTGGAAGAGATAGGAGAGTCAGGGTATTCAGAGTCTTGACCAATAATGGTCAGATCACAAGACCACTGCTTTTCAATTACTGTATCACTCTTAAATGTTTAATTGCTTATTTGTTCCCTGTTGGTGTCTGGCCCTCCCAGTATGGTGCATTCTTGGAATGCACGGTACCTGAGATTACAAATTTGAATACTTTTGCACGTTCTTTCCTTCCTTTTTGTCAAACACCAACAGTGACCTTCTGTTCTTTCTTAGGGGTTCAAATTTCTTATATTTTGTGTGAGTCTGTTCCAGATATATATTCTGTGACCCACCTAGCGTCATATAACGAATCTCTGAAGCTCTTCAACTCTTCCTCGCGCAAGAGGAATTCCACATCCATTTGGCTACCAGATACTGTTGTCAACTCTTTGAAGACCAGCTCACCAAGAAATCAATTATGTTTTGCTAAGTTGGTTATGCTGATATGTATACCTCTTGTTTCCTACCCCCACTCTCTCCCCCTTCCGTGGTCTCTCTGTGCTCCGCTGAGCTTCACTCACTTCTTCGTCTGCAGTTGACTCGATCAGTCAAAGCTCTTCTTGAGCTTAGCCTCCTCAAACTAAGAGGCTCACTCTATTCTACGCCATGTTGGCTAGATAGTCTTCAAGGAACTCCGACTTCAACATGAAATCGAGATAAGTACCATTTTTAAAAAGTTTTAACCTCATCTTCATGGTTTTAACTTTCAAGTGCTTTTAATTATAGGCAGTGTGAAATCATTTACTTTGGGGCAATAATCATTCTTCGTGGGTTTTGCCATGTTGAGCTTTTACTTGGATAAGCCAACCTTACTATAAAAGAGCTTTTCTTAAGCGATTCAAACGAGAAATCCTCTCGCTACGTGGGATATTATCTAATACCCGCTGCCTATAATTTTAAAACTATTTCCTCCGTTGGATTTTTTCAAACCCCATTTTCTGCTAAGGTCGTTCTGGAACCTTCTAGAACTTGTTCTCTATCTGCGAGTCCTGCCATCATGTATTTCTCACGTACTTGGGAGAATTCTGTTTAAAACTAAATTACCACAATAGTGAATTTTCGTCCGCCGCTGGAACATTCTATGGCGCATTTAATTGCAAATCACAACTGTTTCAAGAAATAGACGCTCATCTATATAGTGCAATCAGTTATCTCCATAATTGCAATAACTTTCTTTTTCATGAACTTTAGTGTTTCTATAGTGAACTTTGCATCCATCTTTACAGACTAGAGTGTTAATCAGTGCTTGTTCCACTTTTCTACCGCGTCGCGATCGTCCGGTTATATTAAATACGGCCATGAACATTGTTCCTATATCCCAATGATCTTTCCTTAACCTTCTACTAACAACCATTATTTATGAAATTGTAACTTTCTATAAGGTGTTACTCACGAAGTGCCCTTCCAACTTTGCTAGTTTAACATTAATTAAATTCTGCATAATTGCTTGTGTGATACAAGCTTTAAATCACGTTGTTCCTTTCCTATACATAGGGAAAACAATTCTCTACACTCTTGAGAGAGTCATGTTCAGGTTTCACGAAATGGAAACTGTCCCATTTTTCTCGTGATTCCCAATTAAACATAGGAAGTCTAGAAACTTCCTTTTCACTTTCTCCAGGTTTCACAGTAAGTGACCTGCCCTCTTTGTATAATTCTCATATATTAACTCTGTATAAATATAAGAAGTTGTAGGAACTTCCTTTTTATTCTTTATGTTTTCCATTTTGTTATCTTCGAAGTTGTTATTCTCGTTAGAATGTTCTTTCGAAGGTTTCGTATAGTACACTGCTTGTACTCCTGTAAATGTTAAAACTTTAATTATTCCATTTTGCCTATTTATGAAATCTTACCAAGATTTTAATACACGGTTAAAAAACCTTAAAAATTGTCAATTGCCTGGAGCAACTGTTTGATGTTAAGAGGTCTGCGACCCTATTTGTTAAAAGGTTCAAATGAACCATGTTCATTAAATTTATATTGCATAATTGTTAATTCCCTCAAACTTTCTGCATTGTTAAATAAATTAAATATTTGTTTTTGGATTCATCATTTCTTTGATAATACGGTTAGGCAGGATCCTGGCTTTCCTAGCTCTTCCTAGGTTTATGCCCTCGTTCACATACAATAAAGCTTTTACTATTTGTCTGGCCAGATCATCACCCTTCCCTATAGTACTTTCATTCGTGCTTGGGAGGAAATACATTACAGGTTCTCTCTGGCAAACTGCCCAAGCCTTATCTGCGGCTCCCGTTAGCCTCGACCAAGCTCGTAGCCATTTTAGGTATCCGAGCATATATTTGCGGTGGCAACCGCTTATAAATGAATTAAAAGTCAAATTAATAACTTTTGAGGGACTCTCCTCCTATTCTTCTATCCTTCTTTTCCAATCCCAAATCTACTTCCTTCTCTTAATCATCTTCCCTTGGTGGGTGGGTTATTCCCTAGCCTATAATCTACCCAGAGCTCACCAAAATAATGATGTGTAACAGTAAATGTTAGTCAATGAACAGTAATGCATTAGTAAACCCATGACACGATACCTAAGAGCTTTTCAAAAATTATTGATGTGTAACATCTAACCGGCAGTAGTGGCTACGCTGGCTAAAGCGCAGCATTAGGTCATGGGGCCAAGCTCTCTGCTGACTCGCTAGACGCGTGGGTTCGAGCCCCACCGTCGGCCGTCCTTGAAATGGTTTTCCGTGGTTTCCCCATTTTCGACACCAGGCAAATGCTGGGACGGTACCGTCTGACAGGCCACGGCCGCTTCCTTCCACATCCTTGCCCAATTTCATTCACCGTCATTCATTTCATCTCTCATTAACTCCTCTCATGAGGTTGGCGTCAGGAAGGGCATCGGCCGTAAAAACCATCGCCACAAAGACTTCCATCGCATCTCATCCCCGACCCCGTTGGAAAACGGGAATAATAAGGGGTAGACATACATACATTGATGTGTAACATCTTTCCGCTCGGTTGCTGGATAGTTTTGTGGGAGTGATTTTGAAAATTGGGGACGGAAGTGAATCGGGCGGAAGTGGATCGGACGGAAGTGAAGACGCACTGCCAGAAAAATGGGACGGAAGTGAATCGGGCAGAAGTGGATCGGACGGAAGTGAAGACGCACTGCCAGCTGGATGTACAATTGAAAATGTGTGTATTGGAAACAAGGCAGTGTGTGCTCTGTAGCGCGAGAATGTTATGGCAATACAGTAGCCAGTGCATTTTGCAGGCACTGGTTTGACGAGCACAGTGCAAGTGTTTCACCGACTTTCATTTATCATTGAGCGGTTTATGAAGCATCACGTTCAAGGTTGAATAGCACATGGGGTGGGACAAAGACGACAAATGACATTTAAGTAAGCGGCATTATCGTCAAGCTGTGGGTGAGTAGTCAAATATTAAATGCATAACAGAATGTTGTTATATGAGTGGAATAAAAGCTGTATTTTCATCATATGTGAGACTAGGTCATTTCATGATTGTAGGAAGCCATGTTTTGATTGCTTACGACGAACTGTATGAGAGCCTTGAGAATAATGAATGTTATAGTTACTGATGAATGTGCTCACAGTATTTGAGAGTACTGTCGACGTTGTGTGTCACTTTGTTATTATGAATTATTAATGTAAAAGGAAGGAAGGAAGCTTGTAGTTTTGCGTGTCCGTTAATCTCACGATCATCATCCACGGTACCTCCCTTTTACGTGGAATGCGAACCACAGGACATGCCATTTCAATTCGAAAATCTCACATGTGATGAACCCGCTGAGCTATGGTTCATGTGATATTTTTGTGACGGAATAATTATTATGGGATGTAGTACTTTTGAACATACCCAGAATACCACGTGGAGCAGTGAGCTCATGCTATACTCTTTGAAGTAGCGCTCAATTGCATTTTTGACTTTGGAGGTCTTGTTAATCACTTTTATCCTTTCATAAGACTCAGAATATTCTAATTCGTCATTCTGTATTATTGAATCATTTTGGTGAATGATTATTACGTTTTTGGTAAGGTATAACACTTGCAGATACGCAAGGAGCTATGAAAGTAGTCGCTCAATGACTTCGTTTTGGCGACCTACTTCCGAGTGAAAGTCAGTGACGACACTACATCTGGAGATCTGACGCCAGACAGGCGTTTTTCGAGTATCCGTCCGTCGCGACGTGGACATTATAAATATTTTTGTGCTCAAGTGAGCAACCGACTGCATCGTGTGTTGAAAATAACTATACTAACGTTGTCACACATTGTGGACATATTATTGTTCTACGAAAGGCCATATTAGGCAATATTTTCTACAAACTGTAATTGGTGCCATACGCCAGATATTTTTCCCACGTGTAAGTGGAAGGGCAAAGTGCCACGCCGAAAATATAAGAGTTATCGTCTGATAATTGTGCCAAGACGACGTGATTATTACTGCCAACGATCACAACATTATTGCTACGGAAATTCTGAATTGAAAATATCTATTTTATCGCGGATGCCACGTGATTGATAAAACGTGATACAATTGCACGTGCTAACAAGCAAAGCATCGCATCGTGTTGAATCTTGAGGATCAACAGGCTGAAAACTACAAAATACTGTGGAGAACACTATTATTTGCATCGTCCACAATAATCACGCCAAAACGCTGAGAGGAACGAGATATTTCGACATTTTCGACATCATGCAAGACATTGAACTTTTCCACGCCATGGTGAAGAAGACGATTATGGGCTAATACCATTCCGGTATGAGGGGGACGTCGTGATGGAGACCACCAGCTTGATGGAACGTCAGGATGCCGAGGACGCAGACGAAGGAACGTGGATGCCGACTTCCAGGCACATTCCAGACCTTTTTGGGAGACCATCATCCGGAGGCGAACGAACCCTGGTTGCTTGGGAGGTCCAGATTGGTGAATCCGTGGAGGACAGGACCATGCTGGAGAGCCAAGCAGAGTTTTTCGCGACCCTGGTCGATGAATGTCTGAGCCGATGTGAGAGCTACCAAAAGTCGTGAGTTTGGGCACCTTTTCTTTTGTAATAGTCCGCGGTGGTATATTTAGATATCGTAGTTTTTTTTTGTGAATCAACCGCACTTATGTGTCAGCCATTTGCTAGGTAGGGTTGTAATTAGTATAATTGTTGTTTATTTCAGTCATTGTGAGTCACCCTGTGGGGTAGACCAGTTTTGGTTAACCCTGGTGCCGTCCTGATGGACGTCGTACCACGTTATAGCCGACCCACTGCCAAACATGACTGTAATCATTTGCAGCTATTTTGCTCAGCCATGTGTAGGATGTTTATCCGTGGTTTCATTCAGATGTCATCGTCACTTTATTTAACTGCAATCTTTGCAACCAGTCTGTTGAGACTTATGACCTCGTTAGATAGGTCGTATCGTTAGGAAACCAACTGTAGTTTCCAGTTTTATAAAAATATGCTGTATTTTCATTTTTGAAAGCGCTCAGAAGCCAATTTATAGTCAAATACTGACAGATTTATTATTTTGGAGAAAGTGTAGATGTCAAGCATCGAACTAAGTGCACTATCGCATCATTATGCAGGTCTAGAGTTGCAGATCTGTGCCATATTTATCAATTTGTTACTACTTTGTTTCTGTCATGAGGACACAGGTGTTAATGTTATACTGAGAACTTAATAAGTGTTATATCTTTGATGAGCAAAGGAGCTCGTGAGACATGCTGTTATGTCTGTGATTTACTAATCTTTGAAATGAAGGACTGCGATACTTTATTGTACAGTTAAATTGTAACGTGTTTAGCACACGGATTCTATAAGGTTTTTGAACCAAGCATATGCTAAGAATGACAAGGCCAAATATTACGGTATTATATAATGTTAAAACTAGCCGGCCTTGCCTGTTGAAAAATGTGGTCAGTGAAGGACTGCAATTTGTGAAGTTGTCACCAATAAACTGGTTTGTTGACCCAGTAACCTTGAAAACAAATGCTTGAAAGCGAGACAGAACTACGATAACATAGGACAGAATGTTGATTTCATTCATCTCTTTCTTTCAAAGCAGCTATTGCTCATGAAACCCAGTGTTTCTTACTGTATTTTTGTTCATTTGTTTTTCTTGGATTTTCATTCTGTTAGTTAGATATTTTGCTGCGAGGAATGTCATTTCGACATGTCCAGGGTTGTCAGGTTTCTTTATGCATTGTTGGCGATCCTCTTGAGAGAGGCAAATTATAATGAAGGCAATTTGGTTATTAAATGCGAGGTTTTTGCCGCAGGTAACCCATGATATTATGTGCCTTGAGTGAGTAAGACGTGCCATTGTTGTAAGTCGCGCATCTGTTGTTGTTATGAGGCATTATTATGAGAGTTGTTGAAAGCGAGGTATTTACCGCTGATAACTCGTGTTATTGTGAGTCCGAGCCGAGTTTGCTCGTTGAGTTTTCCGACTATTGAGTCGATGTTTTGCTGCGGGAGAATGATCTTTAGAAAACTACTCCTTGTCAGGCCTTTGTCAGAATACGCCATAAACCTACGGAAGGAACATAAACCGACATAATAAACATCATCCGCATAATTGTTTTAAACAAGATCTAACTAACATATTGTTTCCATTTAAACTTTGACATTCTTACACTTGAACCTGCTGAAATGGCCGTGCAGATGAAGGGATTTCCAATATTGGAAACGACAAAGACTGTAGACATTTTTGTTGTGACCTGGCGCACACATGAACCATTAGTTCATAGTGTGTGGAGCGCAGGCCATGTGATTGTCAGACGTGGTTTAAACTACGCTATCACCGACATTACTATCAAGCTAGATGACAATGGTTTACAAAGAGTTAACCATGGGGCAGGAAGGCATTATAATAAAAACTGTGTTGTACTATAATTATTGATGTCATGAAACTGTATTTTTTCCCCATGTTACCTTTATTGCGTGCTATTTAGCACATGATTGTTGATTAGATTAATTGTTTTTAAATGGCTGTACACTTAGCTTTGTATTGTAACTGTTTTGCTATTACGGACGTCACCGCCGTAACTTTGAATGATAACTGATAGGACTTAGCTAGAAAAGTTAAATGTAAATGTGGAAATGGTACCACCATAACTTAGCTTTGCTTTGCTCCTTCACTTAAATGTAACTTCATATTAGCTTGATCATGTAACTTGTATTAGGGATTTTGCGTCGTACCATTTACCCAGCGTTGTTGCTGTTGCTTACTTATTGTGTATTAGATCTTTCGCGAGGGTTAATGTAACTTCATTGTTAGGGACTTGAACTTTTATTATCATTAACTTTTAGCTTGCGGATTAGCCGAATATAACCCTCCGAACTAGGATAGGGGTTTGTGGAAATCTACAATAAATTTTCACGGTGTTTTACATAAGCCTGGATGTTTAATTTCACAGTCTAGTTTTTGAGGTGAACCTTTCCTTAGGCCGTCTTTGACCATCGCAACCATGTACCACGCTCCCCGTGGACTATAGAACCTCGTGCCGCATTGGCCTATTGTTAGGAAGTTCCCCTGATCCTCACGGCAAACTTTTAAAGGTCCGACGGGGGAGATGTTAGGAGAGTCATCGCGGTTGTTGGCTATCCCGACAGCTTTACCGGAGGACTTCTGTAGGTCACTCACAAATATGTGCCGTTGCCACCCGGCTGACGGTCACAGTATTGACCAGGAATCAAACCCGGTCTACCTTGGTGAGAGACTAACAGCTTGACCGCTGCGCCACAAATGTGACAGTAGCATATCTCCTATTAAATCTATACATTCATCATAGTACCAGTATGAAAATGGAGTGTAAATTAACATTTTAAGAATGTCCAAACTGTGTAGTATACGAGTAGGCAGTGCGTCTTCAGATGTTACACATCATATGCGACTACTGTAAGGCTCATATCTTTTTTTTAAATATGCTTTTAACCTTATATTAAGCACCCGGTTCACAAGACTCATAACTGCAATGTTATGGTAAAACAAACAAAAATCTATATTTCAAAACAAGCAAATGGATTAGTCAATGTATACTGGAAAACGTTTTGTAGACACTCAAGTCCACAAGACTAATTAAATTAGTAACTGTCAGGTTGGCCGAGTGGTTAAGGTGTTTGACTTAAGATCAAATTTCCTATACAAGGAAGCAAGGGTTCGAACCCCTTACCTGACATAACTGTTGCCTGAACATGGCTTGACGATACTGTATTATTATAATACTCGGTATACAAACTATAGATAGAGTGTTTTGTTTAAGATCACTCTCTCTCTGAACATAGCTGGAGACTGTTGATGGTTAACGATGGCATTAATAGTAGGACGTGGGGATAGCAATTAAGAAAAACAAACAATGAAAATTCACAGCCTGCTTCCAGTCTCCGACCGGGTCAGGAATGGAATGAATGAAGCCCCTATCTAGCGGCGGCGAGGATATGAACTGTGCCGGCTGCCGAGGCCTGACGCACTCCTCTGAGGCAATGATTAAATGAATGACAGATGAAATGAAATGATAGTGGAGAGTGTTGCTGGAATGAAATTTTGACAGGGAAAACCGGAGTACCCGGAGAAAAACCTGTCTGCCTCCGTTTTGTCCAGCACAGATCTCACATGGAGTGACCGGGATTTGAACCACGGACCCAGCGGTGTGAGGCCGGCGTGCTGCCGCCTAAGCCACGGAGGCTTAAGAAAAACAAACAATACTTATACAAATTTTTATTTATTTAATGTAAGTACTTGTACAATAGTTACATACAAAATACATTTCTCTTCTCTATTACTATTAAGTCCTTTTTGATCCTCTTTCATATGAAGGGTAGATAACCTTGTAGTTTAGTCCCTTAAAACAACAACACCACCTTTTGCATAGTATGTGATGTTGATGACTCTTGAGACGTGGAAGTTGGATTAAACATACCTTTTACAGCAGGGGTTAAATGTTGCTCCATAAACACTGCACTATTTAGAGTAGCAACATTTTTTTCTTGAACTGGCTTTTTAGCACTGTCATGATTTTTTGTTGACACTAACAGTGTTTCATTTGGTACACCACATTGATGATCACTCACACTTAAAACTTTACCATTTAGCCTTTTTAGATTGCCTCGACATCTTTTTGACCTCTCTTTTGAGCATCGCCAAAATATTATTCCTTTTACATTTTGACGATTGTAGTTATAAGAATAACCTTTATAGAGTACACGTTGTTTACCTTTGTTAGTTGTAGTAAGTTCCATAGTAGCAACTAACCTGTTAGTATGATTTGCTCACTGCAAAGGTTATAACTGTTCTGATAATAAAATCATTTAGCGTTGGCTTTTATATTTAATATGTACAGTTTGAAGTGACAGCAAAAGTGAAAGCAAAGTGCTAGAAAACTGGTAGAAAATATTACATGTATTGTTAAAAAATATTTTAAGCGGTTATGTGGCTCCATTACATAATAATTTTGGTGAAACGAAGCTCATTTTCTGTATCCAATAGTTCTTCCTCATATTCAGTATAACCAGCCTGTTTATAGGCATGCAATTGCTGAAGCCGCCGGATTAGCTTACTTGGATTGTTCCAGTAGACAAATTTATCAAATGATTTCTTTGGTGTAAACAAAGCATTACCATTATCATTATTATCATCATCATCATCATCATCATCATTATCATCATAACCATTATCATCATCATTATAATCATTATCACTATTACTATATAGTCCTTTTTGATCCTTTTGCAATACCATATTTTGCACAGTCTGTGTTTCCTTTGATTGTGTTGAGAGTTTTTCAGACATAGACAACTGTCCTAACACGACTTTGTGAGGAGATGATAAATGCTTTTTAACAAACAGTCCACTATCTTGAGCTGCAATATCTTTTTCTGGGACTACTGTCGACCAAAGTATTATGTGTACTCGAGTTTGAAGGTTGTTTGTGAAGTAACCAATGGACCTACATAAAATCCAATACCATCAACATTTTCGTCGTTCTATCTAACGTTAGTTCATGCAGGTTTGGATTTTTAAATTTATATTTTAATATTTGTTATCGCAGTTGGAACACAAAAAGTGCCCGTTTTTAAGAGTGTTTCAACCATGCGTCACATTTAAGAATTATTATCTCAAAAGCCCGACATCAGATCGAATCCAAGTTTTAACACAATATACATTGGAATGTTGTATAACTGGTTTATTAATTTCACAATTTTGTGTGTCCAAGAAACAAAGTTGTTATCATTGTTGTAAGGTAACTTTTTCTCGGCTCAGGTGGTTGGAAAATGTAGTTCTTGGTTGCGTTGTAATCATTATACATCAAAAAATTATGCTGTATGACTGTGAAATACGTAAATTAATTCACTTATTTTATATCGGTTTGTATTTGTACGAGGAAATAACACATGGTTCTCCAGCTAGCCGCTTAAGGAAAAGCTGTACAGCGTTGCTGAGATGGAGCCCATCACTTCCGAGCGAGATGCGCCATGATGCGTGTGGGCACCATTTCGGCAACGCTGTATAGCTGCTCACGGAGCGGCTAGCTGGTGAAACATGTGTTATTTCCCTTTAGAAATACAAACCGATATAAAATAAGTGAATTAAGTTACGTATTTCACAGTCATTCAGCATAACGTTTCGATGTATAAGGATTGCAATGCAACCAAGAACTACATTTTCCAACCACCCCGAGCCGAGAAAAAGTTACCTTACAAAAATGATAACAACTTTGTTTCTTGGACACACACAATTTTGAAATTAATAAACCAGTTATACAACATTCCAATGTATATTGTGTTAAAATTTGGATTCGATCTGATGACGGGTGTTTGAGATAATAATTCATAAATGTGACGCATGGCTGAAACACTCTTAAAACGTGCACTTTTTGTGTTCCTACTGCGATAAAAATTATTAAAATATATATTTATTAAAAATTCCAAACCTACATGACCTAACGTAAAATAGAACGACGAAAATGATGATGTTATTGGATTTTATGTAGGTCTATTGGGTACTTCACAAACAACCTTCAAACTCGAGTGCACATAATACTTTGGTCGACAGTAGTGTTTTAGCATTTTGAAGAGGTTTTTTTTAAACTGCAGCGATGTTTTATCTGGTACACTACATTGATGATCACTCATACTTAAGATCTCACTACTTTTACTTTTCAGGTCACCTCGACACTGTTTTGAACGATGTTTTGAACAACGCCAAATAACAGTTCCATTTTTATTGATTCGTTTTACAATATATGTATATCCTTTATAGTATGCATATGGCTTACCATGGCTATTCGTTGATACTTCCATATCAATTGTCAAGCATGAATTAATCTCTAGTAAAGTTCACTCGATAATATAAATAATAGTTTAAAGTGGGTGCAAAAATGGGTGGAAAATTGGGTGCAAAAGAGGGTGCAAAAGATGGTGCAAAAGTGGGTGCAAATGAGGGTACAAATGTGGGTGCAAAAGTGGGCGTAGTTTATAGTAGGCACAATTTTTACTAGAATGTGTTTTGGGACTGGCTATGACGTCATATAGGTAAGAAACGGGTCACACTATGCTTTCGACTGCCGAGTTTCAACTACTTTTCAAGGTCACTCTCTCGAACATTGCCGGAGACTGCCGATAAACACCTATGTTCCCACGGCACAAACCTATGCTGCGCGTGGCCCTCGGCAGTGGGAACATAGGTGTTTATCGGCAGTCTCCGGCAATGTTCGAGAGAGTGACCTTGAAAAGTAGTTGAAACTCGGTAGTCGAAAGCATAGTGAGACCCGTTTCTTACCTATATGCCGTCATAGCCAGTCTCAAATCACATTCTAGTAAAAATGTGCCTACTATAAACTGCACCCATTTTTGCACCCACTTTTACACCCACGTTTGCACCCACTTTTGCACCAACTTTAAACTATTATTTATATTATCGAGTGAACTTTACTAGAGATTAGTTCATGCTTGACAATTGATATGGAAGTATCAACGAATAGCCATGGTAAGCCATATGCATACTATAAAGGATATACATATATTGTAAAACGAACCAATAAAAATGGAACTGTTATTTGGCGTTGTTCAAAACAGTGTCGAGGTGAGCTGAAAAGTAAAAATAGTGAGATCTTAAGTATGAGTGATCATCAATGTAGTGTACCAGATAAAACATCGCTGCTGTTTAAAAGCTCTTCAAAATGCTCATACACTAGTCCCAGAAAAAGATATTGCAGCTCAAGATAGCGGACTGTTTGTTAAAAAGCATTTATCATCTCCTCAGAAAGTCGTGTTAGGACAGTTGTCAATGTCTGAAAAACTCTCAACACTATCAAAGGAAACACAGATTGTGCAAAATATGGTATTGCAAAATGATGAAAAAGGACTATATAGTAATAGTGACAATGATTATAATGATGATGATGATGATGATAAAGGTTATGATGATAATGATAATGATAATGGTAATGCTTTGTTTACACTAAAAAATCATTTGTTAAATTTGTCTACTGGCCAATCCAAGTAAGCTAATCCGGCGGCTCCAGCAATTGCATGCCTATAAACAGGCTGGTTACACTGAATATGAGGAAGAACTATTGGATATAGAAAATGAGCTTCGTTGCACCAAAATTATTATATAATGGATCCACATAACCGCTTAAACTATAAGGTGCGTTCAAAAAGTAACGAGCCGGAGGCTGTAATACGCAAACCGGTGACGACATCGGCTAATCGTGGCGTGTGTAACGAGGTGTGGTTCCGACCAGAGCATGGAGGGTCACAGCCCATTACTAGAGGGCACGCGTGCACGTCACGTGACGATACAAAGCAAGCAGCAGCATGCATCAATCGTCCAACGCTGCCAGTCGCATTGCAAACAGTGACATGGAGGCGTCAAACGAAGAGCAAAGAGGTGTTGTTCGGTTTCTGACAGCGGAAGGAGTAGGGGCAACGGAAATTCATTGCCGAATGTCACAAGTGTACGGCGAACACTGCATGTCCCTTGCAAGAGTCAAGGCGTGGCACAAGCGCTTCAGGGAAAGACGGGTGTCGTTAGCCAATAATGCCCGGTCTGGGGCACCCCTTGCATTACTGATGACAACGTCCAGGTGGTTGATGCACTCATTACCCAGGACCGTCGAGTGACAGTGAACGCCATAGCCGCCGTGGTCGGATTGGGCGTCGGAAATGTGCACACCATCATGAAGGAACGACTGCACTTGCGCAAAGTGTGTGCCCAATGGGTGCCCCACAGTCTTCAACCACACCAGGAAGCATGTCGAATGGCTTACTGTCTTGGTCCTGGTTGGACGATAGATGCATGCAGCAGCTTGCTTTGTATCGTCACGTGACGTGCACGCGTGCCCTCTAGCGACGGGCTGTGACCTTCCACGCTCGGGTCGGAACCACACCTCGTTACACTTGCCACGATTAGCCGATGTCATCACCGGTTTGCCTTCGGCTCGTTACTTATTGAACGCACCTTATATTTCTTAACAATAGATGTAGGCCTACTATTTTCTACCATTTTTCCTACCACTTTGCTCCCACTTTTGCTGTCACTTCAAACTATACATATTAAATATAAAAGCCAACGCTAAATGATGTTATTATCAGAACAGTTATAACCTTTGTAGTGAGCAAATCATACTAACAGGTTAGTTGCTACTATGGAACTTACTACAACTAACAAAGGTAAACAACGTGTACTCCATAAAGGCTACTCTTTTAAATATAATCGTCAACATGTAAAAGGAATAATATTTTGGCGATGCTCAAAAGAGAGGTCAAAAAGACGTTGAGGCAATCTAAAAAGTCTAAATGGTAAGGTTTTAAGTGTGAGTGATCATCAATGTGGTGTATCAAATGAAACACTGTTAGTGTCAACAAAAAATCATGACAGTGCTAAAAAGCTAGTAAAAAAATGTTGCTACTCAAGATAGTGCAGTGTTTATTGAGCAACCTTTAACCCCTGCTGTAAAAGTTATGTTTAATCCATCTTCCACGTCTCAAGAGTCATCAACATCACAGACTATGCAAAAGGTGGTGTTGTTGTTTTAAGGGGCTGAACTACAAGGTTATCTACCCTTCATATGCAAGAGGATCAAAAAGGACTAAATAGTAATAGAGAAAAGAGAAATGTATTTTGTATGTAACTATTGTACAAGTACTTACCGGTACATTAAATAAATAAAAATATTGTATGGGTATTGTTTGTTTTTCTTAATTGCTATCCCCACGTCCTACTATTCATGCCATTGTTAACCATCAACAGTCTCTAGATATGTTAAGAAAGAGAGTGATCTTAAACAATACACTCTATCTATGGTTTGTGTACCGAGTATCATAATAATACAGTGTCGTCAAGCCATGTTCAGGCAATAGTTACGTCAGGTAAGGGGTTCGAACCCTTGCATCCTTGTATAGGAAATTTGATCTTAAGTCAAACACCTTAACCACTCGGCTAACCTGACAGCATAATTTAATTAGTCTTGTGAACTTGAGTGTCTACAAAACTTTTTCTAGTATACATTGACTAATCCATTTGCATGTTTTGAAAAGTAGATTTTTGTTTGTTTTACCATAACATTGCAGTTAGGACTTGGGAACTGGGTGTTTAATATAGGGTTACAAGCATTTTAAAAATAATTTTAGGAAAGCTCTTAGGTATCGTGTCATGGGTTTTAGTAATGCATTACTGTTCGTTGACTAACATTTACCGTTACACAACATTATTATGGTGAGCTCTACATGTTGTTGTTTGAGTATTCCGTCTTTTGACTGGTTTAATTTAGATCTCCATGCCTCCCTGTCCCGAACTAATCTTTCATCTCTACAAGCCGGACGTTTGTTTTAGACGATCGCTCTTGACCTCGAAGCTTGCGGGTGTGCCTGTACACAGTCACTCTCTAGCCCTATCGCTTCACATTTGTCACCAACGATCTGATGTAATGGAATCCAGACTTGAGCACTTGACGACACCAGCGTGCAGACAGTACAGTCTACGTCGAAGTATTGTGTGACGCGGAAGTAGGCTACAAGTTACATAGTTACGAACAGAACGCCATTACATTTGCCAATGACTGTACTTCAGCAGTAGCATGAAGCTGCTTTGTCAATCATCTGACCGCATGGAGCAAGTGACAATAACACAGGTAGAGTAGTAACTCGCCTCCAGGCTTCCATTAAGATTTTTCAATCGTCTGAAACGTCCAGCCTGCATGTAGCTACCACACCCTACATAAAACCCACTACATGTATTTCCATGTGTTGCAAATAACCCCTGTGATTTAACAGTGCGTATACCATTCTCTTACACTAGTCTGCTACCTATAAAATATGCGACAAGATACTTCTTGTTGTTAAAGTAAATCCCACTTCCTGTATGTCCATGCGTGTTAAATAACCCCTTTTGATATACCGGTAATAGTACATATTCCATTTTTTTACACCACTCAGCTACTAGTAACAACATGCGACAAGACCTTTCTTGTTGATAAAGTAAATTCCACTACATATAAGTCCATGCGTGTTAAATAACTGCTTGTAATTTAATAATGCATATTCCATTCCCTTTTAACACTAATCATAATCAACTTCTTGTAGCAACATGTGACAAAATATTTCTTGTTGTGAAAGTAAATCCCACTACCTGTATGTCCATGTGTGTTAAATAACCCCTTGTGATTTAATAGTCCATATTCCAGTTTCCTACACCTCTCAGCTACCTGTAACAATATGTGATAAGATCGTTCTTCTTGTTAAAGTAAATCCCATTAATAATAATAATAATAATAATAATAATAATAATAATAATAATAATAATAATAATAATAATATCGTATGGCCTCGGGTGCCGAGTGCAAGCTTTGTTATTTGACACCCAAAGGGTAGCTTGCATGTCGAAATTACTGGGTGTCATAGTATGTGTGTGTGTGACTATATACGCCCTACCAACCTATGTTTAGTTTTGTTAGAATATGGTAAAAACACGTTGATAACCTGTGCTATTGTAATGGCTGCATTAGTGTGTGTACTTGTAATTTAGATGAGGATTGGAAGGAGGCGGCCAAGGCCTTTAGTTAAGATATATCCCAGCATTTGCCTGGAGTAGAAGTGGAAAACCACAGAAAACTACTTCCAGGATGGCTAAGGTAGGAATCAAAACCCAGCTCCTCTCAGTTTTTGTCTCACAAGGCTGAGTGCCGTTTCAGTCCTGAGACCACAAATTAAATTTCTTAGCAGAGCCTGGAATCGAATCTGTATTTCAATTATGACAGCCAAGATTATTAACCGTTATAGGCCTACAACGAGGTGGACATTAATATTTCATTAGTTGCTGTTGTTTCATTTGAGGGGACTGAGACATCGTGGTCATATAGCCTCGTGTACTTGGTGAGTGTGGAATTTGTCTGATAACCTGTATGATTGTGATGGCTGTATTAGTGTGTGTATTTATAATTCTGACGAGGATTGGAAGGAGGCGGCCGAGGCCTTCTCTTAAGATATATCCCAGCATTTGCCTAGAGTACAAGTGGAAAACCACTGAAAACTACTTCCAGGTTGGTTGAGGTAGGAATCAAACCCACATTTTCTCAGTTTTTGCCTCACAAGGCTGAGTGTACCCCGGGGTCTTTGTAAGGAGAGGGAAACATCTTGTCCACTGAGCTATTACGCCTTTTCTTCTCTCTCTTTAGTGTTGCCTGTTCTAGTCCTAAGTCTGGATTCAAGTTAAGACCTCAAGTACAAAATTACTCAACATTGGACCATTAAAATGGTCGATCTTGGTTACATAATGATGTTATTCCATGTCTGTTTAATAAAGCCATTTAGGCAGGTTTGCTACTTCAAAGCACGTCTTGGCCGATAACCTCGATGTTAGGCCCCTTAAAACAACAATTATCATCATCATCATATTCAAAGCACGTCACGACCGGAAACAGATTATATTTCCGTCAATGTATCAATAGTGTCTGTTGGGCGATGTAGTTGCAGTCTTTGTTTGTGGACTTGCTAAAGGAATATTTAGTCATTAGTATAGCATGTTTAAGTGTATAAAAAAATTGGAATAATGTGGTCAATAGGCTCATGTGTTTACATGTATGTAGGGACATTTCTGTCATCAGCCCCTTGTGTTGTGTTTTTTAAGTTTTCCGCCGCTAGTCACATGTAGCTTGAAAAAAAATACGCTGACAGCCTAGTAAAATTAGGTGTGTAAAAAACTTTGGGACACCTTGGTCATCAGTCCCGTGATTTTTTAAAACAATTTTAGGAATTGTAATTAATTTTTCACCAATTTAAAGGAACCGTTTTCATGTATATAGTAATTAGTCAGCGCCTGTTTACTAGCATCTACCATTATATTATAGTGAGTTAAAAAGCACAGAATGCTGTGAAAATTTGGCATCCTAGGCGTCGGATTTCCTAATATTGTTGGTTTTGCTAAATACCTAGTGTTGTCTTCCATGGATAGGCGAATCCCAATACAGGTGAGTGTTAACAATTTTATATAGTGTTGTTTGAGTCTTCAGTCTTTGAGGGTTTTGATGCAGTCCTCCATACCTCCCTGAGCTAAACGTTTCATCTCTACATAACTACCACAACCTACATTCAAGCAATCTGTTTAACATATTCTAATCTTGGTCTACCCCTACAGTACTTGTCATCGACCCTTTCTTCCATAACTAAGCTTGCTATTCCTGGGTTTCTTAGTATGTTCTACCAACTTATCTCTTGTGTTTTGTTAGAATATGCTAAAAAACTTAATAACCTGTGCTATTGTATGGCAGTAAGAGTGTGTGTACTTGTAATTCAGATGAGGATTGGAAAGGAGGCTGCCGTGGCCTTAATTTATGAACCATCCCAGCATTCACCCGAAGTACAAGTGGAAACCACCTAAAACCACTTCTAGGTGACTGAGGTGTGAATCAAACCCTTCTCTTTTCACTCAAGGCTGAGTGTATCCCGTTCCAACACTCAGACCTGAATTAAATTTCTTGGTAAAGCCAGGAATTAAATCCAAGAATAGCGGTGGCATCCAAAATTACTAGCCGCTACACCACGAGGTGGACATGAATATTTCATTAGTTGCTGTCGTTACATTTGAGGGGACTTTGACATCGTGGTCATATAGCCCCGTGTACTTGGATGAGTGTGGAATTTGTCTGATAACCTGTATGATTGTGAGGGCTGTATTAGTGTGTGTATTTATAATTCTGATGAGGATTGAAAAAGGCAGCCGAGGCCTTCAGTTAAGATATATCTCAGCATTTTCCTGGAGTTGAAGTGTAAAACCACAGAAAACTACTTCCAGAATGGCTGAGGTAAAAGTCTAACCTACATCTTCTCAGTTTTGTCACATAAGGTTGAGTGTACCCCATTGCAGCCCTCCTACCTGAATTAAAATTGTTAGCAGAGCCATGAATCAAACCCTGATTTGATAGGTGACCGACAAGAATACTAACCATTACACCAAGAGATGTTTCATGAATATTAGTTGTTGTTGTCGTCGTCGTCGTCGTCATTGCCATTGTTGTTGATTCTTTATGAGCCTTGCAATATTGTTACCATGTAGCCCAGTATACTGTACTTTAGTGTGTGTTTTGTCTGAGTAATCAAATCGTTAGATTTATCACATACATACATACATACATACATACATACATACATACATACATGCATACATACATACATACACACTCACACTCACAGTAGAGCCAGCTGCTGCTTTGGCGGAAGTGTAACGTAACACTTATTGCAGGCTACGGTGTATTCTTATCAAGACAGGTCGGGCAAGGCCTACTGAACATTGTAATCATTTTTATATATACATCGCCGTGCGTATAATGTGTGTTTAGGTTTTCAGTCTTTGAATGGTTTAACACAGCTCTCCATGCCTCCCTGTCCTGAGCTAATTGATTCGTCTCTACATAGCTACCACACCCTGCTACCACATATTCTAACCTTGGTCTACTCCTACAGTTCTTGTCCTCGACCCTTCCTTCCATAACTGAGCTTGCTATTCCTAAATATATTAGTATGTGTTCTACCAACCTATCTCATTTTGTTAGAATATGGTAAAACGCGTTGATAACCTGTGCTATTGTAATGGCTGTATTAATGTGTGTACTTGTAATTTAGATGAGGATTGGAAGAAGGCGGCCAAGGCCTTTGTTAAGAGATATCCCAATATTTGCCTGGAGTAGAAGTGGAAAACCCCAGAAAACTACTTCCAGAATGGCTGAGGTTGGAATCAAAACGTAGCTCCTCTCAGTTTTTGCCTCACAAGTCTGATTGTACCCCATTCCAACCCTCAGCCCAAAATTAAATTTCTTGACAAAGCCAGGACTCGAACCCGGGCCTCCGCAGTAACAGCTAAGAATGCTAGCCACTACACCAAGAGGTGGACAATATAAGGCTGGTCTTGATTGTACATGGTCAATCAATAATTACCTAATAATAATAATAATAATAATAATAATAATAATAATAACAATGAGAAATATTCCATTTAGCAACTACACGGCCGAACTCTCCCTGTGACGACATCCACGGTCTCAGGGCGTGGCGGCCATCTTGCGCATTAGCCCCTGTGCCAGCTATTACTGTCCCTTCCATAAGAATAACATAGGGTTGGTTGCGCGCGGCCGCCATCTTGCGCACTAGCCCCTGTGCCAGAATCGGCCGTTATATCCTACTCACGTTGCGTAATGAGCAGCAGGGTCGCCACGTGGAACGACTCTTGTAGTGCATACGTGTCTGTAGTGAAGTGGGATGTGTGCAATCAAGTCAAACAGTTTTGGTATCGAAACGATACATTTCCGGACATGGGTTCCTAACCAAAATGTGATCTACTTAGTCCCCTCTACAACTCCCAGAAGTTGGTAATAGGTATTATGAATTCCCCTGTATAATGGGACAGCACCCCCAGACGACGCAGCCAAATGGGATTTGTTCACTTAATGGTACTTTCAATGTCTGTCCGCACGGCTAATTCGTTTTCTTGTCCGCTACGTATGGAAAAGGTAGAGATACTTGTTGCCTCATTGAACACAAAGTACTGCGTTATGAACGTCAGGGAAGGCCGGCCCCGAGTCCGAGGTTCAGTCGACGACGATGCTGATGTTGATGCCATAGCACTGACTTTCTCCTACACTGGTATACCATACCAAACCATTTTTAAATACAGTAATCAATATTTTATTAACACAACTCAACTTCGCATCCAAAAACATTCCAAAGACACTACACACACAAATAACAAAACCAAAACTATGTAAATCAAAACACTGTCTATTTTCTACAGGAAGTCGATTGCTCGAACGAGCTTTAGTTCACTTTCTCCACATTCTCCCACATTGCAAAAGGTAGTTTTGCAACACACACTCATAAACTGAGTCAACATTCCAAAATTATAGTTGAACATTGAGCTCAGGAATGTGAACCACTATAAGTCTGGTTTCTTGGGTTGCCTAACAGTTCTCCCACAACGAGTCTTGAATTCACTCTCCTTTCCAATTCCAGATTTACTGCAGGGAATGTCTTCATTAAGGACCGGGTCACTTAGTCGGTGTTGTGAAGTGTTGATAGAATCACCTTTGTTAAGACAGTTTATGCCTAACGAATAAAGTCGCTGTGGACGAAGTAGAATGCCAGTTGCTGTTTTAATTTTAACCAGACGAGTCACACTGTCGCTTCCACATAACAGCTCCACCACTCTTCCTAAGGGCCAGTTGATCCGTTTCTTGTTGTCGCTCTCCACCAGTACTATGTCTCCTACTTGTATGGATCCCTGTTGCTTTTTGCTCCGTGATCGGAGAAATCCCAGGTATTCTTTTTTGAAGCGATTTCTCAGGCTCTCCCGAACAGCTTGTAGATAACGCCATCTGTTGTTAAAACTGCTGGTTTGAATTTGGTCTAAGTCGGTTACATCATTACCCTCTAGGCTCTGTAGGAACACGGAGGGTCTGAGTGGCTTGAGTTCATCTTCTTCAGAAAGACAAGTCAAAGGTCTGTTGTTCATCAGGTTTTCACAATCGCACAGAAGAGTACACATTTCCTCATAATTTAGGCAAGCTTTACCCAAATTACGGCGAAGCAAATCCTTTAGAATCTTAATCAACCTTTCCCAGAATCCTCCCCACCAGGCTGCAGTGAGAGGGTTCAGCTTCCATTTAATCTTCAGAAGGCTGAACGTCCCCTCTATTTCAGTCCAATCCAATTGCTCCATGGTTCTGCGAAGTCCGGTGAAATTCGTCCCATTGTCCGAATACATGGTATTCACTCTTCCTCTTCTTGCCACAAATCGGCGTAGTGCTTGGATATATGCTACTGTACTAAGTGAAGTGATCAATTCCAGATGTACAGCCCGATAAACCGCACAAGTGAATATCACAATCCATCCCTTTTCTCCTCCTCGTAGAAACACAGGGCCGGCCAAGTCTGTGCCTGTGATCTGGAAAGCAGTCGATGCCTTGATTCGATCCTGTGGCAACGGAGGAAAAGGTACCTCAAAACCCTTAGCAGAGTAACGACGACAGATCACGCATTTCCGAACAACTGCTGCCACCGTCCTTCTTCCTCTAATTATCCAAACCCTTTGGCGCAACAAAACAAGCAGTGTGTGAGTCCCAGCATGGTTATGGAATCGATGAAATTGTTCAATCATTCTTTCAACCATCACATGTTTTGATGGAAGTACAACTGGATAGGTATACTCAGGATTGTCGTCAGAATCAATGAATCTCGACTTCATGCGTAGAATTCCTTCATCGTCTGTGAACACCTCCAGATTCTTCAATTGTTCTTTTTTCTCTTCTTCATAAAGCGTTTCATTCTGGATAACGAAGTACAGTTTCTTCTCAGCATTGAGAAACTCTTCGCTATCAATTTTCGTAGATACGTGGTTTCTACGATTCCTTTGTTTCAATTTCAAAATCGAGGCAATGGTCCTAATGATTTTGATGTATCCAGAGAATCGTGAACTTAATTGCAGTAAAATCGTTTCCACGACAGTGTTCTTAGCAGCTACAACTGCTTTCCTCCCGCCCCTGTTGACTTCTTCCAACAATGGTTCAGGACGATTAAATACCCATTCTTCTTCTTTACATTTAAGCCAAGACGGACCCTCCCACCATCTGGATCTCCAAAGTTGTGTTGGTGAACACCCTCTAGACAGGAGATCTGCTGGATTGAGTATGTGTCTCCATGAACTAGCCTTACTGTAGTCATGAATTTCCTTTACCCGATTCTCTACGAACACCGACCAAAGCCCTTTATTAGCAATCCAAGCCAAGACTACTGTTGAATCGGACCTATACACCGTGTGAATGTCATTCCGGTGTAGGCATCGAAGGCTCAACCGAGACATTCTAACTCCAAGGAGCGCTCCCATCAGTTCAAGGCTGGGTAGTGTTAGATCTTTGAGAGGCGCCACTCTAGATTTAGCCATCAGAAGACTCAGTTTGATCTTACTTTCTTCCTCTGTTCTCAGAAATATGCATCAACCAAACGCTCTTTTGCTAGCGTCGACAAATACATGCAAAGTGCTGTTGTCGTTCAGGAAAATCCTTCTAGGTATCCGACAGTCGTGTAGGTATTGCAACTGCTGGGTCCATCGACAGAATTCCTCACTAATGTCTCCTGGTAAAAACTCATCCCATCCTATACTTTTCTGCCATGTCTTCTGTAGAATGAGCTTGGGAATCAGAGTTACTGGGGCCGAAAATCCAATCGGGTCAAATATTTTTTCCACGCTGGATAGTACCACTCTTCGGGTTACTAAACCTGTAGTCGGGCTGAAGTTACATCCAAGTTCATCTACGTCGCAATACCAACGAAGTCCTAAGACATTCTCAGTTTTACCAACACCACAATCAAAGGAATTCACCCATCCCCTCAAATTGAAACCTGCGGATAACATCAATTCTTGTGCCTTTGATATAAAGGGTCCAATTTCTTCCTTTGAAGCAACTCCAGTAAGACAGTTGTCCACATAAAATGCAGGTTTCATTTTTCTAGCGACTTCCTTCAAATGAGTTGGGGGGGTCATCCAGAAGGTTGTTCAGTACGGAAACCAATAGGAAAGAACTGGAAAAACCACCCTTATCATTATCCCACCAGAGAAAACGAAGCATATCCCTGTCTTCAGGATCAATTATAATCTGCAGGAATGCTTTCTCTATATCAGCTATTAGACCTATAGGATAGGTTCGAAAATTGGTCAGCACTGATGGAACAAGGTCGATGAGGTTGGGTCCGGGCTCGTGGCAATCATTCAAGGAATGACCATTTCTGTCCTTCTTGGAAGCGTCGAACACCGGCCTTATCTTTGTAGTGCCACCATCTTTTAGCACAGTTCTATGAGGCAAATAATGTGTAGGTCCATCCTAAACTTCGTTTTCAACACCTTCGATAATCCCTTTGTTTACCCATTCCTGCAACACTTCATCATAATCCTGAAATTTCTGCATCCCTCGTAACTTTCTTGAGGTATTCAATAATCGTTTCTGAGAAATTTCACGATTCGTTTCCAGAGAAGTACAACCATCAATCCAGGGTAGTTTGACAATGTAGCGTCCAGATTCCTCTTCTCTCTTCACAGTCCTATCGAAGAACATCTGAACGTGTTGTTCCCTTTCTTATCTGTTCGCCAGGATCTTTTATACACAAAGTCTCAATTTCCCACAAATCCGCCACTCTTGTTGATTGGGTTAAAGTAAGTAGAGTGTAAGACGAGGCAGTAGTTGAGGTGATCTCAGAAGAGCCCAAGAGTGTCCACCCTAAACAAGTTCTCACAGCTACTAGACTCTTGTTTACATGTACAAAGTCTGGCGTGATTATCTGAGCCCACACGTTAGCTCCTAACACTACCTGTATGTCAGTACTGTTGCCACCATTATCTTGGCCAACATCACTAAGTTCAACTCCCTTGTCCCTCAGTAAATTAAACAAGTCAGCATCAACTAGGGGAGCGCCTCCACAGATACTATCAGAGCCTAACACAGCAACCTCACATCTGTTTTCCTCGTTCATACCCAGCAAAGTTATTTGATAGGACTCGAAACAAACAGGTGCTGTTTTCCTACCTCCAAATAATTATTGACTTAGTGTTACCTTTCCAGTTTGTTCCAACTCTAATTTCTTAGCACAAGACTTCTTTACGTAGCTTCTCTGCGATTCACTATCACACAGAACTCTTACTCGGTGCGTGTATCCATCAACAACTACTCTAGCAACCAAAGTCTGCAGATAGGTCACATGTCCTTTATTACAATCTGCCATCTTGCTGTTTTTGGAACCGAATCACCTTTTGGTTCATCTGAGGCTGTCTTCGCACACATCAAAGCGTAATGTTTCCCCTTGCAAAATGGGCACTTCACAAACATCTTACACTTAACACTGACATGTCCCGGTCGTAGACACCTAAAACAAGCTCCCTTTTTCTTTAACGTTCCTTGGCGTTCTTCTAGAGAATAATCAATAGCCACAGCACAGTCTTGAGAAAGATGTGAGGTTCTGCCACAGAATATAAAAACCGTATCTTTGTTATTTCTGTTTCCCTTACTAACTGAAACATCCTCTATTGAAATTAAAGAAGCCGCTGAAGGTACGTCCCTATTCTTAGTCTTGGTCTTATCGTCTTGCTTAACTCGATCCGTCCTCTCATTAACTTCAAAAGAACTATGTCTTAGCTTAAGCCGTTCTTCACCTTCTACCTCAGTCTTTAAGAAGGCTAACAATTCACTCAAGCAACAGTCAGGTTCCTTGGTAGACGTTTCTTTTGATACACGATACCTGTCCCAAGTTCTAAACATAACCTCTGGCAAGGCACTCTCTACTAGTGGAAATAACATTGCAGCGTATTTCTCCTTTGTTACTCCCAAGGAATCAAGTGCTCTCAACTGTCCCTCCAGACTGGCATACAGTTGGGCTATGAATCTTAAACTATCCTTCTTTAAGACCAAGGATAAAAGTACCCTAACATAGTACTCAATGAGTAACTCATCCTTCCCATACCTAGACTTCAACAATTCTATAGCCTTTTTGTAGTTTTCCTTTGAAGGAGGAAAGTTTTCTACCAACTTCTGAGCACACGAACCAGGTTCCATACACTGAATCAAATTAACAAATGTGTCTTCATCTTTAAGGCTGCTATCTTCATGTAGTTTAGTAAATTGCGCCCAAAACCCAAACCAGCAATTCACATTTCCATCAATTTTTCTCAGTTCTAGTTTTGGTAATCTTAGTAGTCTCTGATTAGAAGTGTGTGAACAGTTGCTCGTATTAGCTTCAGAAACAGCTTGATCTCCGACTTGTAAGGCCTGCACTTTTCCCTAACCTTAAAATATTTCAAGTCGATCTCACTGCAATTGTTGATCTCTGTTTCAAGCACGATGTCTTCAAGGTCTTCCTTTTGCAGCAGCTCGTTGTATAGGTACTTCATCATACAGACGTTTGAACTTCTCGTAGCGTTCCACAAGTGAAACATATCTGCTACGAATCTCCACGTGGTCACAATCAGCAAGTGCCAACAGTTCTTCAATGCGCCGCGTAATACTCGACGTTCGGTCATCGTTGTTCATATTAATTATTTGATGTTGAAATTGCAAGTAGTCCTGTCACGGTCGCCAGTTATATACCATAAAAAATCATTTTAATATACAGTAATCAATATTTTATTAACACAACTCAACATTGCATCCAAAGACATTCCAAAGACACTACACACAAAGATAACAAAACTATGTAAATCAAAATACTGTCTATTTTCTAAATCAAAACACTGTCTATTTTCTACAGGAAGTCGATTGCTCGAACGGGCTTTAGTTCACTTTCTCCACAACTGGAGTGATGACCATTGATCAATCACTCACGTTGCTGTTGCGGCCCAGCATTTTGTGCAGGTGGTCTACGCTAATATTGTTGCCAACGTCGGGACTTTGAGCATCGTACTGTCCCCGATAATCCGGATAGTAGGCCGTCAGATATCCGCCCCCTCAATCGGATTGCCAATAATCAATCGCACCGGCACAGCTACATCAATGAAAATGGCACTGACAAATACTACCGGGATTAGAGCACAGTAGTGAACATGAAATTATTGTGGAACACACCAAAATATACGGGGGTTCATACTTACCTTTTACTTACCTATTCAATTTAATCTCGGGTCTGGGTTTTCAACTGGATCACTTAATAGTATGCCCTCACAATAACCTCCACCACGATATTTAAAATGAACCAAGTCGGAAACAAGAAAATTTAAACTGCACAATAATTTATTTCACATAAAGAGAAATATAATTTAACAAAATTTAACAACAAAATATACGTGGCAATCAGAAGCCATTGTCAATGCAACATGTCCTCCTGTAGGACTTGTAGACTTCACATACAAAAATTCAGCTTTCTCTAGCTCAAAAGAACGTAATAATAATAACAATGCACTTTGGAATGGATAAGGGAGCTGGGACGAGACATATAGCATTTGTTTCCTTGTTCATGAACTTCACTTTTTATTTATAACCGCAAGGCTGCTATGTAGATGACCTTGGCCTCTATCATACAGTTATCTGGCCACCTGCGATACACCCTGCACCGTGTCGCATGCTTGCTTCGTCAAATGGACGCACCTGTTCAACCAAAGTTAGCATATGCTAGTTACCTCAGAGCCTAGCTCCTTTTCAAAACACTTTATATGTTCACATCTCAACTCAAATATTATCACGCAAATCTTTTAAATGCTCCGTTCCAATATCAATGGATTACTCTAATAATCCCAAATCTTGTTTAATTGTATATTCCAATTGTTTAACTAGCGTTGTTTAGAGTATAATAACGAAAACGCTTAATGTTTATAACAAAATGTTCATTAATTATTTATAACATTTTAAATTGTTTATAACATTGTCAAACGACAATTGAAAAATTTATACACGCCTCTATTAATCCCGTTCGTTTCAAATTATTATTAAAGATATTTACATAGTTATTTACATTATTTATATTATTTATATTAGAAATACATTAAACCACACGTTTATCCGGTTGATAATTACTTAAATCGTGGTGATATAATCGACCAATGAAGGTTAGTTATATTTAAATTTTAGATTCAGGTTTAATAAGATTTAATAATTATTATTTGTGACGGTAACCTCCATTCAAAATCTTTATCTCAAATTATTTAAACACTCTTGTTAATTTTAACAGTAACTTCACATGAGTAATTTTCAATGGACCTGAACAATACACTCAGCGGAAAAATACCTCGCTCAAAACGCACAAAATTGCACCAAAATTGGCCCATAATTCATCATATATCTCATTATATATGGCATCAAAATCTTCCACAATACACACAAAAAACCTCCACTTATAAATTCATCATCATCATCAATATTACTGTGCGAACCTCCTTCACTTATTACAGGGCATTATTCATCAGCGACTTTTACACGTCCACTGAACTAACGATTATACATCCATAGTTCCTCTTTTAAAAATTCTTATATTCATCAATTGTATCGAAAACTGTTATTATATTTAACCTTCGTGGGTTTCATTCATGAAGCGATATGAAGTAAAAATTTGCCAGTCAAAAATAAATTTAATAGCAAATACGATTAGACACGCCTCCCTGGTCTATCAAAATTGAGATTAATATCATCAAAGTATCGCAGTATAAAAATACTATCTTCAATCAAAGTTCATCCAAACTGCATAAATAGTCGAATAGAATACAACTAGACTGTGGACTGCAAACATTATTGTTCCAATCTACAATTGAGAAAAACTCCTATCAAATGTTCATTACTATAGTGTACTCAATAAATCGTACTCAAAGTTCATATTTCATAAAATTGTCTATAATGCAATGGTATTTCAGAATTGACGATAAATGTCTATGTTGCAATCATGTTCATATAACGACTAGTATTTCTAAGATCGTCGATAAAGTAGTAGATTTTAACGCTCTAAAATCTTTTAATCATTCTTCTTTCTTGAGGATGACAGAAAATTGGTCAAAGTAATTTACTGAATAGAATTACTTTAATAAAATGACACGCTGTCTCAATTCAAATTTGCCATAGAGAATCGTTAACTTTACAGTCAAATCGTGACTACAAAAATATGTAAATTACTGAAAGAATATATAATATCAGTCTCAACTGATCCAAAATTATTTAAATATGCCAATGACATAATAATGTCTCAATAAATCGTAGAAAAAGGCATGAATCAGCAAAGTGTACAGAGTACAGAAATATCAAGCAAGAATATGGGGCAAAATATATGGGACAGAAAATATGGGGAAAATGGTTGCTCAGATATCGCTAAATGGCTCAAATAAATCAAGAAACGTTCACGACTACCTTATCTGTTGATTGAAGTTCTAGAGGAAAATTTCCAAAGAAGACTGCTGTCGGTTCCATTTCACCACCGTAAAGATGTGCTCCGACCTCGAACCTGGAACCTGCGCCCTCGGAGAATAGAACAGTTTCCTCCTCCGGAAATAGCACTGCTCCGTGTAGATGATAGACATCCTTCTGGCAATACTCTTCTGTGTGAGCCGGGTCCACCCTGGCCTCTCTTGAAAGTTCCCTGAAGTTCTGGTAGAAATTCGCCATGAAGTTTATTGCAATTATTTCCGCAGAAATGTTCATAATTGTGGAGTATGAAGATATTTCCACTGCCATTTGATGTAATTCAGCGATGGATTACGATGCATGAGTGTAGTTGGATGTTCACTACATGCTCGCTTTTGTAGAATGACGATTAACGAAGCTCTATGTTGCTATTTCACTCCATTGATATATGTCCCAATTGCATTAATGTTTTAGTCTTCCATCTCCACTTCCGTTATAATAATAGTCGAAAGTACTGCCAGATTATATAGTTCCATTGTAGAATGAAGCGTTGTATCACCAAATGTAATCTTCAGTATCACGGTTGCAATACATGTGTCAGCCGTAGCGTAGAATGTGGTATTATAAAAGTGCTTCTCAGGTGTCGAGAAAATCACTTTTGTCTGCAGTCTTAAAATGCGAATATCTTCCAAAGTATAATAGTGAAAAGGTTCAACTTTCGTACAGGCCTCAATATTGTAATGCACAATTGAATTAGCATAAATGCAGTAGCTAACTCTTGATAGATAATCTTGTAGACTCGTTTATGTGTGCGCTCCAACTTCGCCTAGTTTTAGTAACCGTAAAATTGCACTGCTGCACGCTCAGTGCTTGTTCGATGCTGTGGGCTCTACCACACGTGCTAATGACGACTTGCTTCACTGAATAATATATACTTGTTCTATCGGAATTAAGAACTCGAAGTCTGACAATGTGAGAATCAGAAAAATGAGCCATGAGAGCTCTGAGACATGAGAGCTTCCTCTCTGCTGTGCAAGGCCTTTTATCAACTTCTTAAGGGGCGTATCCATCCCTACCATAGCTTGTTCCTCCGTCATTGCTAGAAGTTCTAACTTTGGCTATACTTGACGGATTTTCAAATTTCAAAAACTCATAATTAATTTCTTCAAAATTCCAAATCAATGCCACAACTGAAAATAGTTTTCCACAATTCTGCATTCCAAAAGTAATTAAATATGGTAGTTTCAGTAATCTCCGTCTCCCTCCAAACTATCATTCATTGGTTCGAGCCTCTCCTCCAATAGCGTAACTTCTTCCTCAGCACAATTCCTTGCTTCCCTGCGACTGCGTCGTAAATCTCAGATCCTTCTCGAACAAAATCATGACGTCACCAAGAATCTCAGCTCAACCAGCCTACTTGCATGAAGTCTGCGTCATCCGTGCCTACGTCATGAATATACACGTCACAACTATGACGGCCATAACTTTATTCACATATGCCAATACAGCCACCGTGGTCTCAGTATAATTCAATTTACGGGGGCAGTACCAAACATAATTTAACTCTCGAAATTACCACGAAATGAAAAGTTTCATTCATTTTAAATTCACGTCGGGGGTCGAAACTAAATACCGTTTGGGAATTTTATTTCGCTTCGGGAACGAAATTAAAAGTCTGTAACGATTTTCATTCCTCGCCAGGAGCGAAATTAAAAGTCTGTAACGAAATTAATTTCGCGCCGGGAGCGAAATTAAAAGTCAGGAACGAAATTAATATCGCACCGAGCGAAATTAAAATTCTGGAACGAAATTAATTTCGCGCAAGGAGCGAAATTAAAAGTCTGGAACGAAATTTATTTCGCTTTGATTTAATTACGCCCCGACAATCACTATAATTTCGCTCCCAAATATCGCCCTCACGGCGAAATTATTTTATTTTCGCCCCCACAGCCATGCATTTAGTTTCGAATGCCAGCCCTGTTGCAAAGTTACAGTAAACAAAATCTAGCAGTGTTCTCTGGCTTAAACAGAAGCATGACGAATAGAAATAAATAGTGTTATCACTCACCGAGTTAAACCGCGCCCCGCTCTGCTAGCGCTAGCGGCGCTGATCCCCAACGCTACACAGTCAGCTGTTCAATAGTTCAATAGCTGTTCAATACGAAGCCTGCGGTTACGCTGATTACAACAAATTGTGTGTTTAGACTTATGAATAATACTGTCAAAAAGTTAGCATTGATATTCTCAGTCCCCATGTAGAACTATCGTTTAAAACCCTCCGTTAGTCGCGCATTGGTCTGACAGCTCCATGGTTCGTTATATTAGTTTTAATATCAAGCCAACAGTTCAAGTTATGATCTTATCGTCTCGTGACATCTTAAACCAAACCATAGTAAGCATTTTTCTGGAGTTATGAAATAGCGTGCCTAAAAATAACTTTAGCACGTGTAACATTTTGTCAGCGTGAGATTGATAGTACCAGCGCTCCCAATGATGTTACATTCTGTTAGTGAGTGGCAGGTGTGCTGCTATAACGATTATTTGGCTTAGTATGTTGCCTTAGTTAATATCAGTAAGGAGACTGCGCCTTACGAAAACCTAAGGATGCAGATGAAGCGTGTCACCTTCTGCTGAAAGATAACGAATAGCTAGTTCATGATTCAGTAATTTCAAAGGAATTTGTGACTCTGATACTGAAGACAAAGTTGAAACAATATCCGAAGATCAGGAGGACGGTAACGGAAGCGAAGAATTGGATGACCGTTTATTTTATTGGCAGGTTGGCCATTATTATATGTCCGACTCATTCTTGGCCACTTGGCTATCACCACGGATGTCCGGGTTCGATTCCCAGCTCTGCCAATAAATTTAATACTGGTCTGAGGGCTGGAACGGTGTTCACTCAGCCTCGTGAGGCAAAAATGTTAAGAGGCGCATTCGATTCCTACCTCAGCTATCCTGGAAGTGGATTTCCGTGGTTTCCCACTTCTCCTCCAGGCAAATGCCAGGATGGTACCTAACTGAAGGACACGGCCACTTCCTACCAAAATCCGACCTCAATTCCAAATACACACACTACTACAGACATCATAATGACACAGGTTATCAGACGAATTCTAAACAAACCCAAACACACGGGGATACGTGACCACGATGTCGTTAAGTGCCTAAAGAATCAACAACTATTATTATTTTAGGCCTATTATTATTATTGAGACGGATTTTTTTTTCGTTTTAGGTAAGGATGGCACGAAATAGAACAAGTAACCATGGAAGGCTGCCTTCATTCCGTATCCTACTGGGCGGCTTTCGTGATTTTACATCAGTGGATAGATATTTCGGTAAATTTTGAAAAATTTGAGGTACTGATCCTGGTTTTAATTTCCACTTCACGCGAGGAAGTTTCACGTTCTCATAGTTCACTACGAAACAGTCCGCCTTTATAATAATTAAATCTTCCGAAAAACGCTCGTCACAGATTCTATTTTTGATCGACAATTGCTTATCCTTCCACGGAAAAACTCTCGCCCATTTCGAAAACAGATTTGTTTCTTTTGGCGGTGTGAAAAAATGTCGACCATCAGATTTTCTTCGTAACCCGATTTACTACCCGGAACAAAACATTACGACATTTTCCCGAAACAACAGAAAACTTAGTTGTTTGCACACACAAAGCACTGCACAGACATTCGTAAATTATTACAAAGAAACAAATTCCCTCGAATAATATGACTTCTCGTGCACAGGATATTACAGTACTAACCTCGTGGGTTACTGTCATACGTGCTTATGGTTCGTCGCGACTTCCGCGCCACACACTGGCTGGACCATGAACTACAATGCTAAAGTAGCGGAGTGATGACAATGTTTATTTCTATTCGTCATGACAGAAGGCTGACTTAATTCTTTCCTATGCCGTTCCAAGGCCCTTGGGTCATTACTTCAGAATACCAATTTTTAAAATAATATGAACATTTTTGACTTAATGCTTTTCAGCTCCGACATCAGTGATCTCATACAATTTAGTGTAAACAAGCTGTCAACCTAGTGCAGAATTCTGACGTTATTATGAAATGTCTGTCTTTTATTTTCATGAGTATTTCCCTCCTTTGTCGTGTACAGGGTACGTTATAGAAACTATATAAGATTCAATGTGTTTCATTTATTTTAATTCATACATTCTTGGCTTCCTTTGCCAATAAACTTGCAGTGATACAGTTAGCTGGTGGAGTGTTGGGCGGAATAAGACGGCCGCACATATAGTCACGTCTGCCTCGTTGCGTAGTGGCTAGCATTCTTGGCAGTCACCGCGGAGGGCCGAGTTCGATTCCCAGCTCTGGTCTGAGTAGGGTTGCCAGATTTCAAGAATGGAAAAACGGAATACACGTCCCAAAACATATTTTTTAAAAACAAAGGTTGTTAAATGTTGTAAGGAATAATACACACGTGTATAAAATAAGCATTACATAATTAAATACACAAAATTAAAACTAGATATTGCTGACATATCATATACGGTAAGCCTATGCCACCAGCAACCTAAAAATGCTTTTCATTTGAACGACCCTTTGTAAGGATTTTTTTAAAATCTGTAAGTACCGTCTGATAAAATTCTCTACAATTTTCGTCATAATTGAAATATGTGATCAGTTCTGGTTTTATCAAACTAATGGAGCTTCTGTTTCAATCATCTCTCCATTTGATATTCATTACAGAATGAACTCTGTAAAAGATTGGAGGGGAAAATGCTGAGTTTGAACTTCACAAGGACTAAAATATTCCTTAATGTAGTTGCCCCTAATAAATCTATAACATGTACCCATATATCAGACATAGATATAGAAATCATTTTCTCTTTCAAACTTGCACCAGTACCCTCAATAAAGTGAAGCAACGTGGCCGGCGTGCTGGTGCCGATGCTATTTGACGTCACTAACGACAATCGCCAATCACATCAAGCATGGCTTGCTCAAGCGGGACATTTGAAAATTGGTGCAAAATTCAATATACTAGCAACTAATGATGCATCAGGGTATGTATGTATGTACCATATATTTGCTAATATTCAGGCTGAGTTTTCAATAGTGTATTGTGGATATGTGATTTTAACAATTAAAATGTTGTAGTTTCTGCACATATCTTTAATGGAGCAATTTTTCTTTGCAGATGCAATGAGTGGTTGTTATTTAGTGCAAGGGATGACCTGTTAGGGAAATCTGTAGGTGACATGATCCATCATAGACTATGCAGTGATCATTTCGCCGGAAGATTTATCATAAGGCATTTCACTAGAAATTCCCTGGCTTTCGATGCAGTTCCTACTATTCTTGTACCTGATGGTAGGTTAAAATGTGTCCTGACATAGAATTATATACTATGTATTGAAAAGCTCTACAATTCTGTGCAATAATAATGTGTGGTCATTTATAGGTGCTGGTTCATCAGTAGTTGACAACCTAAGTGGGGATGCATTAAATCGCGAGAACTGTTCCTTGGCACCATGTAAGTAACTTGATGGAGGATTTTATCAGTGTATTAATTTCAGATTAATTTTAACATTTCAATGCAATTAATAAATACGGTATTAACTTTGTGTTTCAGTGACCTCTGAGGCTTCTATTAGTATGGGACCTGCAGGTAGTGAGGGAATGACTCCTCCTTCAGAACCATCGAGAGTCACTACTATTGACAAGCATAGTGGGTCTGCATTGCATACTTCCTTTGATGCCATAGTGGAATTGTGTCCAAGTGAGTATATATTGTTACAAAACTGCCTCTTCTATGCATGTTTGCAAAAGTTTGTTTAAAAAGATCTATAACGTAGGTCATAACTTTTCTAAAGTAGACAATCTGACCAAAATACCTGTAGTAATGGTAAGGAAAATATCTGGAGAAAATGTAGTAATAGATGTTTTGGAACTCTTGCATTGTCCGGTATCCACCCCCATGAATATCTGCAAAATTTACTATAGCATTGGCTAATGTTACTAACATACAGAAGCTTAATATTTTATCGCTAGAGGGTGTTATTGCATTTTTTAGTAGTGCCAACATTATTGGTTCCAGACAAATGGTTTTCGCCTAGACCAATAATGGTTAGTTAGCGCGGCCCGCGTGAGCTAATATGAACCCCCCTGGTTTTTGTCACGCACAGTGGGGATAGTCATGTAACAATAATCTTTATCCAGGCCAATGGTTTTGCCTAGTAGTTCAATCAGTAATTTTCACCTATAATTTCGTCCAGTCAGTCGCCAAACCTCGCAACAGGGGATTGCGGTGAAGTGAAGTTGCAATCCAACGTGGCAACGTGTTTTTTGGTTAGTTTATTACTTGAAAGTTAATGTTCACAATTTCCTTATTTTGAAAATGTTTTCGTGGTGTTTGTTAATAGCAGTTGGCTTCAATACCGTGGCACAGTACTACCCTACCAGTGAATTGTTACCAGTGGCAGAAATCTGAACTAATGCGCTCCGCCCGGCCACACGCCTGAGATAGACGTGCAGATGTCGCCAGCGAAACAATATCGTGTGTCACTTGCGTGCATGATTCATGCTGGCTCTTGCACTGTGCGGTGTGTTCTCATTGTATGCCTGTACATGCTTTCCCCTCTTGCCCCAGAACCGCTCGCTGCAGCCCTAACGAGGCGAGATTACATAATGTATACACTACAGCTGCGCTCCACAGCCAGTTGTAACAATTCCGTGGTAGGGTAGTAAGTACAAACTATTTTCAGAGCGCTACTAACAAAAATAACGGACACCGGAGAATGCACGAGAGCGGATGTTTACTCCTCTGCTGTCTGTGACCCACCCAGTAATCCCAAATAAGATCACGACTTATATAGCCAAAATTACAGCTGTGGCCGCCATCAATCATCAAAACAGTACTGCCAACCGTGCCCTTACGGTACTATATAAAACAAAGATGCGCTCAGTTCATTCTCTAGTGCGCTTCATTTGCGTGCAGCACTCGGTTCATTTGATTGCCGAATTGAATCATTTATTCACTATGGATTGTCGAAGTTGCCTGTTAACAATTGGTAACTTAACTTCAGAAATTGCTGAAGCTATTGAAACAGTACATTTTAGTACCAAAACCACTGCCGTGCGCGAAATGCCATCGTCAAGTGGAAGTTAGGTGGATAACACATAACCTATTACCTGCAAAAAGAGGGTACCCGGACGTCAAAGCCGCACCTACACCCGACCATTCTAACCTTGTTTTGTCCAATCCAATGGTTTTTGACAATGGTTACAGTCCATTTCCAGATCAATGGTTTTTGATTGCGGTAAAGAGAAGTTGGCACCATTGCCTCATACAAGCATTATTTACAAATACAACTAATACTCAAAAGCCCAATTATTTCTTTTTTCACATAATTACAACATTAGCCTACGTGTCATCTGGTGTATTTTGTATCGGACATGTTGGCAACTACTGACATCAATGTGTGAGCCTCATGAGCACTCGCTGCAGCAGTTTCACCTTATATTAAGGGAGGTGGCGTGCAGTTCGCTACTCCAGTGGGGGTCCGGGCGGGGACACCAAGAGCCCGCCGATGAGCCAGCTTGGTGTCCTAGGCGAAACCCCACACAAGACAGGGCACAAACCTAGAAGAATTGCTGAGTTTTAATGGCTCTGGTTGTTAAATAGAACACGTATTTACTCGATTTAGCACATATATCGGATGCAGTCGGTGCAAAAGTGATCAAGGTTGTAAGTTAAAATTAATAATATCCCCCCGAAAGATAAAATACCGTATGAAAATTAGATATTGTCGAAATGGAAGCGAAAAGAAAAAAGTGATACGTCATTCATAATTAATGGTTATTTTTCAGTAGTATCTCTTAAGTAATATGAATGTTTTGTGTTATTCCTTTTGATTGTTGCTACATAGCATTTAAAACGTGAATGCATTTAAATGTCGTGTTCTTCAAGCTTAATCATCCTTGTGAAACTATATTAGTAATAGGCTGCAGGGATTTTTTCTCTTCTTGTTTACAATTTTCCATATTTAATGTATTGTACAGATGTGGTTTGTCCATTTTCAGGTGTACTTGACATTGCTGCAACTAGTTGCATGGAGTCAGCAATGCAGGATGACTTCTGTGTTTCAATACAAAGTAAGCATTTTGTAACTTAGACAGTATTGGTAATGTGTTTAAAAACATGCATATTAGTTTTGTGTAGGCCTAAATAAACCTTTATTGCAGGCTAATGTTATTTATGTTATTACTGTAAACTGGGGTGAATAGAGACGCAGGGGTGAATAGGGACAACAGTTCAAGAAAAAGTCCCACTTGATATTAATACTAAGATTACTGAGCTATGCTAGTGGCATCTGCTGTAGTAAACTCCTGGTGAGTTGCTTTTAATCAACTGCTTGGGTTTAATACTCTTTGGAATTATTTTAGCAGTTGGTACACCTGCAAATGTTTACCAGCTGTTTTTATGAGATTGAATTCGCTCTAAAACTTCTTTTGTGCATCCGAGATACATTGCCATAAAATTTTAAAAAGTTATCAGGTGATTGCTATTATTATTTCTGAGATATATTAACATATATCCATAGTAAAATAGTGGTTTCGAAACAAATGATCGGTTATTGTATTGTATGATGCAATTTATTTTGCCTTTCAGGGGTGAATAGGGACAACATGGTTAGGAAGTACAAGAGTGACCCCAGAGCTCATCGACACAAATCTACTGCACAGGAGGACCTGGAGAAGGAAGGCTCTAGAGGCTATGAGAAAAGGAATGTCGCTCTGAGCTGCTGCAGAGAAGTTCCACATTTCGAAATCGGCTTTGCAAAGATATAGGAGAATGGGTCCAGCAGAGCTTCAACACAGAAGAAACAAAGGTGGTCAAACAGCTCTTAGCGAACAATGTGAAATGAAAATAGTGCAAAGTATTGTTGCATGTTCAAAATGGGTATATCCATTAAGTACCTTTGATTTGCGGTATTTTGTGAAGTACCATTTGGATAGGGAAGACAAAGTAGTAAAACGATTCAAGAATAATCTTCGTGGTCCTGATTGGGCTCAGACATTCGTAAATAGACATAAGGTTATACTTGCTCCACGATTATGCCAAAATATATCGCAAAACAGGGCTAAAATAACACCGCAAGATATTAAATGTTATTTTGAAGAGCTAAAACTCACCATTGATGGTGTTCCCCCGGAACAAATCATAAATTATGATGAAACAAATTTGGCTGACGACCCAGGTTGACGAAAGCTTCTGTTCAAGAGGGTCTGCAAGTATCCTGAGAGGATTATGAATCATTCAAAATCGAATGTTAGTGTGATGTTTGGTGCTACTGCTGATGGCACCATGTTGCACCATATAAGGCTAAACACCTTTATGATCTATGGAGTGAAGAAGGTCCTGCTGGGACCAGGTACAATAGGACAAAATCAGGATGGATGGATGGCCAATGTTTCCTAGACTGGTTTAAGGTGATAGTGATACCATACTTCAGTTGTTTTGAGGGCAGGAAAGTTATCATTGGTGACAACCTGAGCTCCCATCTTTCTCCAGCTGTCATAGATTTATGTGAAAAGAATCAAATTGAGTTCGTCTTTCTACCACCGAACTCAACACACCTTACACAACCTCTCGATGTCGCACTGTTTAGACCCCTGCAAAGGGCGTGGCGGAAAGTCTTGGAGAATTGGAATAGTAGAACTGCTGGTAGCAACAAATGTTCAGGAATTGACAAGAAGTATTTTCCTCGACTGTTGAAAGAAACCCTTCACCTGTTATCTCCTGTCATGGAAACAGACATATGCTCAGGTTTTAAGAAAACTGGAATTCATCCTTTAAATATGAACAGAGTTCTCGATATGTTGCCAAATGAACATGATGGAGAAGATAAGTCTATCAATGACAACCTAACTGAATTCCTGAAAAATCAAAGGTGGGGTGATAATGGCAGCATTCACAAACCTGGCAGAAAAAGAAAGCTTTATGTACCATCTGGCAGAAGTGTCCATGCACATGACTTAGGGTCACAGAAAGAAGTGGAAGAACAACACAGCAATGTTGACAGTGATAGTGACTACAATGCAGACTGTGGAGAAGCAAGCACATCAAGGGTCCCTGACCCCTATTCTGAATTACAGTCTGAAAAAGTTGGAGTCCAGTCTGTTAATCAGGCATTACATGTTGGTCAGTGGGTGAAAGTGAAATTTGACAGCCTTAAGGGAGATGGAAAATGTTTCATTGGGAAAATCATGAATGTTGTGCGTTTTAGGGTGACTTACGAGGCATCATTTTTGAGAGAGACTTCCAAGGACAAAAATCTTTATGTTTTTCCAAATGTGGAAGATGTGTCTGAATTCGACCAGGAGCAAATAGTTCAAATAATGAAAGAACCCACAGTTAGGAGAGGCAGGCATAGTTTTAAGTGAAGTTTGTGTTCATACTGTAACCTTACCATTTGTCCCCATCACCCATAGTCCATGGTGTATGTTTTCCCTATTTTGTATTTTCAATTTTTATTTTTTGCATTCTGTATTTTGTAACATAGTTCTGTGTCCCCCAATAACCTCAGGTGCCACTGGGATAGGGTTCTGTATTTTTCTTTATAACTGTCCCTATTGACCCCATCCCCGGGGCGAAAAGGGACACTTTTTATGAATAAATAACTCAATATTCTCAAACGCTACATTGCTGATATTTGGTTCAAAAGAGAGGGTGAAATACAACCTTTCACTTCAATGAGCTAAAGTGTGTAACATTTCTTGGCCTTGGATTTATTTCTAAAATAATTCAAAATTATGTCCATATTCACCCCAGTTTACCCGGTACTTTACTTCTCAGCTGCCACTGATATGGTAATTGGTTCAGCTCCCATGGCATATCACGAAGAAGTAGTTGGATCGATACCAGACGAGACTTCTACTTCCCCTTCATATCATGCTATGTGCTTGGGTGAGTAACAGTATAAAAATAACCCTTTTGGTTTGCCTCTTTCTATGTATGAATGCTCGTATGAGGATGGTGTTTATTGTTTCAAGGGGTGGAACAACCTTACTTTCCTGTAAAATATGTTATAGTACAATGTATTGAAAATTTGTGGCAAATACTGATATGCTGGTTACAGGCCCACAGGAAATCAATTAATTCTGAATGAAAGTAGAACGTGGCTTATACACTTGCATCAGACATGAATGTGCCTTTTACATACCTTGTGTCCTTGTTTCATCTTCTGGACGATATTACGTATTGAAATGAGGAACCCTGGTCATTGCTGCACCTCATATATACTCACCGGCATAAAAAGCGAAACACTACAAATTTCAGACAAAATTCAATGTTGGACCGCTTCAAACCTTGTATTAATCAAATATTATGACATTAAAACAACATGGCAATGGTTCATAAGTTAATTACCCAATAATTGATACAAATTAATTATCATAATAATCACAACAGTGCACAAACACGAATTTGGAAATGTCGAAACCTGGGATCCATCGTACTGTCCTCCGACACGTTACACTGTATGATTACGAATGATTACTTTACGACTCAGTCCGTTTGTCCACTTGTTTGCACAACATTTTCATTGGCTCAATAACGGGTATTACCACCTCTAGCCACAGTTACAACTGTGATTCGATCAGGCATGCTTAGGATGCAATCTCGAATGTTCTCTTGTGGTATGAGCTCCAATTTTTCCTAGAGCGAAGCTCGGAGTCAGGAGAATGACTCCTAGCACGTCTCCCAAGCATATCCCAGACATGCTCTAACGGGTTTAGGTCGGGACTACAAGTAGGCCACACCATGCGCTCAATTCCGACTTCATTCAGATACTCACGTACACAGACGGCAGCGTGTGGGCGAGCGTTGTCAAGCATCAGGATAAAGTTCGCTCCAATGACAGGTGAAAAAGACACGACGTGATGTACTTAAATCTCCTTGATGTACCGGTGGGCTGTCAACGCTGTCAGGCTCTCATTGTCAACGAACACAAGTTCCGTGCGCGTATCCGTGGTAATCCCGGCCGAGACCATCACAGAGCCTCCATTGAACGGTGTCCTTGCAGAGAAGCTACAGGGTGAATAACTTCCCCAGGCCTTCTCCATACTCTCTCCCTCCCATCCGGTGCCCTCAAACAGAATCGACATTCATCCGTAAACAGCACTGAGCTCCTTTGCTCCACAGTCCAGTTTCGATGGACTTTGGCGAATTGCATCCGAGCGGCGTGGTGCTCATGTCTAAGGAGAGGTCCTGTAGTGGGCCTCTTGGACTGTAAATCCACTTCTTATAACCTCCTCCTTACTGTCCTTTCACTCATGTTCGTGCCCCGCACTTGCTGCAAGCGATTTCAGGATTTGACAATGGCGGCCACAGCTGTAATTTTGGCTATATAAGTCGTGATCCTATTTGGGATGGCTGGGTGGGTCACACATGGCGGTGGAGGAAACATCTATTAAAACATCATTCCCTGATATATTTCTCATCGTTTGATAATATTTTTTGGCTAATTCATGTATTATATAGAATGTTATCGCTCGTTCTACGTTCATTCAGTGCTACCGGCAATCATTCATTGTTTACTTATCCAAAACGTTAGTGAATATTGACAGGAAGTACTTCTGAGGTGGCAGTAGTGTACTCTGTCACTGTATCTGGAAGGACAAGGATGTGTTTTAAGTTGCACAATAGTAAACTTAGAAATGAACTTGTTATTTCTTCTCTGCCTTGAATGAGTAAATTATAGAAGGGCAGGTGGGTGGCATAGGATAGTGGAAGCTCTTGGTAATGTGGATAAGAAACTGTAGTTTAGGTATTTCATTATCGTGATGAAATAATTTACGTGGAGTTAAGTTTCTTCAAACTGGCACCTATATTTTTAATTAACTCTGTATTGTTTATCATAACACATGCCAGCATATGCCATGCTGTAATAACTTATTATATTTATCATGAAAATATTTCTCTTTATTTTAGGCAATGATGAGTCCATGGCCACATGTCAAACTCCAAAGGTGGCCAAGAGGAAACTTTCCTATTTGGAGGACCCAAATTCTACTCCAAAGAAAAGAAAGGGCCTTGCGTCACCTGCTTGGGATGTGAATGTCACCCCAGAGGCATTGGTGTTGTGTCGGGACTCGAAGTCTTCGAGCAGAAGCAACCCAACCCCTCGTACTGCCAGGAAGCTACTGCGTTATCGCTAAAGTATCAGGATGCTTCGTGCACGCCTTTTCAGGGCACGTAAACAGGAAGCTGCAAAATCTCGACCTTCCAAATTGAAGAAAATTATTGAGGCTTCCAGAATTTATTTACCGGAGTCTTGCCATAGGTTGTTTGTGTCACAGCTTAAGCTTTGTCAGGTAAATAAGTATGGAAGGAGGTGGCCGCCTCACATTAAGGACTTTGCGTTGTCTTTGTACTACCACAGTCCGAGAACATACAGATTTCTCCAGAAAACACTGTGCCTACCTTCGGTGAAGACATTGTTTTCTTGGCAGAAGAAGGTTGCAGTGAAGCCTGGCATTGACAATAATGTCTTGGCGTCACTGAAGGAGTTCTCCCGCAACCTGACAGATGCTGACCGTGTGGTGACATTGGTTATAGATGAGGTTGCAGTGAAGGAGAATCTATCCTATGACACCAGCACGGATTCAGTCCTAGGATTTTGTAATGATAGGCATGTTCAAACCCCAGATGTGGGACGTTTATGCCTTGTAGCTATGGTTAAAGGCATCAACAGAAAGTGGAAACAAATATTGGGTTACTGGGTCACACATGAAGGCACTAACGTACTTACAATTAAGGGAATTGTTTTAGATTGCATCCAGAGCTTGATTGACGTAGGATTCTTTGTGAAGGTTCTCATCTGTGATCAAGGTCCTCACAATCAATTTCTGGCTCGTAGTTTAGGAGTTTCTGTTTCAGAACCTTTTTTTGTTGTTGTGAATGGCCACAAAATTCACTTCATGTATGACCCACCTCATTTGCTAAAATCGATGAGGAACAACCTAATGAAGTACCGGTATGATTTTGATGGCAAAATTGTGAAGTGGGCTGATTTTAAGGCTGTGGCCGAGTGTTCTGATCCACTTCGCTTGAAACTAATGCCTGAAATAACCAAATCCCACACCCACACAAAAAATGAAAGTGAAATATGCAGCTCAGGTGTTCAGTTCTTCTGTAAGTGTTGCCATCTCTGTTTTGATTGCAATGGGTTTGCTGCATAGCAGTGCTGCTGCGACTGTAGAATTTATTGAATTCATGGATAAGTTGTTTGATTGTCTTAATAGTGTTCAGCTGAATGTCCATAAGTTCAAACTAAGGTATGCCATCTCATCCAATTCCGAACACAATAAATTTCTTTTGGATGTCCTAAAGAAATTTGAGAAAAGCTGGTTTCTTGTTTGTCAAAGGCAACCTGTATGTTTGAATGGATGGATAATTAGTGTAAAGAGTGTGCTAGCACTTGCAGAGGAACTGAGGAATCACTTTGGCATCCCAAAACTTTGCACACGAGTTTTGAATCAGGATGCCCTTGAGAATGTGTTTTCAGTGATCTGACAGCAACATGGGTGCAGTGATAACCCTACAGTTGTGCAATTTGGACGTGGATTTAGGCACATACTGCTTTCTTCCCTTCCAAAATTGTCCGACAAATCTAATTGCGAGCTTGATTTAGAGGAAGTTCTATTGACTCTAAACAAATTCCTGAGTGAGCGGCCACCACCCAGTGACAAAATAGATTTCATGACCATCAACATAGATGATGTAACTTCCTATGAAGTTGGAGATGTTGAGGCCAATGTTATTTATTATGTCACTGGGTACCTCTGTAAGAAATTCATTATTGTGTGAGTTATGTAAATCTCTTCTTGTTGACTTCTATGAGCAAGATCGAGATTTTCAGGAGTTTCATCAGACCTTCACCTACCTGAAGGCACATGAAGGTCTGGAGAATGAGTTTGGGGGTCTCACTCTTCCCCAGGAGGAAGTCTTCCAGTTTGTGCAAAAATGTGAAGAAATATTTCAATCTTGTTTTTATTCAAAGGATGCATGAAACGTGCATTGGACAGAAAATGAAGCTTCAAATAACAGGACATGACAGCTTCAAACCTGTAAAGCTTTGCAGCCAGGAGGCTTTTGATATGCTGTTGTCATATTTCATTAAAGTCAGGATTTTCTGGGCCATCCGTTTTTTTAACCAGAAAAGGATTGCAGAGAAAATGAGAGACACACCCTATGCCAGAAGGTCTCTCTTCAAGGCAGCACATTAGTGTGTTTTCTAAATACACTCCCTGGCCAAAAACATTATGCACAAGATTAACTGATATCGAAACTCCAAACTGTAGAAACTTCTGACCAGTTGTCCTTTGGAGCTAATTGTTATATTAAGGAAGGAATTGTGATAGTGGTGGGGATTTGTTAGGGATTGGACATGGAGGTCATCTCCTCCTATTAACACATAATTATTTTATGGAGTTACGAACTCTTAAAAAATGAGAATATAAGGAAAAGGAACGAGAGGCATGACAACCAAAGTGATGGATGCTTTACAGTATACCGCTGGGGTCAGCAGAGAACAAGAGTTGACCAAAGGAGAATCACATCTTCTAGACGGTCTGAACTTCTGTGGACAATGTTCAACATGAAATACCGAACTTAATTTTTGACCAATTGAAAACGAGTTGCACCGATCTTGGCCAGTGAGTGTATTTAGATGTGGGATGTGAGTGATGATGGTAATTGTTGTTTTAAGGGGCATAACATCTAGGTCATCTGCTCTAATGAGGGTGATTGTTGTTTTAAGGGGCATAACATCTAGGTATCTTCTCCGATGGGGAGTGTGTCATCATGTTTATGTTTTAATTGTATCAGCCTTGCCCTTCTGATTACATGGTTAATGCTGTTCTTATCTGCAATGTGTGTTCATTTCTGATGAAATATTCATTTTCCAATATGTATGAAAGTACTTAATGATTTTAATTTAGTATTGATCGAATGGGTATAGTCCATAATTGGTTAAAGTGACAATGTTGCTCAATATTGAGTTTGGTACATAAGAAGATCATATTATTTGAAACAGTTGGGTCTCACAATTTGTTAGAGGTATGTCTCGTCTTCCAAGTGTCAATACACACACTAGTACTGCCATCACAATAACACAGGTTATCACACAAATTACACACACCCGATTACACGGAGCTATATGACCTCAATATCGCAATCCCTATAATAAGCAACAACCTGTCAAGTGACAGAATCAGTGATGTTTTAACACATGGGCGAATCCGGCGGCTGTCATATCCCCACTTTGCTTTATATCTGAAGTGAATAAGAAACATTTGCAAGAATGTGCTGGAGGGGACCAGGATTTTAAAGATCTCAATATACTGTACAAAATCTATACAGATATATGAAAAATAAGAATGTTGGATCAGCATTTCCCAATATTGAAATTGACATGCAAATTTCTCTGATATTGTTTGTGACAAATGCATCTTGAGATCACTAATTTTCCTCGTTAAATCTGATAAAAATGAATCAAGAAATTTAATGATACAACTGCATCATTTGATTAATATGGAATGTGAAATTTCAGTGGAGAAGGATTTTGAACACAGGAGTTCACAATTGCCAAATGGTGCAGTATTATTCCAGGTTTTCCATGTTCAATTAAGGGAGGGGGCCTTTTTTAATTTTGCCATGCAGCCTCTAGCACTCTTGATTTGTCACTGGACTTAACTCCACACAGCAGCTGCAACATGTACTGCTCAAATATGGTTTTATCACCAAAATGAACTGTTCCTTATACTGTTCAGGCTTTTACCAATTCATTTGTAATTGAAATTGATTACCATGCCATTAAGTTGGAAATGTAGCATGCAAATAGCATTGGATGGTGACAGGTGGTGATTGCTATCTTAAGGGATATGACATCTAGGTCATCTGCTAGAAAGATTTGGTGGAAAAAAAGATACAATTCATTAAATTTCAGCTACTGGTCACACAATAGAGTTTTGTTTTCACTGCCATATGGCAGGACAAAACAGAATGTAGAAATTGCAGAACAGATCACCTAGTTGGCTCCAACACCAAGTACCATACAATTATTATTAGTACAAGCTAGGGTACATAGTTCAAATGTGATGCTGCCTCCAGGAATCAAATCCATAACCTTTGGCTGCCAATGCTCTGCTATTGATCAGAATGTTATGGAATCTTTCAAGTCTACAAACCAACCATTTATCAAATGTCTTTTGCAATATGCTCTTCCTTGCTTATTCAGAAGTAGGAAAACCTGGCGGTAGCCATCCAACTTGGAACACTGATTCAAGATGATTCCATGAAAGAGCAAATTAACTAAAACCTACTGGTGCCAACATTTATAACTAATTCAATTCGCTTTGAACACCTGTTAATACTTAATATGCCAATATTTATTTTTCATTCATTCATTCATTCATTCATTCAAATTATTAGGTAACATGGAGGTGTACTGTATATCCATTTCCTGTACAGCTAAGAATGAATTAAATAAATGCTGACTATAGGAGCAAGGGGGGTGTGGGTGTACCAGCTTAAATCTCTTTCAAACATGTATCTTTATCTCAGATTCAGGTACCTTATTTCAATCCTATGTAGGAGTGTTACTGCTTTGTGAAAATTAGTTTCTTCAATTGTCTTGTGGAGGTTGTAAATTTTATGTACAGTGGTTGTCTAAATAACATGGTCTGAGTGTCCCTTATAACTGTAGGTTTTGATCTCGTTAAAACGTGCAGTTTCATATTATCTGTGTTTAAAACAGTCATAAGCCATTAAGGAACCTTGCCATGGGGTGGTATCTTGGCCGATGTGTTGAAGATGTTGATAAGAGCAGCTGAGTAATTTGATTTATCGGTGAAGCAAGTTGCAGCTTGGATCACCAGTAACATATGTTGCAGGTAATAAAAGGGGGGATAAGTTAAGTGCAAGTGGATGAGTGTAAATCTATATAGCAGGTTGAGAAATGAAAGTATTTTGAGGTACAATTGTTTACTCAGGCTGTGCTGAATTTAAGAGAGTTCGTTTTTAATCGCTCCACCTCATGATTTGACATTTGTAATTCTTCAGGACTGATGAACCTGGATCCTACACTGGCACTTACCTATTATATATTATTTCCATAATTTTCATTTGATATTCTGGGAGTCGTTACTAATTGAAATTACTGTCCATTATCACTATTGCATAGGAAATATGTGCTAAATTACGTAAATATGTGACTTAAGTCGTTATTTGTTGTTCATTCATTCAACAACGGCAATTTACATTGTTTGTCATTTCTTGTCGTTGCTCAACTGCTACTGAAAGAGGCGCATTAGGTGTCCAACTGTACCGAGACGCACACAGGAGTATACATTGACGTGATTTCACCTCTGTTGACATCGGACATAGATTTAGGTATTAGGAAGTCATTTTTAAAAGCCTTCGTCTGGAGCGTGGCGATCTATGGGAGTGAAACTTGGACTATTGGTACAGTAGAAAATATGAGAATTGAAGCGTTTGAAAGGTGGTGTTACAGGAGAATGATGAAGATCAGATGGGTAGATAGGGTTACAAATGAAGAGGTATTAAGACGATTGGGAGAGGAGAGATGTTTGTGGCGACTGCTAATGAAGAGAAAAGATAGGTTGGTACGACACATACTATGAAACCCAGGAATAGCAACCTTAGTTACGGAAGGAAGGGTCGAGGATAAGAACTGTCGAGGTAGACCAAGGTTAGAATATTTTAAACAAATTGCCTCGGATGTAGGGTGTGTTAGCTATGTAGAGATGAACCAATAAGCTCAGGTTAGGGGCGCATGGAGTGCTGCATCAAACCAGTCAAAAGACTGAAGACTCAAACAACATTTCACTGTTACCAATGTATAGTATACAAAATACACGACACAGGTCATGCGTAGCGAGCTAAGCGAGATACAATTGGCTTCTGTCTGGACTGCTTGTAGTCTTCTACAAGCGAGTCTCGAGCGTTAGCCCCAGGTTAGGTTTTTGTATGTAAAGCCTTAACGTAGAAAGACAACAAATCAAGCGGATCCATCACAGCATAAAACAAACACCACGCGGCCACGCTTACCGTATGCGTGAGGTTGGCAATATTTTATTTGTCCTTTAAACCATGTCTTCAATTGCTGACACAACACAACTGAAATTTCACTAATGTAGGAGAAAACCTCTAATACCGTACGGTACAACATAATTTGCACAATTATTATTCATCATTTATAACCGCACCCGGCTTGCTGGAGCGAAGAAACGATGATGATATTTCAGCTAATTTAAGTAGTTTTGTACTAGGTTCATCACTCCCGAAGCGTTACCAAATATATATTACCAAGTCTCTTGTCTTGGCCCGCTGGATGCCTTTTCAGGTACACAAGGAGGTACAGGAAGATGAGATGTGTGGAGGGATACAGTATCTCCAATCTGACGATTGGCATAGTATGCACTTGCATAAATGACTCCTACAATATAGCCCTTTTCTCTGCACTGCATCTCATTCACTGCTCTGAGAGACAGGCCTACAAGTGGGACGACTATATCCATACTGAATTGTCTTATAAAATTTGTAAATAGTATGTATTCATATATCTTCTTTGATATGTACAATTAATTGCCATATACTGTATGTGTAAATTATATGTACTTACCTAAAATATAAATGTATTCATATATCTTCATTTTATTTGTTTATTTCCTTCAAAACTACCTCATTCATCTTATTTTATTATGCATTAAAGATGTGCATACGTGAATTATGATACAGGTGCTATTATTTGCACAACAGTTGGGTTGGATCGCTGATTATTGTCCCAGATTATGAGTAGCCAATGCTGGTCGTTAGTGGAGGAACATAAGTTGATCTATTGTAGCTTTGTATATTGGGACTTGGAAAACACTCGCGGGAAAATAAATTAATTATAGAATGATTTCACGCCGTAACGTAGGCAATTTTAAAAATAATGGAAAATGTTATCTCAAATACTTGCAAAAGCAACTACCTAACCTCGAAATGTAGCATACATTTAAATGCCGCGCCATATTGTGGTGCGGTGCACTTCTCACCAGAGTGCAGTAAGGTGTAACACCTGAGGATCGAAATTAGAAAGTGATAACCATTGGCCTAGTATTCTCCTTCCATGGTAAATGTGGCTGGAACGGGGTACACTCAGCCTCGTGAGGTAAAACTGAAAAGAGGCTTGAGGCATCCTGGAATTGGTTTCCCACTTCTTCACCAGGCAAATGCCGGGATGGTGCCTAAACTAGCTACCCAAATCCTACCTCAATACATACGTTAGTACAGTCATCACAGTGACACAGGTTATGAGACAAATTCTACACACACCCAAGTACAAGGGGCTACATGACCACAATGTCGCAAAGCCCCTGAAAGAATCAACAACAACATCTTATATTATAGTCTCAGTAATGAGGACATGGGCCGTTTCGCCTCTACCTAAATAATTTCAAATGTTGGTACTGGAAACAATCTGTCATGCATTCTGCTCTTGGCTCTTACTCATTGGCATTCGCGGATTCTCTGGGCTTTTGTATTTGTCATCGTGTAATAACAACGAAGTGTGTTGTTACAACAGTGAAATATCGACACTATATATATATATATAATATATATAAAATTTCTACAATTCTTTGAATAAAATTCATTAGTTCTCTTGACATATTGGTTGTTAAAGGTGGTGTTAAAAATGAGCACTGATCAGGAAGACATGCCCTTGGAGCCATCCCTACAGAATATTCTTGAACAGAGATCGTTGCGATGGATTTTTGTTGGAGGAAAGGGTGGCGTTGGAAAGACAACATGCAGGTTTGTCATTACGTGTATTTGTTGCATCCTTTGAATATAGTTTGATATCAGACCTGTGGACTTGTGTGTTGTATTCGTTTTATAACCTCTTTTGTCGTTAGAATAGCCTAGAACAAGATATATGTCAGAGCAGTAACCAGATGAGTGAAATTCTTATGTACAGTAGCTTTGAAACCACGACACGATGTAAAGCGGTAGGAATAGTCATCATAGGCTACTGAAAAAAAAAAATCCACTGCCTGCTTCCAGTCTCCGACCGGGTCAGGAATGGAATGAATATCTAGCGGCGAGGATATGTACTGTGCCGGCTGCCGAGGCCTGATGCACTCTTCCGGGGCAATGATTAATTGAATGACAGATGAAATGAAATGATAGTGGAGAGTGTTGCTGGAATTAAATTTTGACAGGGAAAACCGGAGTACCCAGAGAAAAACCTGTCTGCCTCCGTTTTGTCCAGCAGAGATCTCACATGGAGTGACCGGGATTTGAACCACGGACCCAGCGGTGAGAGGCCGGCATGCTGCCACCTAAGCCACGGAGGCTGTTATCATAGGCTACTAATTAGTTCTATTCACAACCGATAAAAGGCAGGAAACTTCGATTTGAAAGAAACTATTAGTTTGAACACCTAGTTCGTAATATAGCCCATTACTCTTATAATATGGTGTCCACGGGCAGGAATAGGCAGGAAAAGTCAGGAATTTTGTTTTTGGTCAGGAAAAGGCAGCAAAAAGCGTGAAAAAATGGCGAAAAGTATTAGAAAGTATATTAACCATACAGTATTTTGTGTTTTACAGCCATATTTTGATGTTGCTAGTTAATCTAATCCCTGCAGATAAAAAGCGATAACTCACTGTACATTATGGTAAGTTTCCATTTTTACAGTAGGCCTACATCATATTAAAAATCTCTTTTACCTATTTTTTGTACTATAGTTTAGGTTATATTAAGTACTTTGATTTATGTATTATTACATTATAATTTACTTTATTTTTTACTTTAAATGAATAAAGAGGTGACCATTGGGCAGCTATGGAGATGGTGGAGGCAGCAAATAAGAGATATACGGTATATATATTTGCTCAATAAACCATTTCTCCGATGTTACGATGACTTCGCGAGTCAGGAATTTTGTTGAAAAAATGGTCAGGAAAATTGACATTGAAAATTCTGTGGACACCATGTATAAGTAATCAGATAGTTTTTTAACTTGCAAACACAAAGTAAGCATTATTTTACCTTATATTCAATGAAAACTATGGAAGCGTAATAATCGTCTCTGTTTTAGTTAACTATTCGGTAGCGCTACAGAACAGGAGACCAAAGGTATAAAAAAATTTAGGTAATGAAATTTGCCAAAGTACCTTTAGTAATGGTATCCGGAGATGTTAAAATAATAGATGTTGACTCGTCCGCTGCCATAAACCCACCCAGCCATCCCAAATAGATACACGACTTATATAGCAGAAATGAAGTCTTTTGGAGCCATCTTGCTTACTAAGTCAGGAATGCCAACCCCACGCATTTGGTACTATTTCACATCGGGTATAGAACGAGTAAACAAAAGAGCGTCGATAAAGTAATGTAATGAAAAATTGCGCCAATTGTCAGTGTTTATGTATTTATGTTTTACATACAAAAACAGACCTAACCTGGGGCTTACGCCCCAGACCCCCTTGCTTGTGGTACTAGCAGTAATTGGTAGCGCTGCACACCGTGAGAATATGTGTATAAAAAAAATTAGTAATGAAATTAGCCAAAGTACCTGTAGTAATGGTATCTGGAGATGATAAATTAATAGATGTTGACTCGTCCGCTGTCATAGACCCACCCAGCCATCCCAAATAGCGACACTACTTATATAGTTCAAATGAAGTATCTGGTAGACATCTTGTCACTATGTCAGGAATGCCAACCCCGCGCGTTTGGTACTATCTCGCACCGTGTATACAAAGAAACAAAAGAGCGTCGATAATGTAATTTATAATTGCACCAAATCCAAACGTCAGTCGTACTTTAACCATGGATTGTGTGGCATGTGAAATTACTTCATAAATTGTATCTTATTAATGTTTTACATACAAAACCAAACCTAACCTGGGGCTTAGGCCCCAGACCCCCTTGCTTGTGGTACTAGCAGTAATTTTCGGCCAGGCAGTACCTAACCTAGTAGCGGACTTAAATTGTATCTTATTAATGTTTTACATACAAAACCAAACCTAACCTGGGGCTTAGGCCCCAGATCCCCTTGCTTGTGGTACTAGCAGTAATTTTCGGCCAGGCAGTACCTAACCTAGTAGCGGACATAAATTCTATCTTATTAATGTTTTACATACAAAAACAAACCTAACCTGGGGCTTACGCCCCAGACCCCCTTGCTTGTGGTACTAGCAGTAATTTTCGGCCAGGCAGTACTTTACGTCTTTACGTGTGAAATGGTGAATGGTGAATTTTGTAAGCGACATGTTGGTAACGTAGTCACATTTCCGTCTGTCGAGTGTCCAAGATGGCGTCCGTAGTGAAACGAACACGATAAAAATTATTTATTTTCGTAAAAAAAAAACACATTATTGAGGTGCGGCAGTTGTAGTTGAGATTGTGAAACGACTCCCAACAACTCCAAGAAAGGTATGTAAGTCATAAATCCTATATTTTCAATAATATACCTCATTAAAAGTTACGAAAAGGCATATTCTCACGGCGTGCAGAATTACCCAGTAATTTTCGACCAGGCAGTACCTAACCTAGTAAGTTAGCGGACATAAATTCTATCTTATTAATGTTTTACATTCAAAAACAAACCTAACGTGGGGCTTACGCCCCAGACCCCCTTGCTTGTGGTACTAGCAGTAATTTTCGACCAGGCAGTACCTAACCTAGTAGCAGACATAAATTCTATCTTATTAATGTTTTACATACAAAAACTGACCTAACCTGGGGCTTACGCCCCAGACCCCCTTGCTTGTGGTACTAGCAGTAATTTTCCGCAAGACAGTGCTTAACTTAGTGGAAATTTGTAACAATTTCAAACTTTACGTGTCATATGGTGAATTTTGTATTGGACATGTTGGTAGCGTACTCAGATGTTCGTTTTTCGGGTGTCACATGACTTATGACGTAGTGTCCAAGATGGCGTCCATAGTGAAATGAAGACAATGCTAAAAGCATTATTTTCGTAAATAATCAATTAAAAGGAATTATTCCGGTGCAGCAGTGGCAATTGAGAAAGTAAAACGACTCCCAACATCTCCGAGAAAGGTTTGTCAATCATAAATACTATATTTTCAGTAATATACCTTGTTGAAAGTTACGACGGCTTGGTCTCCTGTTCTGTAGTTTTAATAATTATTCTTTCGATACTAGGGGAGAATTATCGATTCCTCGAGGTATTGCCTTTAAATCTTGTTTCGTATATTCAACGTCGCCTACACTATTCGTGAACTCAAAGCGACGGTGCTGCCGTTATCTGGAGTTAACGTTTATAACATAAACAGATGCAATAACATGTGATTTGAGTTGATAGAGTGTGCTCTTCTCATGTTTTTTCAGTTATTTTCATAATAATTTAAGCTAAATGATGACATATATAATTGCTCAGTTCAGCTGTGCTCTTCAAATTCAACAATTGCTATATCAATGAATTTTTTTCACAAAGAAAAAGCATTAATTCTTTACGAGAGGGTTTCATGACATGAAATAAAAGGCAAAACTATTGGCCTGGATAAAGATTATTGATGCGTGACTTCCCCCAATGTGCGTGACAAAAACCAGGGGTGTTATGTATTAGCTAACAGGGCCGCGCTATCAATCCACCATTGGTCTGGACGAAAATATTGGTCCAGGCAAAACCATTGTGAAACCCTCTTGTGAAGTTTTACCGAAAAAGCTTGGTAGCACTGAACGAAAGTAGAGCGAGCGATATTACCTTAATTAATAGTCGGGAAAATATCTGGAGATGATGTAGTAATAGATGTTGACTCCTCCGCTGTGTGAGACCCGCCCGGCCTTCCCAAATATGATCACTACTTATATAGGCAAAATTCTAGCTGATTTGGCCATTTTTAGCATCATGTACCGTATTGCCAATCCCACGCATTCGGTACTATATTGCATCCGGCAGACCAATGGTTTTCGCCTGGACCAAATATTGTTAGGAGAGCCGCGTTAGCTAATATAAACACCCGTATAAAATTCCCCTAAAAACAAAATGGCGTCTACCATGACGTCACCAACGACGTCACTCCTCTGGCAAGCTTACGGGAAAAGCCTGGGTAATAGGGGTTTTTGGGTGGGGAAACTCAAAAACCTTCGAAACGAGGTGTGCATCGAAATCTGTAATTGACCTACATAGCTCAATTAAAGATTCCGTTGCGTAGAAAAATTTCGCGATTTCAATTGATATTTATAATTTTCCGCATCGAAATCTATAATTGGCATATAACTTATAGCTCAATTACCTATTACGATACATACCGTAATTATTGTAATTTTATAATTAAAAAACCTTGCATTGAAATCTGCAGTTGACCTACGTAGCTCAATTAAAGGTTCCGATGGGTAGAAAAATTTTTGCGATTCCAATTGACATTTTTAATTTTCCGCATCGAAAACTATAATTGGCCTACGTAGATCACTTACAGATTCCGATACACATCATAATTATTGTAGTTTTATAATTAAAAAACCTTGCATCGAAATCTGCAATTGACCTATGTAGCTCAATTAAAGATTCCGATGTGTAGAAAAATTTCGCGATTCCAATTTACATTTTTAATTTTCCGCATCGAAATCTATAATTGGCCTACGTAGATCAATTACAGATTCCGATACACATCGTAATTCTTGTAATTTCATAATTAAAAAAACGTGCATCGAAATCTGCAATTGACCTACATAGCTCAATTAAAGATTCAGATGCGTAGAAAAATTTTGGGATTTAAATTGAGAATTTTAATTTCCCGCATCGAAATCTAAAATTGGCATATATAGCTCAATTACCTATTACGATACATATCGTAATTATTTGAAATTGTTAATTATAAAATTGTCAGCTTCTGTGATATTATCACTTTTCTCTCCATATAAAATCTTGTTTCGACTTATGGAAAAACATTGATTATATATTATTTTGGGTGGTGACAACTCGATAACAGAAATAAGCATTATAAAAAACTACAAAACAAATTGTGTAGAGCAAGATATGGTTATGTATAATTTGATATTATTTTTCAATGTTGGCTACAAATGCGGAAACATAAATACGATAACATACGCAAAAACAACCAAAAAACTAAAGCATTCTAATGTGATTGGCGATTGTCGTTAGTGACGTCAAATAGCATCGGCACCGGCACGCCGGCCACGTTGCGTCACTTTATTGAGGGTACTGGTGCAAGTTTGAAAGAGAAGCATTCGTTATATTTCAGCAGAAGGCAACTTGAACTGTTGGCTTGATATTAAAGCTAAAATGAACCATGGAGCTGTCAGACCCATGCACGATAACAGAGGGTTTTAAAAGATATTTCTACATAAGGACTGAGAATATTAATAATAACTTTTGGTAGTATTTTTTATAAGTCCAAACAAACAATTTGTTGTAATCAGCGTAACTGCAGCCATCGTAAAGAGGTTTAAGAAGGTTGCGGCGTATTCCATTTTTGAACAGCTGACTATGTAGTGTTGGTGGTCAGCGCCGGCAACACACTTCATCGATATTCTTTGTACAAGTTGTGATCATATCGTCTCGGAACATCTTACACCATACCTTAGTAAGCATTTTGCTGGAGTTGTGAAATGACGAGCCTAAAAAAAACTCCACACGTGTCACCTGCTGTGTCATGTGGGATTGATAGCTCAAGCGCGCCCAATGATATAAAATTCTGCCAGTGAGTTGCAGGTGTGCTGTTATAGCGGTTATTTGGTTTGGTACGTTGGCTTAGTGAAGAGATTACGTCTTACTTTATAGAAATTATATAAGATTCAATGTGTTTCATTTATTTTAATTCATACATTCTTGGCTTCCTTTGCCAATAAACTTGCAGTGATACAGTTAGCTGGTGGAGTGTTGGGCGGAATAAGACGGCCGCACATATAGTCACGTCTGCCTCGTTGCGTAGTGGCTAGCATTCTTGGCAGTCACCGGGGAGGGCCGAGTTCGATTCCCAGCTCTGGTCTGAGTAGGGTTGCCAGATTTCAAGAATGGGAAAATGGAATAAGTTACACGTCCCAAAACATATTTTTATAAATCAAGGTTGTTAAATGTTGTAAGGAATAATACACACATGTATAAAATAAGCATTACATAATTAAATACACAAAATTAAAACTAGATATTGCTGACATATCATATATACGGTAAGCCTATGCCACCAGCAACCTACAAATGCTTTGAACGACCCTTTGTAAGGATTTTTTAAAATCTGCAAGTACCTTCTGATAAAATTCTGTACAATTTTCGTCATAATTGAAATATGTGATCAGTTCTGGTTTTATCAAACGTAAAAAACTCACCGATAGTTCCCACAGTTCGTATTATTCCACACTTCAGGAATTCAACAATTATACTATAAATCGCCAACACAATCACGCACACGACAAATTGCCATACAATCGAAACGTTAGGAAATAAACGTCAGCGAAGGTGTGTGGAGTGCAATGATGGAGAAAGCCAAAAAGTGAAATGATCTAATTATGGATGTTTGTTGTAATGTTGGCATTTGTGTAGAGTGTTACGAAGACTTTGAACATAATATCCATAATACAGGCAAAAAGAAACTGACATAAGGAAAAGGCAGAAGGTGAATTTCTCATGTAAGTGCAAAATCGAGAAATGTCATATTGTAAAAATCATTTTCTCTTTTAGTAAATAACAGGAATGAGTTGAAACCGATTCTTGAAATAGTAACAAAAACCGTGAACTTTTCATTTATGATGTCTCCGACACACATTTAACTTGGCAATACGGTTTTCTAGAGCAGAAAAGTCAATAAAACTTTTATAATATTTTATAAAATACTTTTTTATGATTAATTCAAACTAAGGTAAATGCACGAATGGTCGTCATGTTAAGGGATATTTAGACAAGAAATCATATACACCGTACACATTTTGGTAAATTTAATCAACAAAAGCACTGTACCTAACCTCAAACTCTACTCAAACACTAGGAAAGACCAAATATCAAAGATATTCGTTTTAGGTAAAATGATGTATTTTTTTAAAAAGTGTGTTTTTGCGCCAGTGTTCGGCACGATGTATTTGGATTTTTCCTATATTCGTCACCCGTTTGCATCAATTGCCGTCACATTGTTAATTTTCCTTGTCTGCTGTTTATAATGCATTTCTGTCAATTGTTGCGTAATACACCAATTTATCGACTTGGAGGCTAACATTTGCGAATAAAACAGTACCAGTAATTATGTTCTTTAATAAAAATGGAATATAAAAAAAAAAAAAAAAAAAAAAGACGGCAACGGGAAGCGGGATTGGTGGGTAGAAGACATACGAGCAGGAAAATATCGTAATTCTGCTCTAAACAAGTGAGACCACGGCATAACAGCCCTGAAAATGACCATTCGCCAAGACCTAACACCGATTGTTGCCATAGAAACCCTCTGAATTCGTCACTCATGTACATTTTTTTCCAGGCAGTCTTCAGTAGCTTTAAAACCCCTTCATCCGTGGGTTGAAGTACGTGTGTGACATTAGGTAGTAAAGCGACCAAAACAATTCCATGATCCTCACAAAATTTACTAGTATGTATGGTCAAGTGTGAGAAGTGCCCTTCTATGAATAATGTCAGGGAGAGGAATCTCCTGCTCAACCAACCCAGGATGAAATATGTTACTGAGAAATTCGTAAAACACTTCCCCCCGTCATTCACCCGTTTGGAGATTTGCCAATGCCCCAGTGTGCTGGCATTGAGGCAATAATGATGTCTTGCGGCAGACTTTCATACTTGAACACTACAAGGGAAGGAGAAATATCGCCGTGGGCATTGCCTGTTAGAAGTACCGTCAAGCATTCTTTCTCATCCGAATCCACTTGCTTGTAACCCCTGTTCGCCAGCACTTCGTTACCTTTCGGATTGAGAAAGAAAACCGTCTCTGCAGCGTTGAACAGTCGCCGAGGGTCTGACAAAATAGACTGGAAGTCGTTTTCCACTGAATAGCTGTAGACTTTTGAAACCCAGGTTTTATTTTGATGTTCTGTAATTGCAGCACGGCTTACTGTCAAATTTTGAGGGGTTCGTAAAAGATAGACCTGGATTTCTTTTTGTGAAAGATTAACGCCATTTCCTTCCTGGCGGCCATCTTTGAAAGGAAAGTCCCTCTTCAATTCTTGTGTAAGGCACTGGACGCTTTTGCAAATAGTCCTTTGTTACCGGGACCCTGCTTTTCGTAGTGACATTACCCATTGAACTAGCATAGCCTCAGCTTCCTTTGTTAAAATGGAACTTAGCCCCATTTTCCTCTCTCTAGGAGATTTTCCTTTAATTTTGTCCGAGAGGGTGTTTCTCGGAACATCATTCCTCTCCGCGGCCTTTTTAATACTCATGCCGTCCTCCACAACGGCCTTAATAGCAGCTTCCATTTGCTCAATATCCTAATTCAGGACTGTGCGTTTCGACATATTGCCTGGGGCAGATGACCTCGTAGTTCCGCCCCTTAAAACAACAATAACTATCTAACATATTGCCTGAAAGCAAAGATTTAGTCTTAGAATAATATATTATTTATCATCTCAATAAAAATTAAAAAAATCCTCTGTAGCACGCCTAGCCAAAAAAACCTAGGCCTACTGAGGTGCGGCCGTCAAGAAGAGAGACCTACGTAATAATAACAATACCCTGTAAATGCTTATTGGTTGTGAAACGTTAACACAAACATTAACATTATCTTGCACTAGTGTTCGTCACGAATGTGCTCTAAAGTTCGTCAGCTATGACGACTACTGGACACGATGATCAAATGATAATTTAATTAATACAGGGTACTTTAGAGCTACATTATAAGTATATTGCCGCTGTTAGTTAGGTCTTGCAAGGAGAAATGACAATGTGCCAGTTTTCGTCACAAATGACGAGCATTGGTAAAGTGCATTTTTTAAAATCCATTGTTCGTCACCGGCATTTCTAACAAAACTAGGCACGTGAGCACGAAATAACAAATCACATATGTTACAGAAACAATTACCAACTATATCACGCACTTGTAACATTTTAAAATGTCGGAACATAACACGCATGCACATAATTAACTCGCGCGCGTGCTTAGCACAGGTGAGAAGCAATTGGCGCGTCAAGACAGCTCAGCTCACAGGAGATGTTTGACACAGGGAATCACCTATTACATCGCACGCATGTTTTCGCAAAGTTGCTCCTTATCGGCAAGGAAGGTATGACGCATCTCGTAAGACTTCGTGCGTTGAGAAAGACCCGTTGACCTGCTTATTTTTTGTACTTATATAGAGTGACGAAGACTGGATCAGTGACGAAAACCGGTATAGTTACCTTGATGACTGAATGATTCACCTCTATCAAAATAATAAAGAACAGTCTTTCAGCTTTCTATTGATGTATGATAAGTTATATTTATGATTACAATTTGCTTACAGATACCAAATTCCTTTAGTATGTACTTTATGGGAATTTACTGCAGCATTTGACAGATAAACCTGCAGCAGTTCTAGGGTTAAATCCTACAGCTCATTGGAATGCTTTCCATATTTTCGAGCCTTGGCAATTCCAGTAATTTCGTCAGTGCCCCCTTGTCTCTGTCATAATCTTCATTTCCCCTTTTCCAGCTGACACTGGGTGGGGGCAAATATGGTTCCTCTCCACTTTGCTCTGTCGTTCCACCATTCCTCCTCCGGCACAGTGTTTCAATCCGGGTTCCGTTTTCTAATACTGTTCTCCACCGTGTCCATCCAACGCATTCTTGGTCTTCCTCGTCCTCTCTTCTCAGTCATCCGTCGTTCCAGTGTTCGTCTTGGTAGCATTACTTCATTCATCCGTTTGACACGTCCAAACCATCTCAATCTGTTTTGCTCCAGTTTGTCATTTAGTTTCTGTACTCCCAGTACAGCAAATATGATTCAGCCTCGGAAAATGCTTGTCTCTGTATATAGTATATTTCAAGACAGGAATTCCCCGGTCATTAAGTACAGCAGGAGGGCTGGAGTCGATAGTCTCTTGAACTCTAATTGACAAAGAAACAGAACTCGCAGGACATTTATAGCATGACGAATAGAAATAAAGTGTCATCACTCCCACTCTCTTAGCATTGCCATTCATGGCCCTGCCACTGTGTGGCGCGGAAGTCGTTCTGCACCTCAACACGTACGAAACCCACGAGGTTAGTACTGTAATATCCTGCTCGCGAGAACTCATATATGCAAGGGAATTTATTTCTGTATAATATTTTACGAATGTCTGTATTAGAGGCTGTGCAGTGCCTTGTGTGTGCAAAGAACTAAATTTTCTACTGTATCGAGAAAATGTCGTACAGTTTCGTTCCTGGATGGAAATCGGGTTACGAAAGGAAAGCTGATGGTAGATCTTTTTTCACATCACCAAACGAAACAAATCTGTTGGCAAAATGGGCGAGAGTTATTCTGCGGAAAGATAAGCGATTGTCGATAAAAAGTAGAATATGTGACGTACATTTTTCGGAAGATTTAATTATTAAGGCGGATTCTTTCTTGGTGAACTGTGAGAATGTGTAACTTCCTCGGGTGAAGTGGGAATTAAAACCTGGATCAGTACCTCACATTTTTCCAAATTGACAGAAATATCTATCCACTGATCATGAAAGGCACCTAGCAGGAAATAATCCAGCTAAGGATTAGGAAGGAAGCGGCCGTGGCATTAAGTTACGAATCGTCCCAGCATTTGCGTGGAACAGAAGTGGGAAACCACGGAAAACCACTTTCAGAAAGGCTGAGGTGGGAATCGAACCCTCCTGTTCTGTTTTTTCTCACGAGGCTCCAACCCCCACACCAGAATTGAAATTTCTTGGCATCTCCGGGGCGAAGGCCAGGAACGCTTGTTCCTACACCTCGAGATACTTCATTTGAGAAAAGTGCCAGTGTTATTTACAATCTGATGTTTGTTTTATGTTCTCAGAAGTGACAACCTATGTTTAAAAATATTCTTTTATAGCCTAGTTGTTGCTTATTTTAGGGGCTGTGTTGTCGTGGTCATATAGCCCCGTGTATTTGGCTGTGTGTGGAATTTGTGTGATAACCTGTGATTTTATATGGCTGTACTAGTGTATGTATTTGTAAATTGGGATTATGATTCGGAAGGAGGTGGCTGTGGCAATAAGTTAGGAACCAATCCAGCATTTACTTGGAGTAGAAGTGGAGAAACCACGGAAAACCACTTCCAAGTTGGCTGAGGTGGGATTCGAACATCCTCTTCTCAGTGTTGCCTCACGGAGCTGAGTGTAGCCTACACCGTTCAAGCCCTCACACCAGAATTAAAGTTTCTTGCCAGAGTCAAGAATGAGATGGATATAATAATAATAATAATATTAATGGCCTACCCACCAATAAAATAAACCGCCATCCAATTATTCGCTTCCGTTACCGTACTCTTGGTCAATATCACGGTCAGTATCCGAGTCTCCGGATCTTGTTTCGACTTTGTCTTCAGTATCAGAGTCACCAATTTCTTTTAAATTATCATCAACTAGCGATTCGTTATATTTCAGCAGAAGGCAACACACTTCATCGAAATTCTTTGTTTTTCGTAAGGCGTAATCTCTTCACTAAGCCAACGTACCAAACCCATACCTGCCAACTCTCCCGATTTAGGCGGGAGACTCCCGATTTCAGACCATTTCTCCCGCCCTCCCGCTTAACGTATTAAATCTCCCGATTTTTCAAAAAACCCACGCGTAATTTCGGATTTAATATGTCGTCTATCGAACGGATCGACTTTACGTGTTTTGAAGTTATATCTCGATACCGCAGTTTCGCTTTGTATCGATAATCGACAACTGCGTACTAACTCCCGCGTCGCGTCCTGCTGTTATAAAAAGTTGGCTTCGAATAAGTCTTCGTTTGAAATCGGCTTCGAATAAGTCTTCGTTTGAAATCGTCGAAGGTTAATTCAGCGCCTGTTCCTAGATGTGTTGCATAATGACCAGTGGGTGATAGGTAGTTGTACGCTGCGGAATATTGTATCTGTTTCACACGTGAAATTATATGATTTGTGTATAACTTAGTTTGATGTTGTTGGCGTTAATATGCCGGTAGGTTATTGTGATTTTTCGAACTGAGTGATTGCGTCGGTTCGTCGGTAATAAGGCGAAAAGATATGTGACATTTAAAAGTGTGTACAAAGATAACATTCCCAGGGTGTCTACCGGTAACGGAAGTAATGAATTTTACAAATGGGTAACGGAAAAGTAACGAATTTTACATACGGGTAACGAAAATTTTCCGAAGGCGGATTGAATCATTTAAACTCGCGCCTCTAAGCTCAGAGATTGCGATGGAGCGAGTTTCACGCAAGCGGCGCCAATTGCATAAGCTATATTTCCCCGTGCCCGACCTCGAGGAAATGCATACTGAGACAACCCTTAGTGTTATACATCGTTCAGCGTATATCTTCGGCATCAAGATGACTTTTAGTTTTGTGTGAAATAATTATGTGTTATATTAGGAAGCCTGACTTTTCGCGAGACGTTTATTCGTGAAAACTTCTGAAATTATTCAGAAACCTCGCATTTTTCGCATTTATGTGGAGACTATTAAATTGAAGTCCAGAAATAACGCTAAATAATTTAATGTCGCGATCTTGCGAAATGTTACCGTTTTGAAAAAGATTCGAAATACGTAGGCTGTAACTTATTTTAAAAATCTGTCTCGTAAATTTGCGACATCCAGTATGGTTAATTCGAAATTCCGTTAAATGTCGATTTTTCCTTCTAACTTGGGTTCCATCGGATATATTATAATCTAACCGGTTATTTCGAAAACTTGTATAACTTTTATAATTCGTGATTCGGATTTGAAAGAAAACGTGTCCTCTAGTCGTATTATTCGTGTAATCCTCTCCGAATAATTCTTAATATTTGATACCTACTTCGAACATTCATACTCAAGACGGCCGGCTGACCGCACGACTTGCCTGCGGGAATCTCGTCAAATGGACCGAGATCGACGTCAGTAGCGTAAAATCAAAAAACCCGTCCCCTATCGTGAACTTGTGACCACGAGGTCTGCGGGAATCCCGTCAAAGATGATTGGGCACCAATCACGAAACATTCCGAAACCTACTCGCTACTTTTCCCATGACCGTATACTTAAAAGCGTACGGGGAGCGAGAAGTGCATCTACCCACTTAGAAATGACAGCCTACGTAGCGTCGCGATACTAATTTCTCCTCGTGATCTACCCTGAACTGATGAGCTCCCAACCACAGCATAGGGACAGCGGGAATCACGGCGCCGGCCATACAACTTGTCCATAACTACTCGTGAATTTTAACCATGCCCAACCCTGAGCTTGCATCCACCAATCTGTGAGGACGAATAAACAATCGTTCAACGGCCGGGTGCGGCGCGGTATGCATAATATCGCGAGGACAACTTGAATCTCGTAAAACGGCTGAGAGCGGCAGCGATTGCGATACATCGCGATATTTCTCCGCATTCAATGACGAGAACAACTGTATTTTTGTCAAACGGACAGCAAGTGGCGCCGATTGCATAATAATGCTATATTTCCTCGCGCCCGACCTCAAAGACAATGGAAATCTCGTCGAACGACTAAAAGTGACACCGATTATTAAATCGCGATATTTATCAGTGTTCTATCGCGAAAACAACGGGAATCTTGACAAACGGGTGAGACCAGCGCCGATCGTGTAACATCTTGAAATTTCGCCGTACTTGACTGTGAAGACAGAATTCGGTTACAATCATGTAACGTCCCATAAATTTCGTCGTGATCTACCGCGGGGACAAAGGAAATCTCGCCACGGTCAAGAGCAGAGCAGAGTAACCTCTTGGCAATTATAAAAACGCCTTGTGCACAAGACGACATATTAGCTGAAACAACTCATTTGATAATACATTTCTAGTATTTATTTATTGTTTTTGAAATTGTTGTAACTCCCTAAGTGAATTGTATTTACCGCTTTAAACACAGTTCATTGCTCTCTTTCTCCACCGCGTGATGAGCCCATTTGCTTGCAGACCGCAGACGTATCTTGAATTCAAAGGTAACTAAAATTAACTAAAAGGTAGCTAAAAAGTAACTAATTTTTACTTCATCCTTAACAGTCGACACCCTGATTCCGCATATAACTGAGTCAGGAAGAGGCGCAACATTTGCATTTTGTAGTGTCTGTAGGTGTGATTTCAGTATCTCGCATATTGGAAAGGGGGACATTTCATTTTCCAAAATTAAGTTTTTTGTAAATACATTTCCTAGCATGTTAACAGACACTCAAGACAATTTTAATGAGGAAATGGATGCTTTACATTCCCAATTTTGTAACTTCCAACTTGAGGATGTGACATCTATTGAAGAAGAAGAAGAGAGAATTGATGTGAAGTGGGCACTGGTAGGCCAAATGATATGTAGTGGTGGGGTACTCAAGTTATGCTTTCCATTCTGACCATTCCGCATAGTAATGCAGAGTGTGAGAGGATGTTCAGGTCATCTCTCTCTGACAAGACTTTGGACAAACTTATAACTCTGAAGTCGATTCAGAAAGAGAAGTGTTTTGAGCAAGAATATAGCAAGACCTTTTTGAAGAGGGCAAAATCAGCCTCAGTCACCTGCAACAACGACCAATAATATGATCTTCGATACATATTTGCTGCAATGTCTTAGACTATGTATGTATTATGTAGCGTCCTCCCCCCCCCCCCCCCCCCCCCCCGTCGCCGCGTCGAATCTCCCGATTTTTCACTTTGAGAGGTTGGCAGGTATGCAAACCAAATAACCGCTATAACAGCACACTTGCAACTCACGGACAGAATTTTATATCTTTGGGCACGCTTGAGCTATCAATCCCACATGACACAGCAGCTGACACGTGTGGAGTTTTTTTTAGGCTCGTCATTTCACAACTCCAGCAAAATGCTTACTAAGGTATGGTGTAAGATGTTCCGAGACGATATGATCATAACTTGAACTGTTGGCTTGATATTAAAGCTAAAATGAACCATGGAGCTGTCAGACCCATGCACAATAACAGAGGGTTTTAAAAGATATTTCTACATAGGGACTGAGAATATTAATAATAACTTTTGGTAGTATTTTTTATAAGTCCAAACAAACAATTTGTTGTAATCAGTGTAACTGCAGCCTTCGTAAAGAGGTTTAAGAAGGTTGCGGCGTATTCCATTTTTGAACAGCTGACTATGTAGTGTTGGTGGTCAGCGCCGCTAGCGCTGGCCAAGAGCGGGGCGCGGATGAACTCGGTCAGTGATAACACTATGTATTCTATTCGTCATGCTTATAGTGTGACGCTGAATGCTACGGCAGTAGCAAGGAATAGAAAGTTGTGTATTCTCTCGATTGTGGATCGAGTTTCTGTGCTGCAAGAAAGTGATGCAGAGAGACCAAGAAATTCAACTGTGGTAAAACACAAATTCAAAGCATCTTAGCTAACTACGAACGTTATTTAAAAGAATGGGAAGAAAATTCCAATATAAATGCAAAGAAAAGACCCTGGCAGCCATATGAGGAAATCAATAGAGCTACACTGGAATGGTTCAACAGAGTACGTGCTAAAGTCCTACCTGTGTCGGGGCCTATGCTGCAAGAAAAGGTGCTAAAATTTGCATCGGGTTTGAACGTCTAGAACTTGTGCGAGCAACGGTTGGCTGGATCGGTTTTGCGTCCATCACAGTATTGTTTTCCGAGCTGTTTGTGGAGAAAGTGCCGACGTTAATGAATGGAAGGCTAGGCTTGAACAAATTACAAGTGAGGACAGTGATTGTGACATTTACAATATGGATGAAACAAGGTTGTTTTTTAAAACAATTCCAGATAAAACACTAACTGTGGAAAGTCAGCAATGTAAAGGTGGGAAAATGGCAAAACAAAGACTAACGATTGGTCTGTGTTCCAATTTAACTGGAGAAAAGGAAGAGCCAATACTTATCCACACGGCAGTTTGTCCAAGGTGCTTCAAAAATTGTGACTTGTCGTCGTGTGTCTCCTGGCAAGCAAACAAAAAAGCATGGATGACATGTGAAATTTTTCGGTCGTGGCTTTCGAAGCTCAATGAAAAAATGTGGCAACAAAACGGGAAAATATTGTTGTTTCTTGACAATGCTTCCTGCCATCCTAAGGAAAGTCTTTCAAATGTGGCAGCCAAATTTTTACCAGCTAACACAACATCTGAACTGCAGCCTTTGGATCAAGGCGTAATTCAAGCGTTTCAAGTTAAGTTACAGGAAAAGACTTTTAGGTTCACTTGTAGCTAAAATGGACGGTGCCTCATCAGTCCTCGAACTGGCTAAATCAGTTACTGTCGGCGATGCTGCACGCTGGGTGAAAAGTATATGAAGTGAAGCAGAGTCAGAAACAATTCATAAATGCTTCGTTCGCTGTCGTATCCGGTCTTCTACCCCTTTTGTGGAGACTTCTGTTAATGAGACTGGCGATGTGAGCGAGCTGAATGATCTGTGTTGATCCGCGAATGTTAAAATTGACGAATCTGCGCTACATAAAAGCGTTGATTGTTTCAATTATGGGAAGGATTGGGGTGAAGTAGTCTTAGAGGGTATTAATCAAAATGTTGAGGGCAATAGTTGAAAGACGGACAGTGATGATGATGAAACCAATTTCTTTGAAAGATGCGTTAGCGAGTATTGCAAAGCACAAATGTCTAGCAATTGAACTAGGAAATGAAAGGCTTATCAATTTAATGTCTGAGGAAGAAAGAGAATATTAAAGTATAATTGTGAATCAACATGTAAGAAATTTGATGCAGTCTTCAATTTGTAATTACGGTACACTACAATGCACTGCATTTCAGTATTTGAAGGATAATTAAATTGCTACAGTATGTATTATCTCTGCTCATTTGTTATTTGCAGTATTAATTATCTTACCTGAACACCATCTATATTATCAATGCAATTTCAATTGATTGTACCATATTCAGATGTTCAAGGCAATACTGTGCCTAGTGAAACTAGAAGACCACTTTTAGAGGAATTTTTTTGTGGTTGGTTTAAAGAGGTTTCACTGTATTACAACTATATCTGGTGCAGCAGTGATAATGGACAGTAATTTAAATTCCTAATGACTCCCAGAAAGGTATGTGAATCATATATTTTCAATAATCTGCCACGGGTAGGTACCGGCAAGAATTAATGAGCATTTTACGGACTTTTAATATAGTTTGGTCAAGTGTCTCTTCTGGGAAAGAAGAGCCCATACAATAACAATGTTATTGGTTTTACGTCCCTTTGAACTGAAACGCGTGAAGGTTGAATTCATAGATAGAGGAATGAGACAAATACCGTAATTCGAACGATATGAATAGAATATTCGTACGAAACAGTCAATCCAAATAATGAACAAGAAGTTCCGTGACGAACTAAAGAGCCATCTTTTCTTAAAATTTAAGATTCATGCCAATGATTAATCTATATGGACCTATCTAGAATAATGACGAAATTAAGTTGGTAATATCGACATTTCAAGTTAGTTCGAAATATTTTTTTTTTTATTTATTTATTAATCAATGCACAAACTACAGCTATGCTAGCCCTTCACGCTTGTACAAATAACAACAAAATAACAGTTTAAGATAAAATATAAAATAAATTTAACAAATCACCAAACAAAACAAGTCCATATCAAGAGCCGGTAGAATGTCCTTGCTCGTAGCTGTGTCGTCAATGGCCAAGATGACAGTTCTAAATACAGTTTATGTTCTCCTTCACCTGCTTCAGGAACGTCCTCTTGTTTGTTGATATGTCCAACTCGCGTTTACTTGCTATTCTATTGTACAGGGATGATATGCGGTTTTGGAAGGATCTTTGGATTAAGGAATGTCTAGTGTGTGGAATATGCATGATATCTTTGAGCCTGGTAGAACGGGAGGGGGCTCTTAGCTTGAAGAGTGACAGCAGGTGGTCCGAACGGTAATGGCCATTTAAAATTGAATGTAGGAACGACAAGGTCACTCACCTGGCGTGTCGTGCTGAGGGGAGGGATGTTTATGGCCGAAAGTACCTGCTGAGTGGTGAATTGTCTAAACCTTGGCATTCTGTTCCTTACAATGGCAGCAAAGAAGGATTGAATTCTGTTAAATTTTGCTATGTTTGACGGGCAAGAAGTGGTCCAAATGGGAGAGCAGTAGTTTGCAATGGGCTGGATTATTGAGAGGTAATAGAGGCGAAGAGCTGCGGGATTTGATATTTCTGTGAAGCAGTAGAGTATGCCAAGGAATTTCATGGCTTTGGATAAAGAATGTTGTATGTGTTCTTTAAATCTTAGCTGGCTGTCGAATATGACCCCGAGATCTCGCTGATGCGCAACTGCGGTAATGGGCCTGTCTAGTAAGGAATATGTTGTAGGTACTGGTGAATTGCGTAGGGTAATTGTTAAAAAGCTGCATTTATCTGGGTTTGGTTTCAACTTCCATGTGCGGCACCAGTCGGACAGAGCGTTAAGTGAGGACTGAAGTAGTGCGGCGTCGGCAGGTGTCTTAATTTCCTTGAAAATCTTGCAGTCATCTGCGAAGAGTAGTGTATCGGCTGTGTCAGAGAGTTTCGATGGTAGGTCATCCATAAATAATGAAAATAAAAGTGGGCCAAGGGCACTGCCTTGTGGGACGCCGGAGAGCATAGGTAGCCAAGGGGATGAAGTGCCTGATATTACGACTCTCTGTTGTCGGTTCTGTAGAAAGCTGGCGAGGAGTGTTAGGAGATTGCCATGTATATTGAACCGTTCAGCGATTTTGTGGAGTAGTAGAGTATGGTCTATTGAGTCAAATGCTTTCGATATATCTACGTAGCAGATATCGAGCTGGGATGTTTCTGCAATGGCATGTGTTGCATAGCTGTGGATAGTGGCCAAGTTAGTGAGGCACGAGCCTCCAGGAAGAAAGCCATGTTGGCTGGTTGAAATATATGGTAAGGTGAAAGACAGGAGACGTTGGTGGATTATTTTTTCAAATATGAAGGATAGTGTGGGTAGTATAGAGACTGGTCGGTACGATGATACGTTCTTTTTGTCCCCAAATTTGAATATAGGGACAATGTTGGCCTGTTTCCAGGCAGTGGGAAAATAGCCCTTGGCAAAGCACCTGTTGAATAGATTGGAGAGCGGCGTACAGAGAACAGTGGCTGTGTTTTTCAGGAAGACGGGACCAATATTATCGGGACCGGTAGCTTTGTTGGTGCGGAGAGATTGAAGTAGACTGAGGACTTCATTTGGTGTTGTTGTTATTTTCGAAAAAGTGCAATTTGCTGCTGTTTCTACCGGTGGAAGGGGTTGATTTTGAGTGGGAGTGGAAAAGTTTTCAAAGAAATACCTGTTGAATAGCTTATTGCGGTCTGGTCCCTCCGCTTTGGTTCCCTGGTGTTCTACGCTGACGTGAATCCTTTCGGTTCTTCTCCTCGAGTTGATGACGGACCAGTAGCGCTTGGGATTTTCCTGGACGTTCTCCGTGATGGCTTCTATATGCCCCGTGTAGTCTCTCCTGAGCAGACGTCTTGCGTGTCGGCGAATGTACTCGAAAATATTTCGAGTGTGGGGGTTGGGGAAGTCCTTCCAAAGCCGCCAGGCCTTCTTCTTGTTTCCCATGGCCAGCCGAGTTTCATGGGAAATCTGGAACGGGTCCTTGCTGTTGGTAGGCTGCCGTACCGGCACGAAGTCTTTGATGCTGGCAAGTAGCCAGTCGTACAGCATGCCGATTGCCGACTCCACGTGAGGTGTTTCGAGGAGGGTCCATGGCAAACATTCCAAGGCGCGGCATATGGCTGGCCAATCAGCTCGGCGCCAGTTGAAGGTCGGGCGCGAGGGTGGCTCCTTGAGTACTTTTGAGTGTGGGGTGGGGAGATACAAAGTGGTGTCGAGGGACTGATGGTCAGAGACAAAGATGTTTCTACCAGCAGTGTTTGATTTCAGTTTTAGAGAAGATAATATAAAGTCCAGTACGTTGGATCCCCGCGTTGGGTACATGTTATGCTGCTGTAATCTGAGACCAGTAATAAAATTATCTATAAAGAAGGAGTCAACATCATTATCAGGTGTACCTATTGTTGGGGAGGTCCATTTTAATGTGGGAAGATTGAAGTCACCCATTAACACCACTTCGCCTTGCGATAGAGCTGCGAGCACTGAGTCAAGACACTGCTCCAGGCTGTACAGGGGACTGCCGGGTGGTCGGTAGTAGCAACCCACAAATATGTGTCGGCCTGGAAAGGGTAGCTCCACCCACACTAATTCACAGTTCCGCTCGAGGTCTGATCTCCTTTTGCATGGTAAAGCACTGTTCACTGCTAGCAACACTCCTCCCCCTCTCGTTTACCTGGTATAATGTAGCCTAATAGAGCACTACAGTTGGCAGCCCTGGTGACTGAAAATTTTCTTAGTTCATCTCTTAAGGTACCGGTACAGAATACATTTGGTTGAAGTCCAATGGATAGCATGGACGTTACATGCAGTTAGACATTGGATCTATCAGCGAGCGTAAAATCATGTTGGCAACAATGTCATGGATGTGTTGGTCAGAAATAATCTGACACATTATATCTCTTGTTGGGCCAATTTTGGATTAAATCCATTTGTTAGTATAGAAGTTACATGTATTTAAAAATTGGTCCTATCTGCAATCTAAAATCGTGTTGGTAGCACTGACGTATATTAGTTACTCCAAATTAATCTATAATGTCAGGTACTGTATGTGTGCATAGTTTAAAGCTGTTGGCTTGCATACTTTCTGATATGTTGGTATTTGGATAAAAAAAATAGAGAGAGCATTTATTAACAGTTGGCAGCCCTGGCGGCTCTTAAGAATATGCTCACTCATATTTGGTTATGTACACAGAGTACATACGAAATTTGGTTGAAATCCAATTGATAGTGTAGAAGGTGTATGAATTTAAAAATTGGACTTTTCAACACATGAAGGAAAGAACGGAAGGAGATGCCTTCGCTGCGCTGCCTAGTGCAAGCTGCTGAAGCCAAACGGCACGCCCACTTTGGGTAGCAAGAAAATGGCTGTTCCTATGCTTAGAGCCGTAAACCACTCCAACTAGTCTTGGAATTTAGTGACATAAAACTGCAATGACAAACCAAGATTTTTTTTGATATGCAAAATATACTCTGTACATCACGGTAATTGGCACAAATAAGCTGCGTTATTGTTTTTAAAGCCAATTTAAATATAAATATGAGAGCACCTATGCAGGCTAGTTTTGTAAGAAAGACACAGCAAAACGTAATAATACGCTGAAACGCTGATTAAATCGAATAGCCTACAGGTGTCTAAAGGCGCGAGTTTTACTAAAGAAGGAACATCTTGGGAACTATCATTTTGATGCCGAACTAATCGCGGTATTTAGGCCTACACCAAATTGATTTTTAAGTTCTTATTGGTGTTCAGGCATTCGTCAGTTTTTAGGCCTAATTTCGAGCACAGCCACTTTCACTCATTGTTCGTACACATTTTGATATTCAAGAATACGAACCTTAAAATTAATAAACAGAACACTTATTCGATTCGTACAACCAAATGCAAGTCATGGAACACCGAATACACGTTAAATACGCCCACTTTGGATGCAGCTCTTGGCTTCACTCAAACGAGCTCAGGGCATCTCCTCTTATTCTTTCCTCCATGTATCAGCAGGCTTAGAATCATTTGGCAACACTGTCATGTATGGCCTCCTGGAAATTAAACTGAAATATTATTAGGCTATCTATATGTGTGCCAATTTTGGAATAGCTCCCATGCTTACCTTCCAAGATATCCAACATGGAGCTCAAATTTCAATTTCGGTTTTTAGCAGTTGACAGCACTGACATCATTTTCAAATATGGGCTTGAGATATTCAGGTATAGATCTTTACTCACGCCAAATTTGGTTTCGATTGTTGCAGCCGTTTAGGACTTGATGGGGGGGGGGGGGGGGACAGACAGACACATTTGCCCGGATCGATCTCATTTAAGTCTACTTTTTCGTCATTTATGCAAAATGTGAAAAGTACGCTAAAAACAATGGGCATACCTTTCAAATTATTCGAATACAATATGTTCGAATGTGCTTGAATACGTTATTATTTGAATACCAGAATAACGATGGTATTCGAATAATATTCGAACATTATTTGCGTATTCGGGAATTATTCGTGTCTCTCGAATATTCGAATAGTGCCAAATAATTCGATTCACAGTCCGAGCCCTACTACAAAGTGAGCAACAGTGGTAAAGTTGTAGTGGAGAGACTAGTACAGACGATTTCTGGCATTGGCTGTAATATAACCACGGACAATTGGTATACCTCAGTACCATTAGCTCACAGTCTTCTGGCCAACCACAGACTTACTCTGGTTGGAACGATCAAGAAAAACAAACGGGAAATTCCTCCCGTCTTTGTTCAAACAAAAACCAGACCGGAAGTGAGCAGCATGTTTGGCTTTGGAAATGTGTCCACGTTGTTGTCGTATGTTCCCCCCAAAAAATAATGTAGTGTTGTTATCAACTATGCACAACAGCGATGACATTGATGAAGAATCAGGTGAGGCAGAGAAACCAGAAATGTTGACTTTTTACAACCTAACCAAAGGGGGAGTGGATGTCGTTGATAAACTGAAAGCATCTTATACAGTGTCACGAACGAGCAGACGATGGACTCGAACATTGTTTTACACTCTCCTCAATGTAGGCGGCATCAACAATTTCATAATTCTGCAAAACAAAGTTGACATAAATCATCGTTCATTTTTGAAGACACTAGCAGCTGAACTATGCCACGATTATTTGCAGTTTTGCTTCTCTCTTGAAAATATTCCTCGACGAATATAGCAGCGACTGCGGGATATTCTTGGGACAGAAAGAGAAAAAGAAAGGCTTGAGAGAAATAACCAAAACCCTGGGAGATGTGTCTTCTGTGATAGCAAACGAAACAGAAAGACGAAGACTTCGTGTGCTAGCTGCTCTCTGTACATATGTCGGGAGCACACTGTCTTCACCTGTCAAGCCTGCAGTATGGGAACAGCAGATGAAGATGAAGAAAATGAAGATGACTGTTTTATTATCTAAGAACACAGCCAGCTCACGTATAAAATGAAGACTGATAAACGAATCAGAATCATTGTGTTGTCTTTAGTGAACAGTAAGATATTGCTGTAACCATTTTATTTGTTGAAGGTTTTAAAGTTATAAACATTGCACTGTCTACCTTTTTTTATATCTTTGTAACATTGTTTTATACATATTTTAACTGATAGTTGTAAGATATTCCTACATTGTACTGTACTTTTTTTTTACCAGTTTACTTTTGTGAATTCTGTGACTCTACGTTCTTCCCATTTCACTGTATTTTGATGTTTGTTTTAAAGTAGAACGTAACATTAGTTATTGTATTATTTTAAATCACTATTTAAATGTAAATAAATAAAATGGGTAGTTTTAATTATGAAAATAGAGAGTAAACAAAAAAATAGCAACATAACAAAAAGTAAATAGCCTTTGAAATACAAAACCGATGTTGAAAGTTGTCGGTCTTTTCGACCGCCGCGCGACGACTGACTTCACACTGCCTCGCGCGACGTCCCGAGGGTTAAGGAGGCTCTATAACTACTGCATTCTAAGGAGGTATTTGTATTGCCTAGGAGTGGTTAGGTCATGGGAATCAAGGTTTAGACACCATGATATTATGGGACCAGATTTTTTGAAAATGCATATGCAAATGCATATTTTGTTGGGTTGTTGCTTATTCTAAACATAACAGCATATTTCAGTGTATACATTTAAAATTAAGTATAATTTAAAACATCTCGAACTAAATTGGTTTCGCCTGCGTGTTAGACATCCCTTGTAAGCAACTTTCTGAGAAAATACATGATAACAGTATTTTATGCAAGCATAAAGCACAAGTCCAACCCCTCCTCCACGTGGTGGGAGACGGGCAACGGCATGAAGTAGGGGATTGCCTGTAGGGGTGAAGTACAGTGGGGACTTTGTGTGCCCCGGGACCGCTACGGTAGCTGTGAAGGCTCTATGGGAACCCTGAAAAGTGACGGCTGACGGGGCTCTGGTGAAGCTACGATAGGCCTAGCAAGCCAGTAGTGGATATCATATTTGCTTTCAAACCAGGAACAGGCCTCGGAAAGGAGGGATGCAAACGACGACGACCCGGATATGCTAATGGACTACGAGTTGGGACATTAAACATACAGACACTGACAGGAAAAGTGGAGGAGATTGTAGATGTGATGGAGAGAAGAAAACTGGATGTACTGGGCTTGGCAGAAACAAGATGGAAAGGAGAAGGTCGCAGAGAACTGAGGAAGGGATACCGGTTGTACTGGAGTGGGAACAGTGAAGGAAGGAACAGCGGAGTAGGAGTAGTTGTGAGAGATGGAATGAAGGAAGAGGTAAAGGGAATAAGTGACAGGATCATGAAGATCAGAGTAACTGTAAAGGGAAGAAGCCTGGAGATAGCCCAGGTATATGCCCCTCAAGTTGGATGTACAGCTCAAGAGAAGGAAGACTTTGAGGAGGAGCTACAACAGCAGTTGAATGGGCAGAGCATCATTGTCATGGGAGATTTGAATGCACATGTAGGAAGTGAAAGGCAAGGATATGAAAATGTATTGGGAGCAGAAGGATGGGGTAGCAGGAATGGAGAAGGGAGAAAGTTGCTGGATTTTTGCAAGAGGAACGGTTTAGTGGTAGGCAACTTCTGGTTCCAGAAGAAAGAAAGCCACAAGGTAACGTGGTACAGCAGTGATTTAACAAAGAAATCTTTGGTAGATTACATGCTGTACGACTGGGAAATGAAGAGAAGTGTCAGAGATATAAAGGTAATACCATCAGAGGCCTTAGATAGCGACCACAGAATACTTGTAATGAACCTAGGAGTTGTTAAGGATAGCAAGAAGACAGAGTACCAGGAAAGGAGAATCAAAGTATGGAAGCTCAAGGAAAAGGAAGTCAAGGAAGAATTCCAGAAGATAATAAGGGAAAGGATGCCAACAGACAATCCTAAAATAGGGGAAGAGGAATGGAAGCAATTCAAAATCACAATGGTGGAAGCTGCAGTGGCAGTATGTGGCAGAACAAGCAACAGAAAACGGTGTAAAGAGACACCATGGTGGAATGAGAGAGTAAAAGAAGCTGTGGGAAGGAAGAACAAGGCTTTCAAAGTGTGGTTCCAGGAAAGAACTGATCTGACAAGGGAAGATTATAAGATAAAGAAGAAAGAAGCAAACAAGATTGTCGCAGAGGAGAGGAAGAAGTGGATGGTAAAGTGGACAGAGATGATGGAGGAAGACAGCAGAGGAAATAAGAAAGTTCTTTATGGGATGGTCAAAAGTAAGAGAAGAGGTCTGCGAGAGGATGTGGTAATGATGGACAAAAACGGAAATGAGGTACACAACAAAGAGGCACTCAAGACAGTGTGGAAAGAGTACTTTGAGGATTTGCTGAATCCAAATGGTCATAGGGAGGAAGACAATGTATTGGAAGATGGAGAAGATAACACAGGAATGGAAAAGGACCTGACTTGGAGAGAACTGGAAATGGCTATAGACAAGATGAAAGGAGGAAGGGCACCAGGTGTGGATGAAGTGAGTGTTGAAATGGTGAAGGCAGCAGGGGAGGTTGGGAAACAGTGGCTGTACCGTGTGATGAGGGTGATATGGAAGGAGAAAAAGACCCCAGAAGATTGGAAGAAAGGATTAATTGTCCCAATATTTAAGAAAGGAAGCAGAAAGGAGTGCAGAAATTACAGGGGAGTCACACTCATACCTCACTGTACCAAGATATATGAAAAGATATTAGAAAGTAGAATACGAGCCAAAGTGGAGAGAAAATTGAGAGAGGAGCAGTATGGATTCAGACCTGGGAGATCAACAGTGGATCTCATATTTTCAGTGAGACAGCTCCAGGAACACCACTACGAATTTGGAGAGGATCTGCTGATGGCCTTCCTGGACATCGAAAAGGCCTATGATAGTGTGTGGAGGGAGAAGGTTTGGAAAGCAATGGAAAACATGGGAGTGGAAAAAGAGACTGTAGGCAGAGTGAAGGAGATGTATTGTGGAAGTGTGAGTTGTGTGAAAGTTGGAGGGGAAAGAACAGACTGGTTCAGACAAATGAGTGGCCTGAAACAAGGTAGTGCGCTGTCACCCCTTCTCTTTATTGTGGTTATGGACGAGGTAATGACACGGATAGCAGGAAAGATAGGAGAAGATAAGATGAAAGCAATGGTGTTTGCAGATGATCTCATGGCCTGGGGAAACACGGAGGAGGAAATTCAGGAGCAGCTGAAGGCTTGGGAAGAAACCGTGGGAGAGTACGGATGGAAGTTCAACATCAGTAAATGTGAGATCCTGTTAACGACCAGGAAAAAGGACAGACCAATGAGTGAGATAACACTTGGAGGTGGACAGCTGAAGAAGGTGGCAAGTCTCAAGTACTTGGGAAGTATAGTGGAGGAAAATGGGAGAAATGACAAAGAGATTACGGAACGTGGCAGACAGGCAGAAGCATTTCTGAGAAGCATTAGGAGCTTAGTGTGGAATAAAGATGTCCCACAAAACAGCAAGGAAGTGTTATACAGAAGCTACTATAACCCGATACTGACCTATGCTTCAGAAACGTGGACAATGAAGAAAAGAGACATAAGCAGAATACAGGCAGGTGAAATGAAGTTCCTGCGAAGTAGGATCGGAGTAACAAGAAGAGACAGGGTGAGGAATGAAAAGGTCAGGGAAATGGTGAAAGAGGAGCCCTTGCAAGGTAGGATTGAGACATCAAGACTGAGGTGGTATGGACACATAAAGAGAATGGATGAGAAGAAGATTCCCAAGAGGATACATGAGATGCAGATGCAGAAGAAACGACCAAGGGGAAGACCAAGAGATAGATGGCTGAAAGGAGTGGAGGAATGTGTCAAGAAGAGAGGCAAGGACTGGACCAGAGTGACAGCGGAGAGGTGGTGGGAAGAAAGAACTAAGTGGCGAGGCTTATGTTCCAAACAGACCCAGTCTGGGGCTGGAAACTGTACAAGATGATGATGATGATGCTGCCTGGCTATTTCAAGAAAAGAATGGGGTGGGATATTCCTTTCACCATTTTGGCAACCAGTAGCCCGGGGTTAGTTTTGTGAGGAGTTTCTTCAGTTAATGTGTTACTTTATTCATAGTCTGTGCTCAGAATGTCTAAAGAGAAGAGCAGCAGAAAGTATTTATTAAATCAGTGGATGTCAGGTAATAGTGATTATTCAACTGATGGCGTTGGTTGCCATTGTGAAATATGCTCGCAGGAAGTGAAATATGAAAGTAAATTTAACTTGAAGAACATGCGGAAACGACTGTACATATTATGGTAAAGGAGGGAAAGAACAACTTACAACAACTTAAGCATGTAAAACCGAAGCCTCCACTTTTACATTTTCAGTCGATCTTTGTAAGACTACAGTTTGCAGCAATATGCCGTGGAATAAATTAAACAATCCAGTTTTACAATCATTCCTGAAGAAATATTGTGTAAACCGGCATATCCCAGATGAGTCAACTCTCAGAAAAAATTATCTACCTCCTTTGGGTGAATCTACTGTGGACTCGATCCGTTCTGGCAATAGAGGACACTGTATCTGGATATCGGTGGATGAAACAACTAATAAATGTGGCTGGTACATAGTAAATTTCATAGTTGAAAAGCTACATCCAAATGCAGCAAACCTTATCTTCTTGCATGCAAAGTGCTGAAGAAAACTAACGATGGTACAATAGCAAGAATTGTAAACGATTATCTTCCACTACCGAGACCAACTGAAATTGAAAATAATTGTTGCAAGTTGCTTTTAATGGTCACAGATGCAGCTGCTTATACACATGTTGAAGACAGCATAAGCCCTACAAGTATGTTTTCCCAACCTTATACACATTACCTGCTTAGCACACGTATTGCACCGTATTGCGAAAGAAATACACATACAATTTTCAGCTGATAACGATTTAATTGCAAGCGGGGAGGGGGAAATGTTTCTAAAATCAGCAGCTTGTGTCCAGTTCTACAGAGATTGGCTGCCTGAAGCTGCTCTGCCACTGGAACCTGTTCTAACTAGGTGAGGAACATGGTTAGTTTCATTTTATCAGGAGAATTTCAATCAAGTAAAGGAAGTCATTACAAAACTTGAAGATGATGGTGCATGTGTCCGTGAAGCAGGTATTTGAAAGTGACTCTGTCTATCAAGATGTGAATTTCATCCATATGCATTTTTCTTCACTTGCAAGAACCCTTGGGAGCTTAGAATCTACTGGTGCATTCCTCCATGACTCTCTTGAACTCGTTCAGAAAGCAACTTTTTCAATGAATTTCGTTCCAGGTAAAATTGGAAATAAAATTAAATGCATGTTAGAGAAGGTGATAAACTCAAACCCATGACTAAAGAAGATTCTAACAATTGGTCAGTGCTTGAGTGGAATCAGGGTGTCTTTGTCAGATGAATGTTCGGAACCTTCAGTGCCAGAGTATACATTTTTTCTTATCACTTCAGTTGATGTAGAAAGGTCATTCTTGGCCTATAAACTTATTTTGTTAAACAATAGACTTAATTTGTCTCCAGAAAGCATTATATAACTTGCAGTTATCTATTGTTATGCTTCTTTCTGCAGTGAATGATTCATGTTTCAAGTGAGTGAATAAAATTGGCTTATTCTTAAGTGCATATTTTTCTATTTTTAATGCATATTTTCTACATTTTATGAACCTAATTGCATGCATATTTTAATCGTTTTTAGTGCATGAATGTCCGGTCCCTAATGATGTGGCAGGCTGTAGTATATGGGGCAAGCAAACCAGCCCAATGACAATTACGTCACTTGGCTTGTGCTTCACGCCTACACAAACATAGCTCATCACTAGAAGTTATGTTTGTTGTCGCAATCCAGGGAAAATAGGGGAAGACCTTGATTCCCCTGTATTACGATTACATAACTCACAGCTATCTTCCATTTTCTAATATGTTTTTGTATTTTCTGTTATTTGAAATATTCTAAGGTATCGTAATTCTTATTTCTTTTCGTGTAGCCTTCCAATGATTGTATGGTATGGCATATTCTGTCCATTAGGACAGGCTCAGTACTTTGGGGTAGTCTAGTAATAAGTAAATAAGAAACTTCTTACTAGTTTAATATTTCTTTTTCAGTTGTAGCCTAGCCGTGCAGCTGTCTCGTGTGAGAGAGAGTGTCCTCATCATTTCTACTGATCCTGCTCACAATATCTCTGATGCTTTTGATCAGAAGTTTTCTAAAGTCCCTACCAAAGTCAAAGGTTTTGATAATTTATATGCAATGGTGAGTATTGAGTCAACAGCATTGCTTTTTAATCAGTTACATCAAGTCATATAGTCCTATTTCCTTGCAAGTGGAGCAACTTGCTCCGATGGCAAGATACACCATAAACTAGACACATTTTCATTCATTCCACTAATTCATTTTCATTCTGGACCATTCCCAGCATGTCTTTTTCAGTCTAGTCTTCAAGATCTAGCTATGATTTTCTTACTCTCTACATAGTCTGTCCCACTTTAAATAAGCCACCAAGGATGAAACTTAACCATTTGTCCCATCACTACAAACATGGTGATTTATTTATAGTAGTTTTCCTGTTCTGTTGAATCGGGATTGGATTCAATCAGGGTTACCATATTTTGTATGGCGAAAAAGAGGACATTAAAAAAAAAAAAAAAAAAGAAAATTTAATGAATTAGCATGTATTTTATATTTTTATATCAACAGGTTTCCTTATACTTTATTAGAACTTTTAACTTGTGCATTTTATTATTGTATTGCCTTTTCTCTTCATAAACTACAAATTAATTTCAGTTTGTAGTGCGAAAGGAACCCCTTCCCTGAATGAAGACTGTCATAAGTTCTGAATAGTGTTGAGCAAAAATATATTCAATATAAAGTGTACAATATTCAGTCGATTTGAAAAATTTGAAAAAATGAAAATCCACAGCCGGCTTCCAGTCTCCGACCGGGTCAGGAATGGAATGAATGGAGCCCCTATCTAGCGGCGAGGATATGAACTGTGCCGGCTGCCGAGGCCTGACGCACTCCTCTGGGGCAATGATTAAATGAATGACAGATGAAATGAAATGATAGTGGAGAGTGTTGCTGGAATGAAATTTTGACAGGGAAAACCGGAGTACCCGGAGAAAAACCTGTCTGCCTCCGTTTTGTCCAGCACAGATCTCACATGGAGTGACCGGGATTTGAACCACGGACCCAGCGGTGAGAGGCCGGCGTGCTGCCGCCTAAGCCACGGAGGCTTCCGATTTGAAAAATTTAACTAGTTCTAAATATTACTGACATGTAATCCCAGTTGCACTGTTATATTGGCAAAACATTGTGAATTGCTTCTCTAGGGTAGTTGGTAATGTGCCCAACTAGAAATCAGTTATGCTGCTATATGTGCATATCATCTTGAATTATTATTTAGGGTAGTTATAACGTGCCCAGCAATAAATCAGGAAGTAATTCCAGTTGCACTGCTATAGACGATGCCTTTCAAACTCTTGCTTTGTAGTTGATAATCTGCCCAGCTAGAAATCAGGAATATGTCTCGGTTCTTTCTGTAACATTCATAGGTTCATAACTTATGAAGTGCTACTTACATTTACCAAGTGGCTTGCATTCTTGACTGTCACTGCGGAGGCCCGGGTTCGATCTCCGGCTCTGCCAAGATATTTAATTCTGGTCTGAGGGCTGGAACGGGGTACATTCAGTCTCATGAGGCAAATCTGAGAAGAGGTGGGTTTGACTCCTACCTCAACAATCCTGGAAGTGGTTTTCCATGGTTTCCCCACTTCTCCTCGAGGCAAATGCTGGGATGGTACCTAACTTAAGGCCACGGCCCCTTTCTACTCAAATCCAACATCAATTACAAATACACACAATAGTACAGAGATCACAGTATCGACAAAGAAAAATACACTCTCCCAATTACATGGGGCTACATGACCATGATGTTGCAAAGCCCCTAATAATCAACAACTATATTTACTAAGGTAATTCCCAAAGGACGTGTTAGCTGTGTTCAATGTCTGCAAGAGGTATTACTTATTTACAAAATAAGTACAATGGGCATGATAAGCCATAGTGCATTGAAAACTTGGGCAACTCAAGTAGCAGTGTATGAGGGTTAGCAAAATACTGTAATTGATTGACTCATGCTTCCTGACCCGGTCGGAGACTGGAAGCAGGCTGTGGATTTTCATTCATTTTCATTGACTCATGCAATTGCTCCTTAACTCGTGCAAATGCATACACCATCAGACAAGATAAAATAGTTTGGAATATCTTGTATAGTTGCGACGGCCAACACATTCCCAGTCAGCACCCTTTCATTCCCATAATCCTGACACTGCAGTCATGCTCAAATAATTATAAGGCTTTGGTGTCTGTTTCCCATCTCTTGATACCAGATGTCCCCTGTGGCAAAGGTGAAACTTAAGATCCAACTCTTGTTTAAAGCCCTTTACGCTCCCTCCTGCTGGGCGAGAAACACTTGTAAAGGGGCTAAGGATCAATCACATGCCAGTTTCTTTGACGCCAGCTGTGTATGTGTTGGGCAACTCTACCTGGACTGACTGTGTGGCTAAGGTCTGCACTTGATTACTGTGGCCACGTTTACGGGATGGAATCCTGCTACAGCCGGTTGGCATTTTAAGGGTGTTACAATGCAAGAGACCCATGTCAGTAGATTCAGAAGCTTATTAGAAATACCTTCCTGGGGATAAACCCTGGCACCACAGCAGTTAAAAGTGCTGTTAACTACATACCATTATCCAGGAGTGCACCAGAGTGCCATGGTGATTGCATATTTGTTAATGGCAAGTTTTATTTTTATATATTTCTTCCCTTAGCCATAAGTTGCTTAGTGGCTAGCATTCTTGGCTGGCACCGCAGAGACCCAGGCATGATTCCTAGCTCTGCCAAGAAATTAAATTCTGTTCTGAGGGCTGGAATGGGGTATACTCAGCCTCATGAGGAAAACTGAGAAGAGGTGGATTCGAGTGGATTCGATTTCTACCTCAGCCATCCTGGAAGTGGTTTTCCGTGGTTTCCCACTCGTACTCCAGGTAAATCCAGAGATGGTACCTAACTTGAGGCCACGTCCTACCCAAATCCTACTTCAATTACAAATTAATACACACACTAGTACAGACATCACAGTACCGACAGCAGTAGCTAACTTGGTAACGCTCAGCTCTAGGCCATGGGGCCAAGCTGTCTGCAGACTCGGTAGACGTGGGTTCGAGCCCCACCGTTGGCCATCCTTGAAATGGATTTCTGTGGTTTCCCATTTTCAACTCCAGGCAAATGCTGGGACAGTACCTTCTGACAGGCCACGGCCGCTTCCTTCCACATCCTTGCCCAGTTTATTTATCTTCATTCATTTCATCTTTCATTAACTCCTCTCATGGGGTTGGCGTCAGGAAGGGCATCTGGTCATAAAAACCATCCGCCACGTAGACTTTCATCGCATCTCATCCCCGACCCCGTTGGAAACAGGAATAACATACAGTACAGACATCACAGTGACACAGGTTATCAGACAAATTCTACACACACCCAAGTACACCGGGCTACATGACTACGATGTCGCAAAGCCCCTAAATAATCAACAGCAACTCTTAGCCACCATTTTACAGCAAATGCCCCATGATATCTATCTGGGCGTCACCGACAAATGTTCATTCCAAGTAACAACTTAATTATTGTAGGTATCAGGGTGGTGGGATCATTGCTGGCTCCTCAATTCAGAGTAAATTTCTGTCATAATCATCTAATCAAATTAAAACTGTGGAGTAGGGTAAATTTGTAGCAGCTAGCATTCTTGGCTGTCATCAAGGAGCATATAATAACAGAGGGCACACTCTCTGAGTAGTTACTAACTTATTAGATGAGGCCGTGATGACTTAGTGTTTGAATACGGATGCTGCGCACATGGAGGATTCAAGTGCCACCTAGATGCAAGAACTCCTACATCAAAGGAAAGAATATAAGTGACCGAAGGATCTAGGAGGGTTTTGTCAACTACCTGTGCCAACTTATGCAATGAAAGTGAACTCGTAGACGTGAGTTATCACTAAGGCCCGGATAGTTATGTGTTTAAATATTTTTTATTTAATTAAATATTTTCTATTTATTTACATATTTTTACAGTTTTTATAAATAAATACATATTCTGGTGTATTTATTCATATTCACATATTTTCTATATTTCGTAGAATGTTATACTTCTTGGATGACAGCTGCCCAATTTTCGACCCTTTGAAATTCCAGTAATTGGCTTGTCTAGTTCCTCAGTGCTCCATTGTCTCCATACTGTAGAAGTATTTCAAGACAGGGATTTCCCGGTCATTAAGCACATCAGGGGGGCTGGAGTTAACAGGCTCATTAAGCCTCCACTAATCCTTACCTAGACGGGAAATTTTAGTTGAAATCACAGTAGTCTGCGAAACTTGTGAGTATACTGACAGTGGCGTTCTCGTTTCAACGAATACGATGCGTCCCGAAAGTGCGAAATGTGTTACTTTGAATCATTTAGTTCGGGAGTTCGGAGAAGTTTTTAGAATTGATGGAACTGTTTTATTTCGCAGCATTTGTGAGAAACCCATAGCGGCAGACACGCGTTCACAAGTCACGCAACATGTTGTGACAGCGAAACACGTGAAATGTGTGTCTTTAAAGAAGTCGGCACAATGTTTGCTTCCCGAAATGCAGGATGTGAGATCTGGTCCAGCAAACTGCCAGTTTTCACAAGACATTTGTCATGCATTTCTTGCGGCTGATATGCCACTGAACAAACTGCAGAATTTAGTGCTACGTGGCACCTTAGAAGTGCTTCTATTAATTACAGACGCTGCACCTTATATGGTCAGAATTCCTCTCCCTGACGAGTCAACACTGCATAAGAACTATTTACCTAAACTTTACTCTGAGGCAGTGCACAAAATTCGCAGTGAAATTGGCGACAACGCTGTGTGGATTAAAATGGACGAGACGACCATACTGGTCAACGATACTGGCCGTTACGCAGCCAACATCATAGATGGTGCGTTAAAATGCGATCCACCACAGTCATTTTTACTGATAGCTGTTCATCCTGAGAAAACCAACACAATAGCTAAAGCTTTCAATGATGCTATGGTGTTTCTGTGGCGTGATGGCATCCGATATGCTTAAGTGCTTCTATTAATTACAGACGCTGCACCTTATATGGTTAAAGCATCCCAGGGGTTGAAAATTCTGTACAGCAAGATGATTCATTTAACTTGTTTAGCGCACGGTATGCACCGTGTTGCTGAAACAGTAAGGAGTATTTTTCCAAATGTGAACAGAGTAATAGCATCCGTGAAGAAGGTGTTTATTAAAGCACCCAGTCGAGTGAATTTATTCAAACAATGTTCCCCTGATTTGCCGCTACCTCCACAACCAGTTTGCACCAGGTGGGGTACTTGGCTGGAAGCGGCGTGCTATTATGCGGACAATTTTGAGGTTACAAAATCAGTCCTCGGAAAACTAAACAAGGATGATGCTGGATGCATCAGTGAGTCTTTAGAAGCTATGTGTGCAAAGGGAGTTGAAGGTGACTTGGTGTACATAAAATCTAACTTTGTTTTTTTAAGTTACAAAATCAAGAAACTTGAGAAGACTTACTTCTTTCGTCAGCTCTGCAGGACATTCTTCAAGTCTGTGAAAAGCTTGAGAATTCTCCCGGGGAGCCCGGAAAACAAGTTGTGGGCAAATTAAGAAACGTCTTATCAAAGAATCCGGGGTACAATAAACTCGTGCAAATAAGTAGTGTCCTTAGTGGCAACGGAGATCTGTAGCCCAACGAAGAAGATTGCATGTTTTAACTGTCTAACTGCGCGTTTGTATAGCTGTGCCGAGGGCGACATTTAATTTACATTTCACGTCAATCGAGCAGATTTACGCACTCAAGTATCAGTATAAGACAATACAATCAGTGCTATGACAGTTTCTTAGGTGACCTTTTCTTCCGTTCTTTAGAATGAAATTCGAAAACAGCACATTTATGATTTCGTATCACGCATCTGCAGGAAGTACCGGTATTGTAGGATTCGGAAATTGAGGCAAGACCCGGTCTGTTAAGCGGGAATATTTGTACTGTGGGCTGGATTATTGACGCAGCTGGACGTACAAATGATACGAATTTAAGAACATATTTTGGAAATTTAATCACATATTTTCCCACTTTTAAGCACATAAATAAATACATATTTCTGAAAAGTTAAGCACATAACTATCCGGGCCCTAGTTATCACCAACATAGATCATTATTTATTGTATTAAGTAATAGATTTGTGTATTTAACAACCATATACGTATTATAATGGAATCTCAGAATTACTTCTTTACATAATAAAGAATAATTTTATTGATTGGGTCTTGAGTGTAATAATAATAATACAGTAATTATAATGAGGATGAAGAAGATAATGTGGCCCCTGGAGAGGCCTGGTGCACCTCAATTTAGGTTTTATTAAATTCCAGGAGCAGTTAATGAAACAGTTAGGAGTTTATTCATCACATGCACTTTACATTTGGCTGACACATCCTCTCCATTCTGACAACACAGCAGGACACCAACAATGTGCCATTGTTTAAAACTAGCATTTTTTATACTGCTTTAGCCAAGTCTCTTCCTATTGGCTGTTGCACTCAAAAGCTAGAGTCAATATTCCAATACTCCCCCTCAGCAGCCAATCAGTAAACATGAGAAACTCACAACACAATCACTAATATTTACAAAATCACACAGGCTCAAAACAAATAAAAGTATCAAACTTTTAACATGGAATTAGAGGAACAAAATTAGCCTTGGAGCCCTTATTTCTCGACAAGCTCCGTGACCTTCACCCCCGAACAATCGTTTAGTACATAGGTCAGCCACATCTTCCGCCGACTCGAAATACTGAAACTTTATTTCACCTCTTTCAGCACATTGGCGAACAAAACATTACTTGACATCAATGTGCTTAGAATTTTCTGAATCTAACCCTGTTTCGCACATTTTGATGGCACTCAAATTATCACAATGTATAAGGTGCGTTCAAAAAGTAACGAGCCGGAGGCAGTAATGCACAAACTGGTGACGACATCGGCTAATCGTGGCGTGTGTAACGAGGGGTGGTTCCGACCAGAGCGTGGAAGGTCACAGCCCGTCGCTAGAGGGCACGCGTGCACGTCACGTGACTTTACAAAGCGAGCAGCAGTATGTATCAATCATCCAACCAAGACCAAGATAGTAGGCCATTCGAAATGCTTCCTGGTGTGGTTGAAGACTGTGGGGCACCCATTGGGCACACACTTTCTGCAAGTGCAGTCATTCCTTCAAGATGGTGTGCACACTTCCGACGCTCAATCCGACCACGGCGGCTATGGCATTCACTGTCACTCGGCGGTCCTGGGTAATGAGTGCATCAACCACCTGGACGTTGTCATCGGTAATGCAGGGGGGTGCCCCAGACCGGGCATCATCGGCTAACGACACCCGTCCTTCCCTGAAGCGCTTATGCCACGCCTTGACCCTTGCAAGGGACATGCAGTGTTCGCCGTACACTTGTGACATTCGGCGATGAATGTCCGTTCCCCCTACTCCTTTCGCTGTCAGAAACCGAACAACACCTCTTTGCTCTTCGTTTGACACCTCCGTATCACTGTTTGCAATGCGACTGGCAGTGTTGGATGATTGATGCATGCTGCTGCTCGCTTTGTATCGTCACGTGACATGCACGCGTGCCATCTAGCGACGGGCTGTGACCTTCCACGCTCTGGTCGGAACCACACCTTGTTACACACGCCACGATTTGCCGATGTCGTCACCAGTTTACGCATTACAGCCTCCGGCTCGTTACTTTTTGAACGCACCTTATATTATTGTAGGTTCTTTTACTAACTCTGGCAGTCCCAATTCTCTTAGTATCATTCATAGCCAACACACCTCCTTCACAGTCTCACATATAGCATAGTGTTCTGCTTCAGATGTAGATTGCGCAGTAATGGACTGCTTCTTAGAATACCAAGAAATAGGACAATTAGCTACCTTAACTACATAGGCTGATCTAGACGATCTTTCACCCTTGGCTCCCCCGTAATCTGCATCACAAAACACTTCAATAAGGTAGGACCTAACTTATAACATAATTTCAGCTCACTAGTACCCTTAAGATATCTCACGATATGGAGAATATCATTCCAATGCTTCTTCCTGGGGTCATATACAAACTGGCTAACAGTACTCATAGCATAGCTAATATCTGGCCTTGTACAGGTTGACAAATACATCAGTTTACCAACAGCATTAGCATACTTGATCAAAAGGTAAATTACCTGACACAGACTGGTCATCATTACTTGAATGTGAAGGATTACAGGTATTTAAATCACTGTTTGAGGTAACATCTGGGATTAATTTATTATCATGGCTGACCATTCCAGTAATTTTCTCATTTATTACAATATTTGGGGTGTCCTCACCATAACTTCTGTCTTTCTCCACATAAGGGAAGATTTTCTCATTGAATTCAACACTGTGTATGGTTATGAATTTGTGCCTTTGGAGCACCTATACTTTCCAGCCCTTTACCCCTTTTTCAAATCCCACAAATACACAATCAATCCCTCGAGCATTAAATTTGCTACCTTGGGGTTCACTCATTGTCCCCTTGCAACCAAACACTTGAAATCTATCATAATCTCCTGCATTCTCATCTCTTCCCTCCCACATTGCTAATGGTATTTGGTAACCTATAGATCTTGACAGGCACACATTCTTTATAGCAACCATGTAATTCATTGACTCTGCTCAAAAGGAAATAGGTAGCCCTGACTGCAATAGCATACACCTAACAGCATTTGCTAAGATCCTATTAACCCTTTCAGCAATACCATTCTGTTCTGGGCATTCCTTCACTGTTTTCCTGTGTAGGATACCGTTATTTGACAGAAATTCACTGAATTCTGTACTTACATATTCCCCCCTCCATCTGTTTGCAGTGCCATGATTTTTCTATTTTCAGTGTTGTTTTCCACTTCTGCTTTATACTCGTTAAATTTAGCAAACACTTCAGATTTCCTTTTCAAGAAATAAACAGTCGAGTGTTTCGAAAAATCATCAACAAAAGTTACAATGTACTGAGACCCTCCTAAGGATTTTACATACTTAACCCATTACATCACTGTGTATTAATTGTAGTGGTTGGACAGACTTTCTCTCACTTACCTTTGGGAACCCTTTCTTTGTTATCTTTCCTTTAACACTTATATCACAATTTTCTTTATCCATCCCTTCCATCCCAGCCTTTCATGCCAATTCACTGCACTCCTTAATGCCGCAGCATTACACAGAACACATTCATTGTCAAGCTCACTAACCTCATTCGATACTCTCGACACCATAACATTACTTTTCACACACTTCAAAATATACAAACCTGATTCTTGAATTGCTTTAAAAATTATTTCATCATTCATCTTACCCAAAGCTTAATTTCATGTGTTTCTCAAACTATTTTCTTCTTCGACAACTTAAAACAGGAAATCAAATTATATCCAAATTCGGGCACAAACAAAACATCATTCAACTCCTGTGTACAGCCACCACACTTGTCAGTTAGATTAATGCTAACAACTCCTATACCTTTCACAGGAACATTGCCCTTTCCCAAAAAATCCACTTGCTGGGATTTAAGAAGTAAACATAGATTCATTTTTGCAGATGTAATCAGTTGAGGCACTATCTAACAACCACTCGTTATTTTGTAGGTTCATTGTTGCCAAATTTATTGCAGTGATGCAAGAAATCACCCTTCCCTTTGAATTTGAACCAGAATTCCCTCCCGAATTATCATTATCATTGTTTTCAGAATTTTCCTTCCTAGGACTAGCACAATCACGAGCATCATGCCCCACTACCCCACAATTGTAGCACTTCTCTTCTTTCTTACATGGGCATTCCATTGCCATGTGTCTCACTTTTATTACAGTAGAAGCATTTCCTCTCTTCGTATCCTCCTTGGTTTGGGTTGGACCGGGATTGTTGACCTCCGCCTCTTCTTCCTCTGCCGCGACCTCTCAATCTGTTGTTGGTACTGGACGCCTGGGTGAAGTTGGACACTAGAGCTCCCTGTACTTTGTCTTCACTCTCTCGAATACCTCAGTCACCATCTTCTTGGAGTAGCACTCCTTTCACCTTCTAAGATGTTAAATTCTTGTCCCCGCCAAGAATAGCCACTGTCATTTTATACTTCTCTTCCTTTAGTCGAGCCAAAAACAAACCTGCTGTCTATCATTTAATTCTGAACCGTATTCAGCACTTTGAATAACACGATTCATTCCCTGTATTCCAGCCATGTAAGTATGCATCTTCTTCTCAGTCGTTTTTGTTACATTAAACATCTGCTTCATGACCTTGAGTGTGTTTGTCAAGGTATAAGTGGTATGTATATCCTTCAAAGTTGTCCAGGCTTCCTTCGCTAACACATGCTTTCCTATGTCTTCAATGTATTCCCTTGCAACATTCTTTAACCTTGAAGTACACGCGTTGGTGTATAAAGTACACCAGGCGTACTAAAGATGGTATATTTTTGGTAGTAATGTTTCTGCAGGCTGTTAGGTGCCATCTAACCCATCCCTAAAATGTTCCCAAATGACTACAAGCAGTGTCATTGTTGCCGGATTCGTTTATTCACAGGAATACCATAAACATTGAGCTGTTGCGTGGTATGGTGAACAAAGTACACTACGCGTTTGTCTATATAAATATAATATTGATTCAGTTATTTAACTCAGTCTTATTTTTTAAATCATATTTTAATAGAATTAGAATCTATCTCCATGTCTCGTACGGTTCTGTGTTTTTAGGGCTTGTATACGAGCTAAAAATCCGAAGCGACTTACTGAAGAGGAAATATATGACGCTATAGCGCTCGCAGAATCAGAAGAAGTAGGCTAGTTGGATGAGACTTCCAAGGAAGAATATATTGAGTAAAATGATCACGATACAGAATATCCTTAAGTATTCTGCTTGTAGAATAGTTGATTTAAATTGTTTACTAAGATAAAATGTTTAGGCTAAGTCATTTCGTGACATTATTCTCTTGGTGTACAAAATTCACCACGCATGTACAGGGAGTGGCAAAAAGATCTGACGGTTTTTAAATCACAACAACACAAACATTTTAAATGATACAAACTCTTTTATTACATATAACAGCAAGATGTACATGTCAATTAATGGAAAACATGAAAGAACAATAGATTTTAACTTTTAAGAAAATGTTGAGCGAGTGAGACAAGCTGTGGAAACCAGTCCACGGCGGCCGGCTTGTAAACAAGCTGCTGCTTTGCAAATGTCTGATCGAACAGTGAGACGAATATTGCGTTTCGATTTGCATTTTCATCCGTATAAAATGGTTGTTGTCCAGCAGTTGAAGCCTGAAGGGCCCCACACACGCTACGTTTTGCTTGACGACTTGCTTGCGCAAACCTAAGTCGCAGTGTGAAACTGAGCGTGTTTGGCAGCAAGTCGTTCGATTTAGCAGGCATGCGCAGTGTTGGGCATGGCATGAGAGAAGTCTGGCGCTGCTAGAAATTTTCCCGCGTGTACAAGCAAAACGTGATGAAAGTTGTAGCATGTGTGGTGATCGCTCAGTGTTAAGTGCCAACTTGAGTTCAACCGCTTCTTAAAATGAGTGATTTGCGAGTGATGCCACATTCCTTTCTGTCGGAGTTCATTGACATCTACGGGTAAAACACTTGCCTGTGGAAAATTAAATCAAAAGAGTACTCTGATAGAAATAAGAAAAATGCTGCGTACGATTTATTGGTAGAGAAACTCAAGGCGGTTGATCCCGAGGCTAACAAGGACAAAGTAGTTAAAAAAATTAACTCGCTGCGAACTTGCTTCAGAAAAGAACTAAAGAAGGTCAAAGATTCCAAAAAGGGAACGGGAACTACGGCTGATCAAGTGTATCAACCTACCCTATGGTATTATGACAAAATGCTATTTTCGGCAGACCAAGAGACCCCAAGATCAAGTGTCTATACAATGGAAGAGGATGACATTTTATATAATCAGGTAAAGTATTACATTATATTATTATTATTAATCTTGATTGGTCACATTGGACCACTTGAGTCGTTCCATATACGGTATATGTATTTATTATTATTTTCATATAATACAGGTGAAGATCTTCATATAACTGTATGTTCATATTGTTTCCAGAATGAGGACGACAATATTGTCGACAATGATGATGGAATTCATCAAAGTACACCACCGTCAGTTCCATCTTCAGTGTCCTCCTCAGCTAGGCGCCCAAAGAAGACCGACCCAACTGATGAGTTACTACATGTTGTGGCCAAAAAAAAAAAACTCAAGTCACAGGAGGAGGGCAAATACATGGCTTTTGGCCGACACATTGCAGAAGAACTTGCAACAATGGACGATGAAATGGCTAGATATTGTAAAAAAGTAATTAATGATGCAATTTTTGAGGGTCAGATGGGTACACTGAATCGAACATCGACTATTGTGACTCAATCCATTTCATCTCGCCCACAGTCGTGTGTTTACATTCGAGCTGTTGACACGCACCATGGAAATTCACCTACTCCCTCAAGCAGTGCCACTGGAGAGTACCTGTCATATTTCCAAGTAAGTGACTACGTAATAAGCCTACATTGAAAAACACAATTGCACCTCTATATCACACGATCATTTGGTCTTACCATTCTACCCTGCCTTCATTATTGAAGAATTGCATGAACACATCTCTTACTTCCTTGTCCTGTTGGCCATAATTCCTATTGAATCCTCTTTGTAGTGGAATGAAGATATTATCACCTTGCTCTGTGTACGCTGTGGTGATTTCCTCATTATTTAAGGGTTGTGTGGACCAATAAGACGGAGATCGACGTCGTAAATAGTTATGCAAAACACAACAAGCCAAAACAACAGTTTCAATGCGATCTACCGTTAGGTTCATTTCTGTGTGAAAAATTCTAAATCGTGAAGCCTTTATACCGAAAACGTTTTCTACTATTCTCCTTGCTCGTGATGGTCTGTAGTTGAACACTTTTCGTTCTGGATTGAGATCCCTTTGCCCGAAGGGCTTTAAAAGTCTCAGCGCAAGGCGAATGCTTCGACGCCCACAAACACATTCGGCAATTCCATTCTGCTGTTATGTGGACATCTTGGCTGCGGCAACTGGAGACGACCAATTACTAATTTCTCGTAAAACCTTGTGTTTTCCAGTACACCTCCATCGGAAATTCGGCCATTAGTTCCAATGTCACAGCAAATAAACTCATAATTTGCATTGACAATAGCCATTAAAACTAAACTATTCGATCCCTTGTAGTTCCAAAAGAACGATCCACTTCCTCCAGGAACGATTATTTTTATATGTTTTCCGTCAAGAGCCCACAAGCAATGCGGGAATTGCCACTTGTCTTCAAATTCTGCTGCAATTTTCAGCCACTCCTTTTCATTTGATGGAAACTGAAAAATAACATAAAGACGTAAAAATGAATGTTTCAAGTTTCTATTTTTGTTTCAGGTACCAGAAAATGGTGAATGAGGAGCTACGTTCTCGCGCATGTTGCACACGAGAAGTATATTAAATTACCCATGTAAACATATTTGTTAATTTTGACAACTTTATATTAAGCCTGTACTGAAGCCTCCGTGGCTTAGGCGGCAGCACGCCGGCCTCTCACCGCTGGGTCCGTGGTTCAAATCCCGGTCACTCCATGTGAGATCTGTGCTGGACAAAACGGAGGCAGACAGGTTTTTCTCCGGGTACTCCGGTTTTCCCTGTCAAAATTTCATTCCAACAACACTCTCCACTATCATTTCATTTAATCTGTCATTCATTTAATCATTGCCCCAGAGGAGTGCGTCAGGCCTCGGCAGCCGGCACAGTTCATATCCTCGCCGCTAGATGGGGGCTTCATTCATTCCATTCCTGACCCGGTCGGAGACTGGAAGCAGGCTGTGGATTTTCATTTTCATATTAAGCCTGTACTATTAACTTGAATAAATAATACCATACCTTGCAGAATTCTCCTTTTAGTTCTTCATAAATTGCTCTGCATGTTTCTGGAATGATTACTCCTAGGGCTTGGGAAGAAACTGCAGCAGAAAACTTTAAATCTTCGTAGCTCCTTCCAGTGGCTAAAAAACGAAGTGTTACGGTCAACCTTTCGTGTGGAGTAATTGCCTGTCTCATAACTGTGTCGATCTTTTTAATCCGTGGAGTTACTTTTTTGAGAAGAGTTAAATATGTTTCTTCACCTGGTTCTAACCTCAATTCATTCAGTAAATTTGTATGCAAGAAATCTTTTCGTTTCAGTAACCAGTCCTTCGTCCACTTCTTCCTGCAAACTGTCTTTCTTCCTTTCCTTTTTACAAATGATGGCAAGAGCTGCGTACATAATAAGATCGTCGGACATGTTTCGACACAGGCTTGTGAACAAAACTGCGCAGAAAGACTGTGTGGTGTGTGGCGGTCTCTTGCGTTCCGTCTTGCTTGCGACTTAAGTTTGCGCAAGCAAGTCGTCAAGCAAAACGTAGCGTGTGTGGGGCCCTTAATGACTATGCAAAGCTTCAGGGCAAGACTGGAAGGATGCATGGCAAAAGATGGGCATCATTTGAAAGACGTTATCTTCAAATCTTAAAAGTTAAAATCTATTGTTCTTTCATGTTTTCCATTAATTGACATGTACACCTTGCTGTTTTAAGTAATAAAAGAGTTTGTATCATTTAAAATGTTTGTGTTGTGATTTAAAAACCGTCAGCTCTTTTTGCCGCTCCCTGTACTTATTATGTATTAATAGGTGCATGTAGTCAAAGGTTAATATGAATAATAACGCCTTGCGGTTAAGTCTTCCAATACTTCTTCAAAACCAGGATTAATAGCATTTCAACAGTTCTTCTCTATCAATTCTGCCCTCGCAACCTTGGACCAGGCATAATAATTATCCCCTTTTAACTTCTCACCTTTGATCCAGTTCCTTCCGCCCTACTCAACTTGACTTCAAACTTGCCTGCTGCTTTCTGGTTGATTCTTCCTTTACACTTCACACTATCTCGTTTCTTTATCAGGTTTTATTAAATTCCAGGAGCAGTTAATATAACAGTTAGAGGAGTTCATTCATCACATGCACTTTACATTTGGCTGACACATACTCTCCATTCAGACAACACAGCAGGATACCTTCATCTCGCCAAGAGCAAAGACCCGAGCCAGAAAGAGGACTCGGGACCTATGCAGGTGCAGCCAGGAGCCCACGAAATTCAAAAGAACCCCAGAAAATAATCTGAACTCAGGACCCAGTTGAAGGAGAACTTCAAGCAGGTCCTCGATATGCATGGCTGCACATTGGGAAACTACACCGTGATGCCACAAAAGAAAAAATCGAAAGGCATTTATAAAATCTAGGCGTTAACGAGGTGACAGAGTGCGTGGAGCTATCAACATTTGGTTACCTAAAGGCCTTCCGCGTAGCCATACCAATGGAAGATCTAGAAAAAGCAACTGACGAAAACTTCTGGCCAAGACGAGTTACAGTCAGACGTTTTCGTTTTCGTCGGTACACAGGAACAAGATATGACTAGGAAGATCCTAAACCCAACGAACCAAAAGAACAAAAATTCACTAAAACTACTACTATGGAATGTTGAGGGACTAAAGAACTTAAGAACAGCAACCCCAACCAACTTTTGGAACAATTTTGACGTAATAATAGCCACTGAAACTTTCCTCTTAGAACCAATCAATGATCCTCTCTTCTACAGTACACATGCAATAGCAAAATCAAAAGAACGTGGTAGACCAGAAGGCGTTGTAACCGTCATGTATAACAACACCGTAGGAAAACTGAAAATAAAAAACACACAGAGGAAAACAGAGTCATAATTAAAACGGTTAGACTCACTATCATAGGACTCTACACAAGCCCAGCTCAATCAGTTGAAGATACTGTTGAACAAATAATTAATGCAATTTCAATAACAAGGGAAGAAGAAAATGTGATCTTGGGAGGAGACCTAAACTGCAGACTGGGAAAGCCTGACAAAAAAACAGCTCTGGTTTTGGAGATTTTACAGGAAGAAGGGTTCACCCTAGTCAATAAAAAGGAAGAAAAGACTTACCTTGCACCCAACGGATCCAGTACAATAGACCTGATCTTCTACAGAGGAAAACTCATTAAAATAAAATCACAAGTAGTGTTGGACCGATCAACAGTCGCCCCACTGAAAAAACACCTTCCAGTCCACACCATATTTGTCTTATCAGAAGACTCTGTTTCAACGAAAACCTGTCACTCTCATTTGATCTCAAGGAAGCTGAACAATGACACATTAAAAAAGGGAGAAGAACTTCTAGGAAATGTTCCTAGTCTAATAGAAGAAGGTCTGCTCCAACCTGCACTGGACTCCATGCTGTTGTATATACATAATGCACAATTGCCAAAGAAAACACGAACAGCTCAGCCATGGTTTGACGAAGAAGGCTATCGTACGAGAAAAGAAGCACTTCATCTCCTTCATAAGGCGAAACAAACAAATACACCCGACAATCTGAAAGCATATGCACAAAAGAGGAAAGAATACAAGAAGCTAATTACGCTCAAAAAAGCAAACTACACGGAAGCAGATGCTCAAAGACAAGCGGAAGAAGCCCTAAGTGACCCCTTTGTTGCAATCAAGAAGAGATCCAGAGCAGGAGTGACAGGAATCCCAATGGATGTTTGGGAGCAACACTTCACCCAGATTTACAACAAGAACAATCTAGAACAAGCTTTCGAAAAAGAAGAGACATCAAACTTAGAATTTGAACCAATAACCGAGGACAAAGTAAGATGCACAATCCTTGACACTAAAAAAGGAAAAGCTACAGGACCAGACGAGGTGTTCAACGAAAACCTCCAAGACACTCTTGAAAAACTCGCCCAGCTGTGGACGAAGATGTTTAGCAAATGCCTTACGTCCGGAAAAATAACCAGAGGACTGGAGAAAATCAAACATCATCTTGTTATACAAAGGAAAGGGAGACATAGAGGACCTCAACGCATACAGAGGAATCGCACTCGAGAACAACATCCTTAAGATATTCTCCAAACTCCTGACGAAAAGACTGTACTCACTCACAGACGCCTTCATACTGGAAACACAGTTTGGTTTCAGGAAGGGAAGAGGAACCCTCCATGCGGTTGGCAACCTCCTGGAAGATATTCAAAACGCTCTAAGACACACTTCTCGGAAATTCTACGCAATTTTCGTAGATTTTACAAAAGCCTTTGATCTACTGAGCAGACAGATACTCATGAAGAAACTTGAAAATATGACAGGAAAGGATAACCCAACAACAGCTGCTATCAAAACCCTGCTAACTTACAATGAAATCATAATCAAAGATGGCGTATCGACCTCAGGAAACATTATACAGACCAACGGTGCTTTACAAGGAGACCCGATTAGTCCTACCTTATTCAATATCATCATGTCTGACGTCACTGACATATTGCAAAAGGATTCAGTGAAAATGTACCTCTATGCAGATGACATAGTACTAGGCTCGCATGATAGGAAGGCCCTGCAAGACACTCTAGATAGGTTTCAGGAATGGGTCGAGAATAACCAACTCCTGCTGAATACTGACAAGACAGTGCAAATGATTTTCAGAAGGGGAGGAAGATCATCTGTAAAAGACAAATTATACTACAGAGCAGAAGAGCTAAAGATTGTAAATTCCTTCAGGTATCTGGGAATCACTCTACAACCATCAGGTTCATCGTACAGAATTCACATACAGGAGAGGGCAGCAGCTGCCATCAAAGCTATCTACGACATTAAGAATCCGACAAGACTAGCACTAGACACTGCAATAACACTTTTCTACGCAAAGATAATGCCTGTCTTGACCTATGGCATTGAACTAATATGGAACAACCTGACAAACAGAGACCTACTGACCCTCGAAAGTGTTAAAGCAAGATACCTGAAGAGAATTTTAGGCATATCAAAATACACTCCTTCAAGACTGGCTTATGAGCTTGCAAAAGCGTGCTTCCTCATAGAAGACTTGAGGTTCCGAAAACAGCTACCAGCGACCAAACAAGAGTCAGACCTACTTCGGGACAGACAAAGCAAGAGATCGGACATCTGGCTCTGTTTTCTATACAACAGACGCGATGCTGGATAGGAACTGGACGGGAGCAAACAAGGACCTACGAAGCGCCATAACTAGGCTCTCAGTGCACAGTTTCCATCACAAAATATGCACGAGAAACAGTTTTCACGATCCCTCACCAGTGTGTGTGTGCATCCTCTGCGGGAAGGCCTGTGAGCGCTACCATTTCACTGTTTGCCAAAAGCGCACAAAACCACTGAAGGAATACAGCAAGGAATAATGATATTTACATGCACATGTAATCTAAACTGTTATACTCTATGGTCGTTCGACTGCAATAACGTTTATATATAATATTCCAATACTCAACAGCATTGATTGAAACAAAATTATATAGAGTTTACCATCAGAAAGTAAAGCAGTATATCATCTCAACGAAAATCATGACAGATTTCCTTCGCTACATGCCGTATGTTAAACAAATTGAATTCTGTGTGATCTCTCTATGCTGTGTATGTATACTATGGTGCAGCTTAATAAATATTTTTTAGCAGTGTGGTGTTAAGATGCAATCAGAGATAGAATGCTTTTAGCTAGTTCAGAAATATGTAAAAATGAAGGGCTACCATTATTGTAAACACAGGACAGTCAACTGTTGCTACTTCTGTTATTATTGTTACTAGAATCACTCCTGTAGGCCTACTAACTTGGATTTTAATGCTACTGTATTAATGCTGAATAAGTTTCTATCAATTTTATTGCACTGTATGAGTTTTTTAAATTACCGTTACCGTATACTACACAGGTACTTACGAGCAGATTGCCTAGATGTTTCCCCCCCTAAAGCAACAATCGCAGTCACTGGGTTATAAACAGTGGCGGCTGGTGGTCTTAGAGCTTGGGTGAGCACACAAAATAAATCATCATGCACAGTAAAAATTATTAAAAGGGTTATGTATGTACATATCTCCTGACAGATACTGCTGCAGTTGTAGGCTACCCCTGATGTCATATACAGCCAATCAGGTGAGACTGTTCCTGAAGAATCATCACTACTAAGCTTTGTACTCCATGGCTGTACAGGTAGGCCTACATTACAATTGCACATATGCAAAATAATAAAGTCCATCAAAGAATGGTACGAATTCGAAACTGGTGTTTTTCGTCTGCAAGAAAACAATCCTTGGCGAATTATTTTTGATATATTGCTTTATTATTTTATCTTCAAGTGAATGAGACGAAACGGGTGCATTTATTAAATAATCCACCTTATTCATTGCTTACAGCATTCTCCCACTTCATCAACACTTACTGTCACAAATGTTTGTGGACAGTGTTACCAAATTTACCATACAGAGCATCGCTACTCGCTAGCGCGCTAGGTATTCGTCGATATCGATTAAATTTCTCCATTATCATCAGAGAAAATTTTGTTTTGAACTTAATGTTATTTAAAGAACACTCTTAACCCCCCCGTGGCACTACAGCCCTTGAAGGGCCTAGGCCTACCAAGCGACCGCTGCCCAGCCAATTGGCCTGCAGATTTTGGGGTGACGCGTGGTCAGCCCGTCGGGTCCCCTCGGCCGTTAATCTTGGTTTTCGTGACCGGGGCACTGTCTCACTGTCAGACAGCTACTCAATTGTCCTCAAGAGGCTGAGTGCACCCCGTTCCAACCCTCACGTCAGTTTTAAAATCCCTGACGGAGCCGGGGATCGAACCCGGGGCCTCCGGGTGAGAGGCAGGTGCTCTACCCTAACACCACGGGGCCGGCAAAGAATACTCTTAATCACTACTTAATTCCAAATTTATAATAGCCTATCACTAGGACATTTGTGTCAAAAACTCAGGCCTAGGTCAAAAACAAAATTATTTATTTGGTAACACAGTTACAGAATTCCAAGAGACCTCTTTTCTTACCCTTGGAACTACAGTGAGTCCGAGAATGTTCTCCGCAGCGCCTACATGCATCTGCGAGAGCTAGCTACAGCAGTTACGTTGGTAGCACGGCTGCCGCTTGCATCATCTCTACTTGGTATAAAACAAAGTCCCCGATTCTTGGATGTTACGGGTAAACTCGAGAACCACTGGATGGATTTTGATGCGGTTTTCACCATTCTGTAAAGGATATATCGAATATGATTTCTTTAGAAAATAATTTATTTATGATCAAAAGAAGCTGAGCAGTAACGATTTTAGTGGAAAAGTCTATAAAAAAAACCTGGCGTCCGAGCGCTTTGTAAGCTTACGCTGGGCAAACCGTTAAAAATATCTAAATACTATGAGTGTAAGAATTGTTCAACATGAAAAGTTCTACAAAAAATTCCGCGAGAGCATATGTCTATCTTCCATACATCGCCCACTATAAGGGAACAACTGAAGCTTGTCTCTTACAGCTTTATGTGCTGTAGACTTGGAGATTCCTGTTTGTTGAGCTAATTTTCGTGTTGATTTACTTAGACTACGCAGCAATATGTCGGAGATTTCATCAAGTTTTTCGTCTGTTAAAAGCGTAGGCCTGCCTGTTCCCGGTACATCGCGAACTGAGCCAGTCACACGAAATTTACTTACCAAATCCCGGACGGTATCACGGTTTGGACACTGTGAATTAGGAAACCGCGCCTGAAATCTCAATTTTACATTTTCTGTAAACCGCCTTCGCGAAAACGTATTCCACCAAAAAAAAACCTCTCTCTTCAGTAGTAAACATTACCGCCTGTATACTGTTGCACTCTTCCAATAATAATCTATCTGAACGCTCGCTCACACGCTGAATACATGCAGTATCGCACGATACACACTGACAGCTCACACGGGGAAGTCCCGCTTTGAAGGACACAGTGCAGTGCAGCCAACTAAAACTCATGACTCAACCACTCACAGCTGCACGTACCCACTGCGGAGAACATTCTCGGGTGCCCTGTAGTATCACCCTTGGTTTGCTTCCGATAACTGCTGCCACCTAGTGAACGTCTTGAGAATCATTTCAAACATTTCATTGGGTATGGTTCGATGTTGTAAGTCCGAAGTGAACGTAGCAGTTCAGTATTCCAACGTTCTACCCAGAGCCCATGCAACGGCTCCTTTTGTCCTTCCTCCTAGTCACCGGCGGCTCACAATTTCGGTGCCCAAAGTTAAATAAGAGTGGTAAAAAGAGAAATGTGCAAGTATAGAAAATTGTCTTAAAGTAGGAAAAGTAGATCCAGCTTATCAATGGATTAAGAGTACTTTTGGGGAAAGGAAGACTAAGTGCTGTAATATTAATGACTCGGATGGAAAACCTCGAACAGATAGAGAAGAAAATGTTGATAGAAAGCTTTAATATAGCTATAGGTTCGCATTCATAAAGAAACGGGCAGTAGACAGACAATTCTATGACATTCAATTGCAATTGAGTAATTTCTGGCATCCAGCCCAATGGGACAGTTTTGCAGAAACCGTACATGACATAATCAAAACGAAAGCTGTTAAAATGGACTAATCTTTAGAAAGTAAATTTAAAGAATTGGAAGAGCAAAACAAATCTAATGACCAAAGCATTAATAATAATGGCTTCAATTTTCACAAATGGGTGAAAAACAGAACAAACGTTTTTTCGTGGCAGAGGAAATGAGTTTGTTAGAAAGAGGTTTGAAATGTAACTGTATGGACAGGCACACAACCTTAAACAGCTAATCTCGGCCATCGAGATTGTGTGCGATCAACTACCCAGAACAAGTGAGAGAAATAACAAATAAATTAATGTACCAATGAAGCAAGAAAAATTCATGAAAAAGAACATAATTCCAATAATAAATTCAGTAAAACACGAGGAAATTTGGAACAAAAAATAAACAAACAGGATCTAATTCTGACAAAAGCAGATATGGCAACACCAGCGTTGTTACGGAAAAAGCGGGATATATAAACAAAACAATGGACTTCTTGAACACCAAGGGAATTAATGAGATAGGAAAAGACCCTACCAATAAATTCCAAAATCAATTAAAAAGTGTGTTATGCAACACTATTATTTCAATATGTACAGAATATTGAAATGAAACTGTTTCCAGAAGGATCCAGGATGTGTGTACTCCAAATAAACTTAATGACAGTGCAACAAATTTTAAAGACATTGTAATAATTAAAAAAATTGATCTCGCTAGTTCAAACTGGCTTGCCAGTGTTTTCCCCAGGCAGTGTACCATTGGAATCATCAGTTGGTATGGTGCACCTCACCAAGATGCTGGCTAGTAGGCTACATACTGAGAAGGCCACTGCAAGGCTGCTACAAACCACGAGCAGTGCCAATGTACAGTTCAATTTCTCTGAAATTTCATGCGTTGTACAGTATGGCATAACATGGTTACGTTTCATTGGCATTGAGCATCATTTTTCACACTCACTCCTGGCAATTTTGGTACCTTATTTCAAGTGTCCTACATAACAAAAGTTTGGTGCTTTTCAGTCGGTCAACACGAATGTACCCAAAAAGAGCTGGGTTGTGCCCTAATCCTGAAATATTTATTAATCTCATGTAATTTATTTCAGGATTAGGGCACAACCCAGCTCTTTGTGGGTACATTAGTGTTGACCGACTGAGAAGCACCAAACTTTTGTTTACTTAGGCAACACTGAAAAATGGCTTCAAACCTCACAATGTGTCCTACATAAATTACTGATATACACACCAGCACAAAGACAATGCAGGATATCAGGATTCACTCATATAATTATGCATAGTAAGTATTTGTGATTGATTAGTGCAGTGTCTCTAGCACTTAATGAATATAAAGGTGTTGACCTGAAAATTCAGAAAGTTATTTTTTATTTAGTAATGATTAGGGCCTGGATGTTGATGACCTTAAAATTATCGAAAAATGGCTTATAAAATGCCCAGAAAATTTTCTTAAAATGACCTCATTTTTAAAAAAGATGACATAAAAACGATCAATTTCATAATGATTGTTTTGTACAAATAATGGTTCGAATAACAAACATTCTTAGTAGAATTAGTGTATTACTACCAAACTATTAGTCTATATATTAACAATTATCACTAAGTCATTTTCATTTCTACTACAGTGTGAAAAAATATATTGCTAACTAAACATGCCTTACTTAGCATTGCAATACACCACCATCACCAGCCTCAAGCTTTCAAAATTGAAGGAACTGCAGTTGTCTGCTACTACTGTTTTATATTTCGAGAAACTTCTCTCCACTTCCACTGATGTAATAGGAGCATATTTGAAAAACACTATGTCACTGGCTGTTAAATCCTCTTCAAAAAAGTCAATTCTGAAATCTTCTCCCGACAAAATACTGGCTATTTGACACACTGTCTGATACCCTCCATTCTTGTCCAATACAAATTTTATTTTCTGTCTTGTGTCCCCAATCGCACCTTTTACATGTTTTATACAACCTTCAGCATTCCTGACTAACTCTATTGACTTGACCAACACCATGCCACTGTCTTCTAGGCGGATTATGGTTTCTGGCAAAAATGAAAAATTTGATTTTATGCAAGCTAATTTACCTTCCATTTGAGGATCAGAAAACAGGTCCTGTGCACTCCCAATAGCCTTAGCATCTGTCCTATCAAAGCAATTCACTACTTCTCTCACTACCTGAAAATTGTCACAATAGTATATGCATGCAGTCAACCAGGTACCCCAGCATGTTAAAACTGGTGCTGGGGGACAAAGCTACATCAGGGGCCTTTTCTTTGATAAACTTGGCACAGGATGGTGCTTTGACAAAGACTTTCATTACTGTGGAAACAGTCTATCTACTTCCGAAAATTTTGTTTGGACCTCTTCTGCAATTCGATGAAAAGCATGGGCCAGGCAAGTAAACATGCATCATCTTATTGTAAAATGCTATGTTAGATTTTGCTGCCTTAACAATGGAAGAGGAGCCATATTAAACACATGGTTTTATCGAACAGTTTGCATATCTGAGTGGTTAATCGCTTCCAAAACTGTTAAGGTCAGAAGAAAAGTTTGCCTGGGGCTATTTTATTTCTAGGGTCCCTCGCACTACATTACAAACATAACGTCCCTCTGAATCTGTAGTCTCTTCAATTGATACGTAATTTTCTTTCCCATTCACACATTCACGTATTCGGTTTAACGTGTCTTCGTAACATTTTGATAGGTAGTTTTTATGCAATGTTGATTCGTCTGGAATAGTATGACCAGTGTGGCATACAAGGAAATCACTCAATTTAGGATTGCTTAGTTTTCCTAATGGAATGTTAGCACTAATGAACACTTAACATAATTCTTTGTAAAAGGAAGATGACTTGTTATTTGATATCAAAGCAGTTTCTTTCAACAGTAATTGGGACACTCTACTTTTTTCCACATTTTCAAGACCTCGCAAATGTTTATCGCGCCCGACATGTTTATCTGCAGCGACTTTCTTTTCGCGCACCTTGCAGAACAAAATAGTTCCATCTGTTGAGAATACGTTTTCACCGAAATCTGACACATACTGTTTTAAACGAATTGCAGTTGACTGCTTTTGTGTTGGCATTTCAATTGCACTCTACAACAAATCGTCACATACCTACAACACAAACAGGCCTTAAAAGTCCTATAGTTGCCGGGTAACTGAGTGAACGATCAGAAGCCAGAGCTGCATCAGAGCTGTCAACACTTCTAATAAAGATAAGCTCGAAACAATCCACATGGCGCTGAGGGGATTACCCCGTTTTCTTTTCTCAGACTGACGCAATACTCAGGTGCACGTGAAGAAATCGGTGACGCAAACTGTACACACAAATGCATCACGATCAAGAAAAATTTGGACTGCTGCATAGACAAGAAACGGGTAATGAAAACAGATGAGCACTGCAGAACTACAGTATATGGGTTATTCCAAGAATGTTAATGCTGACATGTTTAGAAATACAGATTCTAAAAGAAGTAACTTTAAAAATGCTCATTTAACCATTTCGATTAAAAATGACTTATAAAGGTACAACACATGAAAAATGACCTAAAATGCACCTAAATGTTAGAAAATTACTTTATTCTGGAAAATGTAGGAAAATGAATTTTGATGACCTTTAAAAACCCCATATATCTAACATATTTATTGCAGAATACACTTAATTACCACTAAGCATCATCTCCGTGTACTCGGAAAAAAGATGACTTTTCATCAAAATCCAGGCCCTAGTAATGATGTCGCATTTTCCAGCTCTTGGTTGTGATATGCCTTTTAAGTAGACAACATTTTCAGCATATACTGAGAATAAATTTTCAAGTTTTAATTTTAGATTGTTTACTTTGATTTTATAGGAGATCGATCCAAATGCTGGTTTTAGTGAGCTGCCTGAAGAGTGCTTTGATGGTGAAGCAGAAACATTCAAACTAAGCAAATCAGTTATGCAGGAAATAGTTGGTGCATTTCCTGGAATAGATGAAGCTGTCAGTTATGCTGAGGTGATGAAGTATGTATTTTGGCTATTAAGACACTTTTTCCCATATTTTCGTATAGCATTTACCAAAATAATATATATTAAGATTAAATACTACTAGTTCCTATTTAGGCATTCTATATAAAGTATGAGTTTAGGAGGTTCTGAAAATATATTGGTGGTGCAGAAATTATATCATATTATGTTTTGGACATGTTTCATTTATGTTATGCCTTCGTCAGTGTAAAGCAACTGATACAAACTTTTACCTTCTATTGGCATGAATTCTAATGAAAAATTAAAAAATTCTTGTTTCTAAGAAATGTATTCATGAAACTTCAATTTTATTTACCACATTTGCTCATGTGATGGTCACACGTTTTATTCATTTTTTGAATCCGAAATTTGGCATGTGAACATCCTTCTTCCTAGCATTTTTGCTGCTTAATTGTAGGCTCTGCTGCTCTGCTCTTTCCTTTCCACTTAATATGGTCTTGTGCATCTTCAGGAGAGACTTTCATCAAGTGCATATCTTCCCACAGGTTGTAGAGCCAGCACCCTTTTGGTTGCCTTCGTGGTCTCTGGCCTTCAGGATGAAAGTTCAGTGCTATTCTTGCAACTGAAGAACAGTTTCCTCATAGTATGTGGCCATATCATCACAAACAATTCTCTTGCATTTTCTCAGATTATGGAGCCACACCAAATTTCACCTGAGCATCCTCATTTCTTGAAATGCTTTAAAATAAAACCAAAATGGTTTATTTTAAGAAATTCATTCTGTCTTGACTTACAAATTCAATTAAAACAATTTGTAGCTCTGTCCGCCCAGTCATACAATTTTAACGATCCATTTTCATAACTTGGACATGTTTCAGGCAATTATTTGTAGCCCATCTTCAGCAACATTTTCATCATTTAAATATTAAAATTACAAAATCTTTATTACAATTCCAAGGTCCTTTTTATAAACTTAAATAGTTAAAAATATTTTAAATTAACAATGTGATATTGATGGCTGTGTAGTACATTGTTGGGGATAAATAGAAGATATTTGTTTTGTATGGAGCTTGAATAATCCAAGATCTGATCTGCCATTGTTGTTTCCATGTTGTCCAAGGTATCATTAGAAGATGTTAGTATTGTTCTTAATTTCATCGGTAACCGCTGCATGAAAATAGTACACATAAAATTATCCTTAACCTGTGTTCCGGCAAGGGCATGCATTTCTTGTCTCCTAGTTAGAGCTCAGTTACAAGTTTGGTTGCTTTCCGTCTTTCAGATTCCTCAAATTCGTCTATTATCTGCATCTTCATGTCCAATAAAGGAGTACTGGATAGTGGGGAGTTTAAGAAATCACCTAAAAGTTCTGCAACATCGGGTTGTAGTGATCCTATAATGTGATGAGATTTCGTAAGCTCAACAGTGATCCCTGCAGTAGCAAACTGCGCGTCGATTTGCATAAACCATATATTTACATATTTGTGCCATATCGGCAGTATTTTAACAGATACTTGCATTATTTGCACATTACTGTTTTCGGACATACAGTAGAACCCCTATTTAACGTTTTTCTAGGGACCGGTATTTTTAGCCTTAAATGGGGGTTTACCTTAAATCGAGGTTTTGATAGGTTTCATCATTAACTGCAGCACTCTATCCACATACAGTGCACTCTTGTTAATTCGCGGTAATTAATGCACGAACTACCGCGAATTATCGAAAACCGCCAATTATCTGCATTTATTTTTGTTAAGCCTAGTAAAAACAAAACTATTGGTTAAAATATTGAAATAGGCTTGAACATGCAAAATAATAATTATAACACTTGATTGTAGTGTCCTATGTGGATTATGCCTACATTAATATTTAACAACAACAAAAAATAATCTTAGATCGTATATTCTAATTTTCGATTGCACATTTCAGACGAAAACATTATAGGAGAAAGAAAATTCATCTCGTTTTTCTATATAAGAGATAAGTGTGACTAGAGACACTAGCTTGACTGTGGGAAACTTTCGGGATTTCCGTTGCATCACTCCCGCACTCGATATCAACTGGATCTCCGTTTTCCTTACCAACAGTCAAATTCCGTGCTATTTCTTATAGCTTTCATGTCTTAAATCATCGCCTTTATCGACGTCTAACTTGCCCGTTTTAAATATTGTCGTTACGGAAGTCGGCAAGCGCTTGCTTTTGTACGAGCGTAGTAGCGGAATTTTTCTCCCATGACTTGTTGACTGCATCAAGAGCATCAAACAAACACGCTCTCGGTGTTGCGCAAGTTTGCACCATTAGGCAATTATCGGTGTTTACAATACGCTGTCCGCACTTCCACCCTTCACAACTCCCAGATCAGCGACCTTGAAGTGTGGCTGTTGGCAAAGGGAGGGTAGATTCCGACTGAAAGTGCATTCCTCTTGTATTGTTTGGGCTTCGAAGATAAAGGAAATCGGTGCTATATACCACTCGCGTCAACAGGCTCGTATGTTGCGAAGATTGCGCAAGTTGGCCTACTGTTACATCGCAGAGAAACGCAGTTCAGTCTTCTCGAATCTCAATGATTTAGTCTTTATGCATTGCGTCGCATCAGAGCTCGGCCACGTGCAAGCATACCAAGTGGCGTGAGTGTTAGCACGCTGTATATCGTTAGTCTTCAGCCGCGGTTGGCTGAGTTCGAGTTCGCTCATGCATGTAGCGAGGAATCGATATGGAAGACGATCGATCGTATCTATCGCTAAGCGTCTGCGCTCTAAATTCCTTTTCTGCCTTGAATCATCCTTAATGAGCTTATGACGTCTTTTGCATAGGTTCTTAATGTCGCTTTACCATAGCAAATAGAAATAAATACTTGAGAAATTTAAAATTTCCTAACGCTAAATGCGGGTATTGCCGTAATGCGAATTACGTTAAATCGAATATAAAATTGCATTGCACTTGTGGAATAATTTTCGCGACTTGAAATTTCTTCCGCTAAATACGGGTTTACGCTAAATCGAGGTCACGCAAAATCGAGGTCACGCAAAATCGAGGTTATACTGTACCTGGTTGTATTGTCTCGAGTTGTGTGTAATCCGTGTAAAGCATGGTCAATGTTGTGGTTATATCAATCACACGATGATTTAATACTCACATATGCACACTGTGGATGCTTAATGTAGTAATCTATTTAACTCCTGGCATCCAACATGTTAATTAATACCACATGAAAATATAGAAAGTCATGGGTTTGCTAAAACCCAGGAAGAACAATGATGCTACCATGATGCTACACAAAAGAATATATACATATTACAAGGAGTCAACACTTTTAACATATACACTCCTTGGTCAACAGTAACCAGTCACCACAACTTAATTGACATAAACTTCATGGGTTTCTTACAGAGAACGAGGCAAATTCTAAAACTGAGGAGAAGTAGATGATGGTGGGGGAAGAATATTATCAGATGGAATAACCTTCGTTTCAATTACTGACTGCAAATCACACCTCGTACTAACCAGTAATCAGTCTGTGTACTTCTTCCACCACTGCTAAAGGTAATTTGGTTCCTGAAAAAGGTGTTGACCCCTGCCAAGTCAAATACTCAGTACATTTCAAGGTTCGGTTCTGTCATTTCAATCTTGTTTTTTCCCCGACATGTCCATTCAGGTCATTACCGACGAAAAGGAGCTGGTGTTCCTCAAGAGATTGCAAGTGAGTTTCAAGGCTGCTCCAGAATTCATCCTTTTCATTGTCAACACATCCCGTTTGTGGGAAATGGCAGGAAAATCATCATCATCTTGTACAGTTTCCAGCCCCAGGCTGGGTCTGTTTGGAACATAAGCCTCGCCACTTAGTTCTTTCTTCCCACCACCTCTCCGCTGTCACTCTGGTCCAGTCCTCGCCTCTCTTCTTGACACATTCCTCCACTCCTTTCAGCCATCTATCTCTTGGTCTTCCCCTTGGTCGTTTCTTCTGTATCTGCATCTCATGTATCCTCTTGGGAATCTTCCTCTCATCCATTCTCTTTAAGTGTTCATACCACCTCAGTCTTGATGTCTCAATCCTACCTTGCAAGGGCTCCTTTTTCACCATTTCCCTGACCTTTTCATTCCTCACCCTGTCTCTTCTTGTTACTCCGATCCTACTTCGCAGGAACTTCATTTCACCTGCCTGTATTCTGCTTATGTCTCTTTTCTTCATTGTCCACGTTTCTGAAGCATAGGTCAGTATCGGGATATAGTAGCTTCTGTATAACACTTCCTTGCTTTTTTGTGGGACATCTTTATTCCACACTAAGCTCCTAATGCTTCTCAGAAATGCTTCTGCCTGTCTGCCACGTTCCGTAATCTCTCTGTCATTTCTCCCATTTTCCTCCACTATACTTCCCAAGTACTTGAGACTTTCCACCTTCTTCAGCTGTCCACCTCCAAGTGTTATCCCACTCATTGGTCTGTCCTTTTTCCTGGTCGTTAACAGGATCTCACATTTACTGATGTTGAACTTCCATCCGTACTCTCCCACTGTTTCTTCCCAAGCCTTCAGTTGCTCCTGAATTTCCTCCTCCTTGTTTCCCCAGACCATGAGATCATCTGCAAACACCATTGCTTTCATCTTATCTTCTCCTATCTTTCCTGCTATCCGTGTCATTACCTCGTCCATAACCACAATAAAGAGAAGGGGTGACAGTGCACTACCCTGTTTCAGGCCACTCATTTGTCTGAACCAGTCTGTTCTTTCCCCTCCAACTTTCACACAACTCACACTTCCACAATACATCTCCTTCACTCTGCCTACAGTCTCTTTTTCCACTCCCATGTTTTCCATTGCTTTCCAAACCTTCTCCCTACACACACTATCATAGGCCTTTTCGATGTCCAGGAAGGCCATCAGCAAATCCTCTCCAAATTCGTAGTGGTGTTCCTGGAGCTGTCTCACTGAAAATATGAGATCCACTGTTGATCTCCCAGGTCTGAATCCATACTGCTCCTCTCTCAATTTTCTCTCCACTATGGCTCGTATTCTACTTTCTAATATCTTTTCATATATCTTGGCACAGTGAGGTATGAGTGTGACTCCCCTGTAATTTCTGCACTCCTTTCTGCTTCCTTTCTTAAATATTGGGACAATTAATCCTTTCTTCCAATCTTCTGGGGTCTTTTTCTCCTTCCATATCACCCTCATCACACGGTACAGCCACTGTTTCCCAACCTCCCCTGCTGCCTTCACCATTTCAACACTCACTTCATCCACACCTGGTGCCCTTCCTCCTTCATCTTGTCTATAGCCATTTCCAGTTCTCTCCAAGTCAGGTCCTTTTCCATTTCTGTGTTGTCTTCTCCATCTTCCAATACATTGTCTTCCTCCCTATGACCATTTGGATTCAGCAAATCCTCAAAGTACTCTTTCCACACTGTCTTGAGTGTCTCTTTGTTGTGTACCTCATTTCCGTTTTTGTCCATCATTACCACATCCTCTCGCAGACCTCTTCTCTTACTTTTGACCATCCCATAAAGTACTTTCTTATTTCCTCTGCTGTCTTCCTCCATCATCTCTGTCCACTTTACCATCCACTTCTTCCTCTCCTCTGCGACAATCTTGTTTGCTTCTTTCTTCTTTATCTTATAATCTTCCCTTGTCAGATCAGTTCTTTCCTGGAACCACACTCTGAAAGCCTTTTTCTTCCTTCCGACAGCTTCTTTTACTCTCTCATTCGACCATGGTGTCCCTTTACACCGCTTTCTGTTGCTTGTTCTTCCACATACTGCCACTGCAGCTTCCACCATTGTGTTTTTGAATTGCTTCCATTCCTCTTCCCCTGTTTTAGGATTGTCTGTTGGCATCCTTTCCCTTATTATCTTCTGGAATTCTTCCTTGACTTCCTTTTCCTTGAGTTTCCATACTTTGATTCTCCTTTCCTGGTACTCTGTCCTCTTGCTATCCTTAACAACTCCCAAGTTCATTACAAGTATTCTGTGGTCGCTATCTAAGGCCTCTGATGGTATTACTAGGCGCATTAATTTCGTTCCACTATCAATCTTGTTAGACATCACTTGGTTGGATAAACGACCGTCTTCAAGGATGATACGATCTCAGATTCTAGAGCTCACAGCAATAGCTATGCCATTATGGTTAGGCGTTTTCCCATAGTAGAACAACTTGTATCTTTCATCCAGGTTTGGGTAAGCAACTTTTCAAATGTAACTAGATTACAGTTACCGTTACTTGCCGAAATTAGTAACTATGTTACAGTTACTTGTCAAAAATATTAACAACGTTACAGTTGTCAAAATAACGAATCGTTACTTTTTCGTTGCATCTGTATAAAAAAATTAGTCCCTTAATAACATCCTCCCCGTTACTATAATGTTCAGGACTTGATTTGAACGGAATAGAGGGTTCCAGTAATATGGAAAAACAAGATGAACTACAGTGGAATCTCGTTAGTACATTTTTCAAGGGACTGAAAAATTTGGACTTCATATGCGGGAAAACGTACTATCGAAAAACCCCATACTGCATTTACAACGTATATGAAAGAACGCGCGTATATATGGACGTTCAATCGCCGACCTTAGTAAGTGATTGTATGCACTACTACTGTCACGACATAAACATAGGTTATCAGTAACTGACACGCAATAAATAACATAAAAATGAATTACTGTACCTCTACACTACAGTATAATACAGGGTCTTTATTTTTGCTTAGCAAGCACATTTTCGCTCTCGCCCTCGCGCTCCGCCAGTGACGGCTCAGTTGCCGGCGACTGCGCACGCATATGTAGGCCTACGGCAGAATACGGTGCTTAAAATCAGTAGCCTACCATGCAGTTTTACTGGCCATGATTTACAGTAGATGCTGAAAATGTTCCCCATTGCTTCCAAACACATATAATACAGGGCCTTTCTTTATATTTGATCAGCAAGGACATTCTCGCTCTCGCGCTCCGCCAGTGACGGCTCTGTTGGCGGCGACCGCGCAAGCATATGTAGGCCTAAGGCAGAATACGGTGCTTAAAACAGTAGCCTACCATGCAGTTTTACTGGCCATGATTTACAGTAGATGCTGAAAATGTTCCCCATCCGCTTCCAAACACTCATAATACAGGGTCTTTCTTTATATTTGATCAGCAAGGACATTCTCGCTCTCGCGCTCCGCCAGTGACGGCTCTGTTGGTGGCGACCGCGCAAGCATATGTAGGCCTAAGGCAGAATACGGTGCTTAAAATCAGTAGCCTACCATGCAGTTTTACTGGCCATGATTTACAGTAGATGCTGAAAATGTTCCCCATCCGCTTCCAAACACATATAATACAGGGTCTTTCTTTATATTTGATCAGCAAGGACATTCTTGCTCTCGCGCTCCGCCAGTGACGACTCTATCGCCGGCGACTGCGCACGGATATGTTTGAAGCACGGGCTTGCTTGAACCACGTCAATCAAGTGCTTTCTAGTTCAGGAAACTGTCCCTCTCGCACACGTTTCCTTTTCCCGCTCACCCCTTCTTCAAATGCACGTTCGATTTCCTTCCTTTTGCCGAGCTGTGTGAAAGTGGGAGGAGAGAGATCGGACTGGTTGGAATAGAGAAACGGCTTGAAACAAGGAAGTGCACTGTCACCGTTACTTTTCATTGTGGTGATGGATGACATAATGTCCCGAGTGGCACAAGTAATTGGGGAAGGAAAGATGAAAGCAATGGTGTTTGCAGATGATTTGATGATTTGGGGAAACAAGGAGGAGGAGGTACAGGAACAGTTGGACATGTGGGAAGGAATAATACAAGGATATGGGATGAAATTTAGCACAAATAAGAGTGAGATGGTGATCACAACAAGGAAGAAGGAAAGAACCACAACGGGAATAACAATTGGTGGGGAACAGCTGAAGAAAGTGGAGAGTTTCAAGTATCTGGGAAGCCTGATACAAGATAATGGAAGAAACGATAGAGAAATAAATGAGCGGGGGATACAGGCAGAAGCATTCCGGAGGAGTGTGAGAAGCATGTTATGGAGCAAGGATGTCCCTCAGAACAGCAAAAAGATCATATATCGGACGTACTATGTCCCTATCCTGACGTATGCCTCGGAGACCTGGGTTATGAAAGGATGGGAGAAGAGCAAAATACAGGCCTGTGAGATGAGGTTCTTGAGAAGCAGTATTGTAGCTACGGACAGAATAAGAAATGAGAGGACCAGAGAATTAATGAAGGAGGAACCATTACAGGATGATATAGAGAAATCTAGACTTAGATAGTATGGACATGTAAAACGAATGGAGGAGAAGAGGATACCCAGGAGGGTACACGAGACGAAGTGGGAAGGAAAGAGGCCGAGAGGAAGACCGAGAGACAGGTGGCTGAAGGGGGTGGAAGAAAGCGTGAAGAAGAGAGGAGAAGACTGGACAAGGGTGTAGGCTGAGAGATGGTGGAAAACAGAAGACGTTGGAGGGGCTTGTGTTCCAAACAGGGCCAGTGGCTGGAAATTGTGCAAGATGATGATGATGATGAGAATCGTGTTCAGTGTAGACGGAGGAATGTTCCACTTTCGCGCTATATCCACACGCTTCATGTGAGGATTGCAGTCCACGTCTCGAATGTATTTAATCTTCTCGTCATTACAGTAGTTATCTGCCGTACTTTCTTCTTATCCATTATGAAACACGCAATAAAATAGGTCATAACTGGACGTGAACACTAAGAACTAGAAGACAATAGTGCGGAACACGAAGACAATAATGCGCCTACGTGAGAAATAAACAAAGGGAAGGGGGTGAAGGGCAGCGGGAGAGAGACACGTCACCTGTGTTGCGTCGTAGCTATAGCCACTTCTACGCCGTCAAACACAATAAAATCATCTACACTGTCAATAACTATCAGAGAATATGAGGCAATATCGCGTCGTGTTTTCCAGAAGCCGAATTTTAAAATGGAATAAGAATAAAATACGGTTCACTAACAAATAGTTCAACGGAAATTTGATCGTTGTAAGTGGGAATAGAGAACGTATTAAGGGGATATATCAACATGAATTTAGTAGGATAGGGACTTGAGAAAGGAGAGAAAGGGCAGCGGGAGAGACACACGTCACCTGTGTTGCGTCATTGCTATAGCCACTTCTACGCCGTCAAACACAATGAAATCATCTACACTGTCAATAACTATCAGAGAATATGAGGCAATATTGCGTCGTGTTTTCCAGAAGCCGAATTTTATAATGAAATAAGAATAAAATCCGGTTCGCGTATAAATAGTACAACGGAAATTTGATTGTCGTAAGCGGGAATAGAGAACGTATTAAGGGGATATATCAACATGTATTTTGTAGAATTGGGACTGGGACTTGAGAAAATCATCGCGCTTAACGGGAAAACGTCGTAACCGAGAACGTGCTAACGAGATTCCACTGTATTACAAAACTAAACCTCAATACAATGCTATGACGACCTGGTGCTTAAACCTTAATAATATTTCATTTCATGGAAAGTTAATAGTATGAAGTTAAGCCCTTAAAATGAATCAACAACTACTACTCTAGTTTTAATAATGATGACATGTGTACTTCTAAAAATAATTTTGAGGAGTGGAACATTCATCCAATACCAACCCTTTGCTTGAAGATTACTTCCAGTGAAAATGGTCAGTGCAACTTTACAATGTGTGCATGGTTTTGATGGGCGAACTTTTCCGAGAACTGATTTTAACTTTTTCGGATTTATTTAGTACATGTTGTCTGGTCTATTTAGTGATTTATGATGTTTATTCTTCATTGCTTTACTTTACTCTCCATAGAACAAGAAAATCTGCCTGCGTGATGCATTGATGATATCGCCTGCAGTGCTCAAGGTTGTGCGATCGAATCCTGGCACAGTCAAATGGCATTTCAAGGTGCTTAAATGGGAGGGAGCTGTGTTGGTAGATTTTCTGGCATGATTAAAGATCCCCTTCAGGGCAACATTCTGGCACTCGGAAATTTCTAAAAGCCACAGTTGTTAAAATGGACGTAACACTCATAACATTATTATTGTTGTTGCCGTCGTCGTCGTTGAAGCATTGAAATTGTTTTAAAATACAGCTCTCCATGGAACGCCTCCCAATGTCTTTCTTCATCTTGCACAGTTTCTAGCCACTGGCCGGGTTTGTTTGGAACAAGCCTCTCCATTGTCTTCTGTATTTCCATCATCTCTCCTTTCTACCTTGGTCCAGTCTTCTCCTTTCTTTTGCACTGAGTCGTCCACAGCTTTCAGCCACTTGTTTCTTGGTCTTCCTCTTGGTCTTTCTCACTTTAATTTCATCTTATGTATCTTCCTGGGTTGAGGGGTGTGGTGGCGCAGCAGTCAAGCTGTAGCCTCTCACCACGGCGGACCGGGTTCGATTCCCGGTCAATGCATGTGAGATTTTCAAAGTGAAATGCCACGTCCTGTGGTTTGGATTCCACGTAAAAAGGAGGTCCCGTGGCTCATGATCTCGAGATTAACGGTCACGTAAAACTGCAATCTTCCTTCCTTCCTTCCTTCCTTCTTCCTGGGTATCCTCTTCTCCATTTGCCTAACATGTCCATACCATTTAAGCCTCTATTCCTCTATCGTATCCTGCAATGCTTCCTCCTTTACTAATTCTCTGATCTTCTAATTTCTTAACCTGTCACTCCAATACTGTTTCTCTAGAATTTCATCTCACTAGCTTGTATTTTACTTCTCTCCCTTCCTTTCATGACCCAGGTTTCTGAGGCATACATTTGGATTGGAACGTAGTATGTCTGATATATAGGTACGACTTTTGCTGTTTTGAGGGACATGCTTGCTCCATATCAGGCTTCTGGCAATCCTCTTGAATAATTCTGCTAGTCTCCCCTGCTCATTAAATTCTCTGTCATTTCTCCCATTTTCTTGTATCATGCTTCCCAGACACTTGAAGGTCTCTACTTTCCTCAGGCGTTCCCCACCAATTGTTATTTCCATTGTGACTTTCTCCTTCTGGTCGGTTGTGATCATGATCTCACTCTTACTTATGCTAAATTTCATTCCAGTTGTTGGCCTCTCACCACGGCGGACCGGGTTCGATTCCCGGTCAATGCATGTGAGATTTTCAAAGTGAAATGCCATGTCCTGTGGTTCAGATTCCATGTAAAAAGGAGGTCCCGTGGCTTATGATCTCGAGATTAACGGTCACGTGAAACTACAATCTTCCTTATTCCATATCCATGTACTATTTCTTCCCATACATCTAACTACTCCTGTACTTCCTACTCCTTGTTTCCCCAAATCATCAATTCATCTGCAAACATCATTACTTTCATCTTTCTTTCACCAATTACATGCACCACACTGGTCATTATATCATCCATTACTACAATGAAGAGTAATGGTAAAAGTGCACTTCCTTGCCTCGTGCCATTCTTCCGTTCAGCCAATCTGATCTCTTTCTTCCCACTTTCACACTTTCATCCCATTTCCCTTATCCTCCATATAGTCTGCTTTACCACTCCTCTGTTCTTCAAGGCCTTCCATACCTTACTTCTACATACACTATAATTAGAGATTGGAATTTTTTGGTGATTTCAGAGTGAAGAAAGTGGTATTTTAAAGTGCAAATTCGGTGGTTTCAAGTGCACTTTTCGGCACTTTCGAAATTATAAATTTTAGGCGGGATTGTTTTAATATCATGGATAACATGCATAACATAACACATTTCAGTCATCCTTCAAAGTATACTTCACTGAAGAGATCCAAATTCTCTTGTGACAAACGGTGACGCATATCATTAACGTGCTAGTGTAAGCTGAAAAACAAAAGTTCACAGCGTTTGAACAGGGTATCCAAATGGTTTTCAACACAGATTCTGAGAGCTTTGGAAATACAGATGTCATTCCTTGCAAAACTCCGTCTGTCTTGGTCCTGTCATGTATCTGCTTCTTGAATAAAGTTTGCAGTTCTTTGTATCCTCTTAACCCCTCACTTTCTTCCAGTGTTCCACAGAGCGGCAACTCCTTAATTTTCTTCGCGAAGTCCTCATTGATGTCCATTGGCACTATTTCTGCTGGATCAGATGCACACATTTGTAAATCTTGTTCCCAGGGTCAACGGATCTCAAGCTGATTAATTTTCCAAGAGCATGGGATCCAGCGTTTACTAAAACTGAATGTATTTTCCCTCTTTTTAACACATTTCCACAACCCTCCAACTGCTCCTTAATGTTGGTACCATACTTTCCAGAAACAGCAATTTTAATGGCTTGATGAAATCTCCGTAGATGTCCATCAAGAAGGTGAACAGTTGGATGTGGCCTTCTAATAAAGGGATGAGTTCAGTGATGTCTGTAGCAAATTCTTTGAATCTCAAGTATTTCGTCATGTGAAACATTGTTGAGAAAATCAACACCAGAGTTATCAGTCCCTACTACTTTACTCATAAATTGCAAAATATCTTTCAAGTACTCTGACAGGTACACTACAGAATGAAACCAAGAAGACCACCTGGTTAATACTGGTTCAGGAAACAGTGGCACATTTTGATCTGGATACTTGCCATCTTGATATTCATGTCTGAATGGCGCACTATATGACGCCACGCGTCGAGTAGTTACTAGGATGAAGGGGCAGATGACCTTGCTGTTCCGGCCCTTAAAACCTCAATAACTAAGTACTGTAACTTACTAGGATGACCACCCAGATTGATACAGATCGCTGTATGCAGAAAGTGAGGCCCGCTATCTACCGTTAAGTTTCCGATCATTCCGTGTTTGTTGGATGCACTTCATGCAGTCAAGTCATGAGAGAAGATTACCGCTACTACACTCTAACAAAAACAAGCGTTTGTCGGCTTCTGTGATGACTTAATTTTAAACGGGCAAGTTGGTCTCACTTCGATGACATTAGGGCAAAACCTGGATGAATGTCAAGATGCAGAAGAAAGTGACATCCAGTAGTTAGACTTCGATCAAGACATTCATGGTTTCAGACATGACAACGGTGAGGATATTGTACGGAATTAGTCTGTCAATGATGTAAACTGAGATCCAGTACATATCGAGTGAAGGAGTGATGCAATGGAAATCCCGAAAGTTCTCACAGTTAAGCTAGTGTGTCTATAGTCACACTTATCTCTTATAGGCATATAGAAAATCGAGAGGAATTTTCGTTCTCGTATATTGTTTTCTTCTGAATTGCACAATCTAAAATTTGAAAAAATAAACCATCTAAGAAACAAAAAGTGATGAGTCATTTTTCTTAGTTTTTAATATTGGTATAATCCACATAGTGTGTATTACAATACTATGTTATAAAGTATTATATTTTTATTTTTTTTGCGTGTTCATACAATACATTTCAATATTTTAACCAATAGTTTTCTCTTTGCTAGGCTTATAAACATTACTGTAGATAATTCGTGGTTTTCAATAATTCGCGGAAATTCGTGCATTAATTGCCGCGAATTATCGGAAGTGCACTGTAAAGAAAAAAACGAAAAAAGCTAAATTTGTGTTTTCATGCGAAATTCGCGAGCTCAAAACAATTTTTTTCGCCATTTTTAGGGTTATTAAAACACATTACCACCTGTGTATTACTTCATTTACCTATCCCTAACTATAATACACATTTTCAATGTCCAGGAAGGCCATCAGTAGATCTATTCTACATGGGTTGGTTTTTTAGTTTTGGCACCTTAGTTATAACTGGATTAATAACTCACTTGGATGGTTCCAAGTTTCACAGGCCCTCGATGTAGTCCCCACCGTTGCGTACAACGTGTTCCCAGCGATGCGGAAGTCGTTGGATCCCGTTGGCACTGCCCAATCTATTGATGATACGAAGAGAGCGCTCGGCAGCCTGCATAACGTCTTCAATGGTATGGAAGCGCTCCCCGCGCATTGTCATCTTCATCTTCGGGATGAGATCATAGTCGCAGGGACTGATTAGTACGCCGCATTAACGGTTTGCCCTCGGGGAACAGTATGGTGAATGATCACACCATCCCAATCATAGGCAAGAATCAACATTACCTTCACATTGGTGGGGGGGGTTGGTCGAACTGTTTGTTTCCGTGGTGCCGCCACTCGTTCGATTGGCGTTTTAACTGTGGCTCATAAGATCTGGGCCACGTATCTTCAATGGTTATGATACGCCGTAAGAAGGCCTCACCTTCGTGCTCATAACTCTGCAAAGGCATACGACAAGCGTCATATCGCAGCCAATTGTGCATGCCGGTTAAGTCATGCGGAACCCATTTGGACGCAATCTTCCTCATTTTCAGTAAGTCCTTCAGGATGTGGAGGACAGTTGAATGCGTCAGTCCGGTATCTTGCTCTAATTGATGAATCGTTACGTTCCGATCCACCTCTACTAACGTGGACACCATCTGTACATTGTCATCACTTACTGGTGGGTGACCAGATCGAGGCATGTGCTCCACACGTTCGTGTCCATCTCGAAAGGCTGCAACCCGTCTCGCTACCGTTCTGAACGGTAATGCAACTGCACCGCATGCTTCCTTCAATCCTCGGTGACACTGTTTAGCACTGCGACCCCTAGCACACTGAATTTTTATCCACGTTCTCTGCTCCTGCTTGGAAAACATTGCGACTGTCTTTCGCGAGCGCTGGTCTAACACTACTCATCTAACAGGCGCGACTGCGCACAAGCGGTGGTGAGGACGGGCGAGGTCATGTGCTCTGAGGGAGGGGATGCAGGGCGGCAACCGTCGGTGAAAGTGGCAGCGCCCAACATTGTTGCAACTTGGCACTGAAGCATTGGTGCCAAAACTAAAAAACCAACCCATGTATTGTGCCCATTTAGCAAGAAATATGCCAATCACAGTATACCAGCGTAGCTCAATTCGGAATTTCGGGGCAGCGGTAAGTTCCCCCACTCTGTGACTCACATATTTTGGATTAATTAGAGGATACACTTGCAAAAATAACAACAAAATCAACTCCTATTTAAACACATTTAATTAATAAAATTAATGGCGCTACAAACATTTTAACAATTTAATTACTGACCCAAATATCAACTGCTTGTTCCAAATGAACAAGGGATCACAAATATAAATAAATATTGTATTCAAAACCTGTGGTTTCCACATAAACCAACAATTCTTACATAGTCTCACTTCCATAAAGCACTAACATTAAGTTTACATAACTCCGAGCTCTTTGGCTCCATGCATTTACATTATTACGGTGTCATTCTTGTACACCTCAAACACTAGCTTTTATATTTTCTTATTTCTCAAAAACAAATATATAATTATATTTAAAATCTATGTTAATTATCTAATTCAATATTTTGGGCATGTCCACACATTCAGTTGTTATCATCTCTCTTTATTTCACAAATATATTAAGGTAATCAGAAAATCAATTGTGTACTCCAGAGCGTGAAGGTACTTGACACAGTCAAAAAACTATAGTTACTCCCGAACTCAGTTGCCTTCAATCAACTCGTGGAATCCCACGTCCATACATTATTACAATAGGGATGGTTATTTATCTCTTATGTCTTAATAGACCATTATCATATAAGAAACTACGATCTGAACCGGCAAACGAAATATCCATCTTTAAGGACCTCGGTTCAACGCCCGGGTCGTTAACAACTTTAAACACTCCTGGTGTATTCATTTCTCTTTACAACAGCTTACGAGACGGTCTCTATTCCCCCTCGCTTTAAGAAAGCTAGACTCTACTACTTGGGGTGCGATTTATGACACGTTAGGGTGGCGGCGACATCCTGTCTGACCCAACATTATTAGCTTCTTTCCAAGGCTTTCAAAACAAACCTTCCCATTATATCCAGTTCTGGGGAGACCGGGCTTTATTGTACCGTATACATTCAAACAACTATTCTTTGGTTCAAAGACCATTTTCATATCCTTGGCATTTATTAATTATGAGAGGGTCCTCATTGATTGGGAAGATTAATACACATACGACGACGGAGAATTTCAGGGGCTTTTATCATAAGAAGATCCTGCATTCGAATCTCTTCAGGTGCCTCGGGAACCAATCCCGTACAGAGGACTTATACAAAATGCGATTTAGAGTCGGCCGTGGCCCATATGACATACGCTCAATAATACCATATATTAGCTCCCTTTTTAAATACATACACAATGCCTCGTGATACTATATCACTAATAGAGGACTTACACAATTATCAATTCACTGCAATCAACTACCCTCCATAAGTAATGTACCAAGTATTTAACCACTACGCGTTCCTAGCGTGACACTTTAATATTATATTTGCGCTCATTATGCGCTATGCATTATTTTAAGCCGAAAATGTCTTCCCAAGAACTGATAAAATCTCTTTAGAAACAATTCATATTATTTTAATTCACATATTAATCTTTCCGTTGTCGATAAATCGCTCCCTGTTTTAAAATATTCCATTGAACCTCATCTCTTACACATACGTTAAGGCTTAACGTTCTTATGTTCATATCAATTTATTTGATTTTTATTTAACATTTCCATATTTAATTATTATTATTATCTTTATTCTTTATACAAGCTCAAAAGCTATTTCGTTCATATCTCAACTTTACTTTATTTCAATGTCTTTCATGCTAATTAATGATATTTCGCTTGCTCTTATGACATTTGTTAAATACATTAACCCTTTATTCACATATTTCCTCTACGGGATTTATTCTTTACATAATTATTCATAATTGCTCTATTTATTTTATTATTGTTCAGACCGTGTTCTTGATTATTCAGTATTTATTCATTAAAACACATCCCTTTCACTCAAAAACTCCGGTGAGTTTGTACACAATCAATTTCTGACACAAAATAAAAATGAATTTAGTACTCACATATTTTCCAGATCATCCCCTGATCTTAAATCTGGTGCGGTGCTTCATTTTTAGGCCCACTTTGAACTTTTTACACCATATTAAAGGTATTCATCTTACGTAAAAACACTTTTTGACATATATCTAAAACACTTAATATTGACGACATTTTTATATACTGATGTGTCCCTTTTGAACACATAATAAACACTAAAAATATTATTTAACACACAATCTTGATTATTTTACACTTCGCAATTTCTCGATCACTAGGCCGTATTTCTGAGCCTATCACACGTGATCTTCTTAAATTCCCGTTTCCAAGGGTGAAATTTATCCGATGTCGGCTTCCTATTCTGCAGAATGCGAAAGTCCCGAAACATCTACTGTTCCCTGGAGTTCAATTCTGCTATTCCTATCCTGGATAACTGGCTATTTATCTAGCTTGAACGGCTTCTTTGTAGATCTGTCTATCGATCCTAACGAAAGTCTATATGGATCGAGGTCTCCTCTAAGACCTATAGACTTAGTTTATAGCAGCTAGCACTTCTCGATTCTAGTACTGTTAGAATTGTTCGCCTGCTTTCTGGAGCTAATGTTTATAGTCTCCTATCCTCTTTATTTGGACTGTTTTAACACTCCTACATTCGAACCTTATTCTGTTCTTCCTTTTTAGGTTTCTTCAATTTAAATAACAGTTTATCTGTCTGGTACGATACTTCCGTACGTTATGATCTATTCGTTCGTACATTTAACGACCTATCGCCTTTAAGTCCGACGTTCGCAGCCTGCTCTGACTATATCTTACGAAGTTTCACTTTAACTTGGATACAGTCGGGCCTAAATCCTATAATTAGGATTTCCCTAATATTTCACTACGGCGATACTTTAAAATTTCGCCTTGAATGCTCCTTATGGAGGCAAGCAAGTCGTTACTACTGTGACGCCTGTGGCTATCGGATCTTACTTCTGCGGTGTAAAACAGCGTTTCTCCCCTCAAGGAGTACTGGTAGCTGTTATCGATGTAACGCAGAGTTACGTCCCCTCACGGACTGTCGGAATGACTACTTCTACGTCGTGGAGCAGCACTTCCCCTCACGGAATGCTCGTAGGACTGCATGTGCTGATATAACTTCACGTCCTCCTGGACGGATTCGTGATGCGTGATGCGTGGCGATACCCCTCGGGCTGTTCAAGACTGCATTCAATGATGATCGTGACACCGTGTCATGCCCGCAGGCTGATAATAACTGCATTCGGTGCTTATACTTGTTGCACAGTATGACCTCCCCTGAGATTCATACGTTTGAAGACTTTGATGCAGCACCTCCGGTCACGGAGTGCTCGTTGTAACTGCTTGTGCGGTGCGACACAGTGACGCCCCCTCAGGCTGTCTGAATACTGCATGATTGGCTTAGAAACGCCCGAAGCTTTATACTGTTTTACTACAAAAAAATAAGACTCAAGCCTTTTCTGTGGTCAACTTCTAGAATAATGGTGCCACGATTATAAAAATTATACCTTCCGAAAGCTCGTCTTCTCAATGTCAAATGATCTTATTGCACCTAAGAATCGATCGTGCAATTCGGAGATATTAATTAATTTCTCGTCCTCAATTGTGTGGGTGTTGCATTCCTTTTGCTCTCTCCCCTCCACAGAGGCTTAGGTAATTCCCCAATGACGTCGTCTTACGTCGGCAGTTTATTTCTGCACAAGTCTTAAATGGTTTCTCTATACTGAAAAATCTCTCATTCAAAATGATTCACTGTACTGTGCTTGTTTACTCATTATTATGCTCGTAACCGTGTTAATTTTAATTATTCCTCTTCTGGCGCATATGCGGCGTTGTCAAATTCCAGCAACGTCAGCTCGAATTCCGATTCAGGCTTCTCTGTCTAACACGGTGGAAAATTCCACTCAGTTATTAATACTCGTGACCAGCCCTCTCTGAAATGTCGAGTGGGGTGATCTCATCTAAGGAACATCTGTCCCTAGTCGCTTGCACAATGTTAAGCTATATTCCTGGCTTAAAATCTCTCTCCGTTCCTTTAAGAAACTATACATTTCTTTCATTTCTTCCTTAAGGACATGGGTTCGACCGTCATGGACCCTATGGCCCATGGGTTCATCTCTCCCCTCCTTAGGTAAATAAATTTTCGAAAATTTTGAGGAAATTTATTTCAATTTAATTTTGTATTTCTTTATTCGTCGAATCCATCATAACGTCATCCGTATTTACTGTTGTTTTTACTTCTTTTATGTCGTATCCGGTAATTGTATAGGTCGGGTATGCTCTGTCCCTACCCTTTCTTTCTTTCTTTATATGTCTGGACTTTAAGTTCCCAGAACCTCATTCTCCCTTACGGGTTTGGTCTATCCCTACCCGTTTCCTTATTTCATCATTTTCTTTTCTTAAATTGGAATTTTCTTCTTCAATAAATTCAATTATTTCTTTAATTTCCCAATATACTTTCTCCAATTCGCATTCGCACTCGAACACTTGAGCTCTATTTTCTATTTCTTCCTTATTCTTGTTTATGTCAAAAGCGGATTCATCTCTGAATGTTTCCATGACCAGGGCTTGTTCATTTTCTTCATCAAAATCTTCGGGAGGGTAATATAATTTCAAATTTGCTGAATTCATAGTCACTTCGTGATCTGTTTCACAGTGCCGAATTCTATATGCGTTATTCCTCAAATCTCTGATTATCTGATATGGTCCGTGGTACATTTTCTGGAACTTCTTGTACACACGGTTCCCTGGATCCGAAATGGCTGATCTTTTCACTAACACCATTTCTCCTGCTAATAATGGTCGATGATACCTCTTATGCCTATTTCTTCTCTGCCTCCTGTCGGCTTGAGCTTTTAGATGCTCAAAGGCTCTCCTAATTCGTACATCTCTTCCCGGCTGAGCGTCTGCTGGCCTAGGAATTACCAGATTCCAAGGTCTTTCTGGTTGCTCATTCCGATGTAACGTTATGGGTATCTCTCCTGTGGATTCATGGATTGTATTATTTATACAAAATTCAATAATATCCAAAATATCTATCCACTTCCAATTTTCTTCGGCACAGTATATTCTACAATACTTGGCCGTTTCTCTCATAACTCTCTCTACAGGGTTTGCCTCAGGATGGCGAATACTTGACAAAATTTGACGTATTCCAAGTCTTTCTAATTCTCGTCTGAACTCTACACTGGTGAAACAACTGCCGTGATCCGACAACAAATTCTCAGGTTTCCCCAGAATCGGTATCACTTTTTCTTTAAGTCGTTTTAACACCTGTTTGGTACTAGTCTTCTGTATGGGAGCAAGGACAACCATTTTAGTGAAGACATCCATAGCCACCATTATGTGTCGATTTCCTCTTCTTGCCTTTGGCAAAGGTCCAAAATTATCAATAGATATGATTTGGCCGGGCCTTTCGGGCAACAATGGTATAGGCTTCTGTCTCATCAAAAATGCATTAGGTTTGATCCTTTGACATAAATCACATGTCTTTAGCGTGTCCCTTACAGTTTCTCTCAGTCTCGGCCATATAAATGCTTCTTTCAGCATCGAGACTGTTTTGTCGACTCCCATATGTCCGAACGATCTATGGGCTAACCATACTATTTTCCTCTGCAAAATTGCAGGTACAACAATCCTTAATTTCGTATGGTCAGAGTCCACAAACTTATATAATAACCCATTATAAAACGTGTAGTCCTGTGCTATCTTCTCAGCTTCCGTGTACGCTGGTGTTCCTCTTATCAAGCTTCCCTCAAGGAATGATATGAGCATGTTCATCCATGGATCCTCCCGTTGCCTTTGACTAATGCTTCTTAACTCATTAAGAGTACGCTGATCCCTGTCTTCCAAATCTATAGCCATTACTTCCTCTTCTATGGACTCTGGCTGTCTACTTAAGTAGTCGGGAACTATGTTTTCCTTTCCTGGGCAGTACTCTATCTTGACATCAAATTGTTGAATATATAAAGCCCAACGCATCAACCTTTGACTGGATAAATCAGTCTTCATCAAAAAGGTTAAGGCTTTATGATCCGTCCTTAGAATGACCTGAAACCCATATACGATCTTCCGCCAATATTGCAACGCGTGCAATATCGCTAACAGCTCGATCTCGCTGATCGTATAATTTTTCTCGTGTGGTTTCAGTCTCCTACTTGTGAAAGCTAGATAGTTCTTCTTATCAGGGTTTTCCGGGTTCTCCTGATATAGCATTGCCCCTATTCCAATCTGGGATGCGTCTGCCCCCCTTCTTCAGAAGGTCCTGTAGTGGTGCAACAGTTTTGGTGTATGATGGACAATGTCCTGAGAAGAACCCAATCAATCCCAAAAACTGGCGAACGTTCTTCACTTTCAAAGGCCTTGGAAAATCCCTTATCGATTCCAATTTGCATGGATTTGGTTTAACACCATCCTTGTCAATCACATGCCCTAAAAATGTCACTTGCCTTTGACAGAAGTTCGACTTCTTTAAATTTATCTTAAAATTTGCCCTTCTTAGGTCTTCTAATAATTTCTTCAACTTTTCTAAATGTTCCTCAATGTTCTCCGAGGTAAGCAAAATGTCATCTACGTATCGGATAGTGCACTCTTTCACTTCCTCTGACAGGTTTCGATCCAGCGCTCTTATTAATGCGGATCCTGCAGTCTTTAATCCAAACGGACATCTTCTAAAGCAGTATGTTTGTTGATCGAACTGAAATCCAGTCAACAAGCTGGTTTTCTCTTCCAGTTCGAGATGATGATACGAAGAAGTCATGTCAATATTTGTAAAAATCTTCTTGCCTTTAAACTTCCTCAGTATTTCTTTTATGGGTGGTGCCGAATCATTTTCTGGTATAATTTTTGCATTTAAATTTCTGGCATCTAAACACACCCTTACTGAGCCATCCGGTTTACTCACAATCACTAATGGACTAACATATGGTGTCGCCATCTTTTCTATAACACCTGCATTCATCATCTCCTGCAGTGTCTTCTTGGTTTGTGGGTAATATTTTTCCGCAACCGGGTATGGTTTTTGTTTGAACGGTGCCCAATCGTTGACTTGGAACGCGTATTTAAAATTTTCAATCTTCCCTGGCTTGGAATCAAATACGTCCCTATAATCCAATAATAATTTCTTTAACTGTTCCTTAATTTCGAGGCTGATTTTAGCTTCCTCCACTTTTCCTGACAGGTTGGTCTCGAACTCATTTTCCACATTATCTTCGAGTTCTATGTTGAGGACTTCAAATATTTTTTCTATGTCCTTATAATCTTCCTCAATCACTTCTTCCATATGCCATACCTGTTCTGCTATTTTCGCCTCCTGATCCTGTAGGTTAATGTTTTGCTCATCCACATCCTCTCTTTGAATTCTATTGCAATTTTGCGCTAGGTCTATAATGACCTTGTTCTCACGGATAAAATCAATACCTAAAATGACATTATACGGTAATTGATTTACCAGCAAAAAGCACTGCGAAATTTCAGCGTTACCCATGATTAAATCAATGTATACCTGAAATTTACATGTCAAAGATTTTTCAGGGATAATTCCCTTAATCTTTACACTTGATGTGGGAATCTTTAGTACTCGGCCCCTTGTTTCCAATTCATTTAAAAGGGTTTGTGTAATTAAACTTATTGTGGATCCAGTATCAATCAATGCTCTGACCAGTAATCCTTCTATCCTAAGCATAATTATAGGTAGTTCTCTTTTAACAGGTGGGACTCCTTCCACATCCTCGTTAATTAGTTCATCTGGTCTAGCTATCCAATTTACAATTTCTACTTCCTCCCAGCTCCTGGTATGTTTCCACTTTTGACAATTTAAATTTGGAGTTTTTTTTTATCCTGAGGGCTCCCTTTTCCCTCATTCTTTAGCTGAGCTTGTAGTTCCAAGCTTTGAGCTCCATCTAGTCGGTCGGGTGATTTCCGGTTCTTGATTGCCTCACTCCAACGGACTTTTTGCCTATCAGGTTCATCTGGTCTTTCGTTCATATAACGAAGACTCTCCTGATATCTTTCTTCTATTTCGGCCCGATATTCATCATCCCTATCGTCTGGCCTTACATTTCTCCTGGGATAATTCTCCCATTTCTTTCTGTTGTCCGGCCTTTGCTGGTTATTGTTATAGGGTCGGCTTTCCTGTTGCCTATAACCCGTCGTTCTAGGATTTCTTCCTCGATATCCTCCCCTGTAATATGGCTGTATCCTTCTAGGCTCCTGGTGCCCATACTCTCGATCTCGTCCTTGAGTATCCGTACTAGTGGACTGATTCCTGGTCGCTGGTTTTTCTCCAGTTTCCTGACTGCTGGCCATGTGTACTTGCTCAGTTTGTCTCTGATGCCGAGGTGTTACGTGCGAAGTCGTCATATCTAACTGACGTAATACGCTTTCCACTTCCACAGCACTTCTGGCTTTGGATGAGATTAGCAGCCTCTGAATCTCATATGGAAGCTGTCTTGCAATGGCGGCACACAGGTCGTTTTCTGCCGGAGCAATATCCAGTTCGCGGAATTTACACAGCTGAGCGGTGAAAAATTCCGAGTATTTAGTAGGTGCATTGGTGCTGTACTTCCTAGAGTACAGATCTAGCCTTAAATTTTCTTGGACATCTGCTGCCCAATATCGCTTTAAAAATGCTTCCCTAAAGCCTTCCACCGTATCAAAAGTGTATCTGAAGCTTCTGAACCAGGTGAGACAATCACCTGCCAACAGCTTTTCAATAGCTCTCAGTCTCCGATCCTGAGGAACCTTCATTTCATTTAGATACTCTGCCACTTCTTTTAGCCAGTATTTTGGAGTAATAGACATGTTATTACCCGTAAACTTTACTGGTCTGTCCTCATTAGATTTAATAATGTTTATTATTTGGCCATTTGCCTGATTTGTGTACGGGGTTGACATCGCCATCGGATATCCTGGGTTCTTATAAGGGCTCTCCCCTCCTAAGTCCCTCTCCGTATCTGTGCCTTGTTCACGGGAATCTACCATATTTTTGTTCATAGTCTCTATTTGGACTTGCATTCCTGAGTAAAATCCTTTACTTTCCTTTTTAATTTCAGTTAACTTAGTCTCCAACCCCTTATCAAGAATTTTAAATTTAGTATCCATTGTCATTTCTATTTCAGCCTTCAGTACTCCATTGTTTTCGTTACTGTTGGCTCTCAGAGACTCTAACGTCTCCCTTTTTATCACTTCCGATTGTTCTTTAATGGTTTTCCCACTTTCTGTTTTCATCTTTTCTATCTCAGCCTTCAGTTCCTTATTCATGTTTATACAGTCGGCTTCGATAGCTTCTAATTTAATTCCCATGGTATTACCTTTAACTTCGATAGCTTCTAATCTGGTTCCCATGGTATCAGTCTTAACTTCGATATTCTCTAATTTAGTGCCCATATTATCACTGTTAGTTTTTAGTGACTCTAAACTTTCAGTTATGGATCCTAACCTTTCTTTATTTTCAGTCTGTTGGCTATCCAACTTATTTAAACTCTCATTTATGGATTCGAACACTTCGTTATTTTCATCCTTTTGAAGGCCCAATGTCTTGTTTATCGCCTCCAACTTCTCATTACTATCGGCTTTTATCGCCTCCAAAAGCCGTTGCATCTCTTCACTTAATGCCATCTTATGAGAATACAGTGGGCCACAAATGCCACCACACTAGTACATGCTTGAGAGATGATACTCTGAATCCGTGTGTCCCAATTTCTTTAAAACCTTACTTTAGTACGGGTATTCACTTACAACGTACCCTTTTACTACTTTTATTCAATTTCATAAACCTTTATGGAAGTGTTTAAAATTCAAAATTTCGAAAAACCATTTTTCTCAAAAAATGAAAATTTTGATTTCTCGAGAAAACTCGGGTTTTCCCTAGGAAAACTCAGCCCTACGTACTGGGCGCCATTGTTTACTTTTGCTAGGGGGTTGATAATATAATATTTCAGGGCTGCTCGGTATGAGTTTCCAGGGACCCATGCGGTCAGTTACTATTTTACGTTGTAGCTTTTCCTATCATTACTTTAATTTTACATGATATGACCGACTCAAGTGTTCCTCTAGTTATTAATCCAGCACATTATTTATATATCCCCCTGTGCCCATTTAGCAAGAAATATGCCAATCACAGTATACCAGCGTAGCTCAATTCGGAATTTCGGGGCAGCGGTAAGTTCCCCCACTCTGTGACTCACATATTTTGGATTAATTAGAGGATACACTTGCAAAAATAACAACAAAATCAACTCCTATTTAAACACATTTAATTAATAAAATTAATGGCGCTACAAACATTTTAACAATTTAATTACTGACCCAAATATCAACTGCTTGTTCCAAATGAACAAGGGATCACAAATATAAACAAATATTGTATTCAAAACCTGTGGTTTCCACATAAACCAACAATTCTTACATAGTCTCACTTCCATAAAGCACTAACATTAAGTTTACATAACTCCGAGCTCTTTGGCTCCATGCATTTACATTATTACGGTGTCATTCTTGTACACCTCAAACACTAGCTTTTATATTTTCTTATTTCTCAAAAACAAATATATAATTATATTTAAAATCTATGTTAATTATCTAATTCAATATTTTGGGCATGTCCACACATTCAGTTGTTATCATCTCTCTTTATTTCACAAATATATTAAGGTAATCAGAAAATCAATTGTGTACTCCAGAGCGTGAAGGTACTTGACACAGTCAAAAAACTATAGTTACTCCCGAACTCAGTTGCCTTCAATCAACTCGTGGAATCCCACGTCCATACATTATTACAATAGGGATGGTTATTTATCTCTTATGTCTTAATAGACCATTATCATATAAGAAACTACGATCTGAACCGGCAAACGAAATATCCATCTTTAAGGACCTCGGTTCAACGCCCGGGTCGTTAACAACTTTAAACACTCCTGGTGTATTCATTTCTCTTTACAACAGCTTACGAGACGGTCTCTATTCCCCCTCGCTTTAAGAAAGCTAGACTCGACTACTTGGGGTGCGATTTATGACACGTTAGGGTGGCGGCGACATCCTGTCTGACCCAACATTATTAGCTTCTTTCCAAGGCTTTCAAAACAAACCTTCCCATTATATCCAGTTCTGGGGAGACCGGGCTTTATTGTACCGTATACATTCAAACAACTATTCTTTGGTTCAAAGACCATTTTCATATCCTTGGCATTTATTAATTATGAGAGGGTCCTCATTGATTGGGAAGATTAATACACATACGACGACGGAGAATTTCAGGGGCTTTTATCATAAGAAGATCCTGCATTCGAATCTCTTCAGGTGCCTCGGGAACCAATCCCGTACAGAGGACTTATACAAAATGCGATTTAGAGTCGGCCGTGGCCCATATGACATACGCTCAATAATACCATATATTAGCTCCCTTTTTAAATACATACACAATGCCTCGTGATACTATATCACTAATAGAGGACTTACACAATTATCAATTCACTGCAATCAACTACCCTCCATAAGTAATGTACCAAGTATTTAACCACTACGCTTTCCTAGCGTGACACTTTAATATTATATTTGCGCTCATTATGCGCTATGCATTATTTTAAGCCGAAAATGTCTAACCAAGAACTGATAAAATCTCTTTAGAAACAATTCATATTATTTTAATTCACATATTAATCTTTCCGTTGTCGATAAATCGCTCCCTGTTTTAAAATATTCCATTGAACCTCATCTCTTACACATACGTTAAGGCTTAACGTTCTTATGTTCATATCAATTTATTTGATTTTTATTTAACATTTCCATATTTAATTATTATTATTATCTTTATTCTTTATACAAGCTCAAAAGCTATTTCGTTCATATCTCAACTTTACTTTATTTCAATGTCTTTCATGCTAATTAATGATATTTCGCTTGCTCTTATGACATTTGTTAAATACATTAACCCTTTATTCACATATTTCCTCTACGGGATTTATTCTTTACATGATTATTCATAATTGCTCTATTTATTTTATTATTGTTCAGACCGTGTTCTTGATTATTCAGTATTTATTCATTAAAACACATCCCTTTCACTCAAAAACTCCGGTGAGTTTGTACACAATCAATTTCTGACACCAAAATAAAAATGAATTTAGTACTCACATATTTTCCAGATCATCCCCTGATCTTAAATCTGGTGCGGTGCTTCATTTTTAGGCCCACTTTGAACTTTTTACACCATATTAAAGGTATTCATCTTACGTAAAAACACTTTTTGACATATATCTAAAACACTTAATATTGACGACATTTTTATATACTGATGTGTCCCTTTTGAACACATAATAAACACTAAAAATATTATTTAACACACAATCTTGATTATTTTACACTTCGCAATTTCTCGATCACTAGGCCGTATTTCTGAGCCTATCACACGTGATCTTCTTAAATTCCCGTTTCCAAGGGTGAAATTTATCCGATGTCGGCTTCCTATTCTGCAGAATGCGAAAGTCCCGAAACATCTACTGTTCCCTGGAGTTCAATTCTGCTATTCCTATCCTGGATAACTGGCTATTTATCTAGCTTGAACGGCTTCTTTGTAGATCTGTCTATCGATCCTAACGAAAGTCTATATGGATCGAGGTCTCCTCTAAGACCTATAGACTTAGTTTATAGCAGCTAGCACTTCTCGATTCTAGTACTGTTAGAATTGTTCGCCTGCTTTCTGGAGCTAATGTTTATAGTCTCCTATCCTCTTTATTTGGACTGTTTTAACACTCCTACATTCGAACCTTATTCTGTTCTTCCTTTTTAGGTTTCTTCAATTTAAATAACAGTTTATCTGTCTGGTACGATACTTCCGTACGTTATGATCTATTCGTTCGTACATTTAACGACCTATCGCCTTTAAGTCCGACGTTCGCAGCCTGCTCTGACTATATCTTACGAAGTTTCACTTTAACTTGGATACAGTCGGGCCTAAATCCTATAATTAGGATTTCCCTAATATTTCACTACGGCGATACTTTAAAATTTCGCCTTGAATGCTCCTTATGGAGGCAAGCAAGTCGTTACTACTGTGACGCCTGTGGCTATCGGATCTTACTTCTGCGGTGTAAAACAGCGTTTCTCCCCTCAAGGAGTACTGGTAGCTGTTATCGATGTAACGCAGAGTTACGTCCCCTCACGGACTGTCGGAATGACTACTTCTACGTCGTGGAGCAGCACTTCCCCTCACGGAATGCTCGTAGGACTGCATGTGCTGATATAACTTCACGTCCTCCTGGACGGATTCGTGATGCGTGATGCGTGGCGATACCCCTCGGGCTGTTCAAGACTGCATTCAATGATGATCGTGACACCGTGTCATGCCCGCAGGCTGATAATAACTGCATTCGGTGCTTATACTTGTTGCACAGTATGACCTCCCCTGAGATTCATACGTTTGAAGACTTTGATGCAGCACCTCCGGTCACGGAGTGCTCGTTGTAACTGCTTGTGCGGTGCGACACAGTGACGCCCCCTCAGGCTGTCTGAATACTGCATGATTGGCTTAGAAACGCCCGAAGCTTTATACTGTTTTACTACAAAAAAATAAGACTCAAGCCTTTTCTGTGGTCAACTTCTAGAATAATGGTGCCACGATTATAAAAATTATACCTTCCGAAAGCTCGTCTTCTCAATGTCAAATGATCTTATTGCACCTAAGAATCGATCGTGCAATTCGGAGATATTAATTAATTTCTCGTCCTCAATTGTGTGGGTGTTGCATTCCTTTTGCTCTCTCCCCTCCACAGAGGCTTAGGTAATTCCCCAATGACGTCGTCTTACGTCGGCAGTTTATTTCTGCACAAGTCTTAAATGGTTTCTCTATACTGAAAAATCTCTCATTCAAAATGATTCACTGTACTGTGCTTGTTTACTCATTATTATGCTCGTAACCGTGTTAATTTTAATTATTCCTCTTCTGGCGCATATGCGGCGTTGTCAAATTCCAGCAACGTCAGCTCGAATTCCGATTCAGGCTTCTCTGTCTAACACGGTGGAAAATTCCACTCAGTTATTAATACTCGTGACCAGCCCTCTCTGAAATGTCGAGTGGGGTGATCTCATCTAAGGAACATCTGTCCCTAGTCGCTTGCACAATGTTAAGCTATATTCCTGGCTTAAAATCTCTCTCCGTTCCTTTAAGAAACTATACATTTCTTTCATTTCTTCCTTAAGGACATGGGTTCGACCGTCATGGACCCTATGGCCCATGGGTTCAGTATATTAATGCTGTTCCTGTAACTGTCTTATGGCAAATATTAGATCTACTGTGGACCTTCCTACTCTGAAGCCAAGTTGTTCTTCTCTCATCCCTCCTATTTTTGCAAGAATTTGTTTTTCAATAACTCTCTCAAAAATCTTGGCACAATAGTTCATCAATGTTATAGCCCGATAGCTTTTGCACTCCTTTCTGTTACTTTTCTTGAAGATCGGGACAATTATTCCCTTCTTCCAGTCTTCTGGGTTCCTCCCCTCCACTCAATTTTCATCACTCGATATAGCCTCTCCTACTTCTCCCACTATCTCTACACTCTTCTCATCCAGACCTGGTGCCTTCCCTCCTTTCGTCTTCCTCACTGCATCCTCCACTTCCCTCCACGTCAAGTACTTTTCTGTTCGCAGTTTCTCTTCTTCCTCCTCATCAGGGTCTCTATTCGGATTCAAGAGTTCTTCAAAATACTCCCTCTGCATGATCTTGAGTTTATCCTTATTTTCTACATCTTAATCTCTTTTGTTCACCATTCGAACAGTCCATCATATCATTTCTCCTCTTACTTTTAACCTCTCCATCTAAGACTTCAAATTAGCTGCGTTAGGGTACCTGTCTAAATGCCCCTACCCAGACAGCTGGTGATTTGGATTTGCATCCTGACTGTGGTCTCTCTTTCAAGTTTTATTCCCATCCCCAAACTTTTAAGTCTGCTTATGCCTGGAAGGAAAAATCACAGGGAAGAAAGGCCAAAGTCGACCGAGAAAATTTTTCTTGCAAGACATCGCACTAACTCTTTAAGGTTCTTACTATGAAATAAAACTAGGTGCTGAAGACAGAGAGCAATGGTTGCGGAGACAAGGCATTGCCTTCAGAAGTTGATGATTACTGCCTTGATTTTAAGAGCAACAGTCAAGCTTTGAGGAATAACCACCTTGTATTCTTCACAAAATTACCTTGGCTGTGAGCACAGTATCGTGAAACTAGTTACAATCGGTTTCGCCTTACTTTCGTGATGCTATTTGCTCATCCAGAATTTCAGGGTTCACTGGGCTTTACAGAAATGAAGTATACATGTATATATTTATCATAGTCTAGTACAAAGTGAAATTGTTGGCCAATGCGATATAAACATAACCGTACCCTTGCCGTTAAAATATAAACCAAATACTTAGGACGTTGCTTTTATTAGGACAACTAAAGGAAACTACAATGTAATTTCGCCCAAAACATTGCTTTTTATGCTCGTAACCTAAACCGTAATCGGGTACCGCACACACAACAATTAACCACGGTAACCGATTGTTTCAAATAATTGAAAAATATTTCAGATCAATATATTATTCGATATCTTAAAATAGGTTGTGGTCATTGTTCAGAATTGTAGAAATGATGATTATCACCTAAAAATTCGAAATTTTTGTTGAGCAGAATCACACATTTAAATTTAAAAAGATATTCAAAATTGTGGCCGACTCAACCTGGCAAATGGGTATGAGTTGGACACCCATTTGAATATATGGTAACAATACTTTCACACTTTTCTGGCTGGTTTTACCCGTGCTATCATAATGATTGTGTTTTTGTGTTTTTTTTTTTTTTTTTTTGGTTATGTAAATACTTTGAACCTAACCTCAACCTTGGGATATCATATATTGTTTGGCAGGTTGTCTAACAGACAATTTTTGTGTCTTAATATCCTCAACCACAGTTTGGAAGTGTTTGGAATGTGTGCACTCGGGCATGGAATGCTGTCAAAAAAGAGGAATTCACTCGGGTAGCATAAGTCACAGAAAGTGCACCAATTCATTAGCAAGAATAGCCAGGTGACTGACTCATTACGAAAATTGAATATCTTTGTGTAATTCCAGCTTGGAAGAAATAAAAATCATTATTGCTACTGTTGCTAGAACTCTTAAAGGAGAACACAACACAAAAACACACATTTCATTATTTATTGCTAAATATGTAACATGGAAATTTAATAACAATGCCGTTAATCCGGTGCCTCTACGTCCAACCGTTCTCAAGTTACGTGCGAAAGTAGTAACTGCTTGTGACGTCACTGCGCTGTCGAGTCTGCATGACAGCCTTGATGCTGTGCGTAAACTCGGGCAGTCTCTTCCTGTACTCCATCTTTTGTTGCCGTGTTGTGCTGTTGCAATTGTTGGTGGGCTTATTTTGACTTATAATGGATGTAAATAACATTCGTCCGTATCAGTTTGAGCCAGAATGAACGACGTTTGCTGATGTCTATTCAGATAGCGATCATGACATGGATATAGTTAACACTACAGGCCGAGCCGACACGCAAAATTGGTGTAAGTGTAATGAGTGTACCATCATGGACGAATTGAGAACAATGTAAAGACAATGTTAAGGCAGTGAAATTGGAGGAATTGATGTGTATAACAGTATAACAAGAAATCCCTAGTTTGCAAGGCTTATTTTAGACCGTGAAGTGTAAATCTATCAAATAGAACTTGGCGTTTTATTTGTTATAAACATTTCAGTTCCTGGGTAAATTCATGGACTGCGATTGGTAAAAGTAACAATATTGTCGTACTATCATGTGTTGTCAACATCATAAGGAACTCGTTTCCGGAACCCAGTGGCACCTATGTGGGCTTCATTCTGTAAATTATGTAAGAGTGTCCTATGATTGTGTAACGTACGATAAATATAGACCATATAGCCTATTATTTTGATATGCATTACGGTACATCATTTATTGTTGCATTTGAAATCGTGAGAAGTACTTCATCAAGTCGTCGTTGGAAGGTCGAGGTATTGGAGCGATGTTCTTAGGCAGTGACCGATCCATTGCTTCAGCTTCAGGTGAAGCTCTACTATAGTCGGTTTGTAAGAGGTTCTTTTTGTTCATTATTGCCTTCTTTCATCCATCGGTTGATGCTTCATATTTCTGTTTTATCACCCAGACTCCTGTTGATTTTGAGTACTGAGTTTCGGTTCCGACTTGCAATTTATTGATGTTCCAATTATAGTCCAGTGCAGCAATCGACCTGAGTTTTAAGCCACTGTGCGAGAAAAAAAAACTCTTTTAGGAACCTATTTCAAACGAAGATTGTGATAACTTTCTAGGCTTCCGATGTGAACGTAGTGTTTTGTATGTTCCACATTTTTTAAGAAAGATTTATCTGAAATTATTTTCTTCAAGGCTTCAGATGCACTTGAATTTCCTTTAATCCACATTTTATTTTTCTCTTCTTCCTCTGTTAATTTATCGTGCTCACAGGATTTCCATTCACCGTGTTCTAACCACTTATGCTCATTCTTACTAGGTGCAAAATTGACGTACATTTAGCAATTAATACAGATCTGATTCCAGTACATGTTTGTGCTGCCCACCATAAATGATTATTTATACTGGCCTTCCACGCCTGAACTTCTGGATGTATTTTATCGAGAGCTCTGGTCTTTTTCATTAGACTTTTTGATATGTGCCAAACGTCAAATTCATGTTCGATATCGGGATACTACGTTCTCAGTAAATACCTTACTCCTTTGTGTATTTCGGAAAGAAAGGGGTTTTTGTTACAATTTTCTTCCTGTACATTATTTTTCAACGCGATTTCACACAGCTCTTTCAAGATCACCTTTCACCATCACTCTGAACCAAGTTCCAAATGAGCTATACCGTATTTATATCCATGAGCGAATACACTAAATATTTGGCTGAAAAGTTGGAAGAATCGTCCTGGCCCTATCTGGCTAACCGAACGGGTTTGGCACTGTTTTTCAATCAATAACCGTAGTTCTTTCTGTATCCCAAGTATCCTCTACTATAGGACCAGTTACTTTATGATTAATTCTATCATATACATTTCGTGACATCATATGTAAATTGATGGACTTGCAGAGTGACTGAAAGGGCTCAAACAGAATGCCTGACAACAATGCAGCTTTGGTGGCGTATTTGGTAGCATGCTGAGCTTCTATGCCCATGTTCACGGATTCAAACCCGGCCGAAGTCGTTGTTTTTTTTAAGAGCGTTAAAAATCCCTCAGTATGCCTTCCTTCGGAGGGGAAGTAAATCCGGCGGGCCCATGTCATAGATTTATGGCATGTAAAAGAACCTTCCAATAACTAAAATTGTGTGAAGCTAAATTTGTAGGTTATATTTGATTAACGCTCTATGAAATTCCAACGTTCGCCGCGGTGTGCAGGTTGCAGTGGCATATAGTAGCCAAGTTCACAGCTAGGTGTCATTGATGGTAGTATTTGGTAGCAAAAGTAGGAAATTCTTGAAATTGATCATCTGCAGTCCTTACCTGAATCACAGATAACAGACACTAATACAGTCATCACTATTAACACCGGTTATCGGACAGATTCTACACACACCCAAAGTACACGGGGCTACATGACTGCCTAAACTGAGGAACCAACCAACAATAATGCTGATGCTATTAGGACATATCTTTCAGGTTTCTTTCCTTCCATCCTTCATTACCACAATCGCAAAGTGTTTTTACGCACAACATAGTCATCTTAATGTAATGTGAAATGTTTTTCACTTTACTTTTACAACTGGAACCAATTTCAAAGAATGTGAGTATACTTGTCCACACAACACAGACATATGAACCTGTAATATGTGACATCATTCTGAGTGTGTTTGTTTTCAGTATCAATAATATCACTTTCACTGTCACTTTTATCACTTTGATCTGCATCATAGAAACTGCCGTTCAAATGTTCTACCATTACGGCACTGTTCAGGGCTGGACCGGAAGTTGCAACGTCTATGTATTTTCTAGCTATTTCCCTCCCTACCATAACTCGCACTGTATTTCTAAACTACATACTTGACTGTCTGGTAAAATATTTTCAATCTTATCGCTCTGAACGTCTTGTACATCTTTATCGTTATCACTTTTGCTTAATACTGTGTCCCTTCGTCTTTTAGTCTTGTACCTTTCCGTCCTGCTCTGTTCAGTTCCTGACGAATACTCCCATAGTGTACTTTGTTAAGCGGCTTCCGTATGAATTAGCATTCCTGCATGAGAAGCGTATCCATCTGTCGGTGCCAGACATCTTATTGAAGGAACAGCCCCTGGCTTCAATTTTGGATCTTGTAGCTTTTCAGTAGACATCAACTTCATTTACAAAAGTTGCATTTTATCATAGTCTGTATTTTGAAAATGCACTGAACACACAGTAGCCCCCTTACCGGGATAAAAATGTTTCCTCTTGCAAAATTGTACCCAACTGCTAAATCTACGTGGCGACTTACTTAGATTTGGAAATCTATGGAAATGCATTTCTTTTTCTCTACAGTTTCGGATTCTACTCGTTGTGTTGTTACAGCCGTATACAATACAGGCAGGAATTTTGAAATACAGCTATCACACTCGATTATAATAAACAATACTTATAAACGGGAGAGTGGCAACGTGCGTATTGTAACAATCAACTGAATGGAGCGGATAGCTCACTCAGCGCTTACAGCCGGGCTTACAGTGCAGTGACGTCACGGCTACTCGTATTTCCTTCATTTACCTTTACCAGAGGAAGATGAACTGCAAACAGAAAAGAAGTGGAAGATGCAGTGAACAAGATGAAAGGAGGGAAGGCACCGGGTGTGGATGAGTTGAGTGTGGAGATGGTGAGAGCAGCAGGAGAGGTGGTGATACAGTGGTTGTACCGAGTGATGAGGACAGCATGGAGGGAAAGGAAGACCCCAGAGGACTGGAAAAAAGGAATAATTGTCCCGATCTTCAAGAAAGGGAGTAGAACTGATTGCAAAAACTATCGGGGAATAACACTGATGAGTCATTGTGCAAAGATCTTCGAGAAAGTTTTGGAAAAGAGAATTAGGACAAGGATAGAAGGAGGGATGAGGGAAGAACAACATGGCTTCAGAGCAGGAAGGTCCACAGTGGATTTGATTTTTGCTGTAAGGCAGTTACAAGAACAGCACTATGAGTATGGAACAGATCTACTGATGGCCTTCCTGGACATTGAGAAAGCATATGAGACTATAAAGAGGATAAAGGAGATATGTACAAGGGAAGCATGAGCTGTGTGAAAGTGGGAGGAGAGAGATCAGACTGGTTGGAACAGAGAAACGGCCTGAAACAAGGAAGTGCACTGTCAACGTTAATTTTCATTGTGGTGATGGATGACATAATGACCCGAGTGGCACCAGTAATTGGGGAAGGAAAGATGAAAGCAATGGTGTTTGCAGATGATTTGATGATTTGGGGAAACAAGGAGGAGGAGGTACAGGAACAGTTGGACGTGTGGGAAGGAATAATACAAGGATATGGGATGAAATTTAGCATAAATAAGAGTGAGATGGTGATCACAACAAGGAAGAAGGGAAGAACCACAACGGGAATAACAATTGGTGGGGAACAGCTGAAGAAAGTGGAGAGTTTCAAGTATCTGGGAAGCCTGATACAAGATAATGGAAGAAACGATAGAGAAATAAATGAGCGGGGGAGGCAGGCAGAAGCATTTCGGAGGAGTGTGAGAAGCATGTTATGGAGCAAGGATGTCCCTCAGAACAGCAAAAAGATCATATATTGGACGTACTATGTCCCTATCCTGACGTATGCCTCGGAGACCTGGGTTATGAAAGGAAGGGAGAAGAGCAAAATACAGGCCTGTGAGATGAGGTTCTTGAGAAGCAGTATTGGAGCTACAAAGATGAACAGAATAAGAAATGAGAGGACCAGAGAATTAATGAAGGAGGAACCATTACAGGATGGTATAGAGAAATCTAGACTTAGATGGTATGGACATGTAAAACGAATGGAGAAGAGGATACCCAGGAGAGTACACGAGACGAAGTGGGAAGGAAAGAGACCGAGAGGAAGACCGAGAGACAGGTGGCTGAAGGGGGTGGAAGAAAGTGTGAAGAAGAGAGGAGAAGACTGGACAAGGGTGGAGGCTGAGAGATGGTGGGAAGACAGAAGACGTTGGAGAGGCTTGTGTTCCAAACAGACCCGGCCAGTGGCTGGAAACTGTGCAAGATGATGATGACCAGTCTGCGGAGCGCTACACAGCAAAAGCAAATATATAGTTGAACTCTGCCTGATACATACATTGATTTTGAGGAAAGTTGACTTTTGTGTTTTGGTCTCCTTTAATAACAATTCCAGGCTTCGGATAATTATGCACTTAAAAATGCCAAAATATGCATGCAAATATGCACTAAAATGTGTATAAATAAGCCCTAAAATATGCATTAAAAATAAACATATATCTGATATCAATTAGTGGTTTATATTACAAGAAATTAATGTTACATATTAAATATCGCCAAAATAAAGAAAATTACTTACAGTACTACAATAGATAGCTCCAGTTTGTCAATAAAATGTACAAGTCTTGATTACACTTAATCACTGCATGATTTAATAGGTTTTCAAACACAATTGTGCCTATTTTCACTTAAAATGACTTTGTAGTCAGAAAACCCTCTCTCCACATCACATGCCACAATTGGAGCGTACTCTAACTTAACGAAATCAGAGATCTCTAGTATCGATGTGCTGTCAATTTTGTCTTTGCCTTGGATAACACTACAAATGCTTTCAAGTTTGAGGAGACCGGAATTTTTCAGCACTACATTCTGCATTTTTTTTTTCGAGAAAACTTGATTAGTTAGGTTCTTTAGGGATCGATCGACTTCTTCAACAATTCCAATGCTAACTTGAAGAGGCAGTCCTTTTTCTTGCAATTTCTTGATGGCTGAAGGTATGCAAGCAAATTGGAACGAATAAATATAAGTTGCTCACGAACACCATCTTTGCTCAAGACTTCTTGAGCTTCTCTCAGAATCGAGTTCTTCAACTACCTTTTTTACTACCTCGAAATAATTGGCATAATCAATAGCAGCTTCGAGCCACATTCCCCATCTTGGATTAACTGGTGAAGGCGGGAGCGGCACAGCGTGAACTGCATTAAAAAAAAAGAAATCTTTGCGACTTGGAGCCTTCAGGAACACTCCTTTGACTGTGGAGATCAATGTGTTTACTTCAGGAAAGGAAGCCCGGACTGCTTCAGCGACTCGATGAAGTCCATGTGCTACACCTGTGACGTGTATCATCTTGGGATATAATATCCCAAGACCTCCCATGGCTTTACACATGTAAGGTGCGGCATCCATGCAGGCCACGTTAACATGATCGTAGAGATTGCCTGATGGCCACAAACAAGAAAGTGCATCAATGAAAAATGCAGCAACTGTTGAGTGATTCACCTTAGGCAACACAGCCATAGTTGGTAGATATGATTTGTCTCTCTTCTTCTTCTCCTAAAATTCCAAACACAAAGTTAGCTACATATCTTTGATCTACATCCGTTGTTTCGTCTAGTGAGACCCAAATATATTTTCCATGAGCTTTTTCCCTTAGTTTACCTAACGTTACATTATAAAGCTCAGGAATGTAATTCTTCCTAATGGTTGATTCATCTGGTACTGGTTGTTTCGTATACTCCTGCACAAACTGAACTAAGTTCTTATTGTTTAGTTTAGCCAACGGTATATTTGCCGAGAGAAATGCTTTACACAGATCTTCATTGAATTTACTACGTGTTGGTCCAGGTTTAACTAAAGCAGTGGTTACAAGAACCTGGTGTTTTTGTTTCAGGTTTACTTCTTTCAATTTATTGTGTTTCGTTGTTTGAAGATGTTGTTGAATTTCATACTTTTTAGTTGCGTTTAAGACTGTGCTACAGTATTTGCAAAACAATACACTTCCGTCAGTTGAAAAGCCTTGAAACTCTCGTACATACCCTTCCATTAACAGTTCTCTTCTCCTTAGGCATCTTAAATACAGTAGCTATTTAATGTGCTATGAACCACAGCCTGTTTCAACTCAATGAAAGTAAGACTGACAAGAACTAATTGTGCATGAAAAGTAACTATTTACGGAATGAGAAAAAGATAACCTGCTTTACGGGAAATACCAAGAATCAGTCCCCACCTAATTGCATTGCAGGTAGACAAAGCTATGGCCGGATGTAGGGCTTGTGTTGCTAAATTTAAACACGATGCATACCCAGCACTGCTCAACATTCCTGTTACCTGAAATACATGTCAAATATTCCAAAAGTGTCCTGCAGAAGCTGATGTTTACTCTCAAGATTAAGAATGTTTTTGAAATATGAACTAACAGGAGGAAAACCCTAAATATGCACTGTTAAGTTGAAACTGTCCCAAATATGCAATTGCATATGCAATATGCAAAATGCATAATTATCCGAAGCCCGATAATTACGTTCATGCACAATAAGCATTATCATGCTGTATTATTAAGAGTTGGGAGGCTTATTCATGATTTTTAATTTGTTACATATTATTGGCCACTCTTGCCACAAGGAAAGTACCGACTGAAGCCTGTGCTTCAAGGGTGTATGGAAGTCCTGTCTCGTATACATTAAAATAATAATACTCATATAAATGTTTGATTGTAATCTTATTATATAATATGCTAAGGTGTATGTTTCACAAAATTCAAGCTCCTAAACCAGAGGGAGTTAGAACGTGTGGTTTGTACCAAAATCTTCCAAATCGTCTCAATAGTACTGGAAAAATCTTGCATTTCTTGGAAAGTCAACAGAAATATATTTATTTGTTTATAAAGTGCTTTTAAACAAATAAACAAGACGATAGCCCCTGGCAGAACTTCTTAGCGTACAGCCCGCATAGCACTAAAGCCAGGCGGGTAGTCTGTACACATGGGCCGCACACAACCCATTATGCGAGAGTTCTCACACGGGTCCACTAGTTATGACAAATTGACCAAGTTTAAACAGTTTGGTTGACTCAAGCCTGGTCGACAGGAGAATTTTGAGCTAAAATTTAGAATTTCAGTTATGGGATCACCATGGACCTTCAGTTTATGATTAATCCATATTTAAACTTAAACAAATTAAATAACATGAATACACACACCTTGAGCTTGGGGAAACTAGGTCATTTTCAAATTAGGCATGATTTCTACTTAACAGGTTTTACTTTATCAGCATACTCTACTTTGTGTTCCATTAAGTTTACAATATGATCTGTAATCCACCTCTGTTTTCGGATAGTAGAAGGCGTTCATCATGTACCCCTTTAATAGTGACTTTAAAACTATTCTATTGCTCATGTACATCTTTTGTTGTTGTTGCTTCATTTAGGGTCTTTGGGACATCATGATCATGTAGCTCCATGTACTTGGGGGAGTGTGGAAACTGTTTGATAATTCGTGTCAATGTGATGACTGTAGTGATGTGTATATTTGTAATTGAGGCTAGGATTTCAAAGGAAGTGCCTATGGCCTCAAGTTAGGAATCATCTTGGCATTTGCCTGGAGTAAAAGTGGGAAACCATGGAAAATCTTTTCCAGAACGGCTGAGGTGGCAAACGAACCCATCTCTTCTCAGTGTTGCCTCACGAGGCTATGCGAGACCTTCAGACCAGAATTCAGTTTCGTGGAGGAGCCGGGAATCAAACCCAGGACCTTTGGATCTAGAGTCTAAATTACATAAACCAAGGCCACAGGAGAGACTATATCTTTTGTATTATTTCTTGGCACCTACAAGGCTTACAAGGAACGTATTTAAATTTGTGGACTCTGTGCAAAGTCTAGTTAGGACCATTGGAAAGCATCAGCTGTGGAAGCAAAATATGAGCTGCTAATGACTCGCCATATGCATGTAATGATGAAAAGTGAATGAGACCACTTTGTGGTGTAGCGGCTAGCATTCTTGGCTATCGCCCTGATGGTCCGGGTTCGATTTCCGGCTCTGCCAAGAAATATAATTCTGGTTGAGGGCTGGAATATGGGGTACACCCTGCCTTGTAAGGCAAAACTGAGTAGATCTGGGTTTGATTCCCACCTCAGAGATCCTAAAGGTTTTGTGTGGTTTTCCATTTCTACTCCAGGCAAATGCCGGGATGGTTCCTAATTTTAGGCCATGGCCGCCTCCATCCCAATCCTCGCTTCAAATACAAATGCACACACCAAAATAACACAGGTTATCAGAAACATTCTACACCTACCCAAGTACACGGAGCTGAATAATGACCACGATGTCTTAGTCCCTAAATGAAACAACAAGTAGTTCCTTGAAGAACTAAACAGCCTATTTTCCATTTATCCTACTTACGTTAATTGCCTCTATCAACATACAAAATGTCAGTTTGATAGATTCGTAGATATTGAGAACCGTCTAAATATTTCGGATGGTCGCCATGTTGGATTTATATGTGTAGGCCATAGAGTTGTGTAGTATTACACGAAGATTATTGCATAGGTGTATTATTCAAACTTCAATCGCATGATTAGGACACAAGAATTAATAAAATTGAGATTTTAAAATTTCACACAGCCGCCATCTTGTGGTTATGAAAACAATTGAAATAAATTAGATTCATTGGATTAAAATTTGTATAAGCATTTACTGTACCAAGTTTCACTGAGCTCGGATGGTTAAATCGCGAGAAACGACCATTTAAATATTTAAATTTTGCGTCGCCGCCATGTTGGATTTGTGCTCACCAGGTTATTGAAAACCATATTTGTGAACTTACGTTCGTAGCCTTTATCAACATACAAAATTTCTGTTTGATTGCTGTCATAGATAAGTAGATATTGAGAACCATCTAAATATTTCGGATGATCGCCATGTTGGATTTTTATATGAGTAGGCCATAGAGTTATGTACTATTAGATGGCGATTATTGCATAGGTTCATTATTCAAACGTTGACTTCAATGGCATGATTAGGACACAAGAAATAAAAACTTAATTTTAAAATTTTGCACAGCCGCCATCTTGAGGTTTTGTAAACAATTGAACTAAATTAGATGTCTTTGCATTACAATGTGTATAAACATTTGCTGTACCAGTTTCACTGCACTTGGATGGTTAAATCGCAAGAAAAGTTTACCGGTATTTTAAATGTTTCAACTTCGATTGGCCATCATGTTCGTTTTGCACTTAACTTAATGGGTTTCTGTAAGTCGCATAGGTGAACTTCTTGCAGTGCCCTTTATCACCGTACAAAAAATCAGGGAGATATCAGTAATTGTTTTGAAGATATAGAATGCCGGTGAAATAATTAGCACAGCCGCCATGTTGGATTGGTGAGACATCAATAAAATTTGAAGTCGGGGTCGGACGAAGTAGCACTATGTCCTTACCGAGTTTCATTGAAATCACTCCAGCGGTTTAGATTGTATTGGGTGGACACACACTCATACACACACAGGCAAGGTGATCTCATAAGAGTTTCTTTTCATAAATGAAAATAGGCTAAAAATGAAAAGTAAATGTAAGAGGCGCAGAGTGCACTAATGGAATTTATGTGGTACAGTTTATAAATGGGTCGCATCAGTGTGCTCAAAATGTTTAACATGCCCCATGAGTAGTAGTTGAAAAATTATGCATCACAGCAATCATGTTTGCTCCATCAGGATTACAGACTAACTCCATGAGAGTTGTAAATCATTGGTAATGATCAGCTAGGTAGCTCCTCTAAAATATTACATAGGCAATCATATTGGTTTAACGTTAAAATAAGTGATATGCAACTGAATATGAACTGGCTTATAGCTTAGTTGCAGATGGTGCGATAATTTGTTTTTTAGACATTGCAAATCAGATATCCCAAGGACTGAATATTTCCATGGTTCCAGGTGGTATGAATGTCAACGTCAACCATCTGGGAGGGTGTAGTATTTTATACACAGATCAGGAGTCATGCACCAGCAAGTTATGATCCAGTCTGGAAAGAGAAGACATATTTTTAGTCAGATATTTTTAATTTCTTTTTACTGTATAAAAATTATGTTGGTAAACTATTAATTACCTCAGTCTATACATCATTCTCCTCTAGCTAGTGTAAAAACCAAAATCAACAAAGAACAAGGAAGTAAAGAAATTCAAATTGCATGACAATTAGCAAGTTATTTCAAACCTGAAATCAGTTTACTCGTGCATGCTCTAATTTTTACACAGAAGCTAGAGGACAACGATGCGTAGGTTGAGGTAATTAATGGTTTACAAACATAATTTTTATATAATAAAAATAGGAGAAAAGAAAATCTGACTAAAAACATGTTTTCTCTTTCCAGACTGGATCATGGCTTCTTAAAGTCTGCACACGTGTAATAATAGCTCTGATGCTTCTGTTGTAAATAAGGCTGCTACACACTTCAGCATCAATGCCTCAATACTTTGTTGTCAGACATGGGTATGCATCCTATTTTGAAGGTCCTCCAGGAGACGAGACAGAAAATAGGCTATTATGTGTCATAACTGTAAGGAAATGCTTCATGTCATGACGAAAGGAAAACAAAAGGGCATGCCTCGCTCGGCAACATGACCCATGACCGAAACACTCCCATTTACAGTTGTCAGTGGTTTTGTTTATTCTGAGGATGAAGAAAGAGAGCATAGTGATCTGCCTTTTTATAAGATACACAAGGAAATTACAGTATATGTTTGCATGCAGTAGTTTTCAATATTACTTTTATGCTCAGAATATGTGCATTTATTTGTTGTGTTTCAATGATGTATGCATATTTTTATGCCACTGCATGTTTTTGTGTATAAATAAATAATATTATCACTACAATGGTGTTCAAGGTAAGGAACAAGTGGTTTTTTAAAAATCAATGCAATGAAATGTCGTTACCCAGGGTAATTAAGGGGACTAAATTCTACTAATTGGTCTCAGAATTGTAGTAGGCAGAGATTCTCCAACTTCTCACAGGCAATAAATAACTTCACACCCAATTTGTTATCCAATGTAACTCATCACCATTGTACACAAGTGCTTTTAAGGGAATTGATGTTTGTTGCTCGTGTGCTTGTGTCGTATGCATTTCTTCTTCGAATTCCAGTTCATTCATTCATTCATTCATTCATTCATTTACTTTATTTGCAAATGAGGGTAATTCCTTGGTGGCAAATTTTACAATTACAGAAAATTACCAACAATAATATCAAACACACTTAATGTACACATGTCGCAATTTGGGAACTACAGTAGTTACACCATAGTATTTACACAAAATTTCAGTTTTTTCTTAAACCAAAACTAAGACTGTGGCAGGTAATGAATGAGTTCCAATTATCAATACCATGATTAATGAAAATATGTTTCCCATAATTTGTATGCTGCAGTCGGCCCTTAACTTTATGCAGATGATCTGCCCTGCTCAGGTAGGTGGGATTTCCCAGACGTTTGCTTAGTTATCCCCATGCTGGCCGATTAGTGTAAGTGTTAAACATAGCGTATAGTCTGGATTTTGTCCTTATATTGTCCAGAGATTCCCACCCTAGTTTTTCTATCATTCGAGTTACACTACTTCTAGGATCAAAATTGTTGTGCACAAATCTAGCAGCCTTCCTTTGTACCATCTCCAGCTTGTGGGTCCCAAACCACTGAGCCGTATTCCAAATGTCCTAATTCTTTTGCGGTGGGACCACTCTTTTAATACCCTCATTACAAAATGAAGTGATTCTGGGAAAATAATTACCAGGTTGAGTTTTTGTTACGTTCTCGAAACGGGTTCTGCCTGCAAGCTTCTCATTGTGGATCAGATGCTGCGGTTATGGATTCCAAAAGGATTTTCTCTGTTGAGGTTCCATCATACCTCCGAAACAGACTCGTCCACTCAAAGCTGTTGCTCATATCCATCAGCTTTAAATTGTAAAAATAGAAAGGTCATAAGATTCAGAGTTTTTACTTGATTATATCCATACTGCAACAAAGTTTGAAGGGTTCTGTTAATGTGTTGTTGTTGTTCCACAGACTTGTAAAGGGAATGAACTTCTCAGTTGTTGTGTTTGATACTGCACCCACTGGACATACATTAAGACTATTATCATTCCCTCAAGTTGTGGAGAAAGGTCTGGGTAAGCTAATGCGACTTAAGATGAAAATAGGACCAGTAGTTTCTCAGGTAAGAAGCCTTGGAATATATCATTTAACTTTATTTCTGCATTACACTAATTTAAACTATTCTGTGCAACCATTTGTGTCTCTAATGACTGCAATTTTTTAACATGTTCTAGGTTGTTTCTGTTGTGGGGCTTACTGAATTTAATCCAGATTCGTTCTCCGGAAAAATGGAAGAAATGTTAGGCATTATTCGTCAAGTAAACGAGCAATTTCGAGATCCTGTAAGTTTTCCAGTTTGAAACTATAGTTGTCTAAATTCCTGTATAGGATTAAGGTGTGGGTGATTGTAGAATGTGTGTTTTTAATTGATTAAATATACAGTGGAACCTCGTTATTACTTTTTTCAAGGGACTGAAACATTTCAACGTAAAAAGTGGGAAAACTTGCTAATGAAAAATCATAATTAAACCTCATTAACTTGTTTCAGGGAGGGAAAAGTAAATAACATGTTAATCGGAAGTACGTACTATCGAATATACAGTTTTAAACAACCTACAGAATTATTGTATTACAGAACTAGTTTATACAGCACAGAGAAACGAGAGCAATGAAAACAAGAGAAAAATGTACCGTACTATACCAGTACCATACTCTTAATTCAAGTACTGTAGTAAGAGTTGAAATATTTTGTTTTTTTAATTGATTTCGGCTTAAATACATGTTTTTCTTGATATTCTGTGGAAAAGAAGTGCCGTATTCTTTGGCGTGAACGATTGGATATAACCAAAGTTTCTTTGAGGTTGGACATGCTCACGCGTTTAGTCTACAGAAAAAAAACTTCCACGCGCTTAAGGTGAGGATTATACAAAGGTTCTCCTACTTTGGAGCGCCGCCTCCGTTATTTCAATTTGACGGAACAAAATTATCACTAGGTTTCACAACTTCTTCGGTAGTGTAATGCGTATTTGCGTGAATCAGATCGTATTGAGTTTCAAGGTCTATACGGTAAAATTGTGGGGTCGGATCTTATCCAAACTGGTGTTCAGGAAAATATAAACGCGCATCGTATTGAAAGCGATTCTGCGTGCTGACGAAAATGCGTTCATACTAAAGCGATGCGCGGAAAAATATGCAACGTGACGTTAAAAGATTCTGTGCACTCGGGCTATATAACTCGCGCTACGCGACAGATAACGGGGCGGCCGCTCGTCAAACGCACACTGCCGCATTCACAGAAGGACGAGACACTAGTGGTCGGCCGGCATACGCGCACGCCATTCTGTGGTGTATTTCGAAACAAAGAACGTGTTATAGGTAGCGATTTTGTATTCAGCCTGCTACTACTAGCGCGAGAGAGACACGTCGGCTATCTACCGTGTTGCGTCATAGCTCTCAAGCCACTTCTACACCGTCAGCTATCTTCTGTGTTGCGTCATACCTCAAGCCACTTCCACACCGTCAAAACACACTAATCGTCTACACTGTCAATAACTATCAGAGAATAGGAAGCAATATCACATTGTGTTTTCAAGATGCTGAATTTTATAATAAAATAAGAATAAAATCCGGTTCCCTAACAAATAGTACAACGAAAATTTGATCGTCGTAAGCAGGAATAGTGTGCCCATTCAGCATGAAATATGTAAATCACAGTTCGCCAGCAATGCTCAATCGGGAGTATCGGGGTTCATGGTATGTTCTCCCACTCTGTGACTCACACACTTTGGATTAAATAGAGGATACACTTCCAAAAAAAATTAACAAAATCAACTCCTACTATAAAAAAACATTTAATTACTCAAATATATGGCGCTACAAAAATTAAACAAATAGAATACTGACCCTTTAATTCATACTTGTTCAAAGTGAACAAGGAAGTCATATTTAAACAAATATTAAATCATAATAAATGGCTTTCTATAAACCAACAAACTTCTATTAATTTTCACTTCCATATAGTGTCCTTTTAAAATTCAATAAAATCAAGAGCTCTCATAGGCTCGATACTTTTTACACATACTGTGTTATCCATTTACAACACATCACTTCTTATTACATGAATATATCTTCTAATCAAAAATATATAATTTAACAAAGTACTGTTACTCATTTACTTAAAATTTTGGGCTTCCACAATGCTCTTAGGTTACCATCTCTCTCTCAAGTCAACAATTCACTACTGTGATTGGGAAACATTTGCGCACTCCCGAGCTACAGAAGACTACTTGAACAAGTCAAAAATTAAGATCACTCCCGGAGTCTAATTGTCTTCACTAAAACTCGTGAATCACTACATCATATAATTATCACATTAGGGATTTATTATTATTTGTCTTAAAAGACCATTATATCATAAGAAAGCAACGATCTGAACTTTGCAAGCGGTAACATTCATCTAAAAGAACCTCGGTTCGAAGACTGGGTCGTTAAAACAAACTCTAAACACTCTTGTGTACTATAACTTCAAACAGACTGCTCTTAGACCTACCACAACACGTTAATGGTAAGGGTCTGGCCTTGGCTACTTAGCGTGATTTATTGCCGGGAGCAGGAACTTCACGGTCTCGCTCACAAGAGACGGGCTATCCTCAGCTTTTATACAGCTGTTCTTTAATGCAGTTCTTTGAACAGGCAAGGCTTTCATACTACTTTTTATAACAACATATTTAGGTTCAACAGACCTATTCTCTTAACCTCGGCATTTATTAATTATGAAGTGTCCTCATTGGCGGGTAAGAATAATTCACATGGACGAATCTGGGTTCGATCCTTTCAAATGCCTCGGGAACCATATCCCACACTGGAGGACTTATAACATTAGCGACTTATAGCAGGCCTTTTTGCCTTACACCCGCGCTCATAATACAATAATTAGCACCCTTTTATAATACAATACACACGCGGCCTCGTGATCACATCACTATTTAGAGGACTTACCCTAGTTCAATTACCACGACCAACTGCCCCTCATAATTAGTTTTACCAAGTATTTCAACGCATTCCTAGCGTGACAAATTACTTCAATGCGCTACATGGCGCTTATTCATTAATGAGCCAAGTTACCTTCAACGAACTGATAAATTCAACATCAACGTTTTATTGTACATCTCCATTCTATTTTAATCCTCTCCCTTGACAATAATTGCTTTTACTTTAAGAACATGTTTTCATAACATGTATTAATTCATCTAAAGGAGCTCGGAAGCTACTACTTTTCATATAATTCATCATAATCTTCATTCATTTATATCATTATTATTATTATTATTACGCTTGCTTTCACATATTTAAATCATTTATCAACTACACTGATATTTTATTTCATACATTTTCCCCAAGGGATTTATTTATTTCACATAATTATTTTATATTTTCTCAAATTTAATCGTTCAGATCGCGCTATTATTCTTTTATTTGTTATTCAAACATCTCTATTCTTTCTTCCTCAGGTGGATTGTACGCAAATCTTCCCCAACACCTAACATAATGAAATGGTTACTCACATGATTTTACGGTCATCGACCGAATTCTCCTGCGATGTTTCATTTGGCCACTCACTGCATTTAAGCCATCTTCATTGATACCATTTCACACAATGACACTTCTTTAAACACATACACATTATTTACCTTAAACACTGGTAACATATTGAATACCATTTTGTATTCGATTATCATACACAAATAAATTCACTAAAATTATTACACTAAATCAAATTTCACTATATTTACTTTACACTGCTTTTAATCACTTAGGCTTTGATTTTTGCCTTACACACGTGATTTCTTTCTTCCCCGTTTCCAAGGGTGACACTCTTAGACGTCGGCTCCCTAACCTTGTTGTGTTGTTTGAGTCTTCAGTCTTTTGACTGGTTTGATGCAGCTGTCCATGCCTCCCTGTCCTGAGCCAATCGTTTCATCTCTACATAGCTACCACACCCTACATCCGAGGCTATCTGTTTAACATATTCTAACCTTGGTCTACCCCTACAGTTCTTGTCCTCGACCCTTCCTTCCATAACTAAGCTTGCTATTCCTGGGTGTCTTAGTATGTGTCCTACCAACCTATCTCTTCTCTTCATTAGCAGTCGCCAGAAACATCTCTCCTCTCCCACTCGCCTTAATACCTCTTCGTTTGTAACCCTATCTACCCATCTGATCTTCATCGTTCTCCTGTAACACCACATTTCAAATGCTTCAATTCTCCTCTTTTCTGCTGCACCAATAGTCCCAAGTTTCACTTCCATAGAGCGCCACGCTCCAGACAAAGGCTTTCAAAAATGACTTCCTAATACCTAAATCAATATTCGATGTCAACAGATTCCTTTTTTGTAGAAAGGCTTTCCTTGCCTGAGCCAACCTACTTTTTATATCCTCTTTGCTTCGTCCATCACTGGTTATTCTGCTTCCTAAGTAACAGAAGTCTCCTACTTCCTTCAGCTTTTCACCTGCCAATTTGATCTCCATAGAGGTTTCTGATTTATTTCGGCTGCATTCCAGTATTTTTGTTTTACATTTATTAATTTTCATCATGAATTCCTTCCGTAAGACGGAATCCCTACCATTCAAAAACTCATTCAAATCCTCAGGCTTGTCGGCCAAGATGACGATGTCATCAGCAAATCTCAGAGTTGAAATTATTTCTCCTTGAATCTTCACTCCCACTTTAAATTTTTCTCCAATTTCCTTCATTGCTTGTTCTATGTAAAGATTGAAAAGTATGGGTGATAAGTTGCAGCTTTGCCTTACACCTTTCTGAATACCAGCTTCTCTCTCATGTCTTTCAGCTCGAATGACTGCTGTCGGGTTTCTGTATAGATTGTATATCACCCTCCTATCCCTGTACTTTATTCCTATAGATTTCAAAATGTCAAACAATTTAGTCCAATCAACGTTATCAAAAGCCTTTTCTAAGTCTACAAATGCCATGAACGTTCTCTTATCTTCCCTTATTCTACCTTCCAAAATCAGCCTAAGACTTAGTACAGCTTCCCTTGTTCCTACATATCTCCTGAAACCAAACTGGTCTTCACCCAACTCCGTTTCTATCTGGCTTTCAATCCTCTTGTAAATTATTCTAGACAGGATCATTGAAGCATGAGTAATCAAGCTGATTGTACGGTAATCTTCACATCTGTCAGCTCCCACTTTCTTTGGTATAGGGATGATAACATTCTTCTTGAAATCAGGGGGCACCTCACCTGTCTCATAAATCCTACACACCAAGTGAAATAACCTGATCAGACCTTCGTCTCCTATGCAGCGTAGCAACTCAATCGGTATATAATCTATGCCTGGTGCTTTGTTCCTGCTTAAGTCCTCTAATGCTCTGTCAAAGTCTGATCTCAATATTAAATCTGCTTTTGCATCCTCATCAATTTCCTCCTCCCTTTCCATTACATGATTCTCAATCTCCTTTCCCTTATACAAGCACTCTATGTAAGCTTTCCATCTCTCGACCTTTTCTTCCCTATCTGTTAGAGGCTTTCCATTTGTGTCCTTAATATTACAGCACTTAGTCTTCTTTTCCCCAAAAGTATTCTTAATCCTTCGATAAGCTGTGTCTACTTTTCCTAATTTCAGACAATTTTCTATACCTGCACATTTCTCTTTCAACCATTCTTCTTTCGCTTCCTTGCACTTCTTGTTAACTTCATTTCTCAAGCGTCTGTATTCTGCTTTCCCCTTTTCATCTCTTAGATTCTTGTGTTTCCGCCTTTCATCCATCAATTCTAGTATATCCTGAGTGATCCACGATTATCTACCTATTCTTTCTTTCCTACCAATGTTTTCTTCTGCGGATGTTGTTATTTCATTCTTCAAAAGTGCCCATTCGTCTGCAGTTGAAGTTTGTTTAGGGGTTTTGATTAGTCCTTCCTTTATACTCTTCTTGAATCTTTCGTTTACATCCTTCACTTTCAGTCTGTCTATTGCCCACCTTTTTGGCTTTTGACTTTTCTTCAGTTTCTTCAACTTTAATCTGCATTTCATTACAACCAGATTGTGGTCAGAGTTTATGTCAGCACCAGGATTTGTTTTACAATCCAAAATCTGGTTTCGAAACCTCTGCTTGACCATAATGAAGTCTATTTGGTAACGCCCTGTATCTCCTGGTCTCATCCATGTGTATATTCTTCTATTGTGGTTATCGAATAAGGTGTTAGCTATGACCAACTCATGTTCGGTGCAGAATTCCATCAGCCTGCTTCCTCGATCATTCCTTTCACCTAATCCGAAATCTCCTACTATCTTCCCTTCTCTCCCTTTTCCTACCACAGCATTCCAATCTCCCATTACTATAACATTTTCATCACCTTTGATATACCTCAGAATGTCATCTATTTCTTCGTAGACCTTTTCAACATCCTCATCATCAGCTTGACTGGTAGGCATATAGACTTGTACCACTGTGGTGCACGTAGGTTTAGTATTGATTTTTGCTACAATAATCCGTTCACTGTATTGCTCATAATATTCCACCCGCTGTCCAAGTTTCCTACTCAATATGAGACCAACCCCTGCTTGGCCATTGTTTGATTTAGTGCTAATGACCCTATAGTCTCCTGACCAAAAGTCCTGCTCTTCCTGCCAGCGCATTTCACTAATCCCAACCAAATCCAACCTCAGCCTATCCATTTCCCTTTCTAAGTTTTATAACTTTCCACTTCCTAGCAGACTTCTAACATTCCACGCTCCGATCCGTAGAATGTCAGATTTCCTCTTTGTCACTTCTGTGATGTTAACCCCCTCTCGAGTAGTCCCCACCCGGAGATCCGAACGGGGGACTAGTTTACCTCCAGATTGAAATTTTATAAGGGAGGAGGCCATCATTAATTGTAATTATGCATAGAGAGGTGCATATCCTCGGGAATAGCATTATGGCTGTAGTTTCCCGTTGCTTTCAGCCGTGCAGCAGAATGCAGTGTAGCCATTAGTTGGCTTATATTATCAATATCTTAACCGTCTATTAGACTAGTAAAGAATTGATTTATTCTGAAAGGCTGCTACTCCCTTTCAGAATAAGTAAAGAGCAATTCTACTACAAAATACTAACCTTCTACTAACAATTAAATACCAAATTTCTACTAACAAAAAAAAGAATACTAAAGTTTCACCAACAAACAAATACTACCACTAAAACAGTCTGTCACCAGACCCACTCACATGCACCCTCACCAGACACACTCACACACCACAGTCTAATAGAACAATGACATATATCTTATAAACAAATTAACTTCATACTTACAATTAAAACTAACTACATACTTACTGTACTGTAATTTGAATTGACAACATTTACAAAATTTAAAATGATAATCTGGTAGCAAAAATATCTACCCCGTCCGGGATTCGAACCCGAGATCTCTAGGTAGGTCGGTAGATACCCACAAAACCTCAAAGCAGACATTATAAAATTAAATTTAGATGATAATAATAGGTGTATATTCAAGCAATGTTAATGTGAAAAAAAAAAGGGACTTTGATTTAGTAATTCTGAAAAACATGGGAAATGATGGAAGAAAAACCTGTAAAAGAATTAATGTTTAATAGTTCTAAGGTTTTAGACGCCGCAACACACGCCGTTTATACGATTTAGAGTACTCAATCCATTGATTTACTGTTTCTGAAAACCATGCGAAATGATCGATATTTATGACATTAGAATGCAGAAGAAAACCCTGTAAAATAAATTAACGTTTAATTGTTTTAAGGGTTTAGACGACAACTCATAATTGCAGCATGTTGGAGCATCAGTATCTGCAAATCACACACTTCTTACAAAAATTTATATTTATGCAATTATGCAATTCGTCACCGCTAATTTATGAAATTATACGATTTGAGTACACATTCCTTTGATTTACTGTACCTGAAATCCATGCAGAATGATAAAGGAAATATCTCAGAATGTTAAAATTACACTAAACAGGTGTCACCTGGTAAGATGGTGAAAGTCTCGATCAATCTACCCCTCCCTGGAATGGTTATTCTTCAGATCCGGTTTCTGACTATCGGCTTCTATTTTTACTAGCTCGATGTCGTTTCTTCCTAGACACTATTTAGTTTGTCTAGCTAAAGTCTGTCCGGGTTACGGCCTCTCGAATACTTTATCGGTGACCTAATGATTCCCTAGCATTTACTGCTATTCCTTCAATTCGTAGCTTATTGCTTTTTACTGTTCGTTTGTCTCCTTTAGACAACGCCTTGGATTAAATTCTCAATTCTTATTGTTCTGCGCTCTAGTACCTATCTTTTCCGGCACACTAGGCGTTACTTATTTCGTCCGACCCTGATCGGGTTCCTTAACTTTGATAGAAATGTTTGTTTCACTTCCATTGGTACTTCGAAACGTTACGATACTTTATGTCTTTTAACTAAACTGTTATTCGAAGACCTATCACCTGTTCTTTCTTCTTAGTTCGCAGCCTAATTTTGACTGTAATAATGAACTTTCACTATAAAGACTGACGCTTACTGAAATTAATCCTGTACTAGGATTTTACTATGTCTTCACACGGCGATACTAATGAAGATACTTCTCTCCTGTACTAGGAGTTCACTTGTAACTAGTCTTGTATTCGATGCTTCATCGTGCAGCGTCTCGGCGCTCACGGAACTTAATGGTTGTCGATACAGCGACGCCCTCGGGCTGTCGGAAATTGCATGTGCTGTGATGCAGCACCTCCGTACGAGGTCTGTTGTAAACTGCATTAACGATGTTATGTAGCGTCACGTCCTCTAGACGGACTAAACTGCATGATTATCCTGGTTCGGCCAGGGCTTTTATACAAATCAGCGACAAAAAGATCAAGTCCTCGTCTTTTTCATAACTAACTTTTGAAGCAATAGTCGCATACTTTTGAAAATTATATCTCTGGAAAGCTCGTTTTCCAAACGTAAACTGACTTCTTTGCACATGAAAATCGATCGTACAATTCCAAGATATTAAATAAAATTTGCTCTTCAGATACGTGGGTGTTGAGGTTTATTTTCAATCCCTACCACCTCTGGTCTCGGGGAATTTTTAACCATGTAATGCTGCGTTTGCACTTCTTTCCTGTGCAATTATTATAACCCTTTTCACCACACAAAAATCTCTATTCCAAAATGATTCACAATGATGTATTTCTTTTGTTAATTATATTCTCGCAAATGGCTTAAATCTAATTATTCCTCTTCTTGCACAACTGCGAGGATGCCATTTTATTGCTGCGTAAGATCAATTTCCGAAACCTCTTCTCGCTTACACACAGTGGAAAATTTTTATCGTTCTATAAATAGTTATGATCGGCTCCCTATCGGTGCGTCACACATGATATCATTTCCTGGGGCCACCTGGTCTCTTATTATTACGCCACGTTGTACCAGTACTCTTGCATAAAATCTTTCTAAGTCATTCTAAGGACTGTATTTTTCCTCTCTTCTTTTACCAATAAAACATGGATTCGACCCCTTGAACCAATGGTACATGGGTTCATTTCTTCCCAACTTAGATAAAGAAATTTTCGAAATTTTGAGGAAATTTATTTAAACATTTTCATAAAAAAAAATATTTTTTTCAGTGTCGAGGCCATCATAACACTTCTCAGTACCTTCTGGTCTTTCTTTCCAAGCACTTCCCTGCTCTGGCTTGTTTTGTTCCCACAGGGTTTCCCTTCATTCATTTCCTTTAAGCGGACGTCTCCACTTAAGGCTATAAATTACTCGTCTCGTTCAGGTGTTTCTGAGTCTCCTCATAGTCTGGCGTTCTGCCTGCCTGTCTCTTCTTGGTTTTATTCCCTTTTCCCTCATCTCGCCTCGAGATGGCATTTTCAAGAAAATTCTTTTTTCTTCTTACTCTTTAACGGGTGCATATAGGCTTAACCCTTTGGGGTCCAATGTCGGACTCAGTCCGACATCGTTAATTTTCAGTTCCGGTCCGATGTCGGACCTAGTCCGACACGACTTTAAGGTTATATATTTCGTATGCTGGAGCAAAAATGGCGCCGAGCTTTACACAGTATACAGCCTAGGCCTTTCTCTGGTACCTACTGCCATCTGCTGTTTAATTTCTTGAAGCTGAATTGTATTTTCTTTGGAGATAGTTACTCACTGCCACAGCTGTGTTTACTTTTGTTAACAACATGGCGTCCACAAGCCGCATGGAGCCCGATGATATTTACGAACAGTTATGTGACAGTGGCGATATTGATGATGATGATGATGATGATGATGATGATTTGTTTACGGATTCTGATAGTGACATTAGTATTCCCGAATGTGAGAATGATATATTGAGAGAGGAGGAGGAAATTGAGGCGGAAGTTAGTGATGAGAGCGGTGATGTAGGATGTGACGAATGGAAAGTTTATGAAGAAGGTGACCGGATTTGTAGTGAAAAGCCTGAAGTGGTGGAAGAAATTGTATTTATGGGTGTTAGAGGTTGCTTTGTTGAACAGTTTTCACCTATATAATTTGCAACGAAAGGCAGAAAATAAGCCCAAAGTGAAACATAAGACTTTCAGGGACCAAGTTATCATGGGGCTTGTTGGGGACGTTAGGAACAAAAATGCCCGTAAACGCGGCCGACGGAGCAGCTCTGACGAAGAATTTCGACTGAACGGGAAGCTACACATCATAGATGCTCGTGAGGACAAGAAAAGCAAGGACTGTGCCGTATGTCCCGACAGGAAGGTGAAAGGTGGCAGAAAGGAGACATAATTTTATTGTGAGGCCTGTCAAGGGAAGCCAGGACTACACCCAAACAAATGCTTCCGGAAGTACCATACTTTGAAAAAATATCGCTGATAATGTAGTTAACATGACTGATAATAAATACATTTGCTGTTCATATTTTAATGTAAATATTCAGCTTTTTACTTATGTGAGTATTTCCTTCCCATACTTGCCTAATGTTAAATTTGACCTGTGCAGGATGCAGGCGGGAAATCAATTGGACCCCAAAGGGTTAACCCGTTATATATTCTAGAGTAACCTTTTTTATCCTTTGTGCCTCCACCTTACATCTCCAACTGTTACTATTCCTCCTTGCTCTTCTTCCTCATTCTCTTCTTCTTCTTCTAAGTCTTCCTCATTATTTTCCTCGACCATATTTCCAATTTCCATAACTTCTTCTCCTCCTGCCCTTAAATCTTCTATCATTTCGTATTCCCATTTTATAAGCAACTCTTGAGCTCGTATATTCACGTCCCCTCCTTGTTCGTGAATGCCTTCAACTGTCTCTACAACATTTGTTTCTATCAACTGTCGAACTGTTATGGGTAAATGTCTTAATATATTTAAGCTATACAACAAAACATTTTCATTCCCCATACACCTTTCAATGGCTTTCTGGTAATAAATGATGGTATTTGTTAATTCCATACTTTCATATCCCACCATTTCTTGTTCGTCTTCTTCTTCTTCTTCGCTTTCCTTACCTTCTATTTCCATATCATCTTTTTCTTTTTCTTCACCTTCGAATTCTTCTTCGTCACTTTGGTCTTCCATTACCATTTCCTTCCAAAGTTTTACCAATGCTCTGGATACATCTCCTACCAAACCGTCTCTTCTTCTTCTTCCATTGACAACCTTGCCAATTCCTGTTCTCTCCAGATGCTGAACCTTTATTGGTAAATTATATAATTGTTTTAAACAATGCATCGTTCTTTCTTCATCCCCTTCACATTTTTCTATGGCTCTTATATAATGCTCTATTTTCTTTATAATCTCAGCATCTTTCTGACTCTCTTCATCCCTTACTCCTTCTCCCTCTTCTCTTATTTCCTCATATTTCCTCATATTCAATATTCTCTTGTCTTCTTATTCCTAGTTGATAAGTTTTATTTCTTCTTTTCCACACCCTATATCTCTTTTGTTTTATGAACCAACTCCGTCTTCCTTTCATCCTTGTCCATAAGCGTGCTCTCCTTCTATCTCCCTTTTTCCATTTTTCCTTTCTTTCATTCCTTTTCTTCCTCCGAATCTTCCAGCTGTAAAACGCTTGTGCATCTTCTTTCTCATGGGTCATTTGCATTATCTCTCCTCCTCTCCTAACTTCAATAAGGTTTCTATCCTCTTGTAAACCTATTACAATTTGCGGTTGTCTTCCTCTTTCATCATTTCCTTCAAAGACATCTCCTCTCTTTTCTTCCTTATCTCCAATCGTCTCATCTTTTCCCTTAAGGTTTTCTTTGCTCTCATTTAAATCTGTTTCAATTTTTCTTTCCTCTGCTATCTTTCGTTGGCAATCCTGATATTTCATCATTAACTCAAGAATCTGTTCTTTCAAATGTTCTTTTTCTTCTTCTAATGGTATCTTATCTTCCTTATCCTCATGAATTTCTTCTGGGTTTTCCTTTTCAATTTCTGTTAAATCCTGAACCTCTACTTCCATTTTTGCCTCGACGACACTTTCTATTATGATTTCATTTGATTTCTCCATCTCCCCAGGAACTATTATTTCGGTCTCCCCAACTTTCACTTCTTTTGTTATTATCCCTTGCTCTAGGTTTTTCTCTTGCTCTTCAGGCTCAGCTTTTACATAAAAAGGATCTTCTTTCATTTGCAGTTCGTTTTCATTTCGACTTTCTTCCTGACCTGGAATTGTTATTTCCTCCTGAATCTCCATTGTTTTCTCTAGAGGGATCTCAATGTTTTTCTCAGTTTTCACTGGAGTCATCACGATTTCTACTTCTTGTTCTTCTTCTTCCTTTCTAATGCCAATTTTGGGCTCTTCCACCATGACTTCTTTTTCTTTTACAGTTTCTGTTTGATTTTCCGCTTGGACAACTACTTCATTTGACCGATGGTTCTGCGTTACTATATATTCCTCATATCTCTTTTGAGTGGCCTCTAATATTTCTGTATATTCCAGAATCTTGACTTCTCTTAATTCGGCTAACTCCTGAATGCTTATTATTCCCTTGTCGTCATATATGCTCATTATGAACTGTTGCATCTTATTCTTTTCTTTTCCTATCCAAGCCCTCTGTTCCTTCGGATATTTCCTCCTTTCATCATCAAAGCAACTAATCTTCCATAAAACTTTAGACCATTTATTATCCACTTCCGACCATTGTTTCCTTGTTTCACTAATTTCCTCTGTGAATGTCTCTATCTGTTCCCACGAAGCTAATTCTATTTTTCCTTCTTTAATCATGCGTCTCACAAATTTCTTTTTCGTCTCTCTTAATGACTTTTTAACCTCAGGAATTTCATTATACAATTCTTCTAATTCTTGTTTGGGCATCATATAAAAACTTTTACTTGCCCTATCACGAAGTTCGAATATCTTCTTAATTTCTTTAAAAATATCTCTTATTTGTTCTTCAATTTCTTCTGTCTTGTTTTGATTTTCATACCCCATTTTCCCAAGTTCCTCACTCATCTTAGTGTACTCTTTTCGCATTTCTCTAATTATTCCCAAGAATTCTTTTATTTCGTTCCATGTCGCCATTTCTCCTCTTTCCTGCTCATGAATACTAAGACTATCCTTCTTTACCCCTTCGTTTTTCGAGCCTACTTGAACCTGCCTTAATAAATGAGACTTTGAATCATCTTTATTATTATTATTATCTGTACTTGTTACGCATTCCCTTGGAACTGGTTCACATATTTCTCTTTCTACTTGGAGCTCTATAGGCTCAACTTTTACCCTGTTGTCTAAAGACATGTTACCTTCTCTTCGTGCAACTATGCCTCCAGATGCACGCATGCTTCCTAAGGAAATCTCTACATTTTCCTTATTTGGGTACCCTTTTCCATTTTGTTAGTGGTTCTCTTTACCATTTATAGATTCATATCTATCTCCACTTTCTACTTCTACAACCTCCAAGAACCTCTGCCTTTCTTCACTCAATGACATCTTATTCTCATATAGAATACAGTGGGCTACTATGCCACATCGCCAGTTCATGCATGAGAGATGGTTACCCGAACTCTTGTGTCCCAATTTCCAAAAATTTACCTCAGCACGGGTGTTTACTAAAACGTACCCTTTTGGTATACTCATTCAGTGTCAAAACCTTTATGGAAGTGATTTAAAAATTCAAAAATCTCGAAAAACCATATTTTTCAAAAAAATGAAAATTTTAATTTTTTATGAAAACTCGGGTTTTCCCTAGGAAAACTCATCCCTACGTACTGGGCGCCAAAATAAAATGATTTTAGGGGGTATTATAATTGAGGGCTGCTCGGTGTGAGTTTCCAGGGTCCCATGCGTTCAGTTAACTTTATATTTTGTAGCTACTTCTATAATTATTTTACTTTTACATGATATGACCGTGTTAAGTGTTCCTCTAATATTAATCCAAGCACATTACTTCTATGCCCCCATGTGCCCATTCAGCATGAAATATGTAAATCACAGTTTGCCAGCAATGCTCAATCGGGAGTATCGGGGTTCATGGTATGTTCTCCCACTCTGTGACTCACACACTTTGGATTAAATAGAGGATACACTTCCAAAAAAATTAACAAAATCAACTCCTACTATAAAAAAACATTTAATTACTCAAATATATGGCGCTACAAAAATTAAACAAATAGAATACTGACCCTTTAATTCATACTTGTTCAAAGTGAACAAGGAAGTCATATTTAAACAAATATTAAATCATAATAAATGGCTTTCTATAAACCAACAAACTTCTATTAATTTTCACTTCCATATAGTGTCCTTTTAAAATTCAATAACATCAAGAGCTCTCATAGGCTCGATACTTTTTACACATACTGTGTTATCCATTTACAACACATCACTTCTTATTACATGAATATATCTTCTAATCAAAAATATATAATTTAACAAAGTACTGTTACTCATTTACTTAAAATTTTGGGCTTCCACAATGCTCTTAGGTTACCATCTCTCTCTCAAGTCAACAATTCACTACCGTGATTGGGAAACATTTGCGCACTCCCGAGCTACAGAAGACTACTTGAACAAGTCAAAAATTAAGATCACTCCCGGAATCTAATTGTCTTCACTAAAACTCGTGAATCACTACATCATATAATCATCACATTAGGGATTTATTATTATTTGTCTTAAAAGACCATTATATCATAAGAAAGCAACGAACTGAACTTTGCAAGCGGTAACATTCATCTAAAAGAACCTCGGTTCGAAGACCGGGTCGTTAAAACAAACTCTGAACACTCTTGTGTACTATAACTTCAAACAGACGGCTCTTAGACCTACCACAACACGTTAATGGTAAGGGTCTGGCCTTGGCTACTTAGCTTGATTTATTGCCGGGAGCAGGAACTTCACGGTCTCGCTCACAAGAGACGGGCTATCCTCAGCTTTTATACAGCTGTTCTTTAATGCAGTTCTTTGAACAGGCAAGGCTTTCATACTACTTTTTATAACAACATATTTAGGTTCAACAGACCTATTCTCTTAACCTCGGCATTTATTAATTATGAAGTGTCCTCATTGGCGGGTAAGAATAATTCAATACAACAACAAATATTTAGGGGCTTAAACATGGACGAATCTGGGTTCGATCCTTTCAAATGCCTCGGGAACCATATCCCACACTGGAGGACTTATAACATTAGCGACTTATAGCAGGCCTTTTTGCCTTACACCCGCGCTCATAATACAATAATTAGCACCCTTTTATAATACAATACACACGCGGCCTCGTGATCACATCACTATTTAGAGGACTTACCATAGTTCAATTACCACGACCAACTGCCCCTCATAATTAGTTTTACCAAGTATTTCAACGCATTCCTAGCGTGACAAATTACTTCAATGCGCTACATGGCGCTTATACATTAATGAGCCAAGTTGCCTTCAACGAACTGATAAATTCAACATCAACGTTTTATTGTACATCTCCATTCTATTTTAATCCTCTCCCTTGACAATAATTGCTTTTACTTTAAGAACATGTTTTCATAACATGTATTAATTCATCTAAAGGAGCTCGGAAGCTACTACTTTTCATATAATTCATCATAATCTTCATTCATTTATATCATTATTATTATTATTATTATTACGCTTGCTTTCACATATTTAAATCATTTATCAACTACACTGATATTTTATTTCATACATTTTCCCCAAGGGATTTATTTATTTCACATAATTATTTTATATTTTCTCAAATTTAATCGTTCAGATCGCGCTATTATTCTTTTATTTGTTATTCAAACATCTCTATTCTTTCTTCCTCAGGTGGATTGTACGCAAATCTTCCCCAACACATAACATAATGAAATGGTTACTCACATGATTTTACGGTCATCGATCGAATTCTCCAGCGATGTTTCATTTTGCCCACTCACTTCATTTAAGCCATCTTCATTGATACCATTTCACACAATGACACTTCTTTAAACACATACACATTATTTACCTTAAACACTGGTAACATATTGAATACCATTTTGTATTCGATTATCATACACAAATAAATTCACTAAAATTATTACACTAAATCAAATTTCACTATATTTACTTTACACTGCTTTTAATCACTTAGGCTTTGATTTTTGCCTTACACACGTGATTTCTTTCTTCCCCGTTTCCAAGGATGACACTCTTAGACGTCGGCTCCTTAACCTGGCAAGATGATGAAAGTCTCGATCAATCTACCCCTCCCTGGAACGGTTATTCTTCAGATCCGGTTTCTGACTATCGGCTTCTATTTTTACTAGCTCGATGTCGTTTCTTCCTAGACACTATTTAGTTTGTCTAGCTAAAGTCTGTCCGGGTTACGGCCTCTCGAATACTTTATCGGTGACCTAATGATTCCCTAGCATTTACTGCTATTCCTTCAATTCGTAGCTTATTGCTTTTTACTGTTCGTTTGTCTCCTTTAGACAACGCCTTGGATTAAATTCTCAATTCTTATTGTTCTGCGCTCTAGTACCTATCTTTTCCGGCACACTAGGCGTTACTTATTTCGTCCGACCCTGATCGGGTTCCTTAACTTTGATAGAAATGTTTGTTTCACTTCCGTTGGTACTTCGAAACGTTATGATACTTTATGTCTTTTAACTAAACTGTTATTCGAAGACCTATCACCTGTTCTTTCTTCTTAGTTCGCAGCCTAATTTTGACTGTAATAATGAACTTTCACTATAAAGACTGACGCTTACTGAAATTAATCCTGTACTAGGATTTTACTATGTCTTCACACGGCGATACTAATGAAGATACTTCTCTCCTGTACTAGGAGTTCACTTGTAACTAGTCTTGTATTCGATGCTTCATCGTGCAGCGTCTCGGCGCTCACGGAACTTAATGGTTGTCGATACAGCGACGCCCTCGGGCTGTCGGAAATTGCATGTGCTGTGATGCAGCACCTCCGTACGAGGTCTGTTGTAAACTGCATTAACGATGTGATGTAGCGTCACGTCCTCTAGACGGACTAAACTGCATGATTATCCTGGTTCGGCCAGGGCTTTTATACAAATCAGCGACAAAAAGATCAAGTCCTCGTCTTTTTCATAACTAACTTTTGAAGCAATAGTCGCATACTTTTGAAAATTATATCTCTGGAAAGCTCGTTTTCCAAACGTAAACTGACTTCTTTGCACATGAAAATCGATCGTACAATTCCAAGATATTAACCCTGTATAGCCCAAATTATTATTTCTTCAAGAAAAAAAATATTGATCCCTACATTTATAGACTAAAGGGTGCTATAGCCCCAAAAAACATCAATTTCTATTTTTTCAAAAATTACTGTTTTGAAAATTGGTTTGTTACTTTGAGGTAACAGTGGGCGGTGAAGGTCATGGTATAAATTTAATGAATGGAATCATAAGTTTTTATTCTCACCAGATTAGAATTGCTATATTTAGCATTATTTAGATTTTACCAAATTAGAACAGAGACAATATTCAAATCACATTAAAATAATAAATTTTAAATGTCAAATAGATGAAATGTCACATTTGAGAAAAATTACCATATGGAAGACAAATGCCAATATTTGTTTTGAGAATAAGGCTGCAAAGAGGAATCAGTGCGTTTCAGTTCTGTTACCTAAAGTTACCTCAGGAATCACCAATAACATTCCAAAAAATTAGAAAGTATGTCAAAAACGTGGAAACAAGATCACTCATATGAATTGGCATAACAAATTCAGAATGTATATATCACTACTCCGTGTGAAATTCTACGAAGCAGTTTGCAGACGGTGTGAAGCAGAGATGCACTTTACACTTTACGCAAATTACTTTGGGGACTCCAGGACAGCCAGGCTTCTTACAGCGCCCCCTTTTTTCCACAAATTTTGGCCAGTGACTTGTCGCATCCAGTCTGACTTCTTTGACTGGCATTGGAGCACTTGGGCCCTTCCTCTTCTTTTCTTCAATTTGCTGCTCCATTGACGATAAGCTTGGTCTTCCCCACTTCTTTTGCGTAACTTTACCCTGCTGGCAAAGACAGGCTGCAACTGCTGCCTTGAACTCCAAGAGGCTCAGTTGATCTTTCTTTCTGATCTGGCATGAGTCACAGTCCCTCCTGTACAATAGCCATGCATTTACAACTACTAAATCCATCAAATGAAACACTATTTTCAGGTACCATTTTTTTGATCTGATAACTGTTCGATATAAAGCAATAAGGCAATCAATTAGGTCCACGCCTCCCATGAATTTGTTGTATAGAAGTACTATGCTAGGGCATGAAACTTCTATCCTCTCCTTCTTTGACCTGTCCCACCTCTGTACCTTCGTCACTGGATGAGCACCGACAAACGTGCTCAGTAAGTGAACTGGTTTGTTGTCATACCACTTTACGGCCGTTACTGTCACACCATCTTTGATCGCAACATATTCCTCAAAACTGCCTCTTCCCTTCTTTTTCATGTCCTTATCGGCTGAAAATGTGCATCCCTCTAGTCTATTCGTACGCACTGTGCCCAAGCACTGGATTCCGTCTTTCTCCAAACATACATGCAACTGAATACTTGTAAACCAATTGTCAAAGTACAACTTATGAAAGCGGTGTTTTGGAATGATGGTCGACAATCGAATCACTACATTGCCGGACACACCCACATCTGGCAACAATGGGCTATGATCTGCCTTCCCTGAGTAGATCTCCATATTATAAACAATTCCCTTTGAATCACACAACAAAAATGCCTTATAACCCCACTTCTTTGGCTTACCCTTCACATACTGTTTGAGGCTGTGTTGACCCTTGAAAGGGATCATCTGCTCATCCACACAAAGCTTTTCGTCAATTGGTATGCTATTACAATTTTCAACCAGAGCCTGCAAGAGGGGCCTGACTTTGTAGAGTTTATCATTTGGATCTAGTTTTGAGTTGTCATTGAAGTGAAGTCCTGATTTTATGGCTTCCCACCTGTTCCTACTCAATGTGTCGGCAACAACTGGGACTCGAGTATCAGTTTTCCAATAAGAACGGGAGTTTGGCAAACCGTAAATTGACATATACATAGAACATACAAAATACTGTTCAATTTCATGTTTGCTTACATTTATTGGCTTTGCTGGATTCCGTTGTACAGAATACAAATTTGTTTGTTCCACTGCTGATTGTAAGATATCGTCGTCCATCAATTTTCGGAAATAGTTTATTTGAGCATGAGGTATATCAGGTCCTGGGGGCAGCTGATCTTTCCATGGCAAAACAGCAGTTGCCCTGCGTGTGCTAACCTTCTTCCAAACTGTATTCTTTGGTCCACTCACCCCATTTGATATCACTGCATTGTCACAACTTGATGTAGGCTCTTGATCAATATTGACACTTGCTAAATTCTGAGTTTCTGCTGCGACATCAGTCTCTGTTGATATATTGTCATCGAATCCTTCTTCATCCTCACTTTCTGGAATAATTATATTCTCTGTTGGTGTAAAAAAGTCTAATTCATCATCGGAGTCAGATAAGAGAGAATCTTCAGAATCATATTCATTTTTCCCCTCAAATTGACATCATTGTCTCGGCCTTTACCACAGAAACGACTGGGATCCATCAGTCTGCAGCAAAATAAAGGAAGGTGAGGTCACAGTTCGCCATTGCCCAATGTGACTTTCAAGTTACAAAGCAAACTTTATCGGTAAAATGAGCAACCATGACTCTCACATTATTATACAATACATAAAAACATGCTATAAAGCTTACCTTTGCTTTATGAAATTTTATTTCTCACACCAATGACAAAAACGAAGAACAAACAATCATCAAACTAAGACAACACCACATCAGCATAAACATGTGTGCAGTCTGGCGAAATAGCAGACATCTAGTGGGAAGGATCTGAACTATTGTCGCTTAGCTACCGGAAATAAGCGTAGCCATACTGTGACTTCAATGTCACATTGGTCCAGAACGGAATATTAGCGTGCATGCTAAGTAAATAAGGAAAATATGGTATGTGACTTCAGTGTTACAGTGGGCAGTACAGGGTTAAATAAAATTTGCTCTTCAGATACGTGGGTGTTGAGGTTTATTTTCAATCCCTACCACCTCTGGTCTCGGGGAACTTTTAACTATGTAATGCTGCGTTTGCACTTCTTTCCTGTGCAATTATTATAACCCTTTTCACCACACAAAAATCTCTATTCCAAAATGATTCACAATGATGTATTTCTTTTGTTAATTATATTCTCACAAATGGCTTAAATCTAATTATTCCTCTTCTTGCACAACTGCGAGGATGCCATTTTATTGCTGCGTAAGATCAATTTCCGAAACCTCTTCTCGCTTACACACAGTGGAAAATTTTTATCGTTCTATAAATAGTTATGATCGGCTCCCTATCGGTGCGTCACGCATGAAATCATTTACTGGGGCCACCTGGTCTCTTATTATTACGCCACGTTGTACCAGTACTCTTGCATAAAATCTTTCTAAGTCATTCTAAGGACTGTATTTTTCCTCTCTTCTTTTACCAATAAAACATGGATTCGACCCCTTGAACCAATGGTACATGTGTTCAATAGAAAACGTATTAAGGGGATATATCAACATGTATTTAGAAGGAATGGGACTGGGACTTGAGAAAATCATCGCGTTAAACGGGAAAACGTCGTAACCGAGTACGTGCTAACAAGATTCCACTGTAATATGTCTACGTTACTTCAGAATGGAGGCCTCTTTGTACAGCCTCTGTATATTGAGTAATGATTTGTTATATTTATTCAAGTGAAATGTACGTTGCATATCTATATTTATCAAAAACAGAAAGAGATTCTTAAGGGATGGATTATGTGGAAAAAGACAATATACAGTTTGGTCCACCAGCCCCTTATTTTTTTGGAGGAAGGCAACCCAACTAACGCGTATATCCTAGTCATCCTAAAAACATTAGCACCTGCTCCTTTACGACCTTAGTAAAACTTTACCGTTGAGTACATGCTCGCGAATATAGTAGAAATCGATAGTGGCAGTGTTATTTCAATGACCTCAAATATAATGCATGGTTACGATCACAGCTCCGAATAACACCTTCTTACGTTTGGGCAGGAAGTGTCTACAAATAGATTCAATACTTGCCAGCAGTACACCATGGTTCTCGATAGCTATGGTGGCTAAATCAAGAATTGCTAGAGTAGCATCAACGAAGTCTCATTGCAGTAGGCTCGAACCTCAAACTAGTACAATTTCTTTTTTGGCTTAATGTCGTTTATTGTGGATGTATTATGGATGCATATCTCTATTCCAACGAGTGATTTTTTAATTGGTCCTGAAGAGGACCGTACTTATCCGATGGTACGTAGCCAGATTGGAGGACGACATAATGATCTGTAGAACGAAAGCCAGGTATCCTGTATATTCAGGGTAGCAAGTGTTCGAAATGTTGACCACCTTGGTTTAATGGAAAACTCAGACTCACTCAGGCCGCCACACATGTCAAGTCAAAGCCTTCTGCAACGTCTCGGGTTGTAAATCATTCCTCATTCTTACTCTGTGTCAAGTCAGAGCCGTCTGTAACTGCGGGATATAATCTAATCCTCATTCTTACGTTTGACAAATATATATATATATATATATATATATATATATATATATATATTAATTGATCCACTTAAGAGAAATTCTGTAGTGTATTGAGTTCATTAGACTGTTATCATGACTTTTCTCACTAAGACACTTGCTGGTAAGGAAGCTGTTGTGATCGTGGGTACAAAATCCTGTATGATTCTGTTCATCCTCGTCCGTACACCTGCTTTTATGACTGAAGTGTATCACACGCTAGCATTTTGTACGCCAAGTTGTATGAAATAAAACATGGTGAAGGGTTGTTGTTTGAGGGTATTATTTGCAGTTCATTCGCCTTATTAACGCAAAGCGGTCGCGAAACTTACTTGAAGTAAATTTGTAAACATGCCAGGTACTGAATGAATGCATTCCAATCAATATTTAAGATCTACCTGTAATAATTGAATATTTTACCATAAGCGTTAATAAGAAGTGCAACAAAAAGCTCCAGAGTGTGTTGAAAAAGTGTGCGAGTGGTATCGCGCCTGCTCGCTGTTTTGAAGATTCCAGGTTCAAGACTATCCAAAGGCGGAAATTTGTAATTTTTTAAACTATTTTATTATATCCTCCCCACCTCGTACAGCAAGGTTTCAACTTGATTTTTTCACATGAGCTACGAGGATAAGGAAAGTTGTTTTCTTCTCTCATTTAAATGGTTATTTTCCCTAAATATTGTTCAAAACCATGGATGGATAATATTCGTGATTATTAGAATTTTAATAGTTCAATATTTATCCCAGAATAATAATAATATGCCACGTTCTGTATTTACTGCCTGGCTGCGTGACTCAGCGGTAACGTTCGTGCTTGCTGTGCCCAATGTTGCAGGTTCGTATCCTGGCGCAGTCAGCTGGCATTTGAGGGCGCGCAAATGCGAGGGAGCCATGTCAGTATATTTACTGGCACGTTAAAGATCCCCTTCGGAGCAAAATTCCGGCATCCCGGCGTCTCTAAAAGCCAGAGTAGTTAAAAGGGACGTAAAATCAACATTATAATTATCTATATTTACTGTATGTTTGGGGCAGATGACCTCGTAGTTCTGCCCCTTAAAACCTCACTAATTAACTATTACTGTATGTGTATGGCAAGCGCTTTTCACACATGTAGGCTCACGAATAAATACAGCAGACCGAAACTCTAATTTCTTTCAACGGCATCTGTGCAACAAGCTGTAATATTTAGTTAGTTAGTGAGGTTTTAAGGGGCCGAACTACGAGGTCATCTGCCCCAAACATGTGTCTAGACTACCCGCCCGGTCCTAGTGCTAAGCGGGCTGTATGCGACACAGTTCTGCCATGGGATATCGTCTTGTTTGTTTATTTAAAAGCACTTAATAAACAAATAAATATATTTCCGTTGACTTTTAAAGAAATGCAAGGTTTTTCCTATCGAAACGATTTAAAAGATTTTGGTACAAACCACACCTCTGGTTTGGGAGCTTGAGTTTTGTGAAACATACACCTTAGCGTATTATAATAAGATAATGATAATCACTAACCAACCGAAGTGTTACGAAAAGTTTCTGTTGGGTGCTGATGCATTTCCACGTTATAGATGGCATTGCATCCTCGGCAACCAACCTCAATACCACCTTGAATGGATCAGTTGAGTCTCCTGTACTGTCTAATACAGATCTTCCGTGTCTTTTCAGATCTCTTTCAATAAACAATTTAAAGCAACTTTCTATTGTTTTTTTGTAGATATGTTTCGTGGCATTCTGTCTTATTTTCTGCACCAGCAAAGCGAGGATCAAGTTGTCATAATCTTCTTCTTCCAGTAGACATTTTTTTTTCTTTAGTAGTGGCAACCTCAATGTTAACAGACCACTAAACCTCTACTGCACTGCCGAGGCAACGCGGAAAGAAAATGCCACAACTGCTAAGGTGCTGCCATCACGGTGGCGAGGTTTGAAATTGTACCCTAAGAAAATGAGCTAGGATATAGAGTATGTGAAGCAGAGGTAGACCTAGGTTCCGATGGTTATATTCAATGTTGAACGATTTCAAAATGAGAGGTGTCGAAGCAGAGGAGGCTGCAGTGTTATTTGCAAATAGGGTATCATGGCAGCATCAACCGAATCCCCCCCAGGGGCTCACATCTAGTGGGACGTGGGTTTGCGACCACGGGACCCCAGCCGAGTCCAGCATTGCTTCCACTTACTTGTGCCGGACTTCTCTCCGTTTTCTTTCCTCTTGACCTCCCTTGGTCAATTCTTCTTCTTTTCCAACCCCGACTGTATTAGGATGTACGAGACCTAGGGAGTCTTTCACTTTCCCGCCTTATTTGGCCCTTGTCTCATCTTTCCTGATCCCTCCTTCTTCGAGGGGTCAGACCTCTTGTTTTCTTTTCATTATGTTTCCCTTTCTCTTTAAGATTCCAGCACTGTTTTTGTTAATTGGCTCCCCATGTATCTAAAATCCCTTTAGCAAATTTTTTGCATCTACACTCCATTTTGTAGGTATTTTGAATCTACGTTGCATTTTGTAAGTTGTTTCGATCTAAATTGCATTTTGCGAGTATTTTCAATCTCAATTGCATTTTGTAAGTATTTTCAATCTAAATCGCATTTTGTAAGTATCGTCCATCCAAATGAGTAGTTTGAATCTACCATACATTTTGTAAGCATTTTGAATTTCAATTGCACTTTGTGAGTATTTTGGTTCTGAAATAAGTGTTTTTCAATCTAAATTGCATTGTGTATTTTCAATTTCAATTGCATTTTGTAAGTATTTTGAACCTCAGTTGCATTTTGTATGTATTTTCAATCTCATTTGCATTTTGTAAGTATTTTGAATTTCAATTGCATTTTGTAAGTATTTCGACTCTACATTGCATTTTGTACGTATTTTGAACCTAAACTACATTTTGTGCGTATTTTTCAATCTATTCCATTTTGTGAGTCGTTTCAATTTGAGTTACATTTTGTAAGTATTTTCAGTCACACTTAATTTTCGTTCTAGTTTCCATTTCAGTGTCATTTTCGCTATCACCCAGACCATTAGGGGCCGATAACCTAGATGTTAGGCTCCTTAAAACAACAATTATCATCATCATCATCATCATCATCAACCAAATCATTCTGCTATATATTGTCTTTTCCCACATAAAAAGTATGAAAATTTAACAAACTGACAGAAATATTGCAATAAAATCAGGTCAGCATTTTTGTGTTACAAAAGTATATGACACTGTCTTCTTTAATTTCAAAACTCCAATTTCACTTGACATTCATTAATTTTCATTTAAGACTGTTTTGCCTTTCAGCATCCAGCTTAGTCTGCAAGCCTCTGTTTGTGAACGGGTCGCTAAATTCGTATAAAGATGGCTGTAAGGAAAGATATACTTTTAACTTATCAGGAAGACCTTAAGATTTTCTTAATATGTTTGAATGATATATTGCTGTAGATGAGCTAAAAAGCCAGCTCAGGACATGCCCAACAAATAAAATAAGAATAATTAAATTGTATTGACTGGGCGGACGGAAACCAACAAATTGTTTCATTGCATTTGTCAGTCATTACCGAACCAATTTTTTAAAGTAAACCATCATGGTTTATTTTAAAGCTTTCCAAGAAGGTGCCAGCCAGGTTAAACTAAGAAATAAATTACCAATTTAAAGATTAAAATCCTAAAATTTTCTAAGTATATTCTTTTTATAAAAAAGATTTTGAATCAAAATTTGATACTCAAGTATCTACAATCTGTACAGAAAAACAGGAAACTTAATAAACATGAAATTAAAACACAGCACACTAACATTGGAAACAGGCATAAGAGCGAATCTGAGTTCCAACATGTAAGAAAAGCCTGTCTAAATGAACAATTTCATTGACATTTCGATATCTTGAAGTGCTTTCGGAGATAAAAATTCTTTCGAGTTATCGAAAATTCGAGATTTAGAAATACACGAAAAGGGTTCTATTATCTTACCAAAATAGTCAACTGTTGCTACTGTTGTTAGCTGGCTTTACCCGCTTGCTCTCTTTGTCTGAGGTGCACATCGACCCAACCCGAATTCCAGCCTTAAATAGCATAATAATCTACTGACAGAAATACACAGTCCAGGTACCCTACACAACTGAATTCATATTGTAATTCCTATGTCGTGCCTAAAGAATGTAATTCAGCTGCATCTTCACCCCAACTTAGGAATAAAGATACATATTTTGTGTCTAGGGAACAAAATATCATTCGAGTTATTGAAATAATAGAACTTCGAATTATAGAAGAAACATGACATATACCGTATTTACTCGGCTATAGGACCCCCTTTTTCCCCTAAAATTTTAGTTCCGAATTTGATGGGGGTTACTTTAGACGCGAACTCCACAAAATTCCATTATTTTGGGAAAGGGAGGTTTTTTTTTTTTCGTGTGGCCTCCTGAGAGGGGGTAAAAATAAGCCATTTTGATGCTACATAGTACGATATATTTAATCAAAATAAACGAAGTTTACATCTTTCGTCAGCCCATTGTGAGACTGCCATAACCTCACTTATCCACCACTATTCCCGGCTACCACCCAATGACTTTCACTACTATCCCTTGCTAAGTAAAAATCTTAGTATCAAAGAAATAGAATGGAATGGACAAAGTGTCAGAAATGGAAATGCAAACTTTATTTTTACTTGAACATAGGGAGGGAGAATGCATCAATTAGGGAATGAATGATGATGCTGAGAGATCACATCTCACTAACGTTTGTAAACACAACCTAGTACGTATTCAAAAGGTTGGTGCTTTTCAGTCGGTCAACACGAATGTACCCAAATAGAGCTGGGTTATGCCCTGATCCTGAAATAAATTACATAAGATTAATAAATACACTAGGATGACCAGTTTCGATCGTCAAGCGATCATCATCAGATCCATTACACTTAGGCTATAACATCTATGTTTGAGAATACGGATGAAAAATATATACAATATGTACAATTATTTAGTTGCAGTGTGGTAATGCAACAGTCGGTGTATGTTAAATGTGGTATATCTAATGTTAGGTAAACTTCTAAAATAGTGATGAAAATCCGGAATTTGTGTGTTAGGGGTAATTATATGGTTTTACAAAATCAACTATGGTTATACTGAAATAATGCAAGCTTATACTTATCGAGTTGTCTCTTTAACTGGAACTCGAAGCAGTTGCGTGTTGCCATAGACACCAGTTGTAGTCGACTAGCCCCGAGTGTTCGCTGGGTGGAACTGGTTTTCCCCTTCCTCCCCCTTTAGTTGCTATGTTCTTCCAGAGGTCAGTGCCATGTATATTTGTGTGACTTTGCCAAATCTAGATAAAAGTGTTTGTTATTGAATGCAGGAGTCTGCAACTACTAAAGACCGTGGAACTATCTTCGCCACGCATGGGCTAAAAAGCCATTTATACTAAGCGGTACACGGTCTATTGAAGACGTCCCGGCACCTTTAATACTGCCGCGCATATCGGCCTAGGTTTATTGCAGAAAAATGTACATAGTACACCTGATCCAAATAGCATTTACCTATAAACACCGCTATTTCCCCCCCCTCCCCCTTTTATCTAGCTTGGCTGTATCGCTAAGTTGTGTCTTGTTTTCGACAGGGTGTGTTTTTTAGTAGAGCGAAAAGGGGTGAACTCTCCATAAAAGTGTGTTCATTTAGATTGTTGGGATTGTTTTGTTTGGCTAGGTGAATCTCGATTGCTTCTTTTATGTCGAGAGCTCTTACTTTCGATTCGTGATGAATTATTTTTAGATCAGTCTCGATTTTAGTGAAGCTGTGCCCCGTGTCACACATATGTTCGCATACGGCTGAATGTGTTCCGTATCTTATCGCATTCCTATGTTCATTATAACGTGTATCTACTCGTCTTCCGCTCTGTCCAATGTAATTAGCTTGACAACCAATGTCTTGGCATGTAATAGAATATACCCCTGACTTTGAATACGGGTCTTGTTTATTTAGATTGCTATTTTGCAGGTGCCTCCCGGTCTTATTATTCGTTGTGAATGCTATTTTTATGCCTTGCTTTTTGAATAGTGATTTTATATGTGTTCTCATTCACATAGTTGAAGCGCGCGAATTTTTTCTCATTAATGTCCGGTTTTGGAATCATTTTATCTTTATTTTTATGTTTGGCTACAATTTGGTCTATTTTGCTTGGCGGGAAATTGTTTTCCTTTGCTATTTGTTTAATGGTTCTTATTTCCTTATTTTAATTGTCTGTTGACATGGGTATGTTTAAACTCTGTGCACCATTGAATTGAACCCCGCTAATTTATGCGTACTGGGGTGATTAGACTGATTGTCGATTGCATGCGAGGTTTGTGTGGCTTTTCGGAATATGGAGTATGAAAGCTCGTTGTCCTTACGTTCAATAGTTATGTCGAGATAATTTATTTTTCGATCTGTTTCGGATTCCTTGGTGAATTTGATTGAGTGGTGTAGGCTATTAATGGATTGGAGAATTGTTTCTTTGCTTGTTAATTCAGTATCGTAGATGCAAATTACACACATCAAAAAAAGTTTTGCATCACCTCGGTTCCCAGATCTCCGGCATATAGACGTTGACTGTGTATATTGTATCCAAGATACAGTCCCTTTGACTGTTCATAGATGTCACTAAAACTGCTCAAAGATGTAAACAACCATGCATGAGCAGGGCCTATTAGACGGAGGGGGTACGACAGCCGATCAGTTCCAGTCATTCCACCAGGACGAAGGTACGCTGCTCATGTTGTCTGTAGTTCTACCATGCCTAGAAGGTCAATACCGCAGTTCGATCGCGTCCGCATTGTTACTTTGTGTCAAGAAGGGCTCTCAACAAGGGAAGTTTCCAGGCGTCTCAGAGTGAACCAAAGCGATGTTGTTCGGACATGGAGGAGGTACAGAGATACAGGAACTGTCGATGACAGGCCTCGCTCAGGCCGCCCAAGGGCTACTACTGTAGTGGATGACCGCTACTTACGGATTGCCGCTCGGAGGAACCCTGACAGCAATGCCACCATGTTGAATAATGCGTTTCGTTCAGCCACAGGACGTCGTGTTTCAACTCAAACTGTGCGCAATAGGCTGCATGATGCGCAACTTCACTCCCGACGTCCATGGCGAGGTCCAGCTTTGCAACCCCGACACCATGCAGCGCGGTACAGATGGGCCCAACAACATGCTGAATGGACCCCACGGAATTGGCATCACGTTCTCTTCACCGATGAGTGTCGCATATGCCTTCAACCAGACAATCGTCGGAGACGTGTTTGGAGGCACCCTGGTCAGGCTGAACGTCTTAGACACACTGTCCAGCGAGTGCAGCAAGGTGGTGGTTCCCTGATGTTTTGGGGTGGCATTATGTGGGGCCGACGTACGCCACTGGTGGTCATGGAAGGCTCCGAAACGGCTTTACGATACCTGAATGACATCCTCCGACCCATAGTGCAACCATATCGGCAGAATATTGGAGAGGCATTTGTCTTCATGGACGACAATTCTCGACCTCATCGTGCACATCTTGTGAATGCGTTCCTTCAAGATAACGACATCGCTCGACTACAGTGGCCAGCATGTTCGCCAGACATGAACCCTATCGAACATGCCTGGGATATGTTGAAAAGGGCTGTTTATGGACGTCTTGACCCACCAACCACTCTGAGAGATTTACGCCGAATTGTCGTTGAGGAGTGGGACAATTTGGACCAACAGTGTCTTGATGAACTTGTGGATAGTATGCCACGGCGAATACAGGCATGCATCAATGCAAGAGGACGTGCTACTGGGTATTAGAGGTAGTGGTGTGTACTGCAATCTGGACCACAAATGCTGAAAGTCTAGCTGTATGATGGTACAACATGCAATGTGTGGGTCTCATGAGCAATAAAACGAGCTGAAATGTTGTTTGTGTTGATCTCTATTCCCTTTGTATTTAACGGTTCCGGAACTCTTGGAACCGAGGTGATGCAAAACTTTTTTTGATGTGTGTACATCATCTACGTTGTGTTAGGTAGTCAGCCCGAAGGCTGGTTGGATCCTCAAAAGCACCGCCGTTACGTTATGGGAGTTCTTTTCCATATTACTATTCCATTTGTTGAAGTCTTTTCTAAAAACTCATTTTCTAGTGCATTAATGAAGATGTCAGCGATTAATCCGCTTAGTGGTGATCCCATCGCTAATCCTTCTGCTTGTGTGTACATTTTATTGTCGAATTGAAACGCGTTTTGGCCGAGGACGACCCTCAGTAGTCGCACGATCTCTTTAGTTTCTTTTTCCGAATTGTTGGATTTTAAGTTATTTTCGATAGTGTTGATTGCATCATTAATAGGAATATTGGTGTACATGTTAGTTACATCGAAAGATACAAGCCTCATGCTAGGTTTCATTTGTAGGGTGTTCAGTGCTGTTACTAATTCCGTTGTGTTCTTTACAGAGTTGTTTTTGTCATTGGAAAGGCGGCGTTTTAAGATTTTTAGTAACTCTTTGCTGATTTTGTAATTGGGCGCATTCCTACAATTGACTATTGGTCTCATTGGGCACTCATTTTTGTGTATTTTTGTTTGTCCCCTTAATGACGGTATTTTCGGGTTCATGTTTATTAGTTTTGATTTTTCAGCTTTGGTCAATATGTATTGTTTCTTTTAATACACTTTTTATTTGTTTTTGGAATTTATTGGTGGGGTCTTTTGCTAATTCCTTGATTTCGTTGTTGTTTAGGAATTCGACTGTTTTTTCAATGTATTCTGTTTTGTTCAAAATTACTGTGGTATTTCCCTTATCTGCTTTTGTGATGATTAAGTCATGTTCTTTTATTTTTTGTTTCAGTGACTTTATTTCTTTTAGTTGTTTGTTGTTTTGAGTGTAATTGTTTTCGCCCTCTCGTTTGAGGATTTTTTTGGCTTCGTTGGTGGCAAGATTTTTGGTTAATTCCCTGTCTTCTGCTGGGAGCTTGTGACTGGCTATCTCGATATCTGTGATTAACTGTTTTATATTATGGTTCGTGTGTGCGTCTGTGCAGTTGTATTTCAAACCTTTGTCTAGCATATCCATTTCATTTTGAGAGAAGGTTACGTTCGTTCTGTTGTTTACCCTGCTGTGGAAATTGAATTCATTGTTATTCGTGTGTTGTTCACTAGGTTGATTATTCTGTGTTTCTCCTAGTTTTCTTAGTTCATATTCTAGCGTTTCGTGTTTCCTCGTTGCTCTACATCATTTTTTACTTTAACTCCTATATCCTGGGGTATTTGTGTAATGCAGTAGTGTTTACATTTAACCTTGGAGACATACAGTACATTAGCTTATAAAGACAATGCTCATTAGCTACCTTTGAATATCTCGTTTGTTGTTCTTCTGAAACCCTCATTTAACTAAAGCATGTGTGTTTACTTACAGGAGCAGACAACATTTGTTTGTGTGTGCATTGCTGAGTTCCTATCACTGTACGAGACAGAAAGATTGGTTCAAGAATTGACAAAATGTGGTATTGATACACACAATATCATTGTTAATCAGTTGCTGTTTCCCATACATGGGGAGAAGCCTTGCAAGATGTGTGCCTCTAGGCATGCTCTACAGGAGAAGTACTTGGATCAGGTCTGTATCAATGAATAGTATTTTGTCACCATCTTATATACCTCTTAAGTAGCATCTTATCACATCAGGCCTATCCAACCCACTTTTTTTAAGCATTACAATATTGGACCCAGCTGCTTTCAACGATTGTTCTACAAAAATATTCTCAACTAAATCAAGATCCACCTATCCCCCACTAAAATAAAATATTTAAAAACATTTAAGGCTTCTGAAAAAGAAAACAATCTTGAACCCAGAAATGTACTTCCTTACTAGCAAGTGCATTTTAGCCTTTACAAGAAGGAAAACTCTCCGCATTGCCAGCAGAAAGAAGACATTCATGCTGGATGAACAATCATACCTGTACTTATTTTTTTAATCAACCCTGGCATTCGCTCACTTGTACGGAAATAGTGTACAGTAAAATAGCAGTATAATGACATTTTGGGGACTTCAATAATTAATTTGTTACAGTGAAATTTTGTTATACTGAAATAAGTCAATTCGTAAAAGTTCACCTGGTGTTATATTCGTTGCAGGATCTATATTACTTCACATGCCTTTATTCAGGGAAAAGTTCAATATTTATTTGATGAGGAGAAAATTACGATACCAGTATATGTATGTACACGGAGTGATTAATAATATACCGTAGTAATTGAAAGAAGTTTTCCTATATTTCAAGCAAACCAACCATTCTACTTGCAAAAATAGAAAATGGAAAATGGAATATATATATATATGCCTCCCCAATGAATTACTTTACACATACTTGGTGGTTTTAAAAATATACACGACACTCAATTAGTAGTTGAATGCTGGCAACAGATTGTTTTAATTGTTTTTAATTTAGTCTTGGATCAATTACGGTAAGTATTGATCTATTACTTTGTACAAATGCTGCGATGTTCATAACCATCAAAATGCCCATTATGAGACAGCCATAACCTCACTTATCCACTGCTATTCCCTACCCCACAATGACTGACTACTATCCCTTGCTAACACGGGAAGTATCAGGTAAGACAGGTCGAATCGTACCTTGAAACTTTGACGCAATCCGAAATTTTATGTGACATCCTTGTGCGTAGGCATGACGGCTGACGGAGCTGGACATTCCTGAGGCACTTGGAGTCATCGCGTGGCGGGGTGTATATGCAGCCGGTCGCGCGACCGGCCTTGAGTGCCTGGGCAGTCAGGGCTGTCCCTGCCAACATTATGGTACTCTCTACTTTCCATTGATTTATGTGAGAGATTCGCCACATGATTTTGGAGTCTTGCCGTTCAATCTGGCGGCTGATTTTCCGCACGTTGTCCTCTTATAGTACAATGATTGCGTCCACAAAGTTTCAAGATAGGTTTTGGCCTGTCTTACCTGATAATTCTCTTGTAAGCAAAAATCTTAGTATCAAAGAAATAGAATGGAATAGAGGAAGTATCACACATGGAAATGCAAACTTTATTTTTATTTGGGGATAATGCATCAATTAGGGAATGAGTGATAATGCTGAACGATCACATCTCATTAACATTTGTCAACACAACCGAGAACGTATTATTCACATATTTCACATTAATATACCAATGATGTGTCACACAAACGCCGACGATTCTTGCAAAAAGTGAAATGTGTTTTATAATGAAACAGAAGAAGACTGCCACAAACACCAGTTTGAAGTGCAATACAAAGAATACACAACAAAAGAATGCAGCAAAACAGACTAGACTAGATACGAAACTATAACTTTCATTGGCGAATTTTAAACGTTACGCTTCTACTCAGCCAATAGTGTGACATCTTATATTGGATATCAAGTGAAGCCCATTGGCTACACAATTCGATATTCTGCCCAATCGCGTACGATACATGTACACAACATGGCGGTCATATTGTCTGAATAACAAAATAATGTTACAAGAAAAATGTTTTTGTCATAAAAGAGGATGAATTTGAGTTATAATTTTATTCAAATAAAGTTACATATAGGCAATGTATTCGTTATACTGAAAGTGCGAAATTCATTAAAATGAAATGTTTTAACACACAGTAGATAAAGAAAAGAGATGGGGCCAAACTAGAATTTCGCTATTCTGAAAATTTTGTTATACTGGTGTATGTTACAGCGGATTCTACTGTATACCATATTAGAAGTCTTTGTTGTGAAACTACCAATGACATTTTTATCTCATTTATCACCATTCTTTTTAAGTGCCAAGTCAATCATAATGTGTTCATCACTTCCATTTTATTGTATGTTAGGCTAATGACCGAGGAACTGTTTTTTAATCAGCTCAAGAGGGCTCAGAAGAGCCAAAACATATACTGGTTGGGATTTGTAAATATTAAATGTAATTAGGTAAATATTAAAATAATTTCTTTTTGAAAATTAAACACGACTAGAAGACCCGTGCTATTCCGCATCATTCATTTCAACAATCCTACAGCACTTCTTTCCATGTGACATTTACTGTTCGCATATCTTCATGCTAGTGACCTGAACAGACAGTTACGGCACCGTCGCATTTGGAAAAATGATGAAAAAGTAGACTTATGACATCAAATGTTTTTCTGCCTGTCCTTCTGTGTGTGTGTCCCACCCTATCAACTCCTAAACGGCTGCAGCTATCGAAACCAAATTTGGTATGAGTCAAGACCTCGACCAGAAAATCTCAAGGCCATATTTGAAAATAACGTCAGTGCTACCAACTGCTAAAACATTACATTGAAATTTGAACTTGAAGTTGGATATCTCAGAAGGTATTCATGGGAACTATTCCAAAAATGGCACACATATAGACCATAATATTCCAGATTAATTTTCAGGAGCCCATATATCACAGTACTGCCAACATGATTCTATGTGTCGTGATATGTTCAATGTTTAACTGCTCGTAATATCCATACTAAAAAAAAAGGGTTTCTTCCAAAATTGGCACATTTGTAGTCTATAGTATTTCAGATTAATATTTAACAACCCGCCTCCGTGGCTTAGGCGGCAGCACGCCGGCCTCTCACCGCTGGGTCCGTGGTTCAAATCCCGGTCACTCCAAGTGAGATCTGTGCTGGACAAAACGGAGGCAGACAGGTTTTTCTCCGGGTACTCCGGTTTTCCCTGTCAAAATTTCATTCCAGCAACACTCTCCACTATCATTTCATTTCATCTGTCATTCATTTAATCATTGCCCCAGAGGAGTGCGTCAGGCCTCGGCAGCCGGCACAGTTCATATCCTCGCCGCTAGATGGGGGCTCCATTCATTCCATTCCTGACCCGGTCGGAGACTGGAAGCAGGCTGTGGATTTTCATTCATTTTCATTTAACAACCCGTGCATGGCCGTTTTGCCAGCATAATTCTATGCATGCTGATAGGTTCAATGTTTAATTGCAAGTAATGTCCATGTCTACAAATGAATTTCATCGAATTTTTGTATGTGCGATGTATGCTTTAGTGCATATTACCACCATGGCTACCAACTGTGTAGCAATAATCTCAAGTCTTTCGAACCTCAGACTCAATGTCTCTGAATAATTGTACGGAACAAACTTAAGACTTAGCACACTGTAAGGTCAAGATATTTTTAGACTTAGTTATACGCACGTTTATAATGTTCAATGTTCAACTCCACACAAGTGCAATACTAATTTACCGACTTATACATAATTTTTCCACGTGCAATATGTGCCTTAGCAGCCATAAGTATGCCTATTTACAGAGCCCATGGGCCTACCAACTGCCTGGTAACATTCTGAGAGCATTTGAATCCTGGACTCAATATCGTAGAATCTGTTCAAATAAACAGTTTGGAGCAACACGCACACTGTATATATTAGACCCTTACCATACCATACCCGAAGTCTTAATAGAAAATCATCTGTGATAATTAGTTCACGGATATGGATCTGGCTTAAAATCTTCTGAAGAAGGGTCTCACATCAGTTGGAATGGTAAGAAAAAAATAAAAGATTTATTCCACCTGAACTTTCCACACAAGAAGCGAGAAGTTTATAGTTCTTTTTGTAATTTACCAGCTACTGTACCTTAGTGTCGTATCATCAATAGCCTAGAAAATCAGTGATACTTATTTTCTACTATGAATTGATCTACGATCACCTCATTATCTAGCGGCTAGCATTCTTGGCTGTCAACCCGGACACCAGAGTTCAATTCCCGTCTCTGCCAAGATATTTATTTCTGGTCTGAGGGCTGGAAAGGGGTATACTCAGCCTCATGAAGTAAAATTGGGAAGAAGTGGGTTCGATTCCCCAGTTCTATTTAAACACAAATTGTGCTAAATGTTCCGGCATAACTCAACAAAATGACAGTGTTTCGCCCCGGTGTGCAATTGGGCTCTTCAGTTGGTTAATGCACACCTCACCAAGACACTGTCTAGTACACACTGGGAAGGCCATTGCAAGACGTATTTGATACATGTGTATCCACGTCACGAGCAAAGCCAGTGCACTATGGGAGTCGAAACTCCACTCCAAAGCAATTATAACCGTACCTTGGCATTGAATATATAATTTTCAAAAGAAAAATATGTATCGTCCGTTGAGCCATTATATATTTAAACACAAATTGTGCTAAATGTTCTGGCATAACTCAACAAAATGACAGTGTTTCGCCCCGGTGTGCAATTGGGCTCTTCAGTTGGTTAATGCACACCTGTGTACTAGACAGTGTCTTGGTGAGGTGTGCATTAACCAACTGAAGAGCCCAATTGCACACCGGGGCGAAACACTGTCATTTTGTTGAGTTATGCGGGAACATTTAGCACAATTTGTGTTTAAATATATAATGGCTCAACGGACAATACATATTTTTCTTTTGAAAATTATATATTCAATGCCAAGGTAAGGTTATAATTGCTTTGGAGTGGAGTTTCGACTCCCATAGTGCACTGGCTTTGCTCGTGACGTGGATACACATGTATCAAATACGTCTTGCAATGGCCTTCCCAGTGTGTACTAGACAGTGTCTTGGTGAGGTGTGCATTAACCAACTGAAGAGCCCAATTGCACACCTGGGCGAAACACTGTCATTTTGTTGAGTTATGCCGGATCATTTAGCACAATTTGTGTTTAAATATATAATGGCTCAACGGACAATACATATTTTTCTTTTGAAAATTATATATCCCCAGTTCTACTCGAGGCAAGTGCCGGGATGGTTCCTAACTTGAGGCCATGGCCGCCTCCTTCCCAGTCCTCAATCTGAATTACAAATACACACACTGATACAGTCGCCTCAATAACAGAGGTTATCAGAGACCATGATGTCCCAAGTCCCTCAAATGAAACAGAATTTATCCAATGAAACCATTGAAGATCAAAAGATTTATACTCCACTATAACAACACGAAAGGTGAAGTTGACTCCAAGGGTCAGATGGCACACTCATACATGTGTAAAAGATGCTCAAACCACTGGCAATTTGCATTTTTTATGAGCTATCTCAAAGGGTGCTGCCTTTGTCGTGTGGAAAACGCTTAATCAAAAATGAAATTCCAGGAGGTAGCCGACAACTGTTCTTTGTCAATGTAGCCAAAAATGTTATCTAGCATCAGATTCAGAGAAGATCCACCAGAGGATTTAAGGAGAGAATCCAATACACAATGGGTCAATTCACTGGGAGAAATGAATACCCACTATCCCAATTAGAAGTTCATCTACTGGATACTAAGAAGAGGTGTCTCATGTGCCCTTGGGTTAGAGGTCGCAAAAACAAACAAAGATGGGTGCCAGATATTACCACCAAATAATTCATGTTTACCGCAGGGGAGTGTTTATAAAGACCTACTGTGTCTTATCGGACCCCGCTTGCCCGGCAGTGCAACGATATAGGCTTGTCTAGAAGAGGGTTAAGAAAAAAAAATATTGCTGGTGATTTGTTTTCATTTAGAACTTATGGTTATCACATTACTGGCAATGTTAAAGACACTTCAAAATACTTCTTGAGATCAAATTCTTCAGTCTACAATGTATGTGCCCATTACAGGTCATTTGATTTACCTGAGGTAATGTCTCCAGTGATATTTTGTTTTTCATACAAATAAAATATAAGTAAAAAATAAATTACACTTAGTTTAGCTTATTGGTTGATCATCTTGGCTGTCACCGTGGAAACTCAGGTTCGATTCCCGGCTCTGCCAAGAAATTGAATTCTGGTCTGAAGGCTGGAATTGTGTACACTCGGCCTCGTGAGCCAAAACTGAGAAGAGGAGGGTTTGAATCCCACCTCAGCCATTGTGGAAGTGCTTTTCCATGGTTACCTCACTTTTACTCCAGGAAAATGCTGGGATGGTTCCTAGCTTAAGGCCACGGCTGCCTGCTTCCCAACCCTATCCCCAATTTACATATACACAGACACTAGTACAGGGTCTTTCATATAAAGTAAGAACGGCAAGCGGCAGTTTTGTTATTAGTTGCTGCGGTGGCCTTGGCCGAGCTTGTGGCGCGCCATGGCCCCCTGCTGTACTATTGAAAGCGTGCACATACAGTATACGTGGGGCTGTTTTATCTTTCTCTCAAGTTCCGATGGACTGTATAAAAATTAAAGATTGACATACCAATCTGATTCGCCCAAATGATTGAAACATTTGTCGTATCACCGGCTTTCCAATGCCCTCGGCAAAATATTCTGCCGCCACTGACGTGGGTACGTCTGGACAGTATCCTGAAGTTTTTCCTTTTTGGCGAGGCGTTGCCGCCCAACGATACCTTCAATTCTCGAAAAAGGTGAAAATCATTCACGACCGCACTGTGCCAACGTTACAATAGACTTTTTCAAAGAATTCAAGTGTGGAGTTTTGGACCATCTGCTGTTTAGTCCAAACCAGCACTGAATGATTTTCACCATTTTCGAGAATTGAAGGTATGGTTGGGCGGCAACGCCTCGTCAAAAAGGAAAAACTTCAGGAGACTGTCCAGACGTACCCACGTCAGTGGCGGCAGATTTTTTTGCCGAGGGCATTGGAAAGCTGATGTAACGATACGACAAATGTTTCAATCGTTTTGGTGATTATATTGAGACATTAGAATAAAACAAGCAAACATTTAGTAGTAAAATCAGTGTGGTATGTCAATCTGTTATTTTTATACAGTCCATCGGAACTTGAAAAAATAAAAACCAGCCCTCGTATGTACTACTGTATGCGCGCGCTTTCAATACTACAGCAGGGGGCCATGGCGCGCCACATGCTCGGCCAAGGCCACCGCTGCAACGAATAACAAAACTGCCGCTTGCCGTTCTTATTTTATATGAAAGACCCTGTTTAGCCATCACAATAACGCAGGTTATCATACAAATTACACACACATCCCCAAATACACAGGGCTATATGACCACGATGATGCAGCCCCTAAAATAAGCAACAACAATGACAATCTTACTTGGCATTATTCATAGCATCATCAATTATTACCTGTTTGCATTTGTGTGTGGGTTTGAGTCTTCAGTCTTTAGACTGGTTTAATGCAGCCCTCCTTGCCCCTGTCCTGAACTAATTGTTTCATATGTACATATCAACTACACCCTACATCTGAAGTTATCTGTTACACATATTGTAATACACTGTACACAGTACCTTCCTATAATGATATTAGTGGTCCGATCGCTAGTGGAGAGGGTAGTGTGTATACTGAATAATTAGTTCGATTGCGATTGGCCATGTTACTAATCAAGATCAGGTAAATTTTATTTCCACAACATGTTGAGGATTAGTGACCAATTGTGCAATTATTAAATCAAATTTTGATTTTATTTTGGCAGAAATGAGCCAGTGACTGCAACAGTCATGCCAGTCATGGTGGCGTATATGGTTGACTTAATACAGATTCCTGTATGGCCAAAAAGTAATTAAAAACATGGTTTGGATCATAATATTTTCATCCAGGAGTACTCTGTTACTGTGTTTATGCATTGAATAAATGATTTTAAATACACTACTCTACATTCTATTTCATGTATGGAGAAGTGGATGTCGAGTTATTTGGCAACGGGTGTCAATGTTGAAATGAGTAATTTTATGAGGAACATATTCTGATTCCTGATTTGACTCATTATTTGAAAGTTTTATAATGTGAATGTGACTTTTTAAAGCTGTACAACTTACAAAAATGTTAAATGTGACAACCACCATGAGTCAAAGTTGCCCTATAAATAAAGAACATGCTGTAATGAAGTCCAGAAAATAACCTATAACACACACTGTATATATGGAAGGCAAACACTAAGGAATATACTGAAATGTTGATTATATCTAAATTGACTTGACATACTAACACGAAATAATCATGAAATCAATGATGTATTTGTATAATTTCAGAACCTGATTGCCATCTGAAGTAGATGTGTAATATGTGCAGTTTCAACATTCAAAATTGATTCATTTGTGTTAACTGGAAATTGCAGTCTGAGTCTGTAGTGTGTACCTAGTATAACCTTGGCCTTCCTCTATAGATTTTGTCCTCTACCCTTTCTTCCATAACTAAGCTTGCTATTCCTGGGTGCCTTAGTATGTGCCCTACCAACCTATCTCTTCTTTTCAGGCAGGCCTGGAAACTACTGGAGATGCTACAAAGGCAAAGAGCAACTTCACCAAAGTATCAGCTGGTCAGGTGGCAAGTCAGCTGCTTTTGAACAGCAAGACCCATGGCTGGAAGGCAAGGAAATTTCTGGTTCCCAATATCGAAGACTAAAATCATTCCCTCGAACAGCCCTTCTCCATGTCTGTACTAGAAGCGGCCATATCCGGCATGAAGCTAAGCAAAGCAGCTGGAATTGATGAATTGAGGGTTGGGCAGATCAAGAACTTTGGCCAGTAAGCACTGCTGGCTACTGAGACTGATGAACACACGCACATCCTGAAGATGTGGAGGAAGGCCCAAGTGATCATGTTGCTCATGTCAGGGAAGGAACCAAATGATCCCAAGAGCTTCCGACCAGTGTCTCAACTTTGGGGCCGATAACCTAGATGTTAGGCCCCTTAAAACAACAATTATCATCATCTCAACTTTGCCACATATTCAAGATCTTGGAACGCCTGGTTCTGGACCAAATTTGTAACACTGGGAGGAAAAGTTCATAGGCCAGCAAGCAGAATTCCGAACTGGCAAATAATGCTGTGGCCAAATTATAATTCTCACCCAGATAATTGGGGATGGTTTTGAACAAAGGGAAATAGCAGGAGTTTCCTTCATTGACCTTACAGCTGTGTATGATACTGTGAACTATAGGAAGCTACTGAGATAATTGTATGATCTTACAAAGGATTACAAATTGACAGCCCTGATAGAGACCTTTCTGCAAAACTGTCTGTTTCCAGAGGAGGAACACCATAATTTATGGAAAATACAAAAGAACGGACTGTCTCGCTGGCTCCAATCCTATACAACATTTACACGAATGGTCAGCCTATGCCAAACATTACGTGGCAGTTCATCTACTCCGATGATATAGCAGTTGCCACTCAAGGCATGAGCTTTGCAAAGGTAGGTCAGAAACTCTTGAGAGACCCTGGAATAGCTCTCCCTCTACTACGACACTAAGAACCTCAAGCCGAACCCTACATAACGCAATTGTGTGCTTACTAGAGCCGGGCAAACAGCGCCTCAGTTCTGATCGGTTTCGTGGGCAAGAATGAAGAAACGGAAATGCTGGTTCCGAAACTTATTGGCAATGTGGGATGGATAACGATAATTGGAACTGAGTCATGTTGTGTAAAGATTTCAAGGACACAATTTATAGTGAAATAGTTAATTCATTGACTAGTCTGCTTTTCAGAAGAATCCACAAACTTCAACGCTGTCATTTTAATATATCAAAGGGGATTCTGATCGCCAGCACTCGCATTGAAGTACCTACTTATTCCTTAAAATTTCTCTCGGTATTATTTTGTTATTAAATTTTAATAAAAATTAAGCAACTCTCTTTGACATGTACATATTAGAATTTTTTTGTGTTATACCGTACCACATTCGAACACTATATGTAACGTTCATGGAATCCAACCTGAACAATTTAAAGAGGGCTACAGCTGATTGTCATGGGGGAGCACTACGAAATACGGTAGGCAGAGAAGCTGAAAGCAAGTTTAGGAATGCAAAACTTGTAATATGTGGGATTGTGCGATGGGGAGATGTTCGGTTAAGGCGAATTAAGACTGTTAATGAGTGCATGGACTGGGTATTTGCCCAGCTGGGATTAGTGGACATAGATGCAGACTGCTGGATTGGTGGCTGCAACTTTTCCCGAGACGGGCTGCATTTAAATGGATGGGGCGATTTTAACCTAGGATACCTACATGACCGGATCGTTGGTTCGTGCGACTTTCGTGAGGAAAAGCTGGTCCAGAGGTTAGCAGCCGGCGGTAACAGAAGGAGCTATTTTGGGTTATTTGCTGCGGAGGTAAGACTCGGAAGATAACTGCAGGTTAATTGTCGAAGTTGAGGAAATAAATTGAATTTTGAAATCTTGTAGAGACGTATTTTCGGGACATTGTCATTGCTACTGAATCTTGGTTATATGAGAATATCAATAGTAACGAAATAATTTAAGGGACCTATGAAATGTACAGAAGGGATCAGGGGAAGCGAGGTGGCGGGCTATTATTTGCGTGCGCAAAAATATAGCTCATTTCTTAGTGGGCTGATACGCATCATTAAATGTTATGTATAGAAATCTTGGGTAAAGAAAATTAAATTACCCCTTCAGGTGATAGGGGCGTATAGAGCTTCGAATGATAACTCTCGCTCCTCGACACCCTTTATGATAAAACTTGTAAGTTACTATGAAAAAGAGCATTATAATTGCCGGAGATTTAAATCTCCCCAAAGTAGACTGGTCTGGCGAGTCACTGGCTCACTAGCTGTGGTCAAGTTCAGAGGGCTCCAAACAAATTCTTAAGGGATGGGGGATTTTCCCAAGTAGTTGACTTCCCTACTAGAAACAATGGTATCTTGTTTATCTTGTAAGGCCTGTATAGCTGTATATTTACTGTCTGTAAGTACAGGGAATTAGTGACCATTCTGGGGTTGAATTAAATGTTAGATACGGTGACATTACGAAACTAGACTCAGATATAGCACCAAAAAAAAAAATCATATTCAGTATCACAGGGTGGATCGGGGCAAATTTCAGGGGTATTAGAATGAGCTATTTGTAGGATGGGTATCGGATGAAAATCACATTGATATCCTGTGGACTAACTTTTTGAAAATTTTAAATAAGATATTAATAAATTTAAATTATTGAAACAAAACCCAAATCCTGAGTATTACACACGAAAAATCAGGAGTCTAAATGAAAAATTAGGAAAATATATAATAAAAGATATGATAGCTACAAGTATATGTTGAAATTTAAGTCATTATCAATAGAGCTCGTCTTAAAATAGAGGGCTGCTCACGACAAGCGCATGCAAGCTTCACTTGGTTCGGGAGGCGATGGGTGGAAACAAAATTACAGTTTTGCTAGGAGAAGAAAGGGAAATTCAAATAATTTGTCGATGGTAATGTCCAGTGTTAGTAAATTCATTACTGAGAAATAGGCCATTGTAAATGAATTAAATGTCTTTTACGGTAGTGTGTTCAATAAATCCAATAGCTGTGTGTTGGACCTTATCGATGAATCAGATCTCCCCCCTTTCCAAATAATTCAGTTAGCAATTGTAAAGCTAATAAAAAATTACGCTACAATATATAGAAGGGTCCTGATAATATGGTTAGTGAAATGCGTAAACTATAAGGTAGGGCCGTGGCATGTTACTTGGAGGTGATGTTTAATGTGTCCATAAACGGTAGTCTCAATATTTAACCCTTTTGCTTTCAAGCTCTCAGCTGATGGATGTGTCAAAACTGACAGCCATATTTACCACACTATGCACACACTTCTTTTAAAATTACATGGGAGGCACACCAATGAAGATATCAACATGAAAGATAGTAAACGTATAGAGTATATATCACTTATTATTACTGTAAGTAAGTCATGTCTCTAAACCAAAAGGGTTTAATGTTAAAAAAATCAGAAATGTGAAATCAAAATTACAAGTTTCAGATTTTGAAAGTTTGGAAGTAATTCTAGAAAATGGTATTTACAGCCCAAGTTTGTTATTCATGTCAGTAGGAAGGCTATAATATTGTTTACTAACATAGTAAATATCCAGATTCTATGTGCATTAGATCCAAGGATAAATTAAAATGTTAAAATGATGTAACGCTGAAAAATGTCAGCCATTTTTGCATAAAACATAGATTTCTTACAAGGGGAAATGATGATGATGATGATTATGTAACACTCACCTATGAAGATATTACTGGATCATCATTATCCTCTACACTTTCCGATTCGGACAGAGTAACATCATCATCACTTGAATAATTATCAAGATATTCAGTGATATCAGCTTCAGCTAAATCTTTCCGCAATGTCCAACACGGCAAATAACTAGGCCTAATCTAACTGAACTATATCTAACACTTCACTATCACTATGCACCTAATTACCTAAGAAGACTATTTAAATAATGAACTAACACGTTAAATAAATATATTGCCACGATATAACTTAATTTTACTATCTAATCACGTACGAAAACACGAGAAATGAACGGAAGTTTGCCGGCAAACATGATGTAAACAAGATTTGGAACTCCAGTGAGCACATGTGTCAGACTCTAAGATAATCGATAAATACGGGTAGCCGGAAGTTCCCGTGGAGTATAACGTGAGATACAACTATACTCTTCTTATTCCGTGCAAAAATGCTGCTATCTGGCGCGTAAATAATGAACTAATAATTAAAAAAGACGGGTAACGATGGATCGTTACTCTGTCAGTTTTCGCAGGACAAGTGGGTACCGATAGATCGTTACCTTGAAAGCCAAAGGGTTAAGCCAGGGAGCAGATTTGAATTGGGCAACTACAGGCCGGTTAGCCTATGTCCATCATATTGTCCCGTTCACGTAGTTCAAATTATTATAAGGCAACAAATTGCTTCACCCTTCTCTATTTATTTCATCAATCCAGTACAAAACTATTCATCATCTGACCATCTTGGTTCATCTCTGGTCACTTTTTCCATCAACAACTCTCTGACAAAGAAAACACAGCTACACCATTCTTGTTTCTAATCCAGACCTTGTGAAGAAGGCCATGCGCCCAAAGAGATTAGAGTTCCAGGTGGCTCTCACGACTCAGAAGTCGGTCAAACCACCGAGAGCAAGGCGCTGGGGGCACATTTGACTGCGTCCACCACACTACCCCTTCCTTAAGGCTGTTCTGTCCCAGAACAGGTTGTCTTATTGCAGGAGTGTTGAAGTGTCCCGACGTCCGGTTCATCAGAAGTGAGGGTGTCCTCGCTCTTCTTTCTGGAGCCCTTGGGTTCATATACGCAAACTAAGATGTTAACATCAGTGTCTTTGAACAGCATTTCAATAATGCTTCTTTCTGTTCTCCAATCCAAGTCCGTCGAACCCACAACTCAGCTTCGGAATGCCAAGCTCCCTTAATCCCAAGCGGATTAGATGATGTCCCAAGTTTATTAAACCATCCCAAACGCCACAATAAGTTGGTTTCCCACAGGACCACCTCTTTGTGACGAGGTAGAAGAGATTCCTATCGTTCCGAATCAGGTGCATGGCTTCTCCAACCATGGGACTCAGGTGTCCGGTTGTTCATTAATCCCGAACTTGCTCCTAAAGACCCTTGCGATTCCTCTTGTCATCTGGAGATTTGAAGCAACACAGTGTGCCAGTGCATATTCCGATAGAACAGTGAAGAGGTCCTGGTGAATAACCTTTGTTACTCCATGGGAGATGCTCAAGTCTGCTGCTACACAAGACATGAACTCTTCGAAAGACATTGTTTGGGGTTTACAAGCTCGAAGATTCTGCTCCTTTTTCGGTCCGTTGTCACCTTTATAAGGTGCCTGTCGATTGATGTGGACAACCCGAGGTTTTCCGTTGGGTTCTTTCTTAATCCTATAGATTACACCATTGATCCTGGTCACAATCTCATAAGGGCCATCCTAAGATCGTTGCAGTTTAGGGGAGTACCCACAACGTCTCCTAGGGTTTTACAACCACATGAGGTCACCAGGCTGATAACCCCCCCCCCTCTCCGCCTTGACGTCATAGCGTGTCTTCATTCGGTCACTCGCATGCTGTATGATACTATGGTCTCTATCTTGGATGTCATCCATACGTATTTTGAGTCTTGAGACGTAATCATCACCGACCCTATCTTCATCTGACTTGCAACCAAACTGGAGATTGCACGGCAACCGAACTGGATATCGCATGCCAAGCGAAGTTCTCGACCGAAGAGAACGTTTGCAGGTGTCTGTCCAGTAGTCTCGTGTACGGAGCTGCAATAGGCCAATAAGAAGACCTGCCAGTATCCACTCTTAAGGTCCTAAGTGGAAAAGAGCTCACAGCCGACCAACGTGTCCATAGTGTCATCAATTGGAAGCAGAGGGTAGCTGTCCTTCTTTGTCACATTATTAAGTAATCGATAGTCCACGTAAAATCTTCAGGTTCCGTCCTTCTTAACAAGTACAACCGGAGAAATCCACGGACTGTTTGAAGGCTCAATCACACCGTCTTCTCCATTTCCTGGATGATTTTCTCAGCCTCCTCACGCTTCGCAAATGGCAATCTTCTGGGAACTTGGCGAATAGGTCTTGCGTCCCCAGTGTCTATCTGGTGTTCGACTATATTTTTTCTTCCCTTAGGGCCGTTCTCAGTTTCGAAGATGTCCTGGTAATGTGTAATTAAATCCTTAACTTTGTTTTTATGCTCAGCCTGTATCTCGCGGCAAGTGTCCCGGACGAAGGGTTCTAAAGAATCCTGGAGTTCTTTAAATTCTGGGGTGCTATTCACACACCGTTGTACAATGGATCAATGCCCTAGACCGCTCCCTTTCTTCAGAGTCACGGGTTAGCTATTGACATTCATCAGGCATACTAGGATCTGCTTCCCAGTCAGGAATAACATTCTTGCAACGAGTAAACCACGCCCAAGTTTCTCATCACTTATATCCGGTTCCAGCACTACGCTTTGACCTTCAGGAACAGCTCTGTCTAGTCAAGCATTAGCTATAATTTGGCTGCGCTCTGGCAACGTGGTGTCTTCATCCAGAACCAAACTTGCTGTCAAATTCTTCCCATGCTGAAGGATTACCTCTTCTTTACCAATGGTGATCACTCCTCTGTTTAGGTCTAGCAAAAACCCAAATCACGTCATAACGTCCATCCCAAGGATAAAGTCTTCATCAATATGGGCCACGAGTGCATGATGTTGGAAGCTGGTGCCGTCGATAAGAAAGTTGGCAAATGTCTCCCCGTAGACCTTGGTGTAATCTCCGGTAGCCGTCTTCAACGTCCATGACGATGGTTGGATGGATGCCTTTACCGTCTGATACTGACTCTGGGCTCAAAATAGATCATCATTGAACCTGTGTCCAGAAGTAGACGCTTCAACTTTCCATTCACCACACCACCCACGTTGAAACTGTCCGATCTCCCACCCAGAGATGCAACAGTCGCACTTAAACCTGGAGCTTTCTTCGTGCAGGTTGACGGTTGCTGAAACGCATCTCGAGACACTTGACCAGCTCATCGTAGTTTCGACGATCCGGCAAGGGAATGGTCTGTAAATTTTTCAAGGTATTACAGAGCAAAGCGAGACTCAACATTGCTGCCTTGGTAACCGTGGACCATTGGTGTACCATTGACGCTGTCTCAAAGAGTGCCATGTATTCATCCCATGGCATCTTACCATCAAATGAGGGTAGGCCAGAGTGTCCAGCGGGCATGGGTATGAACTGCACTGGAACCTGGACCTCAGCTTGCTCACCAAGCAAGCCTACACTACACCCTTTACTTGGCTGCTTCGAGCCCTCTTCTAACAGTTTAATGCATTTGGCTGCTTCCTCTAATTCACTCTTAAAGTCAATTTCTACATTCTGTATTCTTCCTTCTAGGATTTTAGAATTTTCTTCAATTTATTTTCGAAACTTTTACAAGTTTCTCTCAATTCCTCTTTCAAGTTCTTAGAGTTCTCTTCTAACTTATCTGCCATGCTTTCTAACTTATCTCCTAAGATTTTAGAACTTTCTTTCAACAACTTACTTATATCACTGGTGCCGCAGGTTGTCTCAAATACGAGGCTGTGTGGGTCTCCGCCAGCATCAATAAGGGCCTGCCTTAAACGTTGCTGAAGCACTGACTTTATCCCTGACATGTCCATTTTGTGCTCCTCCAGTTCACGCTTTAAATCGTCCATTTTTAGTTCACTTTGCCTCACTAATTTTGAAGCCATGTTCACTGCCAAAATGACACACAAATTTATTTATAAAGTTATTATCGCCTTATCCCAACTTCTAACGCCAATTTGTCCTGTTCACGTAGTTCAAATTATAAGGCAACAAATTACTTTTCACCCTTCTCTATTTATTTCACCAATCCAGTACAAAACTATTTGTCATCTTACCATCTTGGTTCATCTCTGGTCACTTTTTCCATCAACAACTCTCTGACAAAGAAAACACAGCTATATCATTCTTGTTTTTAATCCAGACCTGGTCAAGAAGAGATTAGAGTTCCAGATGGCTCTCGCATGACTTAGAAGCTGGTCAAACTAACGAGAGCAAGGCGAGGCGTGGACCACTGGTGTGCCATTGACGCTGTCTCAAAGAGTGCCATGTATTCATCCCATGGCATCTTGCCATCAAATGAGGGTAGACCAGAGTGTCCACTTTTAGGTCACTTAGGCTCACTAATTTTGAAGCCATGTTCACTGCCAAAATGACACACAAATTTATTTATGAAGTTATTATCGCCTTATCCCAACTTCTAACGCCAATTTGTTCTGTTCACGAGGTCCAGGTTCCAGTGCAGTTCATACCCATGCCCGCTGAGTGAATTCAAAATGGAATAAAGTTTGAGCGTTAAGGAACATGGGCTAGACAATATGACACAAGAAAAAAGAATAGAGAGAGCAGGTAGATTTAACATGTATATTCATAAATTTTCATGTCATACAGGTTAACAATTTGAGATAACATAAGTGTTTCTTACAACAAAAATAAGTGTATAGATCTGTACATATGAAGAACAGGTACATGCTTGAAAGTACAATTTAATTAAGTTGCTTTGTGCAAAAAGAAAATTAGTAACGCAGCTTATAAGCTAATGGCTGGCAGGGAGCAAATCCTACCATACCGAGGAAAAGAAAGTAGGGGAAACTGAAGAAGTTACCGAGAAAGACATAGCCTATAAAGGGAGCTAGTAGCGAACATGGGCCTAATCCTGAAGTACCCTATGAAATAGAAATGCTTGGGTAGTTGCCAAGCTGCAACATAAATGTTTGCAAAGTAAATGCAATGGCAGACACAGGATGCGTGAACTGCATGTAAGTTAATCATTAAAGATTTCCTAAGAAATGGAGATGGCAGAAGCAGGTAGGCAAGTAGGCCTATTATCTGCAAGTAAACCTTGAAATGTGAAGTACACAAGAAAGGTGCAATGACAGATGCAGATATGCACAAGAAATAAAGAGATTATTCTCAAAAGGGGAAAAAAAATAAAAATGGCTAAAGCCAGCAGATATGTTATACCACCTAGAAGGAGTGGGAAGAAGAAAACCACGATATTAAAATTGAGGAATCTTCTAAAACAGGTTTGTATAAAGCTAACATGATAGAACAGACAGAAAGTGAAATATCACTGAGTACAGGTTATGTAAGAATACTTATCTTTAGAACAAAGTGTGGGTAACATCCCACGTGTGAGTAGAACACTTGAGTACAAAGAAGATGACATAGTTCATGTCAATTTGTGGTTGTTTTCACAAAAGTATTTAACTGATTTCACTGATGTCACGTAGAACACTTGTTGAGTAGTAAGGATGACCTTAGCTATAGCAAAAGTTAAAGACTTGTAGCATGAAGACGAAGTGATAATATTCACTTAGTAAGAACTTGCGTAGGAATAGATTTCCGTAGCACTTGAAGATGTATAATTGACATCTCAATGTTCATGTCGCAGGAACACGTTGAAGGTGATTTAAGTTAGATCACTTGAACATGTCTTTGAAGACATGGCGAAGGTTATGTATAAACACTTCTTGATGCAGAATTTAAGTATGGTACATTTAAACAACTTGCAGTTTTTCGTCCGGTATGCAAGACGGTTGGTTAGCCTGGCAGCTAACGGGTAAATCACGAAGTATAAGACATGTTGTCTTGTAGAGCAACGAGTTGTCACTAGAAGAGAGGTTAAGTCCTGGACGACATATCGCAGGTGTGGCTAGGTTAGCCAATGGTGACGATCAAGAACGGTGACGACGAGAAAGTACAAAGAGGAAGGGTAGACCAGCCTCTTAAATAGTAAACAAGCCAAGGTTCTCGAAGCTTCGCTGGCCGAGAATGGAGACATCAGGCCACGTTGTAAGGAAGAAGCGCGGTGATTGGCTGGAGCGAGGCCACGTCATGGCGAAGGCCAATAAGCGCGTAGCTTACAGAGACCAGTATGCCTTGCGGTCTCAAGTCGTGAAGAATGACCTTAACACTTGGAAAAATGTCTTAGAGGCGATATATCACTTAAACACTAATAAGTAAGTACGTAAATCATTTTAAATATGTTTAGTTTAAACAAGAAAGTGAAACACAAGATGAACTGTCACAAGCACATGGTGATGAAAATGAGGTTATGAAAAATCAAATTCTGGTCTGACTTTTGACATTATCAAAACTTACAAAATAAACAAATTAATTATTCGCAAATGCGAACAAATGAGTTGGAAATGGTACAAAGAAGGGCTGGCTTTGTACTCAGTGACTTTAATCCCAAGAGCAGTGTGACCCGTATGTTAAAGAAACTTGGGTGAGAATCACTTGAGCCTAGGAGGATGAAGTCAAGACTTGGTGTTATGTACAACACATATACAAATCAACCAGCATGGGGTGAACTTAGCAAACGTATGGGCAAGTCCACTTACATGAGTAGGATTAGGAGTAGGATGAGTAGATCATTCTTTCAAAGTTAAGGGCCAACTACAGAGTACATATTATGGTAAATATTATTTCGTATACTATGCCATTGACAACTGGAAAACTCTACCTTCCGCAGTCTAGAGCCTTTCCCCAAACATATAGGTGTGTTTAAGAAAAGACTGACGATTTGTGTATATACTCCAGTTTAATTATTATTGAATTGGTATGTATAATTATTGTTTATTTGTTATGTAAACCCAATTTGCCACCGGGCGTCACACCCCTAATTGCTAATAAATAAATGAATGAATGAATTACGAGTAGATTTGTGATTGCTCCCATCTAGCAGCATAGGAATGAATGAAAATTCATACGCTCACTATATTACTAGTGCCCTCTTCCCAATAATCAACTGTGATTTCTCATATCATTCCTGTAGTACAATATTAGTAAAGTAGTCGACACAAATGATAAATCTTAATGAAAACAAATTCTAAAACACTTCCCTTAAGTCAAGTCTCGAACCCCAATTCTTTCAATCAGGAATCCAACGCGTTACCATTTCAACCACGGAGACATGTACACTTAATCAAGTGCAGGAAACCTCACAAAGATAGAAAGTGAGAACTTAAGCGTTGGACACTTGACTCTCTTTATCTAAAATGGTCCTACTGGTTTGAATGCTATTCTTTAGTAATCGGGCATAAGGAAAAATAATGTTCACGTTGAAGGGTGATCAATTTTGTTGTTGTGATGGTTTTGACATGTGCAACAGTTTGCTTGAGCCACCGCCAGCTTGATCGCATCCCCTAGCCACGTGTGCATCCACTGCATCATGGGTAGCTGAAACAACATTACCTTAGGCTGGTATTACACTATCAAAGAAATTTGTCAAAGAAATTTCATTTCATTTTTTTCATTTATAAAACTGAACTTTCATAAAAGTTATACAAAGCAATAATCACACCATTACACTACATCAAATATTCTATCATAGTTCAGCAAAATGGGTGAAGGACAGTTCCTTGTTCACTTTATTGTATTACGGTAGTTGAAATTCTGTAGTGGCAACACCGGTATGTAAAAGAAACGGAAAGATAAACTTAACATCTATGGGTTAAACCAGTGGTCGCCAACGTGACAAAGATATTTATACGAATAAAATCTTGTTGATCGAGCTGCAGTACGAGGACTTGAAAATTACATTAATATTTAATTATTACACTGCACCCGGGAAACTGGAGCCGTTTCATGTTGATGATTTATTCATGTTGATGATGATTTAATTATTAATAATTTTGTTGAAATGAATGATGATGACGTTCGAAAAAACTACTGTCAGAGCAATGAAAATTGAAACATACGAAGTAAAAGAAGTATGCATTAGGTGGGATTCGATCACTGGTCCTCTCATACTGGAGTCGAGCGCTCTCCTCATTCCGCCAACTAGACACTTGCCTATTGCGGTTGGTTACATGTATTACCTATGGGTAAAGATAAGTGCTTATTTACACTCACTTGTAATATCATAAGTGAAATTGATGAATTATAATACAAATATTATAACATAAAATACACTACTATCCAGGGGCAGATGACCTCGTAGTTCTGCCCCTTAAAACAATAATAACTAACACTACTGTTCGCGGCTTATTTCAGCCTATTGAACTATTTAATTCCTATTTATATCCTGAAATGTGCGTCCTTTATGTGCAGGGCTTACAGCCTCGGCTATTTTTACCTACACTTCGTATCTGTTATTTATGTCTTACATTGTATACCATTCATTATGTAACTTATTATGTAACATTACATGCAGTTCACACTCTTGATAAGAGCATCTTTGTTGTGGTAATATTCCAGCTGTTATGATCTGCCATTTTGGTTTGAATCTTTTATCAAAGATAGCATGATGCTCATACATATTATAAAAGAAATTTTATAAAACCACCACCTTTTATAAAGGATTTCCCCATTACACTGTCATATCTTCTATCAAAGATCTTTGACAAATTTCTTTGATAGTGTAATACCAACCTTATGGAGCTACGAGAATGAGGAATATCTTAACGAGACTGAGGAGTATCAAACAGTGATATTCTCGCGGTTATGAGGTGTTCTCAGTGCAACTTTACGAACATAAGAATGAGGAATGGTTTACATCTCGGGGTTATAGAGGGCTTTGATTTGCACATGCAACGGCTGACATGAGTGATTTTTTCTTTTAATTGACACTGTCGACAATGCCGAGGAAAAAGGAGTTCCAGTATTATCGTGACGTAACATAGTTCCGGTATTATCGAGACTTGAGATTCTCACGATGCATAGAGACCTTACCTTGAGTGTGCTTGGTGGGGGACGATACTGGGCATACGGCAGCTTATGATACCGATCGGAACTAGAGCTAATTTGCCCAGCTCTAGTGCTCTCCATCGTGACCACAGGGAAGCATAGCAAGAGTTGGACATCACGTGATGAGTCAACCAACTCCAACACTGCCCGATGCCATAATAATTGGAAGTCGCGCTGGACCGCATTTTGACTTTCAAGCATCACTGCGCCAACACCAAGTGAAAGGCCCGCGCTTGGAACATCATTATCAGGAAGCTAAGAAGCACAGCCTGGGCCGCAAATCCTCAAAACCAAGAACATCGGCCTTGGTACTCTGTGTCTGCCTCAGCATACACTGCACCAGCATGGAATGCCTCTGCTCATGCGAAGCAGGTTGACGTCACTATTAACAAAACCACGTGGATCATTACAGGGTGCCTTAAGTCGGTTGCATTGTTAAACTGTACCCTGTTGTTAGGATAGCTCCTCCTCACATCCAAAGAGACATTGCTGCAGATGTGGAGAGGACAAAGAACAATTTGTGGCACGTAGGCTGAAGTCCAGGAAGAGCTTCTTGAACAAGAGTCTTGATGGGATTGTAGAAAATGAACTGCATTGTAGAGTGGATGACCAAATTGAACCACACCGATTTCCCAGTGAAGGAGGAAATGGCTCCCGGTAGAGAACTGCCCTTCCCAGTGTGCAGGACACTAAAGTGTTAGAGTACCAAGATAGAGACCAACCTGTGTAAATGGGAAGTGGATATCCTATGCGAGTGCAGTGCTGTTCAGAATCTGAGTCACCTGCTGATCTACCCCCAGCTAGGTCGATGTACAATGGATGACAATTTGGCCAGACTCAGAAATGGAACAAATTAGCACACTCCAGGGACATCTCTCCTTCACCTCTTGTTGCAATACCTCTTCATTTAGTACTCGTATCTACCCATCATCATTGGCTATACCAAATTACACAATTCTCTACCCAACCCAGTACCACCTCTACATCTTGAATCCTGAATGGTAATGTACCATTCAGCAGTAAGAAATCTGGGAGTTATTTTTGACACTCTTGTTATCGTGGCAGGATCACACAAACATGATTCTGAAAAGGGTTGCATCGTCATTATATCAAATTAGGTGAATATACTTCTACAGTATTTGCTGCAATATGTACAGAAGAGACTGATTCAGAGTTTGATACTACCCGTTTTTGACTATGGATCTATTATTTTCCATGGTCTGGGATAGGTCCTCGATACAAAATTGCAAGGAATGCATAATGCTTGCATGCGGTTTGTTCTCAATGTACAAAGAGAGTCTCATATAACTCCATTTCATTTTCAGATTGGTTGGCTAAATTTAAAAGAACTATGACAATGTGCCATGGCCCTGACTGTGAAAAAAATAATTAAATTTCAAAATTCAGTCTTATATTTACAGCACACTTAACTCCCATTGTGTAGGTGCATAACTGTGCGAATAGACACACTGCACAAATGCTCCAGATACCTCATCATAGAACCAAAATATGTAAATGTTCATTCCGTATTTTCTTTGTTAGTATTCTCTGGAATAAATATAAATTGCACCAGTATTCAGGACCTACCATCAGAATGATAAAACACCCCCTTCATGGTAATCTATGAGCTATGCAATTATTATGATCAATGTGAACATTCAATTGTTTTAAAGAAACTGAAACCAAATATGATTCTTCTGTACTATTTACAAGCCATGTAACTTGATTCTAAAAATGTCATGAAAAACTTTAACTTGATACTAAAAATGTCATGAAAAACTTAAATAATCTAAGCTAAAAGTAGCAGGGAATCATTTTACATCAGCAAAAATCCAACGATTATCCAGAAGTAATAACATAATACTATGAACTTTTATCAATTGAATCTAAGCTCCTTGCACTAAAGCGCTTTCTAGTAGAGAAAGGAGAAACTTTTTGTCTGGCGGAAAATCCCTAGATTAATTTTGCCATTATGAACACGGCCTACCGAATTCAAATGTTTTCTTTAACATGCCAACAACGTATGACATGCGTATCGTGATTTTTGTCGCCTTTCAAAAAAATCACTTACCTTGGCCAGGAGCGAACCTGCAAGCTTGGGGTTGGTAGTCTGACATGATAACCACACACCCACTATGACAAGCATCATTCTCCTGTAACACCACATTTCAAATGCCTCAGTTTTTTTCTCCTTTTTGTTGCACCAAAAGTCCAAGTTTTATTTCCATATAGCACCACTCTCTAGACAAAGGCTTTCAAAATAGACTTTCTAATACCTAAATCTATATGTGATATCAACAGATTTCTTTTCTGTAGAATAGCTGTCCTTGCCTATACTTACCTGCTTTTTATATCATTGCCTCATCCACAATTACTTCTTTTGCTTCCCATGTATCAGAATACTTCTACTTCCTTTAGCCTTTCACTTGCCAATTCAATGTTAGTAGGGGTATCTGATTTCATTATTTGAAAGGAAAATAATATTTTCATGACTTCTTTCAAGACTGTCCATACCATATAGATAGTCGACAATGTCATCAGCAAATCTCAAGAGTTATAATAATTTAACATTGAGTCTTTAGTCCTATTCTAAATTTCTCTCTTATTTCCTTAATTGCTTGTTTAATGTATAGATTGAAAAGTGTGGACTTTAAATTTCAGCCTTGCCTCACACTTTTCTGAATATCTGCCTTTCTCTCATGAACTTTAACTAGATTGTCAATGTACAAGGGATTACATATTTCTAGCAATGGACAATGTTGTCTCAGCCATTAATGCTCGGAAATTTCAAATTTGATCGGACACGTAAATGAAATCGATTAGCACACTCCCGACACATATCTCTGCAGCCTGCAGCCAGGGACTGCTTTCTTCTCAAAATCAGAGGGCACCTCACCTGTCTCGTAAATCCTATGTTCTAAGTATACTGGCCTAATCAGACTTTCATCATCTATGCAACTTGGCAACGTAGAGTCGGTACATCACCTATTCCTTTGTTCCTACTTTGGTTTTCCAGTGCCCTATCACATTCTGATTTCAATGTTAAATTTACTTCATCTTCATCAATTTTCTCTTCCCTTTCCATTACATGATCCTCAATATCCTTAAGCCTGTACAAACTTTCTATGTTTGTTTTCCATGGAAATGTTAGAAGCCATGCTTTGCATCCATCTACTTTTTCTTCTCTATTAGAGGTTTCACAACTCTCTATGTTTGCTTTCCATGGAAATGTTAGAAGCCATGCTTTGCATCTTTCTACTTTTTCTTCTCTATTGGAGGTTTCGCATCTGTGTCCCTAATGTTGTTGTACTTTGCCTTACTTTCCCCGAAAATACTCTCAATCCTTCGATAAGCAAAATCTACTTTTCCTACCTTCAAAGAGTCTTCTGTACTTGGCACATTTCTCTTTCAACCATTCCTAGCGCAGTCAGCTGGCATTGGAGGGTGCGCAAATGCGAGGGAGCCATGCCAGTAGATTTACTGGCACGTTAAAGATCCCCTTTGGGGCGAAATTCCGGCACCCTGGCATCTCTAAAAGCCAGAGTAGTTAAAAGGGACGTAAAACCAATAACATTAATATTATTATCTTTCAACCATTCTTCTTCTACTTTCTTGCATGTTTTGTTTACCTCACTTTTCAGATGTCTGTATCTTGCTTTTTTCCCCCATTCATCTCGTGTATTCTTGTGCATCTGCCTTTCATCCATTAATTCTAGTATATTCTGTTTTTCTATCTATTCCTTCCTTTCTACCAATATTTTCCTCTGTGGAAAGCAGTCCCTGGCTGCAGGCTGCAAAGAGATGTGTCGGGAGTGTGCTCATTCTTCTGTATTGGTAAGTTTGTTTAGGATTTTTTATTTGTCCTTTCCTGATACTCTTGTTGAATCTTCCATTCACAGCTTTTTCTTTCAGTTAGTCTATTGGCCATCTACCGGTATTTAACTTGACTTTTTTTTTTGGTTTCTTCAGCTTGAATTTGCATTTCATAACCAAACTATGGTGAGAGTTTGTCAGCCCCAGGAAATGTTTCACAATCAAATATCTGGTTTGGAATTTCTGTTTGACCATGGAATCATCCTGTATGTGTATATTCTTCATTTGTGGTTGTTAAATAAATTTGTGCTCGGTGCAGAATTCTATCAGCTTGTTTCCTCTATTATTCCTATCATCCAATCCATATTTCCTTCGCTTTCTTTTCTTTCAACATTCCAGTCTCTCGTTACTTTATTATTTTAGTCGCACTTAATATTCCTCAGAAGTTTATCTATTTCTTTGTAGACCTGTTCAACTTTTTCATCATTTGCTTGACCAGTGGTAGATATATAGACTTGTACTCTGTTGGTACACTTAGTTATCATGTAGATTTTAGCTATAATAAACCTTTTACTATATTGCTCATAACATGCTACCCGCTGTCCCAGTTTCCTCGTCAATGTAAGACCTAACCCTGGATAACCAAAGTCTATCTATCTATATACTAGCTCTAACCGGCATGCGTTGTAATGCCATTCAAAGAAAGTGTTGGCGATGTGACTTTGTTGAACTGCTTTTGGATTCCCAATAATTTTTTCTTCTTCGTTAACCACCTCTAAAATATTATAAAATTGATTTACTATCTCAGAAACATTCATGGGAGTGTGCTCAACAACTCACCAAAGTTTCATTGCAATGAAATGAATGGTATATGAACGCATACAGGTCTTTGTTGAAACGATTCGAGCACTGTCACCCATTTGTTGAATATACTCGTACGCTACCAATTGTAAAATGGATTTACTAAGTCGAAAACCTTCCCAGGCGTGTACAGAACATCTCACCCAAGTTTCATCGCTATCGGACGAATGGTATTTGAACGTATACGGGACTTTGTTGAAACTCTTTGCGCGTCTTCGCTCATTTGTTGAATCTACTCGTGCGCTACCTATTGTAAAATGGATTTACTAAGCCTGAAACCTTCCCTGGAGTGTACACAATAACTCACCCAAGTTTCATTGCTGTCGGACGAATGGTATATGAACGCATATGGGACTTTGTTGAAACGCTTCGCGCGGCTTTGCTCATTTATTGAATCTACTCGTGCGCTACCTATTGTAAAATGTATTTACTAAGCCTGAAACCTTCCCTGGAGTGTACACAATAACTCGCCCAAGTTTCATCGCTATCGGACGAATGGTATATGAACGCATATGGGACTTTGTTGATCACTTCGCGCGTCGTTGCTCATTTGTTTAATCTACTGTACTTGTGCGATACCTATTGAAAAGTGGATTTACTACACCAGAAAACTTACCTGAAGTGTACACAACATCTCACCCAAGTTTCATCGCTATCGGACGAATAGTATATGAACGCATACGGGACTTGGTTGAAACGCTTTGTGCGTAGTCCCTCATTTGTTGAATCTACTCGTGTGCTACCTATTGTTAAGCGGATTTACTACGCCAAAAACTTTCCCTTAAGTGTACATAACATCTCACCCAAGTTTCATCGCAATGCGATGAATGGTATATGAACGCATGTGGGTTTTCGTTGAAACGAATCGCACACCATTTTATTGAAGCTACTCGCGCGCTATCTACTGTGAATTGGATTTACTATGCCTATAACTTTCCTGGAAGTGTGCTAAACAACCCACCAAAATTTGGTCTCAATCTGATGAATTGTAGGCTATATGAACGCCTCGCCAACACTCATTTGTTTAAACTACTCGCGTGCTCTGTATTGTAAATTGGATTAACTATGCCTATAAAAAATACAAATAAAAAAAATTAAGTATTTTAATGATTTCTATACCGGTAGTGGAGAGCGCCACTCGCATCCAGTCGGCCGTGTCTCGTCAAGAGCTACTGTTGCCTGGAAATGACTTGCCTTGCTCATTCCTTCATGAGTTTATTTTAGCTGTCATTTGCGTTACGTTTTATAGTGACTTGTATTCTCTTTGACGTTTTATGTCACGTCACAGGATTTAAAAAAAAAGTATCCTATGTCCGTCTCCTGGTTCTAAGCTACAGCCACACCAATTTTCAGCCAAATCGGTTCAGCCGTTCTTGAGTTATAAATAGTGTAACTAACACGACTTTCTTTTATTTATATAGATATAAAGCTCAATATTTGTCTGTCTGTCTGTTATTTATACAAATCTACACTGTTTCACCGATCTGAACCAAAATTTGAACACTTACCCTTTGGAACCGTGTGGGTAACCCTGTCCACTTTAAATTTCAGACAGACCAGTCCATTCCCTGCATTTAGGCCCTTTAGCACAAATCTACACCTTATTACCCAATTGCATTGAATTTTACATACGGGCAGATGACCTCATAGTTCTGCCCCTTAAAACAACAATAACTAACATATAAGGTGAGTTGGGGTAAGTGCATACCCTAAAAATGGAAGTGCAACTTTGAATTTTAAATGTTACTAAACTAATTGCAATACCAAAACAAGACTTCTTCTGCATATTGACTGGTTAATTGTGTGTGACTACAGCATCTTGAATGTATGCTTCGAGAATGTATATTCCATTAGGAAATTAAATATCACTATAATGTCCAGGGTACGCACTTGCCCCGTGATATGGGGCAAGTGCATTTCTAGCCTATATTCTTCCATTAGATGTATAACACAAATTCGTGGGGCAAGTTCGTGTTCTCTACTTATTAAGCTATTAAATGCGTATTTCAGGATTTATAAAGTTATGTTTTCTATTAAATTCTTCAACTTAGTATGTTGGGATGTGTAAGACGCAAAATTACAGCCATTGGAAGAACATCACAAGAATATGAAAATTAAAGACAAAAACTGGAGTTTACTTACATTTATTAGTAGGTAAGTTGCTTAGGATTCAAAGCAATTTATTTACTTATCAATAACAAACGAACTAATCCCGCATACTTGTTCTGACGGGGCAAGAGCAACCCCTGATGTTTTCGTAATTAGTAACGTGGTATTTCTACGATTAAATATGTTAATGAAAAGAGTATACTTTTAGCTTTTAAAGTTACCACAAATTAATTTATTACAATGAAAGATGGTCCAGATACAACGTGGATTCGGAAAGCACAGTGAACTCTGATGGTTAGTTGACAGCATTACTTTTGGAACTGTCCTATACATCTGCGTGTTAATCGACTTCACCCGCGACATCTAGTGTTAAACGAACGCAAGACAAGTTCCCCTAACTCCCCAAGAGATGGCACAACGAGTTTCCAACGGACAAATATATTATGGACCCGTGATGTTCTTGCCCCAACTCACCTCTTAACTATAATTTTACATACGTACCCTTTGAAACCCTGCTGGTATCACTGTCCACTTGAAATTTCGGACAGACCATTCCATTCCCTGCTTTTAAGCCCTTTAGCACAAATCTACACCTTTTCACCTAATTGTACCGAACTTTACATACTTACCCTTTTGAACCCTGCGGGTAACACTGTCCACTTTAAATTTCGGACAGACCATGCCATTCCCTGCTTTTAGACCCTTTAGCACAAATCTATACTGTTTCACCTAATTGCACCGATTTTTACATACTTACTCTTTGAAACCCTGCTTTTAACGCTGTCCACTTGATATTTTGGACAACCCTCTCCATTCTGTCCTTTTAGAATAAAATACAAAAGGAACTTGAAAACCACGTTTTAAGGCCCTATAACCAATCATGTCCGTAGTAGTGTAACTATAAGAATATATTAAGTCGCTTGTTGGTTGGCAATGCAGGCTGCATCACTTCGCTCCTACCAGTGTTCTGGTGCAGAATTGCGAAAATGGTTACATATTGCAGTCACGAGGAGTAATTAGTGCAAAAGGATTTCTTAGACCCCTTGAAACAATTATCATCATGAACATATTATGTCTCTGTATAAGTGTGATGGTGTTGGTGCAGTACATTGAGGTTATCAACTGCAATAAGCGTTGGTGCTTTCAAATTTACTTTCATTTATTCTGATCCTTATTCTTCAGCGCTATGTGGCAATAAATGACACTAATGCTACCTCAGGAGCTCGGGACTACGGAAGTTTTCCAAAGTGCTCTAATTATTTTCCAATTACGCTATGCAACAAGACGACACTGTTGGTCTCTACTTTTCTAACATCCAATGGAATATAGACCATAGGCAGTGTTATTTATTTCACTTACTCCTCTTTCTAATCATATTTTTCAATTCGTTCGTAAATTACGTGTCAGTACTGTAGTTAGTAAATAGCTGTTTCCCTATTCATTATTATCATTATCATTACGGGAAAATGGCCTTAATGTTACATCCATTATACTGTACTACTTATCATCCCCACTACCACCCACAAAAAGTTATATATATATATATTTTTTTTCTGTTTAAGTAACATGTGCCAGTTCTGTAGTAGTATTCATTATCATCCATAAAACAAATAAACCACCGGGCGAAGCAGGGCACTACTGCTAGTTTGATATAATGCTAGTAATCCTGTAGTCTCCTGACCAGAAGTTCTTTTCTTCCCGCCAGCATACTTGACTAATTCCAACCAAATCCTACTTCAGCCTATCAATTTCCGTTTCCAAGTTCTCTAACCTACCACCACCCGCCAGACTTCTAACATTCCACTCTCCAACCCATAGAATGTCATATTTACACTTTGTCACTCTTGTGATGGTAACCCTGTTTTGTGTAGACACCACACAGAGATATTAACAGGGGACTACTGTAGTTTATCTCTGAATTGGAATTTTACTGAGTAGGAGGCCATTATCACCTGTAATTATGTATAGAGAGGTGCGTATTGTCGGGAAAAAGCTTAACTGCTGTAGTTACCCCTTGGTTTTAGCCTTGCAGTAGTATGCAGTCTATTAATATGTCTTTTTCCTGCTTAATAAACAAAACTGATTATTATGGAACGGTTTTATCTACAATAAATGCTATGAACTTCTTTCATTTTATTTTGTCTGATTTTACATTGTCTGATTTTTCATTTAAATTTAGAAGGCATGTGTTTCAGTCAGTGTTTTTTGCTTCTATAGCTTTTTGTAATGGTTTTCATATTACTTCAGCTTCTCTTTCAAATATATTACTGTGTCAATATTTGATAAGGAAGGATGCAGGCCGCAGTTCGCTGTGTGAAGAAATGATTGGTTTCAAAATTATAGCATTATTCAGTTCGGTACCTGTCACTACAATGTCTAGTAGATTAGAACTAGGTGTATTCTCTTGTCTCCTTCTTTTCGAAGGCTCTCGGTGGCTAAAAATTGTGGGAACGACATTACATCTTAGAACTATTTCCCATCCTCTCGTACCTAACCCCACATGTGCTGCTCAAAGTGTGCCTAGTGAAATAAAAATAACCTGTTGGACATTCAAACTGACAATATTGCGGGTACTGAGAATACCTTGGAAAATATATTAAGTTGTATGTCCTGAACTGACTTCACATAAACACGATATACTGGTAGGAAACCACACTTCTTTTTTAAACATGACAGTTTATTTCTTCCTTCTAGTTGTGTCCCTGAGAAATACTATCATGATAAATACGTTCTCCGGCCTGTTCGTACAGCTGAATGCACAACAACCCATCATTTTTCACCAACTATGCAAACTACACCATTAAACATGCTAGGTTGACATGTGGTGCCTCGCGCGTAACTTGTGACACAGCCAATCAAAAATCAGCACCTACTTGGCCACACTTTATCAATATAGTCACTGTTGTATGGCACACCTTACCAAGAAACAAACAGTGAGTGGCCTCATTATGTGTTGGCTCTTTCTTTCTTTCTTTCTTTCTTTCTTTCTTTCTTTCGATCTTGGGATTTGTGCTATTAACTTTGAACCATTATATCCAATTCTGTGCTTATTTCCCTATGCAATATTTACAGTATTGTCTATTACATCTTGAAACAACCCATGCATAAGAAGTATGCGAATATAATTTTATCGCACAGATCACAAGTCTCATTTTCCGTTTGTGTAATTAACCCTAGAACCGGCAAGCGTGGATGGATCGACGGTTTTCCCATTTCTGTAGCGTCAGAGTCGATTCTTCGACGCTTTTTTATTTCTTCATTTAGTAGCTCTGTTCCGCTGAGAGATGGCGTGACATGCCTTGTCGTGTGTTCCTAGAAGTTCACAGATGCTTCTTACTCTTCTTAGTCGCTTTCATCCATTGGAACAATCTCCTTGTATAAATTTCCTTGGAAGCAAATGAGGAACTCGCTGCCATGCGAACCAAAACATATCATGTAATGGCGCTGTATAATTATGTTATCGCTACCGCTCTTATTTTGAGAATGTAATTATTATATGTATTAGGGAGTTAGAAGTGCACCTTTGTTGTTATAATTTCCGTCTAAAATATTTTAGTTTCAGTTGGCTTGCTTGTATGTAGCATAACAGCTGTAATAACATTTACAATAACGTAAGTTCGTTGACGCACTTGGGTTATAGGCATAAATGGCTCATGGAAGATATATTTTTTGGTATCAATCAAACAAATATTATTGCATAGACTTTAAACTTTCACACATATTATGTACATGTATGTGCATAATTTTGTATATCTTGGATTTAGTGTTTCATGTTTCATCTCACATTTTTGATTGTTAGAATTTTGATATTGCTCATGAAATAATAATTCCACCATTTTCATTTCACAATTTCTTTTTTTATCAAGCTTCGCAGCCAAGTTAACATTACCATCTGAATCCGTGATTTATTAGCCTTTCAACGACATGCAACAGTGTCATGGAGCATTGTTCACAATAGGTTGAAAATAAGAATCCACTTGGTAGGAAAATATCACACAAATTGGCTGCCGGTACAGAATTTCACATTGCCGGTTCTAGGGTTAATAGAATAACATAATGTGATTATAAACAACATACATTTCAGCCTCAACTGTAAAAGTTGGAAAGTAATCAGAGCTCTATTGTAGTTATAATATCTTTTAGTGGTTGTTGCTGAACCATCTCAGTCTGCTGGGTAAAGGGGCCCGTGTAACTAAGGGGTTAGAGCTGTCATAAATTAGTGGCGTTGAAATGTTTGTAAATGTAAATTAAAAATAAAATGTACCTAAATGAATGCTCAAAGAATTTCTAAGTGTAGAATCTTTTGTGTCTTTATGTTGCACGTAAATAACGCATACCATTACAAATCAGTTACGATGCGTGTTGTTCTAATATTTTGTTTGAGTAGAAAGAATCGTAAGGTGAAAAGGAAGGATATTTTCATCCTATGGAAAACAGTGGTAACCGAAATTTTTAGAGTGGCTAATGGCTTCATTCTTGAAATTGCATCATGACCTGACAACACACTAGAAACATGCTTGCCTGCAGATGATCCAATAGCACCTACTTTATATGAGTGGGGGCAGTTCAAATTCTGTTTTTACTCGTGGGACTAAACAAATCAAACATAAGAAATGGCAAGGTAACCTAAATTTTACCATCAGTCTTTTCCGATATCATAACAATAATGATTGAAGCTCTTGTACTGATTGTATATCTTTGTATTTTTTTTTGGTTTGTGTATGAATTGTCTAATTATTGTGTATTGTCTTGTTGACAGATACAGGATCTGTATGAGGACTTCCATGTCACAAAGCTCCCATTATTGGAACGTGAAGTACGTGGTGCTGAGCAGGTGAAGGTGTTCTCTGAAAATCTAGTGAAGCCTTATATGCCAAAATGATACTTTTCATCAATATGGACATGTAACAAATTTTGTATATTTGGGGCTATGCCTCGATCAGCCAGGAATGATTTCTTTTTTAGGTGATATACAAACAAATCTCATACTGTAGTGATCCGATATAATGTCGGCTTTTAGAATGAGACATCACCTTGAAAATTGCATTGTAATAATTCTTGAGATTATATCAGGAATCTTGAAAAGGAAGCATACAATTAGATAATCCTCTGTATAGCCTTGCATCAGAGGGCCAAAGGGTCACATATGAAGAAGGAATGAAAGAGGTTTGTTTGTATTGGTGTGATGAATGTCATACTGAATGTAGGGTGTTGACGTTGATTTGAATGAAATGAGGGAGGAGGTGTGGTGCACTACCACAACGAAAATAATAACTACTACTCTGGAATATATTTTAGCTTTATTATGGCTTGAAGCCACATTTGTATGCTAGAGTAAATGAAATATCTTCATTATTGTTTCAATGAATTCTTAAGTTATGTTTTATCCCATGAAAATTCCTTTGTATGTACCAATTATTAACACTGTATTTTAGGTAAGAAGAACTAGCATTTTTTTTAGTATTAAATTTTTATCTAAGAATTATTCTCAGGACTTCCATGTCACAAAGCTCCCATTATTGGAACGTGAAGTACGTGGTGCTGAGCAGGTGAAGGTGTTCTCTGAAAATCTAGTGAAGCCTTATATGCCAAAATGATACTTTATCAATATGGACATGTAACAAAATTTGTATATTTGGGGCTATGCCCCTATCAGTCAGGAATGTTTCTTTTTAGGGGATATACAAACAAATCTCATACTGTAGAGACCCCGATATAATGTCGGCTTTTAGAATGAGACATCATCTTGAAAATTGCATTGTAATAATTCTTGAGATTTTATCAGGAATCTTGAAAAGGAAGCATACAATTAGATAATCCTCTGTATAGCCTTGCATCAGAGGGCCAAAGGATCACATATGAAAAGAGAATGAAAGAGGTTTGTTTGTATTGGTGTGATGAATGTCATACTGAATGTAGGGTGTTGACGTCGATTTGAATGAAATGAGGGAGGAGGTGTGGTGCACTACCACAACAAAAATAATAACAACTACTACTCGGGAATATATTTTAGCTTTATTATGGCTTGAAGCCACATTTGTATGCTAGAGTAAATGAATTATCTTTATTGTTTCAATGAATTCTTAAGTTATGTTTTATCCCATGAAAATTCCTTTGTATATACCAATTATTAACACTGTATTTTAGGTAAGATAGATATGATGCTACTGCTAAGAAGAACTTGCATTATTTTTAGTATTAAATTTTTATCTCAGAAAAATAATATTTTGTTGTAATCTGTGTAGATAGAAATTAGTTAACATCTCAGTCATAAGTTTACAGTAGTTATGTAGAGATTTGAAGCCATTCTTTTTCAGTGTTGCCTATACAAATTGTCTTTTTGTAGCTTTTCAGTCGGTCAACACGATTGTGCCCAATGAATGGGCAGGGTACAAGATATAAATACGTAAATATACTCCTGGAAAAATGTACATGTATTAGTTAATTCTCACAATTAAATGGGGCAATTGCTGAAAAGCTACAAAACGACAATTTACAGTAGTTACCAGCCCTTGATATGGACAGAAATGAAAAACTGAAATAGGATTTTCCCCATTTTCTTGCAAATTACTACGGTACCTTGGAGCTAAAGTATCAAGCATTCAAAATCAAAGACCATAAGACAGTTGATGATATACACTCATAGAAAAACATAATAGCAGTAGGAATACATGTATTTGTTCCTAAGTTATTCAACAAAAAGATGATGGAATACGTTATTGATCGAAACATAGAGCCCTTGGAACATCCAGAATGTAGATACAAGGTGGTAGAGACCACCCTGAGTGGCTGAACTCAAGTGGGTTATCGGGGATTTTACCTGTTTTTACCAGGGTGATTCAGCTAAGAGGGCCACCTCAAATACCTGCGGAACCGTTTAAGGTATAGTCATTCTGTTTTCAAATTCTTAAATCGTATTAAGGGGCTCATACAACACAGTCCATTTTCCCCCCAGCACATACGTATTTACCGAGAAACCGGTAGCAACAATGGTGTTTTAAATGGGTCTATAATGATTTCAACTAATGGAACATCTAAGAATCAAGTGACAAGTTCAGTGATGTGCTTATTTTGTAAATCCGATGAGTACTTTTTGTGATATTAAAGGTTTCCATATGTTTCGGCATTAGACAGAAAGCGATGCGCCAGCCGCTGGAATGTGGAGTACATGATTATCTTGCGTGACCCACTCCTTGTTGACAAACACACATACTAAATTTATTCCATTCTATGTATACTGTAATGTGTACATTTTCAAAATGTTCGATGATTAACTGGACTCGTAAGAATTAACATTAGACGAAACGTTTGGAATGAAATAAATGGGCGAGTTTTGTTACATTTCTGATTTTAATAATTATGTGCATTAAGTCAGTGTCGCAGGTCTGCCAGCACTAAAAAATTCCGTACTTTATTTATCCTCCTTATTGAGGGGTTTTCAAACATTTCCGCAAGGATTCAAGATGAAGTGGAGGGGGGAAAAAGGCACACGTAGGCCTACATAAGAGACTTGATTTTCATTATGTACACATTACAGTATGTCTAATGCCGACACATATGGAAACCTTTAATATCTCAAAAAGTACTTGTAGGATTTGCAAATTAAGCACATCACTGTACTTGTCACTTGATTCTTAGTTCCAGACGGTTAAATTAGTGTAGTTCAATTTAAGAAACCAAAGTTGCTGCCGGTTTCTCGGTAAATATGTATGTTCTGGGAGCAAAATGGACCATGTTGTATGAGCCCCTTAATACGATCTAAGAATTTGAAAACAGAATGACGATATCTTAAACGGGTCCATAGATATTTGAGGTGGCCCTCTTAGCTGAAATACCCTGTATATCCTGAATGTCAGTCCATATACCATTTAGAGCTTGTTGTGTTACATCCGTGCCACAGGGTGGTGAGTTATCTGTCTCAAAGACTAGTTTCTGTGTACAGATATGATCGCAGGACAGGACTGACAACGCCATGGATTTAAAATCATTCATCATTGTTCCCTGAGTAAATACAAAGATGATAGGATGTGTAGCATATTCCATTCCAGGGTTTGGGGGCGTGGTGGCTCAGCGGTCTAGCTGTATGCCTCTCACCAAGGCGGTCCGGGTTCGATTCCCGGTCAATGCATGTGAGATTTTCAAAGTGAAATGCCATGTCCTGTGGTTCGGATTCCACGTAAAAAGGAGGTCCCGTGGCTCATGATCTCAAGATTACCGGTCACGTTAAACTACAAGCTTCCTTTCCCTTCCATTCCAGGTGTTGATCCTGAATGGCACCCATCCTCGCCAGCACTGGAGAACCACCGATGTATCTCTACTTATACAAGTTACAATTCTGTAGGATGTTTTGCTAGCATGTCGTATGTCCATGCTTGTCTTCTTGGCATTGCAGACACACAGGCTGTGATCCATACACAACATACAACCTTTGATAAGGGACTTAAGTCACATGACTACAAGAAGTTCCAGGTGTGCTGTACTTGTGATCTCTCCACACACATGTTCTGTGCTGCGGAATCAGCTCGTACACTGTGTGTTCTCCAATGCATTTCCTTCAGCATTATTATGTCTTGATATGGATATACTGCTTATATGAAAATACCACCCACATTTTTTTTTTTCAAAGATTGGAAGTGAAAAATTGGAGTCTGGACATTATTTGAGTCGAGGTTGGTACCAAACTCCTCCCATTTGATTTTCGACAATGTTATTTACTTGCCATGTGGTGTGACTAGATGCTGACTGCATCTCTGAGTATGTGTGCAGAGAAATATTGCGATACTGGCTTCAGTCGACAGTGAAACTCGCATCTTGCTGTGAACTTTAAAGTTTACAATTGCAATAGTGAATCCTTATTTCTGTGCATAATAGCCCAACACTGACTGCCACAGCTGCCAAAATTGTGCCCCAATGATGGCTGGTTAAACACATGCTTTACTGCGAACTCGCTAGTTTTGCAGTGCAAGAATCTCGATAGGTTCTTGAGTTACACCTTATGTACACTAATAGCCTGACACAACTAGCACAGTGATTACCATAGCTGCCAACACTGTGTCCTAAAGATGGCCAGTGAAATCCATGTCTTACTGGGAACTCGCTAGTTTTGCAGTGTGAGAATCTCTATATTTTCTTGTGCGACACGTTATTTCTGGGTGTATGAGCACTATAATAGCCTGACACTGCCTACTACAGCAGCCAAAACTGTGCCCTATTGATGGCTGGCAATACTTATGTCTTACTGCGAACTTGCTAATTTTGCAGTGTGAGAATCGCAATAAGCTTGTGAGACATGCTAACCTTATTTCTGGGTGTATTTGCACCATATCGCAATACTGATTCTTGCTGCCTCTATCCTACTAATGAAGATCAAAGGTATAAATGTCTTACTGTGGATACAAATATGGAATGGGCCATACCATCACGGCTGCTAAAAATCACAAACTAAAAAGAGGTTTAAAAAATTTTCTTCCAAAAATTAAGTTGCGATAAATCATCTAAAGATCTCTTACCATTCAAAGTACAGACTGATTGACCTACCAATTGGTGAAGAGCCAGTCTCGTGGTAGTATCACTTCATGTTGGCCTGAACTGTTTGCCAGTTGCTGTTTTTTCTTATGGTGGAATGGCTTATTATAATGATGGCCACCCAAATGTTCAAACCTTAAATTACGACTAAACTAATCATTGGATCTCTACCAAAATTTTGGAAGAACATACCGTTCTGTGGGAAGCATCTTTTGCCCAATCTACAAGGTCATCAGCCAAATAATTTCAAGATGGCGACTAGGCGAATCGTGCAAGCATTATAATCCATAATTTATGATCCAATGAATCAATGTTCACAGTACTTGGCATGCAGGTAGTTTTATATGAACACCATCTGTTACCAACGTGATGAGTATATGAGAGTGCCTATTGCATGCAGCCGCCATCTTGAAATTATAAAATATAGAAATAAATACTGTAACTCTCAAGACTTACGAGCTACAGTAACAAAAATTAGTGATAGGTAGGACCATATATGTGGCCTTGTATGGCCAAGGCAAAAGAACACATGGCAGCTGCGCAAATTATTAGAACATTTAAATCGACAACTCGGATAGAAATTTGGTAATTAGGATGAATCTCGCCAAGAAGTGGGTGTAATAAAGAGCTCTCAATTTCATTAGTCAAAAGATTATCACACTGAATAGTGGCTATCTTGAAATTTCAAAATAAATTGATAACTTTCGGTATCCTAGAGCTATAATAACGAAATTTAGCAATGGAATTGAACCTTATAAGTCACCAAAGCAAAAGAACAATGCCTCCATAGATTCAGGAGGGCGGCTAACCATACTATTAAAGTATACAAATTAGTAGGGACCTGAAAAAAATGCATTTGCGATAAATGCGAATTTTTAAATTTCGTACAGAATCCAAGCCTACGTTAATTTTAATGTAAAAAAACAATTTTACGAGTAAATCAAAGTGCGACAAAATGCGAATTGTGACCCAAAATGCAAAAATACCAAATTAGTGCAATTTTATAGCGAAATTACTTAAAATCTGCTAATTTATTTGCAAATTTGTTTATTAAACAAAAGAAAATGTTAAGTTGGTGGCCTAATCGCTCGCTAGCGATACCTCATCTCGGACTCGCAGTGTGCTACGCATATTGGTCGATATAACAATCGATTTCTGTATCGATACGAACTTTCGACTATCTATAACTAATTCAGACAGCTGACGAACGAAACTCGTTTGTGTACTTGGCGCATCGTGGCGACTGGTGGTTTGTCGAACATGTGTACTTCACTACACGGAAAATTTTGCGGCTTGCCGCTTGAAAAGTAACCTTATTCTTTTTGTAACCTTCAAGCACTTCAAGGTTCAAAGTTTTTTTTTTTTTTCTAGGAATGGGACGTACTGCTGTAACTGGTCATGAAAGAGCACAGCAGTACGCTGATCATGGCTTTTATTGTTCCGACTCTGGAACAGTATTTTGCAAATATTGTAACTGCAGTGTTGGGTGGGAGAAGAAGGACAATATTCAGAAACACATTATATCGGTAAAACATGCTGCGAAGCGACGAGAATGCACAACAGTTTCTGAACCCAAACAAACCTCTGTTATTGAAAGACTACAGGATGCCAAACGAGGGAAGCATGACAAGGACTACTTCACAAAAGGAACTGTTGAAGTATTTGCAAAAGCAAATATTCCCTTAGAAAAGCTTGAAAATGAAACTCTTAAGAGTGTCGATTGCTGAATTTTCAAGTCAAGGGTAGCTGCCTAACGCGAGAACTCTCGGCGAAAAATATTTGCCTGGTAAGTAGGGGAAGGGCGGGCAAAGTGAAATTTTGATTTTAAATAAATATTCTTTGGCGGACCTTTCATCTGTGGACAGCTACGCAGTTGGCACTCCTGGGTAATACTGTGACCGAATGGTTTCAAGCTGTTGAGGCGCTCGTCAGCTTTAAGTGTTTTCAACAGAATAATTGTAAGTATATTCCTAGTTTTAGCAAGCCCTATCAGTGTATTGTTAATAATTTACTTTGATTCCTGTTTGGATTATGATAAAACGATATCTTGAGAACACATCGTCCGACAAACAATCCATTCTTGTTTCGTGGGAAATATTGGCGCCTTGCTATTTCCTATCACGTCTGAGCTGGCAAAGTGAAATTCACTATAGGGGGCAATGTGAAATAATATTCCACTTTGCCAGGAATATTTTAAGAATGCTTTATGTTGATTTTTACTTAATTTCAGGTATGAAATTGTTCACAAATATAAAAGGAAGACTAACCAACAGGCATGGAATGAAAACGAGATGGATGCGGCACTGAGGGCCGTTAGAGAAGGGACAGGAATAAATGCAGCAGCAAGACAATACAACGTTCCAGTTGCAACACTGTTTTGAAGACTAAAGAAGCCTGTGGGAGAAGGAGCAGTAAAAGGTTTGGAGCGGTTTCGACCAGTGTTTAGTGCTGATCAGGAAAATATTCTGGTTGAGTATCTATTGCAAATGGAATCACAACTTTTCGGTCTGACAAGATCAGATCTCAGGTATCTTGCCTTTCAATATGCTGAACAAAACCAATTCGCTCATTCGTTCAATAAAGTAGAGCAAAAAGCAGGAAAGGACTGGGAGAATGCGTTTCTAGGAAGACATGGAGAATTGTGTTTACGGCTTCCTGAAAAAACTTCAGCAGCGCGGGCCTCAGGATTCAATGACGTTAATGTGAATACATTCTTTGATCTCCTTGAAAAGTTGCATGAAACTCATCTTTACAGCCCAGATAGAGTGTACAACTGTGATGAGACTGGTATAACTACCGTTCCTAATAGGCCGTCTAAAATAATATCTCGGAAGGGGAAAAAAGCAGGTGGGCGTATTGTCATCAGCAGAGAGATTTGCGTCAGCGCTACTGGAAACTACGTTCCTCCAGCACTTATTTTTCCGAGGGTTCGAGTGAATCCAATGTTTGAAATGGGCACTCCTCCGAATACAAAGATTTTTGCGCACCCATCGGGATGGATGCAGTCCAATATTTTTGTAGAATGGTTCAAACACTTCTTGAATCATTCAAAGCCTACAGCAGAAGAGCATGTTCTGTTAATCCTCGATGGACATGCTACACATATTAACAACCTTGAAGTTATAATGATGACAAAAGAAAATTATGTGGACATTTTGGTGTTGCCTCCACACAGCACTCATCGACTACAGCCACTTGATATTGCTTTCATGTTCCCTCTCTCAGCATACTACGAACAGGCTGTAAGGGTATGGCTGAGGGAGCACCCTGGCAAAGTGGTCAGTATTCACAAGGTTGGAGCTCTTTTTGGTGATGCATACTCAAAGGCTGCCACTCTTTAGAACGCAATTTCTGGCTTCAAGAAGAGTGGCATATACCCATTTGATAGGGTTTTCCCAAAGGATTACTTCCTAGCTGCTGAAACAACAAATAGTTTCCCAAGAAATAAGGACCAAGATGCGACACCTTCAACCTCAACTACATCTACCAAGACCCTTCCAATGCCGATACGTGTTTCACCTCAAGACATCCTACCCAGTCCTCGGGTCGCTAAGACAAACGACGCTGTGCTTGACATTAGGTGCAAGAACCGCAGAGATCGAGGACCTGAAAAGAAAAAAAACAAGGACAAAAAGTAACAAAAACGAAAGCAAAGAAGGTCAGGAAACAACTCTTCCCTTCAGACAGCGAAAGCGACTTGAACCTCAAGCTGGATGACAGTGAATCCGAGTGTGCTGAATCACCCTCTTCAGATGATAACGAAGAAGACAGAAACAGTCACCACATCATCACACAAGACATGATTTATGAAGGAAGCTGGATTTCTGTTAAATATGACGGACATCTCTATCCAGGATTAGTAGTAAAGAAATCCACTGATGGGGTAGTAGTGAAATGTATGGAAAAGACACAGATGAATTTCCGATGGCCCCTGAAGGACGACCTAATGTCATATTCCTTTAGGGATATTCACATGATTATTGAGGAGCCGAAGAAGATGCGAAGAGGGTTCTTTCGCGTCCCTGAACTTTGCCACTTTGTCGATATATAGACATTTAAGTGTCAATGACATGTTTGTAAGTTTCACCAAGTAAATTAAGGAAAATTAGTGTTCAATTAATAATTATTACATCATTTCACTTTGCCCTTCCCAATATTTCACTTTGCCCGCTTATGGTCGGGCAAAGTGAAATATTACCTCCATGCAGAGAAATGAGGACTTAGGTTGGATGTGATTAGTTGCATCAGCCATTGCTGTTGAGTCTCAAATGTCATTAACACACATGTCAAATAAGTATGACTTAAATTTTTTTGCAGCACATTCCATGATGTGAGAATCTTTCCAACATTAACTATTTGCCTGCCCTTCCCCTATGGTTTAAATAAATACATTTGCATTTTGATTCTCTCTTGCTCATATAACCTATACGAAGCAAAGCTAATCCAACTTCTGTAGAGGCTAAGCTTACAGCCAGTGCTTCCATAACCTTTCCAAGACATACCTTCACCTATTAAATTGTGAAGGTAATCCAACTTCATAATATTTTATTTTCAGAAGTTGCAACTGATCACAAGAAATCAACAACTGAAGCTCTAGTTGGGAATATAATTAACATTTTTTTGTGATAAAACCACAGACAGAATGGGTTGCTGTGTTTTTGTTGTACTGTTTCAAGTGCCAACAGCAATTGAGAAGAAATTATTTGTTGCTGGAGTGAAATACTTTGAATCCGGAAATGCTACAAACTGTTCCCGTGCTGTGTTAGATTAAATGCGTGATCGCAGTGTGCAATATGATGACGTGAAAGTATTTGCAAGTGACAGTGCTCCATATATGACTCGTTATGAAACACTGAAGATCAACATTGGGGATAATTTGCTCCATGTGCAGTGTTGGGCACACAAACTTTGCCTTGTTGGTAATTGTCGGACAGCAGCTATGTCCGATTTAAATCAGGTTGTAATTAAGTATAACAAATTTAAAGTTTCCGCCTAATCAACACTCATTTATTATTTAGTTAGCTTATGGGTACATGTTTCGGAATTAGTACAATTCCTTCTTCAGCCCTTCATAATTCATATTCGGAAACATCATAGACTAAAAAGACCACGTCCATGTGAGAAACATAACACACTGATATTAAAATACTATAAAAACTAATTAAACACTTTAAAACATGACAACCTTATGGACATTACATACAATAAAGCAATAAAAACATTCCTGCTGTTAACAGTCAAATGATTAATAATCACTATTATGCACATTCTTGAAAGGTATGCGAAGGTCAAACTGTGCAGTCGTTAATTTCTTTTTGTAAATGAAAACAAAGAGCACATTGCATTAGTGTTCAGGACACAAATAACTTGCTGTACTGATAAATGTTGACACAAGTGGAAACTTTTTTCGGCACTTTATTAAAAGTGCGCTGACATGTGCTTAGTAGATGCAAAACGGAGAAAACCTTCCGATTATTAAACTTGTATTTTGCACATTAACTGAGTGTGTTTATCTTGAGCTGACAGCTCCACGGACGTGCAACGTTTAAGAGCAAAACGCCACCCAGCACCATATTCATTGACCTTGGCGTTTTGCTCTTAAACGTTGCACGTCCGTGGAACTTTCAGCTCAAGATAAACACACTCAGTTAATGTGCAAAATACAAGTTTAATAATCGGAAGGTTTTCTCCGTTTTGCATCTACTAAGCACATGTCAGCGCACTTTAAATAAAGTGCCGAACAAAGTTTCCACTTGTGTCAACATTTATCAGTACAGCAAGTTATTTGTGTCCTGAACACTAATGCAATGTGCTCTTTGTTTTCATTTACAAAAAGAAATTAACGACTGCACAGTTTGACCTTCGCATACCTTTCAAGAATGTGCATAATAGTGATTATTAATCAATTTGACTGTTAACAGCAGGAATGTTTTTATTGCTTTATTGTATGTAATGTCCATAAGTTTGTCATGTTTTAAAGTATTTAATTAGTTTTTTATAGTATTTTAATATCAGTGTGTTAAGTTTCTCACATGGACGTGGTCTTTTTAGTCTATGATGTTTCCGAATATGAATTATGAAGGGCTGAAGAAGGAATTGTACTAATTCCGAAACATGTACCCATAAGCTAACTAAATAATAAATGAGTGTTGATTAGGCGGAAACTTTAAATTTGTTACACTTAATTACAAAACGTCAACACGGAACCTGCAATGGACTCTTCTTCGAATAAATCAGGTTGTAACAATGGTCAAGTCGGCCTTTCTAAACACAAGGAAGCCCAAATATAACTACTTGCACTTTCTGAAGTCAAAATGGGGACTTAAAGGCAGCAAAACTTTTTCCATCGCCGGTACTTACTCGATGGAACAGCTGGTTTGAAGCTGTTTTCTACTTAGCGAATTATTTTCATGATGTTGTGAGTTTTTTTAAGCTACCTGACATGAAAGATGTTAGTAACAGTGGTGTTATATTTATGCGAGGCTTGACAGTTAGATATGTAGATAGGATTTATTCTGAAATAATTTTTATGAAAGAGCATGCTAGTGAACTTGTTGAACTTCTCACTCTGCTTGAGGGGTCCCAGTATCCAACCTCACATTTGCTTTATCCCAAACTTCAAAACTTATATGCTAATTTTGGTGCAATAATTCAAGGCCATTATTCTGAAGTGACAGATAATGCCTTAGCTAAACTCACAGCCTTAGAATGTGCTACAAGGAAAGATTTGTTTGTAAAAGTAGCTCAGGCTAGGAGCAAGCTTGCTATACTAAAGGCAAGTGATCCCAATCGCAAAAACTTTGAAGCCATAGCACAGATATTTTATCCTAGACATGTGGTATTGAACAATGACAAAGAAACCGATATTCAAAAACTTCCGGGCTTTACAAACATTCCGTGTCATGAAATAAGGAAGGGCTATGATTCTTTCAAGAATATTATTGAATAGCAGTTAAAACAAAATGAGGAGTGTGAGGTAGTATGTGCCTTGACTGCTGTTCAATATGAACGTGAGTCTGGCTGCGTGGCTCAGGGGTAACGTTTTCTCTTGCTGAGCCCAAGGTTGCAGGTTCGAAACCTGGCGCAGTCAGCTGGCATTTGAGGGTGCGCAAATGCGAGGGAGCCGTGTCAGTAGATTTACTGGCACGTTAAAGATCCCCTTCGGGGCAAAATTTCGGCACCCCGGCTTCTCTAAAAGCCAGTGTAGTTAAAAGGGACGTAAAACCAATAACATTATATTAATATGAACATGAACATTTTGCCAAGAGTTCTTCAGATCTTTTGTGGACACCAACAAACAATGTGGACAGTGAGCGTGTTTTGTCGCACTACAATACAGTTGTTACAGACAGAAGGTGTAACTTGAAAGAGTGCAACGCAGAGTTATTTACAATGCTTTCATTTGAACATTAAATTGTATCTCAAGTGTCGCCAATAAAGTCATATAGTCCGTAAGAATCCGGAAAGAATTAGATGCTAATTTTCCAAAAATAAATGCTAATTTAAAGGAAAATAGATGCTAAATTTTCAGGTCCCTACAAATTAGTAACTCGGGTTGTTATTGCACGATTAATTATCAATAAATGATAAAAATGGTCCGGTTAGCTCAAACAATGCCAGCGTTTCGCCCCAGTGTGCCGTTGGGCTCGTCAGTTGGTACAGACACACCTACCAATACGCGTGGCTAGCACATACTGAGAAGGCCATGCAAGACACAAAATACAAGCAGTATTGACGTCACGAGCATGCCAATGTGCTACGGGAGTAAAACTCCCTTTCATAAAAACAAAAGCCTTACCTTGGCAATCCAAATAAGGTTTTGAATATTCCCGAAGGGAATATAATGTAGTTTCCATTTGAGCGGATGAATTATCAATAAATGATAAAAATGGTCCGGTTAGCTCAAACAATGCCAGCGTTTCGCCCCAGTGTGCCGTTGGGCTTGTCAGTTGGTACAGACACACCTACCAATACGCGTGGCTAGCACATACTGAGAAGGCCATGCAAGACACAAAATACAAGCAGTATTGACGTCACGAGCATGCCAATGTGCTACGGGAGTAAAACTCCCTTTCATAAAAACAAAAGCCTTACCTTGGCAATCCAAATAAGGTTTTGAATATTCCCGAAGGGAATATGATGTAGTTTCCATTTGAGCGGATGAATTATCAATAAATGATAAAAATGGTCCGGTTAGCTCAAACGATGCCAGCGTTTCGCCCCAGTGTGCCGTTGGGCTCGTCAGTTGGTACAGACACACCTACCAATACGCGTGGCTAGCACATACTGAGAAGGCCATGCAAGACACAAAATACAAGCAGTATTGACATTACGAGCATGCCAATGTGCTACGGGAGTAAAACTCCCTTTCATAAAAACAAAATCCTTACTTTGGCAATCCAAATAAGGTTTTGAATATTCCCGAAGGGAATATGATGTAGTTTCCATTTGAGCGGATGAATTATCAATAAATGATAAAAATGGTCCGGTTAGCTCAAACAATGCCAGCGTTTCGCCCCAGTGTGCCGTTGGGCTCGTCAGTTGGTACAGACACACCTACCAATACGCGTGGCTAGCACATACTGAGAAGGCCATGCAAGACACAAAATACAAGCAGTATTGACGTCACGAGCATGCCAATGTGCTACGGGAGTAAAACTTTTTAAGGCTTTTGTTTTTATGAAAGGGAGTTTTACTCCCGTAGCACATTGGCATGCTCGTGACGTCAATACTGCTTGTATTTTGTGTCTTGCATGGCCTTCTCAGTATGTGCTAGCCACGCGTATTGGTAGGTGTGTCTGTACCAACTGACGAGCCCAACGGCACACTGGGGCGAAACGCTGGCATTGTTTGAGCTAACCGGACCATTTTTATCATTTATTGATAATTCATCCGCTCAAATGGAAACTACATCATATTCCCTTCGGGAATATTCAAAACCTTGCCCAATTAAGGCAAAACTTGCTAAAGGGGAGTATTAAATGAGGCATCAGTAGCATTAGTGATACATTTATCTCACTGAATTGAGCCATCCTGAAATTTTATAATTTAAAAGTAAATAAGTTTTTATGATTTAGAACTACTTAAATGGATTATCGTATGCTCAACGCAAAATAACGGTGACATAATTTTTTTTAAATGGTGGCTGGGCATAATATTAAAATATAATTGTGAATCATTCACACTGTAATTATGCAATTAATACAAAACTTGGTAACAAGTACCATATAAGGGATGTTGCAGAAATAAGCCATACGTGTAACACACGTCGGCAGTCATCTTGAAAACATAGAATATGATGATTAAGAATGAAATTTAGCAATAATGTAGAACCTTGTAAGTGGCTTCCTTAGACGAAGTCAAAGAACAGTGACTCCATACGTTCACTATGGCAGCTGGGCATATATTTATGAATATATTTAACTCACGATATAATAGCACAATTAACGTGAAATTTAGTGAGAGAGGAGTGCCATATAAAAGACCTCGCTACCATTATTCATTTATAGCTGAATATGTTGCACAGTGGCTATCTAGAATGTATAAAATATACAAACAAAAACTGTATATTTTATAGATACGATATGTCAAGTTACCATTAATATAGAGCCGCATATGGGCTTTGTATGTCAAAGGAAAATGAACATCCTGCCGTAAATTCCACATGGTGGCTGAGAAACTTCAAAATTAATAACTCAGGATCTAATTGCTCAATTAGAAATTACTTTGTAAGAGGGGAGAAACAGATACTATATCTTGCTTGCATTAGTCATAAGACTATCACTGCATATAGCACACAGCTGCCATCTGGAATATATCGGACATTAATATCGACAATGCGTTCTCTATTACAGTCACAATCATCAAACGCAGCGAATATGCAGTCCCACATAGAAGGCTTTCGCTGCAGAAGGTGCATGATAAACGATTCCATGCATTAATGATGGTGGATGGGCGTACTTTTCTAATGTTCCAATTAATTCCTCTGGATGCAAAAGAGGAATTGCAACGAAACTTAGTAAACAGGGAGTCTTATAGGATACAGCTCTTGATGTTCATCACAAGGACATTGAATTATACTCCTTGATAAGGACAAAGAGTTATAGCTAGGGCTAGGGTTCTGATGATTTTGCCTTATTTTTTTGGTAAGACTGACAAGTTGCTCAAATATATATATATATATTTGTTTCATGAAAGAATGAGTTCAATGAAGTTATTTGTTAGATCATTTTTTGCCATTTTTGAGGGGAAATTTTAGGTCATTTTGGTCATTTTTATACTATTTTCAAGAAAGAAGGATAATTTTTTATGTTTAGCTATTCTAATTCTGAATTTTACTAAATTTCCGTGTTGAATATTTTGTTTGATTTCATACAAGCATAACATATATTTTCCCAAAAGTATGCAGGTAATGGACTCGAGCATACAAGGAAGTACATTTGCCTCTCGCGTGGGTAGAAGGCTACAGCTAGCAATGAGTCATTGAGTTCGTGGTATTTCTTCGAGCCGGAAGTGCTGTTCTATTAGACGCGAAGTTACGATATGCCTAAAGTGAAGCAAAGTGTGTCTGTTAAACTAAAACAATTTGTTTTGCAGTATGGAGAAAGGGTCTTCACCACTGAGGGGATAATACTTTACTGCAAACTTTGTGACGTGAGAGTGGCCGCTGTAAAAAGGTTTACGGTGGAACAACATGTATCGCGTGAGAAACACAAACATGGTCGGCAACGACTTGAGGATGAAGGAACATTACTACAACAGAAGCTTCTTGGAGAAACCCATTCATCCTTTTCACCATTAGTTAGTTATTGTTTTAAGGGGCAGAACTACGAGGTCATCTGCCCCTCTTTTCACCATTCTTTGAAGATCTGTGTTGAGTGTTTCTTTGTGCTGATATCCCATTGAGTAAGTTAAACAACCCTAAGCTGCACAATTTCTTAGAGAAGCACACGGGCAAATCCATACCGGATTCTTCTACGTTACGGAAAAATCTATGTTAGACGATGGTATGAAAAAAACTTTGGAAGAAATCGGGAAAAGAGTTGGAAATAAAAAAATATGGGTATCGGTGGACGAGACAACAGACTCTTCAGGACAATATGTAGCTAACGTGGTGGTAGGAACACTGGACGAGCATGTTCCTGGGGAACACTTTCTACTCTATTGTCAGCATTTACAAAAAGTGAACTACTCAACAAGCAGCAAAGTTCTTGATAAATCGTTGGCATTGTTGTGGCCTGATGGCATTCGGCATGACAATGTGTTGCTCTTAGTAACGGATGCAGCCCCTACATGGTCAAGGCTGCTAATTCGCTTCGTGCTCTCTACTCTAAAATGGTGCATTTAACTGGTTTGGCCCACGTGTTACACCGAGTCGCGTAGGAGGTTCGCGGTCATTTTCTAGAAGTTGACCAAATTATAGGATGTGTGAAAAAGGTATTCTTGAAGGCACCCTCTTGAGTTTCAACTTTCAAGTTAGAAGCTCCAGACATTCCACTTCCTCCTGTTTTGACAAGATGGGGAACCTGGATTGAAGCCTGCACGTATTATAGCGATAACTTACAAGTGGTGAAACAAATCGTGGATTCATTTGACAGCACTGAAGCCGCATCAATCAAAGCAGCGCAAAAACTCTTGGCAGATAGTGAAATCGCAGGGAAACTTAATTACATAAAAGCAAATTTTGGATTTCTTCCTACTACCATAACCGCTCTGGAAAAGTCGGAAGTGCCGCTATTTGCCAATGTTAATAGCTTGAATTCACACAAGACTAAAACAATACAGAAATCATAGAAAATCAAAGGTCATTTTTTAAAGAAATTAGGTCATTTTCTGCATATTTTTAGGTCATAAATGAATTTTTTATTTTGCATTTTTGGCACTTTTTTAGGTCATCATAATCCTAGCCCTAGTTATAACTAAACCCATAAATTTAAGAAAAACTAGGCTGTATGTTCTTTACTGAACATCTTTGTTTTGTTTGCAAATATGACAGATACTTCAGTATGAAGTTTATTTTATTTTTATTGTGTAGAAGTTCCTATACAAAATGACAATTTACTCACACTTGGAATTTATTTTACAAAACATTTCATGTAAAGGTCCACCTTGCCAGTATAAAATATAGACATTTATGTTGGTATGGTGGACCATTACATTAAATTTATCGTAAAATACATTCCAAGTATTGTGTCATCAATACAGATCAAATCGAGTGGTTTTATAAGAGTGATAAATAATTTAGTCAGTACAGCCATATTAACAAATGCTATATTATTAGAAAACCTTCTCTGTTGAATAAATAAATGCATTATGTCAGGAAAATCCTTGTTTTTATTTTTTTATTTTAAGGTCCGATCATTCACGAAATTAGAACCTCAGTGAAAATCCGATGCCGCTTTGTGCAGTGCCTCTAGTATGCCTGTCGATAGCATCACGTCGCAAGTGTCGTTCATGAGTGCGCAGTGAGGACATGCCTAGAACAATATAGTCTGCCGCCAAGAGTGTTCGAAACTCCTTTCTGGTCCCAGAACACAGTAGCCACACACTTTCTGGTGGAGAAGGTTCAGTTGCACTTCTTTGGTTTACTCAAGGAATGAGAATCCATCCTCTGTTTGGATTGCTCTTTTGTTTCTTCATTTTCGTAATAGACCCATGTCTCATCGCCTGTGACAATTTTGTTCAAAAAATAGTTCCCTTCATCATGGTAGCGCTCGAGAAACATTAAGGCGGTGCCCATTCGCTGTGTTTTGTGATAGTTGGACAGGGTCTTAGGAACCCATCTCGCACAGAGTTGGCGGTACTGAAGTCTCCCATTCACGAAGGTATAGAGAGCTGACCTTGAAATATCGGGAAACAAATCGCTCAACACAGGAATTAATCAAAATTTTTTTTGAGGTCGTTGAGGGCATGAGCTAAGTTCAGTGTTTATTTTGAGGCAATTAATTAATTTTTTTTTCCTTTAACAAACTAACTTCAACACTGATAATATTCATTCAAGTCCTATTGTGAATAGACAATTTTCTCGAATCGCTTGATCCACTCACTGAACAAGATCATCGGTTGGCACTCACTTCCTTCCCTGACTGCCTGCACCATGAATGTCTGTACGTCCTTTTTCAAAGTTTGTGCACCATTGCCGCACTTTGCCCGACTCATTATTCATTCGTCGATGAATATCGGCTACATTGGATCCCTCAGCATGAAGAAATCGAATGACAGCAGGCACTTCACACTTGGGGGTGGGAGACTATTGTTCACATGCGTACATGTTTTCATGCTCGCTGCACTCTCAGTACTGACATGTGCGACGTGACGCGATTGATGGACATACTAAGGGCACTGTGCAAAGGGCCATCGGATTTTCACTGTTGTTTTAATTTCACAACCGATTGGACCTTGAAAAAATAAATTTCAAGACATCCCTCGTATTACGAATGCAAATACCCAATTGTAACAGACTGCTTTAATGAACGTGTTGTTCAATACCTTGGTTATGTATACGAGAAAACCACGAAGCCTTAAAAATGCCAAAATAAAAATGACATATTACATAAATATATAAATAATCAATCGTATATGCTTATGATCAGTCCGTTGCGAGTGTAACTTAGTGGACTACCTTTGCTTACCTGTGTTGTTGATTATGACAATTGATAAATAATAATAATAACAACAGTATGACCTCAGCTACCTGGTATAGATCTTTTTAGTTAGAGCGATTTAGACAAAGTACTCTTCAATTTCAAAGTTCCGCTTGCTCTGCCACCTAGCAGCAAAACTGAAACTCTATTCGGTAACTGTGGCTGAGATTTAATTAATTCTGTCTTTTAATCTCACCTTTCAAACCTCCCAACTTCCTTGGCTGGGAATGGAACCCATGATGTTGGGATCACTGATGATAATGGTGATGACCTGATGATTGTTGGAGGCACAGAATTTTAGTGAATATAATAGGACAATTTTTTTCAGTTTTAGTAAACTTAATTTTATTATGAATTTCACAAAATAGCAAGCATTTCGTTGTGTTTTAAATTTAGAATAAGGTTTAGGTAGATTCATGATGGAGAAAAAGGTTTTGCTAGAACTGTATCCTTGCCTATACACCGCATAGCATACACGAACCTAGCATTCACATCATAGCAACTTACATTGCGCCTTAAAGTGTAGAAATCACTTTCCAATTTACACTTATTGCAAATAATACTCGCTTATCAGTATTTTCTACAACTGCCAATGTACCGTATTCCATACAGACCCTACACACTGTAAATCTGTATAACCCTTGTGACAGGATACTGAAGTCTACAATTATATTTCCAGTTAGCAGTTTATTAGAATTACCAATCAAGGGTGCACTTGTAAAGTAAAATATATTTTTAGAGCACTTTAATTTAGTTCTAGATGAACTTGGTGGAGTAGGTGTTTCACTTACATCTCAAGATGTGGTGTCTATCTCTGTGGGCATAACCTCAATAGCATCTCTGACCTTGAAACCAGTACGGTAGTTTCCAGTAAATTTTCTTTTACCGAATATCTTAATTCGCCCATAATTTCTGACTAATAAATTCACTAAGTTATGAGCACCAATGTTATCACAACGTAACACTTAATTTCAGATTATAAGTACAACAAGGGTAGCTCTCGCCACTTGACAAACACTTCCCGCTATAAACAGACTGTACTGACTTTCAATTGTCAAACAGTGCTAACAATAGGTAACAATAGTAAGGAAAGAAACACCCCTTCAAGCACTGGGTGCTGCCACAAAGTTAAGTCGAGTACATTTCTCAAAAGTTTGGCGTGAATGACAAAGGTACTAGGAAGGGGACGTGGCAGCACTTTAGATATAAGCGAAGTAAAGGCATTAAATGGGAGAATTAATATTCCATCTTAATATATAATGTTTATTACATGTCGGAGATGCAAAAACAATATAAAACCGACTCAATTTTACCTGGCTTACTCCTCTTAACTGCACTAACCGTGCAAGTATGCAACAAATGAAACTTGGTACCTCTATAATTGTTGTAATGGCTGGCCAGAGGAGGAGAGCTGTGACTTAGCTGATAGAATTAAGCAGGCTCTGTTTCGAGGACCCCCGTGTGACCGAACAGTATTATCTAGAGCTGTCAGTCGATTACAAATTTTGATCGGTCGATTAATCGAACTATAGTCGGTTTTACACAGTGTCAGTTCTAGAAAAAAATTCCTTTGAATATTATATTTTAAAATGTTTACACAATTCCATTTGCTATGAGGAAGATGTATTTTTAAATTTTAATTTTATTGGTGGCATGCAAGTAAAAAATAAATGAATTGAAAAGCATTTAAGTTATAATAGGCCTATTACTTAAAATATGTTTCAATATTGATTATTTAATGACACGAGTTTGAAGTTCACAGTTAATTAGTCGCACTTCTTTGCTCCAGGACTTACGACATGTTGGTAATTTAACATTCTCAGAAATAAGGGCTTCCCTTCTCTGGGTAACAATATTTTTCCAGCTTTACTGAACACTCTCTGACACGGAAATTAAGTAGCTGGAATGCAAAGCAATTCTTTCGCTATGCGTGCGAGATGTGGAAGTTGGACTGAATGCTTTTTCCACCATTGTGGAAGTAATCTTCTAGATATTATCGCATTTATCTTTCTGAAGTAAAGGCATGAGCATCAGATAACTTGAATGAGCTGCCCATCTTACAATAGGTGATGCTAGCACCCCAAATGGCAAATAATAATACAATACACAGTTAGGCCTATATTGCTACCCAGCTAATGGCCATTCGGCTGCAATTCTTATATAAAAACAATTACTTTTCCTACACCACACTACTATTTTTTAATTGGTTCGTTTAATCGACTAAAGCACATTGACCGGTTAATCGGTCTGATTAATCGATTAAATCGACAGCTCTAGTATTTACCCATCGCCTAGTTTTACTTCTACTATTAGGCAATAAACAGACTGATGATGACGTATGGTTACAGTGGCTATCTTTCAAGCAAGGATATAATTTCTTCCTCTTCCAGACTGTTTTCCATTTATCTCGGTCAGGGTTTGTTTTTATAAGAAAGAAAAAATAAGGAAAATGTTTCAAAATTTAATTCTCAAAATTTCTCTTTTACCTTTTCCTTCCCCAGGGGCTCACAACTAGTGAGGCATGGGTTGGCGACCATGGGACTCCAGCTGAGTCTCGCATTGCATCCACTTGCTTGTGCTGGACTTCTCTCAGTTGTCTTTCCTGTTGACCTTCCTTGGTCAACTATTGTTCTTTTCTGACCCCGACGACATTAGGGTAGCCGTGGCTTAAGGAGCGTTTCAATTTCTTGCCTTATTTGGCCCTTGTCTCATCTTGACTGATAACCTCATTCTTGGTCGGGTAGGAACTCTTGTTTTCTTTTCTTCTCATGGCCCCAAAGGAGGCAGGGTATGTGTAGCCCCACCACTCAAGGTGCACCCTGGATGGTACTACTACAACCTCAAGGGCTCATGACTACTGAGTTTGGGAGTTAGCGACCCCGAGGGATTCCTGAGCTGGGTCTGTTTTTCCCTTCTTCCATTGACTTTTGGGCGAACCCTCTCCTCTACTTTCCTATCTGCCTCTCATGGCTCTACATTCTTTCCAAGTCCTCAGTTCTTATTCTTCGAGAGTTGAGGTCATTTCATTTCTCTGTCATTTATTTCCCTAATTCTTTTCCCCCCTCAATTTCTTCTTGTAGTCCGTAAGTTAGTTGTAATTTAGTGATTTTCGTTGTAGTTTTTTCTCTCGTCCTCATTTATCATTGTCACCCATACCATTAGGCAACGATAACCTAGATGTTAGGCCCCTTAAAACAACAATCATCATCATCGCACATTTTCCTAATAAGATTAACCATTTTGAAGAAAAGAGTGAATGGTTGTTTAAGAGGCCCTCGTACCCCTTCTCACTTTTTAGCTCTGTACAAATAATAATTAGGCTATCATAAATTTGGAAACCTATGTTTTTTTAATCTTTTATAGCTTTCTTTCCAGTAGTTTGTGCATAAACAGCTAATGAACAAACGGACAGAAAATGACTAACTAAAATTGTGTTTGATCATTATGCGATATTGTTGCATCCCTAAGGTCCCCTAGGGACCTTATAGAGTTGCACCCCCCAAATTAACACTATCTGTCCACTATCCACTACACACCTTCAACCCCATTGCTAGACAATCAACAACAACCACACAAACCCACTACTTCATCAGTTATGCCTCAACACCAGCCACAATCCACACAACTGGGTCAGGAATGTAATGGAATGCTGGCCCACAGTAGTCAAACCTATAAATTCCAACACACCCCAGGCTACTATGTCTTTTGCCGGCCGGGGCCCTAGCTGTAAGCTCATCCATCAGACGCCGTACCAGGTAAAGTGTGCTCATATTACTCCTTCACACAAAATCCCACACTCGCCCTTTATCACTGATTGTGAACGCCTTTGTTAATCGAAGCCATAAGCACTAAGAGCTGAACAGGTGAAGTCAGAGCACTTCACTCACTTAATAGTAGTAAACTACTTTAATCATAGCCTCTCTGGTCTAATCATTAATTTATTTTGCATGCTGACCTTCACCCCCAAATCCCGACCTAGCCAAGTCAGTAGTGTTATTTATTTATGCGCATGCTTCTAGAAGCTTAGTAAGCTATTTGTTATTGTTCTTGCACTGTAATCGCTATTCAGCAGTTCCACGTTATACCGTGACGCACGCTTTCACCTTACACCTTTCGAACACGTTCACACTCTTACGAGCGGCCTAATCCCTCTCAACCCTTTAACAGCACACCTGAGCTTAGGCTTGCTAGACAGTCTGAACATCTGGGAGCTTCCTTCAGGTTACACTTAATTCACACCACCGCTCCTTCCACACCCCGATAGCGAACATCCCTCTGAACCGCCCCCAACACTCCAACACGCTACTCACCCTCAGACACACGGTATTAGCCCTTAAAGGCAATAAAAATTGGTGGAGACGCTGGGTACCACGTTTTAAGGGGATACAGACAACGTACCTCCGTGGTCAGAACCCGAATTACCTCGAGCAAGCAAGAGCCCCAAGATTAAGAATTTTTTTTCTTCGAGTCGTTTGGCCAGAAGCGAAGAGGCAGGCGCATAATAGTTGACTACACATAACAGCGTTGGCTACTGCATTTTAAAAAGGGTTCAAAGCAACGCAGAGCACACCCCAAGAGCTAGAAAATAAATTCGAGAACAACGTATGCGGAAGTGAATAGCCAAGTTACAATATTACATTAACACACTATTTAATAGCCCACTCAGCCGACCCCAGGTGATCACACATATATAGACCCCACACTACAGTTACACATTTAACACCGTTACAACTTATTCACACTACCTCAACCTATCTAGAAACAATATGACGTCACTTGCCCGCCAAGCCATGCTCAAGAACGTGCTTTTGTACCAGAACCTAATAGCATGGCAAAAGAAAATTCAAAGCAAACAGGTATTTCTCCGGAAGACGCAAGAGCTCCTTAGAACTCAATACAACAAGGTTCTAAGACATGCACACACACAAAATCAGGGCTAGGATCGGCACGATATGCGCACAATTAGACAGAACGCACTATCGCTTGCATGACCAGCACAACGCATTACACTGGGAATGTTTCAGATTACAAAAAGAACGCGCAGACATGAACACAGGGGATACACGGGTAGCAAACGAGGGTAGAGAGCTAGCACAAGAGTATGGCAGGCTGTGGCAAGACTACGCAAAGCTACAGGCCCATAATATGATATTAACATTAGCGGTGCACAGACCTGGCACCCTCCAAAGGGAAATCGAGGAAGTTACGCGACAATTTAAAAAATGAGCATCACCGCACCAGACATCCCGATCAGGAAGGAGGTTGTAGTGGCTCAGAAATACGCGCCCCCTATTTTAAGCACACGCCCGGCAGCCACACAAATGCCTACGCAAACAACACCGCCACTTCACAGACAAGTCTGCCGCGAACCCCAGAGAACATTCCCCTACACCCCCGCGATCCAGCCGCGCAGAAGGGTATTGCTAGCGACCCCTGCCAGCACCATTTCGACACCTCGCCAGATATCCACACAAACACGTAGGTGAACACTTCACACTCCCTGGGAGAAACACACAAGGGCAAGGCCTAGGATCACCCTCTTGCAAACGCCGCAGGAAGGTCAACAGGGGACACCAGGTGGGTACCAGAGGCCTATGACACGTTGATGCTTAAGACCCGAAAACGGCAGCGGAACGACCTGGATAGCCAGATAGCTAAATTATCGCAAAGGCTACACGAGCTTAAAACATTTGCAACAAGAAGAAACGATAGCTTACACATGACCAACGGTTCAAATAGGCATGGGCGGCAAGAATCGAACCGCGGACCGCACGGGAACACTTCAAATACACATATATAAATCATTTCCCGTCACACACATATATACAGACACTGCACACTTCAAAAACTAAATTTATAAAAGGAAGGGCAACCCTTACCACATTGGCTACATGGGGACACATTGAATTTTAATAACTTGCAATACCATAGTTTATGCACTAGAAAAATCATCTAGTTGCTAGGCATAGGAAGTCTACCCCACAACAGAGATTAGAATCCGGACACAGCGTCCGACGGAAGGAATAAGAAGATAGGTATGAGATATTCACTCACACATGATCAGCAGTCCCGAGTTTCTAAATTGGATACGGACACTCCGGGGATCGAACACACGACAGCCCGACATACTGAGGCAATCGTTGCACACACACAAGAGGGGCCAATCAAACCTACCCCTTCACAGAACACTTAACAGATTGACACAGCGAAGGGATGCGAACACACAACCCCATGATACATTAAAGTAGGCCCCACGCTAAGATATAAACCTCGAACCCACGGACTCCCGGAACAAGGAACACAAAACCCAAATTCTCCATTAACCCTATGATATCTGCTATTTGTATAGGATTTGTATTTATAATATATATGCCAGGGCAAGCAGGCAGTGTATGTAACACATGTACCTTCATACATAATGGGAATACGGACAGGCATCTGATAAGCGAGTACGGTAGCAAACTTCACTTACTACGGATATGAGCCAGCGTGGTAACATGAACTCTCCACACGCATCAGGAAAAACCGGCGCAAGGCCACAATGAATATCAGGCCACTGCGACTGCTCGATAGCGCTTCTCGCTAACGCCACATCGTCTTATGAACGACTGAACAACCCCGCTCAATTGTCGAGTGCGGAACTCACCACCCTAGTGGTAATTGTCATTTGTAAACACCGTCACATTGGTATAAATTCCAGCAGGTGCTTTCTAGCCCTCCATAACGTCACACCGCCGCGTAGTTCATTTACAATACGAGAACCGCCCCTCACAATGATTTACTAGCTAAAAGCTAAAACCTACCCTCAGAATAGCGAACACGATCACAGGTCATTAACATATATCATACGCAGGAAGTTAGGGACCAGACACAAACAGTTACACGAAGCACTATTGAAAAACAGGTGACCGTCTGAAACAATCACAGATCATTCGACCCGGGTAAGTCATAAAACTGCGTACGCCAGCAAAATGATAGGAGTTAGCAAGTCACATACACACACTGTACAGCAAACACGGTAGGGTATCGAACTAGAACCGGTATAAAATCGGGGCGATCCGACTATACATATGTATTTCGCATTACAGCACACGTACAATAGCTTACAAAGTCAGGTACACACGTTTTGATCAAATAAGTCAACACTTAATAAGGGAAAGGTCCAATACAGACACACGAACACAGGCCAACACATATGAAATATTCGCGAAGGTCGCGTACAGCCCGCATAGGTGTAGGGTAGCAAGACGCTTTAAAATGGCATAGAGACCAGGTACTGCGCTCGAAATCATGTATAGTAGAGAGGAGAAGAGAGGATGAGGTATGAACCGAGGACCACCTCAGGAAAATGGCATATTTTAAATTTGGAATTTTCTACTAAATTAGCAGTCCAGATGGAAGAGAACGTTAATACAAGCATTTGGAAAAATTTTCGTCTGAAGAAATATTTTTATTTCATGTAATAATGGAGATTTTATGATCTGGTAAATTTTTAACCATGAGTGAATGATAGAAATACTGTACTGGAAGTCGACACTTTTAGCAAGGTTCGTGGTGAGAAACCAGTTTTTGATCCGAGGGGTGAGCGAAGGTGGACCAGAGGTCAGACGCACGCCAGTATCAAGAGTGGAAGAAGCGAACGCGTGTCTGAAGCGCGCCACTTTTAGGCGAGAACCAATAAGAAAATGGTTTGAATACTGAGGAAGGAACAAATATTAAAATCATTATTTTAATATTTTATAAGAGTGTTGCATATCGAATTCACCAGCAGAGGAAAGGAAATGTAATTGGCAAAACAGATTTTAAATTAAAAGACTGAGAGAGAAGTCATGTATGAATTTGTCAATATTCATAGCGGTTGGAGGCTAGTTGATCAGATTTGCGAGGGAAATCTAACCGAGGAGGCTAGGAGACGCTAGCAGACGAGGCTCTTTGTGCACAGACCGTCGAGAAGACAAGACGTAAAGTGTATTCACTCTTCAAACAGTATTAGACAAAGGTTTTGTGAACTGGAGACTTCGAGATGAAGCAAGACGAAATGGAAACGAACAATTAATATTAGATGTCAACAGTATTGAGAAAAGTTATTCATCGTATTTAAAAGAAGAAATCTACGACGAGATAAATCACTGCAAGTTACTGACTGAACATCGAACACGTAACTACGTAGAAGGAAAGTCTGAAGAAGGGAGACTTAAACCATTGGAAATTCAACAATCTAGACAAGAATGAATAAGAATTTAGGTTGGAGGGGAAGTACTACGACTACAAACAATTGCGCGGTGAGAATGATGTTTTAAATGAACATGATGGGGAAGATAGAACTATGCTGAACCGGTGAGATCCAGAGATGACCAGGATGACATTGCAGTATGAATTGCGAACTGCAGTACACCGCAGTTTTCGCTGACACACAACGTTGCAAGCTACTACAAGAGAAATTCACGACATGGAGGTGATTTTTCATGATGGAAAGAACTATTCAAACTACCGACTTCGTAGAACATCTAGATCTGAGAAGAAGAAGACGAGCGGATGCGTGATGGAGACGGCGCGGAACCCAGGACTGGTAACCTGTTTCGAGACAGCACACCAGGTCGTTCACCTTTACTGCAGTCCACTCAAGGCCGAGGTGACATAAAGCAGCCAGTTTGGAGGAGCACGCTGCATTCCAGCAACCACACGGTGTGGTTACGAGGACACAGGAGTCATCAGGTCTGTCACCAACGATCTCAGAAAGAAGGTAGAGGAGTGCATTTTTCATATCTGTAGTTAGATTTTGTTCTCTTTATTCCAGAATATTGACCAACATATTTGCATTTATAACCTATGTTATTGTATTGTCTTGGAAGTTTTAGTAAATTTTAGTAATTGCGATAGTTAATTTCATACGTCACTTGGGCGTATTTTTGAAGTCTTGATCGATGATATTAGACATCGTTAGTATTTTTCATTGTCATTTTAGAGCGTTAAAATTTTACTTACGAACGATTTCATTGCGTACGTATATTCCGTAGATTTGTTGTAACATTGGAGAACTCCGTAGATTTAATGAAATATTAGAGAATTTTGAAGATTTGTGTAAATATTGAAGAACGATAGTATATATTTATTGAAACATGAGAAATGAAGCACAACTTTGTGAGAAATAAATAAATAATGTATCAGAGAAAGTAGTCATGTGTTTGAGGAAAGTAAATAGTTTACTACTTGAAGTGAGGAAAGGAAGGACAGAGAATCCTATAAGTAAAGAGTTTATTCATTTTAGGAACGAAATGATATGTATGAAACGAAATAGTTGACAGGAGTATTCAATATTGGCATTGAAGTAACTCTTGTATGCAAGAAATGTAATGACATTGTAAAACCCAGAATTTGAGGTATGGAAAAGAACAGTATGCGATAGTAGAAGGCATAACTAAACGAGAAACGTTATTATAAAATGTTATGGATGTATATTTATCATAACACGATACTGTAATATGGAAGGAAAGATATAAACATTTATTGTGAACATAAACGTGACTGAAGGTTATTGTTATTTTTATAACAGACATAAGCAGACTTGAAATTCAGAATTAAGCGATAAATTGTAACGAGGAAATATGTGAAGCGAAGGAGGAAGTATGTGGAAAGTATTTGAACATAGCACGAGATGTATAATCGATAGAGGAGTTTGTAGGAGGAAGTGAGACGTATTCATGAACGTTATTGCATCTGTAATTTCTAGTAGGAATACTAAATATCATACTTTGATGAAAGTAGTTGATATGGAACGGTAGAAGTTTTGTGAACGTGCTAAGAGTAGAAATGTTGATGAAATGCATTTGTATTGATGAAGGCATAACTAGAGACGCGATAATATGCGACGTGAGTTTATGAAGAAAGGTTTTGTAACAATTTGTTGTGAGTAAGAGGAGTCATAAGTTGTATTTGGAGAAGAAGGAGTGTGGGAGTGAGGATTCATGCCACACACACTCGATTTTTGGTTGAAGAACTTATCTGAACAGTCGTGCATTGTAAGTTTGTTTTATTATTAATTATTGAAATACCAGAGTTGTACACTTTAGTGATGAAATATTCACTTCACTGTTTGTATTCATGATTCACATGGAATTGACATACAAACACCTATTTTGACTAGTTTATTGTGTGAGATACGGAGAACGATGGGGATACACGTAAAGAAAGATGATGAGACAGGAGGAAAGTGGTGGAATGAACTCTACTAAATTAGAGACAGTTGTTTTTATATCGTGCGGGACGCGATCATGTATAAAATGTAAATACGTTATTATTCTAGTATTAATTATTGCTTTTATTATATTTAAGAACTTAAGATCTAAATTTGAAGACTTTAACGATTGTATTACGTAGGGAGTATGTTTGTTATGATGAGCGTTAAAGCATAACTTCAGTAAACAAGTAGGACAGATACTACTGTCATTAATTGAACTATGTGTTTATGTAAATATTATGAAGCAAGGGATACATGTTGTATTCGTGTAAAGATGCAAGAAAGACACTTATTAAGCGCATCAGGCCTAAGTGAGGCACAGATAAATATTTTATTTTTATTCTTGGTGAAGGGAACATAATTTTGTCATGTTATATTCTTTATTGTCAATAAATGGCAAGGACATTTTTATTCTTGCTGAGTTTTTTTAGAACTGTTTCTTTAATTCAACGCTTAATTACACTAGAACGATACCGCTAGCTAGTTGCACACAGATGATCGACAATCTTATCTTAACGCCCGAGAGCCGAGTTGCTCGTTAGTGCTCTACTTTTATTTGTTTATTTTTTTCTGTACTGTATGCAACTAGTTAGTAGTATAGTTAGAGATGTATATATGTGTTCCTAGGGTTCCCTAGTCATCAGTCCGGTGAGGGTTGTTCAACTCTTAGCCGGGTGTTGACATTCTCACGATCCTTTTACCATCTGTGCGGATTTGGGACTGTGCTCTAGAGGAATTCGGGCGCATATATTACATATCTAATTGATGGTCGCCCAACTGGTGGGGCTTCGACGTTGTCGATTGCATGGGTCTATCGAATTTGTTAATTTGAATTCCCAGTGCTGAGTGACCAGCGGTTGTGTCGAGTTTATTACACTAGGTGATATTTCGTAATCACGGCTATTTTAAGCATGTTTGGTGTACGACACAGTCGTGTTTTGTTTGTATTTTAAATGCCGATCCCAATCTAACAAGTTGAGGAGACAAATTCCCGTTGTTTGATATGTGGAGTACAATTTGTTGTGAGGCATATATTGCATTGTTCCGGCGAAATACTTTTTGGTCAAGTATAACGATAAATGTAAAGTGATGTCATATTTAAATAAATTTTGGTTAGAATTAAGTGTTGAAGCAAGTTCAGTGTTAGGTATTGATAGTGCTAGATACCGTTAGCGTTAGTATTGACGTAGGTTAGGTAGGAAAACATATCTACGGAATGCGTGAGTACATCGTAAGAAATTATAAATGTTGGTCAGTCTGGAATTTCGCTGTGTTTAGTATAGTAATACTTCCCATATTTTCTCATTGTGTAAGATTATGTCGTCTGAGGACATGACCTATATCAGGTCGATACTGGAGCAGATGAGGACCAGTCAGGCAGGATTAACTGCCGAAGTTGAAGCCCTACACACTATTACACATGAAAACACTAAAAAGATAGGGACAAAAATTAAGGATGCTACGGCAGCTTTGAAGGAAGAGAGTAAGTTGGCACAAGAAGAGACCAAGAAAGCACAGGAGGAGATTAAAAGAGCCTTAGATAAGACGCAAGAAGAAAGTAGACAGGCGCAAGAAGAAAATCGACTGGCACAAGAAGAAGCTAAGAAAGCACAGGAGGAGATAAAGAAAGCCCTGGAGAAGGCGCAAAATGAAGGACGAGTATCACAGGAAATGAGTAGACTAGCTCAAGAAGAAAGTCGATTGGCGCAAAGGGAGGCCAAAGAACTGTTGGAAAAGGCACAAGAAAAGGCACAAGCAGATGCAGAGAAACGACTACAAGAGCTACAGCAAACTCTACAAAATAGAATAGATACTATAAAGGTTGACAACACAAACCATTTCAACACAATTTCAGGGACCCAAGGTGAGTTGCAGAATCAGCTAACTACCTTAACTGGTACAGTTGGTGAGCTCCAACAAAAGGTAACAAATCAACAACAATTGATATCTGAGGGCATAAATGTTGATATAAACAAATATATTGTTGAAGCTGTGTTACAATTGAAAGAAAATGTGTTAAAGAGTAGTAGTGAGTATATCTATGAAATGCATGGTAAGATCATGAAAGAGGTTAAAGACATAGAAAGTAAGACTAATATTCATGTAACTGGGTTGCGATAGGAATTAACGAAACGAATAGACTCTTTAGAGGAATCCCATGTTACAACAATTAGCGAAATTACGAGTAAAACCGATAGAATTAAACTTAAAGAACTAGATAAAATTAGACAACTAGTTGATGAGGTCAACACTGAAATAGCTAAAGTTAAGTCTAAGCAGGAGAAAGAGATAGGTGATCTCAACGAACAGATGAAAGCACTGTCGATGAGGGATACATCTAACATGAAACAAGATCTCCACGATTTCTTTAAAGAGAGAGACAGTCAACTGAGAGGAGAATTGCACAGACTAGGATTCAGCCAAGGTGAACAGGAGGATGATAAGGAGAGCGTAGACACAAGTTTAGTAGGTCACGCCATAATACTTTTGGAACGGAACGCACCGAGAGGTATATAAGAGAACCGGACATGGTAGGAAGGACATATGATCAGATTCCCAGTAGGAAGAATCAGAATTTGGTAGTGATTAAAAGCCATGAGGAGAAACCAGATAAGTTCACGGGGGAAGGAAATGTCACCGCCGTTGAATTTTTAAGAGACATGCGTTACTACCTGGAGGAGAACAAAATTCCTAGAGAGAGAGAGATGAGAGAAGTAGAGAAGTACTTGTCAGCAGAAGCGTTAATTTGGCATAGAGCGTTCAGATATACCAATACTTCGTTTGACGAATTCGCTGAGGCATTGTTAAAACGATTCTGGAGCGAAGAGTTGCAAAAAGACATCAGAGCAGAAATATATTCGAAGAAATATCCTTACTATGTACCTACACGTTATGCTAGCTACTTCACTAATCAATTCGCCCGCTTACAACATCTTCATACTCCATTGGCAGAACCGGAGCTGATACACGTCATATCCAGACAGTTACCAGCCGAGGTTAGGAAACACCTGATTTCGTCTAATGTCAATACTTTGGAAGACATGGCTGAGTTGCTGCGAAGATTAGACCACACAAGTTCTATAGCGCAATCTCAAGGACAAACCAATAGTCAGAATTCGAGAAACATGCATGAAAACAGAGAGGTACACACAGTGTTGGTTGATCAGCAACAACAGACTGATGTAACACCAGCTAGGACAGGACCAATAAGGCATAACAACTATGGTAGGACCAGGTATGATCCAGGCTACAATAGAGCCAGAGAAGGTTGGCCATATAAAAACAGGTACTGGAACGACAGGCAGAGAGGGTCCAGATACCAAAATAACAACTACAATAACCGAGGATTTCAAAGAAATAATTATCCTGACAGGCAGAATGAAGGAGATCAAAGATGTTATTCCAGATATAGGAACTGGAACGATGGCAACCAACAACAACAACAGCGACGTCCTATGCAACAACAACCGAGGAACAACTATCAGAGGAGCAGATGGAGAGATGATGGGAATGTTCAAAGATATCATGAAGAACGAGAAAGAGAAAGCCAGGATTACAGAAGAAATCAGAGAGATAGAGAAGAAAGAAAGGAACAACCCCAACCACAGGCACAAGTGAGTGACGAACCTCAACCAGGAACCAGTCGTGAGGGCCAAAAGCACGACAGGAATAGACCAAAAAAACGCCAGTTCAGAAACGAAGGTAGATGAAGACGTAAATCACAAAATAATGAGGCATGAGATCGCCATTAACGAACTATACGAGGTCACCGATGAAGAATTGTTATACGAGAGAGAGGAGCCGAAGAAAGGAAATGCAGCCATATAACCTATAATCCATATGAAAGTAGGGGAGAACACTTTAAAAACCCTTATTGATACTGGTGCTACAGCCTCAATCATGTCTGAGAGTAGTTTCCAGAAGTTAGAAGCTGAGAATTTATTAACTGTATTGCCTGTATCCACTATAAAAGTGAGAGGATTATTTAATGACAAAACTATGAAGTGCAAAGTACAAGCATTGGTGGAATTTTATATAAACGAGCAGAGATATGAACAGGTATTCATAGTGCTCAGTCACATTAGTTTTGATGCAATTCTGGGTATTGATTTTATTACACAGTCAGGAGCTGTCATTGACCTAAAGAATGGAATTATCAGATTTAACAATGGTGAAGCAGAGGCTGGAACTTCAAGCTCGAAGGAACAAGAGTACTGCATGGAAGATGGTATTGGTGAAGGGAGATTGGAAGCGATGGTCTAGGAAGTGCAAGAGGAAAGAAGAAGACATCCAAACTATCCCATAGAAAATTTTGGATATTATCAGGAAAAATTGGAGGCACTAATTTCACACTTCGCTGATAATTTTTATTACAAACCAGGGGTGATCAAAGGTTTCAAATATCAGATTCGCTTGATAGATAACGCTCCATTTCAGAAGAAACTCTATCCGATACCTGAAAAGTATCACGAAGAAGTTGCAGAGATTATTAAAGGCATGGAAAGGGATGGTATTATTCAGAAGCAGGCTACTCCTTATTTAAATCCAATCACTGTGGTGAAGAAGGCAGATGGAAGCTTGAGGGTTTGTTTAGATGCCCGTCAAATCAATATGTTAACGATGAAAGAACAAGATAGGCCACCGAAGATAGGGGAATTACTGAGAAAATTCCGTGGAAAGACCTGTTTTTCCGTCATCGACCTGACGGCCAGCTTTTACCATATTGAGTTGACTGAAGATAGCAGATGCTATACTGGTTTTCTATTTAACGAAACTAGTTTTACGTTTCGTCGGGTTCCGTTTGGTCTAGTGAACTCGAGCCCAGCACTTATTAGAGCTCTCGATAATAAGCTGAGCGAAGAGGTAAAGAAGTACGTCATATGTTATGTCGACGACTTGATAATTTCCTCAGAAACGCCAGAGCAGCATTTAATGCATCTGAGAAGGTTGTTTGAAGACTTGAGAGAAGCAAACATTAAAGTCAACTTCAACAAATGTCACTTTTTCCAAGAGAAAATAAACTTTTTAGGACACACCATAGATCAATTTGGTTATCATCCAAACAATGACAAAATTGAAGCAATTTAGGAATTTCCTAGACCTAAGAAGATTAAGGATCTTCGAGCATTTTTAGGTCTTTGCCAATTTTGAGTAGTCATTGTCCACGTTATTCGGAAGTGATGGCTGCACTTCACGAAATTTTAATGAAAAATAATCGATGGAAATGGGACAATACAGTAGAAAATGCTTTTGTACAAGCTAAGGAGATGCTTAAAAACAACATTAAGCTGGAATATCCTTATTTTGAGAGGACATTCATTGTGGAAACAGACGCATCTAGGATTGGAATAAGCGCTGTATTATATCAGAAAGACTCTGAAGGAAACAACCACTACATAGCTTTTATAGTAGGAAGCTCAGGTCACACGAGGTGAACTACTACATTACAGAGCTGGAAGCTTTAGCTGTTATAAATGCATTACAACATTGGAAGAAGCTATTGATAGGCCATCCTATCATTATTAGAACTGATCATAAGGCACTAGAATTCATGCTGAAGTCTGATTTGTCTAGCGAAAGAATGACTAGACGGACTATGTTCTTGCAACAGTTCAATGCAACCATTAGTCACGTGCCATGCAAAGATAATCTGTTAGCAGATATACTGTCGAGGCATCCAACAGCCAAGACTAACGTCAGAGTTAATGTCATACAAATTGATGATGAAGACCAGGCAACATTGGACAAGTTAGCCAGAATCTCAACTTTTCAAAGGAAGGACGCATTTCTGAGAAACATGTATAAGTATTTGTCAGGAAGATTAAATGTACAGAATGGTACTTACGAGGAGATGAGAAGGAAATCTAGACACTTTGTACTGCAGGGAGACAAAGTCTGTAAATATGTGGATATGAATCATACTAAGATCAGAGCAGTGATACCACCAGAATTAATTGTACCAGTTGTATGGTTAACACACTAGTCCATAGGCCATGGAGGGTTAGACAAAACCTACAGTACTGCCCAGGAAAATTTTCATTGGATTAACATGCGAGAATCCATTGCTATTGTCGTACGATCATGTGAACTTTGCCAGCAGAACAAATACAATTCAGAGTTGCTATTTGAGAAACCGAAGGCTATTATACCAACGAAGCCATTGAAATTGTTCAGCCAGGACATTTTCGGGCCTGCACCGAAAAGCTTACGAGGAAATTAATATGTACTTGTCACCATGGATGTATTTTCTAAAATCATTATGCTAAACCCTATGCAGAAAGCAACAACAAAAGCAGTTCTGAAGCATTTAGAGAAGAACGTGATACCGAAGCTAGGAAAGCCAGAGAAAATGGTAACGGATCATGGAACTCAATATACAGCTGCAAAATTCGAAGAAACTATGGAGAGATTGGATATAAGTCATATTTATAGTTCTGTGAGAAGCCCACAAACAAATCCTATTGAAAGATCGATTTTGGAACTATCGAAGTACATTCGCTTATTTAGTTCTGAAAATCATGCGAATTGAGTGAAGGTGATACCACTGGTAGAATACTGCATGAATAGTACTCATCATGAGAGCACGAATGAGATTCCAACAGTACTGCATTATAATGAGAAACCTAGAAGACCATGGGATGGAATCATAGATATCCAAGAAGATATAGAAATACCGATGGACAGAAGGATAGAAGAGGCCAGAGAACATCTCAACAAGTCCGCAGAAAAGCGATCGAAGAGAACGAGAGGCAAGCGATTCAGCAGACCACTGAGAGAAGGAGATTTGGTTCTAACTAGAACAAACTACTGGTGCAGAGTGTAATGTAAGGGTGGTACAAAGCGTGCATCAGTCAAAAATTATCAGTTTACCGGGATCGAGACACATTGGAATGTAGTAAAGAACACTGGAAGACAGAGGAAATTTCGAACTACAAACGAACGTGAAGGCAAGTGGCAAACCGACCTGAAAGAGGGTAAGATAAGTTAATTGCAAATTGTTAAGTTGGTTAAGATATCACAGCGAGGTTGAACAAGTGTACTGCAAACTGCCCACTAAGAGAGCGAGACCCGCGACGAAAACGCTACCTGGCGAAACAAGGCTTAAACGAGCAAAAGCCATAGGAGGCAGATACTGCTTACATGTAACACAGGAGGCAAGGCGAAACTGGCAACGTCATAGTAGACAAAGACAGCTTACGTGTAATAAAGGAAGCAGGGCATTCTCAACGAGTGCACTCGAGACTTTCGGAAGACATACAACACAGAGGAGATTCAACGCACGCATGTTCAATTTACAGTAAAACATTCACGATAGATACTTGCTAGGGACTCGTAGAATTCCAACCCGCAAAATGGCGCCTAAACATAATGAAATCTCGTGTAACTCATGCAAAAAAGTGCTGAAAGAAAATGAAAATTATGTGAAGTGTGATGGAAAGTGCAGTGAAACGTTCCACCTAAATTGTGCGCACGTATCAAATGCCGTTTGTAAAGCAATGGTTGCTAACCCGGGAGAAATACTATGGTTCTGCAAGAATTGCAAACATAACCACAATGATTCCGTGGATAAAACCGTCGATTCAAGCGATGTAAAATGGGATTCCGATGAACTAAAAGCTGTAGTTCATGGAATAGTGAAGAACGATTGTGACCTATTTGACTCTCTTCTTGAAAAACTTGTCGATAAAGTTATCAACAGACTAAAAGAGAGTGTTGACTTTAATACCAAAGTCATTCAAGACTTGAGAACCGAACTTAGGGATAGAGATGAAAAAATTAAGGAACTCCAAAATGAGTTAAGTAAAGTTAAAAATGATATGAGCGAGGAGAACGAGAACATCAACCAATATCTCAGGAGGAACAATGTAGAAATCCATGGAGTGCCTGAACAGCGGGAAGAAGATGTATACTCCATTGTGTCAAACATAGGAAAAGCTGTGGGCTGCGAGATTGCCAAAGAGGAAATAGATATTGCACATCGGATTCCGTCAGCTAATAGGTCAATTCCCAGACCCATTGTGGTAAAGCCCGTATCACACGACACTCGCTAGCATGGAAGCTGCTACGACAGCTGCTATCACCTGGCATAAGTTTCCTTCCATGCTCGCCGGCATGCCTCCTTGTGTGGCTGAAATGTATCACACGTTAAATAAATGTACCTGAGCACATGGAAGGTTCCATAGCAGAAACATCTGTTCAAATATGGAGAAACGTAGGAGATTGATTCTCGGTGCCGCTGCACTAATAATTGGCAATATGCAGACAACCAGAAGCAGAAAGAAGAGAAAACTACGTACGATTTGGAGGAGTGAGTGGCTTGAAAGACGTGACAGTGGCCGTGGAGTTCTCGTCATGCTGCAGACCGAGTTACGGTAACTTTTTAAGCACTGTGCAAATTGACCGGTTTAAACTGCCATATTATAGCCTATACAGCATCGGTAGCATTATAATACCAACAAAGTGATTTGGGTAAAACGTCTGTGGTTTAAAGGCAGCTTCTTTCTTTAACTAGTTTCCAAATAGGTCAATTAATGGAGATATTACAAATATCTGGCATAAAACAATAAAATTTAAAGACGAAGTGTTGTACAGTAATGTATTGGGTTAGAAAAATCTCTATATTTTATCCATAGATATACATTTTGTAGGAAATTTTAAACTAAAAAAAATACCCGGTTTATTCTTGTTAATGCCGTTATCATTCCATGTAAAAATAAAAAAATCAAAGAGCCTAAAAATCCTACCTTTTAATAATATTGTGTTTTGAAATTATTAACAGACATAACTGAACAATTTTTGTAGCAATGAATAGCACTATTTCTACCCGATTTCTTGTGCTATTTTTTCCAGGGCATCTTGGCGCATAATTTTGTTATGATACACCGGCAGTTTAGTGTTATAAAGGCATGGATTACTTTCGTACATTTCAATAAGCGAAGAAAGAACCTCATTTGCCCAAGGTCGTGACATCTTGTGTAGAAATACGTTGCCTTCGAGAAAACGATTAACCAAGATTACTTGGAGATGCTACCGCTAGGATCTCTGCAAAGGCATTCTGACTGGCTCAGGTACTGAACCCTCCATACAATCTTCCAGCGAAAATAGCACCGGACCAGTTACTGAGTTGCCATGAAGGCTGTCATAGAAGGCAGAATCTAGCATAGAAGGTAGAAATCATACGGTGCTAGACGCGGCTATACCAGCGTGTATACCCGTACTGGTAGCAGCTTCCATGCTAGCGAGTGTCGTGTGATACGGGCTTTAGATTTGTTAACAGATGGAAGAAGCTTGACCTAATTAAAGCAAGGCGTAATGTACAGCGACTGTCCTCATCGGATGTTAGTGGATGCACAGGAGGAGAAACTGTTTATGTAAATGAACACTTAACTCCTAAAGCTAAAGGCCTTCTCAAAAGAGCAAAGGACCTAAGGCAGAAAGGTTACAAATTTGTTTGGTCAAGGGAAGGGAAAGTCTTTATAAGGAAGGATGAGTTATCCCCAATTACTCACGTAAAAAGTATTGAGGATATTCTCACTTTGGAAACCTTGTAATTCACATCATTTCTATGGAAGTTGCAGAAAAACAGGTAGATAACTTAAAAGAACTAAAAGGAATTACTTACGGATTTAGAATTTTATATTCAAACTGTCAGAGTATCAGGAATAAATGGAGTCAGTTCAACAGCCTTATTATAACCGAAGCAAATTTCCCGGATATTATAGTATTGACTGAAACATGGTTATGTCTCGAAGAGGAGAAATATTTCAATGTAAATGGATATGACGGTTACTTTTGTTCAAGAGTTAATACTAGAGGGGGAGGGATAGCTATTTTCATCAAAAGGCCTCTTAAGGCAAATATAGTGATGTCTATTAATGATACTAAAACACCCTATAATCTATTGCTTGTTGAGGTAATCGGTTTTAGTAAGGATTTCCATATTTTAGCTTGCTACAGCCCGAATGTGAATCATGGCACTGAATTTCTTAAAATTCTTGAGGATACTTGGATGAAGTATAGTAATAAAGCATGATTTACAGTTGGAGATATAAATATAGATAAGTTAGGACAAAGTCGTCTAGATGAAGAACTTGATAAATTATGTGTTTGTTTCAACCAGAATGCATGTAATACAATATATCCGACCAGAGTTACAACTGATAGTGCTACCTTGATAGATCATATCTATATTAACAAACAGTATTGTTGCAACCTGTATAATGTATTCAGTGATTTTAGTGACCACAACCTTTTAGTATGCGACTTTGAAATTCCTATTACTGGTACTGCTCAAGTTCATAAAAGGCATAAGCAAATGCAAAGATAGAATTTACAAGCCATGGATTATTTTATGTCTGTTAATCCATTAGAGATCAAGGATGATGATAGCTGTGAAATAATAGTGGACAAATTGATCTATTATTTGGAAAACGTCATCAGTGAGACTAGGGACCTAAGATCGAGTCATAATACAAGTGGAAGATTAAGGCCATCTTGTCCATGGGTAACTCCAGATTTTTTAAAGCTAATTGATCAAAAGAACAGGTTATATAGTAAACTAAAAAGGCAGCAAATCAGAGTAAGATCTGGATGTGAGTATCAGTCAAAGGAGCTAATTGCAGACTATAATGCACACTGTAAGAAAGTAACAAAAATGAGAAGAGAACTAGAAAATGCATATTTTTTGAATAGATTAAACAACACAAATAATCACTGGAAAATTATCAATGAAATATTATCTACAGATACCAAAGCCAATAATAATAGTAATATTAACCTGGAAGTAAATGGTAATTTGGTTACAAATCCAACTGAAGTCTGTACAATTTTTAATGAACATTTCACAAGCATTGGTAAGTCACTTGCCGATAAAATTCCTATCAACGATTGCACCAAATCAGTAACAGGACCTGTCAACTCTATTTTTCTTGAGCCCACAGATGAAATTGAAGTCTCACGAATAATTAATGATCTTAAAAAAAAGTAGTAGTTTGGATGTTTCTGGCTTAAATAATAACATAATTAAGACCCTGTTTCATCAGTTAGTACCGTATATCACAAAATTAATAAATAAATCCTTGAGCGATGGGAAATTTCCTAAGAAGTTAAAAGTGGCCCGAGTAGTACCAATCTATAAGGGATCAGATAAACATGATGTTAATAATTATAGACCTATCTCAATACTTCCTGTTATTTCTAAAATATTAGAAAAGGTAGTGAAGGACCGGCTACTAAAATTTCTTCTTCGTAACCATTATTTCTATAAGCATCAGTATGGATTCATTCCCAACTCTAGCACAAACAATGCAGTGGAAGATATTATTGTTAGACTTCAAGAGGCTCTAGATTCAGGATTGCTTGCTTCAGGTTTATTTATAGATTTAAAAAAGGCTTTCGACACTGTGGATCACTCTCTACTGATTCATAAATTAGAATCAGCTGGTGTGAGAGGAACTGCACTTCACTGGTTTGTAGATTACCTTGAAGACAGGGAACAATTTGTTAGTTGCATGAATGCTGAGAGTAGTTGCCAAGCAATTACTATTGGGGTGCCACAGGGATCTGTTTTAGGCCCAATATTATTTTTAATATTTATCAACGACATTGGTAGACTAAATTTAAACGGTAAGATATCCCTATTTGCTGATGATACCAATGTATTCTATGTTGGAAAGTCTGTCCATGAACTCGAACAGAAAATGCAGGAAGATGCACATCTGATTCTATCATGGATGCATGAAAACCGTCTAACAGTTAACTTAAGTAAAACTAACTATATCGTCTTTCACAAGCCTTCCTACAACCTACCTTTAGACATGCAATTATTCTTCCACGACCAATGTCTACCCCGAGTTAAATCTACCAAATTTTTGGGATTAGTCATTGATGAGCTACTCTCATGGGATGATCATGTCAAAGCTATTGGTGGAAAAATAATTCCAGCTATAGGAGTTCTAAGCCGAGTAAAATACAAAGTTTCTCGAGCACTACTGAAGTCTATATATCACGTACTTATTGAAAGTCACATTGCATACGTGATTCACATTTGGGCCTGTTGCAGCAAAGGATTATTCAATAAAATTAATATATTACATAAAAGGGCTTTGAAAATACTTTTCAATCTTCCCATGTTAACACCTACAATTCAATTATACCAACAATGTAATGTCCTATCACTAAATTGTCTCCGTCAAAGAGCCTCAGTAATAATGATACATAAAATTAAACATAAAATAACCAATTCAAATATCATACTCACAACCAATTCAGATACTCACTCACACATCACCAGAAATGCAAGCAATATCCACTATAATGTAATAAATACCAGCAGGTTTGGAAATAATTCACTATGGCATTACTCATCATCTATATATAATAGACTGCCTGATGGCCTGAAAAATATCTCCTCACTGAGAACTTTCAGGAAAGAACTGTTTAAATTCTTAATGGATTCAACAATGTAACTTACATGTAATTTCTAAAATACCATTGTTACCTTGATGTACTGCACTATCACTAGCCTCGGCTCAGGTGACCCTTATGAGATAATAAATAAATAAAAAAAATGTGAAGACTGACGTCTTGAAGAAGATATTCGTCAAATTCGGGTAATATAATCAAAGGACCGTTCAAGGTAGCGAAGGTTTATGGAAATAATTGCTATGCCATAGCAAGTCAACAGTATAGAGAAAAGTTATTCATCGTATTTAAAAGAAGAAATCTACGACGAGATAAAACACTGCAAGTTACTGACTGAACATCGAACACGTAACTACGTAGAAGGAAAGTCTGAAGAAGGGAGACTTAAACCATTGGAAATTCAACAATCTAGACAAGAATGAATAAGAATTTAGGTCGGAGGGGAAGTACTACGACTACAAACAATTGCGCGGTGAGAATGATGTTTTAAATGAACATGATGGGAAGATAGAACTATACTGAACCGGTGAGATCCAGAGATGACCAGGATGACATAGCAGTATGAATAGCGAACTGCAAAACACCGCAGTTTTCGCTGACACATAACATTGCAAGCTACTACAAGAGAAATTCACGACATGGAGGTGATTTTCCATGATGGAAAGAACTATGCAAACTACCGACTACGTAGAACATCTAGATCTGAGAAGAAGACGAGCGGATGCGTGATGGAGACGGCGAGGAACCCAGGACTGGTGGACGCAAGGCAAGCAGAGTGGAGGCGAGATCGTGTCATCATCCTGTACGAGAGAAGTGGGTCAACAAGCGGGAAGCCAGCTGGAAACCTGTTTCGAGACAGCACACCAGGTCGTTCACCTTTACTGCAGTCCACTCAAGGCCGAGGTGACATAATGCAGCCAGTTTGGAGCAGCACGCTGCATTCAAGCAACCACACGGTGAGGTTACGAGGACACAGGAGTCATCAGGTCTGTCACCAACGATCTCAGAAAGAAGGTAGAGGAGTGCATTTTTCATATCTGTAGTTAGATTTTGTTCATCTTATTCCAGAATATTGACCAACATATTTGCATTTATAACCTATGTTATTGTATTGTCTTGGAAGTTTTAGTAAATTTTAGTTATTGCGATAGTTAATTTCATACGTCACCTGGGCGTATTTTGAAGTCTTGATCGATGATATTGGACATCGTTAGTATTTTTCATTGTCATTTTTAGAGCGTTAAAATTTAACTTACGAACGATTTCGTTGCGATTGCGAACGCATATTCCGTAGATTTGTTGTAACATTGGAGAACTCCGTAGATTTGATGAAATATTAGAGAATTTTGTATATTTGTGTAAATATTGAAGAACGATAGTATATATGTATTGAAACATGAGAAATGAAGCACAACTTTGTGAGAAATAAATAAATAATGTATCAGAGAAAGAATATAGTCATGTGTTTGACGAAAGTAAATAGTTTACTACTTGAAGTGAGGAAAGGAAGGACAGAGAATCCTATAAGTAAAGAGTTTATTCATTTTAGGAACGAAATGATATGTATGAAACGAAATAGTTGACAGGAGTATTCAATATTGGCATTGAAGTAACTCTTGTATGCAAGAAATGTAATGACATTGTTGTTGTTGTTTGAGTCTTCAGTCTTTTGACTGATTTGATGCAGCTCTCCATGCCTCCCTGTCCTGAGCTAATCGTTTCATCTCTACATAACTACCACACCCTACATCTGAGTCAATCTGTTTAACATATTCTAACCTTGGTCTACCCCTACAGTTCTTGTCCTCGACCCTTCCTTCCATAACTAAGCTTGCTATTCCTGGGTGTCTTAGTATGTGTCCTACCAACCTATCTCTTCTCTTCATTAGCAGTCGCCAGAAACATCTCTCCTCTCCCACTCGTCTTAATACCTCTATGTTTGTAACCCTATCTACCCATCTGATGTTCATCATTCTCCTGTAGCACCACATTTCAAATGCTTCTATTCTCCTCTTTTCTGCTGCACCAATAGTCCAAGTTTCACTTCCATACAGCGCCACTCTCCAGACATAGGCTTTCAAAAATGACTTCCTAATACCTAAATCTATATTCGATGTCAGGAGATTCCTTTTTTGTAGAAAAGCTTTCTTTGCCTGAGCCAACCTACTTTTTATATCCCCTTTGCTTCGTCCATCACTGGTTATTCTACTTCCTAAGTAACAGAAGTCTTCTACTTCCTTCAGCTTTTCACCTGCCAATTTGATCTCCATAGAGGTTTCTGATTTATTTCGGCTGCATTCCAGTATTTTTGTTTTACATTTATTAATTTTCATCATGAATTCTTTCTGTAAGACGGAGTCCATACCATTCAAAAACTCATTCAAATCCTCAGGCTTGTCGGCCAAGATGACTATGTCATCAGCAAATCTCAGAGTTGAAATTATTTCTCCTTGAATCTTCACTCCCAATTTGAATTTTTCTCTAATTTCCTTCATTGCTTGCTCAATGTAAAGATTGAAAAGTATGGGTGATAAGTTGCAGCCTTGCCTTACACCTTTCTGAATACCAGTTTCTCTCTCATGTCCTTCAACTCGAATGACTGCTGTCTGGTTTCTGTATAGATTGTATATCACCCTCCTATCCCTGTACTTTGTTCCAATCGATTTCAAAATGTCAAACAATTTAGTCCAATCAACGTTATCAAAAGCCTTTTCTAAGTCTACAAATGCCATGAACGTTCTCTTATCTTTCCTTATTCTACCTTCCAAAATCAGCCTAAGACTTAGTACAGCTTCCCTTGTTCCTACATTTCTCCTGAAAGCAAACTGGTCTTCACCCAACTCCGTTTCTATCTGTAAACCCCAGAATTTGAGGCATGGAAAAGAACAGTATGCGATAGTAGAAGGCATAACTGAACGAGAAACGTTATTATAAAATGTTATGGATGCATATTTATCATAACACGATACTGTAATATGGAAGGAAAGATATAAACATTTATTGTGAACATAAACGTGACTGAAGGTTATTGTTATTTTTATAACAGACGCAAGCAGACTTGAAATTCAGAATTAAGCGATAAACTGTAACGAGGAAATATGTGAAGCGAAGGAGGAAGTATGTGGAATGTATTTGAACATAGCACGAGATGTATAATCGATAGAGGAGTTTGTAGGAGGAAGTGAGACGTATTCATGAACGTTATTGCATCTGTAATTTCTAGTAGGAATACTAAATATCATACTTTGATGAAAGTAGTTGATATGGAACGGTAAAAGTTTTGTGAACGTGCTAAGAGTAGAAATGTTGATGAAATGCATTTGTATTGATGAAGGCATAACTAGAGACGCGATAATATGCGACGTGAGTTTATGAAGAAAGGTTTTGTAATAATTTGTTGTGAGTAAGAGAAGTCATAAGTTGTATTTGGAGAAGAAGGAGCGTGGGAGTGAGGATTCATGCTACACACACTCGATTTTTGGTTGAAGAGCTTATCTGAACAGTCGTGCATTGTAAGTTTGTTTTATTATTAATTATTGAAATACCAGAGTTGTACACTTTAGTGATGAAATATTCACTTCACTGTTTGTATTCATGATTCACATGGAATTGACACACAAACACCTATTTTGACTAGTTTATTGTGTGAGATACGGAGAAAGATGGTGATACACGTAAAGAAAGATAATGAGACAGGAGGAAAGTGGTGGAATGAACTCTACTAAATTAGAGACAGTTGTTTTTATATCGTGCGGGACGCGATCATGTATAAAATGTAAATACGTTATTATTCTAGTATTAATTATTGCTTTTATTATATTTAAGAACTTAAGATCTAAATTTGAAGACTTTAACGATTGTATTACGTAGGGAGTATGTTTGTTATGATGAGCGTTAAAGCATAACTTCAGTAAACAAGTAGGACAGATACTACTGTCATTAATTAAACTATGTGTTTATGTAAATATTATCAAGCAAGGGATACATGTTGTATTCGTGTAAAGATGCAAGAAATACACTTATTTAGCGGATCAGGCCTAAGTGAGGCACAGATAAATATTTTATTTTATTCTTGGTGAAGGGAACATAATTTTGTCATGTTATATTCTTTATTGTCAATAAATGGCAAGGACATTTTTATTCTTGCTGAGTTTTTTTTAGAACTGTTTGTTTGATTCAACGCTTAACTTAATTACACTTGAACGATACCGCTAGCTAGATGCCCACAGATGATCGACAATCTTATCTTAACGCCCGAGAGCCGAGTTGCTCGTTATTGCTCTTTTATTTTTTTTATTTTTTTCTGTACTGTATGCAACTAGTTAGTAGTATAGTTAGAGATGTATATATGTGTTCCTAGGATTCCCTAGTCATCAGTCCGGTGAGGGTTGTTCAACTCTTAGCCGGGTGTTGACATTCTCACGATCCTTTTACCATCTGTGCGGATTTGGGACTGTGCTCTAGAGGAATTCGGGCGCAGTACAATAATATTTGTATCAGCATGATGTATCAGAAGGGGGTATATTCTATAAATGTGTGCATGACCAATTGTTATATATAAGGTGCGTCCAAAAAGTAACGAACCGGAGGCTGTAATGAGCAAACTGGTGACGACATCGGCTAATCGTGGCGTGTGTAACGAGGTGTGGTTCCGACCAGAGCGTGGAAGGTCACAGCCCGTCGCGAGAGGGCACGCGTGCACGTCACGTGACGATACAAAGCGAGCAGCAGCATGCAGCAATCGTCCAACGCTGCCAGTCGCATTTCAAACAGTGACATGGAGGCGTCAAACGAAGAGCAAAGATGTGTTGTTCGGTTTCTGACAGCGAAAGAAGTAGGGGGAACGGACATTCATCGCCGAATGTCACAAGTGTACGGCGAACACTGCATGACCCTTGCAAGGGTGATGGCGTGGCACAAGCTCTTCAGGGAAGGACGGGTGTCGTTAGCTGATGATGCCCGGTCTGGGGCATCCCCCTGCATTACCGATAACAACGTCCAGCTGGTTGATGCACACATTACCCAGGACCGCCGAGTGACAGTGAACGCCATAGCCGTGGTCAGATTGAGCGTCGGAAGTGTGCACACCATCATGAAGGAACGACTGCACTTGCGCAAAGTGTGTGCCCAATGGGTGCTCCACAGTCTTCAACCACACCAGGAAGCATGTCGAATGGCCTACTGTCTTTGTCTTGGTTGGACGATTGATGCATGCTGCTGCTCGCTTTGTAACGTGACGTGCACGCGTGCCCTCTAGTGACGGGCTGTGACCTTCCACGCTCTGGTCGGAACCACACCTCGTTACACACGCTACGATTAGCCGATTTCGTCACCGGTTTGCGCATTACAGCCTCCGGCTCGTTACTTTTTGAACGTACCTTATATATTTTTATATGAGAGTAAATGTTCTTTGTAAAATTGGAAACACCTTTGCTATTTAAAATGACAGGATCACAGAGTGAAACAAAACTTAGGAAAACCAGGTTTGAAAAGCACAGTAGAATTCGTGACAGATACAATAACACAAGTTATAAAACACAGTAGAAAAACGAACAGATACAATAACATAGGTGGGTAGACACAGAGACAGAAAGACACTCGCAATAACACAAGTTCGGATACACTAGGAAGATAGCCAACAGAATAACACAAGTTAGGACACACTAGTAAGGTAGACAACAGAATAACACAAGCTAGGACACACTAGGAAGATAGACAAGAGAATAACACAAGTTAGGACACACTAGGAAGGTAGACAGATACAATAACACCAATAAGGACACACTAAAAAGGCAGAAGGGATAGAATCTACATCGTACACGCATCCTAAGGACAATCAGGGACATATTTCTTTTAAAACAGTAAATCACAGAGGATGGGGAACACCACATCTCGAATGACATATATACGCCCGCGGGGACACATTTAATTATTCCCAAACAATAATCACAATAGCGTGAATGTATACAAACGACAAGTACCGTACATTATAAATGGAAGGCAGGCCGACTGACAGGAACGGCAGGATTGCCCAACTGAACCTGCAAATTTGCATTTGTATTACACAATTCCAAAGAAGACATTAGCTAACGCAGTATACAAGGAATTTCCTACTTGCCACGCGCGATATTGGGGACATGAGGAAGTAACACAATGACGCAAAGTTAGGTATCAGCACTATTCAAGTAAGCAATCACTGCGTCCAAGAGAGCTTAGAAACGCAAAGGTTGCAAAACAAAGCAGGGTACACAATTTACTAGGCCGCACGTGGCACGCCCGGTAATACCGACACTTCTCTACACAATAAATTCATATTTTATTTTCTTCCTACACTGGATCGATTTTTCTTTTTTGTTTTGAAAGTCGAATTGACTAATTCTATACGGCCTGAGACTATGCATAAAAATTGGAAGTAGAAGGAGCATTTATCATTTTAGCCGACCATTAGCGAAATGCATTCACTTATAAACACGTCATTCATTATCAGTCCATGAAACAGGGCGTACTGCGTAAGGCAGTGTCGATTGGCGATTCCCATAACCTGTATAGGGAAACCATATAATCACCAAATTCTAACAAGTTCACCAATTTAATGCAAAGGTCACAAGTCACCAAAGTCAAAATAAAACTTACTAGTAATGTATTTCAACGGACACCACAAGGCTACTCCGAAACACGGTCCAGTTACACGCTAGAATTACATTATTGCAAAGAATCATTTAAATGGCCTTAGTCACAATATCATGGATTAAAATAAATTAAACACAATATCAGCAATAACGGAAAGGCACAGCTTACCCTTCGTTTAAAAGGTATGCACAAGTCACGTCTTCGCCCACACTAGAGGATAACCAAAGCCATTTATGACATATGGTCGCCAAGGCTTGACTTCAGAGTCAACAATGGTGAGCACATGTCAGCAGTTTACCTAAAGTACAGTAATAACTTAATAATAACGAAAGGCAAAATGATTCCGTAAACTATACGTCAAACATGCACTTGCAAACACACATACTCTACGGTTAGCCACATAATTCCACACAGAGATCAATTCTAAGCCTCATTACAACATACAGGGTGAACGTAAAATGCCGTACTTGGAGGTCGGCATGCGGCTCCTCGTCGAAATTCACGACAAAAGTTTATCTTGCAAAACCTAGTCCTGCCAATAGGTTTAACAGAAATGTGTGTTAAGAAACGAGGCTCTGGCAACGCTGTAACTGCAGCGTGGCCAAAAACTTTTCGTAGGAACTTGGCACTCTGCCGGAGCTGTCTCATTAGCTCAGTGAGACGAGGTATGCCATAAATTCCGGTTGTGCGGACGCGCCATTTTTTTTGAAGATAATGTATCAAATTGTATCCAATGTACACCTCCACTATGCAATACACTATGTCTAACCGTTACAGTTACCTGTATTTAATCATTCAAACGTAACATGAACTACTTATAGAGGTAAACGACCCCTTGTTTCGTCCATCGCACAAATAAAGCCAATAGAACTTAATAGGGGATACAGTAACATCGTCTCTATCCAATGCGGTACAAAGAAGCACTTTACTGTAGGTAGCCTACACTAGATTGCCCATTATGCTACGCACCATAATTCCATAGTGTACGTTTGACGTCCAGTCTTATCTTCACAGAGCCGGTACGTACACTTACGAGCAACGCCTTCACTTCACAGCAGATGTTCAAAGCGACCTCCTTGCATTTGCAAGCACTTCGCCACTCGTTGGAGCATATTTTGCCGGGCCCTATGCAACACACCTGCATCCACCATTACCGATGCAGCAAGCACGCGAGCTATTAGGTCTTGAACATCCATGGGTGGAGTACTATAAACTTGTTCCCATGTCCCCACAAATACAAATCTAGTGGATTAAGGTCCGTGGAACGTGGCGGCCAGATCATTTGGACCTCCACGACCAATCCATTTCCTTGAACACGCTTCATTTAAACAGTTACGCACAGTCATTCCAAAGTGTGGTGGTGTAACATCATGCTGAAACCAAAGCTGTCGCCGAACACCAAGTGGAACGTACGATAGAGGGGGTACTAAACTTGTCTGGCAACAGGTAAGGGCCCAAGAGCACTTCTCCCACGATACCAACCCACCGGCGTATGCTAAAGCGTGCCTGAAAGCCACGTTCACGGGTGACAAGTGGGTTGTGGTCAGACCAATAATGACTGTTGTGATGGTTGAAAATACCTTCCCGAGTGAAGCTACATTCGTCACTCCATAGCACATTCTTGATAAAATATTCGTTATCTTTAAGTTATTGCAAATACAATTCACAGAACTGTACTCGTTGAATGTGGTCTTCTGACCACTGGTGTTGAGTTAACCTGTAAAGATATGGATTCAGTTCTTCATCGTGCAACACGTCAACAACCAGTGTTGGAGATACCTGGAAATGCCTTGCAATATCACGGGTACTTCGCCGAGGTGATCAGTGAACGGTTTCAAGAATTGCGTCCTCCGTTTGTGGAGTAGGCTACGTCTAGTCCTTGGACGACCTCTGTCCACTACTTGTGGGCGAAGATTACCGGTTTCCCACAGGCGTTCCTCAAGGCGACGAAAAACATTACTTATCGGGATGGCGCCTTTGAGGGTACCGTGCCGCATACTCACGAGCAGCACCCAACACTAAAAGCATATTTTTACACATCCAAGGGCGTAGGAAGTGTATTCATCATAGGAAGTGTATACACATGCAACTACCATTCTACGGATATCTACAAATACTCCTTCAACAGCTACATTTATCAAATCAACTATCCCACACCCAACACCGTTTTCACCCCTTAAATACCTCCAAGCTGGAATCAACAGCAACTACAACACACCTTCATTACACAAAGCTAGCAGAGCTGAAGCCACAGCTCTTGCGCTAATTCTTACATAACTTCGTAAACATGTGCACAGAAGCTGCTACCAAAACAGGTTTGCAGCAATACTGCAGAGTCGGCACTTCGGAAACGCTTAAGAAGACCACCTCCCAAGGGGAAGGTATCTGTTTCCGTCAGAGACTCTGTCCAACCGCATCCAGACATCAAACCTCAGGTGAGTGTGCATCTCAGATCCCATACACGTTTTATACATCCAACCCCTTACCACACCCTTTACACTTGTGAATTGTTACGTTGTTGTACTCTCCCGACTTGCAAGGGACTCAGTACACCCAGATAAGCCTTAGTAAATAATTACTCTTTACCCAAAAGGCCCGATTGTTATTTATTATTTGTCATTATCCTTTTTACTGCTTACTGCCCCACTCACACCTCGTCCAGTCATCACACTACCTCATAACCGCTGAGCCGGCAACATTAGCCTGTTCCTTGACACTGGCCTTGCTCACTTAGCATGGTCGAGAGATTATTGTAGTAGCGCGCCGTCAGTAACCCTTTGGATTGCTCGCCGCGGCTTCCAGCCCGCACGGCATTATTCTTATTCTTGAGGTCACTTCTCTTAATTGCGCACCCTTATTCACCGAACTTCACCCACTACCCCTTTGCATTCCGCACCTTTCGACACCCGTCCAACGGTCTAACACATCCATTAAACTTTCCCCAGTTAAACACCGCCCTCTACACACACCCTCATCCCCCAGTTCAGCCACCCCCACACAAAGGGTCTGAACAATATCGACGTATTCACCATTTGTGAACTCCATCATGAAGCCACCCTACATGAACTTGACAGGACCGGTTATGGTTGTGCAATGCGTGGTTAGTCGAATCATGCTTGCCGTTTTATGGATCACACTGTGCGTTCTTTCTTCCGTTATCGTTTTACGGACTAAGCTAGGATCCCACCATTACCGCCTCTGAGGGTAGTGTCCTGGAGCTTGGGACTCTGAGTTGGGGATACAACTGGGGAGTGTGACTAGCACTTTGCCCAGGCGGCCTCACCTGAAAAGCGAACGGGAGCCTGATGATGGAATGGGAACAGTGGGAGGGTTAGGCTAGGAAAGGGGAAGGAGGCGGCCGTGGCCTTACGGTAGGTACCATCCCGGCATTTGCCCGAATACGAAGTGGGAAACCACGGAAAACCACTTCGAGGATGGATGAGGTGGGAATCACGCCCCCTCTACTCATTTGGACCACCCGAGTCTGAGTAGACCCCGTACCAGTCCTCAGACCACTTTCCAATTTCGTGGCAGAGCCAGGAATCGAACCGCGGACCTCCGGGGTGGGAGCTAATCATGCTGACCACTACGCAACGGAGGTGACTCACACTGTCATGTGATAAAATGATGTGATGTCATGCTTACAAACGCAGTTAAACGACGGGAACTGACTTAACAAAAAAAAAACTGACGTAGATTCGAACCGTAGCTCGATGGTGCATGTGGATTTGATAACCCAAGAGTCTACCTGTTGAGCTGCGACGAATAGTACGGTATTGCGGAATGACACACATTTCTCTGTACATTCCGATGCGCTTTAGTATGTGACAGTGTTGCCAGCTCCTCGCTTTCATACTTGTGGTTTTAAACAGCACCCGATCCTATTTTGCTATAGAAACTTGCAATTGGACGAGGAATCGCATGCCGACCTCCAAGTGCGGCATTTTACGTTCACCCTGTATATCAAAGTTAAACTAGTAAGAGACTCATTGTCATAGCCTGACAAAGCGATCCTTATTGATAGTTTGCTGAAATAATCAACAAGGGCGCAAAACTATAGGCTAACTGAAACTATGGCCAGTTTGCTTAAATAGGTCACAGGGACAGAAGGTCGCATAGAATCTACTTACAACCAGTAATTTAATAAGGGCACAATCACGCGCACAGGTATTTACTCACACCAAGGAGTACACAATCAGTACTAAAACACGACCATACATTTTCCGATTATACTCAGACAAGAGGCGCAAACCACTAAGCTACAAGAGAAATTTTACGGCCCACACAAGGAAGGGAAGGAAGACAGTATATATTACATGCATTTTGCTAGCTCACATACAGAAATGGAGCCAACCGTAGATACTCCAATACATTTTAGCATCTTCCTGGAGTAGAAACGCGAAACCACGGAACGAATAATTAACACGAAGAGATACGAGTTGGGTGGACAGGTTATTATAGTTTCCGGACAGATTCTCCGTTTTACACGGGTAAGACAAGATGCAGATACACATGGTAATAAAAACAAGAGTGGAAGATAGCGACAGAAATCATTTACATGGATTGCACGGGAAAAGAAAACAATGAAATCTTACACACATATTAAAGGCAATGCAAAAGGTAGTACATGACTGGTAATACACTCGGAAGGACGATAAGACAGCCGGTAATTGAACACCTCGACAAGCGGCAGATAATTTACACAGCAAGCGGGAATACATAATATAATATTCAATTATCAGCATAGAAGTATATACACGTGAACGGTGTATAAAAAGACATCGATCACGGAGCGCCGGCATCTAATAGACAATATACACTCGGAAACACAGTTTCGTAGGCGACCAATAACATTGTAGTACAGACACAATATTATTATTATTATTATTATTAATAATAATAATAATATTAGTATCACAAATACCATCATCGATTGTTATTTTTAATAGATATGCTAGCACTAGATCAGGACCACAGCTGATATTGCTACACGGATCATAATTCATCGCCGAAAGAGCATTTACTCCCATTATCCAGCGGCATTAGTGAATTAGCCTAAATATTATCTCTCAGCACCACGAAAACCACAAAGAATCACGATATAAGTATCCTAATTCCCCCCAAGGATCGTATACGCAAATTACGGAGACAGTAGGCACGGATGTAAACAAAGCGCGACCATATCTCTTTGTAGAAAAAGAATACACTATGACAGACGAGCGAGACAGCAGCCTAAGCCACACCTCGCACGATAAGCAGCCGCTAATCAGAGCGCGCGGGTAGGCGGGCCCATAGCGTACGCTTACAGACCGGCGAGCCAGACTGCGTGGCGCCGGACCAGCCATGGCAGCCATCATTAATTCCAGCGACATTTAAACAACAAGGAGCGCCAAATACAAACTCCGTAAAGAGCTTGTACACAGTTCATACTATAACCGATAGAGGACAGCAACACTAAATCAATAACCGTTAGGTATTAATGTCAAACACCCTCCCCCCCCCCCTAAAGGTCAGATATTATTTAATAAAATAAACCTGAGGCCGGATCAAGACGGGGTACATTACCACTTAAACAATAATAAAATATATTTAGGTACTGTGCCCAACATAATACCCCCAATATAAGCACAGAGTGGCAACTCCGCCAGCGCTGTATGTCATCGCTGTGTGCGCGGCCACAAGGTTGAATGACGTCACGCGTACCTGAATATTATCTCCACCAGAGCACGCTCCCGCCGACCACGTGCTCAGGCCTTGTATGCGGCGACTTGTCACATCGAGGCGGGCAGACAGATGCTTGTTGTGCGCGTACGATACAGTACTCCGTCGTGCGGATCGTGAGTGGTTTGATATCCGGTCGTGATTGCGGAGGACCGTGAGTGCTATATTGCCGTGTATCGGGAGTGGATTGTAATAGAGTCTATGAAAGACCCTACAATTACGTATCGCCGTAGTTACCGTGCGCAATCGAAACATTAGACGGCCGAGTTTTGTGTGCATAATTATGAAAATGCTTTTGGCTTGAAAACGAAATAATTAACTTTACAAGCGGGATACATTACGGCATCTTGTATGAACGAACGTTCGGGAATAATCGAGCACTTGCCATCGAAGGACGACCCGCTAATGCATTGTGTGATTTGAGGATGCAAACGAATTTCATGAATAGCTGTGAATGCTTTCAACTGACTGCCAATATACAGCTGTGAAGACTAGTGGATAGAAAGAGTCGTGTTCCAATATGAACTGTGCTTGGCGCAGAGACTTGTAATTTCCAAAATGGAATTAGGGCATTTTCCAACTTGTGCTATTGGAGTGTCTATGACAAATTTCGAAATGGAAATATTTACTGAAAATATGGAGCACTAAGCCGATACATAAGGGAATGAGATGGAGTGATAGCCACGCCAGAATGAAGCCATGAGAAAACCATGATGACGACATCGAGGGAGATGGAGATAGCCACCATGGGGCTGGAAGGTCCCGGGTTCGGTTCTTGAATTTTGGAAGAAGGCTGAAGAAGATGGATTCCTGCTGCTTTGGATTTGGGGGCGGATGGCACTGGATGAAGATGGGGATTTCTTCACTGGATCTGGAAATTCTTCACACCAGGAACATAGGCCTACTAACCTTGTACCATCCTTTCTTATTTCTTCGAGTTGGTGAGCCAGAATATTTCTTCATTAGTAGTGAGTGGATTGACCACTCAGTATTACTCTATATCATGGAATTGAGCTAATATTGAACTAAAGTTGAATTGGGAGTAGAATTGAATTTAGATGGTGAAGGTATTGGATTAAGCAAATCAGTGGTGAATTATTTGATTGATTGATGATTATTATTATCATTAATAGCCAGATTTATTCTACGTCTACGAAGGATATCTGATGTAATATTTCACATGGATAGGCTATTGGATGTGGAAGGACATAACTCACATTGCCTTATTCTACGATCCAGTTAATATTTTTTGGATATTCTATAAATCCATCTCAAATTCGGATGATAGGATTTTGCTACTTTTGGACGTTGGAACTTCATAGGAGTAAGCCCATAGTTTTGGTCGAATACTTGTTAGTCTATTCGACTGTATTTTCGATGGAATATGCTAGATGCCTGTAACTAATTTGATATTGAGAGCTATCGTAAAATTTAGGTTTAAATTCTTGGTTCTTAACTTCAGATATTGGCGGATATTATTATGATTTGCTAAGTAAAATTATCAGTTCAATACTTTCATATTTTCTTCTCCCATACTCTTTGCTTTGGGAATTTGAATTATTTCAAGCACGTTTTGCCATTTTTGCTTGAGCGTTTATACATTTGACATTGCTTCTAGTCAGGCCTACATTATATTATAATTTATACAGGCCAATTATGTGATCGAAGGGAAGCCATAATGATTATAGGGTAATAATTATACATTTTTCTGCACTAAAACGGTGAAGTTGGTGTGTTTATTAAAAAAAATAAGAGAATAATTTAAGGTGACAATTCACATATGCTGTGAACAATTCGACAATGGTTTGAAGATTAATCTTGGTGTTTAATAAAAAAAAAGAAAGACAGTAGAATTATGAAACACGCGGTGAATATAAAAATATATATTACTTATAATAATCATGATTGGTGTGAGGTCATTCAAAACGGCATGACTACGTAAAGTATAGGCAAATGATTGTAAATTAAGCATTGATATAAGCGTATAAATGATAGTCTAATCACTTTGCATTTAATCAAGTGGACTATATTACAAACTAAACATCGAATGGGAAGAAACAGAATTACTTAGTTGTCACATATTATTGAAACATAAAATTTGAATTTTGTACAAATGATAATGAGGGATGCACATTTCTTGCAACATTATGAGTAATAAGGGTAATGAGGCTGAAATAACTTGCAAAATAATTTGAATATCATAATATTTGAGACATAGACCTGAGATGAGTGTCTGATAGATTTGGAGAGCATGGATATTCTACTAATGAAATTCATTCTTCTATTTGAAAGAATGTAGATAACAAGTTGTATAATAATTGTAAATAGTGAATTTAATCTTGATTTAGTGGTCAAGCTAGACCAATATTGTTACGGCAATAATTGGTGAATGATATAGTTAATTATTGGACTTTTCTCATTGGTTGTACTAGTTAGAATGGAGATCTATACTTTTAGTCCGAGGCAAAATATTTTTTTTTTAAATTTTACTTCAATCATTATCTCAAGTGAGTGTGTTTGTGATAGACTGGAAACACCACCTGACGGACATTCAGGGTGTTTAATGGATCACATAGTCATATATGACCGAATCTAACCTCTTTTTATTTAATTTAATTTTCTTCGAGGATCTCCTAATTTTATATATATATCAAAGGATAGGACCGAGGAGATTCGTTGACCATTTAAACCTTAATTTCCTTTTTTATTTGGAATATAAATATATTTCTTTTGCATCGATCCACATCAAGCTTTAATTTAGACCGAATCTCCGAGGCAAGGGCTTTAGGGATTTCTATTTTTATGTGTTGGTCGATGAGTTGCCAATAAACGGATGCTTTATTTTATCTTATTATTTTTGCTTATCTTCTGTATTTCTGTTGTGCTATTGCTTTAATTTAGGTTTGGGAGTGGGTTGATTTAACCTGTTACACCTATATCCTGTTAACCACCCCTGAGACTACTTGATTTCTCGTATCCATCGCCATGTTTTTGATATTCAAACCCAGACCTCAATCATTTTTGTTCATTATCATATATATGTCTTGTGTTATCGGCATGAATTGAGATGTTTTCGCCGGGTCATCCGATTCACTGCCGATTAACGGGGACATATAAAATGGCGCCCAGCGTGCTGAGTCTCGAGTTGAGAAATCGTACCACACGATGGTGTAGCAATTAGATGTGTTTTTTAACGTAATTTGACTGCCAGTGTGGTTTTTTTGTCTTTGGCTCTTGCATTTGAGTGGCTCAAGCAAATTGGATTACCACATTTGAAGTACTTGAATGGGAGGCTAATGATTTTTCTTGTGGGAAGGTCTAATTACCTTTGGTAGTGAGATTGTTCCTAGTTTCTATGACATAGGCAACAGAATCAGAGATTCTTTTTCCTTTTGGATTGGTGTTTTTGATCTCCATTCGTTCTTCGTTTAATGATCCAATTGCGTAGAATTGGATAAGGATCCATTTATGCAGGTCATTGATATTAGTTCAATTCTATGGTTTAGTAGTTGAAAGTATGGTGCAATCTTGGTGTGGTCACTGTTGATGGTTCCCTTATGTTGTATTGTCTTATTGTACTTATTGACATGCCTAATATGGAAGACTTGAGGCAGCTGTTAGCTGATTTGAAAACTGATTTAAAGAAGGGTCAGGAGGATTTAAGAGGCGACTTTAAGCAAGGTCGAATGGAGTTAGAGGGTAGACTTAATCATAGTATCCAACAAAATCTTGATGAATTGGACAAGAAATTTAACCAAAACCGAAATGAGTCAGCTAATCAGGCGTTAAAAACACAGGCAGATATAATTAAGTTAGGAGAGCGTATAATCAACAGTCAAAAGGAAACGGATAGTAGCATAGACGCAAAACTTGATGCATTGAAGGCCACTATGCAGGACAATTTAATAGAGGACATACAGAAAATTCAGAAAGGTGTAGAGAAAGACATGGATGCATTGAATACACACGTCAGGACCTTAGAAAAACGGTTAGATGAAAACATCAAAGGAGTGGGATCTGATATAACCGCTCACGTGCACAAGCTTAAACGGGAGTACCAACATGAGATAGTGGAAGCAAGGAAAGAGTTTAATGAAACTACTGTCAGCTTTCGAAAGGAATTAACGGAACAAGTAGGGAAAGTAGAGACGAAAGTCCATAAGATGGAGGAAAATGTTGGCACATTAGCACAAGACGTGGATGAAAATCGAAAACGCATGAATGAGGAAGCAGGGAAGATAGAAAATAAATTGGACGCAATCAATACGAATATCACACAAGTCAAAACGGAAATAGATAGGGCGATTTCGTCAGTCAATGATAACATAAAGATACTAGAGGGTAGTCACCTAGACCGCATTACGCGTATGGAAAACTTCTCACAGATGAATAGTCCGGTTTAAACGATGGAAATTAACACACCAGAGATTAACCAGGAGAAACGATGGGGAGATATGGATTCAACACCTAGAGGATTTAATGGGGCTAGTCCTGTAACTATCATTAGGACTCATGAGGAAAAACCGAAAAAGTTTAATGGTGTGGGAGTTATCACCCCAATTGAGTTCCTACGAGATCTCATGGATTATCTAGATGAAAATCGGATCCCAAGTGAACGCGAGGTAAGGGTTATTGAAAGATCGTTAGAGAATCAAGCGCTGACCTCGTTTATAGCTTTCAGATGCACCTTTGCGAATTACGAGGAGTTTGCTAAGGCATTCCGTAGGCGGTTCTGGAGTTCGGAAGACCAACTTAGCATCAGATCAAAACTTTACTCCAGGAAATATTCCACATCTAGCCCGACGCAGTATGCGGGGTATTTTACATCGCAGTTAGCCAGGTTACAATATTTAGAACCTTCATTACCCGAAGAGGAGATGATTCAGGCGATAAGGAGGCAATTTCTGGTAGAAGTTCAGGGAACACTTATAGCATCTCGGGCGAATAGTTTGAAGACATGTGACGAAATTCTGAGGAAATTAGATCACACCAGTTCTTTAATGCACGCGAGAAACACTCGATCAGAGCACCAGGAGGTGAATCTAGTCGTGACAGTCCGGAAAATACAGACTGAACCACCACAAAGAAGAATATTCCAGGATACAGGAGATTGGAGAGGACGTTATGAGAATCGTGGATATAATCAACGAGATAGGAGATGGAACCAAGGTGGAAGGCCATACTATGCGAACCAACAGCAGCAACTCAATTCACAAATGTACAGACCCTGGGATATAAAGGGAAGAAACTCTTGGCAGCAAGGAAGAGGTAGATTTCAAACCTATAATAGGCAGTGGAACAGAGATGAACCTCGGGACAATAGCGTGAATTTGGAATAGAGACATGCAGAAAGTCAAGCATACTTGCAGCAGACGAGGGAAGCAAGTCAGCATTAGCAAGGGCAAGAGAACGTAGACCCAGGGCCTAGTACAAGTGGCTCGCAATAAATAAAACGTCAAATTCAAATCACCAGACACAGTAGATTTCAGTAATTCCAAACATATCATCGAGATCATCGCGGTATATAGAATTGCAGATGAAGGCCTCATTTATGACGAGGAGAATCCCGTTAGGAGAGAGAGAACTGATCTACCAATGATTGATGTACATGTTGGAGGACGAAAATTTAAGACATTCCTGGATACAGGAGCCATGGTGAGTATCATATCTGAGGAGTGTTTTGAGAATATCAGGTTGATGGAAGACATTACTATATTACCTGCATCCGGAATGAAGTTTGGAGGAGTGATTGCTAACCGTTCTATTAACTGCAAATTACAAGCATTGATTAACATCACTATAGCCAACAGATATTTTGAACACGTCTTCATAGTACTAAAATATATTAAGTTCGACATGATTCTAGGTGCGGAATTTTTGACAGAGCATGGAATAGTAATTGATTTACAAGCAGGGATAGCAACTTTCCGAGGAAACGAAGGGAAATGGAATGAGGAAATTGGTATATCACATAGCCAAGAATTACCTGGATGGAACACCTTAGATAACATGGTAAATGAGACGGAGGTAGAAGCAGAGAGGTTACTCTATGTCAAGAATGAAACACTAGGACCACACGTCCGGAAGAAATTTGACGAATTAATATCGGAATTTCAAGACATCTTCGATGAGAAACCTGGTCTTATTAGCAATTTCGAATACCAGATACGACTGGAAGATGAGTCACCATTCGAGGGGAAGCTTTACCCTATTCCAGAGAAGTGGAATGAGGAGGTAGGCAAAGCCATTAAAACCATGGAAGATGACGACTTTATTCAGAAGATGGCTACCCCATATCTCAATCCTCTGGCTGTTGTTAAGAAACAGGACGGCAGGCTTAGAATTTGTCTAGACGCCAGAAGCCTCAACAAGAGAATTTGGCCAGAATATGATAGGCCTCCCAAGATTAGGGAACGGCTCAGACGATTTAAGGGAAATACCATATTCTCGACAATAGATCTTACAGCTTCTTATTACCATATAAGTTTGTCAGAGGAGAGCAAACGATATACTGAATTCATGTATAACGGCATTACCTACGTTTTCAAAAGATTACCGTTTGGAGTGAAGAACAGTGGTCCTGCAATGGTCAGAGCATTGGACAAGGATCTGACGGAAGAAGTAAATGGAAACGTATTATGTTATATCGATGATCTAATTATAGCATCGACAACCATTGAGGAACATGTAGAACATCTTCGTAAACTATTTGAGAACCTATGGAAAGCATGATTCAAAGTCAACTTAAATAAATGTCATTTTTGCCATAAAGAGATTTGATTTTTGGGACATGTAATTGATGGAAATGGGTATCGACCCAATCCTGATAAGATTGAGGCGATCAGGAGTTTTCCCAGACCACGGAAGGTCAAACAGATTAGGCAATTCCTGGGAATGTGCCAATTCTTTTCGGCACATTGTCCCACGTACTCAGAGACGATGGCACCACTACAAGATCTCTTAAAGAAAAACAACAAGTGGAAATGGGATGACAAATCTGAAGCGGCCTTTGTTAAAGCAAATCTATGTTGATAGAGAATATTAAACTTGAATACCCGGATTTCGAGAAAACGTTCTATTTAGAATCAGACGCTTCACGCGTTGGCATCAGCGCCGTGTTATTTCTGATAGATGACAAGCAAGAGCGTCACTATTTAGCATTCTCCAGTAGAAAGTTATGTGAACCAGGAAGGAACTACACTACCACGGAAATAGAGGCATTAGCAATTATTTATGCATTGTAGAGTTGGAAGAAGATATTGCTAGGACATAAAATTGCCATAATCATCGACCATAAAGCATTACAGTTTATGCTAAGAACAGAACTAGCTAGTGACAGGGTAGCCCGTTGGACTTTGTTTCTCCAACAAATTTATGTGTCCATTGTGCACCAACCGGGCAAGGACAACTTCTTAGCCGACGTTTTGAGTAGAAACCCGATAGAGGAAATGCAAGTACATCAAGTAGAAATCATCCAAGAAGATCAGGAAACTTTAGAGAGGCTTAAGAAACTACCGCAGTCACAGAAGAGGCATACTCCTTTGAGAATGATGTATAGATTTTTGAGGGGACGCATGAGCAATATTGATCCAGAATATGAAGCAACTGCTAGATTGTCTAACGATTATGTCATCGTGGAAAATGTGGTATGCAAATTTGTGGATGTAGATGATCTCATGTTAAAGGCAGTTTTACCACCGAACCTAGTTGAACGTGTAGTTTGGTTGGCGCATAGGGCCATAGGACATGGTGGTATTGACAAAACCATCCATGTGCCACAAGAGAAATTCACGTGGAAGGGGATGCGAACGTCTGCAAGAAATATTTTAAGAAAATGTGATGATTGCCTAAGAAGTAAATTTGCTTCGCATTTCATGAAGGAAAGACCAAAGCCTATATTACCATCAGAACCTCGAGAGCTATATTCTTCTGATATTTATGGGCCCTTACCTAAATCAAAAAGGGGAATCAGTTCATCCTTGTTACTATGGACGTCTTCGCGAAATATGTAATGTTCTTCCCCATTCAGAAGGCTAAGTCACGTTATGTGATCAATAGGCTTGAAAAGTGTGTATTTCCTACCATGGGTAAGCCTACTTACATTCTTTCCGTTCATGGAACCCAATTCACCTCTGCTGAATTTTATCAGGCCATGATCAGACTTGATGTCAAGCACATATTGAATTCCATACGCCATCCTGAGGGAAATCCAGTGGAAAGGGTCATGGCGGAAATTGGGAAATTTTGCCGGTTGTATTGCCACCATAAACATGATCAGTGGATGGATGTTTTACCAATTTTGGAATTTTTCATAAATACAACAGTACATGACAGCACACAACAGATTCCCAAGGTACTCCACTTCAATGTCAAACCAGGAAGACACTGGGATCACATTGTCAAAACACCACCTGTTGTGGAACCCAACATGGAGAGGAGAATCCAATTGGCCAGCGAAAGACTTCAGACACAAGCGGAAAAGAGGAACAGAAGGAACGAAAAAGGGAAAAATAGTCAACCTGTACGTGTCGGAGATCGAGTGTTAATACGCAGACCCGTACCATCCAACCTACCACTGAAGATATACGGCAAATTTGCAAGGCTTTTTTTGGGGCCATACCTAGTCCATGAGACTTATGGAAACAATTGCTATGACATCAGAGATATAAGATCTGGAGCAAGGATAGGAAAGTATAATGCTGCCAGCATTAAGAGATACTACTGTTGAAGAACCAGCAGGATATGTTTGGCACATGATTGGCGACATAATGAAGAGAATACAAAATAAGCTTATGTTAACTCGCTTAATTTCCGGGGAGAGGGGAGTATGTGCCCAACATAATACCCCCAATATAAGCACTGAGTGGCAACTCCGCCAGCGCTATATGTCATCGCTGTGTGCGCGGCCACAAGGTTGAGTGACGTCACGCGTACCTGAATAGTATCTCCACCAGAGCGCGCTCCCGCCGACCACGTGCTCAGGCCTTGTATGCGGCAACTTGTCACATCGAGGCGGGCAGACCGATGCTTGTTGTGCGCGTACGATACAGTACTCCGTCGTGCGGATCGTGAGTGGTTTGATATCCGGTCGTGATTGCGGAGGACCGTGAGTGCTATATTGCCGTGTATCGGGAGTGGATTGTAATAGAGTCTATGAAAGACCCTACAATTACGTATCGCCGAAGTTACCGTGCGCAATCGAAACATTAGATGGCCGAGTTTTGTGTGCATAATTATGAAAATGCTTTTGGCTTGAAAACGAAATAATTAACTTTACAAGCGGGATACATTACGGCATCTTGTATGAACGAACGTTCGGGAATAATCGAGCACTTGCCACCGAAGGATGCAAACGAATTTCATGAATAGCTGTGAATGCTTTCAACTGACTGCCAATATACAGCTGTGAAGACTAGTGGATAGAAAGAGTCGTGTTCCAATATTAACTGTGCTTGGCGCAGAGACTTGTAATTTCCAGAATGGAATTAGGGCATTTTCCAACTTGTGCTATTGGAGTGTCCATGACAAATTTGGAAATGGAAATATTTACTGAAAATATGGAGCACTAAGCCGATACATAAGGGAACGAGATGGAGTGATAGCCACGCCAGAATGAAGCCATGAGAACACCATGATGACTACATCGAGGGAGATGGAAATCAGTAGCGTAGCCAGGATTGGCCAATGGGAAGGGTTATAGGTACTCAAGCCAAATTCTTCAAGCATTTCGTCCCGCGGCGTAGCCGCGCTCGTCAAACGTGCACCATGGCCGCGAGGGCAGCTGTGGTAAGTACGGATATCTTAGGTTCGAATCCCGGTGCTGACAACGGTTATCTGAGTGTGTTTTTTCCCCGGGATTTTCCACACTCCCTACAGAAAATTACCGGGATAGTAACTTGCTCAAGTCCAGGAGCGTGTACTCCATCCCTGTCCCAGATACATTTACACACATAACTACAATCATCACAGCAATTCAGGTTGCCAGACAGCTTCAACTCATCCCCAACTACACGGGGCTGATGACCAAGGTGTCTCAAGCCCCTCAAATGAATTAACAACAACTCTACAATTATTTCCATTTCTCTATGAGATATAATTACACAAGAAAAGTTTCATGAATTTTGATCCCGAATTTTTCGATTAATACAATATGCTCAAAAGACAAAAACAAATCAGTTCTTTAAAAAATTAAGTTAATTTTTGACTAAAATGTCTCACCTCAATGGTAAATGTAGAACATTCCTGTTCCCCTGACAGGAACAAAATAAACTCAAATATATCTGTGCTACTAACATGAAGACTGCGTATCTCTCAACAAGAGAAATTATTTACAGAGGTCTCAATGAAACTTTTTTTGAAAACAGTCCAATATTGAAATTCCTATATTTCGGAAACTAGGTTTTCTACAAAAAATGTTTATTTGACGTAAATGAATGGACTCTACCCCCTCTACCTCTAAAATAAATTTCAAGTCTCTAGGACAGAAACTGTGCAGTAGGGGAGAGTTAGGTGTTCTGCTTCAGCCATTTTATTTGTACCCGGCTGCACATGTTAAATAATTAATATCTGGTGAACCCATGGTCGGATGTTGACAAATGAGGTGTCGTTGGACTCGAGCTGACGGGGGCTTTGCTATGGACCACTCAGTATATTTTTAAAAAAATTTGGAAACTCAATATTGGGGTAAACAGGTGTTTTTTGGATTTTTGCTGATATCTCACGAACCAATAAGGCTCGAGATCTGTACGAAGTGTCATTTTTTCGTTGCGTAGTCCTCTTGCAATGAATGCCTGTTTCGAGTAGGAATGAAAAACCATTTTGGGGTAAAAATGTGATTTTAGACTTTTTGTTATATCTCGCGAATCAACGCTGCTAGGGACGTTTACGAGGACTCATAGGACTCGGGGTGACGTCCCCTTTCGAATGTGGTAGTTATTGTTTTGCAAAAAATCACAAAGGAGCTAACGCCATACATGTTAAAAATAATTGTTTACCTGTTTTAAAAAAATGAAGCGTGGTTGTCAAGACAGACGGTTCCACTGGCATGTGTGTCATATCACCACTTATGGTAGCGGTATTTCAATAGAACAATGAATATTTTGGCAGGACGGTGGGACGGTTTACGACGGTTCGTTTTCCGATATTTGTTATGGTGAATGTTAGGATTGCTTACCCTAAAGTGGATCTTTAACCTGTTAGTAAACAGTTATCAGTGACACGGCTCTGTGGCATTCATGCATGTTCATAGGCTAACAGACAGTTGTAGGATATGAAGCTATAACGTTCGATTGACAAGTAATTTGTATAAAGACAAAACATTAGCGTTAATGTAAATGATAATTCTGTGATGAGATAGATTTAGGATGAAACGCAAGCTGTGAATGGTTAAATGAAATGTATGATTTAACACTTGGAGCTGGTAGCCTGCTAGCAAGCCCCCTTGTGTTTTGTCACTACAAGGCTGAAAATGTGTTAAAAGTGTGCTTGGATTTTTTTACCCTGAAGGGGATTTTTAACGTTTTAGTTAACGGTGATGAGCGATACCACTCTTTGACACAGCAGACGGTTGTAGGATATGACCAAGTGATTCTTGGACGTGGTGAAAGTATGTGGTTAATATGATCATGTAATAAGGATGGCCGCTTGCTAATAATTATTATTACAGTAAAATGTTTAAGAATAATAATAATAATAAGACACACATGTTTTCAATGCTAACACACACACACAGTCCTGTTCGCTGGACACTGAATACTGTACCTAGCCAGAGGACTTTGTGAGAGCTGTTGCTGCTGATAAGGCTGGAATGTCTACGCGGGCAGGAAGTGCAGTGTCGAGTTACTTGCCTCGTGGTGGCAAGCAGGTGTGACGTTTAAGCAGAGATCGCCATTTTGGTTCTGAGACAGTAGGACTACCAATGTATAAGAGGCAGCCATTTTGGTTCCTTATTAAAACACGAAACTAGTATAAGGTACGCGAATCTTATGGAGATTGAGGAATGTGGGGAGGGGTGGGAAAATGTGAAAGACAGACCTGAGTTCAGGGTCAAAACGCTGAGAAAATGCAACTCTCTCTGTTGCTAAGCAGATTGATAAGGTTTGTGTTAGTAATACACTGACAGGACCAGCAAACGGACGTATACAGTAGAGCTGTGGAAGAAAAATCCTTTAATTTTTTGGTCAGTACCTATTAATTATTATTTTTAATAATGTAATGCTAATGAACCTTAAATTTGTAGTTATTGATAAGGTAATTAATGATTTATTTATTTATTTGTTTGTAGATAACCGGTATACCTTACATGTCTGAGAGAGAAGAAACCATTGCACTTTTGAGCCCACTAGAAGGAAAGAGCAAGAAGCCAGTACAAGTCTAGGTGAGTTTTTTTTAAACTATCTTGTTGTCCTCTTGTTCGATATTTTGTTTTTATGAAATGCATGTATTAACCTGAATTAAGGTATTTATAGCGGTTTATTTTATTTATTTTTAGAAACTTGGAAAAAAACGCCTTACCGCCTTAGCAGTCGCTGAAAACTCGAGACGCACTAGAGCGAAACCATTGCCAAAGAGTGAACTATTTTAAACTGAGGTAAGCCTAACATAAAATGCTATTCCATTTCACCACTACTGAAATCCACTAAACAAAAAAAAAATCCTTACCTGTACATGACTGGGACGATGATTGCTTTATTGATTAGTGGCTATGTATTGGCAAACGGTACAAGACCATATTGGTTGTTGACTGGGAAAAGTACAAGGACATGTTGGATTTTCTAAAAACAAAAAGTTAAATATAATTTATGGGTGGTTCCCTATGGACTCAACGAATATCAACAGGTTTGAACATGATAATCTGAACAAACAGACATGACATTCATTTTTGTTTATATATTGCAGATTTACAAAAAGAAAATAAGTACATAGGTTACTGTTAGTGCCAATATACAGTTTATTTTTAACGGTGTTTTTTATTTAATGTCAATTAACGTTAAAGTTTTATTTACAAGTATTGATTGATTGATTGAGTGAGTGAGTGAGTGATGGGTTACTTTGTTTATTTTTAGGTGTGGTAATAATGCACCTTGAACAGACAGTGAACAAGCCTACATTGTGCTTTAAGATACTTTGTGCTCTTGTGCAACGTTAATAACTTGCAATAAAAAAGTTTTATTATAACACATGGCGTTAGTACCAAATACAACAAGTGAGCAAGTCGGTTTACACCATGGATTAAATTTAAAATCAGAAAACGATCGTTGGTTAGTAGGATAAATAAACCGGTTCTGGCGCAGGGGCTAATGGGCAAGATGGCCGCCGCGCGCAACCTCTCTATGTTATTCATATGGGGAGGACAGTCATAGCTGGCGCAAGGGCTAATAGGCAAAATGGCCGCCACGCCCTGAGACTGTGTATGACGTCACAGGTAGAGGTCGGCCGTGTAGTTGCTAAATGGAATATTTATTATTATTAATATTATTATTATTATTAGGTATTTATTGATTGATCATATACAATCAAGACCTGCCTTATATTGTTCACATCTTGCTGTAGTGGCTAGCATTCTTGGATGTTACTGCGAAGGCCCAGGTTCGATTCCTGGTTCTGCCAAGATATTTAATTTCTGGTCTCGGGAGTGGAACGGGGTACACTCAGCCTTGTGAGGCAAAACTGACAGGAGCTGGGTTTTGATTCGTACCTCAGCCATTCTGCCTAACCCAACTTCACTTAACCTAACCCAACCTAACCCAACTTGACCTAACCTAACTTCACCTAACCTAACCTAACCTAACCTAACTTCAAAGTTAGAGCAAATATGAGAGCAAATGTGAGAGCACACATAATAAACTAAGTTATAACCTAACCTAACCCAACCTAACTTAACCTAACCTAACCTAACATAAAATTGCGAGCAAAAAAAGTCAGAGCAAAAAGTGAGAGCAAATGTGAGAGCACAAATAATAAACTTAGTTGTAACCTAACCACACCTAACTTAACCTAACCTAACTTCACTGAACTTAACCTAACCTAACATGACCTAACTTCATAGTGGGAGCAAATATGAGAGCAAAAAGTGAGAGCAAAAAGTGGGAGCAAAAATGTGGGAGCAAAAAGTGGGAGCAAAATGGTGGGAGCAAAAAAGTGAGAGCAAAAAAGTGGGAGCAAAAAGTGGAAACAAAAAAGTGGGAGCAAAAAGTGGGAGCAAAAAGTGAGAGCAAAGAGTGGGAGCAAAAAGTTGGGGAGCAAAAAAGTAAGAGCAAATGGGAGAGCACAAATAATAAACTTAGTTATAACCTAACCTAACCTAACCTAACCCACAGAAACCGCATTTAAAGATTTTAGATTTTTTCATTTTACTTTTTTTAGATTTTACATTTTACAATTTTGATTTTTTGTATTTTAGATTTTAGTTTTTTTAGATTTTACATTTTAAATTTAAGATAAGGTAAGATAAGGACACATGCAACTATCCTTATGCTGGTCTTATAGGCTACTGTACTACATGATCACTAGCCCAACCGGTTTTTTTTATGTTGTTGTTTACACATTTGTCAATTTTCCAATTTCCCATTTTCAGTTTTTTAAATGTCAGTTTTAAGTTTTTCAATTTCATAATATGGAAACATGGATTTTGCAGTTTGTTGTTTACACATTTATTAATTTCACAATTTACAATTTACAGTTTTTAAAATGTCAGTTTAACGTTTTTCAATTTCATGATATAGAAACATGGATTTTCCAATTTGTTGTTTACACATTTGTCAACTTACCAAATTCCCATTTACAGTTTTAAAATTTCAGTTTAATGTTCTTTCTATTTTGTCAATATGTAAACATGGATTTTCCAATTTGTGTTTTACATGTTCATTTTGCATTAGGAGTGGAGAGAGGTGGGAAATAATTAAAAATGTGCATGCAGTGTCCATACAATATTTTTTTTATTTTAAATACATGTACACTATTTACACATAATACATTTTTATATATATATTCTTTATTGTTATAAATTGTACAGTTATTTTTATTTTGTTTTCTATTTTATTTATTTTTTGATTATGAATACCATTTTTTCTTTTTTTGTGTTTTTCTATTTTTGTAGAGCTATTGTTTTAATTTTTAAATTGTTTTGTTTTATGTATTTGCTAGACTCATGCAGAGGATTTTGATATTCAAAATTTAACTCTTTAAGCACGGTCAATGATTGAGTAATGACCATAGGCATATGTACCTAAACCATTAGCATTAATCACTCTTTTATCATCACCAGGACACAAACCAATTTTGTTTAGTCTTATAGATGATATGTCCCGTTGTTTAGAAGCGATAATGTTCATGAGTTTTCTTTTTACATTGTTTTTCATGACACAATCCTAATAATCTTGAAAGCTTATACAATATTTGACAACACCTCTGTTAATACCTTTAATCTTTTTGATTTCTTTACCATTTATGTCTAAAGCATACATTTTAGCTCTAAATCCAACAAATGCTTTTATAATTTGTCCACAAGCCTCGTCTTCAAATTTCCCCAACATTTTCTTGATTGCTGTAGAGTAACATATGTGATTAGTAGGATAATCAGATGTGTCCAGGTGTTCTAGGAAATCCAACTTGTCTTGATATACATCTTGGGTGATAACCAAATAAATGAACGAGTCAGTATCCATATACATGTGTTAAAGATTGTCCATGCCATAATAGGGTAGCAGGACATCATAGTGGTGAGAATACATTAGAGTTTTTGAAATATCCAGTATACACATTCCAATATATATAGGCTTATTGAATACAATGTTTCATTTAGCCATGTGGAAAGCAGCTAGGTTAAGACCATAAATTGTTCTGTCAATAAATGTCGGCTTTGCTATTAGCTTTTCTGCCTTTTTGCTGTCAGTCACAAGACGTATGTCTATTCTTTTACGGATATTTTCCATTGTATTTCCAAAAAATTGCATTGTTGAATAATTTGTACAGATTTTTCTCAAAACCATTTTTGGCTTGTTTTCGAAGGTTGTTATTAAAATCAACGTATGCCTTTAACCAAGGTCTTTGTTTAAACTTTAACACACGATGAATTTTTATCGATCTTATTCCATGATCTAAAGCCTGTTTTAATGCCATGTAGTGAACAACATATCGCCTTCGATTTCCAAGATGAGGAATTAGTTTTTTCAGAGACGAATCCTTAGGTTGTATACACTCTGGTAGGAAAGGTGAATCGTTGTGCAGATCATGAAGGTCAGATGGGTAATCAACATCAACGTCTAGAATGTATCCCACAGGATCGTCTTCCTTTAGTTTTTCTAGATCAACAGTATCTGGAGAAACCCACTGAAATCCACCATAAGGAAGGGAGTGGCACATAGCCCACCCGTATTGGTTGTTGGCGTCATCATAGGTAATAAACTGCGATTGTTTCTCAGAATCATAGGTTTCCATGTATTTATTGTTAGCTTCAGCATACCGATGAGACACCTGGCATAGGCCTCCACGTATTCCAGACTCGATTAGAAGAATCTGATCGTAATCCTGTAGCAATTCCAGTTCAATTCCTGTGTAAAGGAGCATTGCCTCGAAACTTAAACCAGGCGAAGTAAAAAAGTGTGCAGCATCTACTCGGTGTGTTTCTAGTGTTTTGTTTCTAAACGTTTCAAAGCTGTCTGCAAGAAGGAGTACATCTGAAGTTAGGTAGAGGTCACTATATTCCCCTAGAGTTTTAATGTTGAACTGATTCCACACATTTTTGGCATGTTCATAGTCTTCTTGACTAACATCTTCTTGACTTAATTTGTTAAAGAATACCTCTAATGGAGGTAAACACGTCTCACTTAACTTTTCCCATGAATCAATGTAATCATAACAAAATACCCCTTTACGAGTCATGAGCGATGCATTTTCTTTTCCAAAGTACTTGTCTGTTTCAGGGAATGATGTTAAGTTGGAAACTAAGTTTTCCAAACTACTCAGCATTAACCGAAACGTGTCCACAAATCTAAGCTTAACATTTCGTACATATTTGGTAAAGGAAATGTACTTTTCTTTGGAGTTAGCGATAACATCCACTCTCTCAGTAGTACATCCCAATTGCTTTAAAATGAAATTTGCGTCGTAGCCATTCATATTATGTAGAAATACAGGAACGGGGTTACGTGTTTTACACCTCAAATTACAGTTATTGTGAGCACTTCCACGGTATTCCCCTGTAATATGGCAATGGTCTCGAACTTTCCAGTCTTTTGTAAATGTTTCTTCACATAAATATCAGGTTTCAGAAGAATGGAACTCTGCTTCTTGATCCTGAGTTAACCCGCCATCGGTAGCGTTGTCCTCACTTACGCGAGAGGTAGCGTGTATAGGCGCTTCCTAACATCAGCTTGGTATATCATTTAGTGCTTATACGGGCTCTACTTGGCATTTAGAATAAATGTTACTAGTATTTAGTTATTTATTAATATATCTAGGTAAGTATATACTTAGTCTACATATTTGAATATATCCACAATAGTTTATTACCTAAGATTAACTACTACAATTTTGACTCCTACATTATTTTCGTTCTTTTAGAAGGTAATTATAATTTTGTTTTATTAGACTCGTTTTATGTTACCCCTTTATATACACATAAATCTACAAAAACATTACTAAATATTATTTAAAAAATCCTTGGCATTACATTGCTAAACAACAAAATTGATAATCATTTGTAAACCACTTTATTTTCTATCATTGTCCTGTTCACTCATTTCACTATCTGAATCCCGGGTGAGTTAGCCGTGGTTGTTACGGTGTGGCTGCAGGCAGTCGCTCACATCCGGGAGACGAGGAGGTTGGAATCCCCCCGCCGGCAATCTTGAAGATGGTTTTCTGTGGTTTCCCATCTTCCTTCCAGGCAAATGCTGGGGTTGGTCCCTAGCTAGAGGCCACAGCCGATACCTTCCAATTTCTAGTCCTTTCATTCACACTTTCCTTCCCCAGACAACACTCCACACGCGACGGTACTTGTAGCTCACCCCATGGGTGTCCACTAGAAGCAGCTACTAACTACGGCGAGCCGAACACTCCCGGCACTAAAAGCCATATGCTAAAAAAACATATCTGAATCGTTGGATTGCTCAGTATCAGTTTGATGCATGGAATGTTCACTAGGAGCATCACTTAGACAGTCAGAAGCACAGTTTTGGTCGTCAACATCCGTAAATACGTCGTCCTCCTCTTCAATCCAGCTCAAAAGAACAGATTCACTAGGCTTATTAGCCTTTAAAACTTCACTTTGACACTTCTCACAAAAATATTACACCAGCACGGAACGTGCAAAACATGTAACTCCAAAGGTATCGAGGCTATAAGCCACATAACATTGCCTGTGACGTGGCCGGTACACGTGACACGGGTGCGTGGATCATCGCATAACAAAGCAAAACATGTGACTCATATACTCTTTTGAGAATACCTGGAGTTTGAAAAGGTTGAGTCTTAAAACAAAAAACTTTTCTTAATAAGGAATGTTTTTGTTAGGAGCAACCTAACAACGATACCAATGGTGGGTTATGGCCTTTGGATCATTTAAGCTGTAAAGGCGATCAATTTCATTAGCTATTGAGATCAAAGAGTCCATAAATATTTCTGCAGCGTCAGGACCACGATAAATAACTGGTTGGCTTGGAAGGTTTGTCTTTATGTGTTCCACAGCTGGTGAGGGTTTAACATATATACCAAAGCTCATAGGAACATGACTCTGGTATGGGACTGTATAACTTGCGTCAGGATTGGGTAGACATGTTTGATAGGGTAACAGTATACTTTCAAAATCAGCATAGATAACGTAAAGTATTCTCAGCATTTTTTCCACATTTAAGAATTTGACAATGGGATTTTTAATAGGCTGAAATACCCTAGCAATGTCATGCTGGACACACAAAGCTCTATGTTCTTTTAATTTTTCCATTCCTCGTTGACCGTATTGATTATCGAAGTGAGTAAAACACCGTTTACACTTATATATCTTATGTTCATAGCGGGTAATCTGATATCCTACTAGTTTATCAAAATCTTTGATAAAGACGTAGTGGTTCTGTCCGGATGATGAACATAGCAGAAGGAGGTCGTGATGGTCTTGCAGCTCTTGATCCACAACCTTTATAGGGAACAATTTGTTGTCTTGTTCCAATCCAAATACATTAATGGATATATCGATGGCTTTTTCAAATTTGGGAATGTCAGCTAGCGATGTAGGAAACGATATTACAGAAAAATCATACTTGTTGTCCAGGTCCTTGTATTTACTAATGCGTTGAGCATCCTTTTTAACCAGTTTTGCTAAAATGGCATACATAAAACACTTTTCATCTTTCAAATTTTCAGGATTAATGCAGGCTTTTCTTGCTTTTATAGCTGCTGGTAATGGAATATATGTGCTTCCACGCAAGGGATTGTACTTATTTATTTTCAATCGTACTCCTTCCACTGCTAACAAAGCCCAATTACTGCCTTTTAGCTCAGACTCTTCCATTTCAGTAGTTAACTTTGTAAATTGTGTTTCCAAGAAACTACTTAAATCTGTTTCCGAATATAGGGCCTGATTTCGTGTTTTAAAAGCACGATCTGTGATTTCGTTGGTAGATGTATGAATGAATCTACATTCAGCCACAGGATTAACTTTTATCGACTTGTGCATTGCTAGTTCTTTCTGCATAGCTTGTATTATTTGCTGTTTGGACTCTTTAAGGTATGAATTTAAATCCTTACACGAATCACAACGTATGAAATAGGATTTAAGTCGACCTTCAAAAGATGTCTCATATTCAATAAGTCCATTTTTGTCAGGGACCAATGACAGTAGGTAATGTTTTGTAGGCTCAGATTTTTTTTTTTAGCTGCCGACACAACATTACAACATTCTTCATGACGACGTCCATTGTAGGCATTGTTGAATTTACTGCCACACGTTTTACACTCATAAAATTCCTTCACACGAAACTTCATGTCGCTTCCTATGATAGTCTAGAAAAAATCTTTCCACACTCTTTACACATATAGCTAGGAATGGGTTCTTCCATTATGAATGTTGACCAATGATTTATGTCAAACAAACTTTTTTGTAGAATTCCTAATTTTGGAAATATAGCCCATTTTCAATTTTTTTTTGTTGTCCTAGAGACCTGAGACTTAGTGTAAGGGTAGAGGGGGTAAAGGCCATTGTTTTACGCCAGACAAACTTTTTTGTAAAATTCCTAATTTTGGAAATATAAGCCCATTTTCTAATTTATTATTTTTGTTGTCCTAGAGACCTGGGACTTGGTACGGCTGTAGAGGGGGGGGGGCAAAAGCCATTAATTTATGTCAAACAAACATTTTTGTAAACTTTTTAAATTTGGAAATATCACCCATTTTGGAAATATGTTTTGGAAAATTTAAAAATACACTATTTTTGGACTGAGAGTGGTATAGAGTTTTTTTTAGCGTATGGCTTTTATGCCGGGAGTGTCCGAGGACATGTTCGGCTCGCCAGTTTTGTAGCTGCTTCGAGACGGACACCCAATGGGTGAGCTACAAGTACCGTTGGGGAGGGAAGGAGGGAAGTTGGAATGTAAGGACGAGGAGTTGGAAGGTAGCGGCTGTGGCCTATAGTTAGGGACCAACCCCGGCATTTGCCTGGAAGGAAGATGGGAAACCACAGAAGACCATCTTCAAGGTTGCCGGCGGGGGGATTCGAACCTCCTCGCCTCCCGGATGTGAGCGACTGCCATCAGTCATGCCGTAACCACCACGGCTAACTCACCCGGTGGTATAGAGGTAGGTGTTGGAGTTAACATATGTCTTTTTAGGATTTTTAGTATGTTTTTGACTAGGCTTGGGAAAGAGGTAAGTGTAAGAGTTGAGGGTCATTTATAAACCTTGAGTACTTTGGAATTTTTGGAATGTTGTGTGTTGTTGTTGCTGCTGCAAACAAACATGGCTGTAAGCATTATGCTGCCATAAAAAGGACTGACATACTTTCCAAGACCAAATAAGCAAGAGCAAATATGAGAGAGCTAATACAAAAGCCAACAAAAGCCAACAAAAGCCAACAAAAAGCTGTCAAAAAAGCCATGTAGCATGCTGGTAGTTGAGTGAGTTGTCATATTGACCGATAGGTAGCATGCTGGTAGTTGAGTGAGTATTGATATCGACCGCAAGATAGCATGCTGGTCGTTCAGTGAGTGAGTGTTGAAATGGAGCGCTAGGTAGCATGCTGGTCGTTCAATTAGTTCTCATAGTCACCGCTAGATAGCGGAAACATACTTTGCGTGTCGCATGCAGCTATTTAACAAAGTTTTACCTCATGAAAAACATGCTTGTATAAGCTTTGTATAAAAATTGAATATACAATTAACTACTAAGTGTTCAGAACTAACTTGTATAGTCTTGTGTAGGGAATATAGGGGTCATTAGCAAGAAAGAGTGCCTAACACACATGATTGTACAGCCTTTTGATATACAGTAAGTACCTGATAACCTTGAGTAGGGTATAAGAATATTTTTAGTTGACTACTAGCTGTCACAGTGTTTACATTGTGAAAGACAGTTGAAACAACCAGTCTTTAGCCTTGTCATATGCAGCAAGCAGCTGTTACCCTTAACTAGGGGTATATTAGATGACCCTTAACAAGAATATCACCAGTTGACTATTATCTCTCATGGTGTTCACATCGTGAAAGACTGTCAAAACAACTATTGTACAGCCTTGTTCTACAGAGTGAGTAGCTATTGATCTTGACTATGATATATTACGGAACCCTTAGCAAGAATACAATCAGTTGAATACTACGTGTTACAGTGTTCTCATCGTGAAAGACCGTCTCACTGTCCAGTCTACAGCCTTGTCATACGCTGGAAGAGCTATTGGTCTAGACTAGGCTATATTAGAAGACCCTTAACAAGAATATCACCAGTTGACTTCTACCTCTCACGGTGTTCACATCGTGAAAGACCGTCTCACCGACCAACCTCTAGCCCTGTGATACGCAGTAAGCAGCTGTTTGCAGAAATCAACATTCATAATGGAAGAACCCATTCCTAGCTATATGTGTAAAGAGTGTGGAAAGACTTTTCTTCGAGACTATCATGGGAAGCGGCATGAAGTTTCGTGTGGGGAATTTCATGAGTGTAAAACGTGTGACAGTAAATTCAACAATGCCTACAATGGACGTCGTCATGAAGAATGTTGTAATGTTGTGTCGGCAGCTAAAAGACAAAAATCTGAGCCTACAAAACATTACCTACTGTCATTGGTCCCTGACAAAAATGGACTTATTGAATATGAGACATCTTTTGAAGGTCGACTTAAATCCTATTTCATACGTTGTGATTCGTGTAAGGATTTAAATTCATACCTTAAAGAGTCCAAACAGCAAATAATACAAGCTACGCAGAAAGAACTAGCAATGCACAAGTCGATAAAAGTTAATCTTGTGGCTGAATGTAGATTCATTCATACATCTATCAATGAAATCACAGATCGTGCTTTTAAAACACGAAATCAGGCCCTATTTTTGGAAACAGACTTAAGTAGTTTCTTGGAAACACAATTTACAAAGTTAACTACTGAAATGGAAGAGTCTGAGCTAAAAGGCAGTAATTGGGCTTTGTTAGCAGTGGAAGGAGTACGATTGAAAATAAATAAGTACAATCCCTTGCGTGGAAGCACATATATTCCATTACCAGCAGCTATAAAAGCAAGAAAAGCCTGCATTAATCCTGAAAATTTGAAAGATGAAAAGTGTTTTATGTATGCCATTTTAGCAAAACTGGTTAAAAAGGATGCTCAACGCATTAGTAAATACAAGGACCTGGACAACAAGTATGATTTTTCTGTAATATCGTTTCCTACATCGCTAGCTGACATTCCCAAATTTGAAAAAGCCATCGATATATCCATTAATGTATTTGGATTGGAACAAGACAACAAATTGTTCCCTATAAAGGTTGTGGATCAAGAGCTGCAAGACCATCACGACCTCCTTCTGCTATGTTCATCATCCGGACAGAACCACTACGTCTTTATCAAAGATTTTGATAAACTAGTAAGATATCAGATTACCCGCTATGAAAATAAGATATATAAGTGTAAACGGTGTTTTACTCACTTCGATAATCAATACGGTCAACGAGGAATGGAAAAATTAAAAGAACATAGAGCTTTGTGTGTCCAGCATGACATTGCTAGGGTTGAAATGCCTATTAAAAATCCCATTGTCAAATTCTTAAATGTGGAAAAAATGCTGAGAATACCTTACGTTATCTATGATGATTTTGAAAGTATACTGTTACCCTATCAAACATGTCTACCAAATCCTGAAGCAAGTTATACAGTCCCATACCAGAGTCATGTTCCTATGAGCTTTGGTATATATGTTAAACCCTCACCAGCTGTGGAACACATAAAGACAAACCTTCCAAGCCAACCTGTTATTTATCGTGGTCCTGACGCTGCAGAAATATTTATGGACTCTTTGATCTCAATAGCTAATGAAATTGATCGCCTTTACAGCTTAAATGTTCCAAAGGCCTTAACTCAGGATCAAGAAGCAGAGTTCCAATCTTCTGAAACCAGTTATTTGTGTGAAAAAACATTTACCAAAGAGGACTGGAAAGTTCGAGACCATTGCCATATTACAGGGGAATACCGTGGAAGTGCTCACAATAACTGTAATTTGAGGTGTAAAAGACGTAACCTCGTTCCTGTATTTCTACATAATATGAGTGGCTACGACGCAAATTTCATTGTAAAGCAATTGGGATGTACTACTGATAGAGTGGATGTTATCGCTAACTCCAAAGAAAAGTACATTTCCTTTACCAAATATGTAGGAAATGTTAAGCTTAGATTTGTGGACACGTTTCGGTTAATGCCGAGCGGTTTGGAAAACTTAGTTTCCAACTTAACATCATACCCTGAAACAGACAAGTACTTTGGAAAAGAAAATGCATCGCTCATGACTCGTAAAGGGGTATTTTGTTATGATTACATTGATTCATGGGAAAAGAGAAGAGATGGGTTAGTAGGACACATACTAAGACACCCAGGAATAGCAAGCTTAGTTATGGAAGGAAGGGTCGAGGACAAGAACTGTAGGGGTAGACCAAGGTTAGAATATGTTAAACAGATTGCCTCGGATGTAGGGTGTGGTAGCTATGTAGAGATGAAACGATTATCTCAGGACAGCGAGGCATGGAGAGATGCATCAAACCAGTCAAAAGACTGAAGACTCAAACAACAACAACATGGGAAAAGTTAAGTGAAACGTGTTTACCTCCAAAAGTGGTATTCTTTAACAAATTAAGTCAAGAAGACAATGAACATGCCAGAAATGTGTGGAATCAGTTCAACATTAAAACTCTAGGAGAATATAGTGACCTCTACCTAATTTCAGGTGTACTCCTTCTTGCAGACAGCTTTGAAACGTATAGAAACAAAACACTAGAAACACATCGAGTAGATGCTGCACACTTTTTTACTTCGCCTGGTTTAATTTTCGAGGCAATGCTCCTTTACACAGGAATTGAACTGGAATTGCTACAGGATTACGATCAGATTCTTCTAATCGAGTCTGGAATACGTGGAGGCATATGCCAGGTGTCCCATGTGTATGCTGAAGCTAACAATATATACTTGGAAACCTATGATTCTGAGAAACAATCGCAGTTTATTACCAATGATGACGCCAACAACCAATACGGGTGGGCTATGTGCCACTCTCTTCCTTATGGTGGATTTCAGTGGGTTTCTCCAGATACTGTTGATCTAGAAAAACTAAAGGAAGACGATCCTTTGGGATACATTCTAGACGTTGAGGTTGATTACCCATCTGACCTTCATGATCTACACAACGATTTACCTTTCCTACCAGAGTGTATACAACCTAAGGATTCGTCTCTGAAAAAACTAATTCCTCATCTTGGAAATCGAAGGCGATATGTTGTTCACTACATGGCATTAAAACAGGCTTTAGATCATGGAATAAAATTGATAAAAATTCATCGTGTATTAAGTTTAAACAAAGACCTTGGTTAAAGTCATACGTTGATTTTAATAACAACCTTCGAAAGCAAGCCAGAAATTATTTTGAGAAAAATCTGTACAAATTATTCAACAATGCCATTTTTGGAAAAACAATGGAAAATATCCGTAAATCAATAGACCTACGTCTTGTGACTGACAGCAAAAAGGCAGAAAAGCTAATAGCAAAGCCGACATTTATTGACAGAACAATTTATGGTCCTAACCTAGCTGCTTTCCACATGGCTAAACGTAACATTGTATTCAATAAACCTATATATATCTGATTATCCTACTAATCACATATGTTACTCTACATCAAACAAGAAAACGTTGGGGAAATTTAAAGACGAGGCTTGTGGACAAATTATAAAAGCATTTGTTGGATTTAAGAGCTAAAATGTATTCTTTAGACATAAATGGTAAAGAAATCAAAAAGATTAAAGGTATTTATGTTCGACCCTCACTATTATGTGTCAGAAAACTGTATCATAATGATGGTCATTATAACACTCTTTTTCATTATGATACAGTTTCTCAAGCCAATCAGAGCTCGTTCATTGACCAATTAGGTAACGATACCTTCTCGCGTGCGCTCAAAATCCAACATGTCGGACATAAACACAACATCGAACTATAATAAATTACCGACATGAAATACGCACCGTTCGTATGTTCGCGTAAATAAACTGGCGAATATGAGACAACAAATAGCACTGTACCTTAATATAATTTCTACACAGCGCATTGATTGTCTTCAAACAACTCCAGTGACAATATTTCTGAGGGGCGGCAGATGTAAACATATGACCTGCATATGGCATTGCAAGCACACAGAGCGCATGCGTCGGTCGTCCAGAGATCTTGAAAGACAGAGATATAACGCCCAACGCTCGCTCTGCGATCACGAAATTCAAGTAGCTGACTCTCAACAGATATTTATGAATATTTATGTTAAAACATATAACAAAGTTATAGTTATCGTCGAACATAAACAGTCGTATGCAACTCGCCTATAATGGTAATTAAGACACTCGTATGGAAATTATAAACTCGCGTACGCTCGTTTTATAAAAATACTCGTGTCTTAATTATAGCCATTATAGGCTCGTTGCATAATGTACTATAACAGATTTGTTGTCAAAAACTGTATTAGCTTTCAAGATTATAAGGAATGTGTCATGAAAAACGATGTGAAAAGAATACCCATGAACATTATCGCTTCTAAACAACATGACATATCATCTATAAGACTAAACAAAATTGCTTTGTGTCCTGGTGATGATAAAAGAGTGATTAATGCTAATGGTATAGGTACATATGACTATGGTCATTACTCAAATATTGACCGTGCTTAAAGAGTTAAGTTTTGAATATCAAAATCCTCTGCATGAGTCTAGCAAATACATAAAACAAAACAATTTAAAAATTAAAACAATAACTCTACAAAAATAGGAAAACACAAAAAAAGGAAAAATGGTATTCATAATCAAAAAATAAATAAAATAGAAAACAAAACAAAAATAACTGTACAATTTATAACAATAAAGAATATATATATATAATGTATTATGTGTAAATAGTGTACATGTATTTAAAATAAAAAAAAATTGTATGGACACTGCATGCACATTTTTAATTACTTCCCACCTCTCTCCACTCCTAATGCAAAATGAACATGTAAAACACAAATTGGAAAATCCATGTTTACATATTGACAAAATAGAAAGAACATTAAACTGAAATTTTAAAACTGTAAATGGGAATTTGGTACGTTGACAAATGTGTAAACAACAAATTGGAAAATCCATGTTTCTATATCATGAAATTGAAAAACGTTAAACTGACATTTTAAGAACTGTAAATGGTAAATTGTGAAATTAATAAATGTGTAAACAACAAACTGCAAAATCCATGTTTCCATATTATGAAATTGAAAAACTTAAAACTGACATTAAAAAAACTGAAAATGGGAAATTGGAAAATTAACAAATGTGTAAACAACAAAATGAAAAAAAAAACCGGTTGGGCTAGTGATCATGTTTTACAGTAGCCTATAAGACTAGCATAAGTATAGATGCATGTGCCCTTATATACTTTGTGTATGTGCATTAGCCTTTGGATTAGCTTAAGTTAGGTTTGGTAAAGTTAGGTTTGGTGAGGTTAGGTATGTGACCTTGTAGTTTACTCTTTTCGGAAAATGTAAAATCTAAAATCTAAAAATCTTAAATTTAAAATGTTAAATCTAAAAAAAACTAAAATCTAAAATACAAAGAATCAAAATTGAAAAATGTAAAATCTAAAAAAAACGTAAAATGAAAACAAAAATCTTTAAATGAGGTTTCTGTGGGTTAGGTTAGGTTGGGTTAGGTTATAACTAAGTTTATTATTTGTGCTCTCCCATTTGCTCTTACTTTTTTGCACTCACTTTTTTGCTCCCCACCTTTTTGCTCCCACTTTTTGCTCTCACTTTTTGCTCCCACTTTTTGCTCCCACTTTTTTGCTCCCACTTTTTGCTCCCACTTTTTTGCTGTCACATTTTTGCTCCCACTTTTTGCTCTCACTTTTTGCGCACACTTTTTGCTCTTACATTTTGCTCTCATATTTGCTCCCACTTTGAAGTTAGGTTTGGTTAGGTTAGGTTAGGTTAGGTGAAGTTAGGTTAGGTTAAGTTAGGTGTGGTTAGGTTAAAACTAAGTTTATTATTTGTGCTCTCACATTTGCTCTCACTTTTTGCTCTCACTTTCTTTTTTGCTCGCAATTTTATGTTAGGTTAGGTTAGGTTAGGTTATAACTTAGTTTATTATGTGTGCTCTCACATTTGCTTTCATATTTGCTCTAACTTTGAAGTTAGGTTAGGTGAAGGTAGGTTAGGTCAACTTGGGTTAGGCAGAATGGCTGAGGTATGAATCAAAACCCAGCTCCTGTCAGTTTTGCCACACAAGGCTGAGTGTACCCCGAGCCACTACCGAGACCAGAAATTAAATTTCTTGGCAGAACCAGGAATCGAACCCGGGCATTCGCTGAAACATCCAGGAATTATAGCCACTACAGCAAGAGGTGAACAATATAAGGCTGGTCTTGATTGTACATGACCAATCAATAAATACCTAATAAAAATAATAATAATAATAATAATAATAATAATAATAATAATATCCAAAAGAAACATGAAAGAAATTATGAATGTCAAGGTTATAAGAAGCAGAGAATTTGACTCTGATCACTATTTGTCTAAAATTAAACTCAAATTCTTACCCAACAGAAACCACAGAAGGGGGGAAAGAGTAAATAAATATAACACAAATAGACTTCAAATTACACAAGAAACATTGGAAAATTTTCAGGAAGAAATAAAAGTAACTCATCATGGGAAGTGGCAAGATATATCTAAAGAAATAACCAACGCAGCTCAGAAGACGTTTGGGCTAGCCAAACCTAAGAAGAAACCTTGGTTGAATCAATTATGTGAGGATACGTTACAAGAGAGAACAAAACAATGGAAAAAGTGGAAATGCTCTGGAAAGACGGAACATTATGACCAATTCAAACAGCAATGGAAAGACACTGCTAGAATAATAAGAGGAGTTAAAAGATCATTCGAAAAATCACAACTTACTGACCTGCAAGACAGCTTTGTTAAAAATAACTCTCGAAACTTCTATCAGAATTTTAAGAGTCAATTAAAGGGGTATCAAGCGCCTAGCATATGTTTTAAAGATGAAAATGGTAGACTTGGCCTAAGCAATGTTGAGAACTGTGAAATACTTGCGAAGCACTTTGATCAACTTTTAAACTGCCCTGAACCAGATCATAAGTTGGAATTCTCACAAGCAACAGAAAATCTGGAAGAAGATATACCACCCAATGCTGAAGAAATTAAAGAAGCAATTAACAATCTAAAAAATAATAAAGCTAGCGGAGAGGACTCTATAACAGCTGAACTTTTGAAATGGTCTCAATCAAAAATCATTGAAGAGCTGCAGTTAATCTTTGAAGATATTTGGAGAACAGAGAGGATTCCAGAGGAATGGAAAGTGGCTCTAATACACCCATTGCATAAAAAAGGGGACAAACAAAACGTTGATAACTATAGAGGCATCTCTCTTCTTCAAATTGCATACAAGGTATTTTCAAAAATATTGCTGAATAAAGTAGAAACATCACTTGACAAGCAACTGGGCGAGTACCAAGCTGGATTTCGAAAAGGTAGATCTTGTTCAGAACAAATATTTAACTTAAAATCCATAATTCGCCATAGGATACTGAATTCAAAGGACATAGTTGTGACTTTTGTAGATTTTAAAAAGGCCTTTGACTCGGTTGATAGAGAAACCATAGATAAAACAATTCGTGAATTTGGAGTGAAAACTAAATTGGCAAACCTAATACGTGAAACCCTTACTGACACGATTTCAAAAGTAAAATTTATGGGTGAGATATCAAAATCTATTAAGATACCTATTGTTTGCCGTGGAAAAAGATCTACAACAAGCTTTGTTTTTAAAACTATGTCACACTATCGTAAAGGCAAAGACTTGTATTAAGTATGCATTTATTGTCATAATCATGTATACTCTGCAATGTTAAATATTGTAACTTTGTAAAAAAATAAAACAGCATTGTAACATCATTTGCATTTATTTACAAACTTTATATACATTTTTTTTGGTTTCATCATAATATTTTTAAAGACAATACTAAAACTAAAACATTATTATTCTATACACATTTTTTTCTTTCAGTCTATTGTCATCACTTATATTTTTCCATTATTATTTCACATTTGTTTTTTTAATTTAATTAAAACGGACCATGCACCTATTGTTTTTATAACCTTCATAAATTAAGTGTACAGGTTGCACAGCATTATTCACTTCATCAAAAACACTCTCCGTCATATCATTAAATCGTGTAGGCAGAAATGTCTCAAAATTTTCGCATACTTAAAGTACACGATCACCATATGCTGTTTTCAATTTCTGAATCTTTTTGCTCTCACTTTTTGCTCCCACTTTTTGCTCCCACTTTTTTGCTCCCACTTTTTGCTCCCACTTTTTTGCTCTCACATTTTTGCTCCCACTTTTTGCTCCCACCTTTTTGCTCCCACCTTTTTGCTCCCACTTTTTGCTCCCATATTTTTGCTCCCACTTTTTGCTCTCACTTTTTGCGCACACTTTTTGCTCTTACATTTTGCTCTCATATTTGCTCCCACTTTGAAGTTAGGTTAGTTTAGGTTAGGTTAGGTTAGGTTAGGTGAAGTTAGGTTAGGTTAAGTTAGGTGTGGTTAGGTTAAAACTAAGTTTATTATTTGTGCTCTCACATTTGCTCTCACTTTTTGCTCTCACTTTCTTTTTTGCTCGCAATTTTATGTTAGGTTAGGTTAGGTTATAACTTAGTTTATTATGTGTGCTCTCACATTTGCTTTCATATTTGCTCTAACTTTGAAGTTAGGTTAGGTTAGGTTAGGTGAAGGTAGGTTAGGTCAACTTGGGTTCGGCAGAATGGCTGAGGTATGAATCAAAACCCAGCTCCTGTCAGTTTTGCCACACAAGGCTGAGTGTACCCCGAGCCACTACCGTGACCAGAAATTAAATTTCTTGGCAGAACCAGGAATCGAACCCGGGCATTCGCTGAAACATCCAGGAATTATAGCCACTACAGAAAGAGGTGAACAATACAAGGCTGGTCTTGATTGTACATGACCAATCAATAAATACCTAATAAAAATAATAATAATAATAATAATAATAATAATAATAATAATAATATCCAAAAGAAACATGAAAGAAATTATGAATGTCAAGGTTATAAGAAGCAGATAATTTGACTCTGATCACTATTTGTCTAAAATTAAACTCAAATTCTTACCCAACAGAAACCACAGAAGGGGGGAAAGAGTAAATAAATATAACACAAATAGACTTCAAATTACACAAGAAACATTGGAAAATTTTCAGGAAGAAATAAAAGTAACTCATCATGGGAAGTGGCAAGATATATCTAAAGAAATAACCAACGCAGCTCAGAAGACGTTTGGGCTAGCCAAACCTAAGAAGAAACCTAGGTGGAATCAATTATGTGAGGATACGTTACAAGAGAGAACAAAACAATGGAAAAAGTGGAAATGCTCTGGAAAGACGGAACATTATGACCAATTCAAACAGCAATGGAAAGACACTGCTAGAATAATAAGAGGAGTTAAAAGATCATTCGAAAAATCACAACTTACTGACCTGCAAGACAGCTTTGTTAAAAATAACTCTCGAAACTTCTATCAGAATTTTAAGAGTCAATTAAAGGGGTATCAAGCGCCTAGCATATGTTTTAAAGATGAAAATGGTAGACTTGGCCTAAGCAATGTTGAGAACTGTGAAATACTTGCGAAGCACTTTGATCAACTTTTAAACTGCCCTGAACCAGATCATAAGTTGGAATTCTCACAAGCAACAGAAAATCTGGAAGAAGATATACCACCCAATGCTGAAGAAATTAAAGAAGCAATTAACAATCTAAAAAATAATAAAGCTAGCGGAGAGGACTCTATAACAGCTGAACTTTTGAAATGGTCTCAATCAAAAATCATTGAAGAGCTGCAGTTAATCTTTGAAGATATTTGGAGAACAGAGAGGATTCCAGAGGAATGGAAAGTGGCTCTAATACACCCATTGCATAAAAAAGGGGACAAACAAAACGTTGATAACTATAGAGGCATCTCTATTCTTCAAATTGCATACAAGGTATTTTCAAAAATATTGCTGAATAGAGTAGAAACATCACTTGACAAGCAACTGGGCGAGTATCAAGCTGGATTTCGAAAAGGTAGATCTTGTTCAGAACAAATATTTAACTTAAAATCCATAATTCGCCATAGGATACTGAATTCAAAGGACATAGTTGTGACTTTTGTAGATTTTAAAAAGGCCTTTGACTCGGTTGATAGAGAAACCATAGATAAAACAATTCGTGAATTTGGAGTGAAAACTAAATTGGCAAACCTAATACGTGAAACCCTTACTGACACGATTTCAAAAGTAAAATTTATGGGTGAGATATCAAAATCTATTAAGATAAATACAGGTGTACGGCAGGGTGATGGTTTATCAGCCCTTCTGTTCAACTGTGTTTTAGAGAAAATTGTAAGAATTTGGAATGTAAAGCTAAAAGAACATAACATTTCGCCAGTAACTTTGGGGAGAAGAAACAAAGGCATTGAAATAAGTTGCCTAGCATTTGCAGACGATTTTGCTATATTGTCAGAAAACCTAACAAGTGCAACAACACAAATCAATCTCTTGGAAGAAATAGCCAACAAAACAGGTTTGAGAATCTCCGTAGAAAAAACTAAATTTGTTGCAAACATCAAGAACGCTTCAAAATATTTGGCAACAGATATTGGCCCAGTGGAAAAAGTAAATAAATTCAAATATCTGGGAGAAATAATTCAAGAAAATTGTTTAGAAAAATCTTCGGTAGAAGAAAGGGTACACAAGATGGAAAGAGCATATGGTATCACTAAGAATTTTTATAACAAAAAGTGCTTATCTAAAAATCTTAAAATAAGGCACTACACTACAGTGGTGAAACCGGAATGCCTATACGCAAGTGAATGTCTGGTACTAAACTATAGATTAGATAAACTTGAAGTACTAGAAAGGAGAATCATGAGGAAAATTTTAGGCCCAGTGAAAACAGCAGAAGTATGGAAATTAAGATCTAATGATGAAATATACATGAACATAGAAAATATAACAGAAACGATAAGAAAAAGGAGATTGCAATTTTTTGGACATATTTACAGAATGGATGATTCCAGATTAACAAAAAGGATATTCAAGTACCTTTGGGAGAAAAGGGCAACAACTAGCTGGATTCAAGAAGTAAAGAAAGATTTAGAAAGAAATAATATAAGTGAAGAAGAAACGGTGAACAGAGAGATCTTTAGAAAAAGGGTATTAAGTATGAAAGGATTCCAAGGAAGATTGCCAAAGAAACCTGGTGCGAAGTGGTCCGAGGACAGAAAGAAGCAGCATAGTGAACGGATGAAGGAGTACTGGAGGGAACGGAAGATAAAACAACAAAGTGTGAAGAATTGAAATTGGCACGTGGTCCCTAGCAGGCCTCATCGGAAAGAAGAAGAAGAATAATAAATATTCCATTTAGCAACTACACGGCCGACCTCTCCCTGTGACGTCATACACAGTCTCAGGGCGTGGCGGCCATTTTGCCCATTAGCCCTTGCGCCAGCTATGACTGACCTCCCCTTATGAATAACACAGAGAGGTTGCGCGCGGCGGCCATCTTGCCCATTAGCCTCTGCGCCAGAACCGGTTTATTTATCCTACTTTGGTTAACATTTGAATCCTGGCCTGTAGGCTTATTGTCGGCACATACACTTGCTGGTGTTTTTTAAATGTCAATTAACGTTAAAGTTTTATTTACAAGAATTGATTGATTGATTGATTGATTGATTGAGTGATGGGTTATTTTGTTTGTTTTAGGTGTAGTCATGCGCCTTGAACAGACAGTGAACAAGCCTACATTGTGCTTTAAAATACTCTGTGCTCTTATGCAACGGTAATAACTTGCAATAGAAAACTTTTATTATAACACACGGCGTTAGTACCAAATACAACAAGTGAGCAAGTCGGTTTACCACATGGATTAAATTTAAAATCAGAAAACGATCGTGGGTTAACATTTGAATCCTGGCCTGTAGGCTTTTTGTCGGCACATAAACTTGCTGGAGCTGGCTTCTATTACTCGAACCGAGAAGATGTTGTGCGCTGTGTGTTTTGTCGTATTGAACTTTCACACTGAGAAGAAGGGGATGATCCCTTTAGAGACCATTTGCGATGGTCTCCTTGTTGTCCTCATATGCTTGGAAAACAAGTGAGTAACATACCCATGTATCCATTTTACCGAACCACAAGCCCATTGGCCACTACTTACGTTGCTGAATCACAAATAAATAATAATAATAATAATAATAATAATAATAATAATGATGTATTACCAGCCAACAACGGTGGTTTCGATATATGTGGTCCATATGCCATAGACAGTGTTGAATTGGCATGTGCTTTTGAATAATTGGCAGTTTGCAAGACTAAAGCACTAGCACACCCAGAGTACAGGTCTGTTGTAAAACGTTTAGAATCGTATAAGAATGTTTGGCCATTAAAATTAAAACATCTTACAAAACAGCTAAGTGAAGCTGTCTTTTATACTGGTGAAGGGGATAAAACAATATGTTTTCATTGTGGATTTGCTTTAAAGGATTGGCAAATGACTGATGACCCTTTTATGGAACACGCTCGTTGTTTACCTAACTGTAAATACATGGTGTTGCATAAAGGTCAGGAATTTGTGAACACTATTCGTAAAGAAAACGAGATTGAAGCACAAGAGATAAAATTGCCTTTAGAGTTAGAACACGCGGAGCAAATACATTAGGCTGAAAAAAAGACTTGTCTTATGAACAGATACAAAAGTGTGACCAACAATTATGTAAAATTTGTTATGAAGATGAACTAGGTGTTGTATTTTTGCCTTGTGGACCCATGATAGCATGTGCCAAGTGTACATTAGAACTTAACACTTGTGCTATATGCAGAAAAGTAGTATCTGCTACAGTTAGGGCATTTCTTGCATAAAAAGTATAATTTACTAGCAATGCATAGTGCAAAATACCTAATTGCACAATATTATTAAAGCTGTTTTAGAGTGTAATAGATATGCTTTTCTTTTGTTTATAGATTACTACAATGAATGTTTTGAATGCTGTGGGACAAGCATGTCGCTTAGAGACAAAGAAGCTCAGCGAATTGCCAACACATATTCCATTACGAATTATCAAGATTCGGAAATTGAAAACAGCATATGGTGATCGTGTACTTTGTGTATGCGAAAATTATGAGACATTTCTTTCTACACGGTTTAATGATATGACGGAGAGTGTTTTTGATGAAGTGAATAATGCTGTGCAACCTGTACACTTAATTTATGAAGGTTTTAAAAACAATAGGTGCATGGTCCGTTTTATTTAAATTTAAAAAACTAATGTGAAATAATAATGGAATAATATAAGTGATGACAATAGACTGAAAGAAAAAAATATGTGTATAGAATAATAATGTTTTAGTTTTAGTATTGTCTTTAAAAATATTATGATGAAACAAAAAAAAAAGTATATAAAGTTTGTAAATAAATGCAAATGATTTTACAATGCTGGTTTTATTTTCTACAAAGTTACAATATGTAACATTGCAGAGTATACATGATTATGACAATAAATGCATACTTAATACAAGTCTTTCCCTTTACGATAGTGTGTTATAGTTTAAAAACAAAGCTTGTTGTAGGTCTTTTTTTCCACGGCGAACAATACGTATAAAAACGTCATTATCACTATTATAATCATAAGCAGCATGATTATTATTATCCACAACATTATCCTCAACATCACTAAAACCAGTTAAATATTCCTTTTCCTATTCCTGTTCTTCTTCCTCTACAGTGTCCTCATGTAGAGTCTGCGTGGCTTTTGATAATGTTAAGGGTTTTTTGAACGTTGAATTATTTTCAGCAGCAGTATTGTTTTCTCGCACTCGCTTTTTAGCATTTTTATGATTTTCTGTTGACAGCAACAATGTTTCATACAGTACACTACATTGATGATCACTGACACTCAAAACCTCTCTATTTTTACTTTTTAGCTCACTGCAACATTGTTTTGAACGTTGTTTTGAACAACGCCAAATAACAGTTCCATTTTTATTGGTTCGTTTCACAATATATGAATATCCTTTATAGAATGCATGAGGCTTATCATACCTAGTCACTGAGACTTCCATGTCAACTGTCAAGCTTAGACTAAGCTCTAGTAAAGACAACTTGACAATAAGAACAATAGTTTAATGTGGGAGCATATATGGGTACAAATGAGGGAAGCAAAAAAAGAAAAGTGGGAGCAAATGTGTGAGCTAAAAGTGGAAGCAAAAGGTGGGAGCAAATGTGGGAGCACAAATAATAAACTTAGTTATAACGTAACCTAACCTAACTTCACCTAACCTAACCTAACTTTACCTAAGCTAACCTAATCTAACCTACCCTAACTTCACCTAACCTAACCTAGCTTCAAAGTGGAAGCAAATGTGGGAGCAAAAAAGAGGGAGCAAATGTGGCAGGAAAAAGGGGGAGCAAAAATTGGAAGCAAATGTTTGAGCAAAAAAAAAAAGTGAGAGTAAATATGGAAATCAAAAGAAAAAGTGGGAGCAAATGTGTGACCAAAAAAGTGGGAGAAAATGTGGAAAGCAAAAAGTGGGATTAAATGTGGGAGCACAAATAATAAACTTACTTATAACCTAACCTAACTTCACCTAACCTAACCTAACTTGAAAGTGGGAGCAAATGTGGAAGCAAAAAAAGTGGGAGCAAATGTCAGAGCAAATGTGGGAGCAAAAAAGTGGGGGGCAAAAAGTGGGAGCAAATGTGTGACCAAAATTGTGGCAGCAAATATGGAAAGCAAAAAAGTGGGAGCAAATGTGGGAGCACAAATAATAAACTTAGTTATAACCTAACCTAACCTAACCTAACCTAACCTAACTTTACCTAACCTCACCTAACCTAACTTGAAAGTGGGAGTAAATGTGGAAGCAAAAAAATTGGGAGCAAATGTCAGAGCAAATGTGGGAGCAACAATAGGGAGGAAATGTGGGAGCAAAAAAAGTGGGGGTGGGGGGCAAAAAGTGGGAGCAAATGTGTGACCAAAAAAGTGGCAGCAAATATGGAAAGCAAAAAAAAAGTGGGAGCAAATGTGGGAGCACAAATAATAAACTTAGGTATAACCTAACCTAACCTAACTTCACCTAACCTAACCTAACCGCACCTAACCTAACCTAACTTCACCTAACCTAACCTAACCTAACTTAACTTAACCTAACCTAACCTAACTTCACCTAACCTAACCTAGCCTAAGTTGAAAGTGAGAGCAAATGTGGAAGCAAAACAGTGGGAGCAAATGTGGGAGCAATCAGAGGGAGCAAATGCGGGAGCAAAAAAGTGTGAGCAAAAAGTAGGAGCAAAAAGTGGGAGCAAATGTGGGAGCAACAAGAGGGAGCAAATGTGGGAGCAAAAAAAGTGGGAGCAAAAAGTGGGGAGCAAAATGTGGGAGCGAAAATTGGGAGCAAATGTGAGAGCAAATATGTGGGAGCAAAAAGTGGGAACAAATGTGGGAGCAAAAGAGGGAGCAAAAAGTGGGAGCAACGATGACTGGTTGTTAAGACTTTTATATCAACCAATGCACATTAATTAAATTTTAGTAGAGTAATCTGAGTAATAATAATATTAATAATAATAATAATTATAATAATAATAAAATTTAAAAAAATGTATTGATATTTTTCAAGGTTGAATTTTCAAAGTACTGTCAAGAATAATAATTACATGAAACAGATTCAGAGAATTCTAGAGTACTTTAAGTTTAATCAATGGCTAGGAGTGATATAGAGCTAGCTAACCTATTTTAACCCCAGCTCACCTAATTTAACCTAACTTCACCTAAACTAATGTTATACAAGTTGTGACTTGCTTTGAGACTGGCTATGACGTCACAGATGAATGGTGGTGGGAGGCTGGACATAACTTTTATTAAACAAAAAATATTTACCTTTTTGCTACACAGATGAATGGTGGTGGGAGGTTGGCAAAAAAGGTAAATATTTTTTGTTTAATAAAAAGTTATGCCCAGCCTCCCACCACCATACATCTGTGACGTCATAGCCAGTCTCAAAGCAAGTCACAACTTGTATAACATTAGTTTAGGTGAAGTTAGGTTAAATTAGGTGAGCTGGGGTTAAGTTAGGTTAGCTAGCTCTATATCACTCCTAGTCAATGATTAAACTTAAAGTACTCTAGAATTCTCTGAATCTGTTTCAGGTAATTATTATTCTTCACTGTACTTTGAAAATTCAACCTTGAAAAATATGATTACAATTTTTATTTATTTTATTATTGTTATTAATATTATTATTACTCAGATTACTCTACTAAAATTTAATTCATGTGCATTGGTTGATATAAAAGTCTTAACAACCAGTCATGGTTGCTCCCACCTTTTGCTCCCTCTTTTGCTCCCACATTTGTTCCCACATTTTGCTCCCACATATTTGCTCCCACTTTTTGCTCCCACATTTTGCTCCCCACTTTTTGCTCCCTCTTGTTGCTCCCACATTTACTCCCACTTTTTGCTTCTACTTTTTGCACCCACTTTTTGCTCCCACTTTTTTGCTCCCACTTTTTTGCTTCCACATTTGATCTCACTTTCAAGTTAGGCTAGGTTAGGTGAGGCGAAGTTAGGTTAAGTTAACCCAGATAACCCTGAATATTTTTCCCGTTAAAATTTGTGTTTGTTCTATGAAGATCTTCTGTTGAGGTTGTGAGGAGTCCAGAAAAAGTTGTTTTAATTACGTACCATGCATAGTTTGCCAGAAATTAGACATCCTTCCAGAAGGACGTCAGGGATATTCACTATCAAAATTAATTCATTAGAAATCCGTGCAAATTAATTCATAATATTCATTGAGTAAAAGATATTACATAAAATACATTAAAATTTAATTTTACACTAGAACTATTTCAGAAAAAAAACAATTGAAGGGTTACACCTTTGTATAAAATACTACAAAGCAAGATACATGCAAAGCACAGCCACATTTAATTCATCTTATAGTGCATTTTTTCGAGCAGTGTTTGCAATGAAGCTTTTTTTTTCTTCTTTGTGTAGGCATCCGTGGGAAGGTAGACATAGTGATGTATTCCATCGTAACGGACTTCAGTTTTCCTTTTCTTAGATGGACGTCCTTTGGCAGAGCTCACTCTTCTATTGCATGCCAAGATAGATGTCACTACACTCCTCCTAAAGTGCAAGTGGTCAAGTTTCCCACCATCTTTGTGATACAGCTGCCAAGCATTTTGCTCTGCCAAGTCAATCGTATGTGCTATTATGGGAAAATACCACTTGACACTCTGTTAAGTGACACATCTTCATCAGCTCGATCAATCCCACCCATTCCGTTGTTATAAGGTGAAAACAAGCGTGGCTGAGGTACAGAGATCATTGTTCTCTGCTGGCGGGAAAATCGAGATACCTTACTCAAGGGGTTGTTGACCTTGCCAAAGTTGGTGGCTATAGTTACAACCGTGTTGTCATGCCAGCGTACCAGCATCACACCTGGAAAGAGCATCATAATTGAATGATTCATTCACTTTATGCATGAATTTTTGAAAGTAGAAAGGAAGGAACTACTGAATTACCTGAATCTTCATCTGAGGTTACCTTGAAACTCCCTCGACTTTCAGTCTTTTTAAATTTATCAACTGAGGGTAGTGGACAGCTACCGGGAACACCTGCTGCCCTTATTGTTCCACTTGCTAGTAGGTTTCGTTCTTGTAGGTCTCTTAGAAGTCGGATACTTGTGAACAAATTGTCGAAAAAGATCTGGTATGGTATGTCTGACATAGGAAGCTCATCTGCATATGACATCACAACGCTGTAGCCCAAGCCTTCGTTGGCATACTTGTTATTGCATGTGCCTGCTCCTTGATATGGCTCCACCCATATTATGTATCCGTCACTAGTGCCTCCTGCCCAGAACTTGAAACCAAATTGTATAGGTTTGCCTGAAAAATAGAAAAAACGAATAAGTGTAGATATATCACATTAATAATAAAATAATAATAAACCAAATATAAACAATAGGGAAATGTAACAATGGGATAGATCTACTGCATGTTGAATTTAGACCTGTATACATACCTCTAATAAATTGCTTGCAACCGTGTCAGCCAAAGTAGGGTACCATTTGTTCATCGACAGAGTGTTGCTGCTGATTAGGAGCGAAATCTTTGAACCTTTCATTCAGTAAATTTATCAGTATTCTAACTTTGGCAAAACGATCCTCTTTGTCAAGTTCACCATTGTTGCAAACATGCAGGTGTGACATAATGAAGTCAAATCTGTCTCGTGACAAGGCACCTGCCACTAATTGGTTATGTGTGTCCTCGTCATTCTGCCAATACATGTATCTTCGAGAAACCGCAATATAGCCACTTAACAAAAGTATACAGATGAAAGACCACATTTCAGCATCAGACACTTCACCAACTTTGTTCTTCTTTGCAGCATACTGATTGGTAAAAATTATCATTGTTTGCACAACTTCTTCGTCAAAGAATAATTTGAAATATTCGAGTGGTGTTTTCATTTGGCCTTGGCAAGTGTGAATGGGTAACCAACACACGGAGCTTTTAGCTCATTATTGTTACATTTATACACCGCAGGCTTGGGGCGTTTGCGAGTTCTCCTAAATTTCTTCCATTTACCCTGATTATCTTGATTCGAGCAGCTTGGCAAACCTAAAGAAGAAATGGACATGATTTATATCGTTTATGGTATAACGTGATACCTACTATGCAAGTATTTAATATATAGTAGTTTCTGCATATAGAAAAATTGCAAGAATGTGTAATAAAGACAGTACACCTACTCGTTTGTGGCGAAGATTGAGGTTCAGGTATAATGTCGATTAGCGAGGGAATATTTGAGATGCTGAGGAATGCTTCTGATTGCAGTTGGGAACTTGGAAGATGATCACTTGTAGGAAAATCTTCTTCCCCTGAGTCTTCATCTGTGATGTTTCCAGAAGGAGGAATTGCTGTTACGTCAAATGACTCAAGTTCCGGGTTATCATTCTCTTCAATAATCGCTAGGAGTTCATTCAGAGTAAGAACCCTGCTAAAAGAGAAAATACATGATATTTCCCTGACGTCCTTCTGGAAGGATCCGCAGTTTTAAGTAATAATAACGTCAACTCATATTGGTACAGCAAACAAAAACATCATATATGTCGAACGACATCCATAGAGTTGGTGTTACTACAATGTATAATCATCCAGGCATAACTGTGGTCATAATTCTTACCCTTCTACAATGATGTCAGTCAATTCGTCCATCACAGAAACATCGATTCACCGCTAACGCTATTGTTGCTAACAAACAGTCCACACTGCAGTGCATTCAGTCACAAACTGTTGACAAGTTATTGGCGGGACTGTAAATACGCGCATGCGCACAGATAGCTTCTTGTTTTTACCACTAGAGCGCACCGAGTTTGAACAATTCGTCCATCCTTCTGGAAGGACGTCAGGGATATCTGGGTTAAGTTAGGTTAGGTTAGGTGAGGTTAGGTTAGGTTAGGTGACGTTAGGTTAGGTGAGGTTAAGGTAAGTTAGGTTAGGTTAGGTTAGTTGAAGTTAGGTTAGGTTAGGTTGATTTAGGTTAGGTTAGGTAAAGTTAGGTTAGGTTAGGTTAGGTTAGGTGAAGTTATGTTAGGTTAGGTTAGGTGAAATTTGGTTAGGATCTAACTAAGTTTATTATTTGTGCTCCCACATTTGATCCCTCCTTTTGCTTCCCCTTTTTGCTCACACATTTGCTCCCACTTTTTTGTTTTTGCTTCCCACATTTGCACCCATATATGCTCCCACATTAAACTATTGTTCTTATTGTCAAGTTGTCTTTACTAGAGCTTAGTCTATGCTTGACAGTTGACACGGAAGTCTAAGTGACTAGGTATGGTAAGCCGCATGCATTCTATAAAGGATATTCATATATTGTGAAACGAACCAATAAAAATGGAACTGTTATTTGGCGTTGTTCGAAAACAACGTTCAAAACAATGTCGCAGTGAGCTGAAAAGTAAAAATAGTGAGGTTTTGAGTGTCAGTGATCATCAATGTAGTGTACTGCATGAAACATTGTTCCTGTCAACAGAAAATCATAAAATGCTAAAAAGCGAGTGCTTGAAAACAATACTGCTGCTGAAAATAATTCAACGTTCAAAAAACCCTTAACATTATCAAAAGCCACGCAGACTCTACACGAGGACACTGTAGAGGAGGAGGAGGAATAGGAAGAGGAACAGGAATATTTGACTGGTTTTAGTGATGTTGAGGATGATGTTGAGGATAGTAATAATCATGCTGCTTATGATTATAATAGTGATAATGACGTTTTATACCTATTGTTTGCCGTGGAAAAAGATCTACAACAAGCTTTGTTTTTAAAACTATGTCACACTATCGTAAAGGCAAAGACTTGTATTAAGTATGCATTTATTGTCATAATCATGTATACTCTGCAATGTTAAATATTGTAACTTTGTAAAAAATAAAACAGCATTGTAACATCATTTGCATTTATTTACAAACTTTATATACATTTTTTTGGTTTCATCATAATATTTTTAAAGAAAATACTAAAACTAAAACATTATTATTCTATACACATTTTTTTTCTTTCAGTCTATTGTCATCACTTATATTTTTCCATTATTATTTCACATTTGTTTTTTAATTTAATTAAAACGGACCATGCACCTATTGTTTTTATAACCTTCATAAATTAAGTGTACAGGTTGCACAGCATTATTCACTTCATCAAAAACACTCTCCGTCATATCATTAAATCGTGTAGGCAGAAATGTCTCAAAATTTTCGCATACTTAAAGTACACGATCACCATATGCTGTTTTCAATTTCTGAATCTTGATAATCCGGAATGGAATATGTGTTGGCAAATCGCTGACCTTCTTTGTCTCTAAGCCACATGTTTGTCCCACAGCATTCAAAACATTCATTGTAGTAGTCTATAAACAAAAGAAAAGCATATCTATTACACTCTAAAACAGCTTTAATTATATTGTGCTACTAGCAGTAGTACCCGGCTTCGCCCGGTGGAATGATGATAATGTCTCAAAGTCTCCTTAGAAATATAATGGGTTTAAAATCTAGGTCATTGGCCCCGAAAGACAACGAGGGCGTAATATCTAGGTCATTTGGCCTTTTGATAAGGATGATAATGAAAACTACTGTTGAATTGACACGTCAAACTTGCAAACTACCGAAATAGAAATTCATATTTCAAAATTCACAGGCGAGGAAGACTTATTGTGTGTGGTGATTAATGGTGTAATGGGCGTAACATCTAGGTCATTTGCCCTTATGATGAGGATGATAAGAGAAACTACTACCGATATTGAATTGACACTTCAACTGATAATGTACACAATGTTATGTAATAAAAATAAATATTTTAAAAATCACAGTCGAGAAAGACTTCTTGCCGCGGTGATTAGTGGTATGATGCGCGTAATATCTAGGTCATTTGCACTTTTGATGATGATAATAATAAGGTAATGAAAAAATGACTATTAAACGAACATGGTGTAATTTTAAAACTGATATAGGTAATTCAGATGTCTAGCTTCGATGTCTTCCAAAGTCTCAACCTTATTTTCTGGCTTAGGCCTGTACTCGATGCGTCTAGTGAAAGAGCTTATGGCGTACTGCTCGGCAAAGAATATGGGTCCAAGCTGCACGAACCTGAGATGATCGTAGATGATGACGAAATATGATGACACACGTTCGGGGTTCCCCATCGTATTTAGATTGGCCGGGAATCACTCACTCTTTCGCAACACCACAGTGGCTTGAGCAACGGCCCTGTGCTGGCATCAGCATAGACAGCAGATAACACGGCGGGCTCTGGAACGTCCTCTCATGTCACCTCGCGATGAATCAGCTAGCTATTCTCACAATGCCCCCCCCCTCCCAGAGTCTCACAACTTGTGGGACATGGGTTGGCGACCACGGGACCCCAGCTGAGTCTGGCATCGCTACTACTTCCTAGTGCCGGGCTCCTTTCAGTTCTCCTTCCTGTCGGCCTCCTTTGGTCAACTCTTGTTCTCTTCCGACCCCGTCTGTATTAGGGTATCCGAGGGCTAGGGAGTCTTTCAATCTACAGCCTTAATTGGCCGTTGTCTCATCTTTCCTGATACCCTCATTCTTCAAGGGGACTGCCTTCTTTTCCTTTTCATAATATCACCTGTCTTCTGCTCGAGGCCCTCAAAGAGGCAGGGTGTGTGTAGCCCCACCACTGGTACACCCTCAAGGGCTCATGGCTGGTGAGTTAGGAAGCTGGCAACCCCGAGGGATTCCTGAGCTAAATGCAGGGAATGGATTGGTATGTCAGAAATTTCAAGTGGACAGTGTTACTCATCGGGTTCCAAAGGGTAAGTATGTAAAATTTGGTTCAGATCGGTGAAACGGTGTAGATTTGTGCCAAAGGGCCTAAATGCAGGGGATGGAGTAGCCTCTCCGCAATTTCTAGCAGACAGTGTTAGTCGCAGTGTTCCAAAGGGTAAATATACAAATTTTGGTTGAGATCGGTGAAACGGTGTAGATTTGGGCCAAAGGGCCTAAATGCAGGGAATGGAGTGGTCTGTCCGCAATTTCAAGCAGACAGTGTTACTCGCAGGGTTCCAAAGGGTAAGGATACAAATTTTGGTTCAGATCGGTGAAACGGTGTAGATTTGTGCCAAAGGGCCTAAATGCACGGAATGGAATGGTCTGTCCGCAATTTCAAGCCTACAGTGTAACTCGCAGGGTACCAAAGGGTAAGAATACGAATTTTGGTTCAGATCAGTGAAATGGTGTAGATTTGTGCCAAAGGGGCTAAATGCAGGGGATGGAGTAGCCTCACCGCAATTTCAAGCAGACAGTGTTAGTCGCAGTTTTCCAAAGGGTAAATATACAGATTTTGGTTGAGATCGGTGAAACTGTGTAGATTTGGGCCAAAGGGCCTAAATGCAGGGAATGGAGTGGTCTGTCCGCAAGTTCAAGCACACAGTGTTCCTTGCAGGGTTCCAAAGGGTAAGTATACAAATTTTGGTTCAGATCGGTGAAACGGTGTAGATTTGTGACAAAGGGCCTAAATGCAGGGAATTGGGTGGTCTGTCCGCAATTTCAAGCAGACAGTGTTACTCGCAGGGTACCCAAGGGTAAGAATACGAATTTTGGTTCAGATCGGTGAAACGGTGTTGATTCGGAACAAAGGGCCTAAATGCAGGGAATATAGTGGTCTGTCCGCAATTTCAAGTAGACAGTGTTACTCGCAGGGTACCAAAGGGTAAGAATATGAATTTTGGTTCTGATCGGTGAAACGGTGTAGATTTGGAACAAAGGGCCTAAATGCAGGGAATGGGGTGGTCTGTCCGAAAATTTAAGTGGACAGTGTTACTCGCAGGGTTCCAAAGGCTTAGTGTACAAATTTTGGTTCAGATCGGTGAAACGGTGTGGATTTGTGCAAAAGGGCCTAAATGCAGGGAATGGGGTGGTCTGTCCGAAATTTAAAGTTAACAGGGTTACCCGCAGGGTTCCGAAGGGTAAGTATAAAAATTTTGGTTGAGATCGGTGAAACGGTGTAGATTTGTATACATAACAGACAGACAGACAGACAGACAGACAGACAAACATTCTGCTTTATATATATAGATAGATTAGGTATTTTTCACTATGCATTGTCAATAAATTATACTATTTATGCAAGAAATGCCCTAACTGTAGCAGATACTACTTTTCTGCATATCGCACAAGTGTTAAGTTCTAATGCACACTTGGCACATGCTATCATGTTTCCACACGGTAAATACAACACCTAGTTCATCTTCATAACAAGTTTTACATAATTGTTGGTTACACTTTTGTATCTGTTCATAAGACAAGTCTTTTTTTCAGCCTCATGTATTTGCTCCGCGTATTCTAACTCTAAAGGCACTTTTATCTCTTGTGCTGCAATCCCGTTTTCTTTACGAATAGTGTTCACAAATTCCTGACCTTTAAGCAACACCATGTATTTACTGTTTGGTAAACAACGAGCGTGTTCCACAAAAGGGTCATCAGTCATTTGCCAATCCTTTAAAGCAAATCCACAAGGAAAACATATTGTTTTATCCCCTTCACCAGTATGAAATCCAGCTTCACTTAACTGTTTTGTAAGGTGTTTTAATTTTAATGGCCAAACATTCTTATAAGATTCTAAACGTTTTCCAACAGACCTGTACTCTGGGTGTGCTAGTGCTTTAGTCTTGCAAACTCCCTATTTTTCAAATGCACATGCCAATTCAACACTGTATATGGCATATGGACCACATTTATCGACACTACCGTTGTTGGCTGGTAATACATCATTATTATTAATATTTATTTGTGATTCAGCAACGTAAGTAGTGGCCAATGGCCTTGTGGTTCGGTAAAATGGATACACGGGTATGTTACCCACTTGTTTTCCAAGCATGTAAGGACAACAAGGAGACTATCCCAAATGGTGTCTAAAGGGGTCATCCCCTTCTTCCCAGTGTGAAAGTTCAATACGACAAAACACACAGCGCACAACATCTTCTCGGTTCGAGTAATAGAGCCAGCTCCAGCTAGTTTATGTGCCGACAAAAAGCCTACAGGCCAGGATTCAAATGTTAACCAACGATCGTTTTCTGATTTTAAATTTAATCCATGTGGTAAACCGACTTGCTCATTTGTTGTATTTGGTACTGTACCCTCTTTCTCATGACTGGAATGCCTCCATGGGAAGGTAATATGTAATTACTTGTGAACATGAAGAGCGATACAGGATCATATGTTTCGCGACCCACAAGTTGACTTTTGATAGCTGTCACGCCGAGAGAAGCGAGGCGCATGCGTTGCATATACTGATGTCACAGCTGATTGGTCAGTGGTATTGATTATTCTATCGACCAGCAACAAGAGATAAATTATGCCCATAAGTCGGGAATAAAATTTTTATACGCTCTGGTGTATTTTAACATGTCCGCAATTATAGCAGGTGTTGGATTATCAACTACTTTCAAATAATTGAAATCTTAGGAACACGGGAATAAGATATTCGCATCTTTTCAGTTCGAGTTTTGAGCACTCGTGGCGCGACGGTCGGTGCCATCGCAGTCGCGAGGTTGCTTGCTCATCGGAGAGCTTAGATTGGATTGTATCACGCACGAATACACATGTATCGAGTTACACCTGTGACCGGCGGGCAATATCACGTGAACAGTGAGTGAAAGTTCGTTTTGAGTAGATTGTACTACCATTGTACAGCAGGGAGATTCCTAAGTGTCGAAGAGGACTCCAGTTTCAGTACCGCTTAGGCTATTGCGAACGAAATGAGAATGCAGCTTGTCTTGCTAGATAACTGTTCATTATAGGCCAGCCGTATATTGTTCGTGAAAGGTGGATACTTGCTTTTACAAGCATATAGACATGGTGTTCATTCAGTTGAAATTCATCGCATTGGAACTGGCCGTATCGATACACTCATCTCGTGTGTGTTGTGAGAACAATTAGCACCTCTATTCGAGAAGCATTTCTCAATACGAGTGCATGGATATTGAAAAGAATTCATTATATACAAGGCCTAACTTATGTGTGTGTGACCTCACAACTATGTTGAGCAATTTCATGTCGAGAGGAAAGGCTGTTATGTGCTTCATTAACTCAACCAAGGGCGGTTAGGCGATATAGACATGAGTGTCACTGTACGGGCGAAGTCACGTTCATTTTGATGCTATAGGCATTGTGACTCTTGCTGGTGAGTGTCTGTGAACACAGCTGTTGTATTGCAATACAGTGTGTTTCGCAATGACCCGGTTTCGCGAGGCCAGTGAACTTCGTTGTTCGAGCCGATATAGAAGTCACTGCGTGCTGCGGTTGGTAGGACGTTATCCGAAGATGAAAGGAACCGTCATTGGTATTAGAGTGGAACATTCAGTCAGGATGGGATATGTCTGGAGATCCAGGGTTCGTTTCTCGCCTTCCTGGACAGTGAAGACCTCTATTGCCTACATGGAGGGAACAGTCATAAAGGACATGACTGTGTTCTTTCGGGATCTACAAGAATCATCTATGTTACAGAATTAACCACCTTCATTCGTAGCTAAGCATGTTTATTCTAACGTTGTCACCCTGCCATATGTATTTTTTTATATATAAGATTTTTGTAGAATGTCTAAGAATGGAGTTTAGGTTTGATCCTAGTGTCAAGACTGATTCTATTCTGGACAGGGTTTTGATTCTACTAAAAGGATGCACCCATTGTAATTAAATGTATTGTAGCTTAATTTTCTTTTGATTACTGTAAATTCAAGTTCATTTTATGGGGAATTTATTTAATGTAGATAAGTGGAACTTTAGGCCACTCAAGGTTCGTCATTCTTCGTGTTTGATTTATATAGTAAATGAACACTAGTTTTTTGCCTTCATGTGACATTACTCAAGTGTGGGTTGACTCAATTTGGAGTTTCTACTATAGTGCGTCTACTAAGAAGACTGTTATACACTCGAAAGTGATATTTCAGTATTCAGGTTGATTTTCGAATACTGCAGTAAGCTTTTTGAAGCAGGTTCAGTGAAGAAAGCGGATTTGTTTTGATTTGCTAGGAATTTATTCCGAACTTTGACTTGATCCAGGTATTTTCTAACGTATTTTTTTGAGATTTTGCATTACGTTTGCTTTGATAGATTCGTTTAAGATCCATTATTGATGGACTATACAGGTGTTTTAAACACAGTTTGAAGACATTTGTATACATTCACCCTATTTTATTAACGCGAGTCCCAGACTAGATTTATGTGGAAGCAGATCTATCGCCAAAGCTGTAACTGTTATTTAACACTTATTGAAAGCTCTGCATATTGATCGTGATTAATAATAATATAAGAGCAATTAAAATAATAATTTAACAATGATTAACTGAATTGTAAAGAAACTTGTATAATTTTAGCAACAATAATTCTTTGTGAATGTGAGCTGTTAAATAAGCCGAATTCTTCGTTCACCAAGGAAGGTGATTAATTGAAGCACTAGAAGTATAGTAGTGCCTGATAATATAAACGATATGAATGCTTAGTGTAGCATGATATTTAATGGCAAAGACATGTAATGGCAAATGTCCTTGATTATTAAAAATTTTATTCAATGGAATATTCCAAGTTGTAGTATGAAAAGTAATGCACTCAGATGGATTGTGAAATTAAGGCATTTTATTTCAGTATCAGTTCAAGTAAATATTCTGTTGTGGAAATCATGCATTTTAGGCATGTTGAATTAAACCTACCTGGTAAAATTTTCGAACATTTGTATCAATGCAATGCTTAACAGGCGTTATAACAATCACTAATTCCGGTCTGGTGATAACAGTTCATTTAAAGGGGATGTAAAAATTAAATTAAAGAAGTTAATTTTTGACTTAGCTTCATCGCTTGGTCAGAAGAGATAAATAAAACCAGAAAAATACAGCAAACACAAATATAATAAAACACATGGAAGGTGTCACTTCTGAATCCTACAAAAACACTAAGAAGGTGTTACAAAATGACTGTACATTTGTATTATAGCTTTAAATAATTATTTTTCAGGGTATAAATTTGTATGTCTTGTAAATATGAAAATTTCCAGGGTTTGTATTTAAGTGTTTCAATTGTTGTCTACATTTCTGTTGAACCATGTAAATGATTTTGTTCACTCATATTTGGGTAAAATGCAGTCAATAACATTGATGAATGTGGGGGCTGACATTTTCTCCATTGTTCATGAAACTTCGGTTGGAAGTTGGGCACTCTGCCTTAAATTATAATATAGTGACTTACACTATATCTTCCTTTCCGGAATATTTTTTTTTGGTCAATTTAAAATCTTCGAAGTGTGATACTTTATAGAAACGATAAGAGAACACGTTAAGAAGGCCAGTGATGGGTATTTCAGTGGTTTTCCACACACCAGAGATTGCGTTCATCGTTATTCTTGTGCTTTTGAGCTTTCCTATGTCGTTCACCATGGTTTTTCTTAACGTAGTCTCAGTTAGGAATTCCTGTACCTCATTTCCTCGTCTCATGTTGGGTAGAATCTGGCGAATTTTCTAGCCGGGGTATCCAGGCTCTACGATCCAGTTGTCATCGTGGGATTCCAACATGCTGATGGTAGGTATTTCGGGTACATAGAATTATGGCTTCCAACGTTCAGGGGCGAAAATTTACTGGAGTACCATTAAATTCCATGTTTTTTTGAGACCAATGTTTTGAAGAGATATAACTGGAATACCAGAGAGAGAGCCATAGCTTATGGGGACTTAGACAGAGATGTCATACTCCATGATGGTTCTATAGGCCGGTTGATTGACGCCATTTCATGCTAGTGTCTGACATTGCTTTCAACCACGTGGAAGGTGTCATGAACGGGTTTACTCTGTCGCCATTACATCGATTATTGCGAATTCTTTGAATGAACGTCAGAAAGTAATGGTGTACTGACATTTTTAGCACAAATGTCGGAATTCACTTGCGAACAAAGCGTATATGAGAATACTCAATTTGCATGACATACTTGTAGATACGCAACCATTAATAGATTTTCTTTTTATTAATAGTGGTGCTACACTAGTTTGTAATAAATATATGATTAGAACATGAACAGTGAAAGGAATACTTCGGAATCTTTACTGACGTGTTTGGTCGACTGGGGCATTTGATGTAGTTCACGTTTGAGCTCCATACACACTGCTTGGTGTAGTTAAATCTGGCTGATGAGCATTTTTGAACTCATCGTAATTTAGGATGGTTTTTATTCATTTAAATTATGGTCAAATTAGGATCTTTAATATTATTATCGCCGATATAAAGCATCACACGTTTAGGAGTGGAAAATTTCATATTTTTAGCTGACTTTATTATTAGTTATATTTAAGTTAGCCTAGTTATAAGGTAATGCAATACATTAAATAAATTCCCATGTGGCAGTGGATTACATTGGAATGTTCGTGCTTTGCTTAGTTATAGTGATACTCATGTTGTTTGTCTTTAGTGAATTATATTAATTATACCATGTCTGGAGAAGAAGAGGTAGTGGACCTTAAGTCGTTGTACAGTATGCTACAAAACAAAATCGATGCCATACATGAGCATTGGACAAATACAAGTAAAAGTCTTATACAAGATGTAGTTGCCGAAAATCTCAGGCAAGATATTACTGGCATCCAAGGCACATTAAAGGAATTACGAGATAGTTCTAAAAGAGTAGAAACCAAAGTGAATAGGGTAGATGAAACAGTAGATGAGGTCCAAGTGGACGTAAAACGAGCCCATACAGACACTCATAAAGTACAAACGGACTTAGGTGCAGTTCAAACTGGTCAAATGAAGCTAGAATTATGCGGTAATAAACTTCAATCCACAGTTGATGAGCTTCAATTGAAAATAGGTAAAGTTGAATCTAGTCAAGATAATCATCAACTTGAATAAAATAAAATCTTGTCAAGATAACCATCAACTTGAATTAAGTAAAATTAAATCTAGCCAGGATAGCATTAAATTGAGTCAGGATTGTGTTAAACTTAGCCAGGATAATCTTGAAACAGAACTAGACAAAATTAAAACTAGTCAGGATAATCTTGAAATAAAATTAGGTAAAATGGAATCTAGCCTAGATAAAACAGAAACTAAGTTACTTAAAATTGAATCAACACAAAGCCATATGCAATCAATCCAAAATCAGATGCAATCTGCCCAGAATCTAATGCAATCTACACAGTCAAATATACAAACCAAGATAGACATAGTAGATGCCAGCCAGAAATTGTTACAGGTCCAGTTGAATGAAGCTGAACAATCCAATGAAGATTTTCAATTAGAAATGCGATTAGAATTATCCAATAATAAGAGAGAATCTAAAAATAATATTGAAGCCCTTCAATTACAAGTGTCAAATGACAAAATTCACACCCAAGCATCTTTAGAAAACTTTAAAGAAGAGTTATTGTTGTTGCAAACACAAGTTAGGGACCACAATAAACTTATTAAAGACGACTTTGAGGTCGATATAAAGGGAATCATAGACGACAATGTAGTCACTTTAAGACAAGAGATGACTAAAATAAATGAAGACTACTTTAAAGACTTCAAATTAGAGGTCAATAAGAAAATTGTAGAAGGTGAAATTAGATCTAGCAAGGAAATCACAGATGTAAGGGAGGACCTGATAAAGAGGTTGAATGTTATTCAGCCCAATCAAACTACAAACCATGATAGCATGGAGGATAGAATTCAAACTTTAGAGGTAAAATTTGATCAAGGCAAAACGGAATTAATCGAATTGCGTGAGAAAAAGACTTCGGAAATCAACCAAATCAGAGATCAACTTGAGTGTTTAACAGTTGGGGACGGTATAGATTTGGAGAAGTTAAGGGACAAGTTAAGGGTAAATTGGATCGCAGATTTTCAAACCACGATTAAGGAGACTAATCTCACTTCGCATGAAAGGGAAGGAGGTGATAAATATCCAACTCCTATGGCAACTAGTAGTCCACAGTATCAAATTAATCCAAATTTGAGCTCAGATAATCCACGTGTCCAAACATATACATCACCGATGACACATACAGGAACAGGAGCCTACAATCTGAAAACATCTAATTATTAGGAATTTTGAGGATAAGCCTCGTCGTTTCAATAATATTGATGGGACGACACCTATAGAGTTCATAAGAAGTATGCGTGATTATTTTACTGAATCTCACGTGCCAAGGGAAAGACAACTACGTGTGGTAGAGCGTTTTCTTTCCGATGCACCGCTTCAGTGGCACAGAGCGTTTAGATACACGTTTAACGACTTTGAAGAGTATGCCAAAGCGTTTATCAATCGTTTTTGGTCTACAGAAGTTCAGAATAACGTTCGTTCCGAAATCTATTCGAGCAAGTACTCAATTACTGGTCCGACCAGTTACTCTGAGTATTTTTCTTGTTAGTTGTCGAAATTAAGATTTTTACAGCCTCCGTTAACTGAAGAACAATTGATCGAGGCGATATCTCGACAGTTTCCTGTTGACGTAAGGAGGAATATAATTTTATCCGGAATCACTAGTTTAGCCGCGATGGACGATTTTTTGAGACTTCTGGACTATGTGAGTGCTGTTACGACTCCCACAGTTGCGAGAAACAATCGACATGAACACAGATCCGTGAATACTATCGTCATGGACAGAACACAGCAAACTGACCAAGTCAAACCAGATAACAGAAATTATGTTAAACCAGGGTGGAATAGGAACAATTACCAAAGGGACGATCGTCAGAACGAACGATACGCAGAACGAAATGAACAACCTTGGCAACGAAAATACGAAGAGAGGAATTTCTATCGTCGGAATAATGAATATGATCGAAATAAGTATCGTGATAGACCATACAATCCCAACTATAGACCACGTACTGGTTATAGCAGATACAAAAACTATAGGACGGAGGAATTTGAACGAGATCGAGAGAAACAAAGGCTCAGAAGTGAGCAGGAAAAGTCTAAAAATAATGGACGAAAAAATTCAGAAGAGAGGGAAAATCAGGAGATTGATGAGCGAGAAAGTAGACCGAGTACTAGTCGTCAGGGGAGCAACGAACAGACTCCTGACGAAGAAAAAAACGCCAATCTCGAAAGGCAAGTAGGAATTCAGAATTTGACACTTCCATATGAGATGACTATAAATGAAACGTTCAACGTAGCAGACGAGGACCTCTTATATGAAGAAGGAGGGAGAGAGGAAGGAAGGCCTACTGAACTACCGGTGATCCAAGTACAAGCAGGAGAGCAACTATGTAGAGCATTAGTTGATACAGGGGCTATGATTTCGATCATAAGTGAGGATTGCTTTGAAAGATTGAAAAAGGAAGATCCTTTTGTCATACTGCCAGCGTGTTCTATGAAAGTTAAAGGAATATTTAAAGACAGGTCGATGAAATGCAAAATTCAAGCTCTGATGAAATTCCGGATCAATAACAAGCTATATGAGAAAATATACATCGTGGTGAGGAACATCAATTTCGATTTAATCATTGGGATGGACTTTATTATCAAAGCTAGAGCTGTGATTGATATGAATAAAAAACTAATAAAATTTCATGAAGATGCTACAGATCAGGTGGCAATAGAAAAGACAAATATAGATAAAATTAATGAGGATCACCCAAGATTGGAAATCCTAGAAAACATAATCAATGAAGTCGAGCGAGAGAGGGAGCAGTATGCACTCAAAGCCGAGGGATTTGAGGACGTTGAACAGGAGTTCAAATAATTAATAGAGAAATATCAGGACGTTTTTGACGACAAACCATGGATTATTAAGGATTTTAAATACCAGATAAGGTTAATTGATAAGTCTCCATACCAGGCGAAGTTGTACCCAATTCCGCAAAGATATTATGATGAAGTCAAAGTCATCATAAGGAAGATGGAGAAAGAAGGTATTATTAAGAAACAAGCATCCTCATTCCTCAATCCGATCACGGTAGTGAAGAAAGCGAATGGACAATTGCGATTATGTCTCGATGTACGGAAAATTAACAGAAGAATACTTTTAGAGACAGACCGACCACCCAAGATTCGTGAACTTCTAAGGAAGTTTAAAGGAAAAGCTTGTTTTAGTGTATTAGACCTCACGCCGTCATTTTACCAAGTTGAACTTGAAGAAGACAGTCGCCAATACACAGCTTTCCTTTTCGATCAAACCACGTATGTGTTTTGCAGGGTCCCGTTTGGAATGATTAACAGTGGCCCGGCACTCATACGAGCTCTCGACGACAAGCTAACTGATGCTGTGAAAGAACACGTAATCTGTTATATTGATGACATCATCGTATCATCAGCAGACGCTCGGGAACATCTAGGACATCTCAGACAGTTGTTTGACAATCTGAGACAGGCCAACATCAAGTTGAAGTACGATAAATACAGGTTCATGCATGAGTGCATACATTTTCTGGGGCACACGATAGACCAGAAGGGTTATCATCCTAATACTAAGAAAATCGAGGCGATCACTCAATTCCCCAGGCTTATGAAGATCAAACAATTAAGAGAATTCCTAGGCATGTGTCAATTTTTGTCTAGCCATTGTCCAGGATATTCAGTGACTATGGCACCACTTTATGAAGTCCTAAAAAGATCAACCGATGGAAATGGACAGAAGAAACCAACCAAGCTTTCGAAGCGGTTAAGGGCATGTTAAAGAATTGCATTAAATTAGAATATCCGGAGTTCGACAAGACTTTTTATATTGAATATGATGCGTCTAGAATAGGCATAAGTGCAGTGCTCTGTCAGAAGCATGGCGAAGGCAAGAAACACTATTTAGATTTTCATAGTAGGAAGTTAAAGAACCATGAACGAAACTACTTCACTACTGAATTGGAAGCACTTGCTTTCATTTCTGCTTTGTAGAAATGGAAGAAGATATTGATGGGTTATCAAGTGGTTATCGTTACTGACCACAGAGCGCTCCAGTTTATGCTGAAAACAGACTTATCCAGTGACAGGTTGACGAGATGGACATTGTTTCTTCAACAGTTCAATGCCACCATCGTGCACCAGCCTGGTAAGGACAACCTGTTAGCTGATGCCCTTTCAAGAAATCCTTCAAACAATATCCAGATTAATACTGTACAGTTGGAGAGGGTACATGTGGCTACCCTAGAAAAGCTAAAGAAGATAGCAGTGTCACAGAAGAGACACAACCCAACTAGACTTATGTACAGGTTTTTGAAAGGGTATATGGATGATTCCGATCCGAGCTATCATCAGGTCTGAAAGCGTTCTGTGAAGTATCTGATTTGCAATGATACTGTGTGTAAATATATTGACAGGGAGAGGACGAAAGTCAGGATTATAGTCCCTCCCAAGATCACTTCGGGTCTGATATGGTTGGCTCACAACATCACTGGACATGGAGGGCTAGATAAAACGTTCAAAACGTTATTATAAACCTTCACATGGAACAGGATGAGAGAATACGTAGAAGACGTGATAAAGACATGCCAGGAGTGCCAACGAGGGAAATACCCCTCAGCTTTATCTAAGGAGGAACCTTGAGCCATCATTCCTTCAAGGCCAAGAGAGCTGATGGCATGTGACCTCTTTGGTCCTTGTCCAAAGGGGGCTAGGGGAAATCAATTTCTCCTAGTTACTGTCGATGTGTTTTCCAAGTACGTGACCCTTGATTCCATACAGAAAGCCACATCCACACAGGTCCTTAGTCGGTTGGAAAAGAGAGTTTTTCCTAAAGTCGGGAAGCCCGAATCACTGTTGTCTGACCATGGAACTCAGTTCACGTCTCAGGAGTTCGAGAGGGCCATGGAAAGATTAGGTATAAATAACGTATTCTCCAGTATACGTTACCCAGAGTCGAACGTCTCGGAACGTATAATGGGAGAAATTTCCAAATACGCACGCTTATATTGCCCAGAAGATCATGCGAGTTGGGTTAAGTTTGTACCACTTATGGACGAGTGCATGAACTCCACTTACCACTAAAGTATTGCAGATGTGCCCATGACTATGCACTTCAATACAAAACCCACCAGAGCATGGAGCGAGATCACCAATTATATTCCCAGAGATGTAGAACCAACAAGGGAAGAAATAATATTCTCTGTCCGTGAAAATCTCATGAATGCGGCTGAGAAACGGCAGAAGCTTATTAGAAATAAGCGCTATCGTCCGCCGTTTAATAGGAATGAATTAGTCTTGATAAGAAGACCTACGAAAGCAGATGTGCTCAGGAAAAAGTACACGTAATTTACCTTTGTCTTCCACGGCCCACATCGCATATCTCGTGTCTTTGGTAATAATTGCTACGAAGTCACTGGTCTGGATGGGAGAGAAACCACTGGGCGCTTTAACGCGAAAAATATTAGAAAATATTACAAGAAGATAACATGAATAAATGAGAATGCTGTTCCATTATTTTGAGAGGTATGTTTTTTGTGTACATATAAGTCTGTTCTGACTTTATGTATCATGTCAAGAGGAATATGTACCCTCATTCTCATGACTGGAATGCCTTCATGGGAAGGTAATATATAATTACTTGTGAGCATGAAGAGCAATACAGGATCATATGTTTCGCGACCCACAAGTTGACTTTGATAGCGGTCACGCCGAGAGAAGCGGGGCGCATGCGTTGCAAGTACTGATGTCACAGCTGATTGGTCTATCGGTATTGATTATTTCATCGACCAGCAACAAGAGATAAATTATGCCCATAAGTCGGGAATAAATATTTTTTACACACTCTGGTGTATTTTAACATGTCTGCAATTATAGCAGGTGTTGGATTATCAGCTACTTTCAAATAATTGAAATCTTAGGAACACGGGAATAAGATATTTGCATTTTTCAGTTCGAGTTTTGAGCACTCGTGGCGCGACGGTCGGTGCCATCGCAGTCGCGAGGTTGCTTGCTCATCGGAGAGCTTAGATTGGATTGTATCACGCACGAATACACATGTATCGAGTTACACCTGTGACCGGTGGGCAATATCAGGTGAACCGTGAGTGAAAGTTCGTTTTGAGTCGATTGTACTACCATTGTACAGCAGGGAGATTCCTAAGTGTCAAAGAGGACTCCAGTTTCAGTACCGCTTAGGCTATGCAGCTTGTCTTGCTAGATAACTGTTCATTATAGGCCAGCCGTATATTGTTCGTGAAAGGTGGATACTTGCTTTTACAAGCATATAGACATGGTGTTCATTCAGTTGAAATTCATCGCATTGGAACTGGCCGTATCGATACACTCATCTCGTGTGTGTTGTGAGAACAATTAGCACCTCTATTCGAGAAGCATTTCTCAATACGAGTGCATGGATATTGAAAATCATTCATTATATACAAGGCCTAACTTATGTGTGTGTGACCTCACAACTATGTTGAGCAATTTCATGTCGAGAGGAACGGCTGTTATGTGCTTCATTAACTTAACCATGGGCGGTTAGGCGATATAGACATGAGTGTCACTGTACGGGCGAAGTCACGTTCATTTTGATGCTATAGGCATTGTGGCTCTTGCTGGTGAGTGTCTGTGAACACAGCTGTTGTATTGCAATACAGTGTGTTTCGCAATGACCCGGTTTCGCGAGGCCAGTGAACTTTGTTGTTCAAGCCGATATAGACGTCACTGCGTGCTGCGGTTGGTAGGACGTTATCCGAAGATGAAAGGAACTGTCGTTTGTATTAGTGGAACATTCAGTCAGGATGGGAGATGTCTGGAGATCCAGGGTTCGTTTCTTGCCTTCCTGGACAGTGAAGACCTCTATTGCCTGCATGGAGGGAATAGTCATAAAGGACATGACTGTGTTCTTTCGGGATCTACAAGAATCATCTAAGGTACAGAATTAACCACCTTCAATCGTAGCTAAGCATGTTTATTCTAACGCTGTCACCCTGCCACATGTATTTTTTTTATATATAAGATTTTTGTAGAATGTCTAAGAATGGAGTTTAGGTTTGATCCTAGTGTCAAGACTGATTCTATTCTGGACAGGGTTTTGATTCTACTAAAAGGATGCACCCATTGTAATTAAATGTATTGTAGCTTAATTTTCTTTTGATTACTGTAAATTCAAGTTCATTTTATGGGGAATTTGTTTAATGTAGAGAAGAGGAACTTTAGGCCACTCAAGATTCGTCATTTTTCGTGATTGATTTATATAGAAAATGAACACTAGTGCCTTCATATGACATTACTCAAGTTTGGGTAGACTCAATTTGGAGTTTCTACTATAGTGCGTCTACTAAGAAGACTGTTATACACTCGAAAGTGAAATTTCAGTATTCAGGTTGATTTTCGAATACTGCAGTAAGCTTTTTGAAGCAAGTTCAGTGAAGAAAGCGGATTTGTTTTGAATTGCTAGGAATTTATTCCGAACTTTGACTTGATCCAGGTATTTTCTAACGTAATTTTTTTTGAGATTTTGCATTACGTTTGCTTTGATAGATTCGTTTAAGATCCATTATTGATGGACTATACAGGTGTTTTAAACACAGTTTGAAGACATTTGTATACATTCACCCTATTTTATTAACGCGAATCCCAGACTAGATTTATGTGGAAGCAGATCTATCGCCAAAGCTGTAACTGTTATTTAACACTTATTGAAAGCTATGCATATTGATCGTGAATAATAATAATAATAATATAAGAGCAAAGTACTAACGCCATGTGTTATAATAAAACTGTTTTTATTGCAAGTTATTAACGTTGCACAAGAGCACAGAGTATTTTAAAGCACGATATATGCTTCTTCACTGTCTGTTCACGGCGCATGACCACACCTAAAACAAACAAAGTAACCCATCACTCACTCAATCAATCAATCAATCAATCAATCAATCAATCAATACTTGTAAATAAAACTTTAACGTTAATTGACATTAAATAAAAGACACCGTTAAAAATAAACTGATTGTTGGCACTAACAGTAACCCATGTACGTATTTTCTTTAAACAATATATAAACAAAAATGAATGTCATGTCTGTTTGTTTGTTTCAGATTATCATGTTCAAACCTGTCGATATTCTTTGAGCCCATAGGGAAGCATCCATAAATTAAATTTAACTTTTTGTTTTTAGAAAATCCAACATGGCCTTGTACTTTTCCCAGTCAACAACCAATATGGTCTTGTACCGTTTGCCAACACATAGCCATTAATCAATAAAGCAATCTTCGTCCCAGACATGTACAGGTTATGATTATTTGTTTAGTGGATTTCAGTAGTGGTAAAATGGAATAGCATTTTAAGTTAGGCTTACCTCAGTTTTAAATAGCTCACTCTTTGGCAATGGTTTCGCTGTAGTGCGTCTCGGATTTTCAGCGACTGCTACGTCGGAAAGGCTTTTATTTCCAAGTTTCTAAGAATAAATAAAATAAACCGCTATAAATACCTTAATTCAGGTTAATACATGCATTTTATAAAAATAAAATATCGAACAAAAGGACAACAAGTCAGTTTAAAAAAAGAATCTCACTTTGACTTGTACTGGCTTCTTGCTGTTTCCTTCTAGTGGGTTCGAAAGTGCAATGGTTTCTTCTCTCTCAGACATGTAAGGTATACCGGTTATCTACAAACAAATAAATACAAAATCATTAATACCCTTATCAATAACTACAAATTTAAGGTTCATTAGCATTAAATTATTAAAATAATCATTCATAGGTACTTACCAAAAAAAATAAAAGGATTTTCCTTCCACAGCTCTACTGTATACGTGCGTTTGCTGGTCCTGTCAGTGTATTACTAACACAAACCTTATCAGTCTGCTTAGCAACAGAGAGAGTTGCATTTTCTCAGCGTTTTGACCTTGAACTCATGTCTGTCTTTCACATTTCCCACGCCTCCCCACATTCCTCAATCTCCATAAGAATCGCGTACCTTATACTAGTTTCGTGTTTTAATAAGGAACCAAAATGGCTGCCTCTTATACATCGGTAGTACTACTACTGTCTCAGAACCAAAATGGCGGTCTCTGCTTAAACGTCACACCTGCTAGCCACCACGAGGCAAGTAACTCGACACTGCACTTCCTGCCCATGTAGACATTCCAGCCTTATCAGCAGCAACATCTCTCACAAAGGCCTCTGGCTAGGTACAGTATTCAGTGTCCAGCGAACAGGACTGTGTGTGTGTTAGCATTGAAAACATGTGTGTATTATTATTATTATTATTATTATTATTATTATTAAACATTTTACTGAAATAATAGTTATTAGCAAGCGGCCATCCTTAATACATGATCATGTTAACCACATACTTTCACCACGTCCAATAATCACTTGGTCATATCCTACAACCGTCCGCTGTGTCAAAGAGTGGTATCGCTCATCACCGTTAACTAAAACGTTAAAGATCCCCTTCATGGTAAATAAAATCCAAGCACACTTAACACATTTTCAGCCTTGTAGTGACAAAACACACGGGGGTTGCTAGCAGGCTACCAGCTACAAGTGTTAAATCATACATTTCATTTAACCATTCACAGCTTGCGTTTCATCCTAAATCTATCTCATCACAGAATTATCATTTGCATTAACGCTAATGTTTTGTCTTTATACATATTACTTGTCAATCGAACGTTATAGCTTCATATCCTACAACTTTCTGTTAGCCTATGAACATGCATGAATGCCACAGAGCCGTGTCACTGATAACCGTTTACTAACAGGGTAAAGATCCCCTTTCGGGTAAGCAATCCTAACACGCTTCACAGGTTTTTTAAATATTAGCGTTGATACATTCGCCATAACAAATATCGGAAAACGAACCGTCGTAAACCGTCCCACCGTCCTACCAAAATATTCATTTTTCTATTTAAATACCGCTACCAAGAGTGGGGACAGGCTCGTTGACACACATGCCAGTGGAACCGTCTGTCTTGACAACCACGCTTCATTTAAAATGTTTAAAAACAGGTAAACAATTATATTTTTCAACATGTATGGCGTTAGGCCCTTTGTGATTTTTTTTGCAAAACAGTAACTACCACATTCGAAAGGGGGCGTCACCCCGAGTCCTACGAGTCCTCGTACACGTCCCTAGCAGCGTTGGTTCGCGAGCTATATTAAAAAGTCTAAAATCACATTTTTACCCCAAAAAAGGTTTTTCATTCCTACTCGACACAGGCATTCTCGGCAAGAAGACAATGCAACGAAAAAATGACAACTCGTACAAGTCTCTAGCCTTATTGGTTCGTGAGATATCAGCAAAAATCACAAAAACACTTGTTTACCCCAAAATTGAGTTTCCAATTTAAAAAAAAATATAATGAGTAGTCCATTGCAAAGTCCTCGTCTGCTCGAGTCCAACGACACCTCATTTGTCAACATCCGACCATGGGTTCACCAGATATTAATTATTTAACATGTCCAGTCGGGTACAAATAACATGGGTGAATCAGAACTCCTAGCTCTCCCTTACTGCACAGTTTTTGTCCTAGAGACTTGAAATTTATTTTAAATGTAGAGGGGCAGGGACCATTCATTTACGTCAAATAAACATTTTTGTAGAAAACCTAGTTTCCGAAATATAGGAATTTCAAAATTGGACTGTTAAAAAAAACATAAAAATACAAAACGTTTCATTATAAAAATAAAGATCGTAGAGGCCGTTCGTTTGAGCCATTGCACAACATTCTATCATGTTTGGTTTTGAGACTATCACCTACTTTCGAAAACAAAAATTTTCAAAAGAATTTCAAAAATATAACGAGTAATCCATAGGAAAGATGGCGTCAACCCAAGTCCAACGACATGTCGTATGTCAAAATCGGACCTTGGGTTCGCGAGCTTTTGCAAATATTACATGGCTGAGGCTTAGTAATGGGGTGATGTGGGTTCTAGAGTTTAATAGAACCCCCCTTGCTCCCCTACTCTCACCCTACCCCATTATATACAGAGCACGTGGTGGGCCAACGCCGTCACAGGTGCGTACCAGACGTTAACGCTCAGGGCTGGTGCCAGATAAAGCACCTCGGAAATAAAAAGCTATCAGGAGGGCGTGGTTATTTATCTGCTAACAAACTTATTAACCCGTACCACGCATGTAATATCCTGACCCGCATGAAATATTTAATAGGGAATCCTTACACCCCCAGTTCGACATTTAACAATCGAACTGGATGCATGATCCTACACCGTTAACACACGCTAACCTCGTAGATAACCGACTAACCAATATAAAATACTAATTACATCCCGAATAGGACCGCAACACCTCATTGGCCATCCTAGACCTTGGCCTGGTATTAACAAACTACTAATATACCACAAAACCTATTAACATGAGGGAAACCTTACCATTCCTCATATATTACCCACTATCATGTGAAAAAATGAAGAGCCACTGAATAAGCTAGAGTCTGATGGCCAAGCGCAGGGTGCACTGTGCTCTAATCCCTAAATACGTACACTAACCCTAACACACCAACAATCCTAATTACACTAACCCTAACACACCAACAATCCTAGTGAGTACACTATACCTAGATAACAGGTACGGGAGCGAATGATTGGAGATGACATGGCAAAGACCATGGGGAACGAAAACAAACCACAGGTGCAACAATCGAGACCTCTATGGGACTAGCCAACCATAGTATCGGGCGTTGTTAAACCCACGACAAATAGATCAGGAAAGACGAACCACAAGGACAGAACTAGTTTCGGATAGGTGAATAGCCAACACAGTTTCCGACGCGACATTCAGCTTTAACATAAGGTGACACAATCCATAGCGTGTGATGACGCCTTTGAGCTAGCCAGGAGGCAGGTGACTTACCTAGACGACCAATTAGGACTAGACTCCTTAGTTAGATGTAAGTAAGTTATCGCCCATGTTGCGTGGGGGTAAGTTCTACATGCGGGTAGGTGAAGAACCGAAAAAGAAGATTATAAATGATTTAAAATGGCACTAAGACCACTTGATCCACGGCAGTAAGACCAGATAAATAATATGAATTTTTTGCGATGATTTTCCGCAATGATATGAATGATATAATGAATTTTTATGCGATGAATTTTCCGCACTGATATGAATGATATGAATATAATATAGCCTATTTACATGCGATTTATGATAAATGGCGAAACGGGATTTGTAAGTCCGAACAATACGATAAGAATGCGATAATAAACGATATGCGATAGCGAATGATTCCCAGCGACGGCCGATGAAGTGATAAGTGACAAAGAATGCGAAAGGCCAGTACGGATGGGACTACGTTTAGTAAGTTAGTTTAGTACATTAGCATAAGCCGGCAACGTGAAGGCGGTGGGGCACCACACGTCGGGCAGTTCTGCTGGAACTCCGGTACCAGTGCGGATGGGACCACGTGCCATAGTTAGTATTAATATGTAGGAGGGTAACGTGAAGGCGGTGGGGAACCACACGTCGGGCAGTCCTACTGGTTTCCGTTACCAGTACGGATGGGACCACGTAACGTCTGGGAGGGACGCTGACCAGACAAGCCCTCAACCCAAAATTTATATTAACAATACTTTAGCGTAATTAGTTAATAAGTTAATTAGGTACATTAGTAAATAGTACTGATGAACTACCGAAGAGACGAGAGGCACTAGCTGCTCACCTCTCACACGGGGAACAACCAGGTGGAGACATCAGCTAGAAAGTGTGCATCAATAGATATATATAAGATGCTAGAGAGCAGGTCAGTACGACAGGTAAGGTGCCCAAAGAGATATCTCCAGTACGGCAGCCATCGGAGCTGACCGACCCACGAACAGCGCTGCGCGACAGATGCGCATACATGGCCAGAGTGTTTACATTAATAATTGTATATTGTATTTCAGGATGAGCTCCATCGCGGCAACCAGACAATGATCATGGTGACAGGTAATGTGGATAACACTATAACACACATTGTTACACTACTCTACACCCCAACAATGAACACCTCCACACAGACACACAGGAGATCTAGCATAAATAGATAATATAAGAGTCCTGCCGGCATAGGTTAAGGTAGTATTTAAGGCGCCAGAAAGGGTATTTGCATTGTAGACAGTGATGATATAACATTTAAGGAGTGCTCAGAGATGATATGCATTGACCATCATGCGTTCTCTTACAGACAAGCAGGCAGACAGCTAGACTCATCCACATGTACACTAATCTATTCTCTTGCAGGTGGCGAACAGATGTACATAGCTTTTCTAAATATATTTTCAAAACGCCCAAACATGAACACGCCTTCCTCTCACCATAACACAAGTCACACTTACACTTCACCTTTACACCTTACACTAATCGTCCACAAATGACGATAACAGATCCGTACCCAGGTAATAAATACCTGTGGGGTACTTATCGACCTTGGGTGGATACAGAACGATACCTGCCATGAGGTATCACAATACGGGAGTAAGAGCTGGCATGATTTTGTGAATGACAGTTCTTACTGCCAAGATAGGCGCTAACCCACAGGGAGTAGCCTATATACCATAAGCTATGATAGGAACGGCCGTATAGGATTAAGATAGGCAATAAGATATCTGATAAATGTTAGCCGGCATAAGAATAATTATTTGGCCAGGTAAAGAGCTCTACACCAAAGGTACCAGGATTATGGTGATTATCGTTATTATTATTATTATTATTATTATTATTATTATTATTATTATTATTATTACTATCATTTTTACCATTATTAATATTGTTCTTATTAGATGGTTATTATTACTCCCACTACTACTGTTATTATTATTTTTATTTTTATTATCATTGTCATGTGAGTTACCGGTGTTATCACCATGACTATTATTATTATTATTATTATCACAGATTATTATTATTGTGATTAGGATTATTATCATTGCTATTGTTGCTGATGTTATTACTGGAATTACTACATTATGATTATTATTATTATTAATACCAAAGTATTTCCATAGATGGTATCACCACACTGTAAACCTTATACATTTAAACACATGCTTTTCCTTTCATTTCTTCTTAACGAACACACTTGTAAAAATGCCCTATTATCTCCAACACAATAAAAACATTATATAATACTACCTTTAACCTACACCCGGGGGCATGTTTTTTCTTTACCCTTCACACTTTCACATGTTACATTTTACATACGATACGCAGGGAGCAGTTTTTCATCACCACAGCAAAAGGGCATTTTAGTCCCAATATGTTTTTGATGTGTAACATCTTTCCGCTCGGTTGCTGGATAGTTTTGTGGGAGTGATTTTGAAAATAGGGGACGGAAGTGGATCGGAACGATCGAGCTGGCAGTGGTGGATCGAACGGAAGTATGCACTGCCCGATCGATCAATCGATCGAACGGAAGTGTACTAGCTGGCCGTGGGGGAAAACGGAAGTATGCACTGCCCGCTCGATCAATCGAACGGAAGTGTACTAGCTGACAGTGGTGGAAAACGGAAGTATGCACTGCCCGCTCGATCGTTCGAACGGAAGTGTACTAACTGACAGTGGTGGAACGAACGGAAGTATAAGATGCACTGCCAACTCGATCGATCGATCCAGCGGGCAGTGGTAAAACCCAGCTGGCAGTGGTACGAGAAACAATGAGCGCGCGGTGTCGGAAATCCATACCATGACGTACTCTCGGCCATGTGGAATGTATATGACATACTGAATGGAAAACGCTCATGCAAACTCTGGTGTCAAGTGATTGAAACAAATGACATGGTACATGTTCGAAGTCTTCGTATCAGTATTTAAATGGTAAAATGCCTTAATATCAAACATTGTAAGTAGTCGGCACTGCCGGTATTATGTTTCTGCACAATGGCTATTCAAATATTAACCCACATAACGGTAATGCAGTCATCAATATAATATAATCGTTGTGGTTATACGAGAATTGAGCAAGCCTTCATGAACTATTACTGAATACATTCTCTTTACTCACAAGAGGGCCTATTCATAAGGCATTTTAAACTCAATTTCACGCAGGAACATTATCGAAACAAGCAAAATATAAATGAAACTTAATTCCGTAACGTTGTATTATTGGAACGTGGAAATAAGTCACCATCTTGTGCACAAAATTTGCGTAGTCGAAATAGTCGTGGGGTTAGTGCTTATGACTGTGAATCTAGAGATCTTGGGTTCGAATCCCGGACGGGGTAGATATTTTTGCTACCAGATTATCATTTTAAACGATATTGATCATATCAATATGACTCATTTTAACAGAATCCATATGAAATTACGTGTTGGTCTGTGAATGAAGACGACCAGTTTATAAGGAATTTATGGTTATGAGCGGTGTCGCGTCTATTAATCTAGTTGATCCATATCGTATTCTTTATTTAGGCTAGTGCTGGTGGAAGCTACAAATCATCTAATAAAATGAGTTCCGTATTATAAACTACAATATCTGTAAAACACTCCCTTTTACAATAGATTAATATTTGTGCCAATAATGGTATAAAATACCGGTGTATCAACAATTTCACGTGAGGTTTCTTCTATGTCAGATGTTACACGTCATATGCGACTACTGTAAGACTCGTAATTTTTTCCCTCTCTGCGCCAGCGCCAGGATATCACGTATGATTTATTCCCTATGATTTGTTATTTATGCTATTCAGTTATGACATATGAATGCCGTTGTTGTTTTGTTGTAAGTAACTTTATATCAGAAGATCAATATGTACAAACATTGTTCCAATCCTATAAACCTACCCCCACTCAGAGCACACTTTGATGATAGCCACACACTTCGACACTCGCTACACCAATCTACGACCCAGATACACCCCCACATCTACGACCAGCCTGCCACGAGGCTACACACACACTCCAAATACACTTCCCCTTCACCACTACCACCGCCAGGAGTCAGAAGAAAGAAGAGAAAAAAGAAGAGAGAAGATATCAAGAAAGAAGAAGAAGGAGGAGAAAACTACCCCTAAGTATGAGTACAGTCGACGAGGACGCCGACTAAACACGAACGAGGTGTTGTTGCATCCCTAAGGTTCCCTAGGGACCTTATAGGGTTGCACCCCCCCCCCAAATTAACACTATCTGTCAACTATCCACTACACACCTTCAACCCCATTGCTAGACAATCAACAACAACAACACAAACCCACTACTTCATCAGTTATGCCTCAACACCAGCCACAATCCACACAACTGGGTCAGGAATGTAATGGAATGCTGGCCCACAGTAGTCAAACCTATAAATTCCATCACACCCCATGCTACTATGTCTTTTGCCGGCCGGGACCCTAGCTGTCAGCACATCTATCAGACGCCTTACCAGGTAAAGTGTGCTCATATTACACAAAATCCCACACTCACCCACACTCACCCTTTATCACTGATTGTAAACGCCTTTGTCTGTTAATCAAAGCCATAAGCACTAAGAGCTGAACAGGTGAAGTCAGAGCACTTCACGCACTTAATAGTAGTAAACTACTTTAATCATAGCCTCTCTGGTCTAATCATTACTTTATTTTGCATGCTGACCTTCACCCCCAAATCCCGACCTAGCCAAGTCAGTAGTGTTACTTATTTATTTATGTGAATGCTTCTAGAAGGTTAGTAAGCTATTTGTTATTGTTATTGCACTGTAATCGCTATTCAGCAGTTCCGTGTTATACCGTGACGCACGCTTTTACCTCACACCTTTCGAACACGTCCACACTCTTACGAGCGGCCTAATCCCTCTCAACCCTTTAACAGCACTCCTGAGCTTAAGCTTACCAGACAGTCTGAACATCTGGGAGCTTCCTTCAGGTTGCACTTAATTCACACCACCGCTCCTTCGACACCCCGATAGCGAACATCCCTCTGAACCGCCCCCAACACTCCAACACGCTACTCACCCTCCGACAAACGGTATTAGCCCTTAAAGGCAATACAATATATAAATGGAAGTTTTTGCTGAAATTCAAAATAAAGATTATTTTATTTATAAACTGGCGTTTTGTTACCTGTCACTGGTGGATTTACACACAAAGGGTAGCACAACATTGAGTCCAGAGACTGGTGATGGATTAGATTAGCTGGGGCCTTGTTGGCCAGCACCCACTTAATTTCACAATTTTCACCCAGTGCAATGTTCTGCTTAGAATTTGGTACTGAAAGGAAGAATACTTCAGCTGATAAGTGTACACATTAAACAGTTGTTAAGAGAAATAAACCACAGGATCAGCCGGCATGCAAATGAAAATTTAGCCTTCACATTTTGCAAAATTATGAAAAAGTAGACTTATGAGATCACCCGGGCAGATGTGTGTGTGTCTGTCTGTCCGTCCTTTATGTCTGCCCTTCTGTTTGTGTGTGTGTTCCCCTATCACCTCATAAATGGCTACATCTATCAAAACTAAATTTAGCATCTATACCAGGACATCTCACGGCCATTTTTCAGTGTTGACCTAGTATTCAAAATTAATGTCTTGCAGTCGGTCAAAACGATTGTACCCAATTGTAACTGGTGTTTCCCTAAACCTGAAATAATATTACAGTAGGTTAATAAATAAATTCACTTGGATGATCAGTTTCGATCTTCAGCTGATCATCAGATCCTTTACACTTAGGCTGTTAAATATATAAATACAGATATGTGGGTGATGGTATTTACCAATGGCGTGCGGTGACCCTCGAGACTAGTGAAGCACTGTGAGAGTAACTAATGGGATACTCACTATAATTTTAATAATAATATCATTATCATTACAAAATAAATATTTTGAAGTTGTTTTCTTGTCGTGTGACCTCCTGAGAGGCCGAGTGCAGGTCTTTCTAGTCGACGCCCGTGGGCGACCTGCGCGTCGGGATGAGAGATGGGATGGATGAAGATGAATGAATGAATCTGGACAAGGATGTGGAAGGAAGCGGACGTGGCCTGTCAGAAGGTACCGTCCCAGCATTTGCCTGTATTGAAAATGGGGAAACCACGGAAAACCATTTCAAGGACGGCCAACGGTGGGGCTCGAACCCACGCGTCAACCGAGTCAGCAGAGGGCTTGGCCCCATGGCCTAACGCTGCGCTTTTAGCCAGCGTAGCCACTACTGTCGGTATTTTGAAGTCATTTTCGTACAGTACAATACAATAATTGTTATAATAACAATTGTAATTCATTTTATAATATATAATTTTTGAAGACATGTCCATGCATTGCAGTGACTCAATTTTAAGATATAACTGATTTAAAATGTATTAATAATAATAATAATAATAATGTTATTGGTTTTACATCCCTTTCAACTACTGGGGCTTTTAGAGACGCCGGGGTGCTAGAATTTTGCCCTGAAGGGGATCTTTAACATGCCAGTTAACCTACTGACATGGCTCCCTCACATTTGCGCACCCACAAATGCCAACTGGCTGCGCCAGGATTCAATCCTGCAACCTTGGGACCAGCAAGCGATAACGTTGCCGCTGAGCCATGCAGCCAGTCAATTTAAAATGTGATGAAAGTTTAAGTTAAAACATAAACTACCATAAAATTACAGGGAAGCGATAAGCTATTTTATGGGACTTAATTTTTTAACAGCTTTTGCCAAATATCTTCCAACTGAGATGATAGCATGGTCTTTGCACTTACTGAAGGTTACTAAGGGTGTGGATAATGCTATCTCCTGTTGATATCTCGTATATAGATGACATTTTATCATAATATGTTCACCTCTATAGTAGATTCCATATTTGACTAACCTTTAAATTATGTTCCGAAATATCATTTTCCTGTTGCATATCTAATGCAGTTCCTATTCTGAATTCTCCGATTGATGCTAGAGATACAGATGCCCTTAAAGTGTCCCACTGTCGTTTCATGATCTGTTACAGATTTTGAAAGATTGCCTAAATGCGTGAATCCAACTTTTGTCCAACTTGTGTTCTTATCGGCTGCATATAATAGACAATTCCAGCAGAAAACAGCATTTAATTCTTTACTATCAGCAAGCCAATCATGCTTCTCATACACATTTACGGGAAAATGGTGCGTAAATGTCTTATACTTCTGAATTAAATTGGGGGTTTCCAGTGCTGGTATACATTTTTTTTTTATAATTTCACTTTTGTTTTGCGAATGGACGTGTTGAAAATGGTCAGGCTTGTAGCCATCGATTTACATAACACATACAAATTCAAAATTTATACTGTACACTCCAGAATAAACTTGCTCAAGTTGTCCGCTCCATAGTTGGTTCACTGGGTGCGCCTTATTCGTGGTGTTAGAAGTGGAAGTTTCCTCGCCCTCTATACAGTGTTGTTCTCGCCCTCAGAATATGCCTGCTACTATCTGTTGATGACGAAAGGAGCTAGGACGCCTTGGAAACGGCAGGTGATGCATGCTTCACTTCAACCTGTTGGGCATTAAGCTTGAATACAGGGCAATGCTTTGCGGGCATAGGACTTGTAGGAGTCCACGCTATACCTTCTCTGTGTAAGCACTAGTGGGAGCTGAAGCACTGCTTCTTACCACAGACGACAGGAAAACTGAGCGCTCAAACATGAGGAATTATGGCAAATAACTAACAGAAAGTAGACGAATTCAAGGGGAATTTCGGGCAGTGAAGCAGGGCTTCACTTGCTTCATCCCAATGCACGCCACTGGTACCGTATTTACAATATTTATTGGCTTTTGGCCCTTTTTTTTGGCATGCAGCCAACTCCAATTCAATTTAGACTTGCATTATGCATCTTGTTATGATTAGGAAAGATAATTGGGCTGTACATATTATATTCTGACATGTTGTTGTGTGCCTCTCTGGCCAGGCATGGCTCAGTGGGTGGGGCGCGGCAAGCGAAGGAGAAAGAGAGAGCGAGGGGCTGTGGGTAGACCACAGGTATGTTTTTTGAATCAGCCCCCTATGCTGCGAGTGGAGCATTTGTGAGAAGCCTGGATCCTTTGGCCTCCAGAATGATCCAGTCCAGGCACTCCCAGACATAGCCGGATGGATGGAGAAGTTTTCAGACACTCTCTGACAAGTATATAAGCAAGGATAGTTCCATGGTCAGGGAGTCATTTAGTGAGACAGTCGGTCAGACTGTGGAGTGAGGGAGTTCGGAGTTAGCCCAGTGGAGAGAGCTGAGAGAGACTGCACAGCAAGAGTCTAGCTGTGACTGCAGGTAGTAGCTGCAGTTTTTACGTGATGTTACAAACCCAGCGGCTTAGAGGGGAAAAGAGAAAAAAAAAGGCAGTGGAGGGGAGTCACAGCCACTGAACTCCTGAGAGTGGAATACAGTTGGAACCAATGTGAACGACGAGTGAAGTGAACATTCCTCCCCTCTCAATCATGCTGCAGAACATGGACTCGCCCACTTAAAAACTCATTGTGTGTGCATGTGCAATCAGGTAATAATTGTGCTCTATGGCAGTGCCATATATCCTCCTTAGTGCAGCAGTTCTACCAGTGAGGCGAACATGGCAGAGAGCTTGGGGGACAGCGATCTTTCGTGGTAGTCGCGTGCAAGGATTGGGTTCAACGCGTAACATAGAAGAACGCATGTGAATCTACCTTAACAGTACTCGGGCAGGCCTGAAGCGGCATGTATGGTGGTAAGTGCTAGCTGTGGAGACAGTGGACTACGGTATGTAAGCAAGGGTACAGCTGTTGTACTGTGGCGACTTACGGGCAGAGTGAGTGCGGTATAATATCTGTAAATACTGATGTAAATTGTAGTTATTAGAAATAAAATCTAGTGTTAGTCTTACATGCTACAAGTTGTGTGTGATTATTTCATGTGTGAGCCCCGAACCCGTCACTATATCATAGAAATTAAATAAGGTTTCTGTTAGGATTGTAATTTGTAATGTAATTTCGTTAGGTTGGCGAACCATGTTCGAGAGTTTTTTGTTCTAACAGTGTGTGCGGCAGTTGCCAAGATCCGTTGTTGATGTCTGTTCTGCAATAAAGATATGTGTAATAACTTATGATTTGAAGGCCCTAATTCCAACATCTGGCGACCGTGACAAGATTTTGTTAAATATGGAAAGGGCACGTAAAGTAAGAAGTGTTACAAGAACGGCATTTACACGAGTGCACAACGAAATAAAAGTAGTGTTGGTTTTAGGAACTGAAATAGGACTACCCGTCTTATTCTTTCCACTTACAAAACATAATTTATTCTTTCACTTTCAATACAGTACACCATGCTTCTGCTTTAGCCATTTTCATAACTGATGCCCACAGGGATTTGGCAAAATGCCCTGTCTATTTACAAAGTATAAATACTTAGGATATTTGAATTCACTTCACTGTTCTGTTGACATTTTGAGTCCAAGTCCAACATACTCCCACCTTTTGATTAACAATGTTGAATCAAAACCACTAAAATAGTAAACAATTTCACAATAACTAGTGATAAGAAAAAGGAAAGACACTATACACAATTAAATCACTGAAGAAAGCGTGATGGAATGTTTACTCTTCTACCGGACCTTGTAACGTATACTTTCTCATCTCTCAAGGTAACGGCAGGCTCAGGCTCATCCATCGGTACATTAGTTGTCTTGGAACAAATCTCCATAGGATAGATGCGTTGAACTGGTCGGATCAACATACCAGTAGCAGTTTTCACCTTCACCACTCGTATTTTGTTGTCCTTCCCTGGGTATACAGCTGCGACTCTCCCCATCGGCCAGTCCATCTTCTTCCTGTCCTCACCACCAATAAGCACGACTTCACCTACTTGAAGGTCTCGCGTCATCTTCTTCAGCTCATTCCTTCTTTGGATGAGCTGACCAAGATATTCCACTCTGAACCTCTTTCTTAGGTCTTCCTTTAGTCGTTGTTGGTACTTATACCTCTTTGACAGATTAACACTATCGATGAGATCAAGATCAGGTACTCCCACCCTTGGAATGTCTTGTATAAACATTGCAGGCTTCAAAGGCACCAAGTCATTCTGATCTTCAGACAGATAAGTTAGTGGTCGTGAATTAACAACAGCTTCACAGTCAATCAAAATGGGCAACATTTCATCATATTCCACACATGCACGCCCAAGTACACGTCGCACCAACTTCTTAAGTGTTTGAATCAATCGCTCCCACCACCCACCCCACCAAGCTGCTGTGGGTGGATTGAATCTCCATTCAATACTTGAAATGGCAGTTTCCTTTACTATCTTATCCCAGTCAAGTGCTTTGAGTAAGTTCTCCGTTCCATGAAAATTTGTCCCGTTGTCACTATAGACGACATGTGGTCTACCTCGTCTGGAAATAAATCTTCTCAGTGCCAAAATGAAGCTGGATACCGAAAGAGAAGTAACCAGTTCAAAATGAACCGCTCTGAAGACTGCACAGGTGAAGATCACTATCCAAGTCTTGGTACTATTCTTCAAGTGCAATGGACCCGCTAGATCGATTCTTACTACTTCAAATGCACTGGCTTCTCTCAACCGATTTTCAGGAAGTTACACAGGTACTGATTCAATACGTTTTGCTTCAAACCGTTTACATCTCACACATTTGGAAAGAATGCTGCGCAGAGTCCTCCGCCCTTTGACAATCCAGAATCGTTCTCTTATGATAGATAGCAGAATTTGCACTCCTGCATGAGAGGCTTTCATATGTTCTTCCATAACCAACAGATGTGTTACTTTATGATCTGATGGGAACAGAATGGGGAATCTGAAATCTGTATCATCTTTTCTTCTCACAATCTTTGTCTTGATTCTCAGCAGTCCGTCCTCATCTTCTAGAGTACACAAGGATTTGAAGTCCATCTTCTCTTTCTTCATAAACGTGTCATTTTGTACAAACTTCAAAAGGCGTCTTTTTGCATGCTTTACTTCGTGGGTGGACAGTTCAGAATCGAGATGCTTATCCTTTTTAACTCGAACATTAAGAATGAACCGTAGCATCCAGGCCATCATTCGTACAATCTTCGTATAAGACGAGAAATAATTCAAATACCATGCCTCCTCTTGTGTGGCAACAGTTAACGATATCGCATCTCTCTTCCTTTCCTGATCTATGTCGTTGTCCTTCGCCATTGATTCAGACTTTGGCCAGTTCTCTTCGGAGAGCTTAAGCCAGCTCGGTCCCTCCCACCATCGGGATTCTAACAGTTTTTTCGCACTACAGCCTCTTGATGGTCGATTAGCAGGGTTTTCATGGCCAGGAATGTGCCTCCAGTCTTGAACATTGGAACTACTGCAAATTTCCTTCACCCTATTTCTAACAAATGTTCCCCACTGTCCATCTTGGGTAATCCAGTGTAATGCGGTGGCAGAGTCAGTCCAGTAATATTCCTTAAAGTCCTTCGCGTCAAGACCTTTCCTCACATGTGTAGCTAAACGAGTCCCAATACAACAAGCGAGCAGTTCTAACCTTGGAATTGTGATCTTTTACAAAGGTGCAATCCTAGATTTAGCTTGCAATAACTGAACCGACACTCTACTGCTGTCTTCACATCTCAAGAACACCACGGCTGCATAGGATGACTTTGATGCGTCGCAAAAGACGTGTAGAGCATACGAGTCTGTCTCCTTCATTGAAGTCCATCTTGGGATTCTTACATCCGATAAAATTGGAAGGTCCTCAACCCATCTCATAAATCTGTGGGACATCTCTTCTGGAAGTTCAGCGTCCCAGCCTAATTTGCTTTTCCAGCTTTCTTGGAGAAGTATTTTAGGGCAAAGAGTAACTGGAGAGGTGAAGCCTATTGGATCGAAGACTCTCTGCGCTGTGGATAAGATATTTCTTCTTGTAATTGCTCTTTGAGGGTAGCTTATCCCACTGACATCGCAGTACAACTTATCTTCTACCTTATCCCACAGTAGTCCAAGAACTGATGACGGTTTGGCAGTACCTTCGGTGCATAAGGCTGTATGCTCCCAACCTCTCAGGTCAAACTTCCCTTCAGCCATTATCTCAGTAGCTTGTCCAACAAATGTATGCAGCTCCTCTTCTGAATTGACAGACGTGACACAATTGTCAACATAAAACGAGTCCTTCAGTGTTTCAGCCACTCCTTTTAAAGGCGGTTCATACTGACCCAAGTGATGCTGGATAACTGCTCCCAGGAGGAATGGGCTGCAGTTTACTCCAAAAACAACTCTACGATGTCTCAATATTTTTGCCTTCTTCTCTTTGACATTTTCCCACCAGAGAAATCGCAGACAGTCACGATCTTGTTCGTCCACAGAGATTTGTAGGAAGGCCTGTTTGATATCGGAAATGACACCAATTTTACCTTGTCGAAACTTAAGCAAAATCTTGGGGATCAAATCCAGCAAGTTCGGTCCTTTTGCCAAACAGTCATTTAAAGAGCAGCTCCCTTTCTGCTTGCAGGATGCATCAAAGACTGGCCTCACACTCGTCGTTGAATTGTCTTTAAAGACTCCCCGATGCGGAAGATAGTGCCCACGTTTCTGTTGCTCGTCATCTTGAACCACTTCTACCACGCCCTCATTCAACCAGTTTTTTCAATACTTTCTCATAGTCATCAAACTTCCCTGCCACTTCAAGTTTCGTGGTTGTAACTATTAACCTCTTCTCAGCTACCACTCTGTTATCAGGTAGCTCTTCCCGATCATCCAACCAGGGAAAAATAACCTCATACCTTCCCTCAGGATCCCTCTTCACAGTTCTCTTGAAGTGATCTCGCACAGCTGTCTCGATTTCCTCATTTGTTTGGCTTTCACAGGGATCCAAAATTCCCAGGGCATCCAACTTCCATAGGTCCGGCAGATGACTAGTGTGAGTCAAAAGGGTAGTTATCATGGCAGCATGGGTATTTGTGCCAGACTTGTCCATCACTTTACCCATTACGATCCAGCCTAATTTCGTTTGCACAGCAGTGAGTCCACACTCTAATTCTTTTACAGTTCCAGTGTACAGCTTCCCTAGTGCATCCGATCCTATCAGGATTTCAATTGGTGGCTGTCCAGCTCCGACATCTGTGAGGTGAATCCCCATCCTCCTCAATTCTCCCATGCAAGTACTTAAATATGGCCGTGAGATTGACCCACATATTATTGGTTGGTCTAAAACTTGAATCATGCAGGAATAGTTATCTACCAAACTCTTCAAGAGAACATCATAACATTGGTGCTCCATTTTCTTGGATGAATCCCCTCCAAATAAGGCATGTATCACGACTTTTGATTTGACTGGTTGATAACCCATTTCCCGCGCAGTACTTTTCAATATGTATGACCGCTGTGAACCGGTATCGATGAGTGCTCTTACGGTCCGTCTCTTCCCATAGGCCTCAAGATTCACTAGCAGGGTCTGAAGAACTACATCCGAGGAGCACTGACTTGAAAGCGAGGTGTTCTGGTTTTGTTCTGTCTTTTCCTCACATTTTTGGTCTTTTTGCTTGACTTCCAGCTGTGGACACATGATGGTGCAATGCTTCTTAGAACAGACAATGCAGCTCACTTTACCTTTACAATCTTTAGCACGATGTCCTGGCTTCAGACAGACGAAACATCCCTTGTTTCTCTTTAACATGTGGCTGGCTGCGTGGCTCAGGGGTAACGTTCTCGCTTGCAGAGCCCAAGGTTGCAGGTTCGAAACCTGGCGCAGTCAGCTGGCATTTGAGGGTGCGCAAATGCGAGGGAGCCGTGTCAGTACATTTACTGGCACGTTAAAGATCCCCTTCGGGGCAAAATTCCGCCACCCCGGCGTCTCTAAATGTCAGGGTAGTTAAAAGGGACGTAAAACCAATAACATTATTATTATCTTTAACATGTCCTGCTTCTCACTTAAATACAACCTCTGTGCTTGAAAACACTCCTTACTCTCGTGTGGTTTTCCGCAGAACACACACGTCAATTTATACTTCCTCTGCTCAGCTGAGAACAAGTCTGTTGCAGTAGGTACAATTTTATCAGGTTGCTGCTTCTTCTTATATCATTGTGGACTAACCTCACTCAGTCTGAAGCCCACTTTCGCCAAAGAAATTCTTTCTTCGCCTTCAACTTCCGTCCTGAGGAATAGCATTAAGTGCTTCAACCGGTCTCCATAGATTTTGTTTACGCCCTCTTCTTTATCAATTGTCATTGGACTTCTCAGCCACACCCTAAGAATATCTTCAGGGATGCAGGACTCCACGAGCGGAAAGAGCATGGCAGCATATTTGTCTGAAGTCATACCAATTGACTGTAAAGCACGCAGGTGCGATTCTAGGTTATCATAGAGGCGAGCTGTGTCACGTTTTCCTCTGTCTTCAGTGGCATTCTTTATCACTAGTGTCAGGAGTTCTCTTACATAATATTCGATAAGCAACTCTTCTCTTCCAAATCTATTCTTCAGGCTCTCTATAGCCTTATTATAGTTCTCCGAAGTGAAAGGGAAGCTATCAACAATCTCCCGAGCTCTTGAGCCTTCTGAGGTAGCCTGAATCAGGTACTGGAATTTGTCCTCATTTTCCAAATCCCCGTCCTCGTGAATTCGCCTAAATTGGCTCCAAAAGCCAAGATAGTCTTTTATATCCCCACTGAACTTCTTTAATTCAATTTTGGGTAACTTAAGTTTTCGTCTGCTGGAGTTTGGGAAAGAAATGACTGACTGCCCATTATTTGTGATTTGGACACCAGTATGTTGCCTCACAATAAATTGTTCTACTTTCACACATGCACAATCCATGTCCTCATTGAACTTCTCTACACTCTCGTATTCTCGTTCAAATTCACCTTCAGATTGATCACTGTCTTCTAACATTAATGCTGCCACCTGATCATTGAGGTTATGTAAGTCGGCAGTTAACCGTTCCAGAGTTGTTAATTTGCTTCTTACAATTTCTTCTTTACAATTTTCTTCATCATTTAATAATTGCAACAGGTCATCATAATTCTTAGTGAACCTCGTTCTCACAGGTTTTCGCCTCTTTACAAGCACTTCCATTGTTAAAATTTATGAATATAACCAGATCGAGACTTACCAATATTTGCGTTATTAATCACGTCAGGGTCACCACTATTTTAGGAACTGAAATAGGACTACCCGTCTTATTCTTTCCACTTACAAAACATAATTTATTCTTTCACTTTCAATACAGTACACCATGCTTCTGCTTTAGCCATTTTCATAACTGATGCCCACAGAGATTTGGCAAAATGCCCTGTCTATTTACAAAGTATAAATACTTAGGATATTTGAATTCACTTCACTGTACTGTTGACATTTTGAGTCCAAGTCCAACAGTTGGTTTCTGCCGAACCTCCACGCGTGTTTGAAGCAGAAGCGAAGTTCCCGTTATTAAAATTTAAGTACGATGAACTTCAGAGACTTGATGAACAGATATTCACGCTGATGTTAGAAGCAAATGCAACAGAAGATCAGCTGGACGCAGAAAACATGACAAGAGAAGATTATACTAGCAAGTACTTTAAGATACAGTTTGTGTTGAATAAGAGAGTGAAAGAATGTGACAATATTAGTGTTACAAGCAGTCAGACAGGAAGTAACCTTCAAAAGAGGAAATTTAACTTCCCCAGATTGAACTTAAGAAATTTAGCGGCAATATTAAGGAGTGGTTGAGCCTCCGTGGTTTAGGCGGCAGCACGCCGGCCTCTCACCGCTGAGTCCGTGGTTCAAATCCCGGTCACTCCATGTGAGATCTGTGCTGGACAGAACGGAGGCAGACAGGTTTTTCTCCGGGTACTCCGGTTTTCCCTGTCAAAATTTCATTCCAGCAACACTCTCCACTATCATTTCATTTCATCTATCATTCATTTAATCATTGCCCCAGAGGAGTGCGTCAGGCCTCGGCAGCCGGCACAGTTCATATCCTCGCCGCTAGATAGGGGCTTCATTCATTCCATTCCTGACCCGGTCGGAGACTGGAAGCAGGCTGTGGATTTTCATTTCATTAAGGAGTGGTTGCCGTGGTGGGGACAGTTTTCTAAGATTGATCAAGATGAAAGCATTGAGTTAGGAGATAAGTTTCAGTATTTGATCCAGTCAACTGTGCCGTGTTCCCGTGCTAGAGATTTAGTGGAGAGCTACCCCCAACAGCGGTAAATTACCCTAAAGCCATAGAAGCCTTAAAATCACGATTTGGAAAAGAGGATATGTTGACAGAGGTATAGATTCGAGAACTTCTCTCACTAGTGTTGAAGAACACTGTGTCAAGGTCATCACGCTTACTATCAGCTTTATATGATAAACTAGAGTCCCATTTGAGGTGCTTAGAGTCTTTGGGTATAACTACTGATAAATGTGAGGCTGTGTTATTTCCATTAGTCGCGTCCTGTATTCCTGAAGACTTGCTCAGGATCTGGCAACAACAGTCAACTGCTGGAGGAAGTCCAAAGGACCGCCTAAAGGGATTGATGAATTTCGTCAAACTGGAAGTAGAGGGAGAAGAAAGAATCTGTATAGCCATGTCTGGAATCAAATTCGAAAAGGATAAAGAGAGGGAAAATTTAGGTTTTCAAGCAGATGAAATACCGACAGCGGCAGGCTTACTTGTTACTAAAGAAAAGAAAGTTAGTCTAATCTATAACTGTACATTCTGTAATGGTAATCATGCTATCAGTGAGTGTTTTAGTGCTCAGGAACTGAGTCTTGGTGCAAAGAGGAAAACTATATCAAATAAAAAATGTTGCTTTGTGTGTTTGAAGCCAGGACATTGTGCAAAAACTTGTAGAATTTCACTTAAATGTGCAATTTGTCACAGGAAACATTATCCCATCATGTGTCCAGAATTGCCTTCCAATAAGGATATCAAAGAGGATGAGAAATTATCAGACAAAAGTGAGCAGCAGGAACAAACGACTATTGGAGCATTGCATGCAAGATCATTAGCTTCTCCTGAAGTGTACTTGCAGACAGTTATAGTTAAGTTAGTAGGAAAACATGTTGAAAGAACAGTCAGAGCTATCATAGATACAGGGTCACAGAGGTCCTACGTTTTGAAAAAGGCTGAGGTTGAAATGGGTTATGAACCAATTAAAGAAGAGAAAGGTTATTAACTCATTTTTTGGGGGTAGTGAAACGGAAGTTAGCCAACATAATACATACAGAATTTGTTTGGGCAGTATAGATGACAATTACCGGTGTACTATTGAAGTGTTGGATCAAAACATTATATGTGGAGATATTAGTCGAATCCAGAGAGGTCCTTGGGTGCAAGAGCTAGAAGATGCAAACATTTAACTGACAGATGTAGGAGATGAGATAGTACCAATAAAAGTGTTAATTTGTGCTGACGTAGCAGGTAAACTCTTCACTGGAGCAAGCAAGAAATTGGACAGTGGGTTAGTAGCCAAGCAAACTAAACTTGGATGGACTGTGATGGGCAAAGTGAATGGGGCTCAGACAAGAGGCAATTGTGGTATGGTCGTGTCATCAATGTTTGTCAGGAACATTCCAGTGTCAGATTTATGGGACTTGGAACTCATTGGTATCAGAGATCCGGTGTTGCAGAAACCCAAGGAGGAGTTGCATCAAGCTGCTCTACATCATTTCAAGGAGACTGTGTCAATTAACAGCGAGGGACGTTTTGAGGTACACATGCCTTGGAAGGAGGGTCATCCACCTTTACCAGATAATTATGATATACATTTGAAGAGGCTGGATTTGAGTTATAAGAAACTGAAAAGGGACGGCTTGGTAGAAGACTACCTACAAGTGATGAATGAATGGATCACTGAGGGAGTAATCGAACAGGTTCCAGAGGTAGAACTGATTGATTATGGACACTATCTTCCTTACCATCATGTGGTAAAGAAGAACACTACCACTAAGATCAGGCCTGTATTCGATGCTTCTACAAAAATGGCAGGAAAACCTTCACTAAATGAGTGTCTGGGATCAGGGATTAACCTGAATGAATGTATACCAAAGATCCAATTGCAGGTTCGAGCTAAGGCGAGAATATCTCCAATGAAGAAGATGACGATTCCCCGTCTGGAGTTATTAGCAGCTACTATCGGAGAACGATTGCACAACTCAGTGGTGGAAGGTCTTGGAATCGAAATCCGTGAAGCATTTCTGTGGAGTGACTTAACAACAGTCCTTTCTTGGATTCGCCGAGAAGATCAATGGTTGACATTCGTTGGAAACCGAGTGACAGAAATTACGAATTTGACATCAGCTGATCAGTGTAGACATGTTGCTGGTGAAATTAATCCGGCTGACTTACCTTCTCGGGGGTGTGGTGCAAAACAGCTTTGGCAGTCCCAATGGTAGGAGGGTCCTGATAGGGTGAAAGGACCACCAGAATCATGGCCGGAAACTCCAAATGAAACTGATAAGATCGAGTGTTTCAGTACGACCCAAAGGATACAATGGAAATTTAATCTACCAAGTGCTGCCTGGTGGGGTGGATGGTGGGAGAGACTAATAAGAATCTTGAAAGAGAATCTTCGAAAATTTCTCGGCCGAGCAAAGTCAGAATATGAAGAGATGTCCACCATCCTTTGTGATTGCTAGTCTTTAATGAATTCTCACCCGTTGACTTATCTGTCCAGTGAGACTGAAGACCTAATTACATTAACACCATCCATGTTCTTGCAAGAAATCAAGGAAGTAGGAGTGCCCGACATGGACGAACTAGAATCTACGAATATTTGTGCAAGCATATCTTACAGACAAAAACTCAGAGATGCTATTAGAGAGTGATTTCGGCGAGAGGGACAGTTGAATCTTAGGAGTACCAAATGGAGGGACAGGTCTGTTAAGGTGGGGGAAATTGTACTCATTGGAAGCGACAACAAGAAACGCCTAGAGTGGCCTTTAGCCAGAGTGGAGGAGTTGATACCTGGACATGATGGGGAGGTTCGAGTAGTACGCTTGAAGACATCAGCTGGCATACTTATACGACCAATCCAACGGCTCTATCCTTTGGAAGCTGTAGGAAGGGAAGGTATTGTTAAATGTGACTTGTTGGTAAAGTAGGGTGTTCAAGAGAAGACTGAGGCAGTGGAAGAACTGAAATAGACCATAGACTTACCTAAGCTGACAGCTAGGGGTCGAGAAATAAAGACTCCATGAAGGCTATATTTGTGAGATTATAATTATTGATCTGTGTGAAAGGGGTTAAGTTCACTCAACAGGATTTGTTAAATTAAGGTGGGAGTATGTTAGGATTGTAATTTGTAATGTAATTTCGTTAGGTTGGCAAACCATGTTCGAGTGTTTTTTGTTCCAACAGTGTGTCCGGCAGTTGCCAAGATCCGTTGTTGATGTCTGTTCTGCAATAAAGATAGGTGTAATAACTTATGATTTGAAGGCCCTAATTCCAACAGTTACATACAATTAAAGACAACACACATATCGATCCCCGTGGCCAGATTTGAACCAGCTGCCAAGCCTGATTTCAGTTTCAAGATCAATCGCAAACTGTTGACCCATGCTGGCTAGCAAAATGCAAACTAGCTTGATCGGGTCACAACATGTACTCATCACATCTATCTCATCTTTGATGTCATGATGTGCTGACAGACTACATGAATCAAGAGCCCGTGTCAAAGGACAGTCGGCAAGCCTCGGGTATGTGAAATTAATACGTGGGTTGTCAGTTTGCGCGGAAAGCAACTCTCGTATCAATTTCACACATGTGGCTCGCCGACTGTCCTCTGTACGACTGCACAACCGGGGCTGACCGGCCATAAACTGTAACGAATAAAGAGCAATCGATAACAATATTTCAATAAATTTATATTCAACTAAACCTATTTTTATAAGTAGGGCATGCATAACTATCAGTATCAATACTGGTATGTAGGCCTATAATTTATAAAAATAAATAAACTAAAATATCAGAGTGAAGCTAGGAAACACCTGTTCGTATTCATTTTAGCCTACTTTTCACATTTTGCAAAAATGAGGAAAAAGTAGACTTATGAGATCGATCCGGGAAAATGTGTGTCTGTCTGTCTGTCTGTCTATCTGTCTGTCTGTCTGGCTGGCTGTGTGTCCCCCCCTATCAACTCCTAAACAGCAATCAAAACCAAATTTAGTATGAGTAAAGATGTGCACCGGAATATCTCTCGTCCATATTTGAAAATGATGTCAGTGCTACCAACTGCTGAAAAAACGCACTAGAAATTTGAGCTCCTTTTTGGATATCTTGCAAGGTATGCATGGGAGCTATTCCAAAATTGGCACACATGTAGATAATACTATTTCAGTTTAATTTCTAGGAGGCCAACCATGACAGTGTTGCCAAAATAATTTTAAGCCTTCTGATAGGTCCAATGTTTAAATGCATATAACTTCTACACTATCAATTGGATTTCAACCAAATTTTGTATGTAATATCTGTACATAAACAGATATGACTGAGCGTATTCTTAAGAGCCACCAGGCCTGCCAACTGTTCATAATTGCTCTCTCTATTTTTTTATCCAAATACCAATATATCAGAAAGTATGCAAGCCAACAGCTTTAAACTATGCACACGTATATTCTGACATTTTAGATTAATTTGGAGTAACTTATATACGTCAGTTCTACCAACATGATTATAAGCCTGCTGATAGTACCAATTTTTAAATACATGCAACATCTATACTATCAGTTGGATTTCAACCAAATTTCGTATGTGCTATGTGTACCATAACAGATATGACTATAAGTATTGTTAAGAGCAATCAGGGCTGCCAACTGTTAATAAATGCTGTCTTTTTTTACCCTAATATCAATATATCAGAAAGTATGCAAGCCAACAGCTCTATACTTTGCACACGTATAGCACCTGACCCTCTTAGATAATTTGGAGTAATTAATATAAGTCAGTGCTGCCAACATGATTCTATGCCTGCTGATATGTCCAATTTTAAAATACATGTAACTTCTATACTAACAAATAGATTTCATCCAAAATTGGCACAACAAGATATCATAATATTTCAGATTATTTCTGACCAGCACACGCATGGTATTGTTGGCAACATGCTTTTACGCGTGCTGATAGATCCAGTGTCTAACTGCATGTAACGTCCATTGGACTTCAACCAAATTTTGTATTCTGTACCTTAAGAGATGGAACTAAGAATATATTCAGTCACCAGGGCTGCCAACTGTAGTGCTCTATTAGGCTACATTATACCAGGTATATTTTGAACCGACAGTCGTGGCTACGCTGGCTAACGCGCAGCATTAGGTCATGGGGCCAAGCTTTCTGCTGACTCGGTAGACGCGTAGGTTCGAGCCCCACCGTCGGCCGTCCTTGAAATGGTTTTCCGTGGTTTCCCCATTTTCAACACCAGGCAAATGCTGGGACGGTACCTTCTGACAGGCCACGGCTGCTTCCTTCCACATCCTTGCCCAGTTTCATTCACCATCATTCATTTCATCTCTCATTAACTCCTCTCATGAGGTTGGCATCAGGAAGGGCATCCGGCCGTAAAAACCATCGCCACAAAGACTTCCATCGCATCTCATCCCCGACCCCGTTGGAAAACGGGAATAATAAGGGGTAGACATACATACATACCAGGTATATTTTGAACTAATTAGATATTTCGATATTACCAACTTAATTTCGTCATTATTCTAGATAGGTTCATATACTGTAGAATAATCATTGGCATGAAAAGTAGGCTGTATAGTTCTTCACGGAACTTCTTGTTTTTTTTTTTGCATTCGAGAGATCTAAGTTTGTCATGATGAAGTAACACTGTAAACTAGAGCTGTTTGTTAAGATACAGTGTTAAATTGCGACTTCTGCCGACCCTCTTTGATATCAATCATTTTAGAACCTCGGTGTTAAATACAATATGTTTTTAACGTACGCAAATGTTGAGAGAATATGTTCACTTTTACAGTATTTAGCTTCGAACGGTACCCGCTATCCATGGACTCGGGCAAACTAGTAGATTCGAATTCCACCATCACCGGTCACGCTCAGCTTATTTTCCATGGTTTGTCGTTTTAACTAAGGTGTAGCAATAGGCTGTGATTGCACCATTGCCAAGAGCCGCACTTGCTTCCTCCTCAATCTTGTCCCAAATTAATTAAGAATACATGATTTACTTCAGACATCGGTTGTTGGATCGAGTTAAAATGCACAGTAAGTATAATTGTCTAATTAACACAATGTTCCACCAACTCGCAAACATTTACTAATAGGACGTTCAATTCTCTGAACTGCATGTCGAAAGACGTGGAAAAGGTATTCACTACGCAGTCATGTATAAAACATCATTTACACTTGCACAAAAACAAAAATAATAATTCTAGTGTAGATTGTTAAAAAATAACAACACCTTTTCCATGTAGTACAGTATAATAAAGTTGAAATTCTTAAAAATTGCTGCCCTTGAAGAATTACGCCCCTAGGTTCGAGGCAGGGTTGGGGAGTAACACGTTACTAGTAACGGTAACTATGTTACTTTTTAAAGTAAGTAACTGTAACGCCTTTAATTAAGACTAACGAAAATACTCTTTATATTTTCAAAATGGAGCAATCCATTGTGAATAGTTCGTGGGAATGAAACCAACGTAGTTTCATTATGAACCAGCCCGTCTCCTATCTTCGACAAACAATAACCATAAACGAACCATGAATTTATGATGCATTTGAAAGGTTCGAGTACCTGTGCCTATCTGTTCACTATACTCTGTAGGCTTGGAGAACGGGTTTGACATTTGGCTGGCAATTCCATGTCAGTCCAAACCAAGTTCGCATAGTTGATGTCGTAATACCCTGCGTTGCAATCTTGCAGCCCACATGCTTACTGTGTCTGTGGCTTGTACCGTGTGATCGCTTGTTGATTCTAACGTTACCGTAACTGTGCATTGGTGCTTTGGTAATAGTAGAACAGTAGCAGAGAAAAGTAATTAGTATATTAAGTGACTCTTCAATTTTCGTTCATATTAGTAGTCTGTTTACGTATTATTATATTTTGCTATGTCAGAGCCAGGTACCGTGGCTAAGGAAAAGGGTTCACTGTATACCGCAGGGTGAGGAATCATACTTAGAGGTCAGTCCCGTGAACTGGTATGTACTCTACGGGAATATTTCAAGAAGGAGAGAGACAACGGCGGTGATATCAGTGGTGTGGAACCTCCCTTACCATAATGCTTGTCTTCCTTTAAAATGACAAGCTGGAAATAAATGTACAGACACACCTGCAACCAGAGCTTTCAGGAATATCGCCCAGTTCAAGTGGGCCACCCGTCATCTAGCTACTAGTGGAAAGGTCCTTCATGCTTTCATTTAAATGGTAAGTTCCTTTTTAGCCTGTTTTTATTTATGAAAAAAATAGGCTTACGAGATCACCTTTTGTCCGTATGTGTGTGTCCCTAATAAAATCTGAACGGCTGGAGCGATTTCAATGAAACTCGGTAAGGCCATAGTACTATTTTGTCCGACCCCGACCGTGCCCTTCAAATTTTATTACGTCTCACTAATCCAACTTGGTGGCTGAGCGAAATATTTCACTGGCATTCCATATCTCTGAAACGACACTAGTGTCCAAAAGATAAGCATAATCACTACATGAGGCCATACCGCCGGATAGGAATAACAGATGGATTGCTGAACAAGCGGTAGCTGAATCACACACCGTATGCCACACAACTTTTCCATAAAAACAATGTCAGAAAGGTACTGATAGCTAAGGTACACCTTTGACAACAACTAACAAAACTTGGCAATGTCTTCCACAACAAAATATGCTGTTAATAGGGTGTATGGTTACCCCTAACGGCCACGCATGCTTTGCAGCGACGTGGAATGCTAGAGAGCAGATGGTCCAAGAGCTCTTGTGGCAGTCGATCCCATTCCTCCGAAAGGGCAATGCGAAGGTCTTGGAGGGTCCTCGGTGGAGACGGACGGGGTGCAATTTGCCTCACCAATGCATCCCAGGCATGTGCTATAGGATTCAGATCCACAGAACTTTCTGGCCAGTTCATGTGATGAATGTCCTCCCCAGCCATAAATTCATCCACCAGAGCAGCGCGGTGCGGTCGGCATTATCCTCCATTAAGAGGAAGTCTGGACCATCCGCATCTCTGAAGAGTCGAACATGTGGTCTCAGTACCTCATCCCTCTATCTCGGAGTGTTCACAGTGTTCCTCGCACCACCCATGAAGATGTACAGGTCCGTACGGCTATTCAACATGATGCCTTCCCCACACCATGACACCACCACCACCATACTGGTAACGTTCCACGGAGTTCCTGTGGTTGTATCTGCTACCTGGTTCTCTCCCGATTAATGTGCGACGGGAATCGTTCTGCAAACTGAAGCGGGTTTCATCTGTGAAGAGCACATGCCTCCATTCAGTCATGGTCCAGTTTCGACGTTGACGGCTGCACAGTAAACGGGCCCGTCTCTGTGCTGGAGTGAGTGGGATGCACACCGCTGGACGCCCGGCAAATAGCCATGCTGTTCTGAGCCTCCGGTACACAGTTTGCCGGGAGACGGCTGCAAGATCCGCCGACAATTGTCTTGCAGGTGCACTCCGATTTCGTTGGGTGGTTAAGGCCAGAGATCGGTCCTGCTGTGGGGTGGTTACTCTTGGTCGACCTGGTACTGGCCTACGACTAACATCTCCTGTGCCTCAAAATCGTCTCCAAAGCCTGGAAATGACACTTTGTGGCACATTTAAGGATACGGCGACTTCGGTCTGTGTCTGGCCTGTTTCCAGGCGGCCGAGTATTCTACCCTGCAAAACGGGATCCAAATGGCGTCGTTGAGCCATTATGTTGTCACGTTCACCACGAGGCTACACTCCGCACACTATAACAGGACAAAAACACGACTGAGGGATTATGGGGCGCAGGCACTGGCTGTGTTTACCTTGCGGTAACGCCATTAGTCAAAGCAGGGAATACTCCTTTCCTATACAGAGCGTACACGTAAGGTTGGTAGGTGCATATGTCGTGCGATTTGCGGTCTATTTCCTGTTTCTCTGCTTATTCGTAACTTATGCTTAACTTTAGGACACTAGTCTATTACCGATATCACCGTGAAATTTCTTACGGTGATAAAGGGCACTACTAGAAGTTCACCTATGTAACTTTCACAAACCTGATACGTACAAAACGAACATGGCGGCCAAGCGAATTTGAAACATTTAAATAGACAATTCTCGCAATTTAACCATCCGAACGCAGTGAAACTTGGTACTGCAAATGTGCATACACATTGTACTGCACTGTCATGTAATTTAGTTAAATTGTTCACATAGTCTCAAGATGGAGGCTGTGCGAAATTTTAAAATTAAGTTTTTATTTCTTGTATCCTAATCATGCGATCGAAGTCAACGTTTGAATAATGAACCTACGCAATAATCGTCACCGAGTACAGCATAACTCTATGGCCTAGATATACATAAAAATCCAACATAGCGCCCATCCGAAATATTTAGACGATTCTCAATATCTACCAATCTATGACAGCAATCAAACTGAAATTTATGAAGGTTATGAACATACGTTCACCTATGGAACTTTCAATTACCAGGTGAGCACAAATTCAACATGGTGGCGAGGCGAAATTAAAATACTGAAATGGACGTTTCTCGCGATTTAACCATCTGAGCGCGCAGTGAAACTTGGTATGGTAAATGCATATACATATTTAAATCCACTGACATCTAATTTATTTCAATTGTTTTCATAACCACAAGATGGCGGTTGTGCGAAATTTTCAAATCTCGTTTCTATTTTTGTGTCCTAATCATGGGATTGATGTTTGAATAATACACCTAGGCAATAATCTTCATGTGATAGTACATAACTCTATGGCCTACATAATATAAGAATCCAACATGGCGACCATCCTGAATATTTAGACGGTTCTCCATATCTACGAATCTATTACAGCATTCAAAGTGACATTTTGTATGTGGATAGAGGATATTAACATAAGTAGGATGTATGAAAATAGGCTACCGTATTTAGTTCTTCACGGAACTACATGAGAGTTTACTTATACTTTTTGTGTGTTTTCTTAAACACAAATTTGCATTGAGTGACAACTTTAACTCTCCAAAGATAAGGCATAGGTTAAACGTTACTGTAAGCAAGGTAGCTGCTTGGGGAATGTTAATGATGTCACCACGATGAACTAACAAGCTTATTGACAGCGTTATGGCTCGTACGTATAGTAATAATGGTAGTGAGAGCTGATTAAATGTCGAGACCTACTGCAAGCATACGGGTACTTGTAGTTGAAAGCATGTGAGTAAATCTTTGTCCGGTTCAGTAGCGTAGCCAGGATCGAGCAATGGGGGTGTTATAGTTACTCAAGACAAATTCTACAAGCATTTCGTTCCGCGGCGTAGCCACGCTCGTCAAACGTTCACCTTGGTCGCGAGGGCAGCTGCGGTTAGTACGGATATCATAGGTTCAAATCCCAGTGCCGACAGCGGTTATCCTGAGTGAGGTTTTGTCACACTCCCTACAGGAAATTGCCGGGATAGTGCCTTACTTCACGTCCCGGAGCGTCTACTCTATCCCTGTCCCAGATACATTTACACACACAACTACAATCATCAATACAGGTTGCCAGACGGCTTCAGCATACTCTCAACTACGCGGGGCTGATGACCAAGATGTCTCAAGCCCCTCAAATGAATTAACAACAACTCTACAAGTATTTCCATTTCCCAATGAGATATTATTACATGTATTTTGATCACGAAGTTTTCGAGTAATACAATATGCACAAAAGACAAAAAGGAATCAGTTCTTTAAAAAATTAAGTTAATTATTCACTAAAATGTCTCACCTCAATGGTAAATCTAGAACATTCCTGTTCCCCTGACAGGAACAAAATAAACTCAAATCTATCTGTGCTACCAACATGAAGACTGCGTATATCTCAACAAGAGAAAATATTTACAGAGGTCTCAGCAAAAGTGGGCATGTCCTCTCACGATGTATCATGTTGATGTATGAGTTACCGTATTCAATACTCATTTTCATGTTGATTCAGTTTTTTCATCAAGATCCTAGCGAGGTTGAGGATGAGGATGATAATGATCAAATGTTTACGCCTCAAAACAAATCCTCACCCCTTGCAGAGTTTTTAAGAAAAAAGAAATCCTTGGCCATGGTCGAAACACCTTGCCCTTCCAGATCGTCTCCGTTTTCACAACTCTTGGCCACACCTCAGCATAAATCTCAACTCAAAAACATTTTAATAAAATATTATGGATCAACACTGGAACCCTATCTTACAGATCTATTTGTTGGAAATACGGATACAACATATGGTGTTCGCTTTGAGAATGATGGTTTTAAAATTGGCGATTCATCGATTAAATTTGCTCGTACTAGTGCCGTCATTAAAAAGATCAACTATAAATTAACTCCAGGACTGTTAAAGCTGCTATTATCTCGAACACCATCTTCGCATGATTATACGCCACAAGACCTTGCCAAAGATAAATCCATTTTATTGGATACTCATGCCCACAAAAGACAGTATGATCCCACTCAACAAGTGAATGCCAATATATCTCAAAAATATAAAACCATCATTGTAAATATGTTTCCAACCAGTCAAAGTGGTCGTAAAGTGTCCACTTCGGGAGTGACATTTAAACCATTAAATCTCCTTGCGGATGTTACCTACTGGCACAATTCCAGTAAGCTCTTCCAACGACTATAGCTGTTGCATACTTCACGTCAAGCTGGCCATACCGGTCACGATTGGGAAATTCAAGAAATTGAAGAAGAACTTCGAAATGCCAAAATTATTGTTTAAACCCTCGCCCATCAAAGTGGGCATTGCCCAGCTAGCCGTCACTATCAGCGACTCATAGTGATTTCACGGGGTGTGGATGAACTTTGGAACGCTGGCTTGATGGAAACGATTCCCTATGCTAGCGTTAACAATGGTGTACGCTATATGTTGACAGTCATTGATGTGTATTCCAAAATGGCCTTTGTTGAACCAGTTTTCGCACGTCTGACTTGTGTGAACCAAGTCCAACTGACCACTAACTGACTATCCACGATTAAGGTGTACCCATGACATTGACTTACATTTCCCATTCTAGTAAACAAATTGAGGTTAGGGAATGACAGGGAATATGAGAAATAATAACATCAACAGCAAACTATTTTTATTACATCATTTTATTGGTATAACAAGTTATACATGCTTTTGTCATTTTGGGATAGGGACGATACCAACTCATACAACAACACAGTCTTTTGTGTTTATAGCGTCCATAACACCGATGATGTCCCAATGTCTTTAAACTGGGTGTTTTTGAGTGTGAGCTGCTCATCGAAGCACCGTTGACGCCATAAGGTTCACACGTATCATAACTTGTTTTCTTCATCACTTAGAGGTAGCCTACTAGTGAGGGCGAGCTTGAATGACAGGAAATATTACCCACCTCTATTCCACAGGGTCCTCGTGTAGCGTCTGCGTAGCTTGTGAATCAGTGGGTAGCAATTCAGATGGCTTGAAAGAGGGTTTAAACATGGCTTTTAGCGGAGGTGCTAAATGTTGTTGAATAAACAAAGCATGATCCGCACTTGATCGTTTCAATTGACGAAACTTTTGGCGAATAGTTTTTTTGCATTAATAATATGCTTTTTCAATTGACTCTTTGCTAACGCCATGGTGCCTTGCCAAATGACATGAGAGGGAATGATACAGTCCCTTAAATAGTAATAAAATGATCAAACCCTAAGCGATAACGTCCTTGGTTGAGTTCACTTTGTTTGTCAATCACTAAACAGGCATGGCGTTGGGTGTTCTAGCACCTGGCACACAATTCGGTAAATATTTGAAAGGTCACATCAGGATTCACATGTTCATTATAAATGTGACGACTATTCCTCTCATCCTGGCGAAATAAAACAATGACATTGGCATTGTCACGAATAAGTTGTTTACACATTTTAGAATATGTTTGTCCAAGATAGAAGCAATCGATATGTTTGTGACGACCCATGCTGAAATAGCTTTGAAAGATGCCTTGCCGTTCAGTGGATACATCATCGAAAATCATGAGTGAATCAGGCTTTACCTCATTCGGGGGAATAACATTTTCATGCATAGAAAATGTAAAATAACCCATATTCTGACTTTGTAATTCAGACAAGACTTGATCCAGGTACACGTAGAGGGGTTGGTAGAGAGATTTTGCAAAAATATCAATATTTTGAAAACGCAGACCATTGAGCGCTGTGATGAGCATGAGCAAAAGAATGGTCTTTCCACATCCTGAAGGTCCCACAATGATGCAGCGAATGGAAGACGGAAACAGTGAACCGTGACGTTGTTCATGTGATGTGGGATAGAGATGGGAAACTATGTCTCCCACGGGGAATGACTCTTGCTGCTTAATAATCTTCATATCAACTACGGCTTAGAGAGGTGAGCAGGCTGTCTATATACGGAACCATGTCTTGTCATAGAAACAGTAGACCCCTACTACAGGTCAACAATGGATGTCTTTGGACGTGCGTTAATGGCCAAATCTAGGTCTGTGCTCATACATGATCCTAAAATAGAAACAGATCCTGCTAATAAACACTATGAGGATAGGTCTGTGGTGCCACGCACTAAACAGGGAGATTATGACTTTACAGGAAAGCGATTGACTCATGTGAAACATCCTCAAGTGTCTATGGATGTCACAACAAAATAGTATGTGGATAACAGGGTGCACGAGTTATATGACAAAGTACCTCTGCTTACGGTGAATGGCTATACGGCTAATCATCACCGCATTATTCACGTGGAAGACCCACAAGAAGAGGATGATGTCTGCACCAAACGTTATGTGACTTATCAAATGAAAAGATTTTATAAATCTGTTCCATCTGTATTTTTAGTGTACCTAACAAATGAAAAGCATGTGAATGACAGGAATCATTTACCACTAGTCCATGACCAGCACCTGACGTATGTGCTTTCTTCGGGTTTAAAACACTATCGATTAAACTATGACGGAACTATTCATATGTAACAATCCATTCCTGATGAAAACCATTTACATGTAGACATAAACGGTCATAGGATGTTGGTCCATAACCATCAAACGGTAAATGTTGGTGATGAATTATCATTTCATCTCATGCTCACATGGGATGAAAAGCAAGCAGGAAAAAGCATAAACGATTTCCTACTTTATGTGGAACTTGAATATACGCCATGAAATAATGCTAACACGTTAGTTGTGACTTAAACTTCCTTGTGAAAGGTTGCTGATCATCATCATGGTGAAACAAAGATATGTGGTGAAAAAGACTAAAAAAAAAAAGACTTTGTCCTTGCCAAAGCATGAGGTTAAGGCATTAGTGGACAAGCCCTTGCGAATGAAAAAAATAAAAAATAATGTGTTGACCATAAGGAAAGCCCTTCGAGCAGCACAGAGACGTGTTATTCCAAAACGTCAGCGAGAGGTTTCAAAACAAGGTCGAGTGATCCCTGTCCCCAAACGAGCAGGATTTTTACCTGCTTTATTCGCTGGTCTGGCTGCTCTGGGTTCACTATTGGGTGGTGCCAGTGCGGTGGCTAAAACCATTAAAGCTGGACAGCTGGGTAAGGAAGAATTGAAAGAAAGTCAGCGACATCATGAAACGATGGAAGCCATTGCTATGGGTGCTAGAAATACCAATTTAAAGCCAGCCTTTTATCAACAAGGATTTGGGATTTTCCCATCTCCTAATAAATAAAAATAACCTCAACCATAGCAAGACGTGCCCTAACCCATGAAGAAGTTAAAAGCTATGCAAAACAACTGAAGCTTTCTCATTTTCGAGGTGTGTTTATGCGGAATCAATTACCACGACGACCATGGAAACAGGAATGCGCAGTTTTAAATCTAGATGAGGGTACAGGACCAGGAACGCATTATGTAGCCTACGTGAAAGAGGGATTCATGATATGGTACTTTGACAGTTTTGGAAATCTACCCCCGCCCATGGAACTAGTCACCTATTTTGGAAACAGGACCAAGATGTATTATAATGTGAAACGTGAGCAAACGTTTAACAGTCAAGAATGTGGGCGTTTGTGTTTAATGTTTTTATATAACACACAGCATAAGCAAAAACGTCAACAGAATGTCGACAGAAAGTAAGACGCTTACATTGCATGGACGTGGACCTGAAGTCAGCCTAGACTTTTACCAGCCTATTGAATTGAGTGAAAGACCTTATGGTTTGGGACTTGTTTCTCTTGAAACGTACAATAGAATATACAACATACGTAAAGATGTAAACAACAAGTTTTACTATAATGATTCTGTGCTCACCCTGAACCCTGGTGGATATACAATAGATGCTATTAATGAGCACATTTATGTGGTACTAATCAACGAATATGGCTTAAACTCATTTCTTGATGGGACACACAAGTTTGAACTTACAGGAAATATCAACACTTATCGCTGTAGTATTTTCTCTACGTTTAAGATTGACTTTGAATCACAACCCGATTCCATTGGCCCTTTACTAGGATTTAAACCACGAGTGTTGGAGCCCAACAAAAACATGATTCAGACTATGAAGTGAAATTGATTGAGGACCATCACGTGTCGGTGACGTGTTATATTATTAGCCAAGTGTATACGAATCATGAACCATCGCATTTGCTTTATGACTTTATTGTGACATCGCCCAATGGCTATATTATTCGTGAAAACCCTCCAGTAGTGCTATTTCATTGTGTGGCTGTTAATCATATTAGTAATATAACGTTAAGACTGGTCAATAGAGATCAACAACTCATTCAACTAGATTCTACCACACCGGTGACTTACAAGTTGGTGCTAAAGCCGCTATGAAGCTGGTGTATAAAGTATCAACACCGTCTACGGATGGTGTTAGTTGTTTGACAGGTGAATACACGTTCACACCTAAGGACAGGCAGATTTTACAGCATCTGGGTTACCTCATCAACCCCCATGATGAATTCTATCCTAGAAGTGGTAAACAACATCGAGGAGCAAACAGGGGTGTTAAGAATTGACCCCCATTCATATCAAGCGCAAACACCTGGACTCAATAACAATAGATGAAATTCATTTTGTTATCAACAACCCAAGATATTTACACCCTACCGCATGAAAGTGTTATTCAGATTGAAGGTCGACTCACTAAAGCCGATGGCTCTACACCAACGAAATACAAGTTAGCCAACCATGCTTTTGCCTTTCTGTTTTCTGAGGTGCGCTATATGATTAACGATATTGTGGTGGATAACACTAGAAATGTGGGTATTTCAAGTATCATGAAACTATACCCCTCTTATAGTGAGGAAGAAGGTAAAACACTTTGCATGGCAGGTTGGTCCCCTGACTCGACCAATGACTGGATGGTGCACACCGATGGCACCTTTACTGGATATTTACCTCTTAAACTCATTTTAGCCTTCGCCGAAGATCACCAGCGTATTGTGGTTATCGCAAGGCAAGTGCTTTATCTGGTTAGAGACAGGAGTGATAATAATGCACTCAAGGGAGCTCAAGATGCACCCATAGATTCAAAAATTCAAATACAACGAATGCTATGGAAAGTACCCCACGTGCCCTTGCCGATAGCAAAAGCTGGACATGCTCAAGATTGTGGAAAGATATATGCTATTACCCACGGAATTTAGAAGCTGGGCGCTCCATGAGTATCCCCTATTACCCACCACCATCACACATAGTTGGTCTGTAAAAATAGCACGCTATACAGAGAGACCTCTCTACAAGATCGTGGGTTTTCAAACCAATCGCAAGTATCAACAAACCAAAGATGCTACACAATTTGATCATGTGCAATTGAGAAATGCACGTCTTTTCTTCAACTGAGCTGTTTTTCCCTATGAAGGACTAGATTTGGATTTTTCAAAAAATAAGTTTGGTCCCCTGTACGACTTGTTTTTTTAATTTAGATGGTCGTATTATCAAAAAGAAAACTGTCCCATGTTGTCACCCCAAGCCTTCAAGACAAGGGTGCCACTGATTTTCTTTGACTGTTCCTACTTGGAAGAGTCTGTCAAGCAATTCAATATCGACATTCGACTAGATTTTGAAACGCATGACAATGTTCCAGCCAATACCACGGCCTACTGTTTGATCATTCATCACAAACAAGTCAACTATTATCCACTGTCCAACCAAGTGACGAGTGTATAAATAACAGGCCAACCCATGTCAAGCCGCCCAGTCATGTCTTGCTTTAAAGCCTCAGCAGGTGATACACCCATAACTTTAAAATCTGAGGAACAACGTTTCAAGACCTTTGTGACGTGGCCTGTGCCTTTCATAAACCCTCAAGCCTTGGCAGCTGCTGGTTTCTATTATTTAAAAACAAGAGATGAAATGAAATGTGCCTTTTGTTCCATCACCATAGACCAATGGGAAGAAAGTGATGAACCTATGCAAGAACATCAGCTCTGGTCACCCACCTGTCCCTACCTGTGTGGAATAGAGGTGGGTAATATTTCCTGTCATTCAAGCTCGCCCTCACTAGTACCTCTAGGTGATGAAAAAAACAAGTTATGATACGTGTGGACCTTAAGGCGTCAACGGTGCTTCGATGAGCAGCTCACACTCAAAAACACCCAGTTTAGAGACATTGGGACATCATCGGTGTTATGGACGCTATAAACACAAAAGACTGTATTGTTGTATGAGTTGGTATCGTCCCTATCCCAAAATGACAAAAGCATGTGAAACATGTTATACCAATAAAATGATGTAATAAAAAAAGGTTGCTGTTGATGTTATTATTTCTCATATTCCTTGTCATTCCCTAACCTCAATTTGTTTACTAGAATGGGACATGTAAGTCAATGTCATGGGTACACCTTAGTCGCAGATAGTCAGTTAGTGGTCAGTTGGACTTGGTTCACACAAGCATCAACATGTTGAGCACACTGATGGTGGATTGCCAAGGGTTTAGCGTTGGAGATAACACATTTATATTTAAAGAAGTTGCCATTATTGATTGTTCTACCTTTTGGATATCACAAGCTATCCATTTGGTGTTTAAACCACCCAATGCTTTTGATTTGTTGTGTGAAAAAGACTGTAAACAAATTAATGGATTGAAAATCATTTGCAACTAGACTGGAATCAAGGAACCATTTCATATAAGCACCTGGACATGGTGATAAAGCCCATTTGTCCTCTGCCCATGTGGTATTTGTGAAAGGTAATGAAAAACGCCAATGGTTAAAACCATTTTTAACAACTTACTGTCAATGTATTGATCTCATGGACTTGGGATGTCCCTCGATTCAAACACTCATGGACCGCTGTCCCTGTGGCAACATTACCCATAAAGCCTTAGCCCAAGTGTGGCATCTCTTTCATTGGTTAACTACCAATGCGTGCTGGGAGTTGTTGAATAAAATTAAAACTCAAGGTTCACCCGTGGATGACATCAGTGAGATTTCTACAAGCGACGTGTAAACATCAACGTAATACCATGGAGAGAGGAGATGCTACTGATAAAGCAATGGGGGAAATTCTTTGTGTGCAAAAAGAAACTATAGAGCGTCTCAACCTTAAAAGACAGTATGGAATTAAATGTAGTAGTTGCCTCTCACTCGCACTCATATGTCCTCCAATTAGCTTCGTCCTCTTCCATCCCGGAGATGTTGCCATTTCCCAAATATTGAAAGTGACAAATCTAAGAAACTGTTTGCGTGGTCTTATAGAGAATTTCCCGCTCTTTTTGATGATGTAAAAATAAAAGCCATAAATAATTAACACATGGCCCAATTTCCACAATTACGATATTTTAGCGCGAATCTATATTTTTGCAGATATAAAACTTATCACGCCATAGATAATGAACTAATGATCGCAACAGATCAAGAATTTATATTTAGATTGCCTGATGTTGGTAGAAGATACTCTATTTCTCAGGGCCATAATTATTTTCATAGTAAGAAAGTTATGATTTTTTCTTAAATGTTACTTGAAAAATCTGAGATGTTATCACAGGAAAGTTACGTAGCGACAAACCTTTTTGCCATTGACTTTACGTTGGTGACTAAGGGAGAAGAAATGTTCATTAATATGTGAAAAAGTTTTTAAAACAAACCCGAGCTCGATATCAGACAGCATTCATAATTTATCGCACTTATTCCTCCCGCCCAGCGCTGACGCTGCGTAAGTTTGTTTACTCAGGCGCCCGTATCTCCCCGACTGATGGTGTGATGGTGTGAAGTTAAACTGAGAAATGAAGTGGTCCTTGAGTTCTTTATAAATTGTTCACCTCGTTGCGTACCGTAGTGGCTAGCATTCCTGGCTGTCACCGTGCTGTTACCGTAGAGACCCAGGTTTGAGTCCCGGCTCCGCCAAGAAATTTAATTCTGATCTGAGGGCTGGAACGGGGTGTACTCAACTTCTTGAGACAAAACTGAGAAGAGGCAGGTTCGATTCCTACCTCAGCCATCCTCTAAGTGGTTTCCGTGGTTTGCCTTTGTTCATCCCGGGAATAACATATTATAATATTATCATATTCATGAATAATTGAAAAATATAAATTGTTACTATGTGTGCATTAAACTCGCGATCTAAGGTTCGGCGTATCATATCTAAATATTGTAGCGTTGTTTGCTGCAAGGTATGAGCTACAGTTATATACAACAAACAAATATTTTGGAAATTTCCCGAGTTTTGCGTAGAACAGGCGCGGATTCAAGGAGTGGGGGGGGGAGGTCACGGGGGTCATGACCCCCCCAAACGGAGACCAAATTTATTTGCAAACTCAAAAAACGAAAACACAATTACCAGACAAATAAAACTTAACGAATTTTGACTGAAAAACAGTTTTTTTTTTCATTTTATTCAATACTGAATTATCTTTATTGGAATTATTATGTTCTGTTACAACTGTACATATTTACAACTTCAAACCTCTTGTATAAAAACTATTAGTTATACAACAAAATCAACTCGTCTATTTTGTTTAGCAAACCTTGTGATTACCGAATCGATGTTTATAGTGATGTCACGATGAATTTGCAGCAATGCACGGATAGGAAACTGGGGCTTTTTTCGCACCAAAAATGTTTGCCGACGTCCAAACTGCAAGCTTGATTGGCAATTTAAGCTGTGATTTTCTCTCTTTGTCGGTATCAACTCGACTTGCTGAAACTGTAACGTACCTTGATCCTTTTCTCGAAGCTCGATGTAAAAGTCGCAAAACACGCCGTTGCAATTTGTACGAATATTTTTGGTGCGCTAAACGCATCAAATTTCTATCCATGAAGCTTGCAAAAAAAGTTGGTCTGGTTTTGTACGTTTGGTTATTTTGTGATTGCGTTTTTAGTGATACCATTTTTCTTAACAATTTCGATTCTCTGACCCCCCAAAGCCAAACTCTAGATCTAATCTCTGACCCCCCCCCCCAAACCAAACTCTAGATCCGCGCCTGGCGTAGAAGCACGCCTGTGTACGAGTTATATTACATCATGTGCCCGCCCTTGCAGAACTTTGTATATGCAGTAGATCTGGCATAGAACGCCCCATTTAATTCGTACTGTCTTTTAAGTCAGAGACGCACTATAGACAGTTTTACCAAAGAGGAATTATTGGCGCTCCCCAAATCGTTTATTTATTATGTGACAGCCAATGCTGTGAAAGAAATCTGGCAACATGTACCAAAATCAAGGACTCAAGACCCTGTGTTGAGTGAATTGCAACCATGTACGGATTACAATCACCATAAGCAAGTGGCCATGGCAAAAATACCCTCTATGCGACAGTGTGCTACTTGCCAGCCGGTGAAACTGTATCACGGTCATAAAAGTCCGTGTAAAGACTTCGTTTCCTCATTCCACGGGTGTGATGGCGATAAAAAGCAGCAGCAACAACAACGACAAACATCGTCCACAGAGGAGGATGAAGATCAATCCTTTTCACCATCAATGGAAAAGGATATATCAAACTTGTACTGGCAATGGCCCCATTGACAAAGTCATTCAATACTTGCCCTTCGAAATCCATCTTCCTTGTTATCGTTTTTGTGGCCTTGGAACACATCTTGAAAAACGTTTGCAGCGTGGTGATGTTCCTATTAATCTTTTGGATCAAGCATGTAAAGAACATGACCTTTCTTATCGCCATAGTGATCCTGGTTTAAGACATGTGGCTGATAAAGTGTTGTTGAAAAAAGCTAAACAACGTTTGGCATCCTGTGATACCTAACTGGGAGAGAGGTTGGTAGCCTTGATTGTGATGTGTGTTATGAAAGGAAAGTTAATGATGCATGGACATAAATGTTGATAGGTATTTGTTGATGTTTTCATTTTCACATTTTACACACATTTGTTATTTGTCATTTTCCAATTTTCACTTTTAAAAAAATTTAGTTTGAAGTTTTTTCAATTTCATGATATGGAAACATGGATTTTCTCTTTTGTTGTTAACACATTTGTCAATTTCCACTTTGCGTTTTTTCATAAGCCACCAACATAAGCCACCACCATTAGCCACCAGCATAAGCCATCAACCTAAGCAACCCACATAAGCCATCCACATAAGCCACCAACATAAACCCCTCACATAAGCAACCATAAGCTACCAACATAGGCTATCAACATAAGCCACCATCATAAGCCACTAACATAAGCCATCAACATAAGCCACCACCATAGGCCACCACCATAAGCCACCAACATAAGCCACCAACCTAAGCCACCCACATAAGCCATCCACATAAGCCACCAACATAAACCCCACACATAAGCCACCATAAGCTATCAACATAGGCTATCAACGTAAGCCATCATAATAAGGCACCAACATAAGCCATCAGCATAAGCCACCACCATAAGCCACTACCATAAGCCGCCAAGATAAGCCACCAACATAAGCTATCCACATAAGCCACCCACATAACCCACCAACATAAGCCACCAACATAAAACGTCAACACGACATCATTCTTTCACCACAAGTGTTCAGACCTTTGTCGTAGGCGGATCGGCTATACAAGTCAGTGGTTACTATGGAATACACTATAACCAATAAAGATAAACCACGTGCCCTGTATCATGGCTACTCTTATAACTATAAGCGAGCAAATGCGAATGGCATCCTATTTTGACAGTGCTCAAAACAAAGAACAAAATGTCTAGGTCATCTAAAAAGTCAACATGGTGAGGTCTTAACGAAGACACTCCTGAGATAAACAGATGTTTTTACCTAATGCATGGATTTTCATGAAACTTTGTGGGAATGCCACCCAAAACAAAAGTAGAGATATCACAAACATTTGATTCATATACACACATCAAAAAAAGTTTTGCATCACCTCGGTTCCAAGAGTTCCGGAACCGTTAAATACAAAGGGAATAGAGATCAACACAAACAACATTTCAGCTCGTTTTATTGCTCATGAGACCCACACATTGCATGTTGTACCATCATACAGCTAGACTTTAAGCATTTGTGGTCCAGATTGCAGTACACACCACTACCTCTAATACCCAGTAGCACGTCCTCTTGCATTGATGCATGCCTGTATTCGCCGTGGCATACTATCCACAAGTTCATCAAGACACTGTTGGTCCAAATTGTCCCACTCCTCAACGACAATTCGGCGTAAATCTCTCAGAGTGGTTGGTGGGTCAAGACGTCCATAAACAGCCCTTTTCAACATATCCCAGGCATGTTCGATAGGGTTCATGTCTGGCGAACATGCTGGCCACTGTAGTCGAGCGATGTCGTTATCTTGAAGGAACGCATTCACAAGATGTGCACGATGAGGTCGAGAATTGTCGTCCATGAAGACAAATGCCTCTCCAATATTCTGCCGATATGGTTGCACTATGGGTCGGAGGATGTCATTCAGGTATCGTAAAGCCGTTTCGGAGCCTTCCATGACCACCAGTGGCGTACGTCGGCCCCACATAATGCCACCCCAAAACATCAGGGAACCACCACCTTGCTGCACTCGCTGGACAGTGTGTCTAAGACGTTCAGCCTGACCAGGGTGCCTCCAAACACGTCTCCGACGATTGTCTGGTTGAAGGCATATGCGACACTCATCGGTGAAGAGAACGTGATGCCAATTCCGTGGGGTCCATTCAGCATGTTGTTGGGCCCATCTGTACCGCGCTGCATGGTGTCGGGGTTGCAAAGCTGGACCTCGCCATGGACGTCGGGAGTGAAGTTGCGCATCATGCAGCCTATTGCGCACAGTTTGAGTTGAAACACGACGTCCTGTGGCTGAACGAAACGCATTATTCAACATGGTGGCATTGCTGTCAGGGTTCCTCCGAGCGGCAATCCGTAAGTAGCGGTCATCCACTACAGTAGTAGCCCTTGGGCGGCCTGAGCGAGGCCTGTCATCGACAGTTCCTGTATCTCTGTACCTCCTCCATGTTCGAACAACATCGCTTTGGTTCACTCTGAGACGCCTGGAAACTTCCCTTGTTGAGAGCCCTTCTTGACACAAAGTAACAATGCGGACGCGATCGAACTGCGGTATTGACCTTCTAGGCATGGTAGAACTACAGACAACATGAGCAGCGTACCTTCGTCCTGGTGGAATGACTGGAACTGATCGGCTGTCGTACCCCCTCCGTCTAATAGGCCCTGCTCATGCATGGTTGTTTACATCTTTGAGCAGTTTTAGTGACATCTATGAACAGTCAAAGGGACTGTATCTTGGATACAATATACACAGTCAACGTCTATATGCCGGAGATCTGGGAACCGAGGTGATGCAAAACTTTTTTTGATGTGTGTACAATTAATAGTTTTTCCAAAATATTTTTTTTATTTTTATTTTTTTGGAATATTTAATTCCATTTTTTTCCATAGATTTCAAATGACATGTTAATGGAAATTTGGAATTAGGTATATAATACTTCTTTACATAACACTACGTATCGACTTTTCTGTAAATAATTTATATAATGAGATATTATAGTACTAAATTTGTGTAATATTTTTGTTCAAAAATTTGGACTTTTAAATCCCTACTGCTGGGAAGAATTCTGCAATCAAGAATTCCATACGCAGGTTTCCTAATATAGCTGTGATACATATACCATACAAATTTTGTTACATTTGGCAGAATATTATGGGAGAAAAATGGGATTTAAATGTAAAATTACAATTGGCGGGAAAATTAAAGCAAAGTTCAAGTGAGGTTATCTTCCTACCTAATGCATGGATTTTCAAGAAACTTTGTGGGAATGTCACCCAAACAAAAGTAGAGATATCACAAACAATTGTTTCATAAACAATTAATAGTTTTTCAAAAATATTTTTTGATTTTTTTGGTGGAATTTTTAATTCCATTTTTTTCATAGATTTCAAATGACATGTTAATGGAAATTTTGACTTAGGTATATAATACTCCTTTAAAAACACTACGTATCGATTTTTCTGTAAATAATTTATTTAATGAGATATTATAGTTCTAAATTTGTGTAATTTTTTTGTTCAAAGTTTTTGGACTTTTAAATCCCTACTACTGGGAAGAATTCTGCAATCAAGAATTCCATACGCAGGTTTCCTAATATAGCTGTGATACATATACCATACAAATTTTGTTACATTTGGCAGAATTTTATGGGAGAAAAATGGGATTTAAATATAAAATTACAATTGGCGGGAAAATTAAAGCAAAGTACAAGTGACGTTATCTTCCTGATCCATTACCTAGAAGTCACCGGGTGAGTTAGAAGTGGTCGTTACGGCATGACTAATGGCAGTCGCTCACATCCGGGAGGCGACGAGGTTCGAATCCCCCCGCCGGCAACCTTGAAGATGGTCTTCTGTGGTTTCCCATCTTCCTTCCAGGCAAATGCCGGGGTTGGCCCCTAACTATAGGCCACAGCCACTACCTTCCAACTCCTCGCCCTTCCCTTCCAACTTTCCTCCCCAACGGTACTTGTAGCTTACCCAATGGGTGTCCGTCTCGAATCAGCTACAAAAAACTGGCGAGCCGAACATGTCCTCGGACACTCCCGCCACTAAAAGCCATACGCTAAAAAAACTAGAAGTCACCAGAACCGTATGTATTTCCTTCCTTTTGTTTCTTAGCAGCTTCTGTACGAATATTGGAATTTCTGGAAGCTTGTCTAGTATCTTGATACACAAATACAAGAGGTTACTTGCGCACGAACTTCACAAAAGTAAACAGACTGGCTACTGCCACAGAACTCACAAGAAAGAAGAAACATACAAGAATAACAAAACTTATAGTTGTCGGCATTATTGTAGTGACTTCAGGAATACCAATACAAGCATGCAATGTTGCTCAATGACAGTAGAGTCAAGTACTGAAATATTAGTCCTTTGCAGGCTTTATAAATTCATTCAGAAACATGGTAGATCTTACATCTCGATTCTGTAGAAATATATGCGGAGGGGGGGGGGGCTGCTGGCCCATCCCCGGGGTACGTAATTGCAAAGGACCGGGATATTTTATTGATTTGATTGAATGAAAACATGACAGTGACATCATAAATAATCTAACAAGCAGTTCAGCAGATGCCACGCCCATTTCTGCTGTGTGCAGACTGACAAACAAAGCATTATTAAGGTGATAAATTGTTTGAATTCAACGGAATAACTTTGTGACAAGAAACAAGAAACCCAATCCTTTCAATTTCAGTCATAAAAAAATCACCAAAATGAACAAAATATTGACTTTTATCTCCGGAGTGTCGCCTTAAGTGTGGGTACTCATCAATGTGGTATACCAAATGAAACACCGTTGGTGTTAACAAAACATGATCAAAAGAACAAGAAAAAGCAAGCCCAACAGAAACATAGTGTTACTCAACATGGAGACTTCTTTGTGAAAAGCATTTACCATCTCCTCAAAAAGTTGTGTTTAAACCCTCTTCCAAGCCATCTGTAAAGCGAACAACAACACTATCTAAAGCCACGCAGACTCTAAAAAATGTGTCCATGGAAAAGCATCAAAACGGAGTACATAGTCATAGTGATCATAGTTAAAATAATGATGATTTTGATGATGGTCATGATGATGATGACAATGATGATGTAAAAAAGAGGATCAAGGGTTTACACCTATAAAACCATTGCGGCTTCCCCAGTTTCTAACCACCTCCGTCCATGCCCCCCGTGGAAAACTCATTTACCGCAAGTCATGGGTAAAAAAAACTAGACGTATAACCACCTAGGGTAAAGAAAAAAATGTTGTAAGTAGGTAACGATTGTAAAAAGTAATTTAATGAAAAAAATATATAGTGTGTATGAGTATGCTCTGTTTTTCTTTTTATCTTACTTGTTATCCCCACACTTTAACGATATCCATGTTCCACGTTTCCAATTTCCTATTCACACTCTGTCAATGCCATGTCCTGTGACTTGGCGGTCATTCTTGCAATTGTTTTTCATTCATGACAGTCATGCCTTTACCAAGCATACACGAATAATTGCATAAGCCTCTGCGATCCATGATTCATCAATTCCTCCCAAACCCCCCCACCCAACCCCTCTTACCCAGCCTATACTGCAGGTTACAACATCCCTACACATGCATGATACTTTTTACTGACTCAGCGATTTACACACTTGAGCATTCTATGATCGTGCATGTGTACAGCTAACGTTCAAGGCCAACACCTGCGTGAGGTCATGTGACACATCTACTTGCATTTTGTCACGTACGAATCAAACAGGATGTGACTTGTTAGCGTACATGTTGTTTCACATGTGTTTACACGCATTTCACTCCCCAAACCATGGTTGTCAGATTGTTTTCGATTGCCCTGTTGTCAAGTCAGGTCAGGTCAGCGCATTCCAATAAGCTCTGCGATCCATGATTTATGAAACAGCGATTCATGCATTCGCAAGCATGGCAACCATGGGCCCAGCCATCCAAGTCCAACGACCCCTCATACAAGTCCCTAGCCTTATTGGTTTATGAGATATTAGCAAAAGTGCAGTTAGGCCCTTTTGACAAAAATTGAAAATACATTCATAAAGGAAACGTCATTCCAAGTCCAACGACCCCTCATACAAGTCCCTAGCCTTATTGGTTTATGAGATATGAAAAGCGCAGGACCTATTAGTTTTCCATTTTTGGTTAGATTTTAAAAATATAACTCATCCATAAATCATTATTCAAAAAGCACGCCCTCCTACAAAAAATCTAAATGCGCATGCGTAAAACAAAACACAAAAATGTTAATTCATTATGGTGTCAACTCGTTGGCATGTCGTTTATGTGAAACAACGTTTAATTTCGTATTAGCATTCAAACTCCCACATGTCGCACTTGGAAAGCAAAATTTTCTAAAAAATTAAAATTTCACCCCCTAGTAGGGGTAGGTTTTATTTTGGGAGTGGAAATAGGTTGTCCATTGTAAAGGGGGTGTCAGCTTGAGTTCAACGACACCTCATTAGTCAAAATCCGACCATGCGTTCGGGAGATAGCGGTTTTGACCCCTGAATGTATGGCGTGTTAGTATGTGACGTCACCAGGAAAGTAGGCTATGAGTGAACATTTTGAAACTTTTTGATTACACCTCGTACGTTAGGTTAGGTTGGGCTAGGTTACGTTAAGCTATGGCCGCCATCTTGTGACGTCACCAGGAAAGTAGGCGATGGGTCAACATTTTGGAACTTTTTTGATCACACCTCGTTGTGACATCACCAGGAAAGTAGGCTATGGGTTAACAAATTGGAACTTTTCAATCACACCTCGTTGTGACGTCACCAGGAAAGTAGGCTATGAGTCAACATTTTGCAACTTTTTGATCACACCTCGTTGTGACATAACCAGGAAAGTAGGCTATGGGTGACGTCACCGCCGCCATCTTGTAACGTCACCACCGCCAGCTTAGCCGCCATCTTGTAACGTCATCGCCGCCGTCTTGGCCGCCCTCTTGGCCGCCATCTTGGGCGCCATCTTGGCCGCCATCTTGTGACGTCACCAGGAAAGTAGACTATCATCTAGGACCTGTACAGCCCCCCTACTCAAGTCTTTAAGCTTTGCTTGCATTTCACCGTGTGCCTCAGACAGAAGACACAAATCGTCAGCAAAATCCAGATCTTCCAGTCTATTGGTGAATCACCATTGGATACCACGTTTCGCATTTCTAGTAACATTTCGCATCGCCGCATCAATCACAATCAAGAACATGGTTGGCGACAGGATACCACCTTGGTGTACTCCTGAACATACAGATATAGGCTCGGATACACGGCCCTCATGAATGACTCTGCATGTGTACTCCCGGTATGTTTCTTGAATGAGAATAATAATCTGTGAAGGCACTCCATAGCGCTTCACTTCCTTCCACATGGCTTCTCTATTGATCGAATCGAAGGCTTTCTCTAAGTGAACAAACACTGCATAGAGGCGAGATGACCATTCCGCACACTGCTCCAGAATTATCCTCAAGGTGTTTATTTGGTCGACAAACGAACGATTTTGACGAAAACCTGCTGGTTCTCGTCGGAGCCTTCAGGTAACGGATTCTTTAATTCTGTTTAGCAAAACCCTCGTAAAGACTTTACTAGGGATTGAGAGAAGTGTAATGCCTCTCCAGTTATTACAGTTTGACATATCTTCCTTCTTTGGCAACTTCACCAGTAACCCACATCTCCAGTCCGCCGGCATTTCTCCATTTGTCCATACCTTCTCAAATAGCGGCTGCAACATATTTGCTGTGGTGTCCATATCTACCTTCATGCCTTCTGCTGGAATATTGTCAACTCATGCTGCCTTACCAATATGCAACTCTCTCAATGCTCGCTTGATTTCCTCCACTGTAGGTATGCAGGTTTTAATCCTTGAATCATGCTGGATCTCTTCTTCATCTCCTCCTACTCCCTCTTCTAGTCGATCTTCCAGGGAGCGGTTTGAAACTGCACAAAAATGTTCCTGCCATCGCTTCAGTTGATCCTCAGGGTTTGTTTAAAGGGTACCATCTTAGTTCCTGACTGGCCGGTTTCTCTGCATCTGCTTTCTTGCCAGTACTCGGGTGATTGTATTTCTTTAAGATTTCCTCTCTTCGTTGCCTCTTCTGCCTGTTTAGATAGGTCATCTATCCAATTTCCTTGATCTCTTCTAGCACTTCTCTTAACTTCCTTGTCCTTTGCAGCATATTTTGCTTGTAATTCTGCTTTTCTTGCTCGTGTCCTACATGCGTTCATTTCCTCCTTTATCTGTTTCCTTTCTCTGATGATATCCCATGTCTGTCCAGTCATCATATCTTTTTTCCGCCTATCTTTGAAACCCAGGATGTTTTCCCTTGCTTTGGTAAAGACAGATATAATCTTCACCCAATTTTCCTCAACAGTTTCATCCTCCACCTGAGCAAGTGCTTGGAATCGATTCATTAACTCTACCCTAAAGGCCTCCTTAACCTGTATGTCATCCTTTAGCTTTACCACATCATACCGGTTCATTTTCTGGTCCATCGTCTTTTTCTGTAGGTAGCCACAACAAGGTGGTGATCACTGCCGATGTCCGCACCTCTCTTATTTCTCACATCCAACAAAGAGCGCCTCCATCTCGTTTCAATCGCTACATGATCTATCTGGTTTTCTGTATTATGATCTGGTGATACCCAGGTCACTTTATGGCAATCTTTATGCGGAAATACAGTACCACCAATAATCAAATCATGGTTGGCACAGAGGTTCACAAAGAGTTGTCCACTTTCATTTCGATCTCCTAAACCATGCCTTCCCATAATATGCTCAAGTCCTTCATTTTCCTGGCCCACTTTTGCATTCAAGTCTCCTCCAACTATAATGATATCCTTCTTCTTCTGTTTCTTAACTTTACTATTTAGATGTTCATAAAACACCTGCTTATCTTCTTCCTGCGCTGCCTCTGTGGGTGCATAGCAAACAATCATCACAATGTTCCCAATATTGGACTTCAGACGTGCCACAATTATCCTTCCCGACACTGGATATCACTCTATAAGGCTCTCTTTTGCCTCCTTATCCATCATTATACCTACACCTTCACAACTTGCTCTATCACCTTCGGGTCTTCCAGAGTATATAAATGTAACTCCATCGTGGGTGGCCAGCTCCCCAAAATCTCTCCATCTTACTTCACTCAGTCTCAGGATGTTCAGACCGTAATTCTTCATACATGCCACTGCTTGCCGCAGTCTTCCGCTTTCCCGCAGAGTTCTCACATTCCATAATCCAATTTTCGTCAACCTTTTCAAGCCAAAAGTCGTCGTCTTCGGATCCATCCGGTATCTTTTCATTGATGTTTCTTTAATAAGTTGTTTTAAGGTATGCGAGTTATTAGCCCACAGTACCCGATCGTGGTGGTGGGAATGCCACCTGCGCCTCCAAGCTTGCGGTTTTCTGTTGGGGTTTTTCTCCCTTAGACTTTGAAGACCCCTCTTCACCACAAGACTGGTTTTCCTCTTTTTTACCCCAAGAGGGAGAGTTGCCTCCTCCACCAGCTTCGCCGTACCAATGGCCTCCTTCTCCGTCTCCGTTGCCGTTAAGGACTTCACCAGAGTCCCGTTAGCCATTACTTTTCAGGGTTCCACTAAGGCCTTCACAGTTACCGTAGCGGTCCTGGAAGCACAAGGTCCCAACTGTACTTCACCCTTACAGGCTATCCCCTACTTCATAATGTTGCCCGTCCCCCAGGACGTGGACGAGGGGTTGGAATTCTAGGGGACACTCCCATTTTAAACCGGCATTATTATTGGAAGTGGCAACATGTGACCTTGACGCGTTCAATAGCTTCATGTTTTGGGGCAAAGAGCTTAGTTCAGTAGTTGGCACATTGGCCGAGTAAGGTACTGTGCCCGATAATCTGGCTTTGGATTGGGTGGCCCGACACACGTCAATCCTCACCCAAAATTCGATACAACTCGAAAAGAAAAAAAAATATCTTGAATGTCCGAATCAATTTTGGCCTTAAAAAACTATGTCGGGAACGAGATTCAAGCAATCCCGGGGTCTTTATAAAGATGGATACAACTGGGGTAAAATCTCAAAATTGATCCGGTGGACACACAAGTATGACAACGAACAAGAATGGCAAAAAACTCCGCTGTTAAAATAAAACTCATCCACCATTTATTACAGAACCACACCACTAAATACATAAAATCAAACACAGAAGCCTACCTTCGCTCGGAGACTTCTCAAAATTACTCTTGATGTGCAAATAAATAAATGACGCAGAAGCAAAATTCAAATTAATGAGGACAAAAATCTCCGGGCGTCCTAATCTTTGGATACAAAATAACTTACGGAGATCAGAGCTATATCACCCTAGTATTACAACCATTAATTCAAAAAGCTATGTCACCTCTCCGTTGAATAGTCCATAAATGAGCAGGTGCATAAATATGAGAAAATATTCAAAGGAAAAATTTGTTGCCTCATTCGATCTCCTTGTAACTAAATGTAATCACCAAAATAAAAAATATATATTTATATATGGATGTCACTGGCGTTAAAGAATTCATTTTCAGACCTTTTATTCATGGATTAAATACTTTCATAATTATTTTCACTGGTTTTCGTTCAGCTGTGCCTCACTCAGAAAAATGACTGGTTGTTGGCTTTTACATTTATTACTTTACATTGTAACATCTTTATGATTCCAGATATTTATTTATTTTTTTGTTAACCACTGCATGCTCTTTACACACTTATAAATAGACCATGAACATTTAAGTAGATGGCCTCTGCCTATCTGTATTATATTTCAACTGACAATTGCCTCAAAATTTCACATACTTGAACCTATCACGTAACATTAATTATAATCATTTATTTCATTCACCTTGCTATAGCGAGAACCTTTAGTTTCATCATAACTTCGTATTAGGCAACCCTACTATTTTATCAATGCAGTTTCATTATTTACACAACCTTGTATCAGTTACCTACCAAACGCATCTCCTCATGTTAGCATGTAAAGGGAAACCTCAGTGACGTGTGAGTGTTTAGTATAAATATCATGAAGTGTGCACAAAAAGTGGCCCCGTAAGTGTAAATGTTCCCCATGTAATTTAAGCCTGTTCAAACCATAAATTGTCATCCAGGTTGCACCAATTCAAAGAACACAGCGACGTAACACGCTGAAAGAACCCTGTACTCTGATTATATTTTAAAGCATCCATATATATTTTTTATTTTAAGTCCTAAATATGACTAATAATCTCTCGAACGAAAACTTAAAATTTACTGCCCTAATAATCTTGTCATGATATCGCATTTTATCTTTTTGATTAACTTCTATTTAGATTTAAGCCCATCTGTCCAAATCTTAGTAACCACTACACATTAACCACTACTTAAGAATTAACATGGTTTTCAGTACCTTTCGACCACCTCAGTCTTGGTTCCGCTGACACGTTTCCTGAGGGTTTGAGTCCACGTTCTTCCCATTGAACATCCTCCCCTCTCGTCCTGGATCCAGCTCGCGACCCTCTGGGTGTCCATGGTCCTGGCTCGCCTTCGTTTCCACGTCATCATAACAGCTTCCACATATCTAGATTTAGCTGGTCATCTCTTCGCTCGTAAAGTTCTTGTCACAAAGCTCGCACTGGTCTGTACTGATAGCCTTTACGTCCGTCCAATACATCGCTGCAATCTTCATGTCGAATATGCCAAGTAATATCAACTTATGGCCGTGATAATAACTCTATAACGGCACAGGTTATATCGTACGCATATACACCAGCCTGCACTCATAAGAGATTACGTCCGTCCTTGGCCTTGAATGTCGCTCTATATTTGGACTACACTCAGTTTATCTCTCATAGTTCACTGACCCTGGATACTCATTTATCTGCTCGTCAAACAAAAGCACATCGCTTCGTTCGTATGTTCTGGGCGTCAATTATATCGCGCACAGCCCATGCAGTCCCGTACCTAGTAAAAGCTTAAGACACCACGTGTGTCTGCTCGCACTTCGTCGTACTAATGACTAGTGTCCCACAACATAATGCATTATGATCTGCGTTATAATATCACCTCGCCACATTCGGCTTTATTATTCGTTAATACAGAGGTGTCTACGCAAGAAATAATACTGAGTCTTTCAGCTATGTTCCAAAAACTGTCGGAATATCGCACTGGTTCCAAGTTGCCACGGTACGACTGCTACTACACACTTGTTTGTAACTTCAGCGTGCGGCGACACAAAAATAAAGTGAACTGCGGTGTATGACGATGTAAAAGAAAGTGAACTTCGTTGTACGGTGATAGAAAAGAAAGAGAACTTCGTTGTACGCCGATGCAAAATAAAAGTGAACTTCGTTGTATGGTGATAGAAAAGAAAAGTGACCCGCTTCTCCGGCGTGACCTTCCCACCTTGACTTTTCCTGGAGCTCATCAGCGCCCTCTACGCTTCTGGAACCTTCGCCTAGTCATGCTGTCGACTATGTCCATGATGTAAAAACATCAACCTGAGGTTACTTCCGCTTGCTTTCTTCCTCCTGCTGTGCGACGTTGCCAGAGCTCTCAAAACCATGCGATATCGATTACAAATCCCCCTCAACCAGGAATAATAATAAGCGTGAAACATCTCGATTATTATTATTCTGTTGGGTTAACAATGTACTTCTTCAATAAGTTCTCCATATCGCATGCTTACTGTCTCTTGTGGTACCTTTTAAGACTAGCTGCATTGAATTTGGCTATAACTCTCTCAGTTGCATCTTCTTCTGTTGTATTCTCCTCCTGAAACGGTAGCTCCATCCATTCTTCACTCATTCTACTTTCTTCTTCGTCTTGGTCTTCATATCTCCTATCATCAGTAATGCTGTGGATAGCTTGAATTTGGACTGTCATGACATCTGGGCGTAAATCATTATTAGTGGGCAAAAAATCGTTATTACTGCCTGTGAATCCCTGTTCAAACTGTGCATTTCCTTCTTGTCTGCTTTTCTTTCCTGATTTGACACCACTGGTGCCTGGTTTCGATTCCTCATGCTGTTTTGCCTGAGATTCTTCTTCTTGTTCCTTTTCCCTCAATTGTTCAATGTGTCTCTGGCTTTCTTGGTGACGTTCTTCTAATGATGGCCTATAATTTTGCCTTTTTTGATTCCCATATATCGGGTAGTTATTGTATGGTCTCCGATCACGTGACCACGATTCCCTCCCTCTATATTATGACCTTCCGTAGTCCCTCTGATTAACTCGTCCACTTCTATGCTGATAATATGGCCTCCGGCCATATGGCTTTCCTTGATTCCTGTATCTGTTTAAGCCATTTCCTTCATCCCTTCCATCTCTATCGTTCCTTCCATAACTTCGCTGAGGTTCCGTCTGCGCCATACGATCCATTACCACCATATTTGCCTCTCTCTGTTCTGTCCTTGGACTACGAGGTTCTGTCATCTTGCTCGTGTGGTCTAGTTTCCTCAAAATCTCGTCACACACCTCGAGTCTAATTGCACCCGATGCAATTAATACACGCTGGACTTCTACCGGATATTGCTGTATTATGGCATGCACCAAATCCTGCTCCTCCAACGGTGGATCCAAAAATTGTAGCCTGGCTATCTGATTCGTGAAATACCCAGCGTATTGTGTTGGCCTGGTAGTCGCGTATTTCTTTGAGTATAATTCAGGCCTTATACTTTGTTGATCTTCTGAGGACCAAAATCTCTTCAGGAAAGCGCTTGCAAAGTCTTCGTACCCTCTAAACTGATTCCTAAAAGCTCCCATCCAGTTTAGCGGTTGACCTTCAAGAGCTCTTTCTATTACCCTCATTTCTCTCTCTTTAGGAACCCTATGTTCATCCATGCATTCCTTCAGGTCCCTCAGGAATTCTATGGGTGTAATGCCAGTCAAATTTGAATTTTTTTGGGCGGTCATCCTGATTCCTAATGATGGTAATCGGTTGAGTTGAGCTGTAACTGAATGGTGTGAATGTTGTTCCTGTCGGACTTGGTTCCTTGTTTTCATCTATCGATTTTGCTTCTTCCGTCTTTCCTTCTAATTCAACAATTCCCTTTAACTGTCCTCCGTGAATAATACTCATTTTATCTTGTACTGTCGAAACCGCTGTAGCAATCTGTGTTTTAATTTCTTCGTTTAACTCTAATTTCATTTCCCCCATCTGACTCCTAAGACTTTCCATCTTGCATTCCTGCTTTATGGTGAATTCAGACATTTTATCGGTCATGCTCCTGGTATCTTTCGCTAATCTCTGCTGTACTGCTTTCGCCTCTTCCTTTAACACTAAAACTCTGCGTTAATTGATTTATCCCTTTCTTCCATCTTGGCGGTCAATGCCTCCACGCTTCGATCCATTTTCTCTTGAACGGTTTTCTCCAATGATTTCAACTGTGTCCCATATTACTTTCAATTTCGACCTTATCCCTCTTAATTTGTTCTTTTAAATCCGTCATTTCGGCTTGAGCCTTCTCCATGTACTGTTTCATATCGAATTGGTGCTCCTTAAATAATTCCAATCCTCCTTGCAAATCCCCTGACTGAATTCCAAGATTTTTTTTAAAACCTTCGAATTTAGTGTCTAAATCTTTGAATTTGGTGTCGAAACCTTTAAATTGAGTGTCTAAACCTTCAAATTTAGTGTCTAAATCTTTGAATTTGGTGTCGAAACCTTTAAATTGAGTGTCTAAACCTTCAAATTTAGTGTCTGAATCTTTGAATTTGGTGTCGAAACCTTTAAATTGAGTGTCTAAACCTTCAAATTTAGTGTCTAAATCTTTGAATTTTGTGTTGAAACCTTTAAATTGAGTGTCTAGACCTTCAAATTTAGTGTTTATTCCTTCCTGCATCTTAATCAACTGTCTATCCAACCCATCTAGATTAGTGTTCATACCACATTCATAGTCTTTCCATTGAGTCTTCAAACCTTCCTCCATATTCTTTTCACTTTTAGTTAACTCCTTTAGCTTCTCCCCTAGCTGTCCCATCAATCCCTTAATTTCATCAAATTCTCCGATATTTCACAACAAATAAACATGGAAGCTGTTACAACTAGTGACTAACTTAGACTAAGGACTAGTGGTTACTTCAATTTGGCAGTGGAATCGAAATCTAATATCATGTGGAAATAATAAATGTGGATGGTATCGCTTAAACACAGCGATCTAACGTTACTGAATCGCTTCGTTCTATGTCATTCAAACACACACAAAAAAAATCCTACAAAGTGAACTTTAACAGACTGACAGACATATCGCGCAATAAAATGGGGTACCAGCACTCAATTGGTTTTCTCTCCATTCCATTTGTGCCACATGGCCGTCCACCATCTTGTCACTCTCCTCTGGTGTTCCAATTTTTTCGAGTTCAAAATGTCGGCTATACCACTGCGTGGTACAATATTCCCAGTTCGAGGCCCTACGTTGGGCGCCATCTTGTAGTGCCCGATAATCTGGCTTTGGATTGGGTGGCCCGACACACGTCAATCCTCACCCAAAATTCGGTACAACTCGAAAAGAAAGAAAAATCTTGAATGTCCGAATCGATTTTGGCCTTAAAAAACTATGTCGGGAACGAGATTCAAGCAATCCCGGGGTCTTTATAAAGATGGATACAACTGGGGTAAAATCTCAAAATTGATCCGGTGGACACACAAGTATGACAACGAACAAGAATGGCAAAAAAAACTCCGCTGTTAAAATAAAACTCATCCACCATTTATTACAGAACCACACCACTAAATACATAAAATCAAACACAGAAGCCTACCTTCGCTCGGAGACTTCTCAAAATTACTCTTGATGTGCAAATAAATAAATGACGCAGAAGCAAAATTCAAATTAATGAGGACAAAAATCTCCGGGCGTCCTAATCTTTGGATACAAAATAACTTACGGAGATCAGAGCTATATCACCCTAGTATTACAACCATTAATTCAAAATGCTATGTGTTAGGCCCCTTAAAACAACAATTATCATCATCATCATCAAAATGCTATGTCACCTCTCCGTTGAATAGTCCATAAATGAGCAGGTGCATAAATATGAGAAAATATTCAAAGGAAAAATTTGTTGCCTCATTCGATCTCCTTCTAACTAAATGTAATCACCAAAATAAAAAAAATTATATATGGATGTCACTGGCGTTAAAGAATTCATTTTCAGACCTTTTATTCATGGATTAAATACTTTCATTATTTTTTTCACTGGTTTTCGTTCAGCTGTGCCTCACTCAGAAAAATGACTGGTTGTTGGCTTTTACATTTATTACTTTACATTGTAACATCTTTATGATTCCAGATATTTATTTATTTTTTGTTAACCACTGCATACTCTTTACACATTTATAAATAGACCATGAACATTTAAGTAGATGGCCTCTGCCTATCTGTATTATTTTTCAACTGACAATTGCCTCAAAATTTCACATACTTGAACCTATCACGTAACATTAATTATAATCATTTATTTTATTCACCTTGCTATAGCGAGAACCTTTAGTTTCATCATAACTTTGTATTAGGCAACCCTACTATTTTATCAAGGCAGTTTCATTATTTACACAACCTTGTATCAGTTACCTACCAAACGCATCTCCTCATGTTAGCATGTAAAGGGAAACCTCAGTGACGTGCGAGTGTTTAGTATAAATACCATAATGTGCGCACAAAAAGTGGCCCCTTAAGTGTAAATGTTCCCCCTGTAATTTAAGCCTGTTCAAACCATAAATTGTTATCCAGGCTGCACCAATTCAAAGAACACAGCGACGTAACACGCTGAAAGAACCCTGTACTCAGATTATATTTTAAAGCATCCATATATATATATTATTTTAAATCCTAAATATGACTAATAATCTCTCGAACGAAAACTTAAAATTTACTGCCCTAATAATCTTGTCATGATATCGCATTTTATCTTTTTGATTAACTTCTATTTCGATTTAAGCCCATCTGTCCAAATCTTAGTAACCACTACCCATTAACCACTACTTAAGAATTAACATGGTTTTCTGTACCTTTCGACCACCTCAGTCTTGGTTCCGCTACACGTTTCCTGGGGGTTTGGGTCCACGTTCTTCCCATTGAACATCCTCCCCTCTCGTCCTGGATCCAGCTCGCGACCCTCTGGGTGTCCATGGTCCTGGCTCGCCTTCGTTTCCACATCATCATAACAGCTTCCACATTTCTATATTTAGCTGGTCATCTCTTCGCTCGTAAAGTTCTTGTCACAAAACACGCACTGGTCTGTACTGATAGCCTTTATGTCCGTCCAATACATCGCTGCAATCTTCATGTCGAATATGCCTTGTAATATCAACTTATGGCCGTGATAATAACTCATTAACGGCACAGGTTATATCGTACGCATATACACCAGCCTGCACTCATAAGAGATTACGTCCGTCCTTGGCCTTGATTGTCGCTCTATATTTGGACTACACTCAGTTTATCTCTCATAGTTCACTGACCCTGGATACTCATTTGTCTGCTCGTCAAACAAAAGCACATCGCTTCGTTCATATGTTCTGGGCGTCAATTATATCGCGCACGGCCCATGCAGTCCCGTACCTAGTAAAAGCTTAAGACACCACGTGTGTCTGCTCGCACTTCGTCGTACTAATGACTAGTGTCCCTCAACATAATGCATTATGATCTGCGTTATAATATCACCTCGCCACATTCGGCTTTAGTATTCGTTAATACAGAGGTGTCTACGCAAGAAATAATACTGAGTCTTTCACCTAAGTTCCAATAACTGTCGGAATACCGCACTGGTTCCAAGTTGCCACGGTACGACTGCTACTACACACTTGTTTGTAACTTCAGCGTGCGGCGACACAAAAATAAAGTGAACTGCGGTGTATGACGATGCAAAAGAAAGTGAACTTCGTTGTACGGTGATAGAAAAGATAGAGAACTTCGTTGTACGCCGATGAAAAATAAAAGTGAACTTCGTTGTACGGTGATAAAAAAGAAAAGTGACCCGCTTCTCCGGCGTGACCTTCCCACCTTGACTTTTCCTGGAGCTCATCAGCGCCCTCGACGCTTCTGGAACCTTCGCCTAGTCATGCTGTCGACTATGTCCATGACGTAAAAACATCAACCTGAGGTTACTTCCGCTTGCTTTCTTCCTCCTGCTATGCGACGTTGCCAGAGATCTCAAAACCATGCGATATCGGTTACAGTACTCTGTGGAGAGTTGTGACGAAGCCTGAAAGACCCCACGCGAGTAATTTCGTATGAAAATCAAACAAGGAAATATTTTCAACATTCTTGCATTAATTGGTCATAACAATTTTTATTTTTCGTTCTGATGGTGAGAGCAAGTACCTAAATCTGTCTGTAAAGTTTGGGATTTGTTGGTATACATAATATAACCATAAACGACGCTTCTGCTTTGAGATTATGAGTGAGATGGACGCTCGTTGTTTTCTACCATCTCTTCAATATAGTTTGTATCAATGCATTAGTTGTGTGGAAATTTAATTCCAACAACGAGAAAAACATGCAAAGGAGAGTATTTCTGAAAAAGCTGGCGACAGAACTCGTTAAACTTTGGCTGTTGGCTGGGGCGGCTCCTGATTAATATTCTAGGGTGGGCCAGATGATACTATTGTTGTTTCATATTAAATATTGTTTTTATTTGGCATTCATTGTTGCCAATATTTCCATTATCATAATTCCACACAACAAAACATTTGAAACAAGTTTAAATAAATAGTTCATGCGTTAAAAACTGTACTCACATGGCTCCTTATTTGTAAATATATTCTCTCCTGTGCTTGGATGAAGAAAATTTATCTATCAGCTTGGTTGATGAGGTCCTATTTCTTAAATTTCTAACTTTTTGTTGAGAGCTATAGAAGAAAATATATTTGTTAATAAAAATTCCACTTTATTTTTCTATGTCGCATACAATCATACCGAGCCACAAAAGTTAAAAACACATAAATTTATAGAAATTAACTTCATCCACTGAACTCACTAACACACATGTACTGCACTTGGAACATCAGACAAATGAAAATGTATAAACATATTTTTGTCTAATGTCAGCAAGGTGCAAACAATGGCTAAATACCCGTTTAAAGGCGTGGGGTGGTTTGGACCCTTCTCCCGCAGTCTGGTTTAACAGAGACAGAAGCAGGAAGTGAAATTGAGAGATCTTCTAATTCACTTCAAAGCAACGCTATGGGCCCAATCTGCTGGCCCTTGAAGAGAGAGAAAATTCCCTTCATAGCACTGAAGAATTCGCGTGCAAGGCAGTGCTATGTCCACTGTTTCCTCACCCGGCCCATTGAGCCATATACTTTACATCATACTTACACCACACTCCAATTATGCTAAGAAAATATATGGCAAATCGGTCACTTCAAGAAATCATAATCTACTACTACATAATGAAAAGGTCGTCCTACTACCTTGTGATGAATCTGGTCGAATGCATATGTTGGGAAATATTCGTCAGCCTCCTTTCCATACGATACTGCGGTTCAACATGTCCATCTACACGTCCTGGTCTCGAACTGGAATAGTCATCTCATGCTACTCGTTCCCTCCTGGATTGTAGACAGCATCTCTCATCTAACCGGTCTCCCGTAATCCAGTTTGTAGACACCATCTCTCTTGGTAGTAGACTCTCGTCTCGTAATAGCATTTCATTTCTGAAGTATTGCTGTAGTTTAACCATACTTCCTCCAAAGATTTTGAGTGAGTTGATTCTCGTGTTTTTTAGGCGTTGCTGGTTACTCAACAGACGTCGCAGATTACTCATGATGATTCGTATAGGCGTCATTGATCACTCATGATGATTCTCATAGGCGTCCCTGTTTACTCATGATGATTCTCACTTAACTCTGCATGTTATGTTCCACGTTCCATTTAGCCAAACATGACTGTTGATTCTGTTCATTGTATAGATATTCCTCCTGACTTCATAATTGATAACATCGTAGATAGTTGTGGTTAAAAGTCAGCATTGAAATGCTTTTCCATTTGAAGAATAATGTAGTTAAAATTCCATTATAGACGTTGATATCATTAACATTCTCACAATTGTATGTTATAATACATTTCCACTGTAACACAGAATTATAAAGTACTGTAACTTGTACATTCACGTAACTTCAATATTGGGAACAGTTTATAGACACGAAGTGTCTCGCTCAAAGATGACAGAACATCAAATATCACTGCGATGTGTCTGGTTATCGAACCCAAGAACATCTAATGGTTTGCGAAGTGTTTGGTTCGTAAACGTAAGAACATCTGATCGCTTTGCTGTGTATACATGCTTGAGCTAGACTCTCCTACCCCCACTCTGCCGTGTATATATCGATGCATATCGCTGTAAAACGTACAATTACTTCTAGCGTCAACTACAGTATCATAAATGAAGGAAATCCATTTATAATAACGACCTCAAGTATACGAATTAATTTCAGGTACACAACACTCTATGAAGTCAGTCCTGCATTCCTCAGAATGTATACACATGTCGCTTCAATCGTGAATCTCGATATAAAAATCAGACTGTTGAGAGTTATGTAACCTCGGTTCAACTGTATGCCTGCCGAGTGCGTAACCTTGGCCTTGAAATAAACAGGGTTTTGGAACAAATGTGAGCCGCTCACCCTTCTTACAGCAGCAGCTGGTCGTGATGTAAGAAATATCTCATAAAAATACAAGCTGGCAGTATACTAGGGCTAGAGAAAGCTAGAGTTACTAAAAGCAAAGCCACTGTCAGCGAAGAGGTTAGGGGTAAAAAATAACTAAACTGGAATATTACAAGCGTAAATATAGAGGGTTTTTTCAATAAGAGAGGAAATGATGTAGTTTTTACCCTAATAGAGGATATGCAGATTGTAGGATTTGTTGAGAGTTGGCTCCCTGCAGTTTGCGAGGTTAAAATAGATGGCTTCAATATATATACAAAACCTAAGAATAGGAAAGCTCGTACCGGTAGGTTCCCGGGGGGGGGTTGTTGTTGTTGTTTTAATTAAAGAAGAGGTGAGGGAATTATCAGAATTTATTAGTTCAGAACTGGAAGAAGTAGTGTGGGTAAATGCAGATATTAGGGGGAAGGGGAAAGGAACGGTATGTTTTGGCTTTTTTCTACAACCCTCTGGAGAATTCTCCGTATGCAAGAGAAAGCTTTTTCGATGAGTTAGCTATTGAAATAAACTGAATTCAAAATATGTATGAAGATACAGGGATTGTGCTTTTAGGGGACTTCAATGCGAGGGTTGCTGACAATCCCCTTTACAGCAAGGGGGTTGTCGAGGCCGCATGTGGGAATAGGCACAGCCAAGACAGAGAATGCAACAAGAACGGAGAAAAGATTTTGGAACTATGTGGTGCAGAAGAGTTATATATACTAAATGGTGTCTGTGTGGGGGATTAAGGAGGTAACTTGACATTTATAACAGAGAATGGAGGAAGTGTAATAGACTTAGCAATATGTTCCAGAGGAGCACTAGCCCAAATTAAGAGGTTCACTGTTGAAAAATGGGGGTAATCACACCCCCTACCAATTGTCGTCAATATGCAGGGAGCGGTGACAAAATTAAAAGGGAATCCACAAGTTAAAGCTAAAGAGAGAAAAGTAAATAGATTCAGATGGAGGGAGGAAAACTGCAGAGAGTTCCTGATCTACTTCCAGGGAGAAAATTTTGAGCTGATAAAGGTAGGAATAAGTTTAATGATCAGTAATGATCAAATTGAAGGGATAATACGTACGATTGAGAATGCAATTATGATGGCCGGGCGGAAAATGTGCGTGAAGGCTAGGAGAAAGGTAGGGAGAATTAAAGGATGGTACGATGAATCTTGTAGAAGGAAGAAAACCGAAGTTATTAGGGCACTGAAGTTATACAAGAGAGGAGGGGATGACACGATGAGAGTAGAATTTTGTCGCCTAAGGAAAGAATATAGGAAACTGCTCAGCAAAACGAATGAATGGCAGGGTAAGGGAGCAACAGCACTAAATAAGGATTCTAATGCTAACGACTGTAGGAAAGTGTGGAGCAGGATAAATTCTTACTGTAGGGGGCACAGAAGTGGTGGTAGGTGATCTATTAGTGATGAAGTATGGATTACATATTGTGAGAATCTGTTAAATGCTTACGATAATTGGAGGAAGAGAGATGAGTTTGGCGTCCCGAGGGGGCTGGAGGCCGATCTGCCTATGCTGGACCAAGTCATATCGGTAGATGAAATTAAGGAGGTAATGGCAAAAAGTAAAGGAGGGAAGTCAGGTGCTATTTCAGGGATAACAAACGAATTTTGGCAAGAGTTGAGTAAGAAAAAGTTCATGATAGAAAGCTTGGTAAAAATCTTTAACAAGATTTTTGAAGGAGGTAGATTTCCGAGGGCGTGGCAGGAGGGAATAATTTGTCCAATATATAAGAAACGTGGGGACAAACTAGACCCAGGCAAATATAGAGGCATAACTTTGCTTGATAATTTGAGCAAAATGTACACCGGGGTCTTATCCAAGCGTTTAATAGCATGGGCAGAGAGCTGTTCGGTGTTCTCAAGACTCCAGACAGGGTTCAGAAAAGGGATGAGGACCAGTGACAATATAATGGTGGTGAGAACGGTGATGGACAAGTACATAAGAAGGAAAAGAGTTAAGCTGTATATCACAGCTATTGATTTGGAGAAGGCGTTTGATTCAGTGAGCAGGGGAGCTGTCATGGCTAAACTGGGGAAATGAGGGTGTCACATAAAATGATAAGAGCAATTGAGAATGTGTATTCCGAAGTGAAATGTGCAATTAAAACTAAAGATGATGTAGATGTAGGAGAGATAAAGTCTAATATAGGATTAAAACAGGTATGCAAATTATCACCGGTGCTTTTTTGTGCTATTTATCAACGATATTTTCGATTCAAAGGGCTTTGAGTAACGGTCCAACCCATGCCTGGACAATTATGATATCCCGGGTCTAGCGTTTGCTGATGACATCCTTCTGCTCGCTCTAACACCCTATAATATGCAACATAGTATTGACGAGATTGTGAAATACTCTGAGGACTGGAACTTAAAAATTAACCCGAGTAAGACCAACGTTATTGTGTGCAAAAAGGGAGTTAAACTGGCTAAGAATGAAAAATTTACACCGGGGTCTCGGTCACAGTTAGAGACAGTGAAGAAACTTGAGTATCTAGGGACGATAATGGCGAGTAATGGAAAATGGACCGAAAAAATTAAAAGGGCAAAATCGGAAGGGCTAGCAGCATTGGCGAGTGTTAATGTGTTAGAGCGTAAGTTACCGAATCTTGACGACAAAGTGTATAAGAATGTGTTTAACGCACTCATCGTTTCAAGAGCACTTTATGGAGTGGAAGTATGGGGTTTAGAGGAAGGAACGACAACCCCGGACGGTATTGTAAGTAGGTTTGCCAAGATCATTTTGGGGCTACCTAGTTGCACAGCGAATTGTGGAGCGAGGATGTTGTGTGAGGATGTAAGCATTAGACAACATATCATAAAAAGGGTCATAAAGTCTTGGATTCGTTTAAAAGCAGGTGGGGGGGGGGGAAATGATAAAGGTAGCCTACCTGCACCAAATGAAGCATCAGCAAGAGGGCTACTGGGTGGACGGGGTAAGAAGTGTACTGGAAAGATTAGGAATGGGTTATCTATAGGATAGGGACTTACGAAGAGAGGAAGGTAGGGTGTGTATATAAGTGTGCAGAAGGGTTAATGACGTAGAGTTGCAGGTGCTAGGAGAAGAGTGCACCAACAGGAGAACCTTAACGGAGTTCTGCGAAATAAGGAACTTTATGAGCATAAAGCCTCAATGTCCAATGAAAAGAGAAATCAGAGTGATAATTTGGTGGTTAATTGGGGTGTATAAGAACAAAGCGTTGAGAGAAGCAGGAAAAGATGACCTTTGCCTGTTTTGTGGGAAGGTTATGGGTGCAGCGCACCTGATCAGGGAATACAAGGAGATTAAAACGATAAGAGCAAAGTTTGTAGACAAATCAGATCCAAACAGAATAGAAAATGAAAATGAGTATCACACTTTAATAAAATTACTAAAAAGGGAATGGGGGAAGGCAGGTCAATTAGCAAAATATTTTAATACCATCAGGGCAATGTGGAATAAGAAAGCGTCGGATGAGATTCAGAACAAAGATGCATGTGAATTAAGCATACAAGTACAGGAGAGGGCTTCCTAAGCTATAACTCTTGTTAAAGCCTGGGAGAGCCTATCTGTATTAACTAGGTATACTATCACTACAGTACATCCATATATTGCTGTCTGTAGATTTTTCCGTTCTGAATCCATGCTGTGAGTTTGATGATCTTTTTTTTTTCCCCTTACGACAAAACTTATCAGTCTCTTACAGTCAGTAAGGGCTCGATAGGAAAAAAAGTAAAATTTTCTGTGATGTATATGCGGAACACGCCATATTCAGGTAGCTCAAATGTGTCTCCCATGGAGAACTGTCAAAAATGAAGAACACTGTGTCTTATGATCAAGAAAGAACTTTGTGTAGTCTCCATTAGAAAAGTTCTCCAGTGATATTTTGAATGAAGATAACTACTGCAAAAGCATTTTTAAGTTTTTGAAAAAATCTAGGAAGCTATTAAATGCCGTATGGACATTTGGTTTATTTATCTAATGCCATATTGTAAATTTATGTAATCGATGTATTTATTGTCTGTATGTCATGATATGACTCTCTGAGTTAAAGTGACAATTAACAAGTAGATTTGGTTTAAATAAACAGATTTGGGCCTTTTCCCAAACATCTCCATCTAAAAATACAAACATCACGTCTCCGTGCGTATTGTCAATACATCCACTCTAATTTCAACTGCAAAATACTGGTACAGTACTGCCCCCGTAAATTGAATTATACTGAGACCACGGTGGCTGTATTGGCATATGTGAATATAGTTATGGCCGTCATAGTTGTGACGTGCATATTCATGACGTAGGCGTGGATGACGCAACGCTCGAGCAAGTAGGCTGGCTGAGCTTAGATTCTTGCTGACGTCACGATTTTGTTCGAGAAGGATCTTAGATTTACGACGCAGTCGCAGGGAAGCAAGTAAACGTGCTGAGGAAGAAGTTACGCTATTGGAGGAGAGGCTCGAACCAATGAATGATAGCTTGGAGGGAGACGGAGATTACTGAAACTATCATATTTAATAACTTTTGGCATGCAGAATTGTGGAAAACTATTCTCAGTTATGGCATTGATTTGGAATTTTGAAGAAATTAATTATATGTTTTTGAAATCTGAAAATCCGTCAAGAATAGCCAATGTTGGAACTTCGAGTAATGATGGAAGAAAAAGCTATGGTAGGGATGGATACGCCCCTTCAAAGTTGATAAAAGGCCTTGCACAGCAGAGAGGAGCTTCTCACTTCGTGGTTTTATTCTGACTTCATAGTCTGACTTCGTGTTCTGATAGAACAAGCATATCGTCATAAGCAAGCGTGGCAGAGTCCACCTCATCGAACAGTATTGGGTATCCAGCAGTGCAATTTTACTGTTACTAAAACTAGGCGAAGTTGGAGCGCACACATAAACGATTCTACAAGTTTATCTATCAAGAATTAGCTACTGCATTTATACTAATTCAATAGTGCATTACAATATTGAGGCGTGTGCGAAAGTTGAACTTTTTCATTATAATACTTCAGAAGATATTCGCATTTAAAGACTGCAGAGAAAAGTGTTTTTCTCGAATCCTGAGAAGCACTTTTACTACCACATTCTACGCTACGGCAGACACGTGTATTGCAACCGTGATACTGAAGATTACATTTGGTGATACAACGCTACATTCTACAATGGAACTATACAGTCTGGCAGTACTTTCGACTAACATTATAATGGAAGTGGAGATGGAAGACTAAAACTTTAATGCAATTGGGACATACATCAGTAGTGTGAAGTAGCAACATGGAGCTTCGATAATCGTCATTCTACAAAGACGAGCATGTAGTGAACATTCAGCTACACTCATGCATCGTAATCCATCGCTGAATTACATCAAATGGCAGTGGAAATAAATTCATACTCCACAATTATGAACATTTCAGCGGAAATATTTGCAATGAACTTCATGGCTGATTTCTACAAGAACTTCAGAGAACTTTCAAGAGTGGCAAGGGTTTTTCCCAGCACACAAAGAAGAGTTTTGCCAGAAGGATGTCTATCGTCTACACGGAGCAGTGCGATTTCCGGAGGAGGAAGCTGTTCTATTCTCCGAGGGCGCAGGTTCCAGGTTCGAGGTCGGTGCACATCTATCCTGTGGTGAAATGGAACCAGCAGCAGTCTTCTTTGAAATTTTCTTCTAGAACTTCAATCCAACAGATAAGGTAGCCGTGAACGTTTCTTGATTTATTTGAGCCATTTTAGTGAGATCTGAGCAACTATCTTTCCCATATTTTCTGTCATATATTTGATTGCCCCATATTCTTTTGCTAGATGTTTCTGTACTCTGTACACTTTGCAGCTTTATGCCATTTTCTTCGATTTATTGAGACATTATTATGTCATTTGCATATTTAAACATTTTGGATCAGTTTATACTGAAGTTAAATATTCTTTCGAGAATTTGAATTTTTCTTGTAGTCTCGATTTGACTGTAAAGTTAACGATTTTCTATGGCAAGTTTGAATTCAGACAGCGTGTCGTTTTATTAAAGTAATTCTTTTCAGTAAATTACTTTGACCAATTTTCTGTCATCCTCAAGAAAGAAGAATGATTAAAAGATTTTAGAGCGTTAAAATCTACTACTTTATCGACGATCTTGGAAATACTAGTCGTTTTTATGAACATGATTGAAACACAGACATTTTTAGTCAATTCTGAAATACCATTGCATTATAGACAATTTTATGAAATATGAACTTTGAATACGATTTATTCAGTACACTATAGTAATGAACATTTGATAGGAGATTTTCTCAATTCTAGATTGAAACAATAATATTTGCATTTTCTAGTCTATTTGCATTCTATTCGACTATTTCTGCAGTTAAATGAATTTTGCTTGAATATAGTATTTTTATACTGCAATAATTATGATGAGATTAATTCATTTTGATAGACCAGGGAGGTGTGTCTTATCGTATTTGCTATTAAATTTATTTGTGACTGGCAAATTTTTACTTCATATCGCTTCATGAATGAAACCCACGAAGGATAAATATAATAACAGTTTTCGATACAATTGATGAATATAAGAATTTTTAAAGAGGAACTATGGATGTATAATCGTTAGTTCAGTGGACGTGTAAAAGTCGCTGATGAATAATGCCCTTTAATAAGTGAAGGAGGTTCCCACAGTAATATTGATGATGATGATGAATTTATAAGTGGAGGTTTTTTGTGTGTATTGTGGAAGATTTTGATGCCATATATAATGAGATAGATGATGAATTATGGGCCAATTTTGTGCGTTTGTGCGAGGTATGTTTCCGCTGAATTGTATTGTTCAGGTCCATTGAAAATTATTCATGTGAAGTTACTGTTAAAATTAACAAGAGTGATAAATTGATTGAATTATAGATTTTGAATATAGGTTACCGTCACAAATAATAATTATTAAATCTTATTAAACCTGAATCTAAAATTTAAATATAAGTAACCTTCATCGGTCAATTATATTACCACGATTTAAGAAAATATCAACCGGATAAACGTGTGGTTAATGTATTTCAAATATAAATAAAATATAAATAATGTAAATAACTATGTAAATATCTATAATAATAATTTGAAACAAACGGGATTAATAGAGGCGTGTAAAAATTTTTCAATTGTCGTTTGACTAAGTTATGATCAATCTAAATGTTATAAATAATTATTGAACACTATGATATAACATTATGCGTTTTGCTATTAACATTTAAACAACGCTAGTTCGATAATTGGAATAAACATTTAAATAAGATTTGAGTTTAACAGAGTAATCCATTGCAATGTGAACGGAACTTGTATAATATTTGAGTTGAGATGTGAGCATTTAAATTGTTTTGAATGTGAGCTAGACTCTGCGTTGGCCAGCATATGGTGACACTGGTTAGGCAGCTGCGTCCATTTGACGAAGCAAGTATGCAACACTGCATAGGTTGTATTGCAGGTGGCCAGATAACTGAATGATGGAGGTCAAGGTCAACTACTTAGCGGCCTTGCGGTTATTAATAAATGTGTGTCAATGAATTAAATTATGAAGTTCATGAACAAGGAAACAAATGCTATATGTCTCGTCCCAGCTCCCTTATCCATTCCAATGTGCATTGTTGTTATTATTACGTTCTTTTGAGCTAGAGAAAGCTGAATTTTTGTATGTGAAGTCTACAGTCCTACAGGAGGACATGGTTGCATTGACAATGGCTTCAGACAGCCATAACTATTCTGTTGTTAAATTTTGTTAAAATATTTTTTTTCTTTATGTGAAATAAATTATTGTGCAGTTTAAATTTTCCGGTCTCCGACTTGGTTCATTTTAAATATCGTGGTGGAGGTTATTGTGAGGGCATACTATTAAGTGATCCAGTTGAAAACCCAGACCCGAGATTAAATTGAATAGGTAAGTAAAAGGTAAGTATGAACCCCCGTATATTTTGGTGTGTTCCACAATAATTTCAAGTTAACTACTGTGCTCTAATCTCGGTAGTATCTGTCAGTGCCATTTTCATTGATGTAGCTGTGCCGGTGCAATCGATTATTGGCAATCCGATTGAGGGGGCGGATTTCTGACAGCCTACTATCCGGATTATCGGGGACAGTATGATTGGCGCCCAACGTGGGGCTCGAATAACATTGGATTACCAAGTTATCGATGTCAATGGGATTGTGAAGACTCAAATAAAGAGGTTGATTCTTTGTTAGATGTCTTGGCCAATTGTAGAATTTGAGAGTGCGATTATATAGGGATTAAATGTTGTGTTGTATTAGGAAAATTACACTCAGAAAAGATCAGATCTTATACAACCTGCGAGAGGTTAAATAGGCTGGAAACTTAGAAAAATCGCCTATGATCTGGAGTCTTATTTTATTTGACCGGCTTATGACATGTTTAGTCATATTAAAGATAAAATTAAACTGTTTGGATTGTAAATGTAAATTATTTGTGTTAGGATATTTAAAATGAACCAAAGAAATTTGAACATGTGCTTGAGTTTATTTCAACATAGGGTGATTATGAAGTTAGTGATAAGCTAATTATAAGTTAGATTTAAGACAGGAAATTGCTCAAACTTTATATATGGTGAAAGGCGTTGCTCAGATGTTGTTATCTTGCTCTATTTGATGTATGTCCCTAACGCAGTCTATTATTGAAATATTATTGAGATGGCAGATGAGAGTATGAGAAAGATGTTGGAGGAGATGACCAACAGTTTGAAAGCTAGCATGAATGAAAGTGTGAGGGAGATGGAAGCTAGGAATGCTAGTCGAATGCAGGAGATGATGAAGGAGAATTTGAAGGATCTCCAGACCAGTTCTGCAAATTTGGAAAATAACATGTCGCGTTTACAGACCAGTACACAGGAGGTCCAGAATGCCGTGACTGACATTCACAAGGATGTCTCAGATGTTAAAGTAGATTTATCCAATGTCCATAAAGATGTTTCAGATGTAAAAATTGATGTTTCCAATGTACAGGGAATAGTTGATTCAGTCCAGAAAGACCTTACTTTGTTAAATCTTGATGTTGCTAATGTCCGGGGTGATATTTCATGAGCTAGAGCAGAAGTAATCGTTGTTAGGAATGATGTTGCTACTGTACAAGACAAGGTAGAAGAAGTTTAAAGAGAGATTAGAAATGTTCGAACCGATGTGTCAAACGTTCAAGTAGACATAAATAATATTCAGTCTGATGTTAATGATATGCAAAGCGATATCAATAAGGTGCAAATAGAAGTTAATACAGTTTTTGTAGACATTGCCCAAGTTCAAACTGATGTTAATAAGGTTAGAGAAGAAATTGAAACTTCAAAAACGCTTTGTACTCGTAACATTAGTGCTTTAACAACTAGATTGGTTGACGAATCTGTTAGGACAACAGCTTCACTAGCTGGATTAAAACATGATGTAGAGGTCATGAGGACCCAAGTCTTAGATCATAATCGTTTACTTAAGGAAGACATTGAAGTAGATATTGCTGAAATGTTAACTGCAAATGTAACGGTTTGGAAAGATGAATGGAACAAGTCAAGTGGGGAACATGTCAATCAGATTCAGGAGCGAATTGAACGAAAACTAGCCAGTACACAAGTAGATATAAATAATGAGGTAGTTCAAATTAGAAAGGATTTGAGTATAAGGATGGATTCGCTATCCGAAAAGCAGGTAGAGGATAGAACTCAAATAAGCCAGGACGTGCAAGCATTAAAAACCGCGTTAGAGGAACAAATTCATAAGGTTGTCTCTGATGTCAATGAAACTACGAGCAAACTTCAGAATTTAAACCTAGGAGAAGCTAGCATGTTGGAAACGTATAAAGAAGAGTTGATTAGAAAAGTCATCACGGAAATCACAGATAAGGATCCAGAAGGGTTGACTTTTGAAGATAATAGGAATTACGTGAGAAGATGTAACCTCGCTACTGAAGAGAGAGATATTAGTCCTGAGGAACGTATATTCAGATTCCGGGAAGAAGAAGAGGATAGGAATATTGAACCTGAATGGAAATATCGCGATAGTGGGAAGAATTACATGGATTCATATCCAAGAAATGTGACAGTCATCCGAAACTTGCAGGACAAGCCTCAGAAATTTAGTAATACAGATAGTCTAACACCGATAGAGAATATCAGAAACCTGAAAGACTATTTTATTGAAGCCCATATTCCTAGAGAAAGAGAAATGAGAATCGTAGAAAGATTTCTAGCTGGAGGACCTCTTGAGTGGTTCAGAGCATTTCGGTACACTTTTAGTAATTTCGATGAATTTGCAGAGGCACTGATAAAACGATTCTGGTCAATAGAAGCACAAAATTCATTAAGAGCTGAGGTATACTCGAGGAAGTATTCGGGTACTCTTCCAACACGGTACGCTGATTTCTTCACGAGCCAGTTATCGCGCTTAAGATTTTTACAACCCCGATTGTCTACAGAGCAGTTAATAGATACCATTTCACGTATGCTACCTGTTGAGGTAAGAAGGCTTATTATATCGTCAAATATAAGGGATTTGACCAGTATGGACGAACTATTGAGAAGGCTTGATTACACGAGTCCGGTGCCAAATTTGGTTCAAAAAGGTCAGAGGCACGAATTCAAAGACATTAATACAGTCTACATGGATCAAGTTCAGCAAACTGATACGCCTGCTGAAGAGAAACCTGAAAATGTAGGTCCTCACAGGAACAATTATTTTCGCAACAACAGATCACAAGGTTACCGTCCATATCAGCAAAAACGAGGCTGGAATAACAATAGAGGGAACTATAATAACGGAAGAGGTAGATATTATAATAACAATGGGTACAATAGGAACTACAACAGAAATAACCAGTACCAGAATCGGAATCAAAATTCTCAAGGTCAGGTTATGACACCGGACAAGTATCAAGAGAGAGAGAAAGAAAGTCAGCAGTATTTGAAGGAATTACGAGAGAAGGAAGCTGAAAACCAGAAGAAAAGACAGGATTTAGTGATCGATCCTGGTCCTTCTACAAGCCAGCAGGGGAACTTTGAAAATGGTAACACAGAAAATAAACGCCGATTTCTCAACGAAAGTGAGAAACAATGAATACATTGCCACACCACACATAATTACTATCAATGAAATTTACGAAGTAACTGATGAGGATTTATTAGAAGAGAGAGGAATCGTCAAAGAGGAAAGACCATGTGCCTTACCTATTATTTCTGTACTGATAGATGGCCAACAGTACAAAGCTATTATGGATACCGGCGCAATTATTTCTATCATTTCTGATGAATGCTATCAAAGTCTATTAAAGGGAGAAAACATGACAGTTTTACCTGCTTCTACCGTCATAGTGAGAGGAATTTTCCAAGACAAGGCAGTGAAATGCAAGATCCAAGTGTTGTTGAACTTTGAAATTAATGGAAGGAATTATGAACAGATCTTTATTGTGGTGAACAAGATCCATTTCGACATTGTGCTAGGAATCGATTTTATATCGAAAGTTGGAGCCATTATTGATATGAAGAATAGGATTATGAGCTTTAATGATGGGTACAAGATCACAGAAGAGATCGAAGAAAAGGACGTGAAAAACAGTCTGGAGATAGACCTTAGGGAAGAGACTTTAAATACCATTATCAATGGCTATGATTCCCTCTAAACCGAATGAACTCATGGCGACGGACATATTTGGACCCTGTCCGAAGGGATACCAGGGTAACCAGTACCTGTTGGTTACCGTGGATGTCTTCTCGAAATTTGTAACAATGAGTCCCATGCAAAAAGCTAACACGAGGAACGTGGTAAGCAGACTGGAACATGCTGTATTTCCAAAAGCTGGTAAACCAGAGTATCTACTATCGGATCATGGAGCTCAGTTTACATCCTTAGAATTTGCTGCAGATATGGAAAGGCTTGGTATTAAGCACATATTTTCAAGCGTAGGCTATCCGGAATCGAATTCTTCAGAAAGATACATGGCTGAATTTTCGAAATTTTGTCGAATTTTCTGTCCGAATGATCATACTAGTTGGGTGAGATTTGTACCCCTTATTGAGGAGTGTCTAAATTATACAGTGCAGGAGAGCACAGGAGAGGTGCCAATGAGACTTCATCTAGGAAGAAACCCAGAAAGGCCGTGGGACAATTTCTTCAACCACGTTCCTAGAGATCCCGACCTAGGAAGGCAGCAGAGAATTGACAGAGCGAAAGAACAACTCCAGAGAGCAGCACAAAAACGACTGAAAAGAGTAGCTGGAAAACGTTTTGGTACTCCCTTAGAAATTGGAAATCTGGTATTACTACGCAGACCTGTCAAGGCTGACGTGAGTAAGAAAATCTATCCCAAGTTTGGAATAGTATTTATGGGTCCGTTCAGAATTACGAATGCTTATGGAAACAACTGTTATGAACTCTATGATGATGAGAATGATGTCGTATATGGCAAGTTCAATGCTGGAAACTTGAAGAAATATTATCCAAGAGTAAGCCAATAATAATTCAATTTCGTGTTCAAGTGAATTCAGATATTTGTAACAGACTTTAAAAACAATTTGCAACTGTTTTTAAAACGTGGTGAAGCAACGCTATGGGCCCAATCTGCTGGCCCTTGAAGAGAGAGAAAATTCCCTTCATAGCACTGAAGAATTCGCGTGCAAGGCAGTGCTATGTCCACTGTTTCCTCACCCGGCCCATTGAGCCATATACTTTACATCATACTTACACCACACTCCAATTATGCTAAGAAAATATATGGCAAATCGGTCACTTCAAGAAATCATAATCTACTACTACATAATGAAAAGGTCGTCCTACTACCTTGTGATAAATCTGGTCGAATGCATATGTTGGGAAATATTCGTCAGCCTCCTTTCCATACGATACTGCGGTTCAACATGTCCATCTACACGTCCTGGTCTCGAACTGGAATAGTCATCTCATGCTACTCGTTCCCTCCTGGATTGTAGACAGCATCTCTCATCTAACCGGTCTCCCGTAATCCAGTTTGTAGACACCATCTCTCTTGGTAGTAGACTCTCGTCTCGTAATAGCATTTCATTTCTGAAGTATTGCTGTAGTTTAACCATACTTCCTCCAAAGATTTTGAGTGAGTTGATTCTCGTGTTTTTTAGGCGTTGCTGGTTACTCAACAGACGTCGCAGATTACTCATGATGATTCGTATAGGCGTCATTGATCACTCATGATGATTCTCATAGGCGTCCCTGTTTACTCATGATGATTCTCACTTAACTCTGCATGTTATGTTCCACGTTCCATTTAGCCAAACATGACTGTTGATTCTGTTCATTGTATAGATATTCCTCCTGACTTCATAATTGATAACATCGTAGATAGTTGTGGTTAAAAGTCAGCATTGAAATGCTTTTCCATTTGAAGAATAATGTAGTTAAAATTCCATTATAGACGTTGATATCATTAACATTCTCACAATTGTATGTTATAATACATTTCCACTGTAACACAGAATTATAAAGTACTGTAACTTGTACATTCACGTAACTTCAATATTGGGAACAGTTTATAGACACGAAGTGTCTCGCTCAAAGACGACAGCACATCAAATATCACTGCGATGTGTCTGGTTATCGAACCCAAGAACATCTAATGGTTTGCGAAGTGTTTGGTTCGTAAACGTAAGAACATCTGATCGCTTTGCTGTGTATACATGCTTGAGCTAGACTCTCCTACCCCCACTCTGCCGTGTATATGTCGATGCATATCGCTGTAAAACATACAATTACTTCTAGCGTCAACTACAGTATCATAAATGAAGGAAATCCATTTATAATAACGACCTCAAGTATACGAATTAATTTCAGGTACACAACACTCTATGAAGTCAGTCCTGCATTCCTCAGAATGTATACACATGTCGCTTCAATCGTGAATCTAGATATAAAAATCAGACTGTTGAGAGTTATGTAACCTCGGTTCAACTGTATGCCTGCCGAGTGCGTAACCTTGGCCTTGAAATAAACAGGGTTTTGGAACAAATGCGAGTCGCTCACCCTTCTTACTGCAGCAGCTGGTCGTGATGTAAGAAATATCTCATAAAAATACAAGCTGGCAGTATACTAGGGCTAGAGAAAGCTAGAGTTACTAAAAGCAAAGCCACTGTCAGCGAAGAGGTTAGGGGTAAAAAATAACTAAACTGGAATATTACAAGCGTAAATATAGAGGGTTTTTTCAATAAGAGAGGAAATGATGTAGTTTTTACCCTAATAGAGGATATGCAGATTGTAGGATTTGTTGAGAGTTGGCTCCCTGCAGTTTGCGAGGTGAAAATAGATGGCTTCAATATATATACAAAACCTAAGAATAGGAAAGCTCGTACCGGTAGGTTCCCGGGGGGGGGGGGGGGGGGTTGTTGTTGTTGTTTTAATTAAAGAAGAGGTGAGGGAATTATCAGAATTTATTAGTTCAGAACTGGAAGAAGTAGTGTGGGTAAAAGCAGATATTAGGGGGAAGGGGAAAGGAACGGTATGTTTTGGCTTTTTTCTACAACCCTCTGGAGAATTCTCCGTATGCAAGAGAAAGCTTTTTCGATGAGTTAGCTATTGAAATAAACTGAATTCAAAATATGTATGAAGATACAGGGATTGTGCTTTTAGGGGACTTCAATGCGAGGGTTGCAGACAATCCCCTTTACAGCAAGGGGGTTGTCGAGGCCGCATGTGGGAATAGGCACAGCCAAGACAGAGAATGCAACAAGAACGGAGAAAAGATTTTGGAACTATGTGGTGCAGAAGAGTTATATATACTAAATGGTGTCTGTGTGGGGTATTAAGGAGGTAACTTGACATTTATAACAGAGAATGGAGGAAGTGTAATAGACTTAGCAATATGTTCCAGAGGAGCACTAGCCCAAATTAAGAGGTTCACTGTTGAAAAATGGGGGTAATCACACCCCCTACCAATTGTCGTCAATATGCAGGAAGCGGTGACAAAATTAAAAGGGAATCCACAAGTTAAAGCTAAAGAGAGAAAAGTAAATAGATTCAGATGGAGGGAGGAAAACTGCAGAGAGTTCCTGATCTACTTCCAGGGAGAAAATTTTGAGCTGATAAAGGTAGGGTAGATAGGGTTACAAACATAGAGGTATTAAGACGAGTGGGAGAGGAGAGATGTTTCTGGCGACTGCTAATGAAGAGAAGAGATAGGTTGGTAGGACACATACTAAGACACCCAGGAATAGCAAGCTTAGTTATGGAAGGAAGGGTCGAGGACAAGAACTGTAGGGGTAGACCAAGGTTAGAATATGTTAAACAGATTGCCTCAGATGTAGGGTGTGGTAGTTATGTAGAGATGAAACGATTAGCTCAGGACAGGGAGGCATGGAGAGCTGCATCAAACCAGTCAAAAGACTGAAGACTCAAACAACAACAAAGGTAGGGATAAGTTTAATGATCAGTAATGATCAAATTGAAGGGATAATACGTACGATTGAGAATGCAATTATGATGGCCGGGCGGAAAATGTGCGTGAAGGCTAGGAGAAAGGTAGGGAGAATTAAAGGATGGTACGATGAATCTTGTAGAAGGAAGAAAACCGAAGTTATTAGGGCACTGAAATTATACAAGAGAGGAGGGGATGACACGATGAGAGTAGAATTTTGTCGCCTAAGGAAAGAATATAGGAAACTGCTCAGCAAAACGAATGAATGGCAGGGTAAGGGAGCAACAGCACTAAATAAGGATTCTAATGCTAACGACTGTAGGAAAGTGTGGAGCAGGATAAATTCTTACTGTAGGGGGCACAGAAGTGGTGGTAGGTGATCTATTAGTGATGAAGTATGGATTACATATTGTGAGAATCTGTTAAATGCTTACGATAATTGGAGGAAGAGAGATGAGTTTGGCGTCCCGAGGGGGCTGGAGGCCGATCTGCCTATGCTGGACCAAGTCATATCGGTAGATGAAATTAAGGAAGTAATGGCAAAAAGTAAAGGAGGGAAGTCAGGTGCTATTTCAGGGATAACAAACGAATTTTGGCAAGAGTTGAGTAAGAAAAGGTTCATGATGGAAAGCTTGGTAAAAATCTTTAACAAGATTTTTGAAGGAGGTAGATTTCCGAGGGCGTGGCAGGAGGGGATAATTTGTCCAATATATAAGAAACGTGAGGACAAACTAGACCCAGGCAAATATAGAGGCATAACTTTGCTTGATAATTTGAGCAAAATGTACACCGGGGTCTTATCCAAGCGTTTAATAGCATGGGCAGAGAGCTGTTCGGTGTTCTCAAGACTCCAGACAGGGTTCAGAAAAGGGATGAGGACCAGTGACAATATAATGGTGGTGAGAACGGTGATGGACAATTACATAAGAAGGAAAAGAGTTAAGCTGTATATCACAGCTATTGATTTGGTGAAGGCGTTTGATTCAGTGAGCAGGGGAGCTGTCATGGCTAAACTGGGGAAATGAGGGTGTCACATAAAATGATAAGAGCAATTGAGAATGTGTATTCCGAAGTGAAATGTGCAATTAAAACTGAAGATGATGTAGATGTAGGAGAGATAAAGTCTAATATAGGATTAAAACAGATATGCAAATTATCCCCGGTGCTTTTTTGTGCTATTTATCAACGATATATTCGATTCAAAGGGCTTTGAGTAACGGTCCAACCCTTGCCTGGACAATTATGATATCCCGGGTCTAGCGTTTGCTGATGACATCCTTCTGCTCGCTCTAACACCCTATAATATGCAACATAGTATTGACGAGATTGTGAAATACTCTGAGGACTGGAACTTAAAAATTAACCCGAGTAAGACCAACGTTATTGTGTGCAAAAAGGGAGTTAAACTGGCTACGAATGAAAAATTTACACCGGGGTCTCGGTCACAGTTAGAGACAGTGAAGAAACTTGAGTATCTAGGGACGATAATGGCGAGTAATGGAAAATGGACCGAACAAATTAAAAGGGCAAAATCGGAAGGGCTAGCAGCATTGGCGAGTGTTAATGTGTTAGAGCGTAAGTTACCGAATCTTGACGACAAAGTGTATAAGAATGTGTTTAACGCACTCATCGTTTCAAGAGCACTTTATGGAGTGGAAGTATGGGGTTTAGAGGAAGGAACGACAACCCCGGACGGTATTGTAAGTAGGTTTGCCAAGATCATTTTGGGGCTACCTAGTTGCACAGCGAATTGTGGAGCGAGGATGTTGTGTGAGGATGTAAGCATTAGACAACATATCATAAAAAGGGTCATAAAGTCTTGGATTCGTTTAAAAGCAGGTGGGGGGGGGGGGGAAATGATAAAGGTAGCCTACCTGCACCAAATGAAGCATCAGCAAGAGGGCTACTGGGTGGACGGGGTAAGAAGTGTACTGGAAAGATTAGGAATGGGTTATCTATAGGATAGGGACTTACGAAGAGAGGAAGGTAGGGTGTGTAAATAAGTGTGCAGAAGGGTTAATGACGTAGAGTTGCAGGTGCTAGGAGGAGAGTGCACCAACAGGAGAACCTTAACGGAGTTCTGCGAAATAAGGAACTTTATGAGCATAAAGCCTCAATGTCCAATGAAAAGAGAAATCAGAGTGATAATTTGGTGGTTAATAGGGGTGTATAAGAACAAAGCGTTGAGAGAAGCAGGAAAAGATGACCTTTGCCTGTTTTGTGGGAAGGTTATGGGTGCAGCGCACCTGATCAGGGAATGCAAGGAGATTAAAACGATAAGAGCAAAGTTTGTAGACAAATCAGATCCAAACAGAATAGAAAATGAAAATGAGTATCACACTTTAATAAAATTACTAAAAAGGGAATGGGGGAAGGCAGGTCAATTAGCAAAATATTTTAATACCATCAGGGCAATGTGGAATAAGAAAGCGTCGGATGAGATTCAGAACAAAGATGCATGTGAATTAAGCATACAAGTACAGGAGATGGCTTCCTAAGCTATAACTCTTGTTAAAGCCTGGGAGAGCCTATCTGTATTAACTAGGTATACTATCACTACAGTACATCCATATATTGCTGTCTGTAGATTTTTCCGTTCTGAATCCATGCTGTGAGTTTGATGATCTTTTTTTTTTCCCTTACGACAAAACTATCAGTCTCTTACAGTCAGTAAGGGCTCGATAGGAAAAAAAGTAAAATTTTCTGTGATGTATATGCGGAACACGCCATATTCAGGTAGCTCAAATGTGTCTCCCATGGAGAACTGTCAAAAATGAAGAACACTGTGTCTTATGATCAAGAAAGAACTTTGTGTAGTCTCCATTAGAAAAGTTCTCCAGTGATATTTTGAATGAAGATAACTACTGCAAAAGCATTTTTAAGTTTTTGAAAAAATCTAGGAAGCTATTAAATGCCGTATGGACATTTGGTTTATTTATCTAATGCCATATTGTAAATTTATGTAATCGATGTATTTATTGTCTGTATGTCATGATATGACTCTCTGAGTTAAAGTGACAATTAACAAGTAGATTTGGTTTAAATAAACAGATTTGGGCCTTTTCCCAAACATCTCCATCTAAAAATACAAACATCACGTCTCCGTGCGTATTTTCAATACATCCACTCTAATTTCAACTGCAAAATACTGGTACAGTACTGCCCCCGTAAATTGAATTATACTGAGACCACGGTGGCTGTATTGGCATATGGGAATAAAGTTATGGCCGTCATAGTTGTGACGTGCATATTCATGACGTAGGCGTGGATGACGCAACGCTCGAGCAAGTAGGCTGGCTGAGCTTAGATTCTTGCTGACGTCACGATTTTGTTCGAGAAGGATCTTAGATTTACGACGCAGTCGCAGGGAAGCAAGTAAACGTGCTGAGGAAGAAGTTACGCTATTGGAGGAGAGGCTCGAACCAATGAATGATAGCTTGGAGGGAGACGGAGATTACTGAAACTATCATATTTAATAACTTTTGGCATGCAGAATTGTGGAAAACTATTCTCAGTTATGGCATTGATTTGGAATTTTGAAGAAATTAATTATAAGTTTTTGAAATCTGAAAATCCGTCAAGAATAGCCAATGTTGGAACTTCGAGTAATGATGGAAGAAGAAGCTATGGTAGGGATGGATACGCCCCTTCAAAGTTGATAAAAGGCCTTGCACAGCAGAGAGGAGCTTCTCACTTCGTGGTTTTATTCTGACTTCATAGTCTGACTTCGTGTTCTGATAGAACAAGCATATCGTCATAAGCAAGCGTGGCAGAGTCCACCGCATCGAACAGTATTGGGTATCCAGCAGTGCAATTTTACTGTTACTAAAACTAGGCGAAGTTGGAGCGCACACATAAACGATTCTACAAGTTTATCTATCAAGAATTAGCTACTGCATTTATACTAATTCAATAGTGCATTACAATATTGAGGCGTGTGCGAAAGTTGAACTTTTTCATTATAATACTTCAGAAGATATTCGCATTTAAAGACTGCAGAGAAAAGTGTTTTTCTTGAATCCTGAGAAGCACTTTTACTACCACATTCTACGCTACGGCAGACACGTGTATTGCAACCGTGATACTGAAGATTACATTTGGTGATACAACGCTACATTCTACAATGGAACTATACAATCTGGCAGTACTTTCGACTAACATTATAATGGAAGTGGAGATGGAAGACTAAAACTTTAATGCAATTGGGACATACATCAGTAGTGTGAAGTAGCAACATGGAGCTTCGATAATCGTCATTCTACAAAGACGAGCATGTAGTGAACATTCAGCTACACTCATGCATCGTAATCCATCGCTGAATTACATCAAATGGCAGTGGAAATAAATTCATACTCCACAATTATGAACATTTCTGCGGAAATATTTGCAATGTACTTCATGGCTGATTTCTACAAGAACTTCAGAGAACTTTCAAGAGTGGCAAGGGTTTTTCCCAGCACACAAAGAAGAGTTTTGCCAGAAGGATGTCTATCGTCTACACGGAGCAGTGCGATTTCCGGAGGAGGAAGCTGTTCTATTCTCCGAGGGCGCAGGTTCCAGGTTCGAGGTCGGTGCACATCTATCCTGTGGTGAAATGGAACCAGCAGCAGTCTTCTTTGAAATTTTCTTCTAGAACTTCAATCCAACAGATAAGGTAGCCGTGAACGTTTCTTGATTTATTTGAGCCATTTTAGTGAGATCTGAGCAACTATCTTTCCCATATTTTCTGTCATATATTTGATTGCCCCATATTCTTTTGCTAGATGTTTCTGTACTCTGTACACTTTGCAGCTTTATGCCATTTTCTTCGATTTATTGAGACATTATTATGTCATTTGCATATTTAAACATTTTGGATCAGTTTATACTGAAGTTAAATATTCTTTCGAGAATTTGAATTTTTCTTGTAGTCTCGATTTGACTGTAAAGTTAACGATTTTCTATGGCAAGTTTGAATTCAGACAGCGTGTCGTTTTATTAAAGTAATTCTTTTCAGTAAATTACTTTGACCAATTTTCTGTCATCCTCAAGAAAGAAGAATGATTAAAAGATTTTAGAGCGTTAAAATCTACTACTTTATCGACGATCTTGGAAATACTAGTCGTTTTTATGAACATGATTGAAACACAGACATTTTTAGTCAATTCTGAAATACCATTGCATTATAGACAATTTTATGAAATATGAACTTTGAATACGATTTATTCAGTACACTATAGTAATGAACATTTGATAGGAGATTTTCTCAATTCTAGATTGAAACAATAATGTTTGCATTTTCTAGTCTATTTGCATGCTATTCGACTATTTCTGCAGTTAAATGAATTTTGCTTGAATATAGTATTTTTATACTGCAATAATTATGATGAGATTAATTCATTTTGATAGACCAGGGAGGCGTGTCTTATCGTATTTGCTATTAAATTTATTTGTGACTGGCAAATTTTTACTTCATATCGCTTCATGAATGAAACCCACGAAGGTTAAATATAATAACAGTTTTCGATACAATTGATGAATATAAGAATTTTTAAAGAGGAACTATGGATGTATAATCGTTAGTTCAGTGGACGTGTAAAAGTCGCTGATGAATAATGCCCTTTGATAAGTGAAGGAGGTTCCCACAGTAATATTGATGATGATGATGAATTTATAAGTGGAGGTTTTTTGTGTGTATTGTGGAAGATTTTGATGCCATATATAATGAGATATATGATGAATTATGGGCCAATTTTGTGCTTTTGTGCGAGGTATGTTTCCGCTGAATTGTATTGTTCAGGTCCATTGAAAATTATTCATGTGAAGTTACTATTAAAATTAACAAGAGTGATAAATTGATTGAATTATAGATTTTGAATGGAGGTTACCGTCACAAATAATAATTATTAAATCTTATTAAACCTGAATCTAAAATTTAAATATAAGTAACCTTCATCGGTCGATTATATTACCACGATTTAAGAAAATATCAACCGGATAAACGTGTGGTTAATGTATTTCAAATATAAATAAAATATAAATAATGTAAATAACTATGTAAATATCTATAATAATAATTTGAAACAAACGGGATTAATAGAGGCGTGTAAATATTTTTCAATTGTCGTTTGACTAAGTTATGATCAATCTAAATGTTATAAATAATTATTGAACACTATGATATAACATTATGCGTTTTGCTATTAACATTTAAACAACGCTAGTTCGATAATTGGAATAAACATTTAAATAAGATTTGAGATTAACAGAGTAATCCATTGCAATGTGAACGGAACTTGTATAATATTTGAGTTGAGATGTGAGCATTTAAATAGTTTTGAATGAGAGCTAGACTCTGCGTTGGCCAGCATATGGTGACACTGGTTAGGCAGCTGCGTCCATTTGACGAAGCAAGTATGCAACACTGCATAGGGTGTATTGCAGGTGGCCAGATAACTGAATGGTGGAGGTCAAGGTCAACTACTTAGCGGCCTTGCGGTTATTAATAAATGTGTGTCAATGAATTAAATTATGAAGTTCATGAACAAGGAAACAAATGCTATATGTCTCGTCCCAGCTCCCTTATCCATTCCAATGTGCATTGTTGTTATTATTACGTTCTTTTGAGCTAGAGAAAGCTGAATTTTTGTATGTGAAGTCTACAGTCCTACAGGAGGACATGGTTGCATTGACAATGGCTTCAGACAGCCATAACTATTCTGTTGTTAAATTTTGTTAAAATAATTTTTTTTCTTTATGTGAAATAAATTATTGTGCAGTTTAAATTTTCTGGTCTCCGACTTGGTTCATTTTAAATATCGTGGTGGAGGTTATTGTGAGGGCATACTATTAAGTGATCCAGTTGAAAACCCAGACCCGAGATTAAATTGAATAGGTAAGTAAAAGGTAAGTATGAACCCCCGTATATTTTGGTGTGTTCCACAATAATTTCATGTTAACTACTGTGCTCTAATCTCGGTAGTATCTGTCAGTGCCATTTTCATTGATGTAGCTGTGCCGGTGCAATCGATTATTGGCAATCCGAGTGAGGGGGCGGATTTCTGACAGCCTACTATCCGGATTATCGGGGACAGTACCATTCCGGCATTTGCCTGGAGACGAAGTTGGAAACCACAGAAAACCACTTCGAGGATGGCAGAGGTGGGAATCGAAACCCCTCTACTCATTTGGACCAAACGAGGCTGAGTAGACCCCGTTCCAGTCTTCATGCCATTTCGCGGCAGAGCCGAGAATCGAACCTCGGACCTCCAGGGTGGCAGCTAAGCACGCTGATCACTACACGACGGTGGCAACTAGTGTATATTATGTTATAATATTTGTATTAGAATTCGTCAATTTCACTATTTACAAGAAAGTGGAAATAAGCACTTTATCTTAACCATCGCCGTCTATAATTCTCAAGCCGTGCTGTTGGTAGCATTGGCAACACTGGGTAGAGTCTTTAAATTTTATAGGTTAAACACGTAAGAACACATGCTAAGATTTGTTCATAATATCGTTTATTTTGATATGACAGCTTCCCGAATGCGAAGTGGGGCTTTGCTCTTTTCAGAGACTCCCTTCAATGTACTGTAAATATTGTGTAAGGCACTGATGAATAAATATGAAATGAAATGCAATCTAAAAGCAGCTCGTATTAACTATTTGAACACCCGTGAAATTCTTCGTGGTATATCAGACCTGCTGAAAGTTGTAGAAGTAAGTATTTCCCGAATCAAGTTGTATGTGGTCGCCTCCGTGGTGTAGTGGTCAACGTGCTTAACTGCCATCCCGGAGGTCCGAGGTTCGATTCCCGGCTCTGCCACGAAATTTGAAAAGTGGTATGAGGACTGGAACGGGGTTTACTCAGTCTCTGGTGGTCCAAATGAGTAGAGGGGATTCAATTCCTACCTCAGCCATCCTCGAAGTGGTTTTCCGTGGTTTCCCATTTCGTTGCGGGCAAATGCTGGTATGGTGCTGTGCCCGATTAAACATGAACAGTACTTGTCGAATCCAATGGAACAGCTGGATAGTATAACCTGAAAGGCCCCGGCTAGAAAAACCTTCGAGATGCTACCAACAAGTACTACATGTAAGGGAACACTCTCCTATAAAGATTTCATTATGAAAAAAAAACTAATGAAGAAAAAAATGAACTAACTGAGACGATAAAAATCGAGAATCTAGAAAATAAAAACTCAATGCAATGAGACTTATCTGGGTCTTCATAACACAATCTTACACAAATTATTTTAAATCACAACGTCAACCATCCAGAAATCAACACTAGATTTATTAAATCGTAAACTGATACAAGAAAAATTTAATTCCTCTGTCAAAGGAATCAAAGTGGTATAACACACGACATGAGCTACGTCGTGATAAAGATTCACGCTTGCAACGTAAAAATGCACAACATTAAATTGAAAATACCACAACTACACGTGGATATTAGCGTTCTGTTAAGAATAAACAACACTCATTATAACATTTCTACATAACTTTCCAAGATATGGCAATCATGATACTTGAAATCATATAAATCTTCATACAAAAATCGTGAATTGGTTATTTCAGATATCGTTTGTACGTCGACATATTCCAATACTATTAACACACAATTCACATACTCACACTCCATGAATCTTCCTAAGCATCAAAATAATTGTAATCCTTTCACAATAATAGGTATCAATATAATTCGTCAACGTAACTAATTTTAACATACCGTACTGAGATCATCACCAATAGTCATTATTAGGGCCCGGATGTCGATGACCTGTCATCTTTTTACTGAGCTGTCTTAAACAATGCTGAAGTACATTTTTATTTTGCATCTTTTTGCATTTTTTGCTATTTTTCCATTTTAAGAGCATTTTTTAAGTTTGGTAGATTTAGTTGGACTTATTTTAGAGAAATCGGCCTTATAATTTAAACCTGGCACAGCTTTATATGAGGGAGTTACGTCTCTCAGAGTTAAGAAGAAGCTAGTAGCTGATACAAGATAATTTAAAATATTGAAATATTGATTCCATTCGCTTAATCAACCGGGTGGAAACTATTCTTAGCCACAATCGTGGCGAAATTGCTGCGTGTATTGCATCAAAATTGAAAAAATTGCTGGACAAAAACACATGGTATAAAACATTATGCAAAATCTCAGACATTCTTTCTTGTGAAGACTACCGCATGGATGGGATTGAGGAGAATTTAGTAGCAAACGACCGTCCTCACTTCAAGTACGCTCCAATCACATCAGTTGAAGTTGAACGCATCTTTTCGAGATATAAGAACTTGTTGGCTTATAACCGCAGATTATTTACTTTTGACAACATCAGAATGACATTCGTAGTGCAGTGCAACTCAGACTAAAGTGAACATAAACCTTTTGTTAAGTGCTAGAAATCTATTTTGATTGACTTTTCAGTTTGAGCTTAAGATGTCATTTTTGAAATATTGGTGAGTTTATTATTATAACAACTTCTCCATTTTATAGTACACTTTTCGAAATTTTGAAATATTGATGAGTTTATTATTATAAGAACATTTTCTTTTTTTTATAGTGCATGTTTCGAATTTTTAGATCATTTATTACAGTTATTTTTGAAAATTTTAAGTGCATTTTTAAAACTTTTTTATGGCATCAACATCCGGGCCCTAGTCATTATCATACCTTTTGTTTCATATTCACAGTAAATCTAAGTCATATTCTGGCCTACTTGACCGAGCAATTAAGCTAAGTTGAAACGTATCTTACGAATTCGTGTCAAATAGCAAATAAAGATAATTAAAATTAAGTAGTGGAGTAGTAGGGGTTCTGCCTCCCCCACCACTACTCCCAATGCGAGCCGATAACTCCCGAACCTGTGGTTGGAGATTCACGAATGAGGTGTCGTTGGACTCGAGCTGACGGGGGCTTTGCTATTGACTACTCGTTATATTTTTGAAAATTGTTTTGAAAATGTTTGTTTTCGAAAGTAGGTGATAGTTTGAAAACCAAACGTGGTAGAACGTTGTGCTATGGTTCAAACGAAAGGTCTCTATGTCCTTTATTTTCTGTAGTAAAACTTTTATTTTTTATGTTTTTGTGAAAACACTCGAATTTTGAAAATCTTATATTTTGGAAACTAGGAATTCTACAAAAAAAATGTTTGACATAAATGAAAGGTCCCTACCCCGTTTACCCCCAAAATAAATTTTAAGTCTCTAGGATAAAAACCTGACAGTAGTGCTAGGTCACGGGTTCTGCGGCACTTGGGAGGTTGTGAGCCCCTGCAACCTTGGAATGGAAGGAGTCATGCTAGGAGGGCGTGCTTGGATTCGTTTTTTTCGTCTCGTTGCGCTCTTTACGGGAATGTAGGTGTCGAAAAGGTGAAAATATGGAAACACGGATTTTTGGAGGGTAAAAACGTGATTTTAGACTTTTTGCTATATCTCGCGAACCAATTATGCTAGAGGCGTGTACGACGGGTCCAAGGACTCGGGGTGACATCCTCTTTGCTATGAACCACTCGTTATAATTTTTTTTAAATTTGGAAACTCGATGTTGGGGTAAACACGTGTTTTTTGTGATTTTTGCCGATATCTCACGAACCAATAAGCCTAGAGACGTGTACGAGGTGTTATTTTTTCGTCGCGTTGTCCTCTTGCCGAGGATGTTTCGTATTGAGCAGGAATGAAAAACCATTTTGAGGTAAAACCATGATTTTAGACTTTTTGCTCTATCTCGCAAACCAATAACGCTAGAGACATGTACGAGGTGTCCGAGGACTCGGGCTAACGCTCCCTTTTTGAAACTATTTTTGAAATTTTGACAAAGGGCCTAACGCCATACATGTAGAAAAAACTTTTTTTCTTTACTTGTTTATAATGTCCATGAAGCGTGGTGGTTGAGAGAGACGATACTGCTGTGTGTGTGTTTCAACGAACCTATCACTAACCACAAGGACCATGCTTAATAGAACAATCGATATTTCGGCGGGTCGGTTTATGACAGAGTGAGGGTTCGTTTTTTCTGATCTTTCCTATGGCAGATGGATGGAGGCTAATATTTGAAAATGTGTGAATTATGCTAAGATTCCCCCCCCCCCCCGAAGGAGATCTTTAACGTGTAAACGGTGATGAGAACTTGGTTCTATGTTGGTCGAAGCGGATACAGAAAACAAATTTGTAGATGAGCAGACGAGCAGGAGGCGAATGTCATTTGAGCTTATTGGAATGCGCTGATCTGACTTGACAACAGGAGCAATGGAAAATGACAAAGACGCTTGAAGGTGAAATAATCTGACAACCGTGGTGACAGGGGAGTGCGAAATGCATGCATACACATGTGAAACCACATGAGGGCTAAACAAGTTACATCTTGTTTGCTTCGTACGTGACAAAATGCAAGTTCATGTGAAATTTGACCTGGCACAGGTGTTCACCTTGGGCGTTAGCTGTCCACGTGCACGATAACTGTTAACAAGTGACATCCTGTTTGCTTCGTACGAGACACAATGTAAGTTGACGTGTAATATGATCCAACACATGTGTTCACCTTGGGCGTTATCTGTCCACGTGCATGATAACAAAATGTTAAAAGCGTGGGAATCGCTGAATCAGTAAAAAATATGATGCAACTTGTGGGAATGATGTCACAACCAATAGATAGGCAAGAGCTGCTAGCAGCAGTGGTGGGAGGTGAAGGGGGAGAGGGGGAGGGAGGGGGGAAGAGAGGGGAGGGGTGATGTTTGAGAGAACACAGGTGGAAAGGGAAAGAAATATGTGGAGCTGAGGACTGTACACGCAGAGCTATAGGTGGTGTACAACATGTGTGAATAAATAAATAAAAAAGGGCACAGGTTTACACAACATGTAATTTATTGATCCAAGAATTAAACGTAGAGTTAAATCCTAACCATTTGACATATAGTTTATTTCCTTTTTGTTTCAACACTTTTTCCACAAGAAAATGCTTAGGAAATGCTGCTTTCTGAAGTTCATGGAGATAAAATCTACCTTTTATGGGTTGATGGTTGAGGTCCTCGAGTAAATAGGTGACTGGACTGTCCAAGTTGACTTGACGAATTCGAAATAGTTCAGTCCCCCACTGAGGTGTGTAGCCCTTATTGAAGGCAGACTTAAATTTGCTCACACGAACAAAATCCCCAATTTTCAGTCGGTGAAGTTTAGGATAGGCTGTTTTTATGGGGTTAGACAGTTTATCCAAACGCTGAATATTTTTGGTCACAAGGCGTGGCTTGGTCCCAATGGTTCTATGTTTGGTGTCATTGTAACGTGATACTAGCTCTGGTAACATGTCAAACCAGCGATAAGTGCCCTGAGCAGTAAACTCTTTCCACATATGCGTTTTCAATGTTCGGTTGAACCGCTCAACCACACTGGCTTTGAGATTGCTGTACGTGGTGTAATGGTGAATATCCTTAGATTTGAGAAAACTGGAGAAATCCTTGTTGAAAAATTCTTTCCCGTGGTCAGTTTGTAGTAACTGAGGTTGACGTTTGGAGTGTTGAATAATATATTGAAAGGCCTTGGTAACTAGTGGACCAGACTTGCGACGCACAGGTTAAACAAAGGCCTTTTTGGAATAGACATCAATGGCGGTCAACATATAGCGTACACCGTCGTTAACGCCAGCATAGGGTATCATTTCAACCAAGTCAGCCTGCCAAAGTTCATCCACACCTCGTGAAATCACCTTGAGTCGTGGATAGTGACGCCTAGCTGGGCGATTCAACTCGTGAGTAATACCCATTTTAATGGGTGAGGGCTTAAACAATAATTTTGGCATTTCGAAGTACTGGTTCAATTTCTTGAATTTCCCAATCGTGACCGGTATGGCCAGCATGACGTGAAGCATGCAACAACTGTATCCGCTGGACGAGCTTATTGGGATTGTGCCAGTAGGTAACATCCACAAGGGGTTTTAATGGTTTAAATGTCACTCCCGAAGCCGACGCTTTACGACGAGTACTTTGACTGGTGGGAAACATTTTTGAACTGATGGTTTTATATTTTTGAGATATATTGGCATTCACTTGTTGAGCTGGATCATACTGTCTTTTGTGGGCATGGGTGTCCAATAAATTGGATTTATATTTTTCAAGATCCTCTGACGTATAATCATGGGAAAAAGAGAAAAGAGCAGCTTTAACAGTCCTGGCGTTAATTTACAATTGATGTTCTTAATGACAGCTTTCGTACGAGCGAATTTAATGGACGAATCACCAATTTTAAAACTATCACCCTCATAGCGAACACCATACGTTGTATCTGTGTTTCCAATAAATAGGTCGGTGAAATAGGCTTCCAGTGTTGATCCATAATATTTTATTAAAATGGTTTTCATTTGAGCTTTATGTTGAGGGGTGGCAAAGAGTTGTGAAAACGGAGACGCTCTGGAAGGGCAAGGTGTTTCGACCATGGCCAAGGATTTCTTTTTTCTCAAAAACTCTGCAAGGGGTGCGGCCTTTTTTTAGGGTGTAAACACTTGTTCCTCCTCGTCCTCAACCTCGCTAACACTAGTCAAATCTTCCTGTTCCTGTTCCTCTTCCTCTTCCTCAGGGTCCTCGTGCAGCGTCTGCGTGGCTTGTGAAATGGTGGGTAGCGTTTCAGATGGCTTGAAAGAGGGTTTAAACATGGCTTTTAGCGGAGGTGCTAAATGTTGTTGAATAAACAAAGCATGATCTGCACGCGATCGTTTCAATAGAATAAACATTTGGCGAATAATATTTTTTGCTCTAATAATATGCTTTTTCAATTGACTCTCTGCTAACGCCATGGTGTCTTGACAAATGACTTGAGAGGGAATGAGACAGGGCATTAAATATCAATAAAATGATCAAACCCTATGCGATACCGTCCTTGGTTGAGTTCACTTTGTTTGTCAATCACTAAACAGGCATGACGTTGAGTGTTCCAGCACTTGGCACACAATTCTGTAAACATTTGAAAGGTCATATCCGGATTCACATGTTCATTATAAATGTGACGACTGTTCCTCTCGTCCTGGCGAAATAAAACAATGACATTGGCATTGTCACGAATCAACTGTTTAGACATTTTAGAATACATTTGTCCAAGATAGAAGCAATCGATATGTTTGTGACGACCCATGCTGAAATAGCTTTGAAGATGCCTTGACGTTCAGTGGATACATCATCGAAAATCATGAGTGAATCGGGCTTTACCTCATCCGGTGAAATCACATTTTCTTGCATGGAAAATGTGAAATAACCCATATTCTCTTTTTGTAATCCAGACATGACTTGATCCAGAAACACGTAGAGGGGTTGGTAGAGAGATTTTGGAAAAATATAAATATTTTGAGAACGCAGACCATTGGGCGCTGTGATGAGCGTTAGCAAAAGATTGGTCTTTCCACAGCCGGAAGGCCCCAAAATGATGCAGCGAATGGAAGATGGAAACAGTGAACCATGGCGTTGTTCACGTGATGTGGGACAGGGATGGGAAATCATGTCCCCCGCGGGGAATGACTCTTGCTTTCTTCATTTCAACTAAGGCTTAGACAGCCTAGCAGGCTGTCTATATACAGGATACCGAGCCTTGTCATAGAAACAGTAGACTCATACTACAGGTTGGCGATGGATGTCTTTGGACGGGTGTTAATGGCCAAAGCTAGGTTTGTCCCCTTACATGATCCTAAACAAGAAACATATCCTGCTAATTAACACTATGTGGATAGGTCAGTAGTTCCACGCACAAAACAGGGAGATTATGACTTTAAGGGAAAGCGGTTAACCCATGTAAAACATCCTCAAGTGTCTACAAACGTTACTACAAAAATGTATGTGGACAACAAAGTGTATGAGTTTTATGACAACGTGCCCCAGCTTTAGCGCTAATCACCATCGGATTATTCACGTGGAAGACCCACAAGACGAAGACGATATCTGTACAAAGCGTTACGTGACGTATGAAATGGAAAGGCTTTATAAATTTATCCCATCTGTATTTTTAGTGTATCTGACAAATGAAACACCTGTCAATGAGAGAAACCATATACCGCTGGCTCGAGACCAGCACTTGACCTATGTGCTTGCTTCGGGTTTAAGCCACTGTCGATTACACTATGATGGAACCATTCACATCAAATATGCCTTACCTGATGAGAACCATTTACAAATAAAGATAAATGGTCATAGGATGTTGGTCCATAACCATGAAATGGTCAATGCAGGTGACGAATTGTCCTTTCATCTCATGTTGACATGGGATGAAAAGCAAGCGGGAAAAAACATAAATGATTTCCCACTTTATGTGGAATTGGAATATACAGCCATGAAATAACAATCTGACGTTAGTTGTGACTTAAACTTTCTTGTGAAAGGTTGTTGTTGGTCATTATCATTATGGTGAAACAAAGGTATGTGGTGAGAAAGACTAAAAAAAGGACTTTGTCCGTGGCAAAGCCTGGGCTTAAGACATTCGTGGACAAGCATTTGCGAAAGAATAAAAGAAAAAATAATGTATTGACCATATGAAAAGCTCTTCGAGCAGCACAGAGACGTGTTATTCCAGAACGTCAGCGACAGGGTTCAAAACAAGGGCGAGTGATTCCCGTCCCCAAACGAGCGGGATTTTTACCTGCATTATTTGCCGGTTTGGCTGCTCTGGGTTCACTTTTGGGCGGTGCCAGTGCAGTGGCGAAAACCATTCAAGCCGCGCAGCAGGGCAAGCAACAACTCAAAGAAAGTCAGCGACACAATGAAACGATGGAAGCGATTGCAATGGGGGCTAGAAATGCCAATTTGAAGCCAGCCTTTTATCAGCAAGGATTTGGGATTTCACCATTTCAAAATATTAAAAAAAACTCCGCCATAGCAAGACATGCCCTGACGCATCAACAAGTGAGTGGAAAGCTATGCTAAACAACTAAAGTTTTCTCATTTTTGAGGTGTGTTTATGCGAAACCAATTACCCCCACGACCCTGGAAACAGGAATGTGCTGTTGTCAATTTGGATGATCACCGAGGACCAGGAACGCATTATGTAGCTTATGTCAAAGAGGGATCCATCGTATGGTACTTTGACAGTTTTGGGAATTTGCCCCCGCCCATGGAACTATTGACCTATTTTGGAAACAGGATCAAGATATATTAAAATGTGAAATGTGAGCAAACGTTTAACAGCCAACAGTGTGGACGTTTGTGTTTATTTTTTATTTATATAAGACGCAGCATAAGCAAAAACGCCACCAGTATTTCGGCAGAAAGTAAAACGTTTACACTGCATGGACGTGGACCCGAAGTCAGCCTAGACTTTTCCCGCCTACCGAATTGAGTGAAAACCCCATGGTTTAGGACTTGTTTCTCTTGAAACGTACAATGGAATATACAACATACGTGAAAATGTGAACAACAAGTTTTACTATGATGATTCTGTGCTCACCCTGAACTCTGGTGGATACACGATCGATGACATTTATGAACACATTTATGTGGTGTTGATCAATGAATATGGTTTAAAGTCATTTCTCGATGGAACGCGCACGTTTGAACTTGTAGGCAATACCAACACCCATCGCTGCAGTATTTTCTCTACCTTCAACATTGACTTTAAAACACGCCCCGATTCTATTGGTCCATTACTAGGATTTAAACCACGCGTGTTGGAGCCCAACAAAAAACATGAATCAGACCATGAAGTGAAATTCATTGAGGACCATCATGTGTCGGTGACGTGTAATATTATTAGCCAAGTGTACACCAATCAAGAACCATCGCATTCGCTTTATGACTTTATTGTGACATCGCCCAATGGCTATATTATTCGTGAAAACCCTCCAGTGGTGCTTCTTCATTCTGTGGCTGTCGACAGTATTAGTAATATAACATTAAGACTGATCAATAGAGATCAACAACTCATTGATCTAGATTCTACCACACCAGTGACTTTCAAGTTGGTGCTAAAGCCACTATGATGTTTGTGTATAAAGCAACAACACCGTCTAGGAATGGTGTTAGTTGTTTGCCACGTGAATACACGTTAACATCTCAAGCCAAGTAGATTTTACAGCATTTGGGTTACCACGTCAAACCCCATGATGAATTCTATCCTAGATGTAGCGAACCGCATCGAGGAGCAACCAGGGGGGGGGGGGGTAAGAATTGATCTCCATTCCTATCAAGCTCAAAGACCTGGACTCAATAAAAATGATGAAATTCAATTTGTTATCAACAACCAAGATATTTACACCCTACCGCATGAAAGTGTCATTTATATTGAAGGTCGACTCACCTAAGCCGATGGCTCTACACCCACCACATCCAAGTTGGCCAACCGTGCTTTGGTCTTTCTGTTTTCTGAAGTGCGTTACGTGATTAACGATATCGTGGTGGATAGCACTCGAAATGTGGGCATTTCCAGTGTCATGAAACTATACCCCTCTTATAGTGAGGAAGAAGGTAAAACACTTTGCATGGCAGGTTGGTGCCCTGACTCGACCAATGACTGGATGGTACACACCGATGGGACCTTTACAGGATATTTACCTCTTAAACTGATTTTAGGCTTTGCCGAAGACCACCAGCGCATTGTGGTCAAAGCAAGGCAAGTGCTTTATCTGGTGAGACACAGGAGTGGTAATAATGCACTCAAGGGAGCTGACAATGCCCCCATAGATGTAAAAATTCAACTACAACGCTTGCTATGGAAAGTGCACCATGTGACCCTTGACGATAGCATAAAACTGGACATACTCAAAATGGTAAAGAGAGATATGCCTCTACCCATGGAATTTAGAAGCTGGGCACTCCATGAGTACCCGATATTGCCCACTGCCAACACACACAGTTGGTCTGTAAAAACAGCTCGCTATACAGAGAGACCACTCTACCTTATCGTGGGTTTTCAAACGAATCGCAAGTATCAACAAACCAAAGATGCAAAGCAATTTGATCACCTGCAATTGAGAAATGCACGTCTTTTCCTCAACGGAGCTGTGTTTCCCTATGAAGGACTGGATTTGGATTTTTCAAAAAATAAGTTTGGCCCCCTGTACGACTTGTTTTCTAAATTTCGATGGTCGTATTATCAAAAAGAGAACGGCCCCATGCTGCTACCCCAAGCGTTTAAGACAAGGGCGCCACTGATTATCTTTGACTGTTCTTACCTCTAAGAGTCTGTCAAGCCATCCAATATTGACATTCGACTAGATTTTGAAACGCATGACAATGTACCAGCCAATACGACGGCCTACTCTTTGATTATTCATCACAAACAAGTCAACTATTTTCCACTGTCCAACCAAGTGACGAGTGTATAAATAACCCACGTCAAGCCGCTCAGTCATGTCTTGCTTTAAAGCCTCATGAGACGTCACACCCATGAATTTAAACTCTGAGGAACAACGTTTCAAGACTTTTGCAACATGGCCAGTGCCTTTCATAAACCCTCAAGCCATGGCGGCCGCTGGATTCTACTATTTAAAAACAAGAGATGAAGTGAAATGTGCCTTTTGTCCCATCACCATAGACCAATGGCAGGAGGGCGATGAACCCATGCAGGAACATCAGCGCTGGTCACCCATCTGCCCCTACCTGTGTAGAATGGAAGGGGAAATATACCCTGTCTTTCAAGCTATCCCTCACTTGTGTCTCTGGGTGATGAAAAAGTTGTGATACGTGTGGACCATGTGATGACCATGGTGCTTCGGTGAGCAGCTCACCATCAAAAACGCCTAGTTTAGAGACATTGGGACATCATCGGTGTTATGGACGTTACAAACACAAGAGACTATATTGTTGTATCAGTTGGTATCGTCCTTATCCCAAAATGACAAAAGCCTGTAAGACGTGTTATGATAATTAAATGATGTAATTCTTAAATTCTTACTTTTTTCATGTCCCTCTGTCCTACCCTAACCTCAATTTTTTTTTCAAACTAGCATGGCAGGTAAGTCCATGTCATGACCACACCTTAGTCATTGATTGTCAGTCAGTCGTCAGTTGAACTTGGTCCACTCATTGTGGATTGCCAAGTGTTTAAAATTGGTGACAACAAATTTATATTTAAACAAGTGGCCATTATCGATTGTACCACGTTTTGGATATCGCAAGCTACGCATTTGCTATTTCATTGTTGTGTAAAAAGTCCGTAACCCAACCCAGTGGATTGAAAATTATAGGCAACTAGACTGGAATCAACGAACCATTTCCTATAAATATTTGGACGTGGTCATGAAAGCACACTTGTCCTCGGCCAATGTGGTATTTGTGAAAGGTAATGAAAAACGTCAATGGTTGCAACCATTTTTGGCGTTTTACTGCCAATGTATCGACCTCATGGAGTTGGGCTGCCCATTCCTGCAAACGCTCATGGATACTTGTTCCTGTGGCAACATTACCCATACAGCCCTATCGCATGCGTGGCATCTCTTTCATTGGTTAACCACCCATGCCTGCTGGGAGTTGTTGAACAAAATTATAACTCAAGATTTACCTGTGAATGACGCCAGTGAGATTTCTGCAAGCGAAGTGTAAACATCTACAGCACGTGATACCACGGAGAAAGGCAATGTTACGGACAAAGCCATCGGAAGGTTCTTTGTGTGCAAAAAGAAACTAGACAGTTTTACCAAGGAGGAACTCTTAGCACTGCCCAATTCGTTCATTTATTATGTGGCCGCCAACGCGGTGAAAGAAATCTGGCAACATGTACCAAAATCATGGACTCAAGACCCTGTGTTGAGTGAATTGCAACCCTGTACGGATTACGATCACCATAAGCAAGTGGCCATGGCAAAAATACCCTCTATGCGTCAGTGCGCGACTTGTCAGCTAGTGAAACAGTATCACGGTCATAAAAGTCCGTGTAAAGACTTTGTTGAATCATTCCACGGGTGTCATGGCGAGAAAAAGCAGCAACAACAACAACAACAACAAACACAAATATCGTCCACAGAGGAAGAGGAAGACCAAACCTTTTCACCATCGATGTCGAGACCTGTACTCGCAATGGCGTCATTGACAAAGTGTTCAATACTTACCTTTCGAAATCCATCTTCCAGTTTATCTTTTTTGTGGCCCTGGAACTCGTCTCGAAAAACGTTTGCAGCGTGGTGATGTACCCATTAATCTTTTGGATCAAGCATGTAAAGAACATGACCTATCTTATCGCCATAGTCATCCTGGTTTAAGACATGTGGGAGATAAATTGTTATTGAAAAAAGCTAAACAGCGTTTCACATCCTGCGATGCCTCAGTGGGTGAGAGGATGGCAGCGCTGATTGTGATGAGTGCTATGAAAGGAAAGTTGATGATGCATGGACATAAACATTGAGGAATTGAGGAGTGAGGAATTGGGATTTGTTTGTTTTCTATTTTTCTTTTGTCAATTCACTATGACTATGAAATAAAAACAAAGGTTTACCAGAGCACGATGTTGTTTAATTTAAAAAAATCATGATGTTGATGGGCTGATTTTTCATTTTACACATTTTCACACATTGCCATTTTGCCAATTTGCAATTCACAGTTTTTAAAAATGTTCGTTTCAAGTTTTGTGTTTTTCATGATATGGATTTTTCCATTTTGTTAATGACACTTTTTAAAAATGTTCGTTTGAAGTTTTTCTGAATTTTCATATTTCATTTGTTAAAACATGTCCGTTTTAAGTTTTGCGTTTTTGGTGATATCGAAACATGGATTTTCCATTTTGCTGTTTTCACATTTTTCCATTTGGTGTATGTCGAAATTTGAGATTTGTCAATGATGTTAATGCGAGTGCTTGACCATGATGATGCTGCAATGTGTTTATGGGATTGTGGAAACGTCGAGGTCTACGACTACTGCAGGTAAGACTGTTTTTTTTACAAAAATAATGTCTATTGCCTGCCACATTTCAATGAAAAATCAAAACTATTGAAAACAAAATGAGTATATAAGTGAAAATTTCTCCCCTCCCCACCCACCCTACCTCACCGTGTTTGCTCTGGTCATACATACACACCAGCTTTCTTTCCACTCATACATTCACACCTGTCTTTGGGAACAAACACAACCACTTTATTTATTCCCAAAAGCACATTCTTGACATTCACACTCATCCCAAAAGAACTTTTTAGTTTACCTTTTACATTTAAAAAAATACTAGTCATTAAAGTTACTAAAAAAATATTACTTATTTCATATTTACAAAAAACTACAACTTTGTACAGCTTTAAAATAATCAAACTATTTACCAATCAAAAATTAAAAAAAAATAAGTTTGCATAGAACTTTTTCTTAAAGAGCAAAAGGTCCAAGTGTGTTGCCAATATTTTACAAAATCTACTATTTACAATGACAAAAAACAATATTTAAAAAATACTAAATCTACAAGTTACATAAAGCCATGTCCCTTAACGAACAAACAGAAAAATCACACCCCCTCCTCCTTGCGATCATAACCCCAGGGTAGGCTGGAGAGCAGGTCATCAGCCCACACACGTTTGTTATCCATGGAGGCGAGGGTGCGTTTTCTCTGTTCCACAAGACACAAATGATGGTTGCTGGATTGTATCCAGCACTGTGTATGAGATATAGCTTTGCCAGTGCGTAAAACCGCCAAGTAATCGTCTACACGTAGCGATTTTACCACTGCCCTACCTACACCTTTTGCTCTTTTGGCTTATTTACAGTCGAGTGTGCGATAAGCATACACTTTCGAAGCCAAACCTACGAGTTCCGTCATAATGGAATCACCGCATTCATCTTTTAAAACACCCATTTCCTTCTTCTTTTTATAGGTAGCTGAATCACGTTGTCAGCGCTATAGGAATAGGTGTCGAACCAGTCACTACGCTGCCTCATAACGTCATAGGGGTTGCAGTGGTTAATGTGGTAAATGAATGAGTCCGTATCCATATACAAAAGAGAGACGTCCTCAAGATGGCGTTTGGCAAACTCATAGTGGAATCGATACATGACCGATTTGGAAAAGTCTAGAATGACTTGGCCCAAGTAAATGGGCTTATCCATGGTCACGCTGGTCTTACTCAATTCAATAGTAGCCAAATCCTCATCGATAATGTTGATCGATTTAAAATTCGGCTTGGCAATGTACCGCCGTGCACCCCAACGCCCCTCCCAGACATTGACCAATTTAATGTCACGGTATTTGCGAACATTCTCCATGGACTTGCCATAAATGCAGTTGTTCATTAATTTCAAAAAAAATAATTCAAACTGCTGTGTTGCCATTTGTCGGTGCTCTGTGTTGAGTCGCATGTATGGCTCAAGCCATGCTTTTTTAGCAAAAGAAATACCCCTGTGGATTTTCTTCAACACCAAGCCTTGGGCGAGGCAATGCACCAACATTTGGATATGTAGCACATACCTATTTTTGTTGTAAAGTGTGCCCATGAGTTTTTCAATTTTCACTTTACTGTCAGGGGGAACCATTTGCTCAAGGCAGAATGGGAAATCGGCATGTTCATCATACAAGGATGAGGGATATTCAATATCCACTTCTAAGACATATCCACGGCCTGTTTCTTGGCTAGCCTTGATCACATCAAATTCTGACACTTGTTTCTCTGTCAGCCAAGCAAACTTCCCATAGGGCAAAGGCTGACTCATGGCGTAACAGTACAAATTATTCACGTCATAGTACATTAAGTACGATTCTGGTTTGTCTGGTGAAAAATCAGGCATGTAGACATTGTTCGCTTCGGCATGGCGCTGGTTAAGCGACACAAAGCCGCCGCGAATGCCCTTTTCAAAAAATAGAACCATGTCTACATCAGTGAGTAAATCCAATTCCACTTGAGTGTATTTCAAAGCGGCATCGAACGAGAGCCCAGGACTCGTATAATAGTGAGCCGGGTCAAGACCGTAAATGTGTTGACACAACTCACGGAATTTTTCAAACACATCGGTGAGCAGCAATACATCCAGTTTTAGGTAATGCATAGCATATTCACTTAGCGTGTTCATGCCAAACACTCGCCAAACTTGACAGGCATGTGCATAGTCTTCATCGGAAACGGCCCTGCGTGTTAGTTTCGAGTAAAATTTCTCTTGTGGTGGGAGTTTTCTTTGCTTTAACACATCCCAGCTGTTGCAGAAATCATACGGGAATATACCTTTCCGAATGCACAATTGAAATTGCTCAGGATCATTAAAATGCATTCTAGTATTTTTAATTCCTCCTCATTCAAGCCATTCACAAGGCTGTCTAGCGAGGATGCCGTAAACTTAAAGGAATCCAAAAATCGAATGCTAAAGTCGCTCAACCTCCATGTCAGGGCTGTAAAACGCTCATGGTTTTGGGGAATAATGGTAAACGAGCCCTTGTTGACATGACCCAATTCACGAATCAAAAACTGAATGTCATAATTTGCCAGATTGTGGAAAAAGACACTCATGAAACAAGGAGCTGGAAAGTTTAAATTGCATTTGCTGTGCGCAGCTCCACGAAACTCCCCCGTAATGTGCGAGTGGTCTCAACTTTTTTCTCTCCACTTAAAATAGGCTTTTCGCAAATTTGGCATGTCCTGGCATGCTCATATTGCTGCTGCTGTTCTGGGGATAGGCTCATGGGTACTGGGTGGTCCAGTAATTCCTGTACATCATGAGCCAACATGACAAGTTCATCCAAGAACCATTTGGCACAATCTGGCCCCTCACGGTATTTATAAACGGATTGCGTGTGGTCATAGGCACACACCACATTAAATCCTATGGCAAAGGTTTCATGTTTTTGAATGGGTGTGGTTGAGCTGATGGAGGGATCTGGTTCACATCCCGCCATGGGTGTAGTGAGAGATTCAAAATCTGCATACACCACATAGGGAACAGTGTCACGCTTGTGAATGTTGTTAAATTTCAACACAGCCTTGTCCCCTTGTGGCAATATCAATCTCACCGCTTCCTGAGAAACGCAATCTACCCTATGACGTTCCAAGAGCGTAGGGGTTTTAAAATATTGCAGACAACGATCACAAATATGTTTTTTACATTTATATTTAGACACTTGACTGCTTAGCCATCTACTTAAGCTTTTAATCAGGCAATAGTGATTCACCTCTCCCTCAGACAGATATAAAAGATGAATGTGATGTCGTTTCGGTTCTTTTGTGGCATAATGAGGACCCACAATCTCATTACCATCAAGGCCGTACACCATGAACGAAAAGTCCTGGTTATCTTGTTCAGACCTATGGATCACGGTTAAGTCCACAGGGAACGATACTCGAGTTAAATTTAAAGTTTGTTTCAATTCAACATACTTGGCCTTGTACTTTGCTGGTCTGTTAACATTACGGTCTTGAGCTGGCTGCAAATACGCAGCCACAGCCCACAGAAAACATTCATCATCAAAATTTTCAATATTCACCACAGCCTTTTTCGAAGCTATTGCTGGTGGTGTTTTAATATAGCTAGACCCAGCATTCAACGGATTGAAATGACAAATGTTGATTTGTAGATGATGAATTTTGCCCAAAGCTAGACCACTCGGTCCGTGTTGCAGTTAATCAAATTTTGATAGCAAGGCATTCACCACATGGCTTTGATACCATTCGTTCAGATTATCGGCTATCAAAAGCTCTTGCATTTTACTGCAAATATAAAATGTCTCTTTATGCTCCACGTCCTTCTTTTTATATATGAAATCGCACACTAGTTCTGTATTGACCTTTAAACCCGTATGCAACCATTGCGCTGTACAAATTTCAATTTTAAAAATTACAAAACAAGATTCTAAAAATTCTTTGGGAATCAAACATTTTCGAACATTAACCACACGACGAGAGCACACACGCGATTTGAAACAACTGTTTAGAGGTTCCCAAGTTAACGTATCCGCAGCAGTAAAAGACATTATTTTGAAAAAACACTCTCACCTGAGTTTTCAGCTGTAGACTGCTTGAAAATGGTCCCAAACACACACGTTCCTGGTAATCAACAGTGGTCAAGCGTTCTCCAACACTCTAAAAAGAAATAAAATAAACCACCATAAGCATATCAATTCAACGTCATAAACCAAACAAAATCAAACAGTTTATATATATATAAACAAATCTCACCTTGACTTGTAATGCTTTGCTTTATTCTCGTCTCGTGGGCTAGTGTGGTAATGGTTTCCTATTCTAGCTGTCTGTCTTTATCTCTTTTTCAGTCTCCCACAGGCACACAACAGGTAGGCTATACACGTTATCTGCAAACAAATAAATAAATAAAATCATTAATTACCTAATCAATAAATAATTGCATGTAAATATATATATAAATCAATAAATATATAAATAAATACCTACCCCACAACAAGGTTAAGTATTTTCCACCAACACCAAAACTGTTAAACAAGACCAAGTGTTTCACGCAACGCAGTGTGTTCAAAGGTAGTCACCTAAGTGAGAGTGGAAATGATAACGACATGTCTTTATATATGTTACGTTGCATGTATAATCATTTTTTCCTCACGCTTTGAACATTCTGTTATCATGCACGTGGACAGCTAACGCCCAGCTAACGACCTGTGCCAGGTCAAATTTCACATGAACTTGCATTTTGCCACGTACGATGCACAACAGGATGTAACTTGTTTAGCGTACATGTCATCTCACACGTTTATGCATGCATTTCGCTCTTCCCTGCCACCACGGTTGTCAGATTATTTCACCTTCAAGCGTCCTACGCGTCTTTGTCATTTTCCATTGCTCTTGTTGTCAAGTCAGATCAGCGCATTCCAATAAGCTCAAATGACGTTCACCTCCTACTAGTCTGCTCCTCTGCAAGTTTGTTTTCTGTACTCGCTTCAACCAACATAGAACCAAGTTCTCATCATCGTTTACACGTTAAAGGCTCTGTTGGGGGGTAAAAATCTTAGCATGCTTCACACATTTTTAAATATTAGCCTCCATCCATCTGCCATAGGAAATATTAGAAAAACGAACCCTCGCTCTGTCATAAACCGACCCGCCGAAATAGCGATTGTTCTATTAAGCATGGTCATTGTGGTTAGCGACAGGTTCGTTGAAACACACACACACACCCAGCAGTATCGTCTCTCTCAACAACCACGCTTCATGAACATTTTAAACAGGTAAAGAAAAAAAAGTTTTTTCAACATGTATGGCGTAAGGCCCTTTGTGAATTATTTTTTGGAAAAATATCTACCACATTCGAAAGGGGACGTTAGTCCGAGTCCTAGGACACCTCGTACACGTCTCTAGCGTTATTGGTTTGCGAGATAGAGCAAAAAGTCTAAAATCACGGTTTTACCTCAAAATGGTTTTCCATTCCTGCTCAACACGAACATCCTCGGCCATAGGGCAACGTGGCGAAAAATGACACCTCGTACACGTCTCAAGGCTTATTGGTCGTGAGTTATAAGCAAAAATCACAAAAAACACTTGTTTACCCCAAAATCGAGTTTCCAATTTTTTTAAAATTATAACGAGTGGTCCACAGCAAAAAGGACGTCACCCCGAGTCCTTGGACCCCTCGTTCTCGCCTCTAGCATGATTGGTTTGTGAGGTATAGCAAAAAGTCTAAAATCACGATTTTACCTCCCCAAAAACATGTTTCCAGATTTTCACCTTTTCGACACCTACATTCCCGTAAAGAGGTCAACGAGACGAAAACAACGAATCCAAGCACGCCCTCCTAGCATGACTCCTTCCATTCCAAGGTCGCAGGGGCTCACAACTTCCTAAGTGCCGCAGAACCCGTGACCTAGCACTACTGTCAGGTTTTTATCCTAGAGACTTGAAATTTATTTTGGTGGTAAAGGGGGTAGGGACCTTTCATTTATGTCAAACAATTTTTTGTAGAATTCCTAGTTTCCAAAATATAGGATTTTCAAAATTCGAGTGGTTTCAAAAAAAACATAAAAAATAAAAAAGTTTTATTACTGAAAATAAAGGACATAGAGACCTTTCGTTTGAACCATGGCACAACGTTCTACCATGTTTGGTTTTCAAACTATCACCTACTTTCGAAACAAAAATTTTCAAAAAAAAATCAAAAATATAACAAGTGGTCAATAGCAAAGCCCCCGTCAGCTCGAGTCCAACGACACCTCATTTGTGAATCTCCGACCACGGGTTCGGGAGTTATCGGCTCGCATTGGGAGTAGTGGTGGGGGAGGCAGAACCCCTACTACTCCACTACTAAATTACTACCATGAGCTCCGCTTATTAATTCTTCCAATAATACTAACATGTTTAACAGCATTCAAAACTAATCCTACCATATCTAAGTTTTCATTACCATATATGATCATGTATTTCTCGCAACATGATCATTTCTCATCATAATCTCCACAAATTTGTTATGTCGTACAGTAATTCACTATTAAATTCCTTTAAATATAATCACATAATCAACATTCCTTGTAATATCTTATAAATACAATATGTACAGTATATGCTTCAATAATTTCAATACCACTTTCATATCAAATACAGCTTCATTATACCTTCAAATATGCTTTAAATAGACATGCTGCAAATTATTATGTTACTCAACAATTGTATACTTCAGTTAGATTTAATCTTGTCAAATACATGTTTTAATATCATTTCGTTGATTTTCATGGTTATAATGTTTAATAATACTTTCATTATTATATAATAATAATACAGTTAGATACTTTTAGTCAACATCTTATTTGTTATAAATAATATCAAACATCTTTAAGTGTTCAACATTATCAGAATAATTCTTAATTTATTATTCTCAGTTTCCAAATTCATCCAAACCTTCATTAGAGTTCAATAAAATCTAAATGTCCCCTTGTAGAAGCGTACACGAGACTTATATTCGGGGGTCTTCAGTCCATGTCGTAAGGTTGGGTAATTTTGTACGTTGCTTCCATAAAATACAAGGTAACATAGGGAGAATATAACTACCAAGAAAGATGACCAAAAATTTAACAAATAAGCAACTTTAATACACCGATAAATAGACACCATAACAACCAAATAACCCTAATGACACCCTTATTTAATCACCAAAATAATCAATCGCAAAAAAAACATTTAATAATGAATGAAATTACAGCTGCAAATGTTGTCCTAACAAAATAAAATACATGGACCTAGTTCTTACTCCACTCATTCTTGTGTCTTTCCATGCGACGTTTTATGACAAAACTTAGCCTATGATGAGTACGCTGGTCATATGATATGCCTCCATAGAACCAAGTCGCAGGCTGCATATCCATGAGCGATTTCACCAGACCTTGATATCGGGTTCCACACTAAATGGCTAACAAGTAAATAATAATTAACCAGCTACTCTACCCTTAACTATATTACAAATACTTCCGTGTGAAGTCTTACATAAGTGCTAAATGCACACAAAACAAATTGCCTAAAAATATAGGTCTTACATACACATCTCGTGAACCCTCAATCGTGGTCATCCGCAGCTAACACTTGGGAAAACCGCCTGTTTCCCGAACACAACAAAGTTACAACTAGCACATAAAATATGCTTCAAAATAACTACAAAATTAATGAGACAGTAACCAAACAAGGAAACAAAATACAAACCAACAAATTCCTGAACTGAATTTTTGATATGAAGAACTGCCAAAGTTAAATCATCTAAGTAGCTTCCGATTATACAGGCTTCAATACTGATCGTTATCTTATATGAGCACATCGAACACGGCACTAATTGCCTCAGTTATCTTTATCTGTGATCTGAGCTCGTTGTACGGACTCCAGAAGCCCTTATCAATGTGTCGAAATACCAGGCAGGTCCTGTCTCAAGCCACAGCTTTGAGAACCGAAAAAATTCAGCATACACCAACTGAAATAGAACTTATAAATCGCAGATTCGTCCCCAACATTGCATCCCGAAATTTAGGACTGTAGAATAATTATCAGTAGCCACTGCCATGATCGCTCTGATTTCGAAGACTTGCAGCCGCCAGGTAGGTGACCCTTGTCACACCCCGTGCAGTAAATAATACCTTGCCATGGTTCAACACTTCTCCTTCATAAAAATGCATCAGATCGCAGACAATACCTCACAGAAATGTGTTCCAACAACACAGTAATAAAAATGTGCTCCAAAAATTCAAAATAATTACCACAGAAGCATACGGCTTCTTGCCGTAAAAATATGCTTAATCGCATAACATTACAGCCTGTGTAATCCGAAACCTTCACTAATAAAATTCATATTTTCCCCCCAATGCTATAATTACGTTAGTTAACCAAAGCTTCATTTGTCATCAACTATTCAGTTCATTCACGTGTTCTATTTGGCAAAATACACACACTGTACACGCGAGTACAATTTAACCTACTGTCCCGCACAAATGTTACATAAAATATACAACAGAATAACCACGATGAGTACCACATTTAAAAATAGTAGCCGGTTAAAACAAAAACACACACAAGAAAACATACTACAAAAATACAAAATTATATACAAGGATTCCCGCTAACCAAAGCTGGGCTACATAATGAAATAGATCATTTGGTACTCATCCTAATGGCTTCTTTCAGAACTGATGCATCCCCTCATGACCCCTCCATGATGCTCAACAAGCAACCATCGTCATCCTAGTTGATTCCAGCATGGACTTCCTTCCTTCAGATGTGGACACCACGTTTTCCATTGTTGACGCTGCTTGAATGAAATGTTTATCAGTTTAAAATATATTCCTCACACTATTATCCCTTCTAGATTGCTATATCCATCTACGAGTCCTATTGAGCAATACAAAACCGTCGACTGGCCCTAAATTTATAGCAGGGTGCTATCTCAATAAATCCTCACACGCAAAACACATAAAATAATATACACACGAGATGAATTAGAATACATCTCCTATCAGCAATGATTAAGTTCAAAGTCTAAGCCTTTTACCCTCAGTTGACACGAAAATTCGCTAAGTCCATAGACATGGATCATCTTCAAAAATAACGTAGATTTTAACAGAGCAAATGTGCGTAGTTTGCGCCTTCAAAGTGTGCCTTCAAAAAAGAACAGTCAGAATGAACGTTGAGTGAACTCTTCACTCCGTATTTATACATTATCAGCCCGAAAGTGGGGGTGGAACTAGATAAATATCTATCTTTTTAAGCAGACGTCGCACAGACATGTAACTTGTATCAAAGAACTCGCCTTGGTGCGAACCGTACTCCTCTTGCGTGTGGATCTGATTTTGATCGGAGAATTAATCAAAATCGAGTTCCCTCCATAAATCCAGATGCCAGCGTGCTTTCAGAAGGGCGCGAACAAGTCCGCGTGCCCTCTTCTCATTTGTGGGTGCAATTCCCAACTTCGCGCTATATTTCAAGGCTCCGCCCCAGTAGGCGTAGACGACAGCATATTTTTTCTATTATTCACTGGCCTTTTTCAACTTCTCCCTCGCTTACAGATACATGTTCAAGGTGATTCATATGTTCATCGCGCCAAACTCGGCTGTTGACTTACGTTCTAACGGGTTTCAGGTTATTTCTGCTGTTCTGGCTGCATTCCATTACAACCCTACCTTAATTGTTCTGGCAGGATATGAGGCGCGCCTTGCTTCCCCCAGGTAGAATCTTATTTCAACATAAATTTTCCAGCAGTGCCTTGAAATAATTCCAACTTACATCTCCACGATGAGCAAAATATGAACACTAATATCATGATAATTATATTAAGGGTTCATTCGTCCTTTTCTTAGCAAAAATCGAAGCGATGCATTGATTCGATTTGTACATACACTCATACTGCCCAGTACTCGTTTTCCAAAATTTATTTCCTGCCAGTGAGGTGTCCCCGTCTCTCCACTAATGAGTTTCCCAGTGCTGGCTCATGACGACACCACCTGCCGTCCGCTCGCTACCTGCCTTGCTTCCATTCATCTCCGCTCTCACTCTAAACAGTTTGACCACGAATCTGCTCCTGTTTGTAAATAAACCATTACTTCCTTCTTCCAGTTGCTTACTTCACTCTCCTCTCACCAAGGCGGTCCGGGTTCGGTTCCCGGTCAATGCATGTGAGATTTTCGAAGTGAAATGCCATGTCTTGTGGTTAGGAATCCACGTAAAAAGGAGGTCCCGTGGCTCATGATCTCAAAATTAACGGTCACGTTAAACTACAAGCTTCCTTCCTTCCTTTGCTTCTCTCTCCCCGTGTCTTCTGGTGTAGTTTACTGGTGAAGTATTACATTAGCGTCTGCGATGTCTTCTCTGATTTCATATGGTTCCGAACTGTGATACACCGTAAGGTTTTCAATATTAAAGACAGAAATTTACCCCCTTGCTGACTTCTTGAATCCGGTATGCATTGTTGCCAAGATTCCTAACAATGCGGAACGGTCCAATATATCTCTCACTGAACTTTGTTTGCTGGGTCTGACATTGGGGGCCTTCTTACCAGGACTAATTCCCCAATTACTAATTCCCTGTGGAACTTCTTTGCTCTCATTCGTCTCATGCGCCTGTCTGCTTGGTTTTTCATGTACTCCACGGTCCGTCTGACTCTTACATCTGGTGCTAACATTGGATCTCTAGGACAATTGAGAACAGTGTCCCACGATCTCACTGGAAGTCGGTTGTGGTGTAGTACCAATGGTTTCTGACCAGTTGATTCATGCTTGGTAGAGTTCATACAGGTTTCAACATCACCCACTCTGTTTACCTATTTATATTGTGCGTCAGGAATGAAAATACGATAGAATTTGAGAATATCCTTGATTGCTCTTTCCGCTGGGTTCGCCCTTGGGTGCCTTATAGAATATAGTATGTGTTTGATATCAAGATCAGCGATTCCCTTCTTAAATTCGGCGCTGGTGAAGTAGCTGCCGTGATCTGATAGTAAGAATTCAGGTTTACCTAGCACTGGTATCACCTTATTCCTTATCCTGCTTAGTATTTGTTTTGAAGTTGTTTTCTGGATTGGACATAGAACAACATACTTCGAAAACACATCAATACATACAAATAGGTATTTACATCCACGTCTTCCCTTAGGAATCGGCCAGAATGTGTCAACTGCCACTAATTCACAAGTTTTTGAGGTAATAAAGGCTTTGGAATTTGCCTCATCAGGTAATTGTTCGGCTTCGTCCGCTGACATGCGTTGCAGGTTTTTATGACGTCACAGATCGTCGTCCTCATTTTCGGCCAAGTGAAAGTTTCCCCAATCGTCGCTTCTACCTTGTCCATACCGATATGGCCTAGGCTGTTGTGTACATGCCAACTCAGTCCTCTTTGCAGTGTAGCAAGTACTAGAATCCTGTACTTGGTGTGGTCCTCGTCTACGAATTTATGCAGCATCCCATTTATCAGGTTGTACTTGCTTTCCTTAGCACTCGCTTCTTGATGTGCCGGTGTTCCAGGCTGCAGTTCTCTCCTGAAGTATTTCATCATCATCATCATCCATGGTTCCTTTTCCTGTTCCAGAGCAATATTCTTCAGTTCATCTAGGAATTCCCTGTCCTTGGTAGTCATTTCAATCTGTCGAACATCTACTGTTATCTCGTCCTCAGGATCCGGGTTTCTGCTTAATGCGTCAGGTATCACGTTCATTTTACCAGGGCAGTGTTCTATTTCAATATTGAATTGCTGTTTTTATAGTGACCAACGCGTGACTCTCTCGCTCATCATTGCCGTTTTGAACATAAACGTCAATGCTTTGTGGTCTGTCCTGACCACAATTGGATAACCAAATACAATCTTCCGCCATCGTTGGAATGCGTGAAGTATCGCTAGCATTTCCAATTCAGTCACTGTATAATTCTTTTCATGCTGGGTAGATTATTGGCTGAGGAATAACCTAACCACCAAGGGAAGATGATTAAGAAGAGGAGGTGGGTTTCGGACTGGAGAGAAAGGATAGAAAAATAGGATGAGAGTCCCACAAAAGTTATAAATTTAACTTTAAATACACTTAGAGGCGGTTGCCACTGCAAATCCGCTCTCTGATACCTAAAGTGGGTAAGGACCTGGTCGAAGCTAACGGGAACCGCAGCTAAGACTTGGGCGGTTTGCCAGAGAAAGGCTTCAGTGTATTCCCTCTCAAGCATGCATAAGACTACTATGGGGAAGGGTGATAGTCTGGCAAGACAAATAGTAACAGATTTATTCTCTATTAACGATGGCATGAACTGAGGAAGAGTTAGGAAATCCTGGATCTTGCCTAACCGTTGTATTTGCGAAATGATAAATCCAAAAACAAATATTTGATTTATTTAACAAGGCAAAAGAAGTTGATAATTTTAACAAATATATTTTCAATTTGGTTAACAATTTTGGGGTCACAGACCTCAGAAAGCATTAAACGTTTGCGCCAGGCAATTAACAATTTATGAGGTTTCGAACCTTATATATTTTCTAAAATCTTTGTAAGAAAAAAACCAAATGAAGTAATTAAAATTTAACAGTAAATAGAGTACAAGGTGTGTACTTTAAGAAACTCCTGAGAGAATATTCTAGAAAGAGTGACAACTTCGAAAATAACAATAAGAAAAACATGAAGAATAAGATAGAAGTTCCTACAACTTCTTATATTTAAGCTGAATTACTGTTGGTTATTATACAAATAAGGGCAGGTCACTTACTGTGAAACCTGAAGAGAGAATCAAAAGGAAGGTTCTCGACCTCCTATGTTTAAGTAGGAATCACGAGCCAAATGGGGCAGTTTCCATTTCGTGAGACCTAGAAATAACTCACTCAAGAGTTGAATGAATTGCTTTCCCTGATTATAAGGTAGAAACAATGTAAGTTTGAACCGTGTATAAAACACGTAGTTATGCAGAAATTAATTAATGATAAACAAGCAAGATGGAAGGGCACTTCGTTAGAGTGACACCTTATTGGAAATGATCCAGAGTTACAATTTTATTAATACGGTTTGTTAGTAAAAGGTTTAGGAAAGATCAATTGGGATTGAGGATAAATGTTCATGGCCTTATTTAATGTAAACGGACGATCGCGACGCGATAGAAAAGTTGAACAAGCACTAGTTTTCACTATAGTCTGTTAAATAGATGAAAAGTTCACTGTAGAAACACGAAAGTTTATGGGAAAGAAAGTTATTGCAATGATGAAAATAACTGGTTGCACTAGGTAGGCGAGAGTCTATGTCTTGAGAAGGTTGTGAATTACAATTAAATGAGCCATAGAACATTCCAACGGTGGAAGAAAATTCGCTATTGCAGTAATTTATAAGGAAGATTCCTCATTTTAAATAGTATTCCCACAAGTGAGTGAAAAATACATGACGGCAAGACTTGTAAATAGAGTGCAGGATCTGAAAGGTTCCAGAACAGTCCTAATAGAAGAATGGGGCCAAAGTTAATCCAGCGGAGGAACTAGCTTGGTAATTTATAGACAGCGGGTATTAGATAATATCCCACGTGGTGAGAAGATTTCTCATTTAATTAGCTTAAAAAGCTAATTTCTATTAAGGTTGGCTTAGAAAGACAAAAGCTCAACATGGCAAATCCCTCGAAGAATGATTTTTGCCCCAAATAAGTAATCTCACGCTGTCTATAAAATATCGTTAAAAGCATGTAGAAGTTAAAAGCGATGAAGTTGGAGTTAAAACTTGAAGTAGGTACTTATCTTTGTTGCATGGTGAAGGTGAAGTTCCCTTTCACAGATACTTAATGTGCCAACATGGCGTATAACGTAGAGAGTGCCTCTTGGTTTGAGGAGACTGGCTCTAGTGGAGCCTTGACTGACCGAGTCAACTGCCGACTTACAAGTGAGACCCGCTCAGCGAAGCGCGGAGGGTCCAAGGAAGGGAAAGAAGTGGGGGTAGGAAACAAAAGGAATACATATCAGAATGGACAACTTATCAAAAATAAATGTTCTTCTTGATGAATGGTCTTCAAAGAGTTGATAGCAGGCGATACTAGCACAGCATGGTGAGTGAAAAAGTAGACGAAGTTCTCTTGCTCATGGAGATAATAGCTGGCGATGGCAACGAGATCTGGTGGCCAGATGGAAAAGGAAGTCCTCTTGCACCAGGAAGAATTGAGGAGCTTCCGAGATTCACTGCTAGATGACGCTAGGTGGGTCATGGAAGATATATATCTAGAACAGACTCACAAAAGACATAAGCGACATGATCACCAAAGAGAAAATAGAAGATCACTGTTGGTGTTTGATGAAAAGGAAGGAATGAACATGCAAAAGCATTAAAAATTATATTCTCTCGTACCGTGTATTCCAAGAATACACCACATGCCTGCGCAATTTGCGGCTTACAAAGGCTAAATATGAACGTTCCTGGGTATTACTTGAATTCTCTTGATAAAGCATAGCTCCTATGCCAATAAAGGAAGCATCTGCTTGGATGATAAATTTCATCTCAAAATCTGTGTAACCCAATCTTATGCAGTTGGCCAAAAGTTCCTTGGTTGCTTGAAATGATTTCTCGCAGGCGTCGTCCCATTTCCATCTGTTAGCCTTCTTCAACACCTCCTGCATTGGAGCCACGGTCTCCGTATATCCAGGACAGTTTTCTTTAAAGAACCCAGTCACTCCAAGAAAGGCTCTCACATGTGTCACTCGGGTGGAAGTTGGAAACATCCTTATCGCCTCTGTCGTCGCTGGATTTGGTCTAACGCCCTCTCGATCAATGATGTACCCCAGGTATAAAATTTCATTCTTGAAGAAGTAAGATTTCTTCAAATTTATCTTAAAATTTGTGGTCCTTAAATTTTCCAAACGTTTGTCCAGATTACACATGTGCTCGTCAATACCTTCAGATGCAAGTAGAATATCACCGATATATCTCACTGTCATGCTCATTACCTCTTCCGTTAAGTTCCTCTTCAGAGCTCTAATAAGTGCCGAACCCGCTGTTTTTAGACCAAATGGTAAACGATTCCAAATAAAAGTCTGGTTATCGAAGAGAAAGCCCGTCAATAGCTTAGACTTTTCCTCTAATTCAATATGGTGGAAAGAACTAGTGAGATCTAAGAAAGTGTAGATGTGCTTTCCTCTGAATCCCTTTAGCACCTCACGAATTAACGGCGCTTTGTCATATTCAGGTATGACCTTGAAATTCAAATTTCTTGCGTCGAGACACAGCCTTATCGATCCATTAGGCTTGGCCACTGCCAAAATTGCATTGAGATATGGGGTTGGTGATTTCTTTATCACGCCAGAAGCTAGCATTCCTTCTATGATAACCTTTACCTGAGAGTAGTGCTTCTCTGATATTGGATATAATTTACTCTTAAATGGGGCCCAATTATCTACCTGAATTGCATAAGTGAAGTTCAAAATCTTCCCAGGGACTGTATCGAAACTTCTTCGTGCTTGCGTAAAATGCATTCAAATTTCTTCTTGTCTGCCTCCCCTAAATTTACCTCCTGAAGTCGCTCCTGCAGTAGACTTTCAAATTCAGATCCACCCTTTTCTTCGTCCGCTAATAAGGTCCATATTTCTTGCGAGTATTCCTTGTCTCCAAGTTCCACGACTGTGATGTCACATGCGTCTTCTTCCTCCTTACGTAACTCCTCTCTGGTCTCCTCGTTGATTGTCTCCAGCATCCAGATGTCTACTTCTTGCCCAAGAGATCCCTCCTCCATGTGTAAGTCAACATACTTCAATCCTTCAATCTGCCTGAAGCTTACAGTATTTTTTTGCAAGTCAATAATTGCTTGGTAATCTATATATATAAAGCACAAAATTTGTCTGTCTGTTTGTCTGCTATGTATACAAATCTACACCGTTTCACCGATCTGAACCAAAATGTGTATACTTACCCTTTGGAACCCTGCGAGTAACTCTGTCCACTTAAAATTTCGGACAGACCACCCCATTCCCTGCATTTAGGCCCTTTGGTCCAAATCTACACCGTTTCACCGATCTGAACCAAAATTTGTATACGTACACTTTGGAACCCTGCGAGTAACACTGTCTGCTTGAAATTGCGGACAGACCACTCCATTCCCTGCATTTAGGCCCCTTGGCCCAAATCTACACTGTTTCACCTATCTCAACCAAAATTTTTATATTTGACCTTTGGAACACTGCGACTAACACTGTCTGCTTGAAATTGCGGAGAGGCTACTCCATCCCCTGCATTTAGGCCCTTTGGCACAAATCTACACCGTTTCACCGATCTGAACTTAAATTTGTATACTTACCCTTTGGAACACTGCGAGTAACACTGTCCACTTAAAATTTCGGACAGACCACCCCATTCCTTGCATTTAGGCCCTTTGGCACAAATCTACACCGTTTCACGTATCAGAACCAAAATTTGTATTGCGCCCGTTGACGCATGTTTGCTCAGATAACAGAGACGAAAACTTATGGTGAAATGTAATTGAACATACCCTGCGAGCGGCGGGAAGAAGCTGAAGCAATATCGCTTATGAATATATTTATACTTATTTTTCATATTCCAAAAATCTACTATAATTATAACTAAGTAATTCTGCATATGTGAAGTACAGCATACTTCGTAAATCGAAGAAACTATCAATTTACGCGGCCAGCTCATGTACTGAGAGCACGCCATATTTGGTAACACCAGTTCCTATTCGTCTGTGGAAGAGACGACATGTGCATGATGGAGCACAAGTGAAAGGAAACCATGTGGCAGGAAAAATCTACGAATAACCTTCTTATGGATAGCCATCATGGAATTGTGTGATAATTGAACGATTGAAGACATTCATCACTACGAGAACTGTAAAATATTATTATTATTATTATCCGAGGTGAAATGAAGGACTTGTGTGAAGAAAACTTTGCGACCGCATGGTCTCATTCTCACGCACACACACATGTTTCAGTGTTCTATAAATGTGTATTTAACTAACTTTGTAACTGTACAAAACCTACAAGTACAATCTTTATTTGCCGGATGGGCAGTGATTTTGATTTATTTTTTTGTTAATATATTCTTGTATAAATATCAGTGTAAGTCACGAGTGAGTGTCGCACAAGCGACAGAAACTAGAGCCAGCGGTGGAGTGAAAATGGGCATTTTTTTTTACCGCATATTAGCTGCAGTGCGCGACAGTTTTATTTAATCATGTGCTACATTTTTACCAACGCTAACATCGCAATAATGATAAACCAGCAGATCTTCAGATACAACTCCAACCGCACGATGGCATGTGATTGCTAAACATGCGTGGGGAATTGGCGACGGAGGATGTCCAGACACAATGAAATGGTAACCTAAAGCCATACACGAGACCGCATACAACATCTCATGGCGGGACTCGAACCAAGTGACGCTGAATCTGTAAGTCAGATCAAATATTTATAGCGTATCGTAAGAGTGGAAAACAGTAGACTTAGTTTAATTTGGTTTCATTTATTTAGTGCACAATGCAAGTAGCTAATTATAAGACGCGTGTGGAAATTAATAGTTTATTAAACATTTATAGAAGCCAGAAAGGCTGGATTTTCAATGCTCATTCGTATCATTTAAAAACAGGTATTATCAACTTTTATTTTGTCAGGCTGATGACAAATAAACTAGTTTGACAATGTTAAATCGAGGCCAAGGTTACAAGCCAGCACACTCGATTCTAGGCAGTGGATTAATATTTTGTTTTAGAAGGCTGTGAGATTCTTGACATTATTACAAGTGGAATGCAGAGTTCCGTTACTCACATTTATTGGCCAGAACAATACTTGAAAACAGGTTTATTTCTTTAATAGAAGCCACACAGGCAATGAATGAAATTGTATTTTGTAACCAAATGAACGCAGGTTCGATTTTATTCAGGGAAGAGGCAATTTTATAAACGCACACACACAGTTAGCTTGTATCAGAAACCTTTATATTTATTTAAAGTGTTGTCAGGATGTGTTTTCTGTACACATAACTTAATTACCTGCAATTCAAACGTGTATCAATTAGGATTCTACACTTTTGTAAATTAAGAATATTATATGAGTCGTGACGGTGGATGAATACCTGCGACATTGTTATTGTGATTATATCGGTGGTAATGAACTAACTAAAGTCGTACCAAAAACCGAAGGCGCCTGGATCAATGGATCCGAAATAAGAGTAAAGTAATTGGTGAAGACATAGGATGTCTAATAAGTGTGATGAAATATTGGCGAAGACACAGGGTGTCTCGTAAACTATTGAACTATTGAGTTATTTGCTTAAGTTGGATACAAACGTTACCTGAATACACTGAACGCTTTTAAAGGTCCATAAACTGAACAACAATACTGTCAGGAATAAATAATTGTGTGGAACTTTAATAATCAAAAATAGGGTTTTGGAAACTAACAAATCTTATAATTCCCCCCCAAACCTAAATAAAATTTATAAACATTAAAAATAAACTATTTTTCTGGTCCAAACGTTAACACTTGGATATTGTTAAGCTATTGTAGATATATTTTGATACATTTTCACATGATTAGTCGACCACTAATTGGTGATGTGATAACTGAAGCACACACATTAGATTAGTAGCAATATGAGTCGATGTAATTGTTTAATTACTATCGCATTTGCAGGCTTTCCTATATTTTCTATTTTCTTAACACTTTGACACTATGACCGTTTGTTACAAACAGTAACAAATCGAGTACGTAGGCAGTGCCAATTGCACAACCATAGGAGTGCTGAATTATTGTATGCATTTGTGTTGTATTAGCATAGTTTATTTTAGTCAGCAACATTGTGCACATAGCTTGATTTTCTTAGTATTAAACGCATCTCGTTTATTAATTAATGATATTTAGGACTAGCTAACACTTAACTCTAATGATAAATGTTATAGATGGCACCATCATAGCATAGGACAAATTTTCCCCTTGCTACTAAATGTAAATGTTCTAGTATTTGTAAACAAGTAAATGTCTTGCTTTGCTGTAAATTCTTTTGATGTTTGATCCACCCGTAAGTTATTTCGATGTAATTGCTTAGGGCCGATCTTACGTGCCATTCTCTTAGCTTGTTCATTTTGTCGAATTTTGTATTAGGACCATGAGAGTAATTCAGATCTTGTTTAGGACTTTTTTTATATTTCTTTCAGGGCAGAATAGTATCGGACTAGCCGTTTGCAACTCTCATGCTAGGCTAGGGATCTATTCTGAATAAAATTTATTTGTGATTTTAATCTAAGACTGACCTCTCTTTTCTTGTTTAGTTCTGTTATCGATGCATTCCTCTGAGCTGGTTAAAGATCGAACATCACTAATTCCCGACACCCCCGAGTGCAGACTTTTGTGCTACACCAGCCTATGAATGTATCGTCCCTCATACTTGTGTGTTAACTGGAAGAGGGTCTCGAAAGGGTCATTTTAAACCGGTGGCTCCCCGAAACCTTCGGCCAGCGGGCACAGTATACTTACCCTTTGGAACCCTGCGAGTAACACTGTCCACTTAAAATTTCGGACAGACCACCCCATTCCCTGCATTAAGGCCCTTTGGTCCAAATTTACACCATTTCACCGATCAGAACCAAAATTCGTATTTTTACCATTTGGTACCCTGCGAGTAACACTCTCTGCTTGAAATTACGTACAGACCACTCCATTCTCTGCATTTAGGCCCTTTGGCAGAAATCTACACCGTTTCATCGATCAGAACCAAAATTTGTATACTTACCCTTTGAAACCCTGCGAGTAACCACTGTCTGCTTGAAATTTCGGACAGACCACACCATTCCCCGCATTTAGGCCCTTTGGCACATATGAACATCGTTTCACCGATCTTAACCTAAATTCGTATACTTACCATTTGGAACCCGACGAGTAACACTGTCCACTTAAAACTTTGGACAGACCACTCCATTCCCTGCATTTAGGCCCTTTGGCAAAAATCTACCCTGTTTCACCGATCTGAACCAAATTTTACATACTTACCCTTTGGAACCCGACGTGTAACAGTGTCTAAATGAAATTTCGGATAGACCATCCCATTTACTGCATTTAGGCTATTTGGCAAAAATCTACATAGTTTCACCCATCTCAACCAATCTTTATGTAAATTACTTACCCTCTGGAACCCGACGAGTATCACTGTCGACATGAAATTTCGGACACACCAATCTATTCCCTGCATTTAGGCCCTTTGGCACAACTCTACACGGTTTCACCGATCTGAACCAAATTTTAGATACTCACCCTTTGGAACCCGATGAGTAAGACTGTCCACTTGAAATTTCTGACATACCACTCCATTCCCTGCATTTAGCTCAGGAATCCCTCGCGGATGCCAGCTTCCTAACTCACCAGCCATGAGCCCTTGAGGGTGTACCAGAAGTGGTGGGGCTACACACACCCTGCCTCTTTGAGGGCCTTGAGCAGAAGACAGGAGATATTATGAAAAGGAAAAGAAGGCAGACCCCTCGAAGATTGAGGGCATCAGGAAAGATGCGACAACGGCAAATTAAGGCGGGAAATTGAAAGATTCCCTAGCCCTCGGATACCCTTATACAGTCCGGTTAAGAAGAGAACAAGAGTTGACCAACGGAGGCCGACAGGAAAGAGAACTGAAAAGAGCCCCACACCAGGAAGTAGAAGCGATGCCAGACTCAGCTGGGGTCCCGTGGTAGCCATCCCACGTCCCACTAGTTGAGAGACACTGGCGGGGGGATTGTGAGAATAGCTTGCTGATTCATCGCGAGGTGACATGAGAGGACTTTCCAGAGCCCGCCGTGTTATCTGCCATTGCTGAAGCCTATGTGGTGTTGCGAAAGAGTAAGTGATTCCCCGGCCAATCTAAATAAGACGGGGAACCCCGAACGTGTGTCATCATATTTCGTCTTCATCTGCGATTATCTCAGGTTCGTGCAGCTTGGACCCATATTCTTTGCCGAGCAGTACGCCATAAGCTCTTTCACTAGACACATTGAGTACAGGCCTAAGCCAGAAAATAAGGTTGAGAATTTGGAAGACATCGAAGCTAGACTTCTGAATTACCTATATCAGTTTTAAAATTAAACCTTGTTCATTTAGTATTCATTTTTTCATTACCGTATTATTATAATCATAAGTGCAAATGACCTAGGTGTTACGCGCATCATACCACTAATTACCGCCGCATAAAGTATTTCTCGACTGTGATTTTTAAAATATTTATTTTTATTACAGTACATTGTGTACATTATAAGTTGAAGTGTCAATTCAATACCGGTAGTAGTTTCCCTTATCATCCTCATCATAAGGGCAAATGATCTAGATGTTACGCCCAATACACCATTAATCACCACACACAATAAGTCTTCCTCGCCTGTGAATTTTGAAATATGTATTTCTATTACGGTAGTTTGTAAGTTTGAGGTGTCAATTCAACAGTAGTTTCCATTATCATCCTTATCAAAGGGGCAAATGACCTAGATATTACGCCCTCATTGTCATTGGGGGCAAATTACCTAGATTTTAAGTCCATTATATTTCTAAGGAGGCTTTGAGACAGTATCATCATTCCACCGGGCGAAGCCGGGTACTACTGTTAGTCACAAATTAAGTCGGCCCCTAATATAACGTTGTAGTTCATTCTTGCCTTAACAATGCAAGTCTGTGCAAAGGTATGATCGAGAATATCCAGCCCTATATATGCCTGGTGCTTGCATACGATAGATCACTCGGGATTTACGCCCCTTAATTTCATCTGCGGTACAGGAATTAATGATACATGTTGCTTACGTGCCAATTCTTTCTTTAAAGCTTCAGATATCAGACTAACTTGCGCCCCAGTATCTGAAAGACATTTGACACTAATTCCTCCAATCCGAGCATAGATTACAGGTAGTTTCTTAATACTATTGTTCTGTGGTTTAATTTCCTCCTCGAGACAGTCTTCCGGCCGTGCAAGCCACTCAGCTATATTTGCGATAATTCTTCCATCGAGGTCATCAGTCCCATGCTGTTCCCACAGGCTGTCTCTTTTTAGTGAAATTATGATTTTTTTTGTCCCGAGAATCTCTCGGTATCGCCCCATTCTCACGTATTTCCTGTTGCCTTTCCAAGCATTCACCTCCTTGGTCCCCATAATTGTCAGTAGGGAAGCAGGGGGGGTTCTGACTCAAATACCGTTATTTATGTAAATTAGGGGGGCGTGGCGATGTCAATGACCTAGAGGTAGGTCATGATCAATGACCTTGAGGTAGGTCATTGACCCCAAGGTCGCCGGGACACCGGAAGGTAAACAAACCTTGGAGGGTCCAGGAACCGGTTTGAGGGAGTGTGGGTGGAGGGGGAGGAGTGGGGGGGGAGGGGGGTGGCGAGGGTGGGGACGAGGGGGATGAGGGGGAAGGATAGAAGAGGATCTGCACAAGACCCTCCTCGACCCAGTCTCTCTGTCAGGACCCCGGAAGTTAAACAAACCTGGAAGGTCAAGGAACCGGTTTGGCGGCGTGGGTGGAGGGGGAGGGGGTGGGGGAGGGGGTGGTAGGGTGTAGGAGTAAGGTGCGGGGGTGGGGTTTCAATGAACCGGAAGGTAAACAAGGGGGTGAGGGAGGGGGGGAGGAAGGATTGAAGAGGATCTGCTTGAGAGACCCTCTTTGGTCCAGCCTGTTGGTAGACTGAACAACTGCTCTGCTGGTCACTTGTCTTATATAGCTTTGTGTTGTAGCCGATTGGTTCCGAATGCAGCCGAAGGATTCCGATTCTCCATTTGTGCTGACCCGTGAGATTTGAATGGCTTACATTCACGTGTCAGAATAATCAGATTTGAACGGTCAACCGGTGTGTGACGTCACAGGAGAGTTGACCCCTGAGCTAATTTTCAAATTTGCCTTTATTATTATTATCATCACCATATTGTTTGTGGGAGATTGGTTGAATGACCTCAAAGGTAAACAAGCATGACTGATGCTGAACCGGGTTTTATTGAATCTAATGAACAGGTTGTGGAACTCTGTGGTATTTGAACTAATAAGCCGGAGCTGGCACAGGGGCAAGTGGGCAAGATGGCCGCTGTGCGCAACTCCCTCATGTTGTTCTTATGGAGGGCGAGGTAAAGCTAGAACAGTGACTGCTGGGCAAGATGGCAGACACAGGGGCAAGTGGGTAAGATGACTGCTATGCGCAACTCCCCCATGATGTTTTTATGGAAGGTGATGTAAAGCTGGCTCAGGGGCTACAGCGCAAGATGGCCACCATGTCCAGAGACAGTAGGATGACGTCATCAATAATGTTTATAAGGAGACTGATTTGTATGTACGACCTCAGAGGCCGAGTGCAGGTCTTTCTATTCGACGCCCGTTGGCGACCAGCGCGTTGGGATGAGAGATGAAATGGATGAAGATGAATGAAACTGGGTAAGGATGTGGAAGGAAGCGGCTGTGGCCTATTAGAAGGTACCGTCCCAGCATTTGCCCGGTGTTGTAAATGGGAAACCACAGAAAACCATTTCAAGGACGGCCGAAAGGAGACTGATGACCTAGTAGTTGATTAATCGGAGGATAACGTAAAGCTAGCACACGTTCTTGACTGAAAACCTGGAGATCTGGGTTCGATCTCTAACTGCTATGAAAATAAATTAGAGTTTGAACGGGTTACACACAGCCTTGTGAGATGAAAAACTGATGATGATGATGATGATAATTGTTTTTTAAGGGGCCTAACATCTAGGTTATCGGTCTCTAATGGTTTGGGTGATCGTGAAGATGATAATGAAATGTAAACTATAATTAAAACTAACTACTAGCTTATATACGCGAAGAAGGAATGGAAAACAAAAGGAGAATAAGGCAAATAAAGGACAGGAGGAAAACAAATGCCCTCAACCCTCGAAGAAGGCGGATTGAGGGACTTGGAAGGAAGGAGAGCCATAAAAGGCAGATAGGAAAGGGAAAGAGGAGAGGGTCCGCCCCCACAGGTAATGGATAAAAGGGGGTAAACCGGACCCAGCTCCGGAATCCCTCGGGGTCGCCAAATACCGAACTCACCAGCTGTGAGCCCCTGAGGGTGTAGCAATATCTAGGGTACACCAGACGTGGTGGGGTTACATACACCCTGCCTCCTCAAAGGCCTTGAGCTCAAGGCAGAAGGTAAAAGGAAATGAAAAAGAAGGCTGACCCCTCGCAGAAGGAGGGTATCAGAAAAGATGAGACAAGGGCCAATTAAGGAGGGAAAAGAAGAGACTCACTAGGCCATGGATACCCTAATACCGTGGGGGTTGGAAGAGAACAAGAGTTGACCAAGTGAGGTTGACAGGAAAGAAGACGCTGAGGAGCCAGGCAAATGCTTGGATGGGTCCTAACTTAAGGTCACAGACACTTCTTTCCCAATCCCCACCCAAGTCACAAATAGATGAACTACTACAGACATCACAATTACGCAGGTTAACACACATGCTAGTACAAGGGACTAATTGCCTACGATGTCACAACCTTTAAATAAGTAACAACAACAACAAAACCTTAAAGCCTGAGTGTTAGACATTAGCCATTTTTTGTGGATGTTGAGAATTGTATAATTTTTATTATTTAATTGGACCAATCTCAAATTTTTGGTTGGAACATTAAGATGTTTTAACTGTGGTTGTTAGGAAAATATAAGGTGCAAGAAGGTAGGTAGGTAGAAGCATTCTTTAAGAAATCCTTATTTACAAGAAGGAACAAGAAGGAATAACTTGAGCTGTCTTTTGACAGTGGCGGGTATTGGGAGAACAGAAGCTTGCAGCAAGCAAATCAGATCTGTAACTGCGAGCGAGCCCTCCAAGTAGGTCATTGGCCATGAGAAAAAGAGAGTGCTATTGAACACTCACGTGTGGACAGGGAGTTATATAACATTGACGCACATGGCTGCGCTGCTTTGTAATACACGGACAGTGTCTTAGAATGTTGTTGTATTAGTAACATTTGAGAGAGAAGGGTTTTGATATTGAGATTATTCAGCCTTGTGTACTTGGGTGTGTTACAGTTTTGATTGATAACCTGTGTTATTGTGATGGTTTTATTAGTGTGTGTGTGGTTCACAAGATCAAGTGCACCCCTTTCTAACCCTCAGACTAGAATTACATTTCTTGGCAGATTTGGAAATCAAACCTTGACTTCCAGGATAGATCCTATGTTAAATAGTCTGTTAACCACCTTGAAGTTTAGCGGTTAGTATAATTGGCACTCGCCTCTTAGATACGGGTTTGATAATTATTGGGATCATTCAGCCCTGTGTTCTTGGGTGTGTTACAGTTTTGTTTGATAACCTGTGCTATTGTGTTGGTTGTATTAGTGTGTGTGGTTTACGAGGTAGTGTGTACTCTGTTCTAATCCTCAGACTGGAATTACATTTCTTGACAGACAGTACATTCAGCCTTGCGAGGTAAAACTGAGAAGAGGCGGGCTCATTTCACTCCTCATCTATTCTGGGACTGATTTTCCATGGTTTCACACTTCTACTCCAAGTGAATGCTATGATGGTTCCACACTTTAGGTTATCACTGTCTCTTTTTTTTCTAATCCCAAGTTACAAATACACACACTACTACAGACACCACAGTAACACATGTTACCAATAATATAGGATATACATTGCACCATTTATACCTAAATGCTAATGAGATAAGATAATTAAGCGCAATAACTTGTAAACGTCATGAGTGAGAAGGTTTTTTACTTCCTGGTTTGAGGCTTGCTTGCTGGGCTGTATCCTGGTGCAGCCAGCTGACATTTGAGGGTGCGCAAATGCGAGGGAGCCGTGTCTATAGATTTACTGGCACGTTAAAGACCCCCTTTGGGACAAAATTCCGGCACCCCGGCGTCACTCAAAGCCCAATAACATTATTATTATGTATATTTTAATATTGTATAGCCTCGGGTGCCGAGTGCCAGCTTTGTTATTTGACGCCCAAAGGGCAGCTTGCATGTTGAATTTTGTTGTTCCTTGGAGCGCTCTGAAAGTTATGGAGATTAGATATTTAAGCTCCTAGACACTATAGCGCTTTATAGTAGAGAATGGAGGAACGTTTTGTGTAGGTGGAAAATCCCGAGATTAGTTAGTTATTGTTGTTTTAAGGGGCGGGACTACGAGGTCATCTGTCCCTAAAATCCCGAGATTAATTTTGCCATTATGAACACGGCCTACTGAATTCAAATGGGGTTTTTAACATGCCAACAACGTATGACATGTTCAGGAGCGAAACTGCAAGCTTGGGGTTGGAAGCCCGATACGCTAACCACTCACCCACTGTGGCAATTAGTAGATTATCATTATCCTAAAATGTGTTCTTAAGTATTTGGCAACCTCTTAGTGTAGCGGATAGCATTCTTGGCTGTCGCCTGCAGAGGTCCGGGTTCAATTCCTGGCTCTGCCAAGAAATTAATTCTGTTTTGAGGGCTGGAACGGGGCAGCCTTGTGAAGCAAAACTGAGAAGGGGTTGGTTCGATTCCCACCGCAGCAATCCTTGAAATGGTTTTCCGTGGTCTCCCCACTCCTACTCGAGGCAAATGCTGGATTGGTTCCTAACTTAAGGCCACGGCCGTCTCCTTCCCAATCCTCTCTCAAATTACAAATACACACTCTAATACAGCCATACACAATAACACAGGTTATCAGACAAGCACGCACACTCGCACGTCTAAAATACACAGGGCTAAATAACCATTATGTCCAAGCCTCTAAAATGAATTAACAACTAAAGTATTTTGGCTGAAACATAGTCATGTATAAATGTAATGTGTGTTCTGAATCTTTTTTTAACGTAGGAGGAGGAAGTTGTTGTTGTTGTTGTTTCACTGAGGGGCTAGGATATTGTGGTTATTTCAGACTTGTGTACTTTGGTTGTGTGTGTAGATTTTGTCTCATAACCTGTGTTATAGTGGTTTCTGTAGTAGTGAGTGTCCACGTTGTGTAGCGGCTAGCATTCCTGGTTGTCGCCGCGGAGGTCCAGATTCTATTTATGACTCGGCCAAAAAAAAACTGATCTGAGGGCTGGAACGGGGTGCACTCAGCCTCATGAGGAGAAATAAGAAGAGGTGGGTTCGATTTCCCTTCATCTATCCTGGAAGTGGTTTTCTTTTTTTCCCACTTCCACTCCAAGCAAATGCAGGGGTAGTTTCTAACTTGAGCCCATGGCCGATTCCTTCCTAATCCTCTCTCAAATTACAATTACACACACTACTACTACTGCAGATACCATAATAACACAGGTTACCAGACAAATTAAAATACAGGAAAAAAGCTTCTTGTTGTGTAGTGGCTAGTATTCTTGGCTGTCATTGTGGAGGAGAGGGTTCAATTGGCTCTGCCAAGAGATTTTAATTCTGATCTGACAGCTGGAATGGGGTTTGATTCCTACCTCTGTCATCCTGGAAGTGGTTTTCTGTGATTTCCCACTTCAACTCCAGTCAAATACCGGTCTGGCACCTAACGTAAGGCCACGTACGATTCCTACCCAAATCCTACAGTACCTTGATTACAAATACACAAACTAGTACATACATCAAAGTACACACAGAGCTACATGACCACGATACCCAAGGCCCTCAAATGAAACAACAACATAAAACAAATAGCCGAAATTCTTCATTAGTATAATTTGTGTTCGTGAAAAGCCATTACTTGGATTACAGAATAATTGTGTAAATTAAGAAGTTGTTAGTGGATGCCTTATTTCATCAGCTTCGGTGACGTAGTTGGTCGCGGATTCAAACCCGACCGAAGTCGTCAGATTTTTTAAGAGCGTTAAAAATCTCTTGGTGTGCCTTCCTTCGGAGGAGAAGTAGATGTCAGAGATTTATGGCATGATAAAGAACCTTCCACTAATTACACTTCTGTGAAAATAAATTATACGTTATATTTGACTAACGCTCATAGGTTCCAACATTTGTCGCCAGGAGACGTTTGCGGTGGCATCTAGTAACGATGTTCAAAACTAGTTGGTTGTTGACGGTGGCGTTTGGTAGCAAAAGTTAGAACTACTTGAAAATTCTAATGTCTGCAGTCCTTATTTGAATTAATAACTGATGACACACACTAATACAGACACCACAATTAACGCCGGTTATCAGACAGATTCCACACGCACCCAAAGTACACGGGGTACATGACCGCGTTGTCGCAGCCCCTAAACTGAGGAACCAACCAACCATGACTTCTTTCAGGTCATTACAGAAATGAGATTAATCAAAGCAATCACAGGAGAAGCATCTGAAGCTGACAACTAAAGAAATCTGAAAGCAATCACAGGAGAAGCATTTGAAGCTGAAAAGTAAAGAAATCTGAAAGAAAATAGGCAGTTGCAGTTGAAGAGACAAACAAATCAACTTATTTGCCAACAAAACAAATTCAAACACCGTGAAATACGTGCACAATAGAACTATTTTTTCCAGCAGATAAGTAAATCACTTGAAATTTGCAATAAATTGCGAATGTGAAAGTCATCTCTTGTATATTACTATTTCTAGGGGCTTTGACATCGGAGATATGAGTTACACGTACTGTGCCCTTTTAGCATGAAATATGCAGATCACAGTATGCCAGCAATGCTCAAATCGGGATTTTCGGGGTTATGGTATGTTCTCCCACTCTGTGACTTACACATTTTGGATTAAATAGAGGATACACTTCCAAAATAAATAAACAAAATCAACTCCTACTATAAAACCTTTAATTAACCAAATATATGGCGCTACAACAAATTAAACAAATAAAATACTGACCCAATTCTAACTTGTTCAGAGTGAACAAGGAATACATAATTAAACAAAGATTAAATCATAATAAATGGTTTTCATAAACCAACAAACTTATATTTCTTTTCACTTCCATATAGTGTTCTTTTAAAATTCAAATAATCAAGAGCTCTAATAGGCTCGATACTTTTCAATATAAACTGTGTTATCCTTTTTTTTTACAACACATCACTTCCTATTATATGAGTATTTTATAATTAAAACTATATAATTCTTATTAAAGTACTGTTACTCGTTTTCTTAAACTTTGGTCTTTCACAATGTTCTCATGTTACCACCTCTCTCAAATCAACAATTCACTACAGTGATTGGAAAAACATTTGCGTACTCCCGAGCTTCCGAAGACTACTTGAACATGTCAAAAATTATGATCACTCCCGGAATCTAATTGTCTTCACTAAACTCGTGAATTCCTACATCTTATAACATTGCGCTAGGGATTTATCATTATCTGTCTTAAAAGACCATTATCTCATAAGAAAGCAACGATCTGAACTTGCAAGCGGTAATCTTCATCTACAAGACCCTCGGTTCGAAACCCGGGTCGTTAAACAAACTCTAAACACTCTATGTATTATAACTTCAAACAGACGGCTCACAGACCTACCGCACTTCCGTTAATGGTAAGGTCTGGCCTGGCCACTTGGCGTGATTTATTGTTGGGGAGCAGGAGCATTACGGTCAGACTCGCAAGAGGCGAGCTACCCTCCGCTTTCATACAGCAGTTTCTTAAATATAGTTCTTTGAAAAAACAAGGCTTCATTCTACTTATTTTTAACAACATATTTAGGTTCACTAGACCCATTCTTTTTACCTTGGCATTTATTAATTATGAAGTGTCCTCATTGGTGGGTAAGAATAATTCAATACAACAACAAATACTTAGGGGCTTCACATAAACGAATCTGGGTTCGTTTCTTTCAACTGCCTCGGGAACCATATCCCATACTGGGGGACTTATACATTTGCGACTTATTGCCTTACACTCGCGCTCATAATACAATTATTTCGCACCCTTTATAATACAACACACACAACGGTCTCGTGATCACATCACTATTTGGATTACCACGACCAACTGCCCCTCATAATTAATTTTACCAAGTATATTTAGGTTCAATGCATTCCTAGCGTGACAAATTTACTTCAATGCGATACATTACGCTTATCCTTTATTGCCAAATTGCCTTCAAAGAACTGATAGATTCAACAATACACATTTGATCTACATCTCAATTTTATATTAATCCTCTCCCGTAACAATAATCGCTTTACCTTAAGAAACATGTGTTCACCACAGGTATTTATTCTTTTAAAGGAGCTCAAAAGCTACTACTTTCCTGTAATTCATCATAATCTTTATTCATTTATATCATTGTTATTATTATTATTATTATTACGCTTGCTTTCATATAATTAAATCATTAATTAAATACACTGATATTTTATTTCATACATTTCCCCTAAGGGATTTATTCATTTCACAGAATTATCTTATACTTTTCAAATTTTATCGTTCAAATCGCGCTATTATTTTGTTATTTGTTATTTAAAAATATCCCTATGTTCTCATTCTCAGGTGGATTGTATACAAATATTCCCCAACACATAACATAATGAAATGGTTACTCACATGAGGTGACGGTCCCCGACCGTATTTTCCAGCGATGTTTCATTTTCGCCCACTTACGGTAATTAAGCCATCTTCATTAATACCATTTCACACAATGACATTTCTTGATACACATACACTTAATTTACCTTAAACACTGGTAACATTTTGAATACAATTCTGTATTCTTTTATAATACACGAATAAATTCACTAAAAATTATTACACTAATACAAATTTTCTATATTTACATTACACTGCTTTTAATCACTGAGGCTTTGATTTGGCCTTACACACGTGATTTTTTCTTCCCGTTTCCAAGGGTGAAACTCTTAGATGTCAGCTCCCTATCTGGCTAGAAGTTGAAAGTCTCGATCAATCTACCCCTCCCTGGAACGGCTATTCATCAAATCTGGTTTCCCGACTATTCAGCTTCTATTTTTACTAGCTCGAAGTCGTTTCTTTCTAGACACTATTTAATTTGTCTAGATAAAGTATATCTTGTTTATGGCACCTCGAATACTTTATCGGTGACCTCTGATTTTCTAGCATTTACTGCTATTCCTTATTTTCGTAGCTTAATGCTTTTACTGTTTGTTTGTTTCCTGTTAGACAACGTCTTGGATTAACTTTTCCCTTCTTATTTTCTTCGCTCTGGTCCCTATCTTATCGATACACTAGGCGTTATTTATTTCGTCCGACCCTGATCGGGTTCCTTAACTTTGCTGGAAATGTTTGTTTCACGATCTTTGGTACTTCAAAACGTTACGATACTTTCAGTCGTTTAACTGAACTGTTATTTGAAGACCTATCGCCTGTTTTTTAAAGTTCGCAGCCTAACTTGACTGTAATACTGAACTTTTCACTATAAAGACTGACGCTTGCTGAACTAAATCCTGTACTAGGATTTTCCTAAGTCTTCACACGGCGATACTATGATGATACTTCTCGTACTGTGATCTGGACACTGTGATGCAGCACCTCCCCACAAGATCTGCTGTAAACTGCATATACGATGCTCCAACGCCACGCCCCCCTGGGCTGACAGATACTGCATGATTGGTCTGGCTATGCCAGGGCTTTTATACAATTCGGTGACAAAAAGATAAATTCCACGTATTTTTCATAACTAACTTTTGAAGCAATAGTCGCACACTATTGAAAATTATATCTCTGGAAAGCTCGTTTTCTAAACGTAAACTGACCTCTTTGCACATGAAAATCGATCGTACAATTCTGAGATATTAAATAAAATTTGGTCTTCAGATACGTGGGTGTTAATTACGTAATGCCGCATTTGCACTTTTTTCCTGGGCAATTATTAAAACATCTTTTCCCACACAAACATCTCTATTCCGAAATGATTCACAATTATGTATTTCTTTTGTTACTTTTATGTTCGCAAATGGCTTAAATCTAATTATTCTTCCTCTTGCACAACTGCGAGGATGCCATTTTACTGCAACGTAAGCTCAATTTCCGAAACCTTCTCTCACTCACTCTGACGGAAAGTTCCTCTCGTTCTAATTATAGCCATGATCGCTCCTTATCGGTGCGTCACGCGTGATATCATTTCCTGGCCACCTGGGCTCTTATTATTGCACAACATTAAACCAGTCCTCTTGTATAAAATCTTTCTATGTTCCTCTGAAGACTGTATATTTCCTCCCTTCTTTCAAAAATAAATGATGGATTCGACCCCTTGAACCAATGGTATATGGGTTCAGTACTTGTATATTTATATGAGTTATGTGTTAGCAAGTAGGCCTATTATTGTTGTTTTTAGTATCAGTAACAATGTTATGTGGAGCTCAACTTTGGAATAACGCGGCCTTGGCATTAAGTTAGAAGCCATTCTGGAAATTTGCCTGTAGTACAGGGGAGAAAGAATGGAAGAACACTGCTAGGTTTGAATGTGGTTTGAATCGAACCAACCTCTTCTCAGTTGAGTGAACCCCGTCCTATTCCTCAGACTAGAATTACATTTCTTGAAAAAGCCGGAAATCTAGCACAGATCTTTGCAGTAATAGCCAAGAATGCTAATCCCTACACCATGAGGCGGTCAACATATTTCTTTTAGTGTGATCAAATGTGCATATTGTTACGGCTGTGAGTTTGTGTCATCACTCGCCGCATGAGTCACAACTGCCCCAGGGCTGGGCTGTGCCCTTCCTCCTGTATTGCGTGCGCCTTATGCAACAGGGCTACTAGGACAAAGGGATAGTCCAGAATATTCGTGACTGGACCAGCGATGGAAACCTCGAGAAGCCGTGAACCCTGGATGGATCTAGAAGCATTTATTGAGTCACCGGCCTGCTATATAAGAGCGACCTGTCAAGCAGTGGTGGTTGTTGTGTTTTACGAGCTAGTGCGAGCGATTATCTTGAGCGACAGAAGTGTGGTGACTTGCGAAACCCCTAGTGAAGCTGATTCTCTTGACACTGAGGAAGTGATTGTGGTGCTTGTGAAACAGTGTATAGTACAATGACAGACCTAGTGCAGCTATTTCCAGCGAGCGTACGGGAGCGGACTCATTAACGAAGAGGATTAACTGTGGTCTGTTGACAAGTGAAAGGGAAAGTATTCTCGACGTGAGGAAACTGGAGTAAGGTAGTGATTGCTGTTGAGTAGTGTATTTTTCTGGCTGCAATAAAATTAATTATTTCTTTAAGCAGTAATTGGTGTTGTGCTTTATACCCACCGTAATCCAGTTAAGAAAGGCAGAAGCCGGATTACGAACTCAGGCACAACACCTGACGGTCCTGGTTTCAAAACCCGAGCAGTTCATTTTCTCTAATTTTCCTGTGAGTGCATGCCCTTTACAAGGCAAACAACTAAAATGGAGGCGCAATTGGCAGCATTGCTAGAAAAGTTAAATGGCATAGAAGACGGCCAGAAGAATTTAACCAAGGAGCTAACTGCCAAATTAGAAGACGGCCAGAAGAAGCTAGAAGACGGGCAGAAGAAGATGGAAGACGGACAAAATAAGTTAGCGGAGGACCTGAAGAAGATGGAGGACGGCCAGAAGAAGATGGAGGACGGACAGAAGAAGTTAGCCGAGGACCTAACTGCCAAACTAGAAGACGGCCAGAAGAAGATGGAAGACGGTCAAAATAAACTAGCGGAGGACCTGAAGAGGATAGAGGACGGCCAGAAGAAGATGGAAGACGGTCAGAATAAGTTGACACAGGACCTGAAGAAATTAGAACTGGGTCTGTGTGAGGAAGTCACGGCAGTGGAAAAGAAGTTCGACGCCTTACAAGTGGAAGTTGCCGAGCTGCGCCAACGCCCGCTGATGGGGGTGGAGGAGAAATTCAACGTCTTACAGAAGGAAGTTGCCGAGCTGCGCCAACGCCCACTGACGGGGGTGGAGGAGAAATTCAACTCTCTACGAGAGGAAGTTGCCGAGCTGCGCCAACGCCCGCCCACCGTTACACCGGGAATATCAGGAACGGGACATAGCAGAGTGACGCCCCCAACCTTCGACGGAAAGGTCCCATGGAGCACCTACTTACGTCAGTTCGAGGCAGCCTGTTCCTTAAATAACTGGAACAACACAGAAAAGGCTACAGCTCTCATTGTAGCGCTGAGAGGTGACGCCCTTAACGTCCTTCAGGCCATCCCGACTGGATCCCAGGACTACGCTTCCCTGATCGCCCATATGGAGTCCCGATATGGAGATAGCCATCTTCAGCAGGCCTATCAGATGCAGCTCCGGACCCGGGTACAGAAGAACGCGGAAACCCTGCAGGAGTTCAAGATGGACATCGCACGCCTCGTAAGGCTCGCCTACCCAACAGCGACGGCCGACTTTCTGGAGCAGATAGCGACGCAGACTTTCACCGACGGGCTACGGGACTCGGACACTCAACAGGCGCTGCGTCTCGCGCGCAATAAGACCCTGGCAGATGCGCTGAGCCACGCACTTGAGTTCGAGACGGCAAAACAGGCATCTAGAATGCACGCGCGGGTGCGTCAAGTGGACGTCGACGAACCAGCAAAAACCAACAAGACCAAGCCCCTGGCCGATGAACTGATGGAGGCGCTAGGCCGGTTCTTCAAGAGTCGCAGTACCACCAACAAAAACGTAGCCGAAAAACATCCGGAGGGGCGGCCCGGAAGAGGACTACCGACCTGCTGGACCTGCCGTAAGAGAGGCCACCTGAGCAAGGACTGCGGTGATCGCCGCCGCCAAGGGTTTCCGTCGGGACAGTCAGTCGTAGGGAAACCGCGCGGCCCAGGAAAGCAAGTATCAGCCAACCTTGGGGGGCAAAGGTTGGCTTGTGACAGTCGTCAAGCCCCAGCAGTCCTAGTGCGTGTGACGAAGTTACGGAGGGACAATAGCAGCCTGATGATCGACGGAGTGAGCTGGCCCATGCTGATCGACACGGGAGCGTCGAGGACCATCGTCAATCCCACCGTGATCCCGAAGTGGAGAGTGCAACCCACACAAAGGAACCTCCAGCTAATAACCGCGACCGGAGAGACCGCTCCGGTACATGGCGAAGCATCACTGGAGCTCGTCATTGGTCGACGGGTGGTGAAGCATCCAGTGCTTGTGGCTGACGTATCAAACGAAGTGATCATCGGACTGGACTTCGTGGACCAGAACAACATCATCTTGGACTTGAGTACCAACACACTGCACTTCGGAGGTGAGGAACTTGCTTTGCAACCAGCACACGAGGCCGTCACCGCACGACGAGTAAGGCTGAGAGAGGACGTCATCGTTCCTGCCAGGACGGAGGTCAGCGCCGCCGTAATTGTCGACGGAACTGCTGAGGGAGTGGTGGCTGTCATCGAGCCAAAATATGAGGACATCCAGACAAAAGGATTGCTAGTTGCCAAGACCCTCATCAACACGACGCCTCGGCCGTACGTCCGCCTGTCCAACCTGAACGACTACGATATTACGGTTCACCGGGACACCAACCTAGGAGTCTGCGAGCCCGTTACCTGGATTGCCCGCATCACAGAAACGACGGACGGACACCTGCAGACGGACAACCGAAGAAGACGCGCCCTGCCAGAAGAACTACAGAAGCTGTACCAAGGATCCCAGGACCATTTAGACGAAGAGCAATCACGCCAACTTCAGGACCTGCTACGCGAATTCCAGGATGTCTTCTCCGTGGGGAGTAAAGATCGGCAGGACAAGCTTGGTCCAGCACAGAATCGACGTTGGGGACAGCGCACCGATTAGGGCCCCATTCCGACGTGTCCCGCTCGCCAAGCAAGCCGAAGTCGACCGGATGGTAGAAGAGATGAAGGAGCAAGGGGTGATCGAGCCATCACATAGTCCTTGGAGTTCTCCGGTCGTGCTTGTGAAGAAGAAGGACGGTTCCACCAGGTTCTGCGTGGACTACAGGCGGGTGAACGACGTCACGAAGAAGGACAGCTACCCTCTACCCCGGATCGACTACACGCTGGACACCATATCAGGATCAAGATGGTTCTCCACCTTGGATTTGAAGAGTGGCTACTGGCAGGTGGAGGTCCACCCTAAGGACCGCAAGAAAACGGCGTTCTCTGTGGGCAGCGGGCTCTGGCAGTTCACCGTCATGCCATTCGGTCTGTGCAACGCCCCTGCGACCTTCGAAAGGCTAATGGAGTCCATTCTGAGGGGACTACACAGGAAGACCTGCCTGGTATGCCTAGACGACGTCATCGTTCTGGGGAGGAGCTTCGAGGAGCACTACAGCAACCTGAAGGAGATCTTGTTGAAGCTACGGGCTGCCCAGCTGAAGTAGAGCCCCAAGAAGTGTCAGCTCTTCCAGATGCGGGTCCAGTACCTTGGTCATATCGTCTCCGAGGAAGGGGTGCGCACCGACCCAGAGAAGACCGCAGCTGTGAGGGAGTGGCCAGTTCCAAAGGACAAGTCCCAACTACGAAGCTTCCTGGGACTCTGCACTTATTACCGTCGCTTCGTGAGAGGATTCGCCGACATCGCCAAACCTTTACATCGACTGACTGAGAAGGACCAATTCTTCACGTGGACAGCAGAATGCCACAGTGCCTTCGAACAACTCAAGCAGGCTCTGTGCGCCGCACCTATTCTGGCCTACCCCAGACCTGGAACAAGGTTCATCGTCGATACCGTTGCCAGCGACTTTGGCATATGGGGAATCCTGTCGCAAGTAGTGGACGGCGAGGAGAGAGTAGTGGCCTACTTCAGCAAGACCTTGTCAAAGCCAGAAAGGAACTACTGCGTCACCAGGAAGGAGCTGCTCGTCATCGTGAAGTCCATTGAACACTTCCACAAGTACCTGTACGGGCAAGAATTTCTCATCAGGACCGACCATGCATCCCTGCGGTGGCTCCTGAACTTCAAGCAGCCCAAGGGCCAACTCGCGCGGTGGTTAGAGAGGCTTCAACAGTACAACTTTGAGATTCAGCATAGGAAAGGCCAACTGCATTTTAACGCCGACGCCCTGTCACGAAGACCGTGCCCCGAAGACTGCACCTTCTGTGCCCGAAGGGAGGAGAACACCGGGATACAGTGCCGAAGGACTACCGTGGAACTTCAAGGGAGCTGGAGCCGCGAATCTTTCACGCGGGCACAAGCAGAAGATGATGACCTGGGACTGATAGCCGAATGGAAGGGGGCCTGTGTCCCCAGACCCGGGTGGAACATTGTGAGTGACTGCAGCCCAAAGTTTAAGTCCTACTGGGCGCAGTGGGACTCGCTGATTGTAAGGGATGGCCTCATCTGCCGCGCCTGGGAGAGCACCGACGGGAAGACATATCGGGAACAAGTCGTCATTCCAAAGGCTATGACGGAGGAAGTCCTGAAGGAAGTTCATGGAGGATCATCTGGTGGACACCTAGGGATAAAGAAGACCCTGGAGAAGCTGAGAGAGCGGTTCTACTGGATCGGATGCCGAACAGACGTGGAGAACCACTGCGCGAGGTGCCACGATTGCGCAGCCAGCAAGGGCCCAGGACGAAGACGACGGGGTCCACTGAAGACCTACAACGTGGGCGGCCCCATGGAGAGAGTGGCCATCGATGTTGCTGGGCCATTCCCGTTAAGCGAGGCAGGGAACCGCTACATATTAGTCGTCAGCGACTACTTTACCAAATGGCCGGAGGCGTATGCGCTCCCTAACCAAGAAGCCGCGACGATCGCAGAGATCCTGGTGAAGGAATTCGTCAGCCGGTACGGAGTACCCCTGGAGCTGCACTCCGACCAAGGGAGGAACTTCGAGTCGCAGGTGTTCCAGAACCTATGCCAGCTGCTGGGAATCCGGAAGACTAGGACAACGCCGCTACACCCTCAGTCCGACGGGATGGTAGAGCGATTCAATCGCACCATCGAGAACCATCTCCGAATAGTTGTCAGCGAGCACCAGAGGGATTGGGACAAGCATCTTCCACTATTTCTCCTGGCCTACCGCGCCGCCGTGCATGAAGCCACAGGGTGCACACCAGTCCGGGCCATGTTTGGGAGGGAGCTCCGTCTACCCGTCGATCTTGCCTTCGGCCGACCTGGGAATGATCCGATCCCGGTAAGCCAGTATTGTCAAGAACTGGTCGTCCAACTGGAGGACGTGCACGCGTTCGCGAGGAGGAAACTGCGGATCGAGACCGACCGAATGAAGACCCGATACGACCAGCAGACGGATGCCGGAGGATTCCACGAGGACGACCTGGTCTGGCTCTTCAACCCATTACGGAAGAAAGGCCTGTCACCCAAACTGCAGAAGTCCTGGGAGGGCCCGTACCGAGTCGTGAAACGGATCAACGATGTCGTCTACAGGATCCAGCGGAGCCCGAGGGCGAAGATGAAGATCGTGCATCGAGATCGCCTGGCAGCCTACGGAGGGACACAGACGGACCAATGATTGATCGGGACGATCAGCCTTTTTAGGAAGGGGGTGGTGTTACGGCTGTGAGTTTGTGTCATCACTCGCCGCATGAGCCAAAACTGCCCCAGGGCTGGGCTGTGCCCTTCCTCCTGTATTGCGTGCGCCTTATGCAACAGGGCTACTAGGACAAAGGGATAGTCCAGAATATTCGTGACTGGACCAGCGATGGAAACCTCGAGAAGCCGTGAACCCTGGATGGATCTAGAAGCATTTATTGAGTCACCGGCCTGCTATATAAGAGCGACCTGTCAAGCAGTGGTGGTTGTTGTGTTTTACGAGCTAGTGCGAGCGATTATCTTGAGCGACAGAAGTGTGGTGACTTGCGAAACCCCTAGTGAAGCTGATTCTCTTGACACCGAGGAAGTGATTGTGGTGCTTGTGAAACAGTGTATAGTACAGTGACAGACCTAGTGCAGCTATTTCCAGCGAGCGTACGGGAGCGGACTCATTAGCGAAGAGGATTAACTGTGGTCTGTTGACAAGTGAAAGGGAAAGTATTCTCGACGTGAGGAAACTGGAGTAAGGTAATGATTGCTGTTGAGTAGTGTATTTTTCTGGCTGCAATAAAATTAATTATCTCTTTAAGCAGTAATTGGTGTTGTGCTTTATACCCACCGTAATCCAGTTAACAAAGGTGCCACTAGGGGGTGGCACGTAACAATATGTTGACGGTTGATGTGTTGGCGAATGATGGTTAGCGTTAGACAATCTTATCGTTTACACATTGACATATCCTTGAGAAAATGAAAGTTGTTTACCCTTCACTAGACGTTAGCTGGGCGTTACCCGCTTTAAAAGCAGTATAAATAGCAACATCCTTATTGCATAGAATCAGTTGTGTGGACCAGTTCGAACGCATCAGAGATGGTTGTACTCATCAGTTGTGAGTAAGTAAGATGTAATGTATAACAGCAAGATGAATCAATTTGTTTAAAAGTTTCCAGTTTCAAATCTCATAGTTAGAAACTAAACGTGTATGAATGTTTCCCTGTTTTTGCAAGGTGTGATCAGAAACTAAGGGTTACAATGCTTGCGGTGAAAAGTGTACATTTTATTTCATAAAACCTATTCAGCCAATAGATAGCACATACAGTAGGTTATTTTCCATATTTTTAACGGTTTACCCAGCGTTAGCTAAAAAAACGCACAGACAGCTAGTTTTTCTTCAACTTGATTCACTGAAATTGTTAGGCTACTGTTCAGTCATAAATGAACGTTTTTCTACAGAAATCTTCCTCGAGAAATCTTTTACAGAATGATGAAAAACACACAAAAATTCATCTAATTGTTCTCGGGATTGCCCCTTGCTTCCAAGAATTGGGGACTTTGCTTTATAGTATGTAGAGATTAAAAAATGGGCCTTACATATTTGTAATGCTGTCCACCATGTGGTGTAGTGGCAAGCGTTTTGACTGCGATTCCCAGCTCTGTCAAGAAATCTAATTCTGGTCTGAGGGTTAGACCGGGGTACACTTAACTTTGTGAAGTAAACCTGAGAAGAGGCGGTTTCAATTCCCACCTCAATAGTTCTGGAAGTGGTTTTCTGTGGTTTCCCACTTCTACTCTAGGCAAATGACAGGATAGTTCTTCACTTAAGACCTTACAACCACCTTCTTCCCTATCCTCACATGAATTACAAATACACACACACTAATACAGCCATCGCAATGCCTCAGGTTCTCTGAAAAAATAAACAATCAACAAAGTACACAGAGCTAAATGACCGCAAGTACGTTGCTGCAATCTTGAGCCACAAGACCTGATTTTTGTGTGGAATTCAAACAACAGGACAAGACAAATCACTTCAAAAATCTCACATGTACTAACCGGGAATCAAACCCAGTCTACCTTGGTCAGAGGCAAACAGCTTGTTCATTGTGCCACGGTGCCCTCAATTGTGGTGTAGTGGCTAGCGTTCTTAGCTATCACCCTGGAGGCCTGGGATCATCCCCCTGGAGGCCTGGGATCAATCCCCAACTGCTAAGAAATTAAATTAGGGGTGTTAACATTTCTTGCCAAGGTCTGATTCTATGCAACAAGGATGTTGCTATTTATACTGCTTTTAAAGCGGGTAACGCCCAGCTAACGTCTAGTGAAGGGTAAACAACTTTCATTTTCTCAAGGGTATGTCAATGTATAAACGATAAGATTGTCTAACGCTAACCATCATTCGCCAACACATCAACCGTCAACATATGCACATTTGATCACACTAAAAGAAATATGTTGACCGCCTCATGGTGTAGCGATTAGCATTCTTGGCTATTACTGCAAAGGTCTGTGCTAGATTTCTGGCTTTTTCAAGAAATGTAATTCTAGTCTGAGGAATAGGACGGGGTTCACTCAACTGAGAAGAGGTTGGTTCGATTCAAACCACATTCAAACCTAGAAGTGTTCTTCCATTTTCTCTCCCCTGTACTACAGGCAAATTTCCAGAATGGCTTCTAACTTAATGCCATGGCCGCGTTATTCCAAAGTTGAGCTCCACATAACATTGTTACTGATACTAAAAACAACAATAATAGGCCTACTTGCTAACACATAACTCATATAAATATCCAAGTACGTGTAACTCATATCTCTGATGTCCAAGCCCCTAGAAATAATAATAATATACAAGAGATGATTTTCACATCCGCAATTTATTGCAAATATCAAGTGATTTACTTATCTGCTGAAAAAAAATAGTTCTATTGTGCACGTATTTCACGGTGTTTGAATTTGTTTTGTCGGCAAATAACTTGATTTGTTTGTCTCTTCAACTGCAACTGCCTATTTTCTTTCAGATTTCTTTACTTTTCAGCTTCAAATGCTTCTCCTGTAATTGCTTTCAGATTTCTTTAGTTGTCAGCTTCAGATGCTTCTCCTGTGATTGCTTTGATTAATCTCATTTCTGTAATGACCTGTAAGAAGTCATGGTTGGTTGGTTCCTCAGTTTAGGGGCTGCGACAACGCGGTCATGTAGCCCCGTGTACTTTGGGTGCGTGTGGAATCTGTCTGATAACCGGCGTCAATTGTGATGGCTGTATTAGTGTGTGTCATCAGTTTTTAATTCAAATAAGGACTGCATACATTAGATTTTCAAGTAGTTCTAACTTTTGCTACCAAACGCCACCGCCAACAACCAACTAGTTTTGAACATCGTTACTAGATGCCACCGCAAACGTCTCCTGGCGACAAATGTTGGAACCTATGAGCGTTAGTCAAATAGAACGTATAATTTATTTTCACAGAAGTGTAATTAGTGGAAGGTTGTTTATCATGCCATAAATCTCTGACATTTACTTCTCCTCCGAAGGAAGGCACACCAAGAGATTTTTAACGCTCTTAAAAAATCTGACGACTTCGGTCGGGTTTGAATCCGCGACCAACTACGTCACCGAAGCTGCTGAAATAAGGCATCCACTAACAACTTCTTAATTCACACAATTATTCTGTAATCCAAGTAAAGGCTTTTCACGAACACGAATTATACAAATGAAGAATTTCTGCTATTTGTTTTATGTTGTTGTTTCATTTGAGGGTCTTGGGTATCGTGGTCATGTAGCCCTGTGTGTACTTTGATGTATGTACTAGTTTGTGTATTTGTAATCAAGGTACTGTAGGATTTGGGTAGGAATCGTCCGTGGCCTTACGTTAGGTGCCAGCCCGGTATTTGCCTGGAGTTGAAGTGGGAAATCACAGAAAACCACTTCCGGGATGACAGAGGTAGGAATCAAACCCCATTCCAGCTGTCAGATCAGAATTAAAATCTCTTGGCAGAGCCAATTGAACCCTCGCCTCCACAATGACAGCCAAGAATACTAGCCACTACACAACAAGAGGCTTTTTTCCTGAATTTTAATTTGTCTGGTAACCTGTGTTATTATGGTATCTGCAGCAGTAGTAGTGTGTGTATTTGTAATTTGAGAGAGGATTGGGAAGGAGACGGCCATGGGCTCAAGTTAGAAACTACCCCGGCATTTGCTTGGAGTGGAAGAGGGAAAAAAAGAAAACCACTTCCAGAATAGATGAAGGGAAATCGAACCCACCTCTTCTTATTTTTCTTCATGAGGCTGAGTGCACCCCGTTCTAGCCCTCAGATCAGATTTTTTTTTTGGCCGAGTCATGAATAGAATCTGGACCTCCGCGGCGACAACCAAGAATGCTAGCCGCTACACAACGTGGACACTCACTACTACAGAAACCACTATAACACATGTTATGAGACAAAATCTACACCCAAAACCAAAGTACACAAGTCTGAAATGACCACAATATCCTAGCCCCTCAGTGAAACAACAACAACAACTTCTTCCTCCTACGTTAAAAAAAAGATTCAGAACACACATTACATTTATACATGACTATGTTTCAGCCAAAATACTTTAGTTGTTAATTCATTTTAGAGGCCTGGACATAATGGTTATTTAGCCCTGTGTATTTTAGACGTGCGAGTGTGCGTGCTTGTCTGATAACCTGTGTTATTGTGTATGGCTGTATTAGAGTGTGTATTTGTAATTTGAGAGAGGATTGGGAAGGAGACGGCCGTGGCCTTAAGTTAGGAACCAATCCAGCATTTGCCTCGAGTAGGAGTGGGGAGACCACGGAAAACCATTTCAAGGATTGCTGCGGTGGGAATCGAACCAACCCCTTCTCAGTTTTGCTTCACAAGGCTGCCCCGTTCCAGCCCTCAAAACAGAATTAATTTCTTGGCAGAGCCAGGAATTGAACCCGGACCTCTGCAGGCGACAGCCAAGAATGCTATCCGCTACACTAAGAGGTTGCCAAATACTTAAGAACACATTTTAGGATAATGATAATCTACTAATTGCCACAGTGGGTGAGTGGTTAGCGTATCGGGCTTCCAACCCCAAGCTTGCAGTTTCGCTCCTGAACATGTCATACGTTGTTGGCATGTTAATAACCCCATTTGAATTCAGTAGGCCGTGTTCATAATGGCAAAATTAATCTCGGGATTTTAGGGACAGATGACCTCGTAGTCCCGCCCCTTAAAACAACAATAACTAACTAATCTCGGGATTTTCCACCTACACAAAACGTTCCTCCATTCTCTACTATAAAGCGCTATAGTGTCTAGGAGCTTAAATATCTAATCTCCATAACTTTCAGAGCGCTCCAAGGAACAACAAAATTCAACATGCAAGCTGCCCTTTGGGCGTCAAATAACAAAGCTGGCACTCGGCACCCGAGGCTATACAATATTAAAATATACATAATAATAATGTTATTGGGCTTTGAGTGACGCCGAGGTGCCGGAATTTTGTCCCAAAGGGGGTCTTTAACGTGCCAGTAAATCTATAGACACGGCTCCCTCGCATTTGCGCACCCTCAAATGCCAGCTGGCTGCACCAGGATACAGCCCAGCAAGCAAGCCTCAAACCAGGAAGTAAAAAACCTTCTCACTCATGACGTTTACAAGTTATTGCGCTTAATTATCTTATCTCATTAGCATTTAGGTATAAATGGTGCAATGTATGTCCTATATTATTGGTAACATGTGTTACTGTGGTGTCTGTAGTAGTGTGTGTATTTGTAACTTGGGATTTAAAAAAAAGAGACAGTGATAACCTAACGTGTGGAACCATCATAGCATTCGCTTGGAGCAGAAGTGTGAAACCATGGAAAATCAGTTCCAGAATAGATGAGGAGTGAAATGAGCCCGCCTCTTCTCAGTTTTACCTCGCAAGGCTGAATGTACTGTCTGTCAAGAAATGCAATTCCAGTCTGAGGATTAGAACAGAGTACACACTACCTCGTAAACCACACACACTAATACAACCAACACAATAGCACAGGTTATCAAACAAAACTGTAACACACCCAATTACACAGGGCTGAATGATCCCAATAATTATCAAACCCATATCTAAGAGGCGAGTGCCAATTATACTAACCGCTAAACCTCAAGGTGGTTAACAGACTATTTAACATAGGATCTATCCTGGAAGTCAAGGTTTGATTTCCAAATCTGCCAAGAAATGTAATTCTAGTCTGAGGGTTAGAAAGGGGTGCACTTGACCTTGTGAGCCACACACACACTAATAAAACCATCACAATAACACAGGTTATCACTCAACACTGTAACACACCCAAGTACACAAGGCTGAATAATCTCAATATCAAAACCCTTCTCTCTCAAATGTTACTAATACAACAACATTCTAAGACACTGTCCGTGTATTACAAAGCAGCGCAGCCATGTGCGTCAATGTTATATAGCTCCCTGTCCACACGTGAGTGTTCAATAGCACTCTCTTTTTCTCATGGCCAATGACCTACTTGGAGGGCTCGCTCGCAGTTACAGATCTGATTTGCTTGCTGCAAGCTTCTGTTCTCCCAATACCCGCCACTGTCAAAAGACAGCTCAAGTTATTCCTTCTTGTTCCTTCTTGTAAATAAGGATTTCTTAAAGAATGCTTCTACCTACCTACCTTCTTGCACCTTATATTTTCCTAACAACCACAGTTAAAACAGCTTAATGTTCCAACCAAAAATTTGAGCTTGGTCCAATTGAAAATGAAAATCCACAGCCTGCTTCCAGTCTCCGACCGGGTCAGGAATGGAATGAATGAAGCCCCCATCTAGCGGCGAGGATATGAACTGTGCCGGCTGCCGAGGCCTGACGCACTCCTCTGGGGCAATGATTAAATGAATGACAGATGAAATGAAATGATAGTGGAGAGTGTTGCTGGAATGAAATGTTGACAGGGAAAACCGGAGTACCCGGAGAAAAACCTGTCTGCCTCCGTTTTGTCCAGCACAGATCTCACATGGAGTGACCGGGATTTGAACCTCGGACCCAGCGGTGAGAGGCCGGCGTGCTGCCGCCTAAGCCACGGAGGCTATGAGATTGGTCCAATTAAATAATAAAAATTATACAATTCTCAACATCCACAAAAAATGGCTTTAAGGTTTTGTTGTTGTTGTTACTTATTTAAAGGTTGTGACATCGTAGGCAATTAGTCCCTTGTACTAGCATGTGTCTTAACCTGCGTAATTGTGATGTCTGTAGTAGTTTATATATTTGTGACTTGGGTGGGGATTGGGAAAGAAGTGGCTGTGACCTTAAGTTAGGACCCATCCAAGCATTTGCCTGGAAGAAAGCACAGAAAACCACTTCAAAAATTATCGATATGTGAATCAAACCCGCCTCTGCTCAGTTTTTCATCTCCCCCCAGGGGCTCACATCTAGTGGGACGTTGTTTGGCGACCACAGGGTCCCAGCTGAGTCCGGCATTGCTTCCACTTACTTGTGCCGGGCTCCTCACCGTCTTCTTTCCTGTCAACCTCACTTGGTCAACTCTTGTTCCCTTCCAACCCCCATGGTATTAGGGTATCCAAGGCCTAGTGAGTCTCTTCTTTTCCCTCCTTAATTGGCCCTTGTCTCATCTTTTCTCATACCCTCCTTCTGAGAGGGGTCAGCCTTCTTTTTCATTTCCTTTTACCTTCTGCCTTGAGCTCAAGGCCTTTGAGGAGGCAGGGTGTATGTAACCCCACCACGTCTGGTGTACCCTAGATATTGCTACACCCTCAGGGGCTCACAGCTGGTGAGTTCGGTATTTGGCGACCCCGAGGGATTCCGGAGCTGGGTCCGGTTTACCCCCTTTTATCCATTACCTGTGGGGGCGGACCCTCTCCTCTTTCCCTTTCCTATCTGCCTTTTATGGCTCTCCTTCCTTCCAAGTCCCTCAATCCGCCTTCTTCGAGGGTTGAGGGCATTTGTTTTCCTCCTGTCCTTTATTTGCCTTATTCTCCTTTTGTTTTCCATTCCTTCTTCGCGTATATAAGCTAGTAGTTAGTTTTAATTATAGTTTACATTTCATTATCATCTTCACGATCACCCAAACCATTAGGGACCGATAACCTAGATGTTAGACCCCTTAAAACAACAATTATCATCATCATCATCAGTTTTTCATCTCACAAGGCTGTGTGTAACCCGTTCAAACTCTAATTTATTTTCATAGCAGTTAGAGATCGAACCCAGATCTCCAGGTTGTCAGCCAAGAACGTGTGCTAGCTTTACGTTATCCTCCGATTAATCAACTACTAGGTCATCAGTCTCCTTTCGGCCGTCCTTGAAATGGTTTTCTGTGGTTTCCCATTTACAACACCGGGCAAATGCTGGGACGGTACCTTCAAATAGGCCACAGCCGCTTCTTTCCACATCCTTACCCAGTTTCATTCATCTTCATCCATTTCATCTCTCATCCCAACGCGCTGGTCGCCAACGGGCGTCGAATAGAAAGACCTGCACTCGGCCTCTGAGGTCGTACATACAAATCAGTCTCCTTATAAACATTATTGATGACGTCATCCTACTGTCTCTGGACATGGTGGCCATCTTGCGCTGTAGCCCCTGAGCCAGCTTTACATCACCTTCCATAAAAACATCATGGGGGAGTTGCGCATAGCAGTCATCTTACCCACTTGCCCCTGTGTCTGCCATCTTGCCCAGCAGTCACTGTTCTAGCTTTACCTCGCCCTCCATAAGAAAAATATGAGGGATTTGCGCACAGCGGCCATCTTGCGCACTTGCCCCTGTGCCAGCTCCGGCTTAATAGTTCAAATACCACAGAGTTCCACAACCTGTTCATTAGGTTCAATAAAACCCGGTTCAGCATCAGTCATGCTTGTTTACCTTTGAGGTCATTCAACCCCTCTCCCACAAACAATATGGTGATGATAATAATAATAAAGGCAAATTTGAAAATTAGCTCAGGGGTCAACTCTCCTGTGACGTCACACACCGGTTGACCGTTCAAATCTGATTATTCTGACACGTGAATGTAAGCCATTCAAATCTCCCGGGTCAGCACAAATGGAGAATCGGAATCCTTCGGCTGCATTCGGAACCAATCGGCTACAACACAAAGCTATATAAGACAAGTGACCAGCAGAGCAGTTGTTCAGTCTACCAATAGGCTGGACCAAAGAGGGTCTCTCAAGCAGATCCTCTTCAATCCTCCCCCCCCCCTCCCTCACCCCCTTGTTTACCTTCCGGTTCATTGAAACCCCACCCCCGCACCTTACTCCTACACCCTACCACCCCCTCCCCCTCCACCCCCACGCCGCCAAACCGGTTCCTTGACCTTCCAGGTTTGTTTAACTTTCGGGGTCGAGACAGAGAGACTGCGTCGAGGAGGGTCTCGTGCAGATCCTCTTCCATCCTTCCCCCTCATCCCCCTCGTCCCCCCCCCCTCGCCACCCCCTCCCCCCACTCCTCCCCCTCCACCCACACCCCCTCAAACCGGTTCCTGGACCCTCCAAGTTTTGTTTACCTTCCGGTGTCCCGGCGACCTTGGGGTCAATGACCTACCTCAAGGTCATTGAATATGACCTACCTCTAGGTCATTGACCTTGCCACGCCCCCCTAATTTGCATAAATAACGGTATTTGAGTCAGAACCCCCCTGCTTCCCTACTATTGTCCGGATTTCTGTGAGATTCATGGCACCTTCCCACCTATCTTGTTTATTGTTCTCATTAGCATGAAGTTCTTGCAAATATATCTGGGATTCACGATGCCTATCGTCCCATTCGCTCCTTTGGTCTCTTGTGTTACCCCTCATATGATTTCTCTCGTTACGCCACTGTCGTTCTCTCGTTTCTCGAGTCACCATTCTTACGATACGGAAATTCCTGTCTTCTATTGTTCCCAGTGTCTTGATAATTTCTCTGGTACGGCCTATAATTGTCCCAGTAATTTCTGTAGTTTCCCCTGTTATCAAATCTTCCGTGCTGCGAGTTGTTATTCTCCTGCCGCCGCGAAGTTGTTCCTGTATTCGTTGCCTGCGTTCTTGTGTTACTGTTATTATTATTATTATTACCCTCGTTAACGACTTCCGCCGTATAAACTTGCTCGCTTTGTCTGTGTCCTCGAGACGGTAATTGCAAACTAGTCTCATCCAAGAATCTTAGAATTTCGTCTGCCCCCACGTCCGTGGTTTCGTTAGCCGTTACAAGGAACTGCTGTATGTTCATCGGAAGCTGTTTTACTATGGTCATCACGAGGTCTTTTTCTGATGGCGGTTCATCTAAGTCCTTCAGCTTCAACATTTGTTGGGTAAAAAAAATCGGCAAACCTCGTAGGGTGTGTCGAGTGATATTTTCGCGGGTATAAATCCATTCTCAAAGATAGTTGCAACGCTGGGCTCCATTATTTCTTAAGGAACGCGTCCTTAAAGTCCTGCATATTCCCAAAGCTATATTTAAATGATTGGTACCAGATAAGGCAGCTCCCATTCAATTTTTTTTCTACCATCCTCAGTCTTTTATTTTCTTGGACCCCCTGATCATTAAATATATCCTCCAGTTCGATAAAGAATTGCTTAGGTGTAGTGCCTGTACCATCTGTGTAACGATTTGGTTTATATTCGTTCCCACTTATGACCTGAATGATTTGTGTGGGTATAGAGGTTTGTTCGAGTGTCGATGTCTGGCCTCTAAAGTTTTCAAATGCTCTTGTGTTGCAAGCTGCTTCTGGGCTCTGTTCATTACTCAGCGCTCCCTCTGTCCCGTTGCTTGACCCTGAGCTATTTATGGTCTCCAACCCTTCTCTGTCCTTCACGGATGTAAACAAAGTGTCTAGCTCCTGTGACTTCAGTTCTGGTTTCACTAATTTGTCGTCTTGCTCCTGCAGTTTAGTTTGGACGTTCTTTTCTAATGCTTGTAATCTGTCAAGGTTATCTCCCAACTTCCTGATAATGGATAGGCGTTCTCCTTTACTATCTTCCCTCATTTGTTTCCAGTCCTTGCTTATCTTAAGCTTTAACCCTTCGAATTTAGCTTCAGTTTTCTCCGCGCTTTCTTCCTGGTTTATTTCCATTCTTCCTAGCCGTTCCTCCAGTTGACTATTATTCACATCAAAGCATGCCTTTAATTCTCCTTGTTTCTTATCTATTCCTTTTAAACGTTCCGTTGTTTTCATTTCGGCACGCTCCATCTCTTTAACTATGCCTGACAAGTTACTGTCTACGGCTTTGATTTGTTGTTGCATGCCCTGCGTATTAGCCTCTACTCGGTCAAAACGTTCCTTCAACCTCTCGTGCGCCTCCTTAACTTCCTCTGAATTGTAACTACATGCCTGTTCTATTTGTCGTAGCTTTGCGTTTACGGTTTCATCGAGTTTTCCTTTTTTTGTCAAAACGTTCCTCCATCTCCTTTATACTACCTAATTGTTTGTCATTATTTTTGCTGACCTCTACGGCTAATTGCTCCAACTGCTCTTTAGTGTTTTGTTTAATTTTATCAGATAGTTGATTAAATTGTTCCTCGTTTTTCACACTTCGAATATTAGATTGTTCAGAAATACGCTTAATAATGTCCTCGAACTGTTGCGAAATACGATTATTTATTTCCGCGACCTGCTCTTTCTGTTGTTCCATACGATTGTTTATTTCCTCCACTTGTATCCTACTCTGTTCTTTCAGTTCAGTTCTCATCTTCTCTAAATTTTCCAAGTTTCTCGCTGTAGCGAGCTCCACATTTTGCCTAATCTCCTCCACAGATGCCATGACAACAAATACAAATTCACTTGAGAACTAGGGGTCATGCACATAGATACACCAGTTTACGCCACGCAAATACACAACAATACATTTAAATATTTTAATCATACTCAATTCATATACTTTATTTCTAACCTCCCGCAATGCAATCATCCTTGAGTATCCTTTTAATTTAATTTACTGGGTGTCATCCCTTAAGATCAGTTATTAAAAGTTCCCTAATTTAATTGGCTTTACGTTATCCCATAGACATAATTATCAAGTATAATTAATATTTCCAGGGTTATTACCCTCCTACTACATTTCAGAGTCTTTCATCACTAATCAATTATAATTTACTTAAAGTTGGACGCCCGAATTTTCACACTATCTCAAAATCAGCAATATCAAATAAATTAATGTGTCCCGTATTTAATATTTTACTGACGAACTCCAAGATTCTACTTCATTTACTCATTATTAGGCGGAAAAACTTCGCCCGAAGTACAACTTAAAAACCTGAAACAGTGGTTGAACTTGTATACCAAATTTCTAATACCACGTTTCTCACACATGCCAACCAACCTAACACGAAATCGCCCCACAGTTGGCCTGCGCCATTCTTCACCTATGCCCCTTGTAGAAGCGTACACGAGACTAATATTCGGGGGTTTTCAGTCCATGTCGTAAGGTTGGATAATTTTGTAATTTGATTCCATAAAACACAAGGTAACATAGGGAGAATATAACTACCAAGAAAGATGACCCAAAATTTAACAAATAATCAACTTTAATACACCGATAAATAGACACCATAACAACCAAATAACCAAAATGACACCTTTATTTAATCACCAAACAATCAATCACAAAAAACAGTTAATAATGAATGAAATTACAGCTGCAAATGCTGTCCAAACAAAATAAAATACATGGACCTAGTTCTTACTCAACTCATTCTTGTGTATTTGCATGCGACGTTTTATGACAAAACTTAGCCTAGGATGAGTACACTGGTCATATGATTTGCCTCCATAGAACCAAGTCGCAGGCTGCGTATCCATGAGTGATTTCACCATACCTTGGTATCGGGTTCCACACTAAATGGCTAACAAATAACCAGCTACGCTACCCTTAACTATATTACAAATACTTCCGTGTGAAGTCTTACATAAGTGCTAAATGCACACAAAGCAAATTGCCTAAAAATCTAGGTCTTACATACACATCTCGTGAACCCTCAATCGTGGTCATCAGCAGCTAACACTTGGGAAAACCGTCCGTTTCCCGAACACAACAAAGTTACAACTAGCACATAAAATATGCTTCAAAATAACAACAAAATTAATGAGACAGAGTCAAACAAGGAAACCAAATACAAACCAACAAATTCCTGAACTGAATTTTTGATATGAAGAACTGCCAAAGTTAAATCATCTAAGTAGCTTCTGATTATACAGGTTTCAATACTGATCGTTATCTTATATGAGCACATCGAACACGGCACTAATTGCCTCAGTTATCTTTATCTGTGATCTGAGCTCGCAGAACGGACTCCAGTAGCCCTTATCAATGTGTCGAAATACCAGGCAGGTCCTGTCTCAAGCCACAGCTTTGAGAACCGAAGAAATTCAGCATACACCAACTGAAATAAAACACATAAATCGCAGATTCGTCCCCAACATTGCATCCTGCAATTTAGGACTGTAGAATAATTATCAGTAGCCACTGCCATGAGCGCTCTGATTTCGAAGACTTGCAGCCGCCAGGTAGGTGACCCTTGTCATACCCCTGCAGTAAATAATACCTTGCCATGGTTCAACACTTCTCCTTCATAAAAATGCATCAGATCGCAGACAATACCTCACAGAAATGTGTTCCAACAACACAGTAATAAAAATGTGCTCCAAAATTCAAAATAATTACCACAGAAGCATACGGCTTCTTGCTATAAAAATATGCAATATCGCATAACATTAGAGCCTGTGTAATCCGAAACCTTCACTAATAAAATTCATATTTTCCCCCCAATGCTATAATTACGTTAGCTAACCAAAGCTTCACTTGTCATCAACTATTCAGTTCATTCACGTGTTGTATTTGCCATAATACGCACACTGTATACGCGAGTACAATTTAACCCACTGTCCCGCACAAATCTTACACAAAATATACAACTGAATAACCACGATGAGTACCACATTTAAAAATAGTAGCTGGTTAAAACAAAAACACACACAAGTAAAATTACTACAAAAATACAAAACTATATACAAGGATTCCCGATAACCAAACCAAGGCTACATAATGAAATAGATCATTTGGTACTCATCCTAATGGCTGCCTTCAGAAATGATGCATCCCCTCATGACCCCTCCATGATGCTCAACAAGCAACCATCGTCATCGTAGTTGATTCCAGCATGGACTTCCTTCCTTCAGATGTGGACACCACGTTTTCCATTGTTGACGCTGCTTGAATGAAATGTTTATCAGTTTAAAATATATTCCTCACACTATTATCCCTTCTAGATTGCTATATCCATCTACGAGTCCTATTGAGCAATACAAAACCGTCGACTGGCCCTAAGTTTATGGCAGGGTGCTATCTCAATAAATCTTCACACGCAAAACACATAAAATAATATACACACGAGATGAATTGGAATACTTCTCCTATCAGCAATGATTAAGTTCAAAGTCTAAGCCTTTTACCCTCAGTTGACACGAAAATTCGCTAAATCCATAGACATGGAACATCTTCAAAAATAACGTAGATTTTAACAGAGCAAATGTGCGTAGTTTGCGCCTTCAAAGTGTGCCTTCAAAAAAGAACAGTCAGAATGAACGTTGAGTGAACTCTTCACTCCGTATTTATACATTATCAGCCCGAAAGTGGGGGTGGAACTAGATAAATATCTATCTTTTTAAGCAGACGTCGCACAGACATGTAACTTGTATCAAAGAACTCGCCTTGGTGCAAACCGTACTCCTCTTGCGTGCGGATCTGATTTTGATCGGAGAATTAATCAAAATCGAGTTCCCTCCATAAATCCAGATGACAGCGTGCTTTCAAAAGGGCGCGAACAAGTCCGCGTGCCCTCTTCTCATTTGTGGGTGCAATTCCCAACTTCGCGCTATATTTCGAGGCTCCGCCCCTGTAGGCGTAGACGACAGCATATTTTTCTATTGTTCACTGGCCTTTTTCAACTCCCCCCTCGCTTACAAAGACATTTTCAAGGTGATTCATATGTTCTTCGCCCCAAACTCGGCTCTTGACCTCCGTTCTAACGGTGTTCGGGTTATTTCTGCTGTTCTGGCTGCATTCCAATACCACCCTACCTTCATTGTTCTGGCAGGATATGAGGCGCGCCTTGTTTCCCCCAGGTAGAAAATTATTTCAACACAAATTTTCCAGCAGTGCCTTTAAATAATTCCAACTTACATCTCCACGATGAGCAAAATATGAACACTAATATCATGATAATTATATTAAGGGTTCAATTAGAGTTCAATAAATTCTTTACACATGAAAGCATGGTAATATCTTACTAAATGACTTTCATGAGAATTTAATAAATTCTACAAGTATGAAAGCATGGTAATATCTTACTCGAATGAATATTCGACTCAAATGTCATTCAAAATATAGCTTGATAGAACATCTCAAAATTGAGATTATTTGTAATACTGTTCATAGTTCATAAGATCTTCAACAGAATCTCCTAAATACGCTGACAAAGTAATCCTTCCATATCTACATTTTCTGACATCGTTGATATTACCATGCTTTCATACTTGTAGAATATAAGTAAAATAACTTTCGAGAATATTCATAAACTTCCTACAATAATGTCCATCAAAATCCTAATCCTACAATTCTTCTTCCTACTACCAGCAATCTTCTTAGTAACAAATTCTTCTTCCTAACGCATATCTCCACAACAACAACAAATCTTCATTCAAACGAATACCAAGTGAAAAATATTCATGATCCAAAATAAATTCAATCCAAAATCGAAATAGAGGATGTATTCGCAAACAAATCAAAATCCTACTCGAAAAAATGGCGAGATATGAAATGAGTAGCATATCTACACCATATTTCAATTTAAATAGACAAATATGGCGAAATGGTAAACTCCAATATACCTCAAACTACTACTACTAAAATAAAATCTTCTTCTCTACCTTGTGCTGAGTCTTGTAGAAATTGCATATTCGAAAATACACAAAAGTCTCCTCCAAAACGGAACTGCGGTTCTGCTCACCCATCTGCCTCTCCAGGCCTCGAACTGGGTTACGAACTCCTCCACTCGTTCCATCCTGAATTGTAGACTGCATATCTGATGCCCTTGAACAAGAAAATTTCTTCATTTATCAAGAACTGGTCTTGCTACCGAAGAATTGTCTAGAGAACCATCTGTAGTCGATGAGCTGAAGTAATACGCATTCTTCAGCAGCCGCTGTGCAACCATTGAATTCAGCAATAGTCCGACGCTACAGCTAACCAAGGGGGGGGGGGGGGAGATCTTGACTTCTGGAACAAACCTTCAGGGAAGATGAGAAAATGCACAACAAGAGAGCAAAACACAAAGAAATCTCTGTTGGTGGTTTTCAAAAAAAAAAAAAAAAAAAATGAGAAAGGCGGAACAAATTAAAGAAGACCCAACGTGGGTGCAAATTACATGGAACGTATATTCACGGAATATACCAAACTGTGTGTGTGTGGGGGGGGGGGGTAAAATCAACAAAGAGACAGGGAGTAAACAGAATGAAGATTCGAGCGGCAAAGGAGAAATCATTGATATCGGTCTTACAGTATGACCGTTTGTTGTGAGGATCTTCACCCCGCGAGTCTTACCATCTCGTCCAAGGTAACACTCAGTTACTCTGCCCGAGATCCACAACAATGAAGGAGAAAAATGTTTGATTAGCACAAGGTCTCCCTCCCTCACACTAGGGTCAGAAAGAAGCCACTTCTGCCTCCTTTGTAACGAAGTTAGATATTCCAACTTCCAGCGTTTCCAAAAGGAGTTACGTAGGTTTTCAATTTTGCGCCATAAAATAGGTAGACGGATGTCCCTACGAGAATCGAGTAGAGGAGGGGGGGGGGGGACGGATAAAGAACAAACTATAAGAAAGTGGCTAGGAGTAAGAGGAGTTAAATCATCAGGGTCCTTAGACAGAGGAGTTAGGGGCCGAGAATTCACAACACCTTCTATGAGAATAGCAAGAGGTAGGTTAGAATGCGATCACCAATAACTTTTTTCAGGTGCCTATTAGTGAGTTAAACGCAAGATTCCCATCTCCCACTATGATGGGCGGAATAAGGAGGAATACATCTCCATTTGAAACCCTTAGAGTAAGGAAAGTGAGAAATCTGATCCATAGCAGGAAAGGACATAAGTGCTTTTTCCCAACCTTGGAGCGTGGTGGAATTGTCGAAAACATTTCGGAAGGAACTCCGTGCCAAGCTGTAAAGCGAGAGAAAATACGACGTAGAGGCGTTAGTTACCAATTCTAGATGAATAGCTCCGGTAACAAACAAGAGAGAAATATAAAGTTTTCCCGATAATTTCGTCTTGGCTTCGGGCGAATTTCGCTGACAAGAGAATGGACCTATATAATCCACACCGGTCAAAGCAAAAGGTCGACTTGGGGAGGAACGAAATGATGGCAAATCACTCATAAGCTGAGTATTGACTGTGGGCTTTACTTTTAAGCAAGTGATGCATTTGTGAATAACAGAGGAGACTTCATGAACGCCTTTGATGATCCAGTACTTCTCTCGAAGTAAACAGAGCAACGTGCGCGTACCGACGTGCAAATTACGGTAATGAAACTCACGTATCACGAGGGAAATAACGTGATGCTTGGAAGGTAGTATAATCGGGTGTTTTTTGTTCTTGGAAAGAGTGGAGTAAGAAAGTCCACCACCCACTCTCAGTAAGCCTTCATCATCCAAAAAAAAAAAAAGAGGGCGGAGGTGGCTAGATTTCTGGAGATCTTTCTTTTGTGATAACAAAGAAAACTCAGAGGAGAACGCTTCTCGTTGAGTTAGTTGCAAAATTTTAGTTGTAGCAAGATTCAATTCCTTATTAGTCATGTAAGACTTAGGAAGCACGGGCTGATCTATTACAAAATACTTTCATCTTAGAATGCACACGAAGACACGGACCAGATTATAGAAAAAAGAATATAGCTCTAACAAAGAAGAAGAAGCAGTAGCAACATGACAGGAAGCGGGGGTTTTGACATTTTTAGCATCAGGTAAATCGGAAACCCAAACATGATGTTTAGAGGGCCAATCGTTAGGGTCGTCTATAAGCCGTGCAGGAGTTAAGATGCGGCCAAAAAGGAAGGTGTGCACCCGCGAGAGATTATGTCAGCGGGATTATCAGCACTAGGAATATGTCTCCATTGAAAACCTTGAGAGCGCTTTTGATCTTTTGCCACTCTGTTTGCTACAAAAGTTTGCCAATGAGTAGGAGTTTAAGCTATCCACGAAAGAGTAAATTTAGAATCGCTCCACAGAACAAATTGCGAAAACTGAATCTCCAGAACTTGACGTAATTTGTCAGAAAGTTCGGCGGCTAAACGAGCAGCACATAATTTGAGCCGAGGAAGGGTAATAGTCTTGGGAGGACCTTCTTTGGATTTCGAGCAAATCAGACTAGAGCTACAGGAATCTGTTTGAGAAGTGCGGTAAACAAGATAGGCACACCAGCCGTAAGCTTTTTCAGAGTTGTCGGCGAAAACGTGAAGCTCAAGAGGAGAATTAGAGGAGGTACTAATTAGTACCCGTGGAATTTCAATTGTTGAAAGTGTAAGTAAACTCTGACGAAATGAGAGCCATCTGTTAAGATATGACTTAGGAACTGCTTTATCCCGTTCGCACTTGAGGGACCATAACATTTGCATAAATAATTTAGCGATGGAGATGACTGGAGCTAGAAATTGAAGGGGTAAAACATTTTGGCAATTTCAGACAGAACATGTATTTTAGTGTTGGGAAGATATTCAGAGAAGGAAACTTTATAAGTTAGCGTGTCGATGCGGGTACACCAGTGCACTCCCAATGTTTTAATAGAATAGGAATCGCCGCAAATTTCAACGGAAGAAGGATCGATATCTTCAATAGGAAACTGAGAAAGAAATTCTGAGGAATTGGAGTTCCATTTATGAAGTGGAAATCCTCCATTGCTAAGTAGCGCCCTCAATTCACGGGAAACGAGGGAAGCTTCTTCTAGAGTTTTAAAAGATTACAACTAATCTTCAACAGAGAAAGACGAGATCAAGGCTTCTGAAGCTTTCGGGTGGAACAAGTGGCCATCTTGAGTTGCGAGCATGTGTAGCGAGCGGTTTGCGAGAAATGTTGAAGGCTTAAGCCCGTAGGTGACAGTTTGTAAACGGAAGATTTTGATTGGCTTATTGGGTTCGTCACGCCATAAGATGCGTTGGAGATCCTGTTTTTGCGAGTTGATTAAGATTTGAAGATATTTTTTTGATATCGGCAATGACGGTTTTGAGAAAAAGTCGAAAATTCAAAAGGATAGCGGACAGATCTGCTTGTATGGCAGGGCCAGAGTAAAGAGTGTCATTGAGGCTATTGCCGTTTGCATCAGGTGAGGATCCATTGAAAACTACCCGAATTTTTCCACGAATGAGTGGATTCATCCAAACGGGATGATGATTAAAAAATACGGTTTCAACCGGAGGGTGCAATTCGTCATCGGCTCTGTTTACGACTTCCATATGATCTAGGCTTTCGTATTCCTCCATAAAACTGGTGTATTGCTCTTTAACGGTGGGTTCCATTTTAAATTTGCTCTCAATTGCAAAGAGAGCTTAGCGAGCTTTGTGTTGATAATTTAATTTCCTGGGCGGATTGAGCAGTTTCGGCATGTGAATAATGAACCTGCCTTCAGGGGTGCGAGTGGTAGTGGAGACAAAGAAGTGCTCGCAGAATTCATTTTCGGATAAGGTTGGAGTAGAGGAGTCAATAGTTTCCAATTTCCAAAACATTTCTAAGTTAGTACAGAACTGACGAAATGGCATTGCGAAGTGGACTGGGCATTATAATGAGAAAGTTGGCCAGTGATGATCCAACCGAAGTTTGTTTCTCGCGCGAAAAAATTGGAAGTTAGATGACGCCTTTGCTTACGTAAGCAGTTCCAAAAGACATCAGCGCTGAACAAGATATCAATGGGACCTTGAATGTTGGAGAGATGATCGGCGAGCCTTAAATTCAGGAATGTTTAAGCGGGTAGTATCGACAGAGCGACTCGGGGTATCTTCGCCTATGCTGTTAAGACTGAGACAATTTAATTTGAGGAAGGTGTTTCGCTGACAAGTGTCTTTAAGTTGTAATTTAGACAATTGCAAAACCTGAGTTTTAGAAGTGTTGATGCCGAAACTTCAATGGATGTTGGTGTTACGGGAACACCAAGGATATTGATTAATGACCTCGTGACGAAATCGTGTGTCGCGGCTGAGTCCGAGAGGTCTCTAGCACGAATCCAGTTACCCAACCTATCCTGAATCTCCACTTGAATGGTAGATTACAGCACCTGGGCACTGCGCCAAGACTTGGAATTTTGAACGAGAGAGGAGGTATTAGGCCTCTCAGCGTCATCGCTTTGTTTCGAGGTAGAAGGGGAAGTTACTGATAACTTCGGTTTCTCATGACGATGAAGTAACGTTTGATGCGGCTTTTGGCAATGAAAACAAGTCTGGTAGATTGGCAATTAGACGCGGAATGTTTAGGCTAAAGGCAATTGAAACAATGATGATGTTGGGGAATGAGCTTTCTCCTATCGTCGATAGTTTGTACTTTAAAAGATGTACAAGGGTACAGGGCATGGAAGTTTAGACAAAGTAGACATTTCGAAAAGTTGTTATACGTTTTGTGAACTTCGGCTTGAATGTTGAATGCGGCAGATCTGGTTTGCCTTTTTTCTGAAGATCTAAGCATGTAGCTGCTTGATGAAGCGCTGGATTTTGGAGCGATAGAAACATGACGTTGCGTGTTGGTGGAGGCATGTTCACCTTGAGTCGAAAGCACGGCTAACAGTTGACATCTACTGTTAATGAACGTGACTAAATGCTCGTAAGAATATTCGTCATTATGGCCAAGTTCGATCTCCCATGCCTTCAAGGTGGCGGTGTGAAATTTGGAAGTTACCAGAAAGGTATCCCAATGTTGGGTGGGTTGCTCCAGCTGATATAAAAACTTGACATGAAGCTGAGTGGTGTCCACAAGAGTTTTAAAAATATTGACGTCATTATGACGTGTAGCCGGCAAGTTGAATAAAGATCTCATGTGACGCTGTATGTGAAGAAGAGTGTTACCATACCTCTCTTTAAGAAGATTAAAAGCAATTGGGGGGGGGGGGGGGAGTTTTCGGTATTTAATGGAAGAGCTTCGACCAACCGAAACGCTTGGTTGTGAAGAGACAATCGTAAGTAATGAAATTTATGAAGTGCCGGAATGGTGTCATTATCATGAATACGAAGTATGAGAACAAAAAAGTTCATGAAAGGAATCCCACTGGTTTTCATCGGCCGAAAAATGGGGCAGTTCAATCTTCGGAAGCAATGGTCTAGCCTGAGAGTGCAGCCACGAGCCGTAGGCTGGGGTTGAGTTGAGCCAGGGGATACAATACTCTTTTTTGATCCTCTAAGATTTTCCGGATTTAAGCATGAGGAGAGGTAACGCCCTCATAATATAAAGCTTCAACTTCATCTCTGTCCCCCTCCTGGTCAAATGCCACGGACTCTATCTCGGTTTGGCATGCGTCATACCTTTCATACGATTGCTCGTAATTTTTTAAGCGTTGTGAAATTATATCCAAGTTATATTCTTGGGGAGTTATTTTTTTAAGAAATTATCTAAAACGAGTGAGTTGCCCTTTGTATGAAGCACGACTGTTGATAAGTTTATCATACACGGGTGCCATACTGAAAATTGGAAGTTGGAGCCCAACTTACGCTTCTGGTAGAAAAGATGAACAAGCTGTCAAGTTGGCAGCAAAGGCGAGTGAATAGCAATGCTGAACTGAAAAAGTAGCCCCTCTCCACCACCTCTTCTGTGTCACGATCGCGAGCAATGTTAAATTTGAAAAATCCAAGCAGATATTAATATTTGGCAATTTATTGACAAATTGGGTTCCAAGGGTTTCCGTTACCAAAAATATGGAGCAATTGGAGGAAAAATCCAATCAACATCATAGGGAAGATGTAGTAGAATGAGGAACAGGTTTGGGAGTGAAAGAAGAAGATTAGGTACAAGGGTCGAACCCAAACAAATAAGTTTTATTAACAAAAGTAGTAAAAATTAAAAATATATAAAAGACTGAAAATCCAAAGTATTTTGGACTTGCCAAAGAAGAGTAATGCGAGGGAAGAGAGGCTCATAGCCCATTTACAAATGTCTGTTATTATTATTATTATTATTATAAATGTATACAAGCTTAAAACTTTTTAGAACAAATGGACCTGTTTTGCTCCAAAAGTATGCTGAGTATCCAAGGTCAGCATCGATGCTAGCACAATGCAAAGGAAACAGTTAACAATGTTCACGTGGCGCACCTTCAATTGCTGCCTTTAGTGAAGTTTGTAACCAATGAAAATTGGTAATTGACTTAAACAACACTGAAATATCTGTTGAAACCTTGGGTAGTTATTAAAAGGTCGAGCATACGATGCGGGGCGGCCGTGGTCAAGAATGTAGAAATATTTCGTACTTTAGGACTAATCACCAAAGAGGAATGGTTGTTGTGCTCGAAACACAGTAAATCCTTCACAAGAGAGATATAAATAAAGGATTTAGCGGAAATGATCCAAATCTTGATTACGGAAAAACAGTAGGTATTCAAATGCATAGATTGAAATGGCCCTAGGTAGAAAGCTAGCTGAGCGAACTATACCAGCATTTGGCAATCTAAAGAGAAGTGGAATGCATGCACTATACAAAAATGTATCGTTGAATACATTATTGAATAAAAGATATCTTAATTAAACTTGCCTCACTAGACACTGAATCTCGATCGTGGTAAAAGTAGAAAGATCCAGGTTGATCTTGGTTACTTGGGCATAGCAGTAATTGCTAAAAAGTTTGAATTTCCATTAATAAATGTTAAAGTATACAATAGAGGGCCTGGAATGCTAAGAAATACAATATTATAATGCCCAGACGGCAAATGAATGCTAAAATTGGCCTTAGACGGTAACCAAATGAAATCGTTTCTAGACGACACCAAAATGATGAAACAGGCCCTAGATGGTACCAAGAGAATGAAACTGTCCTTAGACGGTACCAGGATGATGAAACTGGCCCTAGATGGTACCAGGAGAATGAAACTGTCCCTAGACGGTACCAGGATGATACGGGGCCTAGACGGCTAGACAATATAATGAGTATATAAGTTACAAAATATTGACGTAAGTTAATTACAATTTTAAGCACTTTGGCCTCGAAAACATTTTTCCGTTGGATAGGGAAAAGTTTTGGGCAATGCCACTGAATTTTTAAAGAAATTACTTAAAGTTGTACGCTCAAGGAGGGGTAGGATATCCGTGGACGTAGCCTCAATTTTACAAAATAAATACAAATAGATTGTAACTAGACTTGTTAGTAAGGGAGAAAAATGGGGGAGGTAAGGAAAGCAGGATATTTTCACAATTGTCAATGCATGTTTTTAGTTCGCGACACTATACTGAAACCGGATTATTTATGGCTCGATGCACTGAAAGTTTTTAGAATGGAAGCATAATTTCGAAGTTGAGAAAAGTCACTGTTTACTATTGTTAATTATTTCAGTTTATGAATTGGTGTGGTTTCTAGAAAGTCTTGTGTTGCTAGCAGAGTTACACCATTAAACCGTCAAGAGTAAATAGGTGGTGTATTTCACTGTGACGTCACAGACTTTGAATTTGAAGAGAACACTTCTAGACCTTTTTAGACAAAGTTTCTAGGTTATTATGTAGTTCAGCGTAAATCCCACGGTGGCTCGATTTATTGCATTTAACAGAGTTTATGAATATTCCCACGGTGCGCCCAGACACAAGTTGCAATATCTAATTGACATGAATTCCCTCGGAGGCAATGTATGAGTAAAACTAATGTTGATGCTTGACATTACAAGTAAAATCTAGGACTTGGTGACTGGTGACTAACTAAAAACTGCGTGAACAATATTAAAACAGCTTAGTAGCTGGATTAAAATATAATTAGAACCTTATCTTACCATGATAATCCGAGGTGTCGAATGGTGCTTGTCAGCAAATTACATTCACAAGATGTCGGGCGGGGCGGATGCCTTAAGCAAAGAGGCCGAGTGAGCCTTCCAAAATTCACACAAGAAGTGAGTGAGCAACGAGCTCCCAACTATGCGGGCCGAGGAAAGGGGACTGGAGGGGAGGAAGTTTGACGTAGCAGATACCGACATAGAAAAGACAGATGCCATTGTACAAGAAGATTTCTTCTTTTTTCAAGAGCTGGTCTTGCTACTGAAGAACTGTCTAGAGAACCATCTGTAGTAGATGAGCTGAAGTAATAAGCATTCTTCAGTGGCCGCTGGAACCATTGAATTCAGCAATTAGCCATATGAAGCGCTGCAGCTAAACAAGGGGTGAAGGTATTTCGATTTCTGGGACAAACTTTCAGAGAACATGAGAAAATGCGCAACAAGAGTGCAAACCACAAAGAAATCTCTCTTGGTGGTCAAAAAAAAAGAAAGGCGGAACAATTTAAAGAAGACCCAAATGCGAGTGCAAATTACATGGAACGTATATTCACAGAATATACCACCACCTAAACATGGTGACTGTTCAGTGGACATAGTTAAAGCCCTGCGGGGATGCGGATATCCGAAAAAAAATCGCTTTGAGGATAAGCTGCGGATAATGTTTGGAGTAAATTTGCGGATAATTTTTAGAATACAATCCGAACCTGTTGAATATCAATACTAGGACTCAGATGTTTATGACATATATTTTTCCGTTATGTTTTTTCTTCATGACAAATGTAAGATGATGATTTACGGTAATGTCATTCAAATTATGTCATTAAGTACAACTAAGACTCCGAACTGTACAGGGTTGCAATTCTGGCTTTATATCATTTATTTTATACGCAGCACATGACATACAAAACCCAAGGGAACGACTTTCTCCTCAAATGTCTAAATGTGTTGCCTTAATACTTTATCTAATTAAAACTATTATTGTAATGCCAGTAGATTCGGATAAACGTGAAGATGCGGATAAACGTCGTGCGGTTGCGGGGCGGGTGCGGATAATAATCCTGCTGCTGCGGAATGGATACAGATAACAGCCGTGTGGATGCGGGGCGGATGCGGATAAGGTTTTGTTTATCCGTGCAGGGCTCTAGACATAGTTACTGGACTTACATCTGATATCATCTAGCGGCCTTTAGAGAATCAAATCTAAGCAAGGTACAGACATAAGGGCTTTTCCACGCCATGGGCGCTGTATTTTACTTGCAGGTCTGTGAGAAAAAAAAAAGTATTCTTTTTAACCTGTAGTGTTACATCTTCTACAATCGAAGCAATTTATAATAGTTAAATTGTCCTGCGATATTTGTGCCGTTATCGATGCTACTAAAATTCGCACCCTCAATCGAATGTAGATGGCACGGCAGTCGAGAAAAAATGGTGAACTCAATGGTGATAAACGTAGTAATGTTGTATATAATAATAATAATAATAATAATACTGTCGTACGGCCTCAGGTGCAGGCTTTGTCATTTGACGCCCGGTGGGTGGCTTGCATGTCGAATTTTTGTCGTTCCTTGGAGCGCTGTGGAAGTCAAGGAGGTTAGATACCTAAGTTTCTTGACACTATGGCGCTTTCTAGTAGAGAAAGGAGGAAATTTGTTTTGGCGGAAAATCCCGAGATTAATTTTGCCATCATGAATACGGCCTACTGAATTCAAATGGGTTTATTAACATGCCAACAACGTATGACATGCCTGCCGAGATTTTTGTCACCTTTCAAAAATCACTTACCACTGCCACGAGTGAACATGCAAGTTTGGGGTCGGTAGTCCGACACGATAAACACTCACCCACCGTGGCAAGCATGTTGTATATTATTCCAATGGAACCCACTTGCAAAGCAGGCAATTTTGGATGCACAACATGTACCGGTACTTATGAGCGGAGTAGCTTCACAAAATAAAGATTGGGCTTAATCGTAACAACCAGCAATTTGAAATGGGTACGGCACTTCAAACAATTCAAAATATATCCGATTATCAGTAACCATAAAACTCATGACTTGCATACTTAGGCCTAGTCTGTGCTTTAGCATGACAATTCTGGGAAATAGTAAAGAAAAACTTATACATGGAGGGTAAACAAATGTACGTTTTAAGTTATACCGCTGCGTGAGTACCGATAGTGCTTTTCTTTTCCAGGTTCCTATCAAAAATCTGGAGGACCTGAACACCAAAGATCTGCATTTTGGCCAAAATATCTCCAAAATGGACGTAAATCCATACGTGGCATGCGTTGTAGGAAAGGACACAATGTATTATTGTGATCCTTATGCCCATCTGTGTAGCTGAGGACCTCACTTTACGCTCCACGCTGAGGACTGGTTATCTGAATATTCGAAATTTGATTGCCGACGCTGACAGCAGCCATCCTGTGTGTGATAATTTCAACACTACCTTCAGGGGTACGCCATGTTGGTACCATGTTTTATGTACCGGGGCACATTTCAAAACTACGGTACTCTAAAATTACATAATTTATCCACACTCGCCTACTGACGCTCAAAATCAAGTACAAGGGGTGGAGGTTAAAGCAGTTCACAAATAAAACAACAACATTAACAATAATGCCAGTTATTGAACATAAGAAAGCTAATTTCCCCTCTTTAAGGGTAGTGGTAGGTTTTTACAGAGTGTTAACATTACCTTAGGGAAGATGATGAGAGAAAAATGGAGGTGGGTTTAGGAGTGGAAACAAGTATTGGTACTTGGTAGATAGGAAGAGAATCCAACACTAAGTTATAAGTAAATGTTGATATAAAGAGGATTTTCGCCGTGCTAAACCTATTAAGTACCTAAATTTAGCGGGGGCCTATACAAGGCATGCGGAGAGCGCAGCATGAATTGAGGTTGCCTGCAAGCGCTCGGTTAGTGCTCTTTCCCTCCCGAGCAGGTATTCCGGTACTATGGGGAAGGGTGAAACTCTGGCAAGACAAAGTAAGCCAAAGGGAAAGGATTTACTAACTTTCCCTTCAGAAAGGTTAGATTTTATTACGCATTCGAAAATGCTAGAAAGATTTGAATTTGCAGTAATATTTATATTTCTGGGCACTGTTGGATCTCTTGCAAAACAATCGAATGCTCCCAGAGTGGGAAAAGAAAAAGCAACTTTAGTGCTTTTAGCAATACTTTTATTGTTTTTTCTGAAAATCCTAGAAGAATACCAATTGTTGCACTGAAGGTAGGCTAAGCTTTTACCCAGCAGAATGCCGACTAAAAGTTTAGAACAGAGGAAAACCTCAGACCTAACTTAAACAAAACTGAGATTTTTTAAGCAAAACATAAAACATAACGTTTAGAACTTTAATGAGGGGTGAATACGGCGATAGGTTTCCCCCGGTGGAAAAAGCTAAGTTTATAGACTGCGGTTAATTTGACTTAAATCCCTCGTTGTGGGAAGGTATTCCCATTTATTTCGTACAAGAAGTACTAAATATCATGTTATAAAGCCAGCTTAGATAGCTAAAGCCTGACAAAGAAAATCCCACGAAGACGGTTATTGCACAATAGTGAGCAATTCCCCACACTGTCTATAAAATTGTATTAAAGGTGTTTAGCATTTTAATACCATTAAAATATGTCCAAACCATTGAAGTTTTGTACTTAGCTTTTTCATGATGATCAGGCGATGGTTCCTTGTGACCGTTAGCTTTCAAACGTAGACATGGCGTCTATTTTAAAAATGTCTCATGAAGACAGGCGACTGGCCCTTGGGAGGGCTCCGAACTGTTTACTTGATGACTTAACTAAAAGTGAGAGCAGCTGAACGGCGCGCGAAGGGACCAGGGAGGCGAGGGAGAGGGGGTAAAAGACAAGAGAATATATGTCAGAAGGGGAAACATTACAGAAATGAAAAGCACTTTATAAAATAATTTTTCTCCATGGAGCAGTGTCTTCAAAGAGATGCTAGCTGGCGACGAGGATGACGCCTGGTGGATTGGTGAGGAAGTCCTCTTGAGCTCAGACAGATTGAGAAACTTCAGTGGTTTGCTGCAAGATGCCGCTAGGGTTTCTATAGAAGATACACATCTAGAACAGACTCAAAGACACAATAAATTCCTGCTCAAAGAAAAAAAGAAATACAAAGGGATCACTGTTGGTGTCTGCGAAGAGGGGAAGAAAATAAATAAACGAACTAATCAACGAGCAGCAAGAGCTAACTCTGACTGAACGTGTATTCCAAGGAATACACCAGGTAGCCTTAACAAACAGATATTTAAGGAACCCATTTGTACTAGGTTGGTGAGACAGTGCATTATTTACGTCACAGGTATAAAAGAATACTCACTGGTCTGGAAAAAAGTAATCACCGTATATAAAATGCAGATCTGCGTATTTCATCGAAATCGGTGGAGTGACTTGTTGCACACAACCTCATTCTTTCGTTATGTCTTACATTTGGGTAAAAATAAGGCGAAATATCACTATTTGGTTTTAGAAAACTCGGAGGAATTGTGCAACATCTGTTAGTTTTCATTTTATTGCCTATAATTTTCATAAACACAGAAAAACTAGAGCATAACGCTCAATTACACATTTTTTTAGCGTATGGCTTTTAGTGCCGGGAGTGTCCGAGGACATGTTCGGCTCGCCAGTTTTGTAGCCGCTTCAAGACGGACACCCAATGGGTGAGCTACACGTACCGTTGGGGAGGAAAGTTGGAAGGGAACGGCGAGGAGTTGGAAGGTAGCGGCTGTGGCCTATATTTAGGGACCAACCCCGGCATTTGCCTGGAAGGAAGATGGGAAACCACAGAAGACCATCTTCATGGTTGCCGGCGGGGGGATTCGAACCTCCTCGCCTCCCGGATGTGAGCGACTGCCATTAGTCACGCCGTAACAACCACGGCTAACTCACCCGGTTAATTACACATTAAATGCAGTGGTTTGTTCGTGATCACCAGTCCTCTAGTTTCAGTCACGTGGCAGCACTGCCACTTGAGAATGCGAATACCGGTACAGTAGTAAGAAGTACCTATGTGATATAAATGGTTTTTATCTATTTTTACTTCGTTGATGATGTGTAACATCTTTCCACTTGGTTGCTGGATATTTTTGTGGGAGTGATTTTGAAAAATGGGACGGAAGTGGATCGGACGGAAGTGTGTAAGACGCACTGTCAGCTAGATCGCATCCCTCCTGGCTGCTTTAGCAGCTAGGAGAGATGCGATCCGATCCAGCTGGCAGTGGTACCAGATCACAAGCTGACGTCACTTTGTCGTTTTCCCGCTGTGTAGTTGACTAGTTGTATTCGCGGTATATTCTTCGCATAAGTTCGTTGTTATATTAATGGTATATAAAAAGATGATGACTGAAGGTATATTCATTGATCTTGTGAGGGAACGCTGTTGGCTGTATGACATGAGTGAGCCCATTTATTTAAAAGGATTGATTATAATGTTTTCCTTTGTAGCAAATGTAATGCCATGGATGGTAACACTGAATGTGAGTTCATCGTACGATAAAATTTTCGAAAGTACCGGTACTGAAATTAGACAAAATACATTTTCTAAAGATGAAAAAAAGATTTGGAAATCATGTAGAAATAGATTGAACGTGTTGGGAGCCCTCGGGCGTTCAATCGAAAATGACCTGCTACACAAAAACAATTCTGTTCAAAAATCAGGTGGCCTAATTCAGAGATGGATTTGTTATTAATTATTTACAAGAGGGGATACTGGATGTATGAGTATTTTCCTCTATTTTAACAATGCTGTACCGGTTAGCAGCAATAAAAATAAACCGTACAGCTCCAAGTCGTCCATCCTTGCAAATTTTAGGTTAGGTTATCGACAATTGACAACTTTCTCAAGGAATAAATGAAAGTCAAGTTATTATTTACTCCTAGCATTTTAACGACTGCGCATTGTAGGTGGCTAGGTTGTGAACTACCGACTTCTGACTGGAGCTACGGACTGTCAACCACCAACTAACAACTGCCGACTGCGCAATGTGGGTAGGCCTTTACTGTCAAGTAGGCGTATTCATAACTAATTTAAAACTCAATTCCACGCAGGAACATTATCGAAAAAAGCAAAATATTAATGGAGCATTAAAAACATACTTCCATATTATTACCGGCACGTAAAAATGAGCACCTGTCTTTTACTCCAAAAGCCTGTGGTTGTAATGGATGCGTGGTTAACATCTTGGTCTGCGAATCGTGAGGTCATAAGTTCGAATCCCAGTCCCGGCAATTATTTTTGCTACCGGATTATCGATTTAAAAGATATATATCATAACATTATGCGTCATTTTAACAGAATCTAGATGAAATAACGATTTATCTAATTTTAATTACATTAGTTTGCACCAAGCAGGAGTTGGGAAAATTTATTGTATTGAACATTATTTGTAGTAGTCTACAGATAGGCTAGAGACTATGGTTTCATTCCTCCTCTTAATTTACAATATAATATGTGATGTTTGTTCAAACAAGTGTGACAGTAGCATATCTCCAATTCAATCTATACATTCATCGTAGTACTAGTATGAAAATGGAGCGTAAATTAACATTTTTCGAATGTCCAAACTGTGTAGTATACGAGTAGGAAATATGTCAGATGACTTCACATACATTTCATCTCTATTTCATAGTAGGATAACATGTCAGATGTTACATACCATATGCGACTACTGTAAGGCTCGTATCTTTTTTATTAGTAATAATCAAGCGAAATATTTTTGTTGCTAATAAAAATGTTTGCTAGAAGCATGGGCTCACGCTACGAGTTTATCACGTCGTAGGTTACAAGTGTTTCATAATTCTATTACGACGAAGTATTTATGATTGGTAGTGAAGAAGAGGAAAAAGGAAACAAAAATATGTAAATTATAGGAACATCACAACACAGCGAAAACGTCATATCACAAGTCTTCTAAGCAAGGCCGCGGCTCGTCGAGATTGAGGTTAAACCAAATTTAATGCAAGACACACACCCAAAAACAAAAAAGACGGCAGCAGCGTGCTCAGACACTCGCGCTCTACTTGCGTACGATAAAGCTCTCCTTTAGAGAGAACGCAAAATATTTTAAAGCTGAACGACACACTCAAGAACGAGAATGGTATTTTGCAGGCAGGGTAGGAAGAAGTTTAGCGCTGTACGCTACACAAAGAAACGAAAAAGATTACCTGCAGTCTAAGTCAGAAAATGAGGTGGAAATTAGCATTGAACACTACACTCCGAAACGTGAAGACCTCACCGTACGCAGGTAGCAAAAAGTTCACAGCGAGGGGCATCTTCACCCCAAGAACAAACAATTGGAGAGATCTCCCCTAGAAACAGGAAGTCTGGGCTAAGATGTTGCATGCCCGGAATGTGCCCATAAATGACATAAAGGAATACTGCCCCACATAACAGAGCGATGAAAGTCATATCACAAGTCTTCTAAACAAGACCGTGGCTCTTCAAGAATTGAGGTTTAACCCAATTTATCGCATGACACACACCCAAACAAAGAAGACAGCATCAGCGTGCTCAAACACCAGTGCTCCACTGTTGTTGTTTGAGTCTTCAGGCTTTTGACTGGTTTAATGCAGCCCTCCATGCCTCCCTGTCCTGAGCTAATCGTTTCATCTCTACATAGCTACCACACCCAACATCCGAGGCAATCTGTTTAACATATTCTAACCTTGGTCTACCCCTACAGTTCTTGTCCTCGACCCTTCCTTCCATAACTAAGCTTGCTATTCCTGGGTGTCTTAGTATGTGTCCTACCAACCTATCTCTTCTCTTCATTAGCAGTCGCCAGAAACATCTCTCTTCTCCCACTCGTCTTAATACCTCTTTGTTTGTAACCCTATCTACCCATCTGATCTTCATCATTCTCCTGTAACACCACATTTCAAATGCTTCAATTCTCCTCTTTTTTGCTGCACCAATAGTCCAAGTTTCACTTCCATAGAGCGCCACGCTCCAGACAAAGGCTTTCAAAAATGGCTTCCTAATACCTAAATTTATATTCGATGTCAGCAGATTCCTTTTTGTAGAAATGCTTTCTTTGCCTGAGCCAACCTACTTTTTATATCCTCTTTGCTTCGTCCATCACTGGTTATTCCGCTTCCTAAGTAACAGAAGTCTCCTACTTCCTTCAGCTTTTCACCTGCCAATTTGATCTCCATAGAGGTTTCTGATTTATTTCGGCTGCATTCCAGTATTTTTTGTCTTACATTTATTAATTTTCATCATGAATTCTTTCCGTAAGACGGAGTCCATACCATTCAAAAACTCATTCAAATCCTCAGGCTTGTCGGCCAAGATGACGATGTCATCAGCAAATCTCAGAGTTGAAATTATTTCTCCTTGAATCTTCACTCCCACTTTAAATTTTTCTCTAATTTCCTTCATTGCTTGTTCAATGTAAAGATTGAAAAGTATGGGTGATAAGTTGCAGCCTTGCCTTACACCTTTCTGAATACCAGCTTCTCTCTCATGTCCTTCAACTCGAATGACTGCTGTCTGGTTTCTGTATAGATTGTATATCACCCTCCTATCCCTGTACTTTATTCCAATCGATTTCAAAATGTCAAACAATTTAGACCAATCAACGTTATCAAAAGCCTTTTCTAAGTCTACAAAAGCCATGAACGTTCTCTTATCTTTCCTTATTCTACCTTCCAAAATCAGCCTAAGACTTAGTACAGCTTCCCTTGTTCCTACATTTCTCCTGAAACCAAACTGGTCTTCACCCAACTCCGTTTCTATCTGGCTTTCAGTCCTTTCTCAAAGCTCTCTTTAGGCAGAGCGCAAAGGATTTTAACGCTAAGCGATGCACTGAGGACCGAGAGGGCCTCCCTGCAAGCAGTGTGCGAACACGTTTAGCGCTGTACGCTACACTCAGAAACGAGAAAGCCTGACCGTAGGCATGGAGCAAGGAAGCTCTCAGTGAGGGGTTTCTTGACCCAACAACAAACGAACGTATAGGTCTCCCCTAGAAACAAGAAACAAAAAGTCTGGGCTAAGAAGTTGCATGCCCGGAGTGAGCCCAGAAACGACAAAAAGGAACACTGCCCCGCATAACACAGCGAACAAAGTCTTACCACAAGTCATCTAAGCGAGGCCGTGGCTCGTCAAACATTCAGGTAAAACCCAACTCATTGCATGGCACACACCGAAACAAAGAAAACGGCAGCAGCGTGCACACACATACACACACACACTGTGATCCCCTCGGGAACGACAAAGCTCTCCTTAAGGCATAGTGCACAGGATTTTAACGCTGAAGATACACTCAGGACCGAACAAGCGTCCCTGTAGGCAGAGTGTGAAGACGTTTAGCGCTGTACGCTACACTCAGAATCGAGAAAGTTATAGCTAGTTATTGTTGTTTTAAGGGGCGGAACTACGAAGTCATCTGCCCCTAGAAACGAGAAAGATCCCCTGCAGACAAAATGAGAAAGTGAGGAGGAACTTAACGAGGAGAGCTCTCAGAAACAAGAAAACTTCGCCTTAGGCATGGAGCAATGTAACGTTCAGCGAGGAGCGTCTTCATCTAAGAACAAACGAACGAAGAGGTCTCCCTACAAAACAGGAAACAACAATTCTGGGCTAGGATTGCGTATGCCCGGAATGTGCCCCGAAACGACAAAAGGAAATATTGCTCCACATAACACAGCCAACAAAGTCATATCACAAGTCTTCTAAACAAGACCGTGGCTCGTCAAGAATTGAGGTTTAACCCAATTTATTGCCTGACACACACCCAAACAAAGAAGACAGAATCAGCGTGCTCACTCACCGGTTCTCCAATTGGAAACGAAAAAGCTCCCTTTAGGCAGAGTGCAAAGGATTTTAACGCTGAGCGATGCACTTAGGACCGAGAAGGCTTCCCTGCAGGCAGTGTGCGAAGACGTTTAGCGCTGTACGCTTCATTCAGAAGCGAAACAACCTCACCGTGAGCATGGAGCAAAGAAGGTTTCAGCGAGGGGCGTCTTCACCCATGAACAAATGAACGTAGAGGTCTCTCCTAGAAACAAGAAAAAAATCTGGGCTAAGATGTTGCTTGCCCGGAGGGGGCCCAGCAACAACAAAAAGAAACACTTCCCCACGTTACACAACAAACAAAGTCATATCATAAGTCATCTAATAAAGGCCGCGGCTGGTCTAAAAATTGAGGTAAAACCCAACTCATTGCATGGCACACATTGAAACAAAGAAGACGACAGCATCGTGCACACACACACAAACACACACACTGTTCTCCTCTCAGGAACGACAAATCTCTCCTTAAGGCAAAGTACACAGGAATTTGACGCTGGATGATACACTCAGGACCCAGCAAGCTTCCTTGCAGGCAGAGTGTAAAGACGTTAACGCTATACGCTACACTCAGAAACGAGAAAGGTCCTCTGTCCACAATGTTAGAATGAGAGGTGGAACATAGCGCGGAGCTTTACATTCAGACGCGAGAGTACCTCACCGTAGGCATTGAGCAAAAGAAGTCTCAGCGAGGGGCGTCTTCACCCAAGAACAATCGGACGAAGAGGCCTCCGCTGGAAACAGGAAACAAAAAGTCTGGGCTAAGATGTTGCATGCTAGGAGTGTGCCCAGAAACGATAAAGAGAAACAGTACCCCGCTTAACACAACGAACAAAGTCATACCACAAGTCAGCTAAGCGAGGCCGCGGCTCGTAAAAATTTGAGGTAAAACCCAACTCATTGCATTGCACACACCAAAACAAAGAAGGAAGGCAGCAGCGTGCACACACAAACACACTGTGCTTCCATCGGGAAAGACAAACTGCACAGTATTTTAACGTTGAACGATACACTCAGAATCCAGCAAGCGTCCCTGCAGGCATACTAGGAAGACGTTGAGCACTGTATGCTACACTCAAAAACGAGAAAGATCCCTTGAAGACATAGTGAGGAAATTTTCGAAATCAGTTCAGCACGAGAAAAACAATCTCAGGGCCTATCTGGGAGAAACTAAAATATACGCTGGCTTAACTGATCTCGGCAATAGGCAAGCAAGGGAGAAGAGAAAGGAGAAAGGAAAATATCACAATTTCTTTAAAATTATGTCATTTCATTACAATTTAAAAGATTTTAAATTATGCAAAATCATTCAAAAATATCACAAGAAAAATATCAACACCAGAATAAATATTCCTAGCCTAAATTTTTGATAGCCAGAAATGTTTAGTCCGTTTGGTATCATTTTCCTATTCTAAATTTTCACTATTTACACAATAGGTGGTTCATTGTTCATTGACCCCTATCTGTACACTCGTCACTTTCACTTCATGTTTAATAAACATGCCACTCATGGTTTTAAATATCAAAAAATAGTTGACTGTTCTGATGGTTCAAGTTGACAAAAATTTTGTTTTCATTGGAAAAATATCACATCATGTGATTTTCAAAAATCGCATTTCAAATAGTGTATGAATAAATATACAAGTTATTTCCTGTAGAAACATTAGGTTGAAAAATACCAATATTCGACCACAATGTCAGAATATTAATATTATTGTGTTTCCTCAGTGTTCTATTGAACATTTCTCAAATAGCATTTGTTTCAATTGGTTGTTGTTCAAATCTTTGCTAAAATATTTACAGCATCTACATAATTATCATCCTAAATTAAATTTAACATTACAAAACAATTATAAATTTTCCATGTTCAAAGATGTTATTTTTAAATAACCATATTGTGAAATTCAACATAAAATTGTCGTTAACATTACCACAATTTATTAAATCTTTCATTTCGTTTTCAATAATTATTTTATCATAATCCTGTTCATTCTCAAAATCATTAAGTTCAAAGATATCAGCAATATTATTATTATTATTATCATCAAAAATAATTAAGTTCAAAGATATCAGCAATATTATTATTATCAAAAATAGGCATCACTCCTTTTCATATGATATTAAAATAAATGATATCGAAGCAAAATTAACTCGTCTTGCAATTCAGATTTATTTTATGCACTCTCAAATCTTTATTTATTTTCAGGATCCGGCTAGGTTTTAATAAAACTTATAATCTTTTATTCAGTAGGCTCAATAACTGGAAATTATAATAATAATAATAATAATAATAATATTTATTTTAACATACTAATCATCATATATGATTCATTCTTTTATTATTTGTGCACTATTCCTGTCTTTAAACAAAACACCTCCGTCTTTTACTCTCACATTACCTAGATCTTGTGTGAAAAAATGTCTTCCAAAAGGAAATATTTCTATTTTATCCTGGTCATATCCTTTTTCTGCCTCTATTTAACAATACTGCATCCTATTTTATACATGTTCGTTATTTACTCACCTACCGTTCCTCTACTCATTTCTTATTTTTTTGTAGTGCATTTCACAAATATGTCATCTAACTGTCCATTTTATTGCTGGCTGACTTGTATAATATTTATTTCCATATGCATTTTAAATAATCACTGTTATTATTATTATTGCTGCTGAAATCCTCAAATATTTATAATATTAAATCAAATTAATTATTATTTTTATAACATGATAAGAGTCACTAAATAATTGAATTAGTAATCAATATACCTGAATTTTCTTATAATTTAATTTATTTAATTTATTCATAATTATTTATATTTATTGCAGAAATAATTTATTATTATTTGGATTTGTTCATAGTTACCATGGAATTATTTTATATTATTATTTAGATTATTATGTTGAATAATCTGATCGATCCAAGCTTCCTTCAAATTACTAAAATCATTCAAATTAACTAATTAACTCATCTCATTATGCCACCTGGACATTCTATGACTGAAATAATTTTTCTCAAAATAAAGCTTCTCACTTGAGAATACTAGCCGTGGTTTCTCTGACTAATAGTCACGTTAGACATAACTGTCAGAACGAAGCAAAACTAATGTGTTGATAATTTCTAAGTGAATGAAAAAAAGAAAGAACTTCTCAACTACTCTACTCTAGTAATAGTACATGTAATAATGTGGCTCACGTATTCTTGATGTTCATGGTGGTACAGGTCCTTGGTTGACGTCACATTCTAATGGATCTCCTTCCATTCCATTAGCATGTTAACCTTCCCTGGCCATCTGCATCACCTTCAGCTCACCTTCGGTTTCATCCATCTTCACCCTATCCTTTCGATATTCAACGGCACATATTCGCGTTTGATAATACGCACTGATCCACTTCGCGATAAATTTTGCTACTGTCCAACATTATGACTGATGTCATATCAAACTGTCCTGTTGTTTTAAACAAACTATTTACTTTTTCAATGTTCATATTTAATACTTAAAAATATAGAGTTCCGTCTTATGATGAATAGTGACTTGACTTCTGCGAACATACGCTTACTGTCGACGAGTATCCCGGAATCTGTCCCGCTGTCGTAGACTAAATCTGTTGTCGGGTAATGAGGTGTACCTCTGGTCATATCTACTTTGTTGATAGCCCCCTCTACTCTCCTAACTTTGGGTTTTGGATACTCTCCAGCACAATCTGTTCAAAACAAATGGCCCCAATATCGTAGACTAATTTTCCACTCCTGACTGGTATGACGCGATAATTCCAAGTGCGTATTTCACTGTAGTGCAGCTGGTTAGTCTGCTAGACTAAGTCCAACCTTTACTTGACAATAGTGACTATTTTCAATGTAGCACGTGGTCTGACGAACGTTACGACGGTACTATTCCGGTGGTTGATGATATAATAACTTAACATTGCTTGAAAACTGTCCCTTTATATACGATTACGGAGCTGAAATTCACTGTGTCTACTGTTCCATCCGGTGAGCACGCCCCGCTATTCCAAAGCTTACTGTCGACCAAAGTATTATGTGCACTCGAGTTTGAAGGTTGTTTGTGAAGTAACCAATAGACCTACATAAAATCCAATAACATCATCATTTTCGTCGTTCTATTGTACGTTAGCTCATGTAGGTTTGGAATTTTTAATTTATATTTTAATATTTTTTGTCGCAGTTGGAGCACAAAAAGTGCACGTTTTAAGCGTGTTTCAACCATGCGTCACATTTAAGAATTATTATCTCAAAACCCCATCATCAGATCGAATCCAAATTTTAACACAATATACATTGGAATGTTGTATAACTGGTTTATTAATTTCAAAATTTTGCGTGAGCAAGAAAAAAAGTTGTTATCATTTATGTAAGGTAACTTTTTCTCGGCTCGGGGTGGTTGGAAAATGTAGTTCTTGGTCGCGATGTAATCCTTATACATCAAAAAGTTATGCTGTATGACTGTGAAATACGTAAATTAACTCACTTATTTTATATCGGTTTGTATTTGTAGGCGGAAATAACACATCGTTCACCAGCTACCCGCTCCGGGAGAAGCTGTACAGCGTTGCCGAAATGGAGCCCATCACGCATCACGGCGTGCCTCGCTCGGAAGTGATGGGCAAAATTTTAAAATTAATAAACCAGTTATACAACATTCCAATGTATATTGTGTTAAAATTTGGATTCGCTCTGACGACGGGTTTTTGAGATAATAATTCTTAAATGTGACGCATGGTTGAAACACGCTTAAAAACGTGCACTTTTTGTGTTCCAACTGCGACAAAAAATATTAAAATATAAACTAAAAATTCCAAACCTACATGAGCTAATGTAAAATAGAACAACGAAAATGATGATGTTATTGGATTTCATCTAGGTCTATTGGTTACTTCACAAACAACCTTCAAACTCGAGTACACATAATACTTTGGTCGACAGTAGGCTTCTTCCCTGCTTCCTGTTGAAACATGTGCTTTTATAAAAATACTCATAACTCTGGAACGACGTATCCGATTTGCCACAAATCTCTTCTGGCATTCCTAAAATTCCATAGCCAATACTATCTACTAGTTTGTAGACCTCAAATCGGCAATTTTATTTTATAATCAATGAGTTTTGGTGGCTCTGCCGTCGGCGCCACAGGTCTTCTTCCTAGCGCATTCTCTTGCTCGGCGCAGTGAACTAGCTGTCTCAGCGCTCTGTTCAAACATGATAATGACGTTCCGCTGTTCGTAATGCAAAAATGTAATTACGGTGGCATCCGTGATCCGGGGACAATACCCATCCAAACAAAGAAGAGAGCATTAGTGTGCTCACACACCGGTTCTCCACTTGGAAGCGAAAAAGGTCTCTTCTGGCAGAGCTGAAAGGTTTTTAAAGCTGAGCGATGCACTTAGAACCGAGAAGGCTTCCCTGCAAGCGGTGTGCGAAGACGTTCAGTGCTGTACGCTACACTAAAAAACGAGAAAACCTCACCGTAAGCAAGGAGGAAAGAAGCTCTCAGCGAGAGGCTTTTTCACCCAAGAACAAACGAACGTAGAGGTCTCACCTATAGGACAGGTCTGGGCTAGGATGTCGTATGCCCGGAATGTGCCCCGAAACGACAATAATATATATTGCCCCACATAACACAGCGAACAAAGTCATATCATAAGTCTTCTAAACAAGACCGCGACTCGTCATGAATTAAGGTTTAATCCAATTTATTGAATGACACACACCCAAACAAAGAAGACAGCATCATCGTGCTCACACACCGGTTCTCCAATTGGAGACGAAAATGCTCTCTTCAGGCAGAGCGCGATGGATTATATCGCTGAGCGATGCACTCAGGACCGAGAAGGGTTCCTAGCAGGCAGAGTGCGAAGACGTTTAAAGCTTTATGTAAAATTCAAAAGAGAGAAAACCTCACCGTAGGCCTGTAGCAAGGAAGCTCTCAGCGAGGGGAGTTTTCATTCAAGAACAAACGAACGTAGAGGTCTGCCCTAGAAACAAGATACAACAAGTCAGGGCTAGGAAGTTGCATGACAGGAATGTGCCCCAAAACGACACAAAAGAATACTGCACCACATAACACAGCGCACAAATTCATATCACAAGTTTTCAAAACAAGACCGCATCTCGTCATGAATGGTACTTTAAACCTATTTATTGCGCGACACACACCCAAACAAAGAAGACAATTTCAGCGTGCTGACACACTAGTTCTCCACTTGGAAACGAAAATGCTCTCTTTAGGCAGAGCGCAGGGGAATTTAACGCTAAGCGAAGCACTAACGACGGAGAAGGCTTGCCTGCAGACAGTGTGCGAAGACATTTAGTGCTGTACGCTACACTCAGAAACGAGAAAACCTCACCGTAAACATCGAGCAAAGAAGCTCTCATCGAGGGGCGTCTTCACTCAAGAACAAACGAACGTAGAAGTCTGCCCTAATAACAAGAAATAAACTGGACTAAGATGTTGCATGACCGGAGTGTACCCAGAAACGACAAAAAGAATCACCGCTCCGTGAACACAACGAAAAAAGTCATATCATAAGTCATTTATGCAAGGCAGGGCTGGTCAAAAATTGTGGTAAAACCCAACTCATTGCTTGGCACACACTGAAACAAGGAAGACAGCAGCAGCGTGCACACACACACTGTGCTCCATTCGGGAACGAGAAGCTTTCTTAAGGCAAGGTACGCTGGATTTTAACGCTGAATGATACACTCAGAACCCTGCAAGCGTCCCTGCAGGCAGACTAGGAAGACGTTGAGCACTGTACGCTACACTCAGAAACGAGAAAGACCCCCTGCAGACAAAGTGAGGAGGAACTTAGCGGGGAGCGCTACACTCAGAAACGAGAAAACCCCACCGTAGGCATGGAGCAATGGAACTCTCAGATAGGGGCGTCCTCACCCATGAACAAACGAACGAAGAGGTCTCACCTACAAAACAGGAAACAAAAAGTCTGGGCTAGGATGTTGTATGCCCGGACTTTGCCCCGAAACGACAAAAAGAAATACTACCCCACATAACACAGCGAACAAAGTCATATCACAAGTTTTCTAACCAAGAATTGAGGTTTAAACCAACTTATTGCATGATGCACCGCCAAACAAAGAAGACATCATCAGCGTGTTCACACACCAGTTCTCCGCTTGGAAACGAAAAAGCTCTCTTCAGGCAGAGCGCAAAGTTTTTAACGCTGAGCGATGCAGTCAGGATCAAGAAGGCTTCCCTGCAGGCAGAGAGTGAATAAGTTCAGCGCTGTACGCTGCACACAGAAACGAGAAAACCTCACTGTATGAATGGAGCAAAAACTTTCAACGAGGGGCTTCCTCAACCAAGAACAAACAATCGATGAGGTCTCCCCTAGAAACAAAAAATTATGTCTGGGCTAATATGTTGTATGCCCAGAGTGTCCCCGGAAACGACAAAAAGGAATACTGCCCCGCGTAACACAAGCGACGAAAGTCATATCACAAGCCTTCTAAGTAAGGACGAGGGTCGTCAATGATTGAGGTTAAACCCATCTCATTGCATGGCACACACCGAAACAAAAAAGACAGCAGCAGCGTGCTCACTCACACTGTGCTCCACCAGGGAACGACAAAGCTCTCCTTAAGGCAAAGTGGAAAGGATTTTAACACTGAACGATACACTCATGACCGAGGAAGCGTCCCTGCAGGCAGAGTGTGAAGACTCAGAAACGAGAAAGATCTTCTGCACACAAAGTGAGAATGTGAGGAGGAACTTAACACAGAGCGCTACACTCAGAAACGAGAAAACCTCACCGTAGGCATGGAGCAAAGAAACTCTTAGCGACGGGCGTCTTCACCCAGAAACAAACGAAGGAAGAGGTCTGCCCTAGAAACAAAGAACAAACCGTCTTGGCTAAGATGTTGCATGCCCGGAGTATGCCCAGAAACAACAAAAAGGAATACTTCCGCGCCAATCACAGAGAACAAAGTCATATCAATATTCTTCGAAGTAAGGCCGTGGCTCGTCAAGAATTGAGCTTTAACCTATCTCATTGCATGACACACACCCTAAGAAAGAAAACGGCAGCAGCTTGTTCACACACTGTTGCTACACTTGGGAACGGCAAAGCTCTCCTTGAGGCAGAGTGTAAAGGATTTGAAGACTGAACGATACTCTCAGGACCAGGAAAGCTTCCCCGTAGGCAGAGTACTAAGAAGTTTAGCATTGTACTCTACACTCAGAAGCGAGAAAACTTCACCGTAGTCAGGGAGCAAAGAAGCTCTCAGTGAGGGGCGTTTTCACCCAAGAACAAACGAACGAAGGTCACCCCTAGAAACAGGAAACAAAACGCCTGTGCTAAGATATTGCATGCCCGGAGTGTGCCCAGAAACGAAAAAAAGGAATACTGCCCCGTATAACACAGGGAACAAAGTCATATCACAAGTCTTCTAAATAAGGCCGTGGCTCGTCAAGAATTGAGGTTTAACCCAATTTATTCCATAACACACACCCAAACAAAGAAGACAGCGTGCTCATAAACTGGTCCTCCACTTGGAAACGAAGAATCACCCTTCACGCGGAGCTTAAAGGATTATAACGCTGAACGATGCACTGATGACCGAGAAGGCTCCTGCAGGCAGAGTGCAGAGACGTTATTGCTGTTCGCTACACTTAGAAACGAGAAATCATCACCGTAGACTTGGCGCAAAGAAGCTCTCAGCGAGATGCTTCTTCGCCCAAAAACAAACGAAAGAAGTGGTCTCCGCTAGAAACCAGCAACAAAAAGTCTGGGCTAAGATTTTGCATGCCCGGAGTGTGTCCGAAACGACAAAAAGGACTACTGCCCCTCCTAATACAGCGAACAAAGTCATATCACAAGTCTTCTAAGCAAGAATTAAGAGAAAATCCAATTCATTGCATGGCACACACCGAAATAAAGAAGACGGCTGCAGCGTGCTCACACATACTGTGCTCCATTCGAGAGCGACAAAGCTCTCCTCAAGGCAAAGTATTTTGACACTGAACGATACACTCAGGACCGAGTAGGCTTCCCTGCAGGCAGAGTGTGAAGACGCTTAGCGCTGTACGCTTCACTCAGAAACGAGGAAGATCCCTGCAGAGAAAGTGAGCAGGAACTTAGCGCGGAGCGTTAAACTTAGATACGGTACGAGAAAACAGCACCTTAGGCATGGTACAAAGAAACAAAAGAATGAAGAGGTTACCGCAAGAAACAAGGAAATTTGGGTATGCCCAGAAACGAGAAAAAGTAATCCCTCCACGCCTAGAACAGCGAAAACAGTCATATCACAATTCGAAAGAAATTGTGGTAAAACCAACTCATTGCATGACACACACCCAAACAAAGAAGACAACTTCAGCGTGCTGACACACTGGTGCTCCACGTGGAAACGAAATTGCTCTCTTTAGGCAGAGCGCAAAGGATTTTAACGCTGAATGATGCACTAAGGACCGAGAAGGCTTTCCAGCAGGCAGTGGGCGAAGACGGTTAGCGCTGTACGCTACACTCAGGAACAAGAGAACCTCACCGTAAGCATCGAGCAAATAAGCTCTCAGTGAGGGGCGTCTTCGCCCAAGAACAAACGAACGTAGAGGTCTGCTCGAGAAACAAGAAACTTCTTCTTCTTCTTCTTGGTACGGTAGTAGGCATAGTAAACTCTTTACCCAATTGCTACTGTGCAGTGGTATGTATCATTGGATAACCGTTGACTACCGATTGAAAGCGTAAGACCAGTGAGTAGCGGGGAATCGTAAACAAGACTATGACGCAACGCGGAGGGATACGTATGAGGAAAACATAGGAATTAGAGACGAGGACACAAATGGTATTAACTCTTCACACCGAAGCGACCCACCTTGGTGACTCGCTACACATACACACACATGACCGGGCCACAAATATGGATATGGGAAAGGATTACCCTTTCAAATCTTGAAATTAATATTGTCGAAAAATGCCACTATGCTACTGACCAGTGGAATTGTAGGCTTATGTACCAATGTGGCCACATTTAAAGGAAGTGCATACCCTAAATCGTATAAAGCTCTCAACATTAAAGCTCGTTGATGGTCGTATAGTGGACATTGAAATAGAATATGATTTAAGGAACTCTCCATTTGTAAACACGAACATAGAGGATTATCACGTCGTTTTATGCGGAATAAATACACTGGCGTTAATGCATGGTTGAAACGTAGACGAATAATTGTAATGATATGTCGTCGTGTGTATTTCCCTCCATGAAACCATGGTTTGTTTAAAATAGTCGGTTGTAACCCAAAATAATGTTTGGCCTTAATTTTGGCGTAGCTAGTCCACGTGCCTTGCCATTCCTCCCGTATTGTCGAACTAATTATAGAACGCAGATCTGACATTGGTATGGCGATGTTGTAAGTTTTCCCGTGTCCTTTTGCTGCATCTTTGGCAAGGTTATCCGCTATTTCGTTTCCTTCAATGTGACAATGGCCGGGTACCCACATGATACTGACGTCGAAACCCTCCGTGTGTAAAGTGTACAATTGTTGCACTAATTGACATAAAAACCAGTTGTCAGCCTCTCTAACATTTTGAAGTGCTTGCACTACACTCATTGAATCGGTACATATTAAAGCACGACGAACGGCATGTTTTTTTTATATAAAAACACGTCTGACGTATGGCAAAAATTTCGGCTGTAAATATCGAGACGTCAGGGGGTAAAGTATACTGAAAGAACAAGAAACTTAAAGTCCGGGCTAAGGTGTTGCAAGCCCGGTGTTTGAACGGTAGCTATATGTTTGTCATCGAGAGGGCAGCACCCTTCAAGCCTGTTTTTAGGCGCACCCTGGTGGACGATGCGAGGTAATGCTCTCTGGCGCGGGGTCAGTCACCTCGTTAGCACTGGCCTGAGATGTGTTGAACTGGAGCTTGTGGCAGCGTGCCTAAGCATGGACTACAACGTCCAATCTATATTTGTGTTGTACAGTGTAATTAGTTTTAATAAATGTGTGTAATGTGTACAGTATTAATTGACCTTCCCTTTGCACTAAATGAAATACATTTATGTAGGCTGTGGGAAGAGTCTTGGCTTCGTGCGGGATATTCAAATCAACCACGAGACCGAACATTTGGTCCTCCGGTGCCCGATATGATTCAGTGGCGATATTGTGTATCATACAAACTGCGCATTATTAGTGATTGCACTTCCACTTCATTCATATGTGTTAGATTCGTACAATGTACGAGTGTGTTCGTGTTGGTGCCAAGCCTGCAACCACCCACGTGTGACTGCTGCGTAGCGTGTAAGTTAAGCTAACTTGCCGTAACTGTGGTTCAATATATTTTCTCCTCTTAAAACACTGTGATTTCTTTGCGATGTGAATGATGAGATGTGACACAGCTCACATCAATTCTATAACACGAGGTTAAAACGTGTTGCCGACATCTGAAGAGCTTGATGAATGCAGTCTTGCCTGTACAACTAGTGGAGGTTCCATGGAAGCAGCCGAGACCGTAGCAGTAGTTCCAGAAGTGCCCACCGGAGTGCAGCCCAGCCGCTCAGAGCTCTTTAGTCTTCAGCCCTGCTGTGGAAGGATGCATCCTTCTGATCTGTGAGTAGTCTGGCATTCCTAGTCCTTATCTTACATCCATTATTACTCGTTATCCTTCACCATGGATCCTGGTCAGCGAAAAGGTCTGATAAAAAGGAGAGCAGTTATTAAGTCTCGTATAAAGCGCATATCTAGTTTTGTCAGTGGATTTGATGAAGGGTCTATTATGAATGATATTAGAGTTAGTCAAAGACTGTTATGTACTAGTAAGGATGAATATAACGATGTTCATACCCAGTTAGAGATTAACGATACCGAAGAAGTTCATGATGCAGACAGGGAATCCGTTGAAGAACTTATCCTAGAAATAGAATCTAAGATGGAAACTCAACTGCAACCCAATTCGAGTGTACCTCCCCCCTCAGCGGCTAGTTCTTCAAATAGCGGTAGCATGCATGAAATAAGACTCCCTACAATTTCACTGCCTAAATTTACGGGAATTATTTCTGAATTTGTTCACTTTCGGGACACCTTCCAGAGCCTGGTAATTAGTAATCATGCCTTAACAGTCATACAGAGGTACTATTACTTATTGTCATGTTTAGCGGGAGAACCTTACAAACTAATTGAAAGCTTGCCTGACACTGAAAATAATTTCAAGGTAGCCTGGGAATTGATCTTTCAGCGATACAATAATCCCAAACTGATTGTAGACCTACACGTTAAGCAACTGCTAGATCTTCCATCAGTAAAAACAGAATCAGCTAAGGATTTAAGAGCATTGTTAAATCAACTGCGTATCAACCTGAGCACTATCGAAGTAATGGAGATAAACGTGCCTCTGCACGAGGTTTTATTATCTCGCTTAGTGCTGGATCGAATCAGCCTCGATCTGAGAAAACAGTGGGAAGCTAAAACCTCAAATAAGGAGTTCCCCTACTTGAAGGATTTGGTAGCATTCTTGGAGAACAGTTGTCAATCTCTGGAGCTAATCAAATCTGAAAGTCACCAAAGCGAAAAACAACAGGTGGCAGCCAAACATGGTGGCGATAAGGGTGGTAAGAAGTCCTTTGTCACAACAGCTCCTCATTGTGAATTTTGTAAAGCTTCTCATACCATAACAAAATGTACTAAGTTTCGGGACAACAGCGTTGGAAATAGAATAGACTTCGTCAAGAAGTGTAAACTTTGCTTTAACTGTCTGGGTGCTAACCACATTTTGAAGGAGTGCAGTTCAGGAAATTGTCGTATCTGCAACAATATACATCATACTTTTTTGCACAAGGAGCAGAGTACTTACAATACTTCATCTACAACATAACCTAACCAGACTCAGCAGCAAACCTACTGTGCTGTGAAGAGCAACTTTAAGCACGTAGAAGCTCTATTGTCAACAGCTGTCGTAGTGATTACAGACAAAGGTGGGAATACGCATCAGTGTCGAGCTCTACTTGAGAGTGCGTCTCAAATGCATTTCATGTCCAGACATTTGGCAGATCGCATGGGGATCAAATTGAGTCGGCATTCGATACCCATAAAGGGAATTAGCGACGTTAAGGCAACAGAATCATCGCATATATGTCAAATCCAAGTTACATCTAGGGTCACAGACTACAGTACTTCTATTGTTTGTGCTGTGCCTCCTCGCATAACCGGTCAGCTCCCTACAGCACAGCTTGACACGTCTGACTGGCAGCTCCCACAGGACATTGACTTGGCAGATCCTCAGTTTTGCACACCAGGTGAAGTTGATCTACTACTAGGGGCTTCTGTATTTTTTGACATACTGCGTCGTGGGCAACTCAAGAAAGAAAATCATTCCATAATACAGGACACTGCGTTTGGCTGGATCTTATCAGGCAAGATACCACCACACTCTCTAAGGTCTACCAGCAAGAAAGTATTATCTTACCTTGTTCGCAGCAACGAACTACATACTCAAGTAGAATGGTTCTGGAAGCAAGAGGAAGTAAAGATGTCTCCCCCGCGGTCGAAGGAAGAAAGTCAGTTCGAAGAACACTCTGTGAACAACACTACTAGGGACAACACTGGCAGATATGAGTTGTGGGATGAGGGGACTTCTTCTTGCTAACTTATTGAGCCCTCCTCGTAGCGGCCCCGAACCTGATATCTCGCTAACCATTCATGGGATTTGAACATACAGGGTGTCCTAGCACTCGTAGTAATGCCCCCTACTTTCCTATAGCCTCTTTATTCAATTAAACGACAAGAACTAAAAGGTCATTCGCGAGTAGTGGGGTAATGTAAGTTTTCTTGCAAGTCGCGTGTGTGCTTGAATACGTATGGCTAAGTTGGGAAACGGTTAGGTGGTGGGGGAGGACTAGGGTTGAGTGAGGGGTCGTTTAGATGGTATTTTTCCCGCTCTATTTGATGGTGAGGTTATTTTTTAAAATGGGTGGAGTTTCGAAACGCAATTTGAGGTAAACGTGTGTTTTTTTACATTTTGGCGATTAGTGTTTTTTTTGTATGCAGGCGCACTTGAGGGCTTTAGTAAGAGAGAGGGATTTATAAATTATTATTTGTAGATGAGTTTTTTAATATTTATTGAGAACCAAAAAAACTAATAGTTCATCCACTTTTTAGTATCTCGCTAACCAATAATGGAATTTAAACATATGAGGTGTCGTAGGACTCGTGGTGAACTCCCCTTTTCTATGGACGGGGTATATCCACCCCAAAATAAAAACTACCTTTACCCGGGGGGGGGGGGGGGAGGGTGAAATAGTATTTATTTTTTGTATGCATACGAACTTGGTGGCTTTTGTAAGAGAGCGGGATTTTTAAATGAGTATTTATAGATGAGTTTTTTTAATATTTATTAAGAACCAAAAAAAAAAAAAACAATAGGTCATCCGCTTTTTAGTATCTCGCAAACCAATAATGCGATTTAAACATATGGGATGTCGTAGGACTCGTGGTGAACTCCCCTTTTCTATGGACGGGGTATATCCACCCCAAAACAAAAACTACCCTTACCCAGGGGTGAAATCGTATTTTTTGTATGCATGCAAACTTGGCGGCTTTTGTAAGATAGCGGGCTTTTATAAATGATTATTTATAGATGAGTTTTTCAATATTTATTTAAATAAACCCCAAAAACTAATAGGTCATCGACTTTTTAGTATCTCGCTAACCAATAATGGGATTTAAACATATGGGGTGTCGTAGGACTCGTGGTGAACCCCCCTTTACCCCAAAATAAAAACTACCCTTACCCGGGGTAAATAATTAATTTTTGTATGCGTGCACACTGACGGCTTTTGTCAAAAGGGCCTAAGTACCCTTTTGTTAATATTTTCTGAACCCCTGATGGGATTTTGCCATAGGCAGTATCCTAGCACTTCGGGTGACACCCCGTCTTTGAATGAATGATTCATTTTTGTCAAAAGGGCCTTACTACACTTTTGTTAATATCTCGCGAACCAATCATGCTAGGGACTTGTATGCGGGGTCCTAGCACTTGGGGCAACGTCCCACTTGGGGGGGGATACAACCCCCCCCCCAAATTGAAAAATTAATATCTTGAAAACTAGGAACCCTAAAATTAGGTGTGATAGCTTAAACAATATGTCATGACATACGCTTTTACCTGGATAGGTCATTTCACCCCTAAACAGTAAATAGTGATTTTTACAGGGGGTTAAAAGGTGTTAAACGGGTAAAAATGATACTTGAACCTAAGATCTTTTGTTTTTTATGAAAATTAGTAGGGGGTGAAAACTACCCCCAAATTGAAAAAATCAATACCGTATCTTGCAAACGAAGAACCCTAAAATTAGGTGTGGTAGTTGAAAAATAGGTGATGACATACGCTTTTACCGCGATAGATTATTTCACTTTTAAAACTGGGAATAGTAATGTTACAGGGGAAAAAGGTATTGAACTTCCAAAAGCATAAGCGTTTTGTGAAACCATGATTTAATGGGCGTGTGTATGGAGAATTATTATTATTATTATTATTATTATTAGGTAATTATGGATTAATGTGTATATATAGCTAATGAATAAGGCTACAGAGTTGTATGAGGTATTTTACAAGTCAGGATGGCCAACCTGTTGCTTTGCCCCATGAATTTACCCAAAAGAGTTAAAACGTTAAGATTATCGACCTGAGATTTTATAAACTAATTATTGGAGAGGGTGAAGTAAGGTGTTGTTTTGGACTAACAATAGCTAACCCTTTCACATGATTCATGAATTGACCCAAAACGTTTTACCTGACAAGACTGAGTGTACCCTGTTGCAGCCTTTAGAAAATCAAACCCGGACCTCTGTGGTGACAGCAGAGTGATAAAGTTGCATTTTAAACAAAACACATGTTTGAATGCATTTGCTGTAGTTGCTGCCTGTGCTCGGACTTCTTGGGCAGAACGTGTGACACATGTTGATAAGAATAGTGCACTGTTGTCAGAAAGTATTAGGTTTCTTGTCTGACTGAGAGCACATGTGGAGTTGAAGCGGTCTGCACTTTACAAAGCCTATCTGTATTACAAATACATTAGGCTTATTTTTTATTTACACTTAGACAAACACTTAATTACTTAATTACTTAATTAATTACTTAATTACTTACTTAATTACTTACTTACTGACTTACTTACTTATTGTTCGGCGCTACAGTCCCTGAAGAACCTTGGCCTCCTTTATCACCTACCTCGACGCTAGGATAGTTGTAATTCAAAAAGCCACAGTCGCCCTCTTTCCAATTCTACACTGTACACCGCAGTTAAAATAAAAAAATCCATGACCCGGTCAGGAATTGAAGCTGGTGTTGTTTCAAAAAGGATGCTTGTAGTTTAACGTGACCATTAATCTCGCGATCATGAGCCACGGGACCTCCTTTTTACGTGGAATCCGAACCACAGGACATGGCATTTCACTTCGAAAATCTCACATGCATTGACCGTGGTGTTGTTTCGAAGAAAAGACAAGCGTTCTATAAACTTAACCACTTAACCCCTAATGGTATGGGTGATCATAAAGATGAAAATTAAATCTAAACTATAAATAAAACTAACTACAAACTTATATACTAGAAGGACAGAATGAAGAAAAAAGAGCCCTCAACTCTCAAGAATGTGGATTGAGGGAGTTGGAATGAAGGAGAGCCATGAAAGGCAGAAGAAAAGTAAAAGAAGGGAGGCTCTGTCCCAGAGGTAAGGGATAAAAGGGGGGGGGGGGTAACCGAAGTCAGCTCTGGAATCCCTTGGGGTCGCCAACTTCCAAACTGATCAGTCGTAAGCCCCTCCATGAGGGTGTAGCCATATGCAGAGTGCACCACAAGTGGTGGGACTATATATATACACCCTACCTTTAGTGGGAGTTGAGCAAAAGGCAGGAAATAACATAAAAATAAAAAGAAGGCTGCCTCCTGACACAACGAGAGTATAAAAAAACAACGACCAATTAAGTTGGAAAAGGAAGAGACCCCTAAGCCTTGGATACCCTAATAATGTCAGGGTCAGTAGGGAACAAGGGTTGACCAAGTGTGGTCGAAAGGAAAGAAGACAGAGACGAGCCCGGCACAATTTAGTAGAAGCAATGCCGAACACAGCTGGGGCCCCCGTGGTCGCCAACCCGCATGTCACTAGATGTAAGCCCATGTTTTGTGGTGGAAAATAAAGACCTCTTTTGTTTTATATCACTGTCACCATAGATGTCCGGGTTTGATTTTCTATAGGCTGCAACAGGGTACACTCAGTCTTGTCAGGTAAAACGTTTTGGGTCAATTCATGAATCATGAGAAAGGGTTAGCTATTGTTAGTCCAAAACAACACCTTACTTCACCCTCTCCAATAATTAGTTTATAAAATCTCAGGTCGATATCCTAAACGTTTTAACTCTTTTGGGTAAATTCATGGGGCATGGCAACAGGTTGGCCATCCTTACATGTACAATACCTCATACAACTCTGTAGCCTTATTCATTAGCTATTTATACACATTAATCCATAATTACCTAATAATAATAATAATAATAATAATAATAATAATAATAATAACAATAATAATTCTCCAAACACATGCCCATTAAAGCATGGTTTCACAAAACGCTTATGCTTTTAGAAGTTTAATACCTTTTTCCCCTGTAACATTACTATTCCCTGTTTTAAAAGTGAAGTAATCTATCGAGGTAAAAGCGTATGTCATCACCTATTTTTCAACTATCACACCTAATATTAGGGTTCTTCGTTTGCAAAATATTGATTTTTTCAATTTGGGGGTAGTTTTCACCCCCTACTAATTTTCATTAAAAACAAAAGATCTTAGGTTCAATTATCATTTTTACGCGTTTAACACCTTTAACCCCCTGTAAAAATCACTATTCACTGTTTAGGGGTGAAATGACCTAACCAGGTAAAAGCGTATGTCATGACATATTGTTTAAGCTCTCACACCTAATTTTAGGGTTCTTAGTTTCCAAGGTATCGATTTTTTCAATTTGGGGTAGTTTTCACCCCCTGCAATTTTTCATCAAAAACAAAAGATCTTAGGTTCACTTATCATTTTAAGTGTTTAACACTTTTTTCTCGTAAAATGACTATTTACTGTTTTAGGGGTGAAATGACCAATCGAGGTAAAAGCCTATATCATCACCTATTTTTAAAGCTAACAACCTAATTTTAGGGTTCTTAGTTTTCAAGATATTGATTTTTTTAATTTAGGGGGGGTGTTTCTCCCCCCCCCTCCCAAAGGGGAACGTTGCCCCAAGTGCTAGGACCCCTCATACAAGTCCCTAGCATGATTGGTCCTCGAGATATTAACAAAAGTGTAGTTAGGCCCTTTTGACAAAAATGAATCATTCATTCAAAAACGGAGTGTCACCCCAAGTGCTAGGGTACTGCTTATGGCAAAATCCCATCAGGGGTTCAGAAAATATTAACAGAAGTGTAGTTAGGCCCTTTCGAAAAAAGCCGTCAGTGCGCACGCATACAAAAATACATTATTGACCTCGGGTAAGGGCAGTTTTTATTTTGGGGTGGACATACATCGTCCATACAAAAGGGGGAGTTCACCACGAGTCCTACGACACCCCATATGTTTAATCCCATTATTGGTTAGCGAGATACTAAAAAGCGGATAACCTATTAGTTTTTTTGGTTCTTAATAGATATCAAAAAAACTCATATATAAATAATCATTTAAAAAGCCCTCTCTCTTACAAAAGCCCTCAAGTGCGCATGCATACAAAAATAAAATATTATTTCACCCCCGGGTAAGGGTAGTTTTTATTTTGGGGTGGACGTACCTCGTCCATAGGAAAGGGGAGTTCACCACGAGTCCTACGACACCCCATATGTTTAAATCCCATTATTGGTTAGCGAGATACTAAAAAGCGGATGACCTATTAGTATTTTTGGTTCTTAATAAATATTAAAAGAAAAAACTTCATCTATAAATAATCATTTAAAAAGCCCGCTCTCTTACAAAAGCCCTCAAGTCAGTGGCGTAGCTAGACCTGAAGGGGCCCCGGGGCAAGAAGTTGAATTGGGGTCCCCTCATTATCTTTTGAAAACCTGACCTAACTGCAGGCCTATTACCGTAATAATGTTTGATGATAAGAACTTATCAAAGTGTCTTTAGGCACTTTTCGAATTCCTCCCCCCTTGCCACTTCCCATTTTCTAGAAATATTTAATTCATACTTTGGCTTTTGGCTCCATAAAATGTGCTATATAATTATGATAAATAATAGATATAGCTTTTCACTTTGTTAAATTGTGATATCGTAATAAGAAAACTACGTCTACACAAATATCAATTAGAAAGAGAAGATAACTGCATGTAAATATATATTATAAGTACACATATTTGTTCTTTTATTACTGACAATAATGAAGCTAGAGTAGAAAACGAAAGGGAACAGATTGGATCGTCTATGCAATACTAGACTCTAAAAATAAAATACCCGCCAGGTCGAAAGCTCAAAATTATAAATGTATTGTACAAATAACTTGAAATAAAATTAATCTATACATTTTTACTCATTGTTTACAAAAATAATTGTTGAGTTATCATTATTAAACAAACTATTTAAAACAAATAAACTTATCAACTGGCCTAATTTTCACAAAACTTTTTTTCCTACTCTTTGCATCTGCAAACATGTTAATTACATGTGAGAAGTTAAGTTTTCGAGCTCATTCATTTTCAATCGATACAAGCGCCAACCCACTTAAACGCTCTTGGCTCATTGTACTTCTTAGGTAGGACTTAAACATTTTCTGCTTGGAAAAAGATCTTTCTGCTTTAGCCACTGTGATAGGTACAGTCAAGAACATAAAACAAGCAGTACACACGTCAGGATAACTTGCAACCTGAATGTGATTTTCAATGTAGAGGTCTATTAGTTGCTTAACACTCGACATTTTCTTAATTTTAGAGGAAAAAGATGCACGCACGCTGGAAATTTGTGGAGGAAATTTTGGCGACACATGATCAGAAAAAGTCTCGGCGAAACATTTTGCCTCTTTAATCAGTTCAAGCATTGTTCAAGAAATAAAGCTGAACAACTTTGTAGGCATTAATAAACTGACTTCATGCCTTCAAATCTGCTGTTTAACTGAGCCATAATTGTATCAATCATGGGGTAAAACACAGTTACCCGAAATCTAGCTTCAGGATTGAGAAATTGGTGGTCTACACTCAGTTCATCAAAATGCTTTTCAACTTGCTTTAGTCTTTTCTCAGAAAACTCACAGGGTATTCCGCACATGGAGCCCATAGTAGAAGCTTCTTTTACAAGGTCCTAAAATGAATTTCATAGTTCTGTAACACCTAATAGATCAAAAGCTGAAACAATATCCATATTTTCAGATTGGAGACATTTAGATACGATGTTCAGTTGCTGCAAAATCTTTGTTTGCACAACTAACAGAAGCACAAATTCAAAACTTTCAATTTTCTTTTTCAATCCTATTGCATAATTCCTTTCTTTTGCCTTATTACTTGTCAAAATAAGTTTGGATAGCTCTCTAAATACATCGCCAAACCTCTACTTTAAAGATAAAACTGCTCCATACCTTCCTGACCATCTTGATGGGTTGAGTGTTTTTACCCTTATGTTTGCATTTTCAGATGCATCTTGCAGCCCCAGCCAGTGTTTTATACGCTGTCCAAAAAAGTTGTAGACATTTTGTACATCCTAAAAAACGGTGATATTTCGCGATTGGCTTCTACAGCGTCTTTCAACACCAGATTTAAATTGTGACTTGCACAATGTACAAAATATGCATGTGGCACAAATTCTTGAATCTTTTTCTGCACTCCATTTTATACTCCACTCATTACGCTTACGCCGTCATAACCTTGGCCACGACATTTTTTTCAATTCAAGACCTTTATCTTATCTTCAACTTTTGTAAAGCAAGTAAACATCTCGCAAATATTTATTTCTTTGGGTTTAGTTTTTCATCATTTACCACTTTGACGTGTTTCTAAAAACTTTACTTAACTGATCAACTTTACTTATATCCTGAGTTGTATTCATAATAACAGAGCAAAAAGGAGAGCTCAGTATTTCGTATTTGATTTCTTTCAGAACTTCATTTGCCATCAAAGAAATAACCTCATTTTGGATTCTAGGGCTTAATTAGTTTACACTTCCTGCTGGCTTTTGCAAAAGGGTTTTTAGTACAGGGTCATAGTCAGACAGAAGTTCTATTATAGACAAGAAACTTCCTTTATTTGGATCTTCCATTTTACTACTTCTTCCACGGAAAGCAAGGTTACAGGTGGCCAAAGTTAATGAAACATTAAATTTTCTTTCTAGAACGTTCCTCCAGTAATTTTTCCCTTCTTTTAACTGTTTTTCTAAAGCATCACTCATTCTTTCATCACTCCTCCATTTCTCAAATATAACACCAGAAAATATGTGGTCAATTCGATTGTTCATGAGTTTTAATTCTATCATAAAGATGTTTCCAGTCGTTTAGTCCCGTACTACCGAAAGTGTTCTCTGAATGTTGTGGGAACAGCCAACATGGTTGACATTAGACACGGTCTAACTTTTGCGAATAGCAATGCCAGAGTCTGTTACAGTTCATCCCAAAACCTGATATAAAACTGTAGTAATTAGTTGAAAATGATCTTTTCCTTCCTCGTCCATCAGGCTATTTTGGAATGGAACCACGAGGTTGATAAGGTCCTGATGCTATGATTAACCATTTCATTTCTGGATTATTGACTGGAATGAGAAATGCAATTTTGTCTGGCAAAATATAATTTTCAGCGTGTCCAGTTTCAGCAAAGCTTACTGCATCCTTGTTATTATCGACTGGCTGATCAAGACATGAAAGGCCTCTATGAGTGGTCGGAACATCGATTTCATGTAGGCTACTTCAGACTGTTGATGAGCGTCAACATCTGAAAAAAAAATACATAGTGAATAATATGAGCAATAACATTTAGTGTAGTGGTTTAGGTAGTTCATTGCAGTGTTTTATTTGTAGAAACAGATTCAACTAACTGTTGAACTAAGCCAACTAACTGATTTTTGGTTGGTTATCGGGACAAAAAGACTGTGCCACCAATGATAGTCGTCCGTTGAAACGATGCATAATGTATACCCGATACAGTGTGATTTTTAATGTGAAATAAAATACGAACAAATGTGCTCAGTCCAAGTGAATGAATCAACCGTCGCAATTCGCAAACCGCTTCATTGTTTGTTTTTCATCACACACTTTTATAATATTTACTAATATTTTATAATGCATTAAATTTATAATATTAACGTAATATGATATTAGTTTGTTATAAAATATTACATCCTGACCATATTGTTAATGGAACTCTTAATAACAATAATTTTACTTTGCTTAACAACTTATAACACTTTTACAATAAAGTTAACTTTGGTTTCTTCTTGTCTTCATTATTTTCATTTTCTTCGTTTTGGTCTTGTTTCTGCACCGAAACGTACTCTAAACCTGATTGAGTTTGAGGGTGCAACCATGCAGTTAACGATTTAGTTCAAGCATGAACCGTCTCTTCGTATTTTTCTTTTATCCTTCCTTCTTTAGTTCCACTTTCATAAGTACGTTTCATAGCGTCGTTAAAAAGATAGCACAATGTAAGCCAAAACTTAAGTTCAGCCACTTAACCGGAACCGCTGTAGCGACGTACCAACTACACTACTGCTACTACTCTGCTACTGCGCTTTCCTGTGATGTGATGTCGCAGTGGAGGGGGAAGGGGAGGAACGATGAGTCATGGTCAAGCGCTGAATGGGGAAATGCATTGTCTGCCCGGCGCCTGAACAGATTGCGCTGAACGTGACTAGTTTCTCAACACAAATTTAGACGCGTAGTTCCGTACAATTGGGGCCCCTGAACTAAATTGAATTCTCAAATATGTTTTCTAGTACGTAAGTTACTACTTTTATTTATTACTTATTTATATTTTTTCTTTTAGGGTTTGGGGGCCCCCTGTCCTCGGGGTCCCGGGGCGGTGCTCCGTTTGCCCCATTGTAGCTACGCCCCTTCCTCAAGTGCGCATGCATACAAAAAAATACTATTCCACCCCCGGGTAAGGGTAGTTTTTTGAGTGGAAATACGTCGTCCATAACAAAAGGGGGGTTCACCACGAGTCCTACGCTACGCCATATGTTTGAATCGCATTATTGGTTAGCGAGATACTAAAAAGCGGATGACCTATTAGTTTTTTGGTTCTTAACATATTTTAAAAAACTCATCTATAAACAATCATTTAAAAAAAAGCCCGTTCTCTTACAAAAGCCGCCAAGTTCGTATGCATACAAAAATAAATACTATTTCACCCCCTCCCCCGGGTAAGGGTAGTTTTTATTTTGGGGTGGATATACTCCGACCATAGAAAAGGGGAGTTCACCACGAGTCCTACGACACCTCATGTGTTTAAATCCCATTATTGGTTAGCGAGATACTAAAAAGCGGATGAACTGTTAGTTTTCTTGGTTCTTAATAAATATTAAAAAAAACTCATTTATAAATAATAATTTATAAAGCCCTCTCTCTTACTAAAGCCCTCAAGTGCGCATGCATACAAAAAAACACTAATCGCCAAAATGTCAAAAACACACGTTTACCCAAAATTTTGTTTCCAAACTCCACCCATTTTAAAAAAATAACCTCACCATCAAATAGAGCGGGAAAAATACCATCTAAACGACCCCTCACTCAACCCTAGTCCTCCCCCACCACCTAACCTTTTCCCAACTTAGCCATACGTATTCAAGAACCACGCGACTTGCAAGAAAACTTACATTACCCCACTACTGGCGAATGACCTTTTAGTTTTTGTCGTTTAATTAAACAAAGAGGCTATAGGAAAGTAGGGGGCATTACTACGAGTGCTAGGACACCCTGTATGTTCAAATCCCATGAATGGATAGCGAGATATCAGGTTCGGGGCCGCTACGAGGAGGGCTCAATATGTTAGTAAGCAGAAGTCCCCTCATCCCACTACTGATATGTTGTAAGATTGCCTATTAAACCACATCATGAGGAATTCGGGGATTCAATTAAATATGCTACTCGTTGTCTCAGTCAATTTGAACAGAGGTTACATCGCCAACCAGACTAAAAGTAGGACTATGTCAAGTTCATGACAGAATATGCTGAACTTCATCACAAGGAACTCGTGACAAGGGAAACCATCAAGCCAACACATTACCTGCCTCATCATGCTATAGTCAGGCAGTCCAGCACTACTACTAAGGTTAGAGTAGTCTTCAACGCTTCTGCTAAGTCTACTAGTAACTACTCACTAAATGATATCTTGATGGTTGGACCTACGGTGCAAGAGGACTTGTATTCTATCATCTTACGATTTAGAACACACAAGTATGCCTTCACTGCAGATATCACTAAAATGTATAGGCAAATTCTAGTTCATACTGATGACCAGGATCTGCTGCGTATTGTATGGCGTTCTTCTCCGAATGAACCGATCCAGATTTATAGATTTTCCACTGTTACTTACGGTACCTCAGCAGCACCTTTCTTAGCCACGAGATGCTTGGTACAACTTGCCAACGATTGTGCAGTGAAATATCCACGAGCGTCGGAGACTTTACGAAGAGACTTCTATGTTGACGATGTCCTGAGTGGAGCAGATACCATTGGAGAAGCACTCAGTCTACAACAAGAGCTGATCGAACTACTCAGTAGCGCAGGCCTTCCACTTCGCAAATGGTGTCTAACCATCCCACTCTCTTGGAGCACATACCTCTCAAGTACCAAGAATCGCAACTGCCCTGGAGTCTGGATGACAAGGAAGAGGGTACAATCAAGGCCTTGGGACTACTGTGGCATCCGCAAAGGGATACCTTCCAGTTTGTAGCCACCAGTCATTCCCAGAAGAACACATCCTGGACAAAACGTAGCGTATTATCCCGCATGACATCCATTTTCGATCCTTTAATGCTCTTAGGTCCAGTAATCATAAAGTGTAAAATCTTCTTGCAGCACTTGTGGCAAGTGAAATTGGACTGGGATCAGAGCTTGCCTCCTGAGCTATTAACTACTTGGGAACAGCTTCAGGCATATTTGCCATCACTCAAAGACATTCACATCTTTCGAAGAGTGACAGGAGACGGTGAAATTAAACGATATGAATAACACGGCTTTTCTGACGCTTCCGAAAGAGTCTTTGGAGCATCTGTCTACCTACGGAGTATAGATGTCAAGGATAAAGTCACAGTAATGTTGTTAAGCTCCAAGTCCAGAGTAGCACCTCTGTAGCAGATCTCTCTACCTAGACTTGAACTCAGTGGTGCTTTACTCCTTGTAAAACTTATGAATAAGGTTAGAACTGCACTTAACCTAAATATTGAACAAAACTACTATTGGACTGATTCTACAATAGTACTAGCTTGGCTTGCAGGAGAGCCTGGATCATGGAAAACATTTGTTGGTAACCGTATGTCTGAGATCCAACAGCTGTCATCGGTGGAACAATGGAACCATGTGAGGTCACAGGACAACTCAGCTGATATCATTTCGAGGTCGATTGAACCACATCTTCTTCAATACAACCAGTTAAGGTGGGCGGGGCCATCCTGGCTCTACCAGCCTCAGTTGGCCTGGCCTGTCGGCAAAGTGAAGAACACTCCCGAACTCACTGATGTACCAGAGCAGCGTAAACCAGCTGTTTGCTTACTCGTTGTCAGTCATTTCCTCGAAGACTTAGTTCTCCGCTTTTCTTCTTGGTCACGGCTGGTGAGAGTCATGGCCTTCATACTGAGGTATATGAACAACCTCAGGCTTCCTCCCTCAAAGAGACAGTTAGGAGGTCTGACTGTTATCGAACTCCAAGAGGCATCACAGATGATCATCCGTTCTTCCCAGGGACGAGAATATGAAAAGGAGCTTGAAGATCCCCGACTCAGCCGACCAATCTCAAAGCACAGCAAGTTGAAGCCTCTTCATCCCTTTATAGACTCAAACCAGATGCTAAGGGTGGGCGGAAGATTGGATTACTCTCAAGTTTCCTACAACCAGAAACATCCCGTCATTCTACCCCCTAATCATCATGTGACTAGATTGTTTGTCATGTGTGAGCACATGCGACTTTTGCATGCTGGACCCCAACTCCTGCTTGCAGATATCCGACAACGATATTGGATACCAAATGGCAAGTCCGTCATTCGGCTCATCACACACAAGTGTCTCCCCTGCTACCAGTTGAAGGCAAGCACATCAACCCAACTCATGGGCCAACTCCAAATCCACAGGGTAGAACCCAACAGACCGTTTTTTAACTGTGGAGTTGACTACGGAGGTCCGCTGTATATTAAACAAGGGACACGTAAGAGCAGAACTAAGGTGAAATGTTACATCGCTCTATATGTCTGTATGGCGACCAAGGCGATCCATATTGAACTTGTCTCTGATTTGTCTACTGACGTGTTCTTAGCTGCTCTACGTAGATTTACATCACGTCAGGGCATATGCCGTAACATATACAGTGACAACGGAACCACCTTCGTGGGAGCAAGGAATGAGCTACGAGAGCTTCACACTCTCTTCAGATCGCAGATACATCGAAGGAAAGTTGATGACTTCACATCGCAGTGTGGAATACAGTGACACTTCATTCCACCCCACGCACCGCATTTTGGTGGGCTGTGGAAGGCAGGCATAAAATCTGCAAAGACCCATTTAAAGAAACTTGCAGGTAATCTTGTGCTGACCTTCGAAGAACTCTCCACATTATTGGTCCAGATTGAGGCATGCTTGAATTCAAGACCTATAAGTAAACTCTCTGATATTCCCGATGATTATTCCTTCCTGACACCCGGTCACTTCCTGATTGGAGAACTCCTTACGCACATGTTCATTTCACTTCACTCTAATATCCCGCATTTGCTGCACGTTTTCCAGCTCCCTAAATGTGGTGACGGTCTTCTTAGTTCCATCAGGGAGGTGGATTAAAAGGCGGCCGTCCTGGGTCCAGACTCGGGTGGGTCCGAAGTGGTCTCTCGCTGCATTTAGTATAGTTTTCCGTTTTTTTTGTGAGGGATTCAGTAAGAAGAATCTTGGTTCCCTTTAGGAGGCGCTTGGACTTCCAGATGCGATCTCCTCGTGGTAGAGGAGGAATTTTACAATAATAGGGCGTTTCCCAGTGGCTACCACTTCAGCTGCTGTTCGCTGCGGCCGCCCAATCCTGTGACATCTATCCAGGCTCTCCATAGGGAGATCCACGTTCAACTTCGTCTTGATTGTGTCCCTCACCTTCTCGTACACATCTTCCTCAGGGTCCTCAACGATCCCGTGGATGAGAAGGCAGTTTCTCCGGCTGTATTGCTCTCCTTCATCCAGCAGCTCCTCGTGGTGGTCAAGTCTCCCCTCCAGCTTGCTCAGTTCTTCTTTATGCACGGCCAGTTCGTAGGTGGCAGTGCTTCGGAACTCGCGAAAATCACGAGTAAGCGAGTCTAGGGTGTCTTGACCCGGGTTGGCAGCACTGTTCAACAACTGAAGGCGTGCTTCAAAGTCTGCCATCGTTGCCTCAACAACATTTACACGTTTGTTCACCTTTTGGATTGACATAATGATGTAGAAAATGTTTAGGCATGTACTTCACTCACTAAGTAACTTGGTCACTCACTTTCGGGCCAGAAATTGCGGTTAAAAACTGCGGTTTGCGCGGGATAAATTGGAGCACTCCTACAGGCTTCTTATGCCAGCCGCCATCTAGATTAAAATATCAGTTCGTCTGGCCCCTGTATTCAACTATACATTTAAACACTGTCCATTTATTAAACAAACACTTTTGATGTGTAACATCTTTCCGCTCAGTTGCTGGATAGTTTTGTGGGAGTGATTTTGAAAATTGGGGATGGAAGTGAATCGGACGGAAGTGGATCGAACGGAAGTGGATCGGACGGAAGTGAAGACGCACTGCCAGAAAAATGGGACGGAAGTGAATCGGGCGGAAGTGGACCGAACGGAAGTGGATCGGACGGAAGTGAAGACGCACTGCCAGCTGGATGTACAATTGAAAATGTGTGTATTGGAAACAAGGCAGTGTGTGCTCTGTAGCGCGAGAATGTTATGGCAATACAGTAGGTAGTGCATTTAGCAGGCACTGGTTTGACGAGCGCAGTGGCAAATGTTTCACCGACTTTCATTGTCATTGAGAAATTTATGAAGCTTCACGTTCAAGGTTGAATATCACATGGGGTAGGACAAAGACGACAAATGACATTTAAGTAAGTGGCATTATTGTCAAGCTGTGGGTGAGTAGTCAAATATTAAATGCATAACAGAATGTTGTTATATGAGTGGAATAAAAGTTGTATTTTCATCATATGTGAGACTAGGTCATTTAATGATTGTAGGAAGCCATGTTTTGATTGTTTACGACGAACTGTATGAGAGCCTTGAGAATAATGAATGTTATAGTTACTGAGGAATGTGCTCACAGTATTTGCGAGTACTGTCGACGTTGTATGTCACTTTGTTATTATGAATTATTAATGTAAAAGGAAGGAAGCTTGTAGTTTTGCGTGTCCGTTAATCTCACGATCATGATCCACGGTACCTCCCTTTTACATGGAATGCGAACCACAGGACATGGCATTTCAATTCGAAAATCTCAAATGTATTGACCGGGAATCAAACCCGGTCTACCTTGGTGAGAGACTAACAGCTTGACCGCTGCGCCACAAATGTGACAGTAGCATATCTCCAATTCAATCTATACATTTATCTTAGTACCAGTATGAAAATGGAGTGTAAATTAACAGTTTAAGAATATCCAAGCTGTGTAGTATACGAGTAGGATAACATGTCAGATGATACACATCATATGCGACTACCGTAAGGCTCGTGTCTTTTTTTATATTTTTCTTAAATCAACATCACTGCTTCCAAATTAATCGTTGAAATCATGGCTCAAGTTCGGCAAGTTATGATTTATAAAGTTCATCAGGAATCAAATTAATTTATCACTACTGGATAAATGTCGTCTTATTTGATATTCCTATTTCTCATAATACTTTAATATTTTCTCATGTGTTTGAACAAGATTTGATTGTCTGTTGTAAAGAAATTACCACATTATTCCTGTTCATTCACCAGTTATCACTTGGTGATTTAATACAAATATTTGAGTAATACGAACGTCAAATGTTAATATTATTTAACTAGAATATCATTTTCCACAGAATAATCATCAATTAACATTTGTTTATTTCTTATTTCATTTATCTGTTCCAATAAATTTTTGTATCAACAAATTCCACATAAACATCTACCAATAAAATCAGTAAATTTTATACCAACAGAAAAAATTATTCAATCATTTGATCCTAAGGATTTTATTATTGTTATTATTATAATAATCCACTGTGTTAACATACTCATCTAATCTTAATTCCTCCTGATTTAATTCATTAAATTTTGAACATAATTATAAACAATCAATTCAGTAACATTATTTATTATTGTTATAATAATCCAATTTATTAACTTTCTTATCTAGTCCAAGGATTTTTTTATTATTATTTTTATACCATACAAACCTCGTACACTTTTATCCAAGCATCTCTTATTTATTATTTAAACAATTTCTTCTAGGAAGTGTTCTGTTATTGCCTGGTCTAAATCCATCCTATTCCTTTATATGACAATGGTTATGCCTATTTTATACACTTATTTTATTTCGATAACCTTCTGACCCTATATTCTTTTTACAGTGCATTTCAGAAATGAGCAATACTCAAATATATTCGATATATTTCTCCCATTCGATTATACTGCCAAATTTAACAATAAAAATATTTAATCACTTATCATGGTCTCCAACTCTGTTATTTAGTACTGGAAAATATTTAAAGTTATGATACTGAATTTAAAATAATTAATCGCAAATATCATACAATTGTTTACAACATTTAAATAAATATTTAATATTATCATCTCGTAACGAGATTTTAATGTCACTAGACTCATTTAAATTATTTCAATAATCCATGATTCGCTAGAACTGCAAAAGCATTCATGTTTAAAGAAAATCTCCTAAATAAAACTAAAATTATATTACATCAGCGTGTCACTCAAACAAAAATCGCTGGTCTAAACTTATCTAAACTGACTGTACTGAAAACCGCTAGTCAATAGTCAGTCCACTATTCATACCGGAACATACATAATATGAAGAAAAGAAAATCACCAAAAATCAGAGCGTTGATATTTTATAAATTATAAATTATAAATTATAAATTATAAATTATAAATTATAAATTATAAATTATAAATTATAAATTATAAATTATAAATTATAAATTATAAATTATAAATTATAAATTATAAATTATAAATTATAAATTATAAATTAAGAAATTCTCAAATGCATACAGATAGCTACTAGTAACATGTTCAGAGTTTAGCTCACATTTTTCTCCGATGTTTCATGGCGTTGCGGGTCTTCGGTTGAACGTCACAGTTCAATGGGTCTTCTAAGATTCCATGTGCATGGCAAACCTTCCCCTCGATCGTCCGCGTCATCCTCTGCTTCGCCACGCGTATCCACCATTATCCTATCCACTCGGAATTTAGAAATTCATATTCGCGCTCGGAATTATACACTGGTAATGCTCACAACAACTTTCGCGAATGTCTGCCATTATAGCTTGTGCTATAAGAAACATTATAGTGCTTTCCCACACTTGCTCCACATTTTCAAAATACGTAATATTGTTCACGTGTAAAGTTCAGGCTTTTAACCATTTATGACAGTTCTGACATGGCGACTTGTTTTCAATGGAAATACTGTATGAGTACACTGACTACCACGGAGTGTCGAAAAATCGAAGATACTTGCATTAACTTTCACCTAACATGAGTACGGAATATGCTTCCACGCAATACGCTAGGCAATGTTGGTCTCATATCGTAGGCTAACCTGCGTTTGGGTAATGAAGAATGCTCCAACCATATCCTCATAAGTACAGTAGATAGGCCTAACTAACACTCCTATTACTGGGTAATGGATATTGTCCTGTCCAGTCAAAGACAAATGGCCCCAGATCGTTGAATAAGTATTTTCAAACAACTCCTGATTGGTATTCCATGAATTTTACAAGTGCTATCCACTGCATATTCGTAGTATGGTTACAATGCATCAGAGTCTCAACAGACTAAGTGCTGACGTGTAGTACCTGCAACTGCGATTATAATAATAACGGTACGAGTGTAATCGCTGTAATCACTCTAATCAACTAGAATCAATGCGATCAATTATAATAACTGATTCGGGAGTGCCTCTTATATATGATTCAGGCTCGATGTGACGGATCGCTGGCTGTGCTAACAAGCAGGCCTACCCCGCTCTTCCTCCGGTTGGGTTCATCCCCTCGACTGCTTCTTCTTCCGTGCTGGTTTATAAAAATGTTCATAAGTTCCGTGTTTCTTGGTCGATTCACATGAAACTTCTTCTGGTGATATCAAAATTCCCTAGCCAGTAATTCTTCATCGATTTCTTCAAACCTCCCGGTGAACTACTGCTGAGCGCGCTCTTCAAAACTGCGTCTCGCTGTCATCCCTCAAAACTGATTTCATATAGGCATTCTTTATTCGGGTACATCCACCCCTCACGTTGTTAAAAAAATATCCAATTTTTTTGCATCATCATTCATCATCATTTTTGTTTCTATGGCTGTCTGGCTCTTGAACAATACATATTCATGTTCGCGGCGTTGAAAGTTCCCACGACGTTGCCAGAATCGATGTCTGCCACTCTGTAACTCCCGTTGTCGTAACTCTCAAATATCCGGAAAGGACCGTGATATTGTAGAGACATATTCACCAGACGTTGTCATAGCTACAGAATCATGGCTATATAAGGATGTAAATAGTAGTTAAATAATTCAGGGTACTTACATAATGTACAGAAGAGACCGAGGTAAGAGAGGTGGTGGTTTATATATCTGTGTTCGTAGGGACATTGTAAGTGGCTTAAAATGGGCCCATAAGGATCATGAACTGGTATGTGTAGCAATCTTGGATAAATCAATGTAAAACTCTCTTCAGGTGATAGGGGCGTATTGACCTCCGAAGGACAACTTCCCACTACTGGATACTCTTTATGACATCACCTGTACGGGTAAATCTATGGAAAATAATGTTATAATTGCCGGGGATTTAAATCTTCCAAGTGTGAGCTGATCCGGTGATTCAACTAGCGGTAGCCAAGCTCAACTTGCAGCAAACACGCTAGTTAGGGAGATGGGTTTCTCCCAGGTGGTTGATTTCCCCACGAGAAGGAAGAATAATTTAGATGTTTATTTAGTACGACCTGTGGCGCTGTATATTAGTTGTACGAAAGTTCCTGGAATTAGTGACCACTCCGGTGTTGAACTAGACACTTACACTAGACACAGTGACACTCCAATACTTGACTCCGTCGAAGAAGTTAAAATATATCAGTCGAGCAGAGCAGATCAGAGCAAATTTCAGGATTACATGAATGAGTTATTTGTAAGATGGGGCGTTGGAGGGGTGTCATATAAATATATTGTGGGAAATTTTTCTAAATATCTTAGATCGTGCTATTCAGAAATTCGTGCCGTTTAAATTACTAAAGCAAAACCCGGATCCGGAATATTACTCAAGGGAAATTAGGGGACTCAAAAGGAAATTAAGGAAAGCTTATAACAAACGACACGATAGTTACGAGCATATGCTCAAGTGTAAATTATTATTCGAAAGAGCTAGTCCTCAAAAAGAAGGTTGCTCACGATAATTACATGCAAAACGTAATTGGGGGAGGGGGTGATGGGTGGAATTTCTTTATAGTTACGTTAGAAGGCGGAAGGGAAATTCCAATGATTTGTCTATGATAATGTCCGGAGATGGTGAATTAATTGCTGAGAAACAGGCAATTGCTAATGAATTAAATACATGGTATGGTAGTGTGTTTAATGAATTTAATAGCTGTGTGTTGGACCTTAACGATGATTCTGATAGCCCACCTTTCCGAATAAAGCAATCGTTGATTCTAGCAAGAATTAAGAAGCTGCGTAGAAACATATCGAAAGCCCAGACAATATTTGTGGAGATGTGCCAAAACTGGGAGGTACAGCCATTGGGCGATACTTGGGGGTGTTGTTTAATGTATTAATTAATAACACACAAATATCCAAAGACTGGAAAAGGGCAACAATAATTCCAATATTCAAGGGAGGAAATGGGAAACTATAGGCCTGTTAGCCTCACATCCATCATTACATGTAAACTGATGGAGCACCTTACTTCTGATTACTTAAGGGAAAATTACCATGGCTTAATGGGAGGCAACACGGATTTAGGCAAGGATACTCATGTGAGAGTCAAATGTTATCACTCTTTCAGGATTTAAATGATTCGTTAGACAGGTTGGTGCAAGTTGACGCTGTAATTATAGATTTTTGCCAAGGCATTTGATGTCGTCCCACATGACATAATACTCCGTAAATTAGCGGGAACGAAGATTGATAAAAGAGTAATTTTATGGATTCATGAGTTCTTGACTGGTCGCTCGCAAAAGGTTTAAATGGGTAATGTATTCTCGGAGGACATTTTGATAACGTCAGGTGTCCCACAGGGTAGTGTGATTGGGCCCCTGTTATTTCTGGCACCTACCGAATGGGATTCGAAGTGACTGCCAATTGTTTCGGTTGATTGTGTAATAAACCGAACAATTCAAACATCACAAGACAACGATCAGTTACAAACTGACCTCAACCTGGTTCATAAATGGGCGGTTGACAACAAAATGAAGTTAAATACGAGTAAATGTAGTCTCATGAGAATAGGGAGAAGGCAGAGACATGATTTTCAATATAATATTGGCTGGGGAATACTTGTAGAATAAGACTCGTGCAAATACTTGGGCATCCATGTAAGGAATGATATGAAACGGAGTACTCAAGTGGGTTGTGTCGTCTCCAAAGCGTACAAATCACTTTTTTTTAAATGCGGGTATTAAAAGGCAGTAGCTCTACCGCAAAAGAATTAGGATATCTGACCCTGGTGAGGGCAATCTTGGAATACGGCTCAGCGGTTTGGGACCCATATAATGTAGGGCTCATCAATGAGCTGGAGATGGTAAAAAAGGAGGGCTGCTAGGATTGTGCTCAACGATTTTAATCCAAGAAGTAGTGTAACTCGAATGATAGAAAAACTAGTGTGGGGATCTCTGGATGATAGAAGGACGAAATCTAGCTATACGCTATGTTTAACACTTACACTAATCGGCCAGCATGGGGAGAGCTAAGCAAACGTCTGGGAAATCCCACCAAACTGAGCAGGGCAGATCGTCCACATAAGGTCAAGGCTGACCACAGCGTACAAATTATGGGAATTATTCTTTCATTAACCATGGTATTGATAATTGCAACTCATTACCTGCCGCAGTCTTGTAGCTTTTCCCCAAACATATTGATGTGTTTAAGAGAAGATTGAAATTTTGTGTAAATACTACGATGTAATTACTATGGTTCCTAAATTGCGCATTGTGTATATTGTGTTTGATGTTATTGTTGTTAATTCTCTGTATTTGTAAAATTTTCCTCCGGCAAATTACCCCCATTTGCAAATATTATATATAATAATAATAATAGACTCACAAATTTTGAGTAAACTCTGTTATTTACATCGGATGGTGTAGGTTTTCTAATTAAGACAAGCGTTCCAACTCTCGAGGGGTTTCTAAATTTACTCCCTCGAGCTCCTGTCTCTCTTATCCGCTTGCTTTCTTATCATTTTCAAGGCTTCGGCTTCTCTTCCTTGTTTACTCAACTCCAGTTCAGATGGTATAGAAATTATCCTGTCCCAAGGTCTCACGGTTTTATTTCCGTTGTGTAGCAATAAAGGTACCTATCCGGTGCTTTCATGGACAGTCGTATTTATGGAATGCGTTGCAATGGGTAACACATCCATCAATTTCCAGTGTCCAGTAGAGCAAAACAGTCTGCAAAATTTCGAAAATTCTGACATAATTCTTTCCGTTGGATTGCTCTCTGGGTGTCTAATGGAATATAAAATTTGCTTGATGTCCAAAGTTTCCATGGCATTTCTGAATTCGAAAGATGTAAACTGAGATCTATGGTCTGACAATAAATATTTAGGTTTTCCTGCTTCAGGGATAACTCCTTCTCTAATTCTTTTTACAATAAAACGTGCATTTGCCGTCTGGATTGGATGTAAAATTGTGAATTTGCTGAAAACATCAAGAATTACAGGAATGTATCTTCTGGATTTAGGCAAAGGACCAAAAAGATGTATGGCAAAATGTTCACAGGGCTTTAATGGAATATTAGTTCGGGGCGCTTAATTCAATAACTTTATGGGGATTGACGCCATTTTTCAGTGTTGCCTTAGTAAACAATAGTTTGGTGCTTTTCAGTTGGTCAACACGAATGTACTCAAATAAGTTGGGTTATACCCCAATCCTGAAAATATTACATGAGATTAATAAATACACTTGGATGACCAGTTTTGATCGTCAAGCGATTATCATCAGATCCATTACACTTAGGCTATAAAATCCATGTCTGAAAATACGGGTGAAAATATTTACAATATGTACATTTATTTAGTTGCAACTCGTCGGTATTTGTTAGTTGTAGTCTACATGTTGTTTTTGTGAGATGTTGGAAGTGGTGATAGAACTCCGGAAATTGCTGTTTGGAGTGACTATGTTGTTGTTATGAATGGTCACTTCTTATTGTGCTGTATTGTACAGGCTACTTATCTTTTTAGGGGTCTTCTGCAGTCTGACAGCGAGCAGTTCACTTGGACACTAGTAACACGCGACTGACTGGTCTACTATCTTGCTGGGCTACTTCTCATTCCCCGCATTTCTAAGTGTTGTGTGTTCCAAGTGCAGGTGTACCTGTAGTGAGTTGCCAAGTCTAGACATGGTGGTGTATGTAACTGTATTCAGGACTGTCTTCAACTATTAAAGACCGTGGAATCAATTCTCGCAACGCATAAACTAGTAGCCATATATGCGCTGCCGGTCTCTGAGAATGTCCCGGCACCTTTAATACTGCCGTAAATACCGGCCTAGGTTTATTCAAGAAAAGGTACATCGTACATCCTGATCCAAATAACATTTCCCTATTATATCCCCCTATTTTCCCCCCACCTTTTTATGTAACTTGGCTGCATCGCTATGTTGTGTCTTGTTTCCTACAGGGTGTGTTTTTAGTAGAGTAAAGAAGGGTGAGCTCTCCATGAAAGTGTGTTCATTTAAATTATAGGGGTTGTTTCTTTTGGCTAGGTGTATCTCGTTTGCTTCTTTTATGTTAAGTGCTCTGCCTTTCCGTTCGTGGTGAATTATTTTTAAGTCGGTTTCAATGTTAGTGAAACAGTCCCGCGTCGCACATGTGTTCGCATACGGCTGAGTGTGTCCCATATTTTATAGCATTTCTATGTTCATGGTAACGTGTATCCCTTCTTCTTCCACTCTGCCCGATGTAATTAGCTTGACAACCTGTGTCTTGGCACGTAATAGAATATAACCCTGACTTTGAATACAGGTCTTGTTTATTTAGATTACTATTGTGTAGATGCTTACCGGTTGTGTTATTCGTTGTGAATGCTATTTTTATGCCTTGCTTTTTCAACAGATTAGTGATTTTATACAGGGTGAACGTAAAATGCCGCGCTTGGAGGTCGGCATGCGGTTCCTTGTCGAAATTCACGACGAAAGTTTATCTTGCAAAACCTAGTCCAACCAATAGGTTTAACAGAAATGCGTATTAAGAAACGAGGCTCTGACAACGCTGTAACTGTATGCAGCGTGGCCAAATACAGGTCGCAGGAACTCTGCGCTCTGCCGGAGCTGTCTCATTAGCTCAGTGAGACGAGGTTATGCCATAAATGCCGGTTGGCCGGATGCACCGGTGTTCGAGTCGCGTTCACGCCAATTTTGTTTTTCAGTTGTATCAAATTGCATCCAATGTACACCTCCACTATGCAATACACTATGTTGTTTACTATGTCTTACCGTTACAGTTACCTTTATTTAAACATTCAAACGTAACATGAACTTCTTACAGACGTCAACGACCCTGTGTTTCGTCCATGGCACAAATAAAGCTAATGGAACATAAATACAGTAGTGCTAGAATGGGCGTTCTGCCTCACTTAGAAAGTTGTGAGCCCCTGGCGGCCTTGTGAAGGAAGGAGTGATGGTAGGAGGGCGTGAGTAGATGATTTTTTGTTATCATTTCAAATGATCTTGTCGACTTCGTCGTTATGCTTGGGTCCAACGTTATGCGTTACGGAGACGGAGACGGAGACGGAAGTGACGTCATGCAGCCGCGCGGGAAGTGACGTCATGCAGCCGTGCGGGAAGCGAGTGTGTGACGTCATGCAGCCACGCGGGAAGCGAAACGAACACAAGAATGCAGGGTGACTTCCAAAGAGATAATCAAGATGCCATATATGAATACAGGGTGCCTCCTAAAGAGGTGTGCAGGATGTCAGAGCAAAATACAGTACAAGATGCCAGATAACAATACAGGGTGACTCCTAAAGAGATATACAAGATGCCAGATAAGAATACAAGGTGACTCTTAAAGAGGTGTACAAATTGGCAGAGAATACAGGGTGACTCCTAAAGAGGTGCACAAGATGTCAGACAAGAATACAGGGTGCCTTCTAAAGAGGTGTGCAGGATGTCAGAGCAAAATACAGTACACGATGCCAGATAAGAATACAGGGTGACTCATAAAGAGATATACAAGAAGACAATTAAGAATACAAGGTGACTCTTAAAGAGGTGTACAAGATGGCAGAGAAGAATACAGGGTGACCCGTAAAGAGGTGCACAAGATGTCAGACAAGATTACAGGGTGACTCCTCAAGAGATGTACAAGATGTCACACAAGAATACAGGGTGACTCCTAAAGAGATATACAAGATGCCAGATAAGGATACAAGGAGACTCTTAAAGAGGTGTACAAGATGGCAGAGAATAATACAGGGTGACTCCTAAAGAGGTGCACAAGATGTCAGACAAGAATTCAGGGTGACTCCTAAAGAGGTGTACAAGATGTCACACAAGAATACAGGGTGAATTCTAAAGAGATATACAAGATGCCAGATAAGAATACAGGGTGCCTCCTAAAGAGGTGTGCAGGATGTCAGAGAAAATTACAGGGTAACACTTAACGAGGTGTACAGTATGTTATATTCAATTCAAATACAGGGTGACCCTTAAAGAGGTTTGCGAGATATCAGATTCAAATAATGGGTGACTCTGAAAGAGTTGATGTCAGACTCAAATATAGGTTGACCCTTAAAGAGGTGCCCGCGCGGGAAGCCTAAGTTAATGGGTAATGGATTTTGTTGAAAGAGTCCTGGGGCTTCGAGCGAAGCGAGAAGCCCTCCTGTGCCTTTCTAACATGTGTAGCATTTGTAGCATGCGTCATTTCAAATGATATAACGTCTAGTCTTTCAGACTGACTGTATTTTTTTCGTCTCGTTGTGCTCTTTACGGGGATGCAGATGTTGAAAAGGTGAAAATATGGTTTTGGGTCTAAAAATGCGTTTTTCACATTTTCCCTAATATTAGGAAGACCGAAAAGGTGATAATTACGTGTGTGATGTTATTTATTCGTCTCGTTGTCCTATTTACGGGGATGTAGGTATTGAAAAGGTGAAAAGCTGGAAACATGGTTTTTTGATCTGAAAATGGGTTTCTCTTATTTCCCGTAATATTGGGAAAACTGAAAAAGTGATAATTACGTGTGTCATGTTAGCTTTTTCCGCTCGTCGTCCTCTTTACGGGGATGTAGGTATTGAAAAGGTGAAAAGCTGGAAACATGTTTTTTGATCGAAAATGTGTTTTTGTTATTTTTGAAGATATTTGGAAAACGAATCAAGTGATTTCTATGACGGCCATGTTGGTGTTTTCATCTGGTCGTCCCCTTTACAGGGATGTAGGTATTGAAAAGGTGAAAAGCAGGAAAGGTGGTGTTTTGGTCTAAAATTGTTTTTTGTTATTTTCCCTAATATTGTTAAAACGGAAAAAGCAATCAGGACATGTGTCATGTAATTTTTTTCCTCTCTTCATCCTCTTTACGGGGATGTACGTATCAAAAAGGTGAAAAGCTGGAAACATGGTTTTTTGATCGAAAATATGTTTTTGTTACATTTCGAGATATTTGGAAAACGAATGAAGTGATTTCTATGATGGACCTTTTGGTGTTTTCGTCTCGTTGTGCTCTTTACGGGGAAGTAGGCATTGAAAAGGTGAAAAGCTGGAAACATGGTTTTTGGATCGAAAATATGTTTTTGTTATTTTTCGAGATATATGGAAAACGAATCAAGTTCATTCTATGATGGACATTTTGGTGTATTCATCTCGTTGAAAAGGTGAAAAGCTGTAAACATGTTTTTTGGTCGAAAATGCGTTTTTGTTATTTTGCGAGATATTTGGAAAACGGGTTAAGGTATGGCTATGATGGTGGGGTTTTCGTCTCGTCGTCCTCTTTACGGGAATGTAGGTGTTGAAAAGCTGAAACCATGTTTTTTGCTCTAAAAAGGGCGTTTCCGTTATGTTTACAGATATTTTTAGGAAAACAGGAAAAAAGTAAAGAAACCAGATTTGAAGTAAGGTTGTGTTGCCGTGTCAGGCGCTGTGATGTTGCTAAAAATTTTCATTTGGCCACACACATAGACACGCTTTGTGAAAATAGAATTGGAAGCTTCAGACGGTCCACTGCAGGCAGGCAGGCAGGCAGGCATGTGCTCTTATTATTTGCGTAGACCGCAACAAAAGAGATAAGAGACAGCTACCATTATACAGTGTGGTTTTATACTGAGTATGTCATAGCCTTGCTTCATAATAGATTTATAAAGCAGCGCTAAGTTTGAAACGATGGGTGGGTGCATAAAATAATGATAAAACAATGTCATGGGTATGGAACAAAGAGGTCATTGAACATGTAAAAAAAGGTGGGATTAGTGAAAGGTAATATGATACATCTTTTTGGAAAGGAAAATTTGTCTAAATAAATAAATAAATAAATAAATAAATGGGGTTTTATTACAAAAATGATGTTTATTGACCCATGAATTAAACGAGGAAGGAAACCCTAATCACTTTACAAAATATTTTGCACCGTTTACTTTAGTTACTCGGTCAATGAAATAATCGTTTGGATATAATATTTTTGCACTTTTTCATAATGGAATCGTCCTTTAATGGGCTGACCGCTTTGATCTTCTAAAAGATAAGTCACTGGTTGACCTAGCTTGACTTGACGAATTCTAAAAATTTCTGTCGAACACTGTGGAGTGTACGATATTGAAAACTCACTTCTATGTTTACTGATGCGAACCAAATCTCCAATATTATGGCGATGTCGCCTATGGTCAGCCCTTTTTATAGGGTTAAACAGTCTATTGAGTCTGAGCAGGTTCTTGGTGACGTGATGAGGTTTCATGCCAATTGTGGAATGAATCGTGTTGTTGTATCGTGACACAAGTTGAGGTAACCAGTCTATCCATCGATAGGAACCATGTATCGTTAACTCTTTCCACGTATAACTTTTTTATGTTCGGTTAAACCGTACAACTACGCTAGCTTTGAGATTGCTATACGTGGAGTAATGGTGAATATCCTTAGATTCGAGAAAACTGGAGAAATCCTTGTTGAAATATTCTTTCCCCTGGTCGGTTTGTAAGAAGTGGGGTTGGCGTTTTGATTGTTGAATAATATGTTGAAAGGCCTTTGTGACTATGACACCAGTTTTATTTTTTACTGGTTCAACAAAAGCCATTTTGGAATAGACATCAATGACGGTCAACATATAGCGTACGCCATCGTTAACGTTATAATAAGGTATCATCTCAACCAGGTCTGCCTGCCATAAATCCTCGATTCCTTTGGAAATGACACGACGGCGTTCATAAATGCGTCGGGATGGTTTATGCAATTCATGAGCGATGCCCACTTTGATGGGCGATGGCTTATAAGATAATTTGGGCATCTCGGATTTGTTCTTCAATGTGGGCGAATCCTGCCTCATGTCCTGTGTGTCCAGCTTCTTTTGACGCATGAAGCAAGTACAAGCGCTCTACTAACTGATTGGGATTATTCCAATAGGTTATATCTATGTAGGGTTTTAATTTCTTAAACATTACGCCAGAGGCAGAGTGGTGTTTTCGCTTACCACACATGTTTGCAATAATGGTTTTATATTCTTGGGATATATTGGCATTGAGCTGCTGAGAGGATTTATAGTTTCTTTTGTGAGCGTTGGTGTCTAATAAAATGGATTTATATTTAGCAAGGTCCACGGACGTAAAATCATGTACAGATGGGGTGCGAGAGAATAGCAGCTTTAACAGTCCTGGTGTTAATTTATAGTTGTTCTTTTTAATGACAGCTTTAGTACGAGAAAATTTAATGGATGAATCCACAATTTTAAAACTATCATTCTCATAGCGAACACCATACGTGGTATCTGTCACTCCAATAAATAGAAGGGTCAGATACGGTTCCAGTGATGACCCATAATGATTGATTAAAATGTTTTTCAGTTGAGCTTTATTTTGAGGGGTGGCCAAGACTTGTGAAAACGGAGACGATATGGAGGAAGACGGTGTTCCTGTTATGACGGATGATTTTTGTTTTGTTTTTAGAAACTGTTGAACGGGTGAGGATATTTTCTTTCATGTATGAATACGGTATCGCTTTCACTTTCACTTTGTCCATGTTGTTGTTCTTCTTCTTCTTCTTTATGTCCTTGTTCACTAACATTGGAGGAGGAGGAGGATTTTACCTGCCGTGTGGAATCTGTTTGAGTAAATTTTGAACTTTATAAGGGTTTGGTTTGAGAGGTAGTAGCAGTAGCAGCAGAAGCATTTGGTTTGAACCTCATGGGATCAACCTATGATGAAGCATGTTTTATCATGGGCATTGGATTCACGTTTTTTAAACGTTGTAATTCACGAAATTTATGTCGAATGGTATTTCGTGCCTCAATAATACGCCCTATGGCGCTCGCCATGGTGAAGTTAAAGTTAAAGTTTAAGACACACTAGCAGCAAATGTCAAACCCTGGGTCTTTTTAATGAGAAATAAAATGATCAAAACCCAAGCGATAACGTCCCCCACATCGTTCACTCTGTTTAGTAATGAGAATGACCAAACAGGCATTGGGATGATGGTTCCAACATGAGGCACACAATTGCGTTAAAGCAGTAATGGTCATATCTGGATCCACATGATCTTGAAAAATATGATAGAGATTTCTAGAGATTTCTAGAGTCTTGGCGGAAGAGAACGATGAGATTGGCACTGTCACGAATCAACTGTTTGGGGATTTTAGAATAGATCTGAGCCAGATAAAAACAATCCACTTGTTTATGGCGTCCCATACTAAAATATTCTTGAATAATGGCCTGTCGTTGAGTAGCAATATCATCAATAATTATAATGGAATCTGGTTTAATGCGGTCTGGTTGAATGACATCTTGAGTTGTGGTGAATGTAAAATAGCCCATGGCTTCTTTATTTAACGAAGTCATCATTTGTTCCAGATACACGTACAGAGCCTGGTACAAGGATTTGGCAAAAATATAAATATTTTGAAATCGTAGGCCATGAGGTGCGGTAATAATGTTGAGCAAAACATTGGTCTTTCCACGTCCTGAAGGCCCCACCATGGTGGAAATAGGGTGCCATGACGTTTAGGCTCACACACGGTCATTGATAGCTCTGAAACAAAACCAGATACGGGCAAAGCATGGGGTTGTTTCATTAATTCCATAGTGACGATGACTGAGTTTATTCATGTGTGTGTATAAGGTGTATATATATAGGCAAGGGGTGAGTAGGATAGGTTAGTTAATGTCTATGACCATGGACGTGTTTAGGCGACCTCGTGTAACCATTGCCACGGCTACCTCTTTCTCAAAACAGTCTCGAGAGGTGGCTACAAAAAGCTATGTCGATCGCAATGTGCAAAGTGTATACTACATGGTCCCGAGACTAACCGCCAAGGGATATTCAGTCAATCATCATCGTATTATTGATGTGCAAGAGCCTCGAGACGACGATGACGTCTGCATAAAACGTTATGTGACCTATCAAATGAAAAGGTTTTATAAATTTGTCCCATCGGTACGTTTAGTGTATCTGTCAAATCAAAAACTGGACAATGACAGAAACCATTCCCCACGACCACCACCACTGGTGAATGATCGCCTTACCTATATGCTTGCTTCTGGTTTAATACATTATCGATTGCACTATGATGTTGTGATTCATATTAAATACGCGATGCCTGATGAGAAACATTTACAAATAGAAATAAACCGTGATAGGCTGTTGGTCCACAACCATCAAACAGTAAATGCTGGGGATCAATTATCCTTTCATCTCATGCTTACGTTTGAGGAAAAGGAAGCTGGGAAAACGGTAAATGATTCTCCGCTTTATATAGAAATGGAATATGATGCTATGAAATAAGGTTCTCTACGTTAGTTGTTATCGTATGTTTGCTGTGAAAGGTTCACCAACTAGCACCATGGTGCTAGTGAACATGAAAAAAAAAAAGAAAAATCAAAAAGAAAAAACCGAGTCGATCTGCCTCACACCCGGTGTTAAAACTAAAAAAAAAATTTAAAAGATATAAAAGGAGTGGCTATCGAGAAAGCATAACAGGCGGTGCGATTATCTACAGCCCCGAAATCCCATCATAATGCATCGATAAAAAAAGAAAGAACGAAAGAAAAAACGTGGACCAGTCATTCCTGTTGCTAAGCGTGGTTTTTTTCGCCGGCTTTATTTGCGGGGTTGGCAGCTTTGGGCTCACTTTTGGGTGGTGCCACTGCCGTGGCGAAAACCATAAAAGCCGTGGATTAAGGCAAGCAACAACTCAAAGAAAGCGAGCGACACGATAAAACGTTAGAAGCCATTGGTATGGGGGCTAGAAAGGCAATCCACTAAAGCCAGTCTTTTATCAACAAGGCCATGGCCTATCGTCTATGAAAAAATCTCAATCTTTGATAAGCGCTTAAGGCAAGTGCCTCATCATGCCATGACCCATGAACAAGTGGAAAGCTTTGCCAAACAACTAAAGATTTCTCATTTTCGAGGTGTGTTTATGCGAAATGAATTACCCAAAGCACCGTGGATAGAAGAACGAGTTATGATCAATTTAGATGGGCTGGCTGCGTGGCTCAGGGGTAACGTTCTCGCTTGCTGGGTCTAAGGTTGCAGGTTCGTATCCTGGCGCAGTCAGCTGGCATTTGAGGGTGCGCAAAGGCGAGGGAGCCGTGTCCGTAGATTTACTGTCACGTTAAAGATCCCCTTCGGGGCAAAATTCCGGCACCCCGGCGTCTCTAAAAGCCAGTGTAGTTAAACGGGACGTAAAACCAATAACATTATTATTATTCAATTTAGATGATGATGCAGGCCCAGGAACCCATTTTGTAGCCTGTGTGAAACAAGGTGCTACAGTATGGTACTTTTACAGTTATGGAAATTTACCACCCCCGATCGAGTTGCTACGTTATTTGGGAAACCGGGTGAAGATATTCTATAATGTGAATCGTCAACAAACCTTTGACAGTCAAGAGTGTGGGCGTTTGTGTTTAATTTTTTATATAAGAGGTCACGTTAAGCCAGCAGTCTCATCATTATGAATGTCAACGCCAAGACCTTTACCGTGCACAGCCGCGGACCTGAAGTGTCCCTGGATTTCTTTCCCCCATTGAATTTCATCCCGAACAATCCTATGTGCTGGGATTAATTTCTTTGGAAAGTTACAACAGAATTTACAATATACAACTGGATATTAATGATATGTTATATTATGATGATTATATGTTGAGGCTACGCCTGGAGGTTATACCGTAGACGATGTGCACGAGACCATTAGCGTGGCGATGATAAAACAATTTGGTGTCAAGCCATTTGCAGAGGTGACACACAAATTTGAACTCACAGCCAATACGATTACTCATCGCTGTCGTATTTTCTCTACGTTTAACATTGACTTTGAAACACGTCTTCATTCTATTGGCCCTTTACTAGGATTTAAACCAAGAGTGTTGGCAGCCCACCAACCCCATGATTCAGATTATCCAGTGAAATTCATCGAGGACCATTACATATCTGTGACTTGTAATATTATTAGAGACGTATTTACGAATCAAGAACAAAGCCATTCCCTCTATGATTTTATTTTTACCTCCCCTTGTGGCTATATTATTCGTGAAAACCCTTCAGTGGTTCTATATCATCCTGTGTGTGTTAGCGATATTAGTAATATTACCTTACGCTTAGGTAATAGAAAGCAACAACTGATTGAATTGGATGCCAACACCCCTGTGACCTACACGTTGGTTTTAAAGAGGCTATGAAATTTATCTATAAAGCAACAACACCGTCTACGAGGTCGGTTAGTTGTCCGCCGTGTATGAAACGGTTGACACGAGGAAACCGACAACGTTTACAACGCATTGGTTATACGTTACACCCCAATCATGAACAAGGAGCTGTTGCAATTGTTAAATCTCATACAAGTGGAAGATGGCGTCGTGTGCATTGATATGCATTCCTATCAACCTCAAGCAACAGGACTCAATAACAATGACGAGATTCAATTCATCATCAACAATCAAGATATTTTTACCCTACCTCATGAAAGTGTCCTTCAAATTGAGGGTAAATTCATAAAAGCAGATGGCAGCACCCCCACGTCATCTACGTTGGCTAATCATGGTTTGGCTTTTCTGTTTTCTGAAGTGCACTGTGATAAATGATATTGTCATAGATATGTGTCGAAATGTGGGCATGACTAGTCTTATGAAATTATATCCTTCCTATAGCGATGAAGAAGGTAAAACGCTTTCTATGACAGGGTGGTGCCCCAACAGTAGCAATGGCTGGTTAGTTCATACCGATGGCACTTTTACAGGCTTCCTACCCTTAAAATTACTCCCTGGCTACGCCGAAGATCCCAAGCGTATTATTTTAAATGCAAGACAAAGTTTGTATCTCGTGAGAGACTGCAGTGATTATAATGCACTAAAGGGAGCCTCTGATCAAGTGATAGACTCAAAAATTCAACTGCTTCGATTACAATGGAAAGTGCCCCACGTGATGATATCGGATTGTAAAAAGCTAAGCATGTTAAATTTGGTGCAAAAAGATAAAGCCTTGCCTATCGCCTTTCGAAGTTGGAGTCTACATGAGTACTCCTTGCTACCTACCACAGACACTCATAGTTGGAGTGTGAAATCGGCTCGCTCTACCGAGAGACCCCTCTATATTATTATTGGTTTTCAAACCAATAGAGAATATCAACAGAGTAAAGATATCACCCTGTTTGATCACATTCACTTGAGAATTATACGTCTATTTTTAAACAATGTTTGCCCCCCCCCCTATGAGGGGTTGGGACTCAATTTTTCAAAAAATAAGTTTGGCCCCCTTTATGATATGTTTGCCAAATTTTAATCGTCCTATTATGAAAAACAGGATTGCCCTATGCTGTCGCCGCAAGGGTTTAAAGCAAAGGGCACCACTGGTTGTTTTCGATTGTTCGTATTTAGAAGAATCTATGAAAATCACCACCATTGATTTAAGAGTAGATTTTGAAACACAAGAAAATGTACCAGACCATACCAGTGCCTACTGTTTGATTATTCATGCCAGACAAGTGAAATATCATCCTTGGTCCAATTATGTCACCAGCATGTAATCCACCTGTGGTCAGGTGAAAAAATCATCATTATCATCGTTCATAGGATTGATGATAAGCGCCTGCATGCACACTATCTGTTGCGCTCTGGCACTGTGCACACATCCAAAAAACTTCATGTGTCCCTCAATAAGCAACAACATCAACAACAACAACGCCAACAACGTGACAGACAAACCATGGAATTTAAAATGTGAATTTAACCGTCTGAAAACTTTTGAAACATGGACAGTTCCTTTTATGGATTATGGAGAATTGGCAGCTGCCGGATTTTATTACTTAAATCGCGGGGATGTGGTCAAGTGTATTTTTTCAACATTGAAATTGGAAACTGGGAGATGGGGGATCGACCATTTAGTGCTCATCAGCGATGGAGTCCATCTTGTCCTTACCTGAATCGCTATGATGTGGGCAATATTCCGTGGAATATGAATTACCCTGTCATTGTACCAGACCCTACAAAACAAGGAGATATCTGTGGACCATATGTGCAAACTGTTCATTTGATTGTTGTTCCAGATAAAAAAAAGAACTTTGTAATAAAATTGTAAGTGTTTTTAATGTCTTGATTAAAACCTGTGTACTAATGTAAAAAAATATTTACTTGTTGTTCAATTCATTTGTTCCCTTTTTTAGGTCCTTTGAATTTACAATGTTAAACCATGAAATGGGTTAGTTGTTGATTGGTCGTCAACGTGGTAACAAGTAAAAAAAACATCATGCATACACTCATCGTGGATTGTCAAGGGTTTAAAATTGCAGATAACAAATTTATATTTAAGGAAGTGGCTTTTATTGATTGTAGTACGTTTTGGGTTTCTTACCCCATCCATTTGGCGTTTAAACCTCCCTATGCTTTTGAGTTGCTTAGTGAAAAAGATAGAAAGCAGAGCCAATGGATTGAAAATCATTCGCAATTAGTATGGAAAGAGGGTGATATTTCTTACAAGTATCTAGACATAGTCATGAAAGCCCATTTGTCGTCGGTCAATGTCTTATTTGTTAAAGGGAGTGAAAAACGCCAGTGACTCCAACCATTTTTACCCTCTCACTGTGAATGTATTGACCTTTTAGGTTTGGGTTGCCCATCCCTGTAAACGCTCATGGATACTTGTCCTTGTTACAATATTGAAAATAAAGCCTTAGCGCATGCGTGGCAATTGTATCATTTTCTCACCACCAATGCATGTTGGGAGTTGTTGAACAAAATTAAAACTGAAATTTTATCGTCCAATGATAGCAGTGAGAGTTGTACATGTGAGGTGATAACATCGACGTTATAAACATGGACGCCACTACAATCGACAAGGCTATTGGAAAGTTCTTTGTGTGCAAGAAGAAACTTATTAACTTTACTCAACATGAATTATTAGCACTACCTAAATCATTTCTTTTTTTGTTGCTGCCAACGCTGTGAAAAAAATTAGGGAAAAGGCTTCTCCTGAGTGGAATATTGACCCTGTATTGAGTGAACTACAACCATGAAGCCATTTTTCTCATCACAAGCAATTAACCATGGCAAAAATACCCTCCATTCGACAGTGTGCCACATGCCAATTGATGAAATTATATCATGGTCGTAAAACTTACTGTAAATACATTGTTTCATCATTTCATGGTTGTCATGGGGAAAACAACCACCTACCATGCTCGTCAACAGCCGCCGACAAACAACAACAACAACAACAACAACAACAACAACAACAACAACAACAACAACAACAACAACAACAACAACAGCAAGAACAAGAAGAAGAACAACAACAAAAAATATTTTTCACCGATTGAAACCTCCATGCCCCAGGTGTACTGGCCGTGGAATTATTGATAACTTCATTAAAAATTTACCATTCGAAGTTCACCTACCTTCTTACAGCTTTTGCGGTCCTGGTACTCGTCTTGAAGATCGTTTGAGGAGAGGGGATATGGGGATAAATGCTTTGGACCTGCATGTCGTAATCATGATATAGCCTACCAAAACAGTGATCCCACACTAAGACGCATTGCCGACAAAGTCTTGTTAAGCATTGCCAAGCAACGATTAACAGCTTCAGATGCCAGTCTATCAGAACGAATGGCAGCATTTATGGAGATTGGTGCTATGAAGAGCAAATTACTTTTATCCAGATATGGATAATTTATTATATTATAATGGTGAATTTATTTTTAAAAATGTATAGTATCACTGTTATCATTTCAAAAAAAACAAGAGTCCATGTTGTGTTTTTTATTATTATTATTGACTAATAGATTCATGATTATAACTATAAATAAACTGTATAAAAATCTATAAATGGTAATTGTACTAAACCTATTTTTAAATCACAAGCAATTTAAAAGGACAAAAGTCCAACATTATTCATCAACAGTAACATGATAATAATAATAATCAAAAATTGTGTAAAAATTGCTATAAATCCTATTTTAAATCACAAACAATAAAAATGACAAGAGTCAATAATTATTATTATTATAATTATTCATAAAGTTAGTTGAAACGTCATGTGCTTAAGGCTCGCTTGTTGATGATCTAACACCCCTCATGCACTGCAACCACAAGTAAAACAAAATCATGTTTTAAAAGTAGGTGATACTGGCGTATGAAATAATTATCAAGTCTAGGACTATGTTTTGTAAAACGCTTATTATTTTTATTGGTATTATTATTATTATTGAATAAAATAACATGTTATTATGATTTGAAAATAAAACAAGGTTTAGTGCAAAACCATGTCAGCAGTAACGGCAATGTGACGTTAACTTTAAATTATTTATTTATTTAGTAAATAGTGTTAAATAGTTTCCTTGTTAAAAAATATGTCTCTCGAACTGTTTTTTTTTTTTACTTGTGGCTGTGGTGCATAAGGGGTTGCTGAATGAACAAGCGAACCTTAAGCGCATAATTTTTAAACTTATTTAAAAAAAAAATGTACAACAAATGTAAAAAAGGTAAACTAATTATAAACATGCGTCATAAGCATGATTCTATACACGTAGCCTCTAAGGGTAAAAAATTCTCCCATTGAGGAGAACTTACCATTCACCTATGCTCATCATAGGCATCGTTGTACTGACATAGCTCAAGACAAAAACAAACTTTAAAAAGTTGAAAAAAATATTATTATTATATTATTATTATTTACCATCAAAAACGTTGAGCAACAATTAATAAACGTTAAACTGTTGAACACCAAAATAATTTTATTTTATTATAGTTTTTAAAAAGTAAGGCACCAATAAACAAAAGTCGTGGCTAGCGTACAATGATTATTCGTTTTGTAATTTTACAAAACGAATCATGCATCGATTATTTTTTCACCCTCATAGATTACATAGACAGGGTGAATACTCGAATTGACATCCTCCATGACATCATCAGGTAAACTATTAAATCGTGTGGGAAGAAATGTCTTAAAGTCTTGACAAATGCAAAGAGCTCGTTCACCAAATTTGGTTTTTAATTTTAGTATTTTATGAATGCGAAAGGGTGTTTGTGTTGGCAATTCACTCATTTTCTTGCGCGAAAAGCCGCAATCTTGGACAATGGCGTTCAAGGCGTCCATGGTTGTCTATAAGGAAAGAAAAGAGTGTTACTTTTTAACACTCTCGTCCTTATATTACAACAACAACAATAACTTTGCCTGTACATCAAAGTGTGTTGTTTTTTATGCCTGAGCATTTATTGCTTAAAGTTGTAGATAGTATTGGCTAAATTGAGAAACATATAATAATGTTTGTAGGAGGTACGCGATAACTGTTGAACCAACATCAACAGCCAATTTTTTGTGTTTCATGGTCCACATGACGTAAATAGGTATACTCTTCTAAATCACCATGATCATCGATAAGAAAAATTTGCGTTTTGTTGCGTATGACGTCCATCAATAGTGCTTGATGAATTTCTTGCCACGGACCACGCCCGTCAAAACAAGTATTTTTTAACACTGGAAGAAGCAACAACTGTTTTTGCTGCATATAAACTAGAGTGTCTGCCACATGATGATTAATATGACGGTACATGCTCATGTTTCCTAAATGAAAGAAAAAAAAATAAACCAAGCTAACATTTTAAACTATGTTTAAAGCTATAAATAAACCAAGACCTTGTTTTATTTTTTTATTTTAAATTAAAAAAAGAATGGTAGATTCCTACCACAGGGTCGAGGGGTTGATCAATCACATCAAAAACGGGCTAGAGCAACATTAGACAAATCAATTAAAACGTATGTATAGGGATAGGGTTGAATCACTTGCGCAGCTGCTAATGAAATGGCGCAAAACACTAACCATTGCCACTGAAGAAACGTATTTTCAAAATCTGGCAATTATCTACATGGTATCAAATCACCATCATTTTAATTAAAAATAGTGGGGCTCTCACATCTATAAAATCTAAAATAAGATCTTGGTTTAAATGTTGATTAACAGCTATGTATGTTTTTTGTATGGGTACAACTAACAGTTGTTTATGTTGTATCATGAGTAACTGATCTTCAACTTCTGAGCATAAGGCTTCATACATTTTCGTTTCTAAAAATAACAATAACGTAATGTTATTATATATTACTATTATTATTACTTGTTATATGGTTGGTTCAAGGATTTGTGGCAACAGTTTCCCTGACAGATTAACAAAAACGTAGGCCTGTGGACAATGTTGACATGACCACTGCATTACCTTTCAGTAAAACGTATCTAAGACAAGCGAATGGTTGTCCCACAGTGTGTAGCCTACTTCTCAAAGTTGACATTCATTTTCATAATTTTCAGTCAAAACATAAATTTGGAAATCATTTAATAGGAAATGTTCTATCAAAATTAAGTGTGAATCATTTTCAAGATCTCTTGGAGGTAAATGTATGCCTCTGTTGTCAATGGGAATTAGCATATAATCCCCTTGTTGAATGACTTGTATTCGTTTGCCCTGTCGTTGTGCAAATTCACACTGCATTCTGTTAAATAAAAAAATAGTATCAACAGATACTATGAGCAAGCATCTGAAGGCTGTTGGTAGCCTATAAAAAGTAAAGTTAACACGCTATGCATTTAATAACCATGTCTATATCCAACAAACAAAGAAAGAAACAAAATAGAAAAACTACAAATTCAAACCAGTGCGTGTGTGTCCATCAACATGAATACGCGATAAACTAAAACAAACAAAAAATAGCCAAATGTATTCTAAACGTCAAGTATGCTCCTGAAAGACGAATGAAAAAAAGAAACCATAATCATGACATGTTGTTGTTAGTTTCTAACAGATCTCATTCTATGAGGCGAATATTGATTGATAGGTAAGCTAAGACAAAGTTGGCGAAATGCTTGTTGCCGATACGAAGTGATTCGTTCCTCAGCAGGAAATTTATAAAACTGAAAACAAAACATTTGAGAGGTTATTGGAAAATAAACATTAAACATGGGTTGGGTACATAATGTACACCAAAAATCTGCAAAATAATCCTCGTCAGCTAATTTAACAATCACTTGTTTCATTGTTAAACCGTACCATGCTTTATGAATCACTTGCGTGGATACATTATTTTGAAAGCCAAATTTAGCATACAGGATTTACAATAGTGATGCCTTGGGTCATGAAACAAGTCATCATCATCATGATCAATGATGCTGTCATAAGAAGTTGTATCAATGCGTACTTTGATGTTTCTATATTCTGAAGGATAGCCCACACGTTGTGGATTATGATAAACCATCGTGGCATATTCATTGAACGTGGTGTGTTTGGTGACGAAAAAAGTATCTTCATCATGGCTCATCATTTAGTCTGAAAAGTAGTCGTTGACGTTAACTCAGTAAATAAAAATAATAATATGTACCTTTACACTGTGTGTCCCCTAAGTGAATAGCAAAAAGAAAATAAAAAATACGCAAAACACAAATAAACAACCATCTGGCTGTTGGCTTTTTAATCTGTAGGCCACAAGGGAAACATGCATCAGGTTTAAAAAAATCTGTTCAGATATTCGACTGGTGTTTTTTTTCTTCAAATCTATCACCACTCATAACTGTAGCCATAAAGTGAGACTGTCCACAGCAAAAGCAGCAGATTATTTTTTTGTTCTTGCATGAGGCCTACTAAGCCACGACCTAGTGAGACCTATTAAGCCACATGCCTACTGAGGTTGGGTGGTCACTTTGCTGAAACATGAGCCCTATTAAGACACAACCTAGTGAGGCCTATTAAGCCGCATGCCTACTGAGAGTGGGTGGTCACTTTGCTGAAACATGAGGCCTATTAAGCCACCACTTAGTGAGGCCTATTAAGCGACATGTCTACTGAGGGTGGGTGGTCACTTTGCTGAAACATGAGGCCTATTAAGCCGCCACCTAGTGAGGCCTATTAAACCGCATGCCTACTGAGGGTGGGTGGTCACTTTAGCGAAAACATGAGGCCTATTAAGCCGCAACCTAGTGAGGCCTATTAAGCCGCACCTAAAAAGCCAACATGTTTTTAATCTAGCCTGTGCACAGTGAGCCACGCAAACGTTGATGCGTGGCTCTCTTTATGCGTTGACAGGCAAAATAGCACAAGACATACAGTTTATATAGAACTATTTACACGCATTCACACATCCTTGCTTACATTCATGTACAAAGTTTAAAAACAAAAATGATATGAGACACTATAATTTTCTTTATTCCAAGGCTCGAGATGCCATCACACACGTTATGGTTATGTGAAGAACAGCCCACGTTCGTTCTCATAAACGGGAGAAAGCATCAGGCAAATGCCTGGACAAAATAACTACTGTGAAAGGAGCTATTAGACTGAATATTTTGGGCTAGGGGAGTGCGGCCTGGTTCTTTATCCTCAACTTTAAGTCTAAATTTAACACTGAACATTTAAGCATTAACATAATATAAACTTTATTTGTTGTTTGAAACAAGTGATAAATATTATACATTACTGGAAACCCCTTGGGTTTAAAAATTAGTAGGTTGGCACAACTTGGTGCTATTTACAAGAGTTCATTTGAAAGACACACTATTTGTTTTGGAATAATTGCACTTGCAAGCAAAATTAAAACCATTAAAACATAGAAGATAAGTGATAAAAATAGAGAATAAAAGAATGTAACTTATCTTCCGTTGCTATTTATGTTGACTAGAGAGGTTTCAGTGCTGCAGGTCGGCCGTGGCCAGAGCTTGCTGGTGTGGTAGTTGTAGTTTGTAGAACACTGTACTATGTGATTGCGATGTCCAGCATCTCGAAATAAAGTATCGGCTTGAAGAAGGTTTCTTCTTTAGAACCAAAGTACACTGAAGAGCGAAAGTAACAAGCAAGCTTTCATCTTGCGTAGCGGTGAGAACTGTAATCTGAGCCTTGCAACAGCTCATCTAGTTGTGACATTGATGCGTAGTAATCTCCAGCGTATCGGTGTGACGTGCTGAGTACACCGTCTTACTGTAGAAGCATGCCGTCAGGTATCTGCCCCATGGAACGAAGCTTTGGAAGATACCATGAAGTGATGCGGTAATGCGGTACTGTCGTACTGGATCTGGCGTATTGGATCTGTACTGGATCTGGTTGTACTGGATCTGAATCTTGAAGAGGAGAACCGCTTCTTAAATAGGGCGTAGAACAATCGAGAAATTCCACTGGCTGGCGGTGTCTGATTGGCCAAAGCGGAGATGTGACGACAGTCCTTCACGTAGCGGCTAGCGAGAAGCAACACCTGGCAGTAGTGAACTTGCGGCTCGGAGAGTCAACATCTATGAACAGGCTGAGGTATGTGTCTTAGAAATTTTGTTTGTTACGAGTAATCACTCGAGAATTACATTATATATTATAAACATAAATGTGATTAAATACATTAATAGTTCGGTGGTCTCAAAGCATTTGACCGACAAATGCGGCATAAGAAAACAACACATTAAAAACATCACGAAAGTGATCATGCTCCGAGACCCCCGAAAGAAAACAATCAAAGAATCATCTGGAAAAAACATGAACAACAATGAAAGAGGATGACACTAAGCCTCAACAGGCAAAATAGCAACCATAGAAATTGGTCTAGTATAGACTCCTTTACTAGTGAGAACATCTACAACTCTCACATGCCTATCACGACCTAGATGGCAGTGAGTTACCCTACCAATATTCCATACGAGAGGGGGACTTGGATCTCGCAAAAGAACCATATCTCCCACTCGCACATCAGGCTGGGAAAGCCGCCACCTCTCTCTCCTGTTAAGTGAGCCGAGATACTCCAGCTTCCAACGGCGCCAAAATGAGTTTCGCAAAGATTCTAACTTTCTCCAGAAAATAGGCAACCCGAGATCACAACGTCGACTCAGCAAAGGAGGCGTAGAAGCTAAAGAACAGCCTATTAAAAAATGACCAGGTGTTAAGGGAAGAAGATCCTTAGGATCGTTAGACAAAGGCGTGAGCGGCCTAGAATTTACGATACCCTCAACCTGAATAATTAAGGAATTGAATTCCTCATAGGAAAGGATGGCTGAACCAAGGGTTTTCTTCAGCTGTCTCTTCGTGAGCTTTATGCAAGATTCCCAACGACCACCATGATGGGGGGCGTAAGGGGGAGTGAAATGCCATTTGAATCCCTTAGCATGAGAAAAATTAGAAAACTGTTCCTTAGCAGAAGGGGAGGTAAGCGCAGTTTTCCAAAGATCAAAAGTACTAACAAAAATTTTTGCGTTATCTGAAAAAACCTCGGAGGGAACACCCCTTCTAGCGGCAAATCTAGAAAAGGCTGCTATAAAATAAGGAGTAGAAGCACTTGTAACCAACTCAAGGTGAATGGCTCCTGTCACCATGCACAAATATAAAGAAATATAAAGTTTACCTAACAACTTTCGCTTAGATAAGGGGGAATTAACTTGATAGACATAAGGCCCAGCATAATCGATACCCGTAAGGGCGAAAGGCTTACTAGGTTCGGAACGAAAAGATGGCAAGTTTCCCATAATTTGCGTGATTGGCGGGGGCTTAGATTTGAAACAAGGTATACATTTCCGAATAACAGAAGAAACTTCATGAACACCGTTAATGAGCCAATATTGCTCGCGAATTAAACAAAGCAAAGTGCGGGTGCCAGCGTGCAAATTCTGATAATGAAATTTCTTTACGATGAGAGTAGTAATAGGATGTCTAGAAGGGAGAATAATGGGATGTTTTTTCTCATCTGAGTAACTAGAATATTCTAGCCTGCCCCCCACTCTTATTAATCCATCTTGGTCCAAAAAAGGGGTGAGAGGTAACAGCCTACTAGACTTTGGTAAAGCTTTTTTGCTTAAAAGCGTCTGATACTCAAGAAAGAATACTTCTTGTTGCATAAGAAACAAGATTCTACGAGTAGCAAATTCCAATTCCATTTTAGTGAGAAAGGGTTGCGGTTTCACAGGCTGATCAAGAACAAGAAATTTCCATCGAAATAAATATGCTACCACACGAATTAATTTATTAAATGAAGAGTACCGCTGAAAAAGACTAGTAGCAATAGAAGTTAGAAAAAGGGAAGCGGTAACAATGCGAGCATCAGGAACATCTTCTGCGAGTGGATTAGATGAACGAGGCCAACAAGAGAAATCCTGACTGAGCCACGCCGGACCATTCCAGTATAATTTAAGAGAAATTAATTTCTTGGGCAAGCAGCCACGTGAAATTATATCAGCTGGGTTTTCTTTCCCCGGAACATGATTCCATTGGTCAAAATGAGACAACTCTTGTATTTTAGAAACGCGATTAGCCACAAAAGTGGTCCAATGTGAAGATGGTTTTGAAAGCCAAGCTAACACGATGGAAGAATCACTCCAAAACCATGTGCTCGAAAATTTCAAATTTAAACTGATTTTTAATTTACTGGCTAATTCCACAGCCATTACAGCAGAACATAATTCCAATCTAGGCAAAGATATGGATTTGAGTGGGGCTACCTTTGATTTTGCGCAAATTAAATTGGAAAATCCGGGTAAAGTATTGGAAGAGCGGCCTACTAAGTAGGCGCAGCAACCGTATGCCTTTTCAGAACTATCTGCAAATACATGCAAATCGAAATACTGACATGAAAGGTCCGAAATTAAAGTGCGGGGAATAGAAATTTGAGAAAGATCTAACAAACTCTTGCGGTATTTCAACCACTCATCCAAAAGGGGGGAGGGTACCTTATCATCCCAACCAACTTTCAATAACCAAAGTTTTTGTAAGAAAATTTTTGCAGTAATAACCACCGGAGCAATGTACTGCAATGGATCAAAAACTCTTGCTATTTCTGATAATAATTGCCTTTTCGTTTGAGGGTGAAACTCAGATAAGTGTACCTGATAGGAAAAGGTATCTGAAGAAGGAGACCAAAAAACACCCAAGGTTTTAATAGCTGATTCCTCAGTAGGAAGCGCAACACATTGGTCAACAGGAGTTACTTGTGAAAAGTTAGATAAAAAGTCGGTTGAGTTCGAGTTCCACTTATGAAGGGTAAACCCACCACCGGAAAGAAGAGAGTTTAAATCTTCACAAACAAGAAGTGCGTCAGAGATACTAGGAAAGGAGTACAGGAAATCATCTACATAAAATGCAGTTTTCAAAACTTCAGAAGCTAGAGGATGAAAAAGATGACCATCTTGTTCTGCCAACATGTGAAGAGATCGTATTGCGAGAAAGGCAGACGGCTTCAGACCGTATGTCACTGTTCTTAAACGAAATATTTTTATAGGTTTTGCATTGTCATCTCGCCACAAAATTCTTTGCAAATCACGTTGTTCTGAATTTACTAGAATTTGCCTATACATTTGCTTGATGTCAGCAAGAACAGCAATGGGGAATAGACGAAAGTTAAGTAAAACTGAAGTAAGATCTGTCTGAATAGCGGGTCCAGAATGCAGAGTGTCATTGAGAGAAACACCATTAGCATCTGGAGATGACCCATTAAAAACTACTCTTATCTGTTCTCGGGTGGAAGAATTTTTCCAAACTGGATGATGATTAAGATATACTATTTCTTTAGGAGGATTACTAATTTCTCCAGATTTTGGAACTACTTCCATGTGATTCGCTGATTCGTATTCTTCCATGAAGGAAGTATACTGAGTTTTTAAGAGAGCATCTTTTTTAAAGCGATTTTCAATTGCGAATAAGGCTTTGAGAGCTCTGGAATGTGATTCTGTAATAACAGGGGGGTTAAAAATGCGAGGAAGAGTAACCACGAATCTGCCTTCAGTAGTGCGAACAGTGGTTTCTACGTAGTGTGTTTCACAGATCTCATTATTGCGAGAATGAGGTGAGGTGACTTGAATATCCTCAATGTCCCAGAACTTAATTAATTCTTGATTTAAATCAGCACCAACAAAATAACAATGAGATTTTTGTTGAACGGGGTTGCGGTATATTTGCCCAGTGGCAATCCAACCGAAATCAGTTCTACGAAAGAAAACATCAAGGGCAACTTTAACCTTTTCCGGATGTAAACATTGCCAAAAAATGCTGGCACTTAAAAGAATTTCTACAGATGAAGCTCTGTTGAAATTCGGATCTGCAAGTTGCAAATGATGCGGAATATTCCAACCCTGGACTTGAAAAGAAGTAATGGGGGTGTCATTACCTATGGAATTGATAATTAAAAAACCTAAATTTAAATGAATGCCGAGATTATTGGAATCTTTTACATCCACTTTAGCATAACTCAGAGATTGCGATTTGGAACCATTAATTCCTGTAACTTCTATAGAAGTAGGGCATATTTGTAGACCTAACTTGCGAACTAGCGATTCACTGATAAAATTGTTAGTTGCAGCATTACCTAACAATCCCCTTACAGAAACCCATTTTCCGTGAACATTCTTCACTAGAATTTGGACAGTGGACAATAAAACTTGAGTTTTACTGAACGAAACAGAACTTTGAGTAAAAGACTGAGCGTTATTCGGCAAAGTCTCAGAATGAGATTTAACGGATGAACTATTGGTTGCTGATGACCGCGATCTTTCATGCCTATGCAGGAGAGTATGATGCTTTGCTTTACAGTGAAAACATAACCGTTCAGAATGACAATTGCTTATCATATGTGTCCCTGATAGACAATTGAAGCAGTGCTTGTGGGTGGTAATTAATTTGCGTCTTTCATCCACAGATAAAGATTTGAATTGAGTGCATTGGTACAAGTTATGTGGTTGTTGACACAAAACACAAGCTTGTGCTTGATTGGAAGACCGAATATTGGTAGAAAAGGCATGTGACCTTAGTACTCTCTGAGTGGGGCTGATGTCCTTACTATTAGAGGAAGGTTTGAAGGTAGAGCTACTCTTTTGGCTGGCTACAGCAGAGAGAATTTGGCATTTCGCCTTTAAGAATTTAATAATAGCTTCATAGGTACACAATGAATGTTGCGACAGATCTGCTTCCCAATCTTTTAAAGTTTTAGTGTCTAATTTAACAGAAATGAGATGAATCAAAAATAGATCCCAATGGTCAACTGGTTGGTCCAAATTGGCAAGCGCACGAATATGAAGTTCTGCAGCATCGATCAAATTACGAAGCGAGGCAAGATTATCAGCTTGAACAATAGGTAAATTGAATAAACCCTGTATGTGACGTTGAGTTTTTTAAACGAGTGTTCCCAAACCGATCTCTGAGAAGTGCCAAAGCTACTTCATAATTTTCATTTGTCAACGTAAGCTCTTGGATGAGTTTAAGTGCGTTGCCTTGCAAGGACAAACGCAAATAATGAAACTTCTGTATTGAAGGAAGAGAATCGTTTTCGTGAATCAATGAATTGAATAATTCAAAAAATGGTTCCCATGTAGCTTCATCTCCGGTAAATTTAGGTAATTCTATTTTCGGTAATATAACACGGGAAGGAAAAGAAGAAGATTCTGAAGGAGTTTTCTCCTGCTTTTCCCGCAATGTTAAACTTCTTAAAAGCTGCTTTGCGTCTGCAAACCCCTTATAATATAAATTTTCAACCTCGGAGCGATCACTTTGCTGGTCGGGATATTGTGTCTCAATATTACTTTGGATCTCGTCATACTTTTCAAAGGCCTGTTCATAACCTTTCAGTCTTTGAGAAATTATGTCACTATTACGTTCTTTTTCCGTGAGCTCATATAGAAAAGTGCGAAAACGCGTGAGTTTGCCCTTGACCGAAGCCCTCGCATTAATGAGTTTTTCGTCAATTGGCATTGTGAAAGTTTGTTGTGAAGGTACTCACGACTTCCCTGTGAACTCGTACAACAGCCTGCCAGAAGAGAGAGAAAGCAGCCCCTCCAAAGGTTAAATGTGGAACTTGTTTTTGTGTCTCCTCTTCCAGTGCCAAGATGACCGCGATCTTCATGCCTATGCAGGAGAGTATGATGCTTTGCTTTACAGTGAAAAGAATTAGAAATCACAATTTTTGAACAATTTATACACTTAATGTTCAGTATGAGAGATAAATTTTGTTAATTAGTTCAAATATTAATTTCTGAGAAAGGTTCAATATACAGACTTGCTTCAACAAATGTTTACAAAACGCACTCCCGGTTATCGGCTCCATATGGTTATGTGAAGAACAGCCCACGTTCGTTCTCATAAACGGGAGAAAGCATCAGGCAAATGCCTGGACAAAATAACTACTGTGAAAGGAGCTATTAGACTGAATATTTTGGGCTAGGGGAGTGCGGCCTGGTTCTTTATCCTCAACTTTAAGTCTAAATTTAACACTGAACATTTAAGCATTAACATAATATAAACTTTATTTGTTGTTTGAAACAAGTGATAAATATTATACATTACTGGAAACCCCTTGGGTTTAAAAATTAGTAGGTTGGCACAACTTGGTGCTATTTACAAGAGTTCATTTGAAAGACACACTATTTGTTTTGGAATAATTGCACTTGCAAGCAAAATTAAAACCATTAAAACATAGAAGATAAGTGATAAAAATAGAGAATAAAAGAATGTAACTTATCTTCCGTTGCTATTTATGTTGACTAGAGAGGTTTCAGTGCTGCAGGTCGGCCGTGGCCAGAGCTTGCTGGTGTGGTAGTTGTAGTTTGTAGAACACTGTACTATGTGATTGCGATGTCCAGCATCTCGAAATAAAGTATCGGCTTGAAGAAGGTTTCTTCTTTAGAACCAAAGTACACTGAAGAGCGAAAGTAACAAGCAAGCTTTCATCTTGCGTAGCGGTGAGAACTGTAATCTGAGCCTTGCAACAGCTCATCTAGTTGTGACATTGATGCGTAGTAATCTCCAGCGTATCGGTGTGACGTGCTGAGTACACCGTCTTACTGTAGAAGCATGCCGTCAGGTATCTGCCCCATTGAACGAAGCTTTGGAAGATACCATGAAGTGATGCGGTAATGCGGTACTGTCGTACTGGATCTGGCGTATTGGATCTGTACTGGATCTGGTTGTACTGGATCTGAATCTTGAAGAGGAGAACCGCTTCTAAATAGGGCGTAGAACAATCGAGAAATTCCACTGGCTGGCGGCGTCTGATTGGCCAAAGCGGAGATGTGACGACAGTCCTTCACGTAGCGGCTAGCGAGAAGCAACACCTGGCAGTAGTGAACTTGCGGCTCGGAGAGTCAACATCTATGAACAGGCTGAGGTATGTGTCTTAGAAATTTTGTTTGTTACGAGTAATCACTCGAGAATTACATTATATATTATAAACATAAATGTGATTAAATACATTAATAGTTCGGTGGTCTCAAAGCATTTGACCGACAAATGCGGCATAAGAAAACAACACATTAAAAACATCACGAAAGTGATCACGTTATAACAACCAAACCAAACACTTGCCCTGTTGTACAACAACAATAGCAACAACCATTACTAGTTGTAATCAAATGGGACGCTTGTCATCATATCCTGACACCACTGTCTCTTGTCGTCCAACAAACCGAGTGTTTGTTTTCGCTGTTTCATCAAAAATAAATCATGATTTTTCGACAGAATCCTAAACTGACTATGTGTCATGTCTGTGTGGGTCTGAAGGAGATGTAAATAATCATCCACACCGAGGCGTTTAACCACGTCCTGGCTAATCCCTTTGGCTCGCATAGATTCACATCGATCCACCTGCCGAAAACTATACATTTTCGGTGCAAGCCCAACAAACTCAGTTTTCGTGGTGTCTGAACATACATTTTTCATTAAACCAATTTCTTTTTTATATAGACGGGGATATCAAACACGCTCTTCTCACTAAACAAGGACGTGTCTAACCATTTTGGATTTTCTTTGATAACGACATACGGATCACAGTCACGGATGTGGTAAATGAATCTATCTGTGTCTGTATATATCAAGGAAATGCTGCCAAATCGCTGCATTGCAAAACCATAATGAAATTGATGCATGTGCAATTTTGAAAAATCTAAAATGACTTGGCCTAAATATATAGGTTTATTCATGACCACTTTAGTTTTGGCAAGTTCAGTAGTCAGGAGATCAAGATAAATAAAGTTCAAAGATTTCAAATTTGGTTTTGCAATATATTTTTGAGCTCCCCATCCGCCATGCCATGTGTTCAGCAATTTAATGTCCCTATACTGCCGTACATTTTCCAGACTCTTGCCATAGATACAATTATTCATCAGTTTAAAAAAATGTATTTGAAATGGCTGAGTGGCACTTTTTCTGTGACGTATTTAAATCCATGTACGGTTTCAACCACCGTTTCTGATAAAAATAGATACCTCTATGGATTTTTTGAGGGTTAAGCCCTGGGCTAAATATTCTACCAGCATGTCAATATGCAACACATTGTGATTTTTGTCAAACAAGGTGCCCATCAATTTTTTAGGATTGCCCTTACTATCGGGTTGCACCATTTTCTCTATGCAAAAGGGGAAATCACCATGTCGCTGTCTGAGATCGGGGGGATAAGCTAAGTCAACGTCAAGGACATATCCTACGTCGTGTTGCTCGCTGGCGCTATGCAAATTAAAATCTTTAATTTCATCCTCAGACAGCCAGACAAAAATTTGTATGGCAGCGGTTGGCTCATAGCGTGACCGTACAAATTGTTTACATCAAGATACATTAGGTAGGATTCTGGTTCTTCAGGACAATAATCAGGCATGTAATGATTATTTGCCTTGACATGTCGCTGATTGAGCGATACGAACCCCCCACGAATCCCTCTTTCCATCATTAGTGCTGCGCTCGAAGTCATGTCTAGCCATGACTATATCACCGGACGAGATATGAACCGAGAGCATCACAGAAAAATAGTGTATGAAATTTTTCGAGATATGAATCAGATTTATACACAGGAAGAGAGTTTATGGACTAAGAAGCTATTGGTAAAATTTTAGCCAGAAGAAATGTGCTTATTTGGAGAAGGAATGGAAATTTTATTACATGAACATGAACGGGGAAGAAAAAAGGGCCAGAATTAAACATGGAATTGATTGTGTTGTAACGCTCTCCTTATGGGGAATCTCCTTTATCTTCATCTGGGCCAATGACCTAGTAGTCAGGTCTGTTTATCATCATCTGGGCCTATGACCAAGTAGTCAGGTCTGTTTATCATCATCTGGGCCTATGACCAAGTAGACAGGTCTGTTTATCACCATCGTCTGGGCCAATGACCAAGTAGTCAGGTCTGCTTATCATCATCTGGGCCTATGACCATGTAGTCAGGTCTGTTTATCATCATCTGGGCCTATGACCAAATAGTCAGGTCTGTTTATCATCATCTGGGCCTATGACTAAGTAGTCAGGTCTGTTTATTATCATCTGGACCTATGACCAAGTAGTCAGGTCTGTTTATCATCATCTGGGCCAATGACCATGTAGTCAGGTCTGTTTATCATCTTCTGTACAACAATTATCATCATCATCATCATCTATTAGACTGTGTGTGTGAGTGTGACTGGTGGCAGTCGCATGTTTATTAGATATAGTTCATTGTTTCATTAGGCTGTGATGTGTGAGGGAGCATGTGAGTATACCTGGTGACGGACTGTTTTAGTGGTAGTACTTGTTGTTGATGGAACTTAGGTAATTTTTCGTTAGTAGAATTTTGGTATTTATTTGTCAGTAGAAGGTTAGTATTTTTGTTAGTAGAATTGCTTTTAGTTATTCTGAAAGGGAGTAGCAGCCTTTCAGAATAAATCAGTTCTTTACTTGTCTTATAGACGATTACGATATTGATAATATAAGCCAACTAATGGCTGCACTGCGTACTGCTGCACGGCTGAAAGCAACGGGAAACTACAGCCGTAATGCTATTCCCGAGGATATGCACCACTCTATGCATAATACATGTGATGATGGCCTCCTCCCTAGTAAAATTTCAATCCGGAGATAAACTAGTCCCCCGTTCGGATCTCCGGGTGGGGACTACTCGAGAGAGGGTTAACATCACAGAAGTGACAAAGAGGAAATCTGACAACCTACGGATCGGAGCGTGGAATGTTAGAAGTCTGCTAGGAGATGGAAGGTTAGAAAACTTAGAAAGGGAAATGGATAGGTTGAGGTTGGATTTGGTTGGGATTAGTGAAATGCGCTGGCAGGAAGAACTTGCCTTTTGGTCAAGTGACTATAGGGTCATTAGCACTAAATCAAACAATGGACAAGCAGGGGTTGGTCTAATATTGAGTAGGAAACTTGGACAGCGGGTGGAATATTATGAGCAATATAGTGAACAGATTATTGTAGCAAAAATCAATACTAAACTTACGTGCACCACAGTGGTACAAGTCTATATGCCTACCAGTCAAGCTGATGATGAAGATGTTGAAAAGGTCTACGAAGAAATAGATGAAATTCTGAGGTATATCAAGGGTGATGAAAATGTTATAGTAATGGGAGATTGGAATGCTGTGGTAGGAAAAGGCAGAGAAGGGAAGATAGTAGGAGATTTCGGATTAGGGGAAAGGAATGATCGAGGAAGCAGGCTGATGGAATTCAGCACCGAGCATGAGTTGGTCATAGCTAACACCTTATTCAATAACCACAATAGAAGAATATACACATGGATGAGACCAGGAGATACAGGGCGTTACCAAATTGACTTCATTATGGTCAAGCAGAGGTTTCGAAACCAGATTTTGGATTGCAAAACATATCCTGGTGCTGACATAAACTCCGACCACAATCTGGTTGTTATGAAATGCAGATTAGAGTTGAAGAAACGGAAGAAAAGTAAAAAGCCAAAAAGGTGGGCAATAGACGGACTGAAAGTGAAGGATGTAAACGAAAGATTCAAGAAGAGTATGAAGGAAGGACTAATGAAAAGCCCTAAACCAACTTCAATTGCAGACGAATGGGCACTTTTGAAGAATGAAATAACAAAATCCGCAGAAGAAAGCAGTGGTAGGAAAGAATAGGTAAAAAAGCGTGGATCACTCAGGATATACTAGAATTGATGGATGAAAGGCGGAAACACAAGAATCTAAGAGATGAAAAGGGGAAAGCAGAATACAGACGTCTGAGAAATGAGGTTAACAAGAAGTGCAAGGAAGCAAAAGAAGAATGGTTGAAAGAGAAATGTGCAGGTATAGAAAATTGTCTGAAATTAGTAAAAGTAGACACAGCTTATCGAAGAATTAAGAATAATTTTGGGGAAAAGAAGACTAAGTGCTGTAATATTAAGGACGCAAATGGAAAGCCTATAACAGATAGGAATGAAAAGGTTGAGAGATGGAAAGCTTACATAGAGAGTTTGTATAAGGGAAAGGAGATTGAGAATCATGTAATGGAAAGGGAGGAGGAAATTGATGAGGATGCAAAAGGAGATTTAATATTGAGATCAGAATTTGACAGAGCATTGGAGGACTTAAGTAGGAACAAAGCCCCAGGCATAGATGATATACCGATTGAGTTGCTAGGCTGCATAGGAGATGAAGGTCTGATCATGTTATTTCACTTGGTGTGTAGGATTTATGAGACAGGTGAGGTACCCCTGATTTCAAGAAGAATGTTATTATCCCTATACCAAAGAAAGTGGGAGCTGACAGATGTGAAGATTACCGTACAATCAGCTTGATTACTCATGGTTCAAAAATCCTGTCTAGAATAATTTACAAGAGGATGGAAAGCCAGATAGAAACGGAGTTAGGTGAAGACCAGTTTGGTTTCAGGAGAAATGTAGGAACAAGAGAAGCTGTGCTAAGTCTTAGGCTGATTTTGGAAGGTAGAATAAGGAAAAATAAGAGAACGTTCATGGCATTTGTAGACTAATAAAAGGCTTTTGATAACGTTGATTGGACTATATTGTTTGACAATTTGAAATCTATTGGAATAAAGTACAGGGATAAGAGGGCGATATACAATCTATTCAGAAAGCAGACAACAGTCATTCGAGCTGAAGGACATGAGAGAGAAGCTGGTATTCAGAAAGGTGTAAGGCAAGGCTGCAACTTATCACCCATACTTTTCAATCTTTACATTGAACAAGCAATGAAGGAAATTGGAGAAAAATTTAAAGTGGGAGTGAAGATTCACGGAGAAATAATTTCAACTCTGAGATTTGCTGACGACATCGTCATCTTGGCCGACACGCCTGAGAATTTGAATGAGTTTTTGAATGGTATGGACTCCGTCTTACGGAATGAATACATTATGAAAATTAATAAATGTAAAACAAAAATACTGGAATGCAGCCGAAATAAATTAGAAACCTCTATGGACATCAAATTGGCAGGTGAACAGCTGAAGGAAGTAGGAGAATTCTGTTACTTAGGAAGGAAAATAACCAGTTATGGACGAAGCAAAGAGGATATAAAAAGTAGGTTGACTCAGGCAAGGAAAGCCTTTCTACAAAAAAAAAAAAAAAAAAAAAAGGAATCTGTTGACATCGAATATAGATTTAGGTATTAGGAAGTCATTTTTGAAAGCCTTTGTCTGGAGCGTGGCACTCTATGGAAGTGAAAGTTGGACTATTGGTGCAGCAGAAAAGAGGAGAATTGAAGCATTTGAAATGTGGTGTTACAGGAGAATGATGAAGATCAGATGGGTAGATAGGGTGACAAAAGAAGAGGTATTAAGACGAGTGGGAGAGGAGAGATGTTTCTGGCGACTGCTAATGAAGAGAAGAGATAGGTTAGTAGGACACATACTAAGACACCCAGGAATAGCAAGCTTAGTTATGGAAGGAAGGGTTGAGGACAAGAACTGTAGGGGTAGACCAAGGTTAGAATATGTTAAACAGATTGCTTCGGATGTAGGGTGTGGTAGCTATGTAGAGATGAAACGATTAGCTCAAGACAGGGAGGCATGGAGAGCTGCATGAAACCAGTCAAATGACTGAAGACTCAAACAACAAACATATTTTAACCAAGAGTAAATGACTTGAGCCGAGTCCAGGAAATTGTTCAGTTTCATCAATGTTGGTTGAGAGAAACCAGTTTTTGAGACTAGGGGACGCCACAAGGTTAAGCAGAGGTCGAACGTGAGCCAGAGTGAGAGAAGAGGGGATGTCTCGTGGACGACGCGCGCCATAAAAAGCAGACAGCCAATCAGAAGGAAGATTGATTAAGACGGAACTGATAAATATTAAATATATTATTTTTTTATTATAAAGGAGTGTGACATATCAAATTCATCAGGAAGGAAGGATAAATTTAATTGGCAAGACAGAAGTTGAATTGGATAACTGAGAAAGGAGATATACGTGAATGAGTAAGTTTACAGAGCGGAGTGAAGCTAGGACAGCAGATTTTCGAGGGAAATGTGACTGAAGAGGCTAGCAAACACCAAGAAGCGAGGCTCTTTCTATTCGAACTTCCGAGGAAGTAACATGTAATATAATTCACTCTACAATCTACAAGAGATAAAGACTTGTAAAATTTAAGACTTCAGTATGAAGAGATATAACAGTAATATGGAACGACATGAATAAATAAGTTAATACTACATCTGAGAAGAAATATTGAACAGAACCAACAAGAAAGATACGTCGTGATACTTTATTATATTTTGGAAGCAGTATATTGGAATTACAATTCGAGACTACTCAGAGGAAGAGAAGTTTGAACTATTGAAATACTTTACTGAAGAAACACATCATATCATACAAGATGGATATTGAATTAGGTCGAAGGGAAGAAATTACGCCTAACTATTGTTCAGAAGAGAGGAGAATGTTTTAATTCTTCATCTATGAAGGGAAAGTAAAGCTATACTAACATGGGGGCGTGGTGGCGCAGCGGTCAAGCTGTATGCCTCTCACCAAGGCGGACCAGGTTTGATTCCCGGTCAATGCATGTGAGATTTTCGAAGTGAAATGCCATGTCCTGTGGTTTGGATTTCACGTAAAAAGGAGGTCCCGTGGCTCATGATCGCGAGATACTATAAGCTTCCTTTATAATAACAAGCGAGATCCAGATTCGACCATGATAGCTTGACTATGGAAGCGAGCTGCGCTAACATCTGCAGTTCGCTCAAACAAACGCAACAATCTACTACAATGGAGAGAAATTCACAAGCTGAGGTGATTTCTCATGTTAAGAAGCATCACTGTAATACTACCAACATCAGAGAACATACAGAGATGTGCAGGAAGAAGATGGACCCAAGAAAGCAGCGAGAGGAGTATCGAGGTCATCTGATCGGGAAGACTGAAACGCTGCAGTGGAGCGTGGTCATTGGCGTGGACGAGAGAGGAAGCAGCCTGCCGAGATCCCAGCTGACTACCGGTTTTCTCACCCCGTCCCTTGCTGTGCGCCAAGCCAAGCAGTCTAGACGGAAGCAGTGAGACACGTGCAGTCCAGGTGGTAGACGAGTATCACATTCCCGAAGCTTGTGGAGAGATTCTGCAAATACCAACATCAGCAGGTCTGTTACCAGCGGCACAGTTTTGAAGGTAGACCAGTGATATTTTATATACTTATGTAGTTAGAACTTGTACGCGTTATTCCAGTATTTTGATCAACATCTTATTTTGCTATTCATAGCTCATGTTATTATTTTGTCTAGAATTTTGAAATTTTGGTAGAAATTCTCATACGCCATTTTGGACGTATTTTGAACGTTTATTGATAATATTTTTCACCGTAATTATTTTTCAGTTTATTAAGCTAACGCTTAGATTTTTGCTTGAAGGTAAATCCTTTGCGATCACTAGAGTATTTTTTCGTAAATATTGTAACTTCGGAGAGAAAGGAGTCATGAGCATTAACTATTATTGTAACAGCGGAGAGATAGGAGTCATGAGTATTTGAAAAGCGTAAAAAGTTTGTATACGTAAGGTAGGAGACAGAAAGGTCATGCTGATTCTATATTAAAGCTAATTCGATACAGGAACTAACTATAATGTATAAAACCGTAATTATTGACAGGAGTATTCAATATTTGCATTGAAGGAACTCCATTGTTTGAGAAGATGACATTGTAAAACCCAGAAGTTATTTGGAACATAAGAACAGTATGCGTATTTTGGAGGCATAACTGATTGATGCAAGAGAGAAATGTAAAAAGATTATGGATCAATATTTGTTATGGAAAGGTTTTGTAAGATTAAAGGAAGGATATTAAGTATCAATTGCAATGAAAAGGACGTGAGGTGAAGATATTATTATTTGAATAACAGACGCGAGCAGACTTAAGATCCAGAGAGAAGCTAGGAATTGTAATGGAGATGTATTTAAAGCGGAGAAAGGAAATATGGCATGATTTATGTAAGTGAAAGTGTGAAGAGATACGCGATAACATTTTGTGAGAGATATAATCGGTGAGATATAGCACGGAATTGTATAATCGATAGAAGATTATGTCGAGGAGGAGTAGTGTATTCATGAAAGGTGTTACAGTGGTAATGTCTAGTAGGAATACTGAATATCTTACCTTGTTGAAAGTATTTGATATGGTTTGTAGAAATTTTTGTGAAAGTGCTAAGAGGAAGATATGCGACAGGCATTATTTGGAAGGAAGAGTAATAAAAGTTGCGATAATATGATTGTATATGAAGAGTGTGAGATAAAGAATTATTGTGAGAAAATATTAAGTACAATGTGTTAAGTTGAGTAAAGCCGAAATATGTATTTATGGAGAGTTACGAGTGTGAGTAGTGAGGTTTGAATGCCATGCACACTTATTTTTGTTTTGGGAAGCTTATCTGAAAGTCATGGGTCGCATGTTTGTGATATTATTGATTATTAAATACCGGATTTGTAAATTTTAGTGAATAGTCATGACTTAAGTGTATGTTACAACAGTTCACATTGATAATGGAAATGTAATACAGGATTTGACAGATATATTGTGTGAAATACGAGAGAAAAGAAGTAGAAACGAACTATAAACAGATATTAATATTATTGATACGTGCAAGGGCACGTCCCTACTCTTTCAAACATGTATATACGCTTGGATTGTAACATCTCGACATTTGAAACGACCGCCTGGTGACTTGCTTCCCATTTTGAACACGAGATGGTAGCACCTGTCGGACTTTGAAAGATTTCAAATAGTTCCTGGCTCCCCACTAGGTAGCGTGTGCTCCGCCTTATAAAACTCCTTATATGCATGACATAATTGAAAGACAATTGCATTCCAGCGTCTTAAAACAAATGCCGGTGTATTCATGATACCGCCAAATTATGAACTTATTTATGACATTGTTGTTTTGAGGTGTCACTCCGTGATTGGACAATATTATTTACATGAAGACAGTTCGGATTTGACAAGAAAATTCTCCGCCATTTTGGGAGTCTCGATTAGCATCGTGAAGTAAACCCATCTAGCTGTCTGGTCGTGAAAGGTGTCTCCACTAATGGGGGCGTTTAGCCCCCATTCTCTACAAAATATATGTATTCAAGAGAAAATGTAATTGCCTGTTTTCTTCAGGCTGTGAAATTTCATCGTTCCGCCGTGAAGAGGAAATTTGCACAGTTAATCGCAACTGGATGCGATCGAGTGCGGTCATCTACACGAGGCATGGGCGTGTTAGCCATTTTTTGTGAAGCACTTGTAGTTACGTAAAATTATGTGTTAATTACTTTAGTATTATTGTGTCTCCACTGTGAAGAATTTAAGGTACGTTTTTCTAATTTAATTTATCTAATTATTTTATTTTGGGAGCTCCAAATTTGGCCGTGTACGAATGTTGATCGTCTGTTATTGTCTGGCTTGTAGGCCTAAAATTTCTTTTACCTTGTAATAACGTTTCCTTGTATATATTAAGTTTATTATTATTTTGTACCTTCTGGAGACACATTTATTAGTTTGTTTTACGTTTAAAATTATTATTTATTTTCATGTGGCAAGCTTGGGATTGTCATTTTTTTTTAAATCTATGTAAGATCCGTCCAGTTTTAAAACGACTTGCATTAATAGTTTTTAGATGTAATTGTTTTCCGTCGTTCATTTCCTTCTGCTAATGTTTAAATTTAATCTCATTTATTGTTTGCCGTAATTTCGATCTGGCATGCCGTTTCCTTGTGTTTTTGTCGCCATGTTATGAAGTGATGCATTATGGTCTCTTGGTCAGTCTATAGGCGTCCAGCGGGAAGCACTAACGTGTTCTGTTAACTTAAGATGTTTTTTTATTTTACCTTGTCGGTTCAACCTTGTGTTTTTAGTAATTGTTCCTGTGTTTATCTCCATCATGCAAATTAATAGATTGTTTCCAATTTCAGTTTTATTTAGTTAATTTCACTTTTTCCGTTTCTGCTGAAGGTGCTGTTTATATTTTAACATGGATCTACGCATGCCGGATCGCTATTGCTTTCCATTGCAAATTGTCAAGCCCTTTCTCAGTATGTTATGCATGTAATATTTATTTTAACCTTTGGGCTGTTTTACCTTTTAATTTTAATCTAAGCCTTTTTCTTCTCCTTTGGCCTTGCAAACAAGCATGTTTGGCGGTCTCTTTAATTCATTGTAAAATATTGGTGGCTGATGCATGTTCTTTTTCTGGTGGAGGTGTTCTTTAAATTTTTAATATTAAACCTTTGGTTTATCCATTTTTAAACTTTTGTTGTGACATTATTTCACCGACGGCAGTTCCGTTGGTTTTTGGGGGGTGTTTGTACGATAGCCTGTGTGTGTTGTCCCCTTCTCCATCTTCCTTCCACTCCTTTGGAGATCTTCTGTTGGGACTTGCCTTCTGGAGGTGATTTTGCTGCGGAAGTGACCCGGACCTCTGAATACAGGTAAGTTGGCCCATCCACGCTCCCCGTACACGTCTCATTCTGGTAAGCCAAGCGATGGTGTCTCTCCTCGGTGTCACAATGGTGAAGCAGAGCGTTGGTTATCGAGTTACCGACGTGCTGCTGGCCAGTGCCGTTAATGCACGGTGTCACAATTATTATTATCATCTTTTCATTAATATTTATAGATTTGACGCTATAATTGCGAAAAATATTAACGTTGTATTAAGCAGGGAATATGTATGTAGAATTTGAACGATGAAGTGAGATATATTAAGAAGAATAGTACAGTATTTTATGGAAGTGTAATACTTTTGTTTTGAAATATCATTCAAGGAAAGATATTGAACCCTTATTGATCTACGATAAATAAGTATTCATAATTTATTATTATTATTACTGCAGCCCAGGCAGTACTTGTGGAAGGTGACAAGGATAAAGGCAAGGTAGCGTGTCGCAATGATTGCCACATAAGTTGAGCTTGTAGCTATTCTTGAAGAACGGCCTGGTAAACTTGAGTTCAAGGCCAAATTGTGTAACAACTTGCACCAGAATTGGAATCACAAAGGGATGGTCATGAGTTACTTACAACCGACCTACGATTGAATCACCCAATCAGGAGAGACCACGCCAAGATCACGCGATGGATGGCGTCAGTGGTAAAAGGCGCGCGGAATTGATTATCTAAAGAACCGCCGATCGGAATTATCTCCGCACGAGTGCGATGAGACGTTTGATTTATTTGAAGAAGATTGACACTAGTCCCATCTGTGTGAGATGAAAACTCTGGAATTTTTTTCTAAATCCACCCCACTCTTCCGTACCCTGTCAGTTTCTAATAAATTGTTCGATGTCATTCGTTTTGGAGCTCTGAGGGGCTGACTTCACGCCCGTTTGTGTCACGATTTTAACGCTCTAATATTATTCAAAGTCAATTTATTTGTGAGCTCTGATGAGCTAAATTCACGCTAGTTTGCGTAGCAATTTTAACGCTCTTATTTACTTGAAGTTCAATACTTTGTGAGCTTTGTGAGCTAATTTCACGCCAGCGTGCGTGATGATCTGAAACTTGTAATATTATCTTAAAGACGACTATTTTCAGCTCTTAGGGGCAAGAATTGAAACGTTCTAATTAGCGCTCACCCGAGCGAAGGTCAAGCAAAGCAGAGCAGAGATTACCGAGCGAGATAGCGACTGTGAGTCAGTCAGACTTTAAAACTTGTATTGTCGAGTCAGTGACGATGGACTCGAAGTGTGTATTTCCTGTAAATTTTTAAGTGTATTTTTCATGTGTGTATTGCGCGTGTGTGAGCGATATTTAGGGAAAGTCTTCGTAATTAATCGCATAGGACTATTTGTGGGCGAATTTAGTAACCCACAAGCGATTATAGCCAGGTCAAATTATAATAACATTGAACTTTTCTTTCAAAGAGACTACACCAAGATGTCCAACATGTGGTCAGGAGTTAGGATGATGTCCGACGATTCAACGAAGACGACTATGGAGTGCTAACTTTTCCATAGGGAAATGGGCTGAGATGGATGTCATAATGTTCTGCAAGCTGAGACGGTGATGTACAACAATTGATTATTCAATTATGTAGTTAGATTGGCGGGGGAACCTTTGTAAATAGTTTATTTTTCTTTTCTTGTTTTAGAGTGTTTTTCTTTGCACCGACACTAAATGTTTTTAAATGTACGTTGGCGCGTGGCCAAAGTGTTTGTTGTGTATTATATTTTTCTTGGAGTCATATTTAATGTGCACGGCGCGTGTACGTGATGTTTATCCATGCAAATGCGAAACCCGTTACATTCGATAAGTGGTGCTTTATTAAAGTTCATATTTGTGATAGGAAAGGGAGGTAATGACTGTAAGATGTTTGCTGAACAGGTTATTATTCATATTAGGGTTGCCAAGTGCAACGATTTAAGATGTAATTGTAGAACACCTTAGTTCTAAATTTGATAGATTTTTTTTGAGTCCTTTTCAGGTTAATTAGTCACGGCGTGGAACGGTGGCGCCAGCAAGTGGAGAATATTTATGTCTTTTTATTTCAGGGTCTGTCAAACCCATACGTGTGATTCTGTGTGTGTTATTGTGTCAGGTGTGTGTGTTGATTCTACGTGAAGAGGGGTAGAGGTCCTACCGCCCTCGTATTTTGTTGTTGTTGTATTTTTGATGGAAAGGCAGGGTGCTCTAGGGAGACCGCTGTTCCTTGTCCATAATGCTGATTCTTGGATTTCCTAGTGGAAATGCAGGGATATTTTGTTCTGACACACACACACGTATTATTGTGCTTTGGGGCACGCTTCTTCGAGATTCGATCCCATGCCGTTGGAGGTCGAGGTGATTGTGACACGTGGGTTGACAGATATGCAGATTTCCACAAATCGCCCGTCTCGCCTGGTGACTTATTTTGATAGGCAGTCCTGTTGTTCCGACTGGCCCCTTTAAGCTTTCATGTAGCAAACCTGTTCAATGTGATGGTTATTTTTTTGAACCATAATTAATTGGGGAGTTCGCCATGTGTGTGACGGATTATTGCATATTGTATGGATAGATTATTGTGTTAATAATGTAAATGTTGGCTTTGAGCCTATTGATTTGTTTATGACTCAATTCATGTAATTTAGGATGTCACACCTGTGTGGTGTAGTGGTAGTGTACTTGTAAATTTGACGGCGGTCATATGTGTATTTCTTTTATTGGTCACGTGTTAACTTACTTGTGTTGATTTGTGTGAGAAGTCCTAAATTTTTAGGCAGTAATGTTTGTTTTGCTACGGCAGTTTGATTCCAATTTCACACGGAAATTATTGTGTTGTATATTTTAAGTATAGGAAGTGTCGGTTCAGTTTTAAGTGTTGTATAGTTGTTCCCCGCGTCTGTCTAGCTCCAAGCAATGTGGATTCGTCGTCTGAATGTTTATTCTGGATGATGACGAATCATGCATTCGATTGTACACATCGTGAAGCATGCAGAACGGCACACGCGCATACATTGTCACTTTTGTTGATTTTCTTAGGGACACTTTGTCCGTGTATTTAATCTCTCCAGAGATGTTGGCCTAGTTTTGGCGTATTTTATTATTCAGTGGGAGTAATTTGGGAGTTTGTTTTTTTAATTCTTTTGTATAGTTAGGTGATTTGTTATTAAATTCATTTGTTTTAACCCTGGCTTCACTTTTTCCTGCATGTTGTTTTGTTATATGTTACCCTGCATGTTAATGAAGCGCTTTGACAACAACTTACGATATGGACTGTCACACCCCCCGAAACTGAGTCTCATAAGCTTCTTTGCAAGGGTTCAATATACACGTAATTTTGAGTGTGATGCACAAGAGAGTAGTTTAGTCGCATCTATGCCCAGAGAAGGCAGATATTTTATTTGAATATCATTATTTCATTTTATTTTAACCAATGTTAGGGACATTTTTGTGATGTTCATTTTAGTGAATAAATGGCAAGTGCTTTTTATACACTTGCTACGTTTTTGTAGAGCTGATTCGTATTTCTATACTTAATTACGCGATAACGATACTGCTAGTTAGATGCTGACAGTGAATCGACATGTCTATCTTATCTACCCGAGAGCCGAGTTGCTCATTTGTGCTCAACTTTTGATCTTTTAGCTTTTCTGTATGCAACTAGGTAGTAGTATGGTTAGAGGTTTGTTATGTGTGTTCAGGGTTCCCTAATCATCAGTCCAGTAGGACATGTTCGATTCTTAGCCGGGTATTGACATCCCTACGATCCTTTTTCCATCTGCGCGGATCCGGGACGTTGACTTAGAGGAATTTGGGCGCAGTACCATATCGGGATCCGTCAGTTAATCAAGCTCAATTTGGATAAATTTTAGGGCAGGGTCCCAACTTAACCCTGGACTGGTAAGTAGTGGGCGGGGTCGAGGCCGTATATCGTGTGACATAGCTGATGGAACGTCTCAAATACATCTGTCAACAACAACACGTCTAATTTTAAGTAGTGCATAGCATACTGGCCCATGGTTTCTATGCCAAACGCTCGCCAAACATGACATGCGTGGTCATATTCTTGTTCAGTGATGGTGCTTGAGTTAACTAAGAAAATAATTTTTCTCGCGGGGGCAAAGACGTTTCATAAGGAAAATGGCCTTTACGAACACACAATTTAAATTGTTTTTTATCTATTGTGCCCAATTCGAGGGAGCCCATTGCCCGGATATGATGAGTCGTTTTTCGGGATTACATTTTGGAAGTTTTCTGTTTGAAGAAAAGCGCCAAGGAAGAGTTTGTGAGTCGCCCTGTAGGCGAGGCGTTACGTCATCGGTGCGGTGTGGTTGCGCACGGAACTACGACTAGGTCAGTGCCCGGCGAGCAGCTGTTGAGGCGAGTAGCAGGAAGGCCAGGGCTGGAACATTGAACGGTTTTTGTGTCATGCGAGGCTTGGCATGAATTCGAAGATCTGTCTTGGATCGGCATTCCGCGTGCCAGACATTCAGTCTACGAGGAAACACTTTTTCAGTGTTGGTCACTAAGTGCTTTTATGCAGGTGGACCAGTGGTGGAATGTTCGAAACTGTTGTGGACTCGTTTTGGTCTAACATACAGGTAGCCTATGGCCCAGAACATATTCATAATCCGAATCTAGGGAAATGTATAGCTTCAATCGAAGGATGTTGGAAACATGGCAAGCAATTTTGTTAGCGGACGGTGCCATACCAGCTTGAATGTTAATCAAGTTGTTGTGTCTTCTATTTGTGACACAGACTTATTTGGAAACGGTGCATGACCGAGTGAATTATTTCGAATACAACAGTCTAGATTACGGGAATTTTTGTGGCAAAAGCCATGGTGATCATGAACAACGAACAGGAATTCGTGGTAGCGAACAGTCGTAATAAACTTTGGTATCTTACTGCTATGGATCGAAACGTTAATATGGAGTGTTAGAAGCCTATTTGGTGGTGCAATGGAGGCCGACGTGATGAACGTTATATCGCGATGAGACCCGCAGGTCGCGAGTTTGAGCGTACACGTGTGTACGAGTCAGCTGTCAGGCATGGAGGTGGCCGGCTGCAGACATGGGAATCATCAAGGAAGATCACCATCAGGGAAGTGGAAAACACATTTACTTTGTAGATTTTAGTACATGTGATTTGTAGGCTATAGACTTTTTCACTCAACCATGTTTCAACGTTTTGATGCCAGCATTAATTTTTTGGAATTATGCAGGAGCATAGTGACTGGATCATCTTTATGGATTTCTAGGCGATGGCTGTGTGTGCCACGAGTCGAGCATATCCGCGATACGGCTTATCGTTGGATGATGGCATACCCTGAGGCATCCAGGCTTCGATAGCTAGTTAGTCACTTTTCGTAGATTTTCTCATGTACAGTCTTGTACATATTTTTCTTTCCTTGTTGCATTTTTTGGTCTAATGCAATTTCTTTTTGGGTAGTGATTTGATTAATAATAATTGATGATTCTTGGGAGTGTATCTCCGTAATACTTAATAAGGTTAGATACTTAATCGTTACTTTATGGGTTTGATTTTTCCGCACGATTAGGATTTTCTGATAATTAATAATAATAATAAATGATGTTTGTAATACTTGTTATAATTCTCAATTGAATCATGTTGAATGATCATCGGGATTTTGAAGATATTTTGGGATCGTAAATTTGAAATTTAATTATTTTGACTTGTGAAATATTTAATAATAATAATAAATTTATTGGGAGATAGTGAACCAGTCTGTGGTGTTCACATAATCGAATTTCGGATTAAGTTATAGGCGGACGGTAATGAGGCCATATTTAATAATGCAATTTGGATTTCTCTAAGGAGATATTGTATTTTCGAAAGAAAGTTACGGTGTGAAGCGCTTGTGTCAACTAGGGATTGTCTTGTAAGATTACCATTGGAAGGCAAACTAATTGTTAAGCACAATTAAACGATTTATCTGGCATGGTAGTTGAGTTGATTGGGCAGAGACGCGTGTTCTGATCCCGCAATGATTATTATAATCCATTAATAGAAGCAATAAGGCTCGATGGATTTTGGAAATATGGAAATAATGTTCATGATTAAATAATGTTGTATGTGAAATGAAGTTAATGATTTTGGAGGATGATTCCTCATATTTTATTTAAAAAAGAAGGGTTTTAGCCAGTGAAGCAACCCCAAGCCGTCTACCAGATAACGTCATCAGTGGCATTTCGAATTTCACGTGTTTTTGCTCACACCTTATAGACATTCTATAGAATGTTTTAAAATTGCCAAACAATTAATATATATTTCTTTCTTTGTAACTTTCAACATCATGTGATGAAATATCAAATGTGAAGCCTATTAAATGCTCGGTGAGATGGGGCATATGTGGAAGGCAGACCTCGTGTTCAGATGATCTATGTTAACCGTCATAACTGATCCATAATTCATGTAAATTTAATAATTACACGGTAATAGTGCATTACACCCAAATTTAATATTTGAATAAATGTATTTCTTTAGGAAATTATTTATAATTCAACATGGTTGTTGGAATGTTTAATACATTCCTAGTGATTCACGATTGTGAAGTAACTGGATTATCATTAAATGACATGGAAGAATGATTGTTCATAGCCAATATATTTTTGACGGCGTGTTAAATAATAAAGATAACATTTTAAGATTTTTATCCATGACTTTTCAAATGAGTGGTATTGAAACTAAGAATATTTTGGAAGATAATTTTGGAAATATAATTGCTGTTGTAGCTTATATATTTTTTTTGGATGATGTAAGACTGGACTAATTAATTGTCTGCGCATCATTAATGTGTTCATGGTGTTTCGAACAGCACACGTTCCAGTGATAATTATGAATGAATATCCACAGCCTGCTTCCAGTCTCCGACTGGGTCAGGAATGGAATGAATGAAGCCCCCAGCTAGCGGCGAGGATATGGACTGTGCCGGCTGCCGAGGCCTGACGCACTCCTCTGGGGCAATGATTAAATGAATGACAGATAAAATGAAATGATAGTGGAGAGTGTTGCTGGAATGAGATTTTTGACAGGGAAAACCGGAGTACCCGGAGAAAAACCTGTCTGCCTCTGTTTTGTCCAGCACATATCTCACATGGAGTGACCGGGAATTGAACCACGGACCCAGTGGTGAGAGGCCGGCGTGCTGCCGCCTAAGCCACGGAGGCTCCAGTGATAATTATGGATTTTGCTAAATGTTGGATAGGCATTTGACTAATCACGTCACTTAATTTTTTTTGGTTTCAATTTATTGTTGCCGTTACTCAGACAAGGCATCTTTAGAGCAGGATCCCAGGGGGGAGCGGTAGGATGTTCTTATTTTCAGGAGTGTATTTAGTGATTCCCCTGCGGAAAGAAGTTTGTATTTTGTTTAGGATGGTTGAGTGAATAAATTGTCCTGATGCATTTTATCTTAGACAACTGGTGACATTCATGATTCTTGGAACTTAACTCCTTTCTATCCTTGCTGCAGTGTACATCGGAATAACAGCTAAGCTTTTATTCTAAATTTCAGCGTTGGCTGTTTGCCCATTTTTGTTACCCCGAGATGTTTTTCAGTCTTGTGCTCTGCTGTTATTTAGATGTGCGCTTATGTGGACGTGGAACATTCATCAAACGGGCACATAAAGTAAGGTAGAAGGGTTTTGGCGACAACGTGTGGGGCCCGAGTTTGGCTGCCAACATGTTGAGTTGTTTCAGAGTCTGATGCGGTTCGATTCCGAATTTCGATTCGAAGTCGAGTGGTATTTGGTTCTTGGATTAGCATGGAGATGGGGGTTTTTGCAGGATTCAGGATCAATGAATGCACAGTTCTATAGTTTTGATTTGCATTTGTTGGGTTGTCGTTGGTGATATTTCACAGTAAATTAATAGTAAATGTTAGAATTTAATATGTTATTCGTAACGAAGCCTCAGTTCAAGGTCGGGTCTGCATAATCACTGTACTAATATTATAGATTTAAGCTTCTTCAAGCGTCGACTGACATTGTACCCCAGTGTTCTAATAATCTTTATGAGTGAAATGGAAGCACTTGCTAGGATGATCCAGGAGTTGGGTCAGAAAATGACAGAGAATTCTGCTTCTCTAGAACAGAAATTAGGAACGCAAATGAAAGAGAATTCTGCTTCTCTAGAACATAAAATAGGAACTCAAATGACAGAGAATTCTGCTTCTCTAGAAAATAAAATAACGGAGAATTCTGTTTCTCTTGAAAATAAAATAGACAATAAAATGTAAGGTTTAGAAAATTAGATTGAAAGTCAAATAAAAGAAAATGCGGATTCTTTAAGAAATTTAGAATGTAAAATCACGGAAAACTCAAACTCGTTGAAATCCGAAATGTTAGAAAAGATAGAATTGATAGAAGGCAGGATGTTGAGAAGTGTGCAATCATTCGAGGATAAGCTAGCTGAATCGATAGATGCTAAAATTGAGGACAGGGTAGTCTCATTGGAAACAAAAATCAAGGATAATGCTAGGAGAGCTCAAGAGAATTTCTTACATTTGGAAGCGAGGATCATAGATACCGGGAAGAATTTGAAAGATACTTTGTTTACTAACTACGGCCATATGAAGGATAGCTTGCAGGATAGTCGTCGTCTGATGAAGGAAGAGTTAGATCAACACAAGACCGATACGCAGACGATGATTAGGTCGTTGGAAAATAAGTTAGAAGATAATGTCCGGAAGATGACAGATGACTTAGTTACTTTAGAAATCAGTACGATGAAGGAATGTACATTGAATTCCACACAAGTAGTCCAGAAGGTTACATCTGAATTTCAGGGAATAGTAGTAGAACAATTGAAGGAAGGAGTAGTCTCAGAATTGAAGAATGAGGTGAAAGCAAAAGTGATTAAAGAAATTCTGGAACAGCTTGCGAAAGAAACTCATGCTGAAGTTAAAGAAGTGAGGACAGCTTTTTCGTCAGAGATTAAAATAGTGTCTGGAGACGTTCAATCCATTCGGGATTCGGTGGAAAAATTAAAGAATCAGTTAACTGTTGAAGAGGAAAGTCAGATGAAGAGAATAGAAGAATTGAAGGATAGTATGGAAATAGATGAAGAGGGAAAACAAACTAGGAAGGAAATGGAGGAAGTTAGGCAAACTGTTAACAATTTGGAAAGAAAATTGGAAGAGTATAAATCTAGATCTAAGGAGAAACAGGCAAATATAACTGAAAATACTTTTGAAAATAGAGGTAGATTATCAGAGATAGGTAGGTCAGAAGGAGTCTCTACCATTCATACTTCTACTCCGATCACATTAGTAAAGAGTTATGAAGAGAACCCGAATAATTTTTCCGGAACTGGGAATGTTTCACCTGTTGAATTTCTGAGAGGGGTCCGAGATTAACTGAAGGATACTTAAGTTACTAAAGAAAGGGAGATGAGAGTTATTAGTAGATTTTAGACGGTCCGGCACTCGTCTGGTTTAGAGCCTTTCGTTGCAATTTGAGAACTTATGAAGAGTTTGAACAGGCACTATTACGAAAATTTTGGTCTCCTGAAACTCAGCAGAATATCAGGGCAGAGTTATACGTGAAACGTTATTCTACGTCACAGCCGACTAAATATTCGAATTATTTTCCGAACCAGCTTGCAAAACTTCAGTGTTTAGATCCACCGATGCCAACTTACGAATTGATTCCTGCGTTAATTAGACAATTTCCGTTGGAGGTGCAACGCAGTATTATTGCTGCTAATGTCGAAAACATGGAGGAGTTTGATGAAGTCCTTCAGCGTTTGGATCATTCCAATGCTCAATATTATCAGCAGAGGAATAGAAAACAAGAGAATCAAGCCGCGTATGCTGTCTTGACGGATAGACAATGTCAGACAACACCTGATAGGAATGATAGGAATAGGGAAGAGCAAACGTCGAGGGAGTATCACGATAGAAGAGGTCAATATGATAGACAACCTTACGTTAGAAGAGGAAAGTATGGGAACAATTGGAATTCCTGGAGGAGACAAGGATTTAGTAGGCCATACAATAGAACAGGTTATAATCGACAATATGAGATATCGAACAATGACAGGTTCACGGATCAGCAAAGACAAAATCTGGAGCAAAGAGGAGAAGAAAGTCAACAATATCTGAAGGAATTAGATGATAGAAGAAATCAACCTGGTACTTCTGGTGTTAATAATTAGGCTGGGAAGAATGAAAAAAACGTCGATTTCGGAACGAGAGAACCAGCAGAAATAACTCCAACGCAGTATATTTCCAAAATTATTCAATGGGAAGTCGGAGAAGAACACGAGATAAGGGAGTTAGGACAGAGAACCCGGTTACCTATTCTTATTTGTGAAGTGTATGAGAAACAAGAACACACTCTGATAGATACAGGTGCCATGCTTTGTTTGGTGAGCGAACGTTTGTACAATTTATGGAAATTAACGGAGGATATTGAAGAAATACCCGTAGCTGGAATTAAGATCCAGGGTATTATTCCTAATAAGGTTATCACGTGCAAGATCCAACTGTATTTAAAGATTAAGATTGGAGGATGTTTCTTTGAGCATATTTTCGTGGGAATACGAGATATTGCGCATGACATGATCTTAGGGACGGATTTTATCAAGAGGTACAAGGCTATTCTAGACATGGAATCCGATAGATTAAATTTCATCATGCAGGGGATGTTAATTTCGAAGATGAAGAGAAATACACCGTGGGAGAAGTGAGATGGACCAAGGTTTTTGAGATCATAGAAACATCTGAGGAGGCTAATGAGAGAATTGAGCATGTTCCAGTAATGACGAGTTTGTTAGAAGAATTCCATGATATTTTTGATACAATACCAGGAGAGATTAAAGACTTAGAATATAAGATCCAAGTATGTGATGATAGTCCATATCACGCTAAGTTGTATCCAGTACCAGAAAAGCATAGGACGAAGGTGAAAGAGATTATCCAAAACCTGGAGAAGGATCAGATTATAAAAAAAATGTGTAACGTCTTATGTTAATCCTTTGGCTGTCGTACTGAAAGCTGATGGGAATTTAAGGATTTGCCTTGACGCCAGGTCATTGAATTCAAGACAATTGCCAGAATATGATAGGCCACCTTTGATCAAGGATTTATTAAGGAAATTCAAGGATAAGATGTGGTTCTCGACTGTGGATTTGACATCTTCTTACCATCAGACTCAGCGAAGATTCACAGAAGTTCACAGGATTTCTATTTGAACAGCAGACCTATGTCTTTAGAAAACTTCCGTTTGGAATGAAGACTTCAGGAGCAGTTTTGATACGTGCATTGGATCAGAACCTAAGTCAAGAGGTTAAAGACACAATCATATGCTATGTGGATGATATTTTGGTAGCTTCGGAGACTGAAGATCAGCACATGTTACACTTGCGAAATTTATTTTTGGATCTATGGAAGTCCAATTTCAAAGTAAACTTGAAGAAAAGTCAGTTCTTTAAGAAAGAAATCAGGTTTCTTGGACATATTTTGGATGGTGATGGTTATCGACCCAATGAGGAGAAACTTCAAGCAATTGCAGAATTTCCAAGACCTACATGAGTCAAGCATGTACGACAATTTTTAGGGACTTGCCAGTTCCTTGCAGGACATTGCCATAAGTACACTGATGTGGTAGCACCTTTGCAGAATTTGTTAAGAAAGGACAATAAATGGAAATGGGATGACTTATGTGAAGAATCTTTTAATAAGGCGAAGGAGTTAATGCTCAATAGTGTCAAGTTGGAATGTCCGAACTTTGAGAAAAATTTTATTATCGAGTCGGATGCATCGAATATTGGGATAGGAGCTATCTTACTTCAGGAAGATGTGGATCGCACAAGGCACTATCTATCTTTCATCAGTAGGAAGTTGAAGCCATCAGAACGCAATTATTACACCACGGAGCTTGAAGCTTTGGCGATTGTGTTTGCATTAGAGTCTTGGAAGAAGTTACTTATTGCACATTCCGTAATAGTCAGAACAGATCATCACGCTCTGGAATTTATCCTTAAGACCAATTTTGCCAGTGATAGGATCACGAGATGGGCATTATTTGTGCAGCAGTTCAATGTGACTATTGAACATAGACCAGGAAAAGCTAATTTGGGGGTTGATTTGTTAAGCAGAGTCGTGGAGCCTACACTTCGGATTCTAAAAAAGGAAGGAAGATTGTAGTTTTACGTGACCGTGAATCTTGTATCTTCGGATTCTACCAGTAATGCTTATGCAAGAGGATGAGGACACTTCGAGAAGACTTGAGAGGATACCACAAGCCCAAAAGCGATACCGATTGTTAAGAAACATTTATAGATTTCTTCTTCGAGACATGGATCCGACTGATGTTGAATATCCACTTATGGAAAGAATGACACGAGATTATGTATAATTAAATGGCGTTGTGTATAAATTCATCGACACTGATCATAGTAAGTTACGAATCGTCATACCTCCTAGGTTACAGGAAGCCATCATTTGGTTAGCACATAGAAGTTTGGGACACGCAGGAGTGGATATAACTATAGGCATGATTGCAGAAAAGTTTACTTGGGAACACATGACAAACACCGTCAGAGAAGTCATCAGGACTTGTGATTTATGCCAGCGTAGCAAACACAATTCGCATTCGTTGAGAGAGATACCGAGGCCCATTATTCCATCAAAGCCTCGTGAATTATATGCCACAGGTATTTATGGACCCCTCCCATAGTCAAAAAGAGGCAACCGGTATGTTTTGGTTACGATTGACGTCTTTAGTAAATACACAATGATACATCCTATTCAGAAAGCAAGTTCCAGATACATAATTAAGAGGATAAGGGAATGCGTTATTCCTGAAGCGGGAAAGCCCGAATTTTTGTTATCCAACCATGGTTCGCAGTTTACGTCGTGGGAGTTCAGAAATGCCATGAGGGATTTAGATATCAGGCAGGTGTTATGTTCCATAAGACACCCAGAGTGTAATCCGGCAGAGAGATTGATGTCTGAGATAGCTAAGTTCTGTCGTCTCTACTGCGCGAATGAACATTGGCGATGGATGGATGTGATTCCCATCTCGTTGAAATCAATCAATTCTACAGTGCATGAAAGCACAGGGCAAATTTCATTAGTGTTACATCAGGGAGAAAAACCCATACGACCGTGGGATAGGATCGTCTATATTCCACCAGAGATAGAGCCAAATCAGAGAGGACGTGAAGTCGAAGCTTTGGGAAGATTGCGAGTTCAAGCAGAGAAACGCAACAGAAGAGTTAGAGGAAGGAGATATAGAGAGCCTCTGAGGGAAGGAACTCAAGTGTTAATTAGGAAGCCTACTCCATCTGATGTCAGTAACAAGGTATATTCAAAGTTTGCCAGCTTATATAATGGACCATTCAGAGTGGCGCAGAGTCTAGATAACGGCAGTTATCGTATTTAAGACATTACATCTGGCAACATTGTGGGAGCATTTAGTGCAGCAAATCTGAAGGGATACTTTTCAAGAACCAGATAAGGGTAAAAACGAAAAACAACTGTGAGAAGGAAAATAAAAAAAGGAGATTTTTATTTTTAGCAGGTGTGGGGTGGATGTGCCCAATTCGAGGGAGCCCATTGCCCGGATATGATGAGTCGTTTTTCGGGATTAGATTTTGGAAGTTTTCTGTTAGAAGAAAAGCGCCAAGGAAGAGTTTGTGAGTCGCCTTGTAGGCGAGGCGTTACGTCACCGGTGTGGTGTGGTTGCACACGGAACTACGATTAGGTCAGTGCCCGGCGAGCAGCTGTTGAGGCGAGTAGCAGGAAGGCCAGGGCTGGAACATCGAACGGTTTTTGTGGCATGCGTAGGTTGGCATGAATTCGAAGATCTGTCTTATTCGGCATTCCGCGTGCCAGACATTCAGTCTACGAGGAAACACTTTTTCAGTGTTGGTCACTAAGTGCTTTTATGCAGGTGGACCAGTGGTGGAATGTTCGAAACTGTTGTGGACTCATTTTGGTCTAACATACAGGTAGCCTATGGCCCAGAACATATTCATAATCCGAATCTAGGGAAATTTATAGCTTCAATCGAAGGATGTTGGAAACTTGGCAAGCAATTTTGTTAGCGGACGGTGCCGTACCTGTTTGAATGTTAATCAAGTTGTTGTGTCTTCTATTTGTGACACAGACTTATTTGGAAACGGTGCATGACCGAGTGAATTATTTCAAATACAACAGTCTAGATTACGAGAATTTTTGTGGAAAAAGCCATGGTGATAATGAACAACGAACAGGAATTCGTGGTAGCGAACAGTCGTAATAAACTTTGGTATCTTACTGCTATGGATCGAAACGTTAATATGGAGTGTTAGAAACCTATTTGGTGGTGCAATGGAGGCCGACGTGATGAACGTTATATCACGATGAGACCCGCAGGTCGCGAGTTTGAGCGTACACGTGTGTACGAGTCAGCTGTCAGGCATGGAGGTGGCCGGCTGCAGACATGGGATTCATTAAGGAAGATCACCACCAGGGAAGTCGAAAACGCCTTTACTTTGTATATTTTAGTACATGTGATTAGTAGGCTATAGACTTTTTCACTCAACCATGTTTCAACGTTTTGATGCCAGCATTTATTTTTTGGAATTATGCAGGAGCATAGTGACTGGATCATCTTTATGGATTTCTAGGCGATGTGTGTGTGTGACACGAGTCGAGCATATCCACGATACGGCTTATCGTTGGATGATGGCATACTTTGAGGCATCCAGGCTTCGATAGCTAGTTGGTCACTTTTCGTAGATTTTCTCATGTACAGTCTTGTACATATTTTTCTTTCCTTGTTGCATTTTTTGGTCTAATGCAATTTCTTTTTGGGTAGTGATTTGATTAATAATAATTGATGATTCTTGCGAGTTTATCTCCGTAGTACTTAATGAGGTTAGATACTTAATCGTTACTTTATGAGTTTGATTTTTCCGCACGATTAGGATTTTCTGATAATTAATAATAATAATAAATGATGTTTGTAATACTTGTTATAATTCTCGATTGAATCATGTTGAATGATTATCGGGATTTTGAAGATCTTTTGGGATCGTAAATTTGAAATTTAACTATTTTGACTTGTGAAATATTTAATAATAATAATAATAATAAATTTATTGGGTGATAGTGAACCAGTCTGTGGTGTTCACATAATCTAATTTCGGATTAAGTTATAGGCGGACGGTAATGAGGCCATATTTAATAATGCAATTTGGATTTCTCTAATGAGATATTGTATTTTCGAAAGAAAGTTACGGTGTGAAGCGCTTGTGTCAACTAGGGATTGTCTTGTAAGATTACCATTGGAAGGCAAACTAATTGTTAAGCACAATTAAACGATTTATCTGGCATGGTAGTTGAGTTGATTGGGCAGAGACGCGTGTTCTGATCCCGCAATGATTATTATAATCCATTAATAGAAGCAATAAGGCTCGATGGATTTTGGAAATATGGAAATAATGTTTATGATTAAATAATGTTGTATGTGAAATGAAGTTAATGATTTTGGAGGATGATTCCTCATATTTTATTAAAAAAAGAAGGGTTTTAGCCAGTGAGGCAACCCCAAGCCGTCTACCGGATAACGTCATCAGTGGAATTTCGAATTCCACGTGTTTTTGCTCACACCTTATAGACATTCTATAGAATGTTTTAAAATTGCCAAACAATTAATATATATTTCTTTCTTTGTAACTTTCAACATCATGTGATGAAATATCAAATTTGAAGCCTATTCAATGCTCGGTGAGATGGGGCATTTGTGGAAGGCAGACCTCGTGTTCAGATGATCTTTGTTAACCGTAATAACTGATCCATAATTCATGTAAATTTAATAATTACACGGTAATAGTGCCTTACATCCAAATTTACTATTTGAATAAATTTATTTCTTTAGGAAATTATTTATAAATCAACATGGTTGTTGGAATGTTTAATAAATTCCTAGTGTGGAATTTACGATTGTGAAGTAACTGGATTATCATTAAATGACATGGAAGAATGATTGTTCATAGCCAATAGATTTTTGACGGCGAGTTAAATAATAAAGATAACATTTTAAGATTTTTATCCATGACTTTTCAAATGAGTAGTATTGAAACTAAGAATATTTTGGAAGATAATTTTGGAAATATAATTGCTGTTGTAGCTTATATATATTTTTTTGGATGATGTCAGACTGGACTAATTAATTGTCTGCGCATCATTAAGGTGTTCATGGTGTTTCGAACAACACACGTTCCAGTGATAATTATGAATGAATATCCACAGCCTGCTTCCAGTCTCCGACCGGGTCAGGAATGGAATGAATGAAGCCCCCAGCTAGTGGCGAGGATATGGACTGTGCCGGCTGCCGAGGCCTGACGCACTCCTCTGGGGCAATGATTAAATGAATGACAGATAAAATGAAATGATAGTGGAGAGTGTTGCTGGAATGAGATTTTTGACAGGGAAAACCGGAGTACCCGGAGAAAAACCTGTCTGCCTCTGTTTTGTCCAGCACATATCTGACATGGAGTGACCGGGAATTGAACCACGGACCCAGCGGTGAGAGGCCGGCGTGCTGCCGCCTAAGCCACGGAGGCTCCAGTGATAATTATGGATTTTACTAAATGTTGGATAGGCATTTGACTAATCACGTCACTTAATTTTTTTTGTTTCAATTTATTGTTGCCGTTACTCAGACAAGGCATCTTTAGAGCAGGATCCCAGGGGGGAGCGGTAGGATGTTCTTATTTTCAGGAGTGTATTTAGTGATTCCCCTGCGGAAAGATGTTTGTATTTAGTTTAGGATGGTTGAGTGAATAAGTTGACCTGATGCATTTTATCTTAGACAACTGGTGACATTCATGATTCTTGAAACTTAACTCCTTTCTATCCTTGCTGCAGTGTACATCGGAATAACAGCTAAGCTTTTATTCTAAATTACAGCGTTGGCTGTTTGCCCATTTTTTTTGTTACCCCGAGATGTTTTGAATCTTGTGCTCTGCTGTTATTTAGATGTGCGCTTCTGTGGACGTGGGACATCCGTCAAACGGTCACACCGTAAAGTGGGAACGGGTATTTTTCAACTCATCCACGTTTATGCCTTTCACGAGACTATCCAGCGAACTAGACATAAACTAGAACGAGTCGAGAAAGCGAATGCTCATGCTTCCTCTTCTCCATGAAAGTGAGGTAAAGCTCCCATGGTTTTTAGCCAAAATGGTGAATTTGCTCTTATCTACATGAGAAAATTGTTTAACAATGAAGTGAAGGTCATACCGGGAGAAATTTTGTAAGAAGACAGGGAGGAAGAGAGGTGTAGAGTACTTCAAATTCCATTCGCACCTCTAAAATGCCCTGTCCTGTGGCTGTGGTCTCTAACTTTTTTCTCCGCCTAAAATAGGCTTTTCACATATGTGGCAGGTGGTGGCTTGTTCATATTCTCTTTGCTGTACGTCATTCATCTGTATAGGTACAGGGTTTTACAATTTTTTTCTACTTTGCACGCTAAAGCCGCCATTTGATCGACAAACCACCGCGCAAAATAGGACCTTTGTGACTTACATCCTCACATGGGGTTTATCATAGTGACAGACAACGGAATAGCCTACAGCAAAAGGCTCATGTTTCTGAACTGGATAGGTTGAGCTGTTATGGGGACTTGGTTCACACCCCTGAAGGGGAACAGTGAGGGCCTCAAAATCAGCGTAAACAGTAAATGGTACCATGTCTTGTTTATTAGTGGCTTCAAATTTCAAGACTGCGTCATTCCCTTCGGGCAGCACTAGCTTCACAGCCGGCTGCCCTTCACAGTCTCCCGTATGTCGTTCCAAAAGTTCAGCAGTTGTAAAATATTGAAGGCAGCGGTCACAGGTATGTTTCTTAGGATGATGATTGGACACTTGACTGCCTACCAATCTACTCAAATTCTTTACCCAACAATAATGGTTTTTATCCCCATCAGACTGGAAAAGCAAGTGAATATGATGTTTCATTACCTGTTTGGTGGCATACAAGGGACCCACAATATTGGATCCCTCGATGCCATACACCATGATGAGAAATTTGGGTTATCTTTCTGAAATAAATGAATTTTATCTAAAGGCATTGGGAATGAAACACGCTCCAGATTGAGAGTTTGTTTCATGTGGTTAAACACAGCTTTGTACTTCCCTGGTCTATCGCCATTTCTGTCTTCACAGGGTTGCAAAAAACTAGCCACACTCCACAAAAATCAGTAATGGTCTTTATTGCGTATGTTGATGACTGCTTTTCTCGAAGCGATAAAGCTCGGTATGCGAATATAGCTACTTCCTGCATTCAATGGATTGTATTTACAAATATTGATTTGCAAATACGCAATGCTATTGAGGTCCAAGCTACTCGGTCTGTCTTGCGACTTATCAAATTTTTTGATAAGCGCTTCAATAGCCTTCTCCTGATACCACATTTCTAAATTATCGGCTATCAGTAATTTTTCCATTTTTGTACTAAGGTTGAATTTATGTTTCTCTTGAACATTATTTTTCATCAAGCTAAATTCACATAGCAGTTCAAATTTTATTTTTAATGCCTGATGCAATCTTAAGCCTTGTTGACATTCACTCAAAAAATGGGGAAACATGATTCCACAAAATCTTTAGGGGACACACAGTTTTTCGCATTATAAATTCGCCGGAGGTTACTCGCGTTTTGAAACATTTGGCCAATGGCTCCACACTAACACATCACTCCCTGATATAGACATGATTACAAAATGGAATAATAAACGTGCAAACCTTACCTGAGAATAGGTTAATCCAAAACCAGCAATTCCACACGGACAGACTTGTTGTTGTTGTTAATCACTGAATGACACACAATCACTCACACACGCACACAATGGTCGTGGCAATTGATGTTGATCCTATACAATTGGCCCCAGCAGTAGACGATCACCAACAAGGTTTCTTTTTATTTCCATCAATTTATCTGAAAAGCAAACCAATACAATCCGTTATTAGTCATGGTTATATACAGTAAACATAAGCATTCATTCATTCATTCATTCATTCATTCATTCATTCATTCATTCTTTCATTGATTCGTTCAAAGCAGTTGCTAAAAAAGAAAAGCTTTAAAGTGTGTAACAGGGCTAATCATGTGTGCACACATAGATAAGACACTCTCGCAAAAAATAACAAGGTAATTTACAAATATATATATATATATATATATATATATATATATATTTATATTCATAGCTCACACTTTTTTAAAAAATATCGCAAGCGTGACGGTAGTTAAAACCTGTTCACTCGATACACGTCTTAATTCTGGAACAATAATAAATACACGTCATAAGTTTATAAATTTCCATGAAATAAATGGCATACATTTAACAACAACAACAACAATAAAAGTAATCAATAAGCATGTCCTCACCGTGTAATGAATTATAATTCTTTGAGCAAATGTGCCACTGTCACTGTTGCTGCTGCTTTTTTTGTATAATTTCACTCTTTCTCTCTCTGTCTGCTTTCCCAGACTTGGAGTGTTTTTTGAATTTTCTTGCTTTTTTCAAAATCTGCAACAAACAAAATCCAAAAATACAATCAGTCACTAACTTTCCACGCATACACAATATAACAATAAAACCAATCATGATATAATTAACAATAATGAACCTACCTTGTTACAAGTACAGCCACGGTTCACGTAATTTTTTACTAAGAGCGCAATGCACTTGCATCCGTCGTCTTCAAAGGTGATCACAAGAATAGTGACTATCTCTTACTCTCAGTACGTACATGTCTTTTCAACAAATTGCAATGTTAACACATTACTTCTTTTTCCTACGTGTAGGATGTCGTGAAACGCTCTAGTCAAAATGATTCTCACAACCATTGCAAACCCTGCGTGTGTGGGAAAGCAATGCTCAGCTTCTCGACAGAGCTGTTTGTCCTTGAACAAAAGATCGGGTTACTTGTCTGTGTTAGATAACCTGTGTGCGAGCTACAGGCTCTTATCTCTTTTGTTGCGGTCCACGCAAATGATAAGAGCACATGCCTGCCTGCCTGCCTGCCTGACAGGAGTGGACCGTCTGAAGCTTCCAATTCTCTTTTCACAAAGCGTGTCTATGTGTGTGAGCATATGCCAATTCTTAGCAACATCACAGCGCCTGACACGGCAACACAACGTTACTTCAAATCTGGTTTCATTACTTTTTTCCTGTTTTTCCTCAAAATATCTGGAAACATAACGGAAACGCCCTTTTTAGACCGAAAAAACATGGTTTGAGCTTTTCAACACCAACATTCCCGTAAAAAGGACGACGAGACGAAAACACCATCATGGGCATCATAGCCATAAATTAACCCGTTCTCCAAATATCTCGAAAAATAACAAAAACGCATTTTCGACCAAAAAACCATGTTTCCAGCTTTTCACCTTTTCAACACCTACATCCCCGTAAAGAGCACTACGAGATGAAAACACCAAAATGTCCATCATAGAATTCACTTGATTCGTTTTCCAAATATCTCTAAAAATAACAAAAACACACTTTCGATCAAAAAAACATGTGTTCAGCTTTTCACCTTTTCAATGAGACGAAAACACCAAAATGTCCATCATAGAAATCACTTGATTCGTAATGAGGATGAAGAGACGAAAAAAATACCATGACACATGTCATGGTCACTATTTCCGTTTTCACAATATTAGGGAAAATAACAACAACCCATTTTTAGATCAAAAAACCATGTTCCCAGCTTTTCACATTTTCAATACCTACATCCCCGTAAAGAGGACGACCAGATGAAAACACCAAGATGGCCGTCATAGAAATCACTTGATTCGTTTTCCAAATATCTTCAAAAATAACAAAAACTCATTTTCGATCCAAAAACATGTTTGCAGCTTTTCACCTTTTCAATACCTACATCCCCATAAAGGGGACCACGAGACGATAAAGATGACATGACACACGTAATTATCACTTTTTCAGTTTTCCCAATATTAGGGAAAATAACAAAAACCCACTTTTTGATCAAAAAACCATGTTTCCAGTTTTTCACCTTTTCAATACGAACATCCCCGTAAAGAGGACGACCAGATGAAAACACCAAGATGGCCGTCATAGAAATCACTTGATTCGTTTTCCAAATATCTTCAAAAATAACAAAAACACATTTTCGATCAAAATACATGTTTCCAGCTTTTCACCTTTTCAATACCTACATCCCCATAAAGGGGACCATGAGACGAATAAATAACATCACACACGTAATTATCACTTTTTCAGTTTTCCCTATATTAGGTAAAATGTGAAAAATGCATTTTGATACCCAAAACCATATTTTCACCTTTTCAATATCTACATCCCCGTAAAGAGCACAACGAGACAAAAAACGAATCTACGTACGCCCTCCTACCATCACTCCTTACTTCACAAGGCCGCCAGGGGCTCACAACTTCCTAAGTGAGGCAGAACGCGTATTCTAGCACTACTAACTAAACAGTGGATACAGTAACATAATCTCTATCCAATGTGGTACAAAGAAACACAATATTGTAGGAAGCCTACAATACATTGCACATTATGCTACGCACCATAATTCCATAACGTACGTTTAACGTCCAGTCTTATCTTTACAGCGCCGGTACGTACACTTACGAGCAACGGTCACGTCACAGCAGATGTTCAAAGCGACCACCTTGCATTTCCAAACACTTCGCCACTCGTTGGAGCATACTTTGTCGGACCCTATGCAACACACCTCCATCCACCATTGCCGATGCAGCATGCACGCGAGCTATTAAGTCCTGCACATCCATGGGTGAAGTACTATAAACTTGACCCTCTAAGTGTCCCCACAAATAAAAATCTAGTGGACTAAGGTCCGGGGAACGTGGAGGCCAGAACATTGGACCTCCACGACCAATCCATTTCCCTGGAAACGCTTCATTTAAATAGTTACGCACAGTCATTCCAAAGTGTGGCGGTGCCCCATCATGCTGAAACCATAGCTGTCGCCGAACGCCAAGTGGAACGTTTTCTAAGGCGTCAGGCAAAGTATTGCCAAGAAACGTACGATAGAGGGGACATTCAACTTGTACGGCAATAGGTAAGGGCCTAAAAGCACTCCTCCCACGATTCCAGCCCACAGGTTTATGCCAAAGCGTGACTGAAAGCCACGTTTACTAGTGACATGTGAGTTGTGTTCCGACCAATAATGGATGTTGTGATGGTTGAGAATACCTTCCCGAGTGAAGCTAAATTCGTCACTCCATATCACATTCTTGAAAAAATATTTGTTATCTTCAACTTGTTGCAAAAGCCATTCACAGAACTGTACTCGTTGAATGCGGTCTTCTGGCTGCTGGTGTTTGAGTTAACGTCTTATGATATGGATGCAGTTCTTCGTCGTGCAACACGTCCACAACCAGTGTTTGAGATACCTGGAACTGCTTTGCAATATCACGGGTACTTCGCCGAGGTGATTGGTGAACGGTTTCAAGAATTGCGTCCTCTGTTTGTGGCGTACGTCGAATCTTTGGACGACCACTGTCCACTACTTGTGGGCGAAGATTACCGGATTCCCGCAGGCGTTGCTCAAGGCGACGAAAAACGTTTTTATCGGGATGGCGTCTTTGGGGGTACCGTGCTGCATACTCACGAGCAGCAGCAGAAGCTTGGTTATTGGATGCACCCAGCACTAAGAGCATATCGACGTATTCACCGTTTGTGAACTCCATCATGAAGCCACCCTACATGCACTTGACATCACCTGTTATGGTTGTGCACTGTGTGGTTAGTCGACTCATGCATGTCGTTTAATGGATCACACTGTCATGTGACAAAATGATGTCATGCTTACAAACGCAGTTAAACGACGGGAACTAGGAAACTGACGTCACACACACAAAAAGAAAAAAAAATACCTGACTTAGATTCGAACCGTAGCTCCATGGTAGATGTGGGTTTTATAACCCAGCAGTCTACTCAGTGAGGTACGATGGCTGGCACGGTTGGGCGAGATGATGCACATTTCTAAGTACATTCCAATGCGCTGCAGGATGTGACAGTGTAGCCAGCTTCTCGTTTTCATACTAGTGTTTTCAAACAGCACCCGATCCGATTTTGCTATTGAAACTTTTGTCTTGCAATTGGATGAAGATTCGCAAGCCGACAGCCAAGTGCGGCGTTTTACGTTCACCCTGTATGTGTTCGCATTCACATAATAGAAATGCGCGAATTTTTTCTCATTATTGTCCGGCTTTGGAATAGTTTTATCTTTATTTTTATGTCTGGCTACAATTTGATCTATTTTGCAAGGCGGGAAATTGCTTTCCCTTGCTATTTGCTTGATTATTCTTATTTCCTTATTCAAAATGCTTTTTGACATGGGTACGTTTAAAGCCCTGTGCACCATTGAATTGAACCCCGTTAATTTATGCGTACTGGGGAGATTGGACTGATTGTCGATTGCATGCGTGGTTTGTGTGGCTATATGGAATATGTAAGCTCATTATTTTTATGTTCGATGGTTATGTCGAGATAGTTTATTTTCCGATCGGTTTCTGATTCCTTAGTGAATTTGATGGAGTGGTGTAGGCCATTAATGGTTTGGAGAATTGTTTCTTCGCTTGTTAAGTCGGTGTCGTAGATGCAAATTACATCATCCACGTATCCTTTCCACATTACTATTCCCTTAGTTGAGGCCTTTTCTATGAACGCATTGTCCAGTGCATTAATGAAGATGTCGGCGATTAGCCCGCTTAATGGTGACCCCATCGCTAGGCCCTCTGATTGTGTGTACATTTTATTGTCGAATTGAAACACGTTTTGGCTGAGTACGACCCTCAGTAATCTCACAAACTCTTCAGTTTCGTTTGCCGAGTTGTTGGATTTTAAATTGTTTTCTTTAGTGTTGATTGCTTCATCAATTGGAATATCTGTGTACATGTTAGTTATATCGAAGGATACTAGCCGCTAGCTTGGTTTCATTTGTAGCATGTTCAATGCAGCTCCTAATTCCGCTGTGTTCTTTACAGATTTTTTTTGTCATTGGAAGGACGGTGTTTGAAGATTTTTAGTAACTCTTCGCTGATATTGTAATTTGGCGCATTCGTACAGTTGACTATTGGTCTCATTGGGCACTTCTTTTTTGTGTATTTTTGGTCGTCCCCTCAGTGACGGTATTTTCGGGTTCATGTTTATTAATTTTGATTATTCAGCTTTTTCAATATGTATTCTGTTTCTTTTAACGCATTTTTTATTTCTTTTTGGAATTTGTTGGTGGGGTCTTTTCCTATTTCCTTGATTTCATTGTTGTTCAGGAATTTGACTGTATTATCGAAGTATTCTGTTTAGTTCAGAACAACTGTGGTGTTCCCTTTATCTGCTTTCGTGACGACTAAGTCTGGTTCCTTTATTTTTTGTTTCAATGACTTCGTTGCTTGTTGCTCTGAATGTTGTTGCTTTCGCCCTCTCGTTTGAGGATTTTTTGGCTTCGTTGGTGGCCAAATTTTTGGTTCATTCCCTACCTTCTGCGGGAAGCTTGCAACTGGCTATCTCAATATTTTCGATTAACTGTCTTAAATTGTGGTTCTTGTGTGCGTCTGTGCAGTTGTATTTCAATCCTTTGTCTAACATATTCATTTCTCCTTTAGAAAAGGTTACAGTTACGTTCGTTCTGTTGTTTACTCTGTTGTGGAAATTGAATTCATTGTTATTCGTGTGTTGCTCATTAGGTTGATTGTTTTGTGTTTATCCTAGTTTTCTTTGTTTAATTTCTACCGATTCGTGCTTCCTCGTTCATCACGAAGTGAAAGGCAGAGCTCTTGATATAAAGGAAGCAATCGAGAGTCTCCTAGCAAGAAGAAGCAACCCCAATAATTTAAATGAACACACTTTCATGGAGAGCTCATCCCTCTTCACTCTACTAAAAAACACACCCAGTCGGAAACAAGACACAACATGGAGATACAGCCAAGCAAGATAAAAAAAGGGGGGAAAATAGGAGGATAATAATAGGAAGATGTTATTTGGATCAGGATGTACGGAGTACCTTTCCTTCAATAAACCTAGGCCGGCATTCGCGGCAGTATTAAGAGTGCCGGGACATTCTCAGAGACCGGCAGCGCTTATATGGCTACTAGTTTATGCGTGGCGAGTGTTGATTCCACGGTCGTTAATAGTGATTATGATGATGATAATTGTGGTTTTAAAGGGCCTAACATCGAGGCGTTAATAGTTGAATTCCGTCCTGAATACAGTTACATACCCCTCCATGTCTAGACTTGGCAACTTACTACAGGTACACCTGCACTCTGTACACACAGCCCTTATGAATGCGGGGAGGGGGAAGTAGTCCAGCGAGATAGCAGACCAGTCTGTCGCGTGTTACTAGTGTCCAAGTGAACTGCTCGCTGCCGGACTGCACAAGACCGCTAACAAGATAAGTAGCCTTTACAATACAATCAGAATTGACCATTCATAACAACCAAATAGTCACTCCAAACAGGCAAATTCCGGAGTTCTATCACCACTTCCAACATCTCACCAAAACATCATATAGACTACAACTAAGAAATACCGATGAGTTGCATTACCAATACAGCAACTAAAAGAGTGTACATATGTAAATATTTTCACCCGTATTATCAGACATAGATTTTATAGTCTAAGTGTAATGGATCTGATGATGATCGTTTGACGATCGAAAATGGTCACCAAAGTGTGTTTATTAATCTCATGAAAAGTTTTTCCAGGATAAGGGTATAACCCAACTTATTTGAGTACATTCGTGTTGACCGACTGAAAAGCACCAAACTTTTGTTTACTAAGGCAACACTGAAAATGGCTTCAAACCCCATAATGTTCACGGCTAGTCAGGGAAATCGTGAAGCCAAGAGATTCAAATAACTCTGGCTTAAACTCATGAACTTAGAGAAGTCAATTTGGTTCAACAAAAAATGTATAGAACTGAATCTCACCCCTAAATAAGTAACAATTAAAACCGTACCGAAAACACCAGCGTCGATCATCTCGACTAAACAAGCCAAGGCGCTTTGGATAAGATACGAATTCAGATTCGCATACATAAGAAAGGAAACAAGAAGTTCCGTGACGAACTAAAGAGCCTACTTTTCATGCCAATGATTATTCTACAGTATATGAACCTATCTAGAATAATGACGAAATTAAGTTGCTAATATCAAAATTTCTAAGTAGTTCGAAATACTGTATAACTTGCATAATGTTGCCTAATAGAGCACTACAGTTCGCAGACCCGATGACTGAATATATTCTTAGTTCCATCTCTTAAGGTACAGAATACAAAATTTGGTTGAAGTCCAATGAATAGCATGGACGTTACATGCAGTTAAATATTGGATCTAACAGCGCACGTAAAATCATGTTGGCAACAATGTTATGCATGTATTGGTCAGAAATAATCTGAAATAATATGATCTATTGTTGTGCCAATTTTGAATGAAATCCATTAGATAGTATAGAAGTTACATGCATTTTAAAATTTGACCCATCAGCAGGCTTAGAATCATGTTGGCAGCACTGACGTATATTAGTTACTCCAAATTAATATAGAATGTCAGGTATTATACGTGTGCATTGTTTAAAGCTGTCGGCTTGCATACTTTCTGATATATTGGTATTTGGATAAAATAAATTAGGAGCATTTATTAACAGTTGGCAGCCCTGGTGGGTCTCAAGAATACGCTCAGTCATATCTGATTATGTACACATACAACATACGAAATTTGGTTGAATTCCAATTGATAGTGTAGAAGTTATATGCATTAAAAATTGGACCAATCAGCAGGCTTATAATCAATTTGGCAACACTGCCATGTATGGCCTCCTGGAAATTAAACTGCAATATTATTATCTATACGTGTGAAAATTTTGAGATAGCTCCCATTCATACCTTCCAAGATATCCAACATTGAGCTCAAATTTCAATTGCGATTTTTTAGCAGTTGGTAGCACAGACATCATTTTCAAATATGGCCGTGAGATATTCGGTTGTAGACATTTATTACTACCAAATTTTGTTTCGATTGCTCCAGCGGTTTAGGAGTTGATAGGGGGGGGGACACACACACAGCCAGACAGACAGACAGAAGGACAGACAGACAGACATTTGCCCGATCTCATAAGTCTACTTTTTCCTCATTTTTGCAAAATGTGAAAAGTAGGCTAAAAATCAACCAAAGATTACACGACATGGAATTGCAACTAAGTAATTTCTGGAATGCATCCCTATGGAAAAGCTTCACTGAGCACCTACATGACACTGTCTAAATAAGAGCAACGAGGAAGTACGAATCGGTAGAAATTAAACTAAGAAAACTAGGAGAAACTCGAAACAATCAACCTAATGAACAACACATGAATAACAATGAATTCAGTTTCCACAGCAGAGTAAACAACAGAACGAACGTGACGTTTTCTAAAGAAGAAATGAATATGTTAGACAAAGGATTGAAAACAACTGCACACACGAACCACGATATAAAAAGTTAATCACAGATATTGGGATAGCCAAGCACAAGCTTCCCGCGGATGATAGGGAATTAACAAAAAATCTGGCCCCAACGAAGCCCAAAAATTATCAAGCGAGAGGGCGAAAGCAACAACACTCAGGGCAACAAGAAACTCAAACAAATAAAGTCATTGAAACAGAAAATAAAAGAACATGACTTAGTCGTCACGGAGGCAGATAAGGAGAACACCACAGTAATTCTGAACAAAACAGAATACATCGATAACTCAGTCGAATTCCCGAACTAGAATGAAAACAAGGAAATAGGAAAAGACCCCAGCAACAAATTCCAAAAACAAATAAAAAGTGCGTAAAAGAAACAGAATACGTATTGACAAAAGCCGAAAATCAAAATGAATAAACATGAACCCGAAAATACCATCATTGAGGGGACAGCCAAAAATACACAAAAAGGAGTGCCCAATGAGACCAATAGTCAACTGTACGAATGCGCCAAATTACAAAATCAGCAAAGAGTTACTAAAATTTTAAAATACCGTCTTTTCAATGACAAAAACAATTCTTTAAAGAACAAAACGGAATTGGTAACTGCATTGAACATGCTAGAAATGAAACCCAGCTTGAGGCTAGTATTCTTCGATATAACTAACGTGTACACCAATATTCCAATTAATGAAGCAATCGACACTATCGAAAACAATTTAAAATCCAACAACGCGGCAAACGAAACTGAAGAGGTTGTGAGATTACTGGGGGTCGTACTCAGCCAAAACGTGTTTCAATTCGACAGTAAAATGTACACACAAACAGAGGGTCTAGCGATGGGGTCACTAATAAGCGGGCTAATCTCGACATCTTAATTAATACCCTGGAAAATGCGTTCTTAGAAAAGACCTCAACTAAGGGAATAGTAACGTGGAAAAGATACGTGGATGATATAATTTGCATCTACGACACCGAATTAACAATCGAAGAAACAATTCTCCAATCCATTAATAGTCTACACCACTCAATCAAATTCACTAAGGAAACAGAAACCGATCGGAAAATAAACTATCTCGACATAACCATCAAACGTAAAAATAATGAGCTTTCATATTCCATATAGCCACACACACCACGCATGCAATCGACAATCAGTCCAATCACCCCAGTGCGCATAAATTAGCGGGGTTCAATTCAATGGTGCACAGGGCTTTAAACATACCATGTCAAAAGGCAATTAGAATAAGGAAATAAAAATAATCAAGCAAATAGCAAGGGAAAGCAATTTCCCGCCTAGCAAAATAGATCAAATTGTAGCCAGATATAAAAATAAAGATAAAACGATTCCAAAGCCGGACAATAATGAGAAAAAATTCGCGCGTTTCAATTATGTGAATGCAAACACATATAAAATCACTTATCTGTTGAAAAAGCAAGGCATAAATTAGCATTCACAACGAATAACACAGCCGGTAAGCATCTACACAATAGTAATCTAAATAAACAATACCCGTATTCAAAGTCAGGGGTATATTCTATTACGTGCCAAGGCACAGATTGTCAAGCTAATTACATCGGACAGAGTGGAAGAAGAGTTGATACACGTTATCATGAACATAGAAATGCCATAAAATACGGGACACACTCAGCCGTATGCGAACACATGTGCGCTCTTGACATAAAGGAAGCAATCGAGATACACCAAGCCAAAAGAAACAACCCCAATAATTTAAATGAACACATTTTCATGGAGAGCTCTTCCCTCTTCACTCTACTAAAAAATCCCTGTAGGAAACAAGACAAAACATAGCGATACAGCCAAGCTAGATAAAGAGGTGGGGGAAAATAAGGGGATCATAATAGGAACATGTTATTTAGATCAGGATGTACGATGTACCTTTTCTTCAATAAACCTAGGCCGGTATTCTCGGCAGTATTAAAGGTGCCGGGACATTCTCAGAGACCGACAGCGTTTATATGGCTACTAGTTTAAGCGTGGCGAGAATTGATTCCACGGTCTTTAATAGTTGAAGACCGTCCTGAATACAGTAACATACACCATCATGTCTAGATTTGGCAACTCACTACAGGTACACCTGCACTTGGTACACACATCACTTAGGAATACGGGTAGGGGGAAGTAGCCCAGCGAGATAGCTGACCAGTCAGTCGCGTGTTAATAGTGTCCAAGTGAACTACTCACTGCCGGACTGCATAAGACCCCCAACAAGATAAGTAGCTTGTATAATACAGTACAATCAGAATTGGCCATTCATAACAACCTCATAGTCACTCCAAACAGGCAAATTCCGGAGTTCTATCACCACTTCCAGCATCTCACCAAAACATCATATAGACTACAACTGAGAAATACCGACGAGTTGCGTTACCAATACAGCAACTAAATAAGTGTACATATTGTAAATATTTTCTCCCGTATTTTCAGACATAGATTCTATAGCCTACGTGTAATGGTCTGATGATGATCGCTTGACGATCGAAACTGGTCATCCAAGTGTATTTATTAATCTCATGTATTTTTTTCAGGATTAGGGTATAACCCAACTTATTTGGGTACATTCGTGTTGACCAACTGAAACGCACCAAACTTTTGTTTCCTTCAATAATTTGGAATTGTGTTTATTCCTCTGGCATGTCACATTATCTTATTGTGTTTCTAACTGTGTTCCGCAAATGCTCCCACAAAGATCTCTCTTGTATGAGGTGCATGTTTTTTGTCAACTACGGCATGTCCCGAAATTTGGTGAGCTAAGCATATAGTATGCGTCTGTAAATTCGGTGGCACAGCTAACCTCAATTTTGTATGATCAGCATCATTACATTTGTAGATTATTCCATTAACCAAATCGTAATCCCTGGATATCTTCTCCGTATCAGCATAATCCCTGTCAGCTGGGTCCATGTCTCTATGCAAGAATCTATAAATTTCCTCAATTGTCTATTTCGTCTCTGGGATAGAGGCACCTGTTCCAACTTCCTCGAAGTGTCTTCATCCTCCTGCACCAAGTTAACTTACATTGTCTGGAAAGTCGGCTCAACAGCTCGACTTAACATGTCCGCTCCCACATTAGCCTTTCCTGGTTTATGCTCTATAGTGAGGTTAAATTGCTTAGCAAAGAGAACCCCATCTTGTTATCCTCTCGCTGGCAAAATTCGTTTTTAAAATAAACTCCAATTATGATGGTCTGTTCTAATGATAACAGAATGTCCAATAACATCTTCTTTCAAGTCTCCAAAGCATGGATAATAGCTAAAGCCTCAAACTCCGTTGTATAGAAGTTTCTCTCTGATGGCCTCAATTTCTACTGATGAAAGCTAGGTAATGTCCGGAATGATCGTCATCTTCCTGCTGTAGAATGGCTCCTATTCTTACTGTTGATGCGTCAGACTCAATTATGAAGTTTTTCCTGAAATCGGGGTACTCCAATTTTACATTATTTACCAGTAATTCCTTTGCTTTTCTGAAAGAGTGTTCGTGATGTTCATTCCATTTCCATTTGTTTCCTTTCTTTAGTAGTTCCTGCAAAGGTGCCACTTTATCAGTGTATCTGTAACAGTGTCCTGCAAATACTGACAAGTTCCCAGAAAACTACGGACATGTTTAATCCTCGTGGGTCTCGTAAAATTAGCGATAGCCTGAATTTTCGCTTCATTGGGACGGTAACCTTGCCCATCTAAAGTGTGTCATAAGAATTTTATCTCCTTCTGGAAAAACTGACATTTCTTCAGATTAACTTTAAAGTTAGACTTCCTCAAGTCCCGAAAAAGAGATTCTGTAGGTATAACAGATGCTGTTCCTTGCCTTCAGATGCAACCAAAATATCGTCGATATAACAGATGACGGATTCTTTAACATCTTGACTAAGATTATGGTCCAAAGCTCTTATCAATACAGATCCCGATGTTTTCATTCCAAACGGTAATCTCTTGAATATATAGGTCTGTTGTTCAAACATTTATCCTGTGTACTTTTTTGAATCTTGGCTCAATTTCACATGGTGGTATGACGAAGTGAGGTCGATGATCGAGAACCATTCCTTTCCCTTGAATTTCCTTGGCAGCTCCCTAATATCTGGCGGTTGGTCATACTGTGGTAAAATCTTGGGTCTTGGGTCTAAATAAATCTTCAAGCTACCATCATGTTTTAGAACTACAACTAATGGGAATACGTAGGAGGTAGTATATTTCTCAATAATGTTATTCTTCTCCAGATCCGTAATAATGGTCTTGACTTGGTTTCGATATTTCTCGGCAATAGGATACAATTTGCTATAGTATGGGGTCTCATCCGTAACTTGAATCTTGTACTCAAAATCTTTGATTTCCCCAGGCTTCGTATCGAAAATATCAATTTACTCATCAAAAATTATCTATAGCTCAGGTATTTGGCCTGATTTATTCATCTTATCTTCTGATGGGTCAATGCTCTAGAACACTTGCGACCAACTAATATCTCCCACGGTGAAATTTTCTTCATCTCCCTCAAAGGATATATCCTTGGTTTGATGGAATCTAATGGTTTCGGATTGCATATCAATAATTGCTCGATATTTCGTTATGAATTCGTTTCCCAGGATCATGCCATGTGCAATATCACGCATCAAAACAAAAATACGTTCCAAAGAACATCCACCAATTTTTACTGTCTATTGGACTTTGCAAGTAGTAACCTTATTCGGAATTATTCCTTGTATCTTTATGCTAGATACTGGAATTTCCTCAAGAATTTCGCTGAGTTTCCATAATGCATAAAGTTTTTCACTCACCAAGCAAAGCATTGCTCTTGTATCGATTAAAGTGTGGAATTGCTTTCTAAAATCTTCGCAAATGATTATGGGTAATATAGATTTGAGCTCCATCTCCTTTCTTTCACCATTAATCTGAATTAGGTCATTGTCCTCAACTTGCCATTGAATGATCTTGGAAACATAGCTATACAGTGATTGCGTTGATTCTGATTGGAAATCGGCGTTTTTTTTTTCAATTTAAGCCCAGTTGACTTCTGTAAAGCTGACGTACTCGGTTAATTTCTCAAGTCTTCTAAATACTGTTTACTTTGTTTGAGATTAGTTTTAGCTTGTTGCTGGAAATCATTCTTTCCTCTTCTATACTCCTCATTTCCTCTCCTTTCTTGTTGTTGGACATTATAAGGATTTGAAACCAGGTCTCCTCCATGTATTCCACCTGTTCTCATACCTTCGGGGTCTAATATACAGTCTATTTTGGTAAGGTGCGTTCTTATATTTGTTCCAATCCCTTCCATCTTGACCTTCCCCTTGCTGTTTCCATGCGGGTATCGTTTGACATTGTCTATCCGCCATGACTGCATATACTGCTTGATTATCTGGCTTTCCACCTCTTTCATGATAAAATTGGGCGTTCGAATGATCGAGTCTTTCTAGTATCTCGTCAAATTCCTCTATATTTCCGATATTTGCAGCAATCAACGTACTCTGAATCTATAATGGAATTTGTCTAATCAATGCTGATATTAACTCATAATCAGTCATAGGTGGTTCTAAGAATTGCAGGTTCGCTAGTTGACTGGCAAAATACGCTGAATACTTAGTTGGCTGTGATGTAGAGTACCTCTTTGAATAAAGTTCTGCTCTAACCTGTTGTTGAGTCTCCGGCGACCAAAATTGTCTTAGTAATGCTTGTGCAAATTCCTCATATGTATGAAAACTGGAACAAAAGGCCATTAACCAAACTAACGCCAGCCCATCGAGAAAACGACAAATCACCCTGATTTCCCTTTCTTTCGAAATCTTGGCATCTCTGAGATAATCTTTGACTTCTCTCAAAAATTCCGCAGGTGTGACAGTTGCTGAACCTGTAAATATATTCGGGTTGTCTTCCACGTTTTTATAGACAGTGATAGGTGAGGAGTTAATCATATTTATCATGTCTTCAGTTTTCCCCGTAAACTTTCCCTTTTCTTGGTTAATGGGTTGTTTTCCAACATCTTTCAAATTCTTTTCCTCAAGTCGAGATTGGCATTCATTATATCTAGGCTCTAAATCTCCCACAGATTTCTCGAGTTCTGCGTTGTCTGTTTTCATTAAATCTTTAATGTCAACTATTGCTTCTTTGGTAACTGTATTGCTATCCTGCTCCTTAATTTCTTTTGTATCTCAAATATTCTCTTGATATCCAGAAATAATTTTTCAATTATGTTTTCATGGTACTTTATGGTATTGTTCATATTTGAAACGTCCCTTTGTACCAGTTGAACATCTCCTCAGAGTACCTTGATATGGGATAAAAAGTTTCTCTCGCCTCTTCCACCTCATCTTGTGCGTCTTTCGTATTAGATTCTTTGATATCTCTAATTACCGTTTCCTTAATAAATTTTTCTTCAATTCCTGTACTACTATACCTTCTTTCAGTTAATCAACCATTGTCTCCTGGAAAAACGTAGCTATTTTCTGCAATACCTGTCTAGCCGTAACATTGCATTCTTGTGAAGTTTTAATTTCCAAATTTTCAAGATCCTCTACTACTTTTCTTGTGTTACTTTCTAATTTGTCTTCCATAGATCGCAACCTAGTGTGTGAATTTGAAAATTTCCCCTCTAGTGATTTAGTACTGTCTGAAATCTTCTTCTTCAGTGAGATAGATTTTTCAGCTAACCTGTCCTCAAGATTTTTGGATTTTTCGTATAATTCGGATAGTTGACTCTCAAAAATGTTTGAATTTTCGGAAAGTTTAGTTTCTAATGTTTCTGATAGTTTAAGTTCTAAATTCTGTTCTAGTTTTTTACAATTTTCTGATGTGTCTAATCTCATTGTTTCAGATTTTTTTAAATGTTGAGTTCGACCAGTTTGGCATTTTCTGGTAATCGTTCTAGAGTTTTAGAATTTTCTGATATATGAGACCTCAATGGATCAGAATTATCAAGAATATCTGACGTTAATGAATCCATGTGTTCTGATAATTTATTTTCCAAATTTTTAGAATTTTCTGTTAATTTATTTTCTAAGGTTTTATTATTTTCCGTTATTTCTGACTTTAATGTTTCTGTTAATTTAGAATTTTCTAATATTTGGCGTTGTAAGTTATTAGAATTATCTAGCATTTTTTTCCAATTGAGCAGCATTCTCAACACAAGCCTGGATATTGCCTTCCATCCTGGCCAACACCTTCAACACTTCTTCCATTCTGAATGTATATTAAGATATAGGATAGAACTCCAATGGATCCAAGAACTTACAACTAAAATGTACTAGATTGATGCATTTGAGCAGTTCCAGTAAAATGAGATTCACCCTACGTCGATGTGATGGAAAAATTTCTCTACGTGTTAATAATCTACTTCTGAATAACAACAATAAGGCAACAATTCGAAATATCCTCCATCTGGATGTTGTGAAATTGTGTTTTTTCCTTCCTTAAAAAAATACCCCCATATTCTATCTTACTGAATTTAATTTAAGAAAACTCCCTCTAACATAGGCTAATTGACTCCCTAACGGATAAGCCGTCACATATCTAATCTCAATTAAATCATGAATTCAAAAACACAATATTTAAGAAGTCCCGTCTACTTGGACTGACAACTCCCTCTTAATAAAAAATCCTACCAGCTCATGCCATCACCAAAACGGCAAATGACAATCAGCATCGGCCCCGCGCTATGAGCTCCAATTTCTCTCTCTATACCTTTATGTGCCCGTTTAGACCGAAGTCTAACACCACATTTGCAAATCCCCGAAATCAGTTCAGCACCAGATCTAATATCTCAGGGTCTATCTGGGCAAAAAATAAATAAAAGTTGGTTTACTGATCTTGGCAATATGCAAGTTCCAACAAAATGAGATTCACCCTACGTCGATGAGATGGAAAAAATTCTCTATGAGTTAATAATGAGAAATGAAAATAGCACAATTTCTTTAAAAAACATCTCATTTTATTTCAAAATTTAAAATGAAATTTAAATTATGAAAATCAATCAACACAGAAATAAAACTTTGTTTCCGATTCGAAATATAATTCAATTTACCAATTGAAGCACTCGAAATTCAATATTTCGCTTCTGATCGCCAGAAAATTATCACTCCATTCTGGTATCAAACTTAAATTATTCACACTATTTATATAGCAGGTGGTCTTGATTAAAAATTCAGTTCGGCTGACGCCTGTATTCAACTATACATTTAAACACTGTTCATTTATTAAACAAACACTTTCTATATTTTTTAAATCAACATCACTGTTTTCAAATTAATCATTGAAATTTTGGCTCAAGTTTGACAAGTTCTGATTTATAAAGTTCATCAAGAATCAAATTAATTTATCACTACCGGATTAATGTCGTCTTATATGAAATTCATATTTCTCATAATATGATCTGTGAACTTCTTGTGTTCTCATGTATTTCAACAAGATTTGATTGTCTGTTATAAAGAAATGGCCATATTATTACTGTTCATTCACCAGTCATCACTTGATGATTTAATACCAATATTTGAGTAAGTTAACATGAACGTCAAATATTAATATTATTTAAAAAGAATATCATTTTCCACAGAATAATCATCAATTAACATTTGTTTATTTCTTATTTCATTTAGCTGTTCCAAAAACTTTTTGTATCAATAAATTCCACATAAACATCTAACAATATAATCAGTAATTTTTATAACAGAAAAAAATTATTCAATCATTTGATCCTAAGAATTTCATTATTATTAGTATACCATTATTCTTATTTATATTTATTATTATCCGTATTTAATTTTATTTATATTTTCCAGTGATAATTTAATTTTTTAAGTTCTTACTGCATTTTAAACATTATTATTAATTGGCATTTTTTTCATTAAATTATGGCATGACCATCTCAATATTTATGCACTTCAATATTTATTAAACATGACTTCCTATTTTATTTTTATGCACTCTGATAAATTTTATATCTCAAAAAATTTTATAACTCCCATTCGATTCTACTGCCATATTTAACAATAAATTTATTTAATCACTCATCATAGTCTCCAACTCTGTTATTTAGTACTGGAAAATATTTAAAGTTATGATACTGAATTTAAAATAATTAATCGCAAATATCATACAATTGTTTATAACATTTAATAAATATGTATTATTGTCATCTCGTAAGAAGATTTTTATGTCACTAGACTCATTTAAATTATTTGAATAATCCATGATTCTATAGAACTGCAAAAGCATTCGTGTTTAAAGAAAATCTCCTAAATAAAACTAATAGTACATCAGCGTGTCACTCAAACAAAAATCACTGGCCTAAATTCATCAAAAATGAACGTACTGAAAACCACTAGTCAATAGTCAGTCGACTATTCCTATCGGAACATACATAATGTGAAGGGAAAAAAATCACCAACAATCAGAGCGTAGATAGTGTTGATATTTAATCAATGAAGATATTCTCAAATGCATACAGCTAGCTACTAGTAACATGATCAGAGTTTAGCTCACATTTTTCTCCGATGTTTCATGGCGTTGCGGGTCCTCGATTGAACGTCACAGTTCAATGCGTCTTCTAAGATTCCATGTGTATGGCAAAACTTCCCCTCGATCGTCCGCGTTATCCTCTGCTTCGTCACCCAGATCCACCATTATTCTATCCACTCGGAATTAAGTAATTCATATTCGCACTCGAAATTGTACACTCGTAAAGCTCCCGACAACTTTCGCGAATCTCTGTCATCATAGCTTGTGCTATAAGAAACATTATAGCGCTTTCCCACACTTGCTCCACATTTTCAAAATACGTAATATTGTTCACGTGTAAAGTTCAGCCGTTAAACGAATTATGACCGTTCTGTCATGGCGACTTGTTTTCAATGGAAATATGAGTACACTGACTACCATGGAGTGTCGAAAAATCGAAGAAACCTGCATTAAATTTCACCCAACATGAGTACGGAATATGCTTCCACGCAACACGCTAGGCAATGTTGGCCTCATATAGTAGGCTAACCTGCGTTTGGGTAATGAAGAAAGCTCCAACCATATCCACATAAGTAGATGGGCGCCAACTAACACTCCTATTACTGGGTAAAGGATATTGTCCTGTCCAGTCAAAGACAAATGGCCCCAGGTCGTTGACTAAATATTTTCAAACAGCTCCTGATTGTTATTCCATGAATTTTACAAGTGCTATCCACTGCATATTCGTAGTATGGTTATAATGCATCAGAGTCTCAACAGACTAAGTGCTGACGTGTAGTAACTGCAACTGCGATTATAATAATAACGGTACGAGTGTAATCGCTGTAATCACTCTAATCAACTATACTCAATGCGATGAACTATAATAACTGAATGAGTGCTCGGGACTGCCTCTTATATGTGATTCAGGCTTGATGTGACGGATCGCTGGATGTGCTAACAAGCAGGCCTACCCGCTCTTTCTTCGGTTGGGTTCACCCCCTTGACTGCTTCTTCTTCCGTGCTGGTTTATAAAAATGTTCATAACTTCTGTGTTTCAAGGTCCATTCACATGAAACTTCTTCTGGTGATATCAAAATTCCCTATCCAGTAATTCTTCATCGATTTCAAACATCATATGTAAAAACTTTATATATCTCTATCAATGAGTTTCTCCGACTCTACCGCTGGTGCCACGGGTGCCTCCCTAGTGCGATTTCTGATCTCCCCGGTGAACTACTGCTCAGCGCGCTCTTCAAAACTGCGTCACGCTGTCATCCCTCAAATATGATTTCATATAGGCATCCGTAATTAGGGTACAGCACACACTGAAACAAAGAAGACAGCAGCAGCGTGCACACACACACACTGTGCTCCATTCGGGAACGACAAGCTATCCATAAGGCAAAGAGCACAGGGTTTTAACGCTGAATGATACACTCAGTACTCAGCAATCGTCCCTGTAAACAGAGTAGGAAGACGCTTAGCACTGTACGCTACACTCAGAAACGAAAAAGATCCCCTACAGACAAAGTGAGGAGGAACTTAGCGGGGAGCGCTACACTCAGAAACGAGAAAAGCTCACCGTAGGCATGGAGCAAATGAACTCTCGGCGAGGGGCGTCTCCACCCAAGAACAAACGAACGAAGAGGTCTCACCTACAAAACAGGGAAAAACAATTCTAGGCTAGGATGTTGTATGCCCGGAATGTGCCCCAACCCGACAAAAAGAAATACTGCTCCACATAACTCAGCGAACAAAGTCATATGACAAGTTTTCTAAACAAGACCGCGGCTCGTCAAGAATTGAGGTTTAAACCAATTTATTGCATGATAAACAGCGAAACAAAGAAGACAGCATCAGTGTGCCCACACACCGGTCCTCGACTTGGAAACGAAAAAGCTCTCTTCAGGCCGAGCGCAAAGTTTTTAACGCTGAGCGATACACTCAGGACCACGAAGGCTACCGTGCAGACAGAGTGCGAAGACAGTAGTGGAGTAATGGCGCTTCTAACGCACAAGGTGCTCAAAAAGTTAGTACACACTTTTGCTTATTCATATCTCGCGAACCCATGATCGGATGTTGACAAATGAGGTGCCTTTGGACTCGAGCTGACGTCCTCTTTCCCATGGATCCTGTATTATATATTTTTTTAATTTTTGATTTTTTTTGTTTTTGAAAGTAGGCGATTTTTTTAAACTAAACATACTAAAAAGTGTTGTATGGGCTTAAAAGAATGGTCTCGATGTCCTTTATTTTTTATAATAAAACTGTTTTACTTTTAACTTTTTTTGAAAAAAAGTTCAATTTAGAATTTTTTATATTTTGGAAACTAAAGAGCTTACAAAAAAATTGTTTGACATAAATGAATGGCCCTGACCCCCTCTAACAAGAAAATAAATTTCAAGCCTCTAGGACTAAAACTTGACAGTAGTGCTGTAGTGAGAGTTCTGCTTACAAAAGGAAGTTGTGAGCCCCTGGCGACCTTGGAATGGAAGGAGTGATGCTAGGAGGGCGTGCTTGGATTCGGTTTTCGTCTCGTTGTGCTCTTTACGGATATGTAGGTGTCGAAAAGGTGAAATGCTGGGAACATGTTTCTTTTGGGGGTAAAAACGTGATTTTAAACATTTTGTTATATCCCGCGAACCAATCATGCTAGAGGCGTGTACGAGGGGTCCAAGGACTCGGGGTGACGTCGTCTTTGCTATAGACCACTCGTTTTATTTAAAAAATTGGAAACTCGATTTTGGGGTAAACAAGTTTTTTTTGTGACTTTTGTTGATATCTCACGAACCAATAAGCCTAGAGACTTGTACGAGGTGCCATTTTTTCGTCGCGTTGTCCTCTTGCCGAGGATGTTCGTGTTGAGCAGGAATGAAAACCCATTTTGAGGTAAAACCGTGATTTTAGACTTTTTGCTTGATCTCGCATACCAATAACGCTAGAAAGGTGTACGAGGTGTCATAGGACTCGGGCTAACGCTCTCTTTTTGAAACTATTTTTGAAATTTTGACAAAGGGCCTAACGACACTTTTGTTGAAAAAAATATTTTTCTTTGCCTGTATAAAATGTTTATGAAGCGTGGTGTTTGAGAGAGACGATACTGCTGGGTGTGTGTATGTGTTTCAACGAACCTGTTCCTGACCACGGTGGCTGTGCTCAATAGAACAATCAATATTTCGACGGGTCGGTTTATGACAGAGCGAGGGTTCATTTTTTCTGATATTTTACCCCCGAAGGGGATCTTTAACGTGTAAACGGTTATGAGAACTTGGTTCTATGTTGGTCGAAGCGAGTACAGAAAACAAACTTGTAGAGGAGCAGACTAGCAGGATGCGAATGTCATTTTAGCTTATTGGAATGCGCTGATCTGACTTGACAACAGGTGCAATGGAAAATGACAAAAACGCGGATGACGCTTAAAGGTTCAATAATCTGACAACCGAGATGGCAGGAGACTGCGAAATGCATGCATACACGAGTGAGATGATATGTGAAACCACATGCAAGCTAAACAAGTCACATCTTGTTTGCTTCGTACGTGACAAAATGCAAGTCCATGTGAAATTTGACCTGGCACGTTGGACGTTAGCTGTCCACGTGCATGATAACAGAATGTTCAAGCATGAGAAAAAAAAAGATTATACATGCAACGTAACATATATAAAGACATGTCGTTATCATTTCAACTCTCACTTATGTGACTACCTTTGAACACACTGCGTTGCGTGAAATACATGGTCTTGTTTAACAGTTTTGGTGTTGGTGGAAAATACTTAACCTTGTTGTGGGGTAGGTATTTATTTATATATTTATTCATTTATATATTTATTGATTTATATATATTTACAAGCAATTATTTATTGATTAGGTAATTAATGATTTTATTTATTTATTTATTTGTTTGCAGATAACCGGTATACCTTACATGTCTGAGACCGAAGAAACCATTGCACTTTTGAGCCCACTAGAAGGAAACAGCAACAAGCCACTGCAAGTGAAGGTGAGATTATTTTTTTTAAACTAACTTGTTTCATTTTTTGTTTCATATTTTATTTTATGAAATGCATGTATTAACCTAAATTTAGGTATTTATAGCGGTTTATTTTATTTATTTTTAGAAACTTGGAAAGAAAAGCCTTACAGCCATAGCAGTTGCTGAAACCCGTGTCGCAGTAGAGCGAAACCATTGTTTCCAGACAGTGAACTATTTAAAACTCAGGTAAGCCTAACTTAAAATGCTAATGCATTTTACCACTACTGAAAAAAACTCTCACACAAAAAATAATTCATTACTTGCACATGACTGGGACAATGATTGCTTTCTTGATTAATGGCTACGTTGTTGTTGACTGGGAAAAGTACAAGGACATGTTGGATTTTCTAAAAACAAACATTTTAATTTAATTTATGGGTGGTTCCCTATGGACTCAACGAGTATCCAAAGGTTTGAACATGATAATGTGAACAAAATGACATGAAATTCATTTTTGTTTATATATTGGTTAAAGGGCGGATGTAAATGACTGTAGCTTTATAAAAAGAAAATATGTACATGGGTTCCTGTTGGTGCCAACATACAGTTTATTTTTAATGGTGTTTTGATATATTAATGCCAATTAACCTTAACGTTTTATTTACAAGTATTGATTGATTGATTGATTGATTGAGTGATGGGTTACTTTGTTTGCTTTTAGGTGTCTTCATGTGCCATTAACGTAATGAACAGACCGTGAACAAGCATGCATTATGCTTTAAAGTACTCTGTGCTCTTGTACAACGTTAATAAGTTACAATAAGAAAAAGTTTTATTATAGCACATGGCGTTAGTACCAAATACAGCAAGTGAGCAAGCTGGTTTATCATGAGGGTTAAATTTAAAATCAGAACATTATCGTTGGTTAACATTTGAATCCTGGCCTGTAGGCTTTTTGTCAACATATAAACATGCAAAAGCCGTTTTTTTTACTTGAACCGAAAAGCTGTGGTGCGCTGTGAGTTTTGTAGTATTGAACTTTCACACTGGGAAGAAGGGGATGATCCCTTTAGAGACCATTTGCGATGGTCTCCTTGTTGTCCTTACATGCTTGGAAAACAAGTGGGTAACCTACCTGTGTATCCATTTTACCGAACCACAAGGCCATTGGCTACTACTTACGTTGCTGATTCTGAAATAAATAATAATAATAATAATAATAATGATGTATTACCAGCCAACAACGGTAGTGTCGATATATTTGGTCCATATGCCATAGACAGTTCTGAATTGGCGTGTGCTTTTGAAAAATTGGGAGTTTGCAAGACTTAAGCACTAGCGCCTCCATAGTACAGCTCTGTTGAAAAACATTTAGAATCTTATAAAAATGTTTGGCCAATAATATTAAAACACTTTACAAAACAGCTAAGTGAAGCTGGATTGTTTTATACTGGTGAAGGGGATAAAACAATATGTTTTATTGTGGATTTGCTTTAAAGGATTGGCAAATGACTGATGACCCTTTTGTGCAACACGCTCGTTGGTTACCTAACTGTAAATACATGGTGTTGCTTAAAGGTCAGGAACACTATTCGTAAAGAAAACGTGATTGCAGCACAAGACTTAAAAGTGCCTTTAGAGTTAGAACACGCGGAGCAAATACATGAGGCTGAAAAAAAAAGACTTGTCTCACGAACAGATACAAAAGTGTGATCAACAATTACGTAAAATTTGTTATCAAGATGAACTAGGTGTTGTATTTTTGCCTTGTGGACACATGATAGCATGTGTCAAGTGTGCATTAGAACTTAACTCTTGTGCTATATGCAGAAAAGTAGTATCTGCTACAGTTAGGGCATTTCTTGTATAAATAGTATAATTTATTAGCAATGCATAGTGCAAAATAGCTATATGCACAATATTATTACAAGCTGTTTTAGAGTGTAATGGATATGATTTTCTTTTCTTTATAGACTACTACAATGAATGTTTGGCAAGCATGTGGCTTAGAGACAAAGAAGCTCAGCGAATTGCCAACACATATTCCATTCCGGATTATCAAAATTCGGAAATTGAATACAGCATATGGTGATCGTGTACTTTGTGTATGTGAAAACTTTGAAAATTTCTGCCTATACGGTTTAATGATATGTCGGAGAGTGTTTTTGATGAAGTCAATAATGCTGTACAACCTGTACAATTAATTTATGAAGGTTTTAAGAACAATAGGTGCATGGTTTGTTTTAATTAAATAAAAAAAAACAAATATGAATGAATAATGGAAAAATATAAGTGATGACAATAGACTGAAAGAAAAAAATATGTGGATAGAACAATAATGTTCTAGTTTTTAGTATTGCCTTTAAAAATATTATGATGAAACAAAAAATGTATATAAAGTTTTAAATAAATATAAATAATGGTACAATGCTGTTTTATTTTCTACAAAGTTAGAATATTTAACATTGCAGAGTATACATGATTATGACTATAAATGCATACTTAATACAAGTCTTTGCCTTTACGATATTGTGATATAGTTTTAAAAACAAAGCTTGTTGTAGATCTTTTTTCAACGGCGAACGTCATTATCACTATCATAATCATAAGCAGCATTATGACTATCATTATAATGACCATTATTATCCTCAACATAACTAACACCAGTCAAATTTTCCTGTTCCCCTTCCTGTTCCAGTTCCTGTTCCTCTTCCTCTACAGTGTCCTCGTATAGAGTCGGAGTGGCTTTTGATAATGTTAAGGGTTTTTGGAGCATTGAACTATTTTGAGCAGCAATATTATTTTCTTGTACTCGCTTTTTAACATTTTCATGATTTTCTGTTGACAGCAACAGTGTTTCATGCAGTACACTACATTGATGATCACTGACACTTAAAACCTCACTATTTTTACTTTTTAGCTCACTGCGACATTGTTTTGAACTTTGTTTTGAACAACGCCAAATAACAGTTCCATTTTTATTGGTTCGTTTCACAATATATGAATATCCTTTATAGAATGCATGAGGCTTACCATACCTAGTCACAGATACTTCCATGCCAACTGTCCAGCATAGACTAAGCTCTAGTAAAGACAACTTGGTAATAAGAAAAATAGTTTAATGTGGGAGCATATATGGGTGCAAATGTGGGAGCAAAAGTGGGAGCAAAAAGTGGGAGCAAAAAGTGGGAGCAAAAATTGGGAGCAAAAAGTGGGAGCAAAAAAGTAGGAGCAAGGATGGAAGCAAATGTGAAAGCAAAAGTGGGAGCTAGTATGGGAGCAAATGTGAAAGCAAAAGTGGGAGCAAAAAGTGAGAGAAAAAAGTGGGAGCAAAAAGTGTAAGCAAAATTGGGAGCAAATATGAGAGCAAAATGTAGGAGCAAGTATGGGAACAAATGTGAAAGCAAAAGTGGGAGCAAAAAGTGAGAGAAAATAAGTGGGAGCAAAAAGTGTAAGCAAAAGTGGGAGCAAATGTGAGAGCAAAAAAGTGAGAGCAAATATGGGATCAAAAAGTGGGAGCAAAAAGTGGGAGCTAAAAGTGTAAGCAAAAGTGGGAGCAAAAATTGGGAGCAAAAAGAGGGAGCAAAAAGTGGGAGCAAGAAAAAGTTATAGCAAGTATGAGAGCAAATGTGAAAGCAAAAGTGGGAGCAAGTATGGGAGCAAATGAGAAAGCAAAAGTGGGAGCAAAAAATGAGAGAAAAAGTGAGAGCAAAAAGTGTAAGCAAAAGTGGGAGCAAATATGAGAGCAAAAAAGTAGGAGCAAGTATGGGAGCAAATGTGAAAGCAAAAGTGGGAGCAAAAAGTGAGAGAAAAAAGTGGGAGCAAAAAGTGTCAGTAAAAGTGGGAGCAAATATGAGAGCAAAAAAAGTGAGAGCAAATATAGGAGCAAAAAGTGGGAGCAAAAGTGGGAGCAAACAAGTGTGAGCAAATATGGGAGCAGAAAGTGGGAGAAAATGTGAAAGCAAAAGTGGGAGCAAAAAGTGAGAGCAAAAAGAGCGAGCAAAAGTGAGTGCACAAAGTGGGAGCAAAATGTGTGAGTAAGAAGTGGGGGCAAATGTGGTGTTTTACTAAAACAATCTCCCCTAACCTAACCTAACCCAACTTCACCTAACCTAACTTCACTTAACCTAACTTCGCCTAACCTAACTTCACCTAACCTAACCTTCCAACTCTCAGATCAAAAATTAAATTCTGGGCATAGTCGAGTTGGAACCCAAAGCCTCTGGGATAACACCCAAGTATACTAGCCACTACACCGCGAGATGGGCAAATTATCATGCAACAAAACACAAAAATAAAAGTTTCCTGTAGTGTAACTCATTGACTGACAACCATAGTTGAGAATTCAAACCCAAGACCTCAGGACTTTTGTTTTGAACATTATCAGAAATATTATTCCATTTACATTTTGCTGTTGCTTATAGTTATAAGAGTTGGCATTAATATGGGAGCAAAAGTGAAAACGAAAAGTGGGAGCAAGCATGGCTTGTTGTTGAGACTTTCATATCAACTAATACACATAAATTTTAGAAAGTGAGAGGAAAAAAAGTGTGAGCAAAAGTGAGAGCAAATGTGGAAGCAAAACGTGGAAGCAAATATGAGAGCGAAAAGTAAGAGCAACCCTGGCTGGTTGTTGAGATTTTAAAATCAACTAATACACATGAATTAAATTTTAGTAAAGAGACTTGGCTAATAATAAAAATTATTATTATAACAACAGTTTAAAAAAATTCAAGGGGATTGATATTTTTCAGGGAGTAATTTCCAAAGTACTGTCAAGAATAATAATTACATGAACAGATTCCAAGAACTCTACAGTGCTTTTAAGGTTAATGATTGGCTAGGAGTGATAAAGAGCTAGCTAACCTAAGTTAACCTCATCTCACTAAACCTAACCTTGTCACATGACATGTTCTACAAGTTTAGACTTGCTTTGAGACTGGCTATGACGTCACAGATGAATGGGGGTGGGAGGCCGGCAAAAAGGAAAATGTTTTTGTGTAATAAAAAGTCATGTCCAGCCTCCCACCGCCATTCATCTGTGACGTCATAGCCAGGCTCAAAGCACCTCGTACAAGTCTCTAGGCTTATTGGTTCGTGAGATATCAGCAAAAATCACAAAAAACACTTTTTTACCCAAAAATCGAGTTTCCAAATTTTTTTAAAAATATAACGAGTGGTCTATAGAAAAGAGGACGTCACCCCGAGTCCTTGGACCCCTCGTACGCGCCTCTAGCATGATTGGTTCGCGAGATATAACAAAAAGTTTAAAATCACGTTTTTACCCCCAAAAGAAACATGTTCCCAGCATTTCACCTTTTCAACACCTACATATCCGTAAGGAGCACAACGAGACGAAAAAAACGAATCCAAGCACGCCCTCCTAGCATCACTCCTTCCATTCCAAGGTCGCCAGGGGCTCACAACTTCCTTTTGTAAGCAGAACTCTCATTACAGCACTACTGTCAAGTTTTAGTCCTAGAGTCTTGAAATTTATTTTCGAGGTAGAGGGGGTCAAGGCCATTCAGTTATGTCAAACAAAAGTTTTTGTAAACCCTTTAGTTTCCAAAATATAAAAATTTCAAAATTGAACTTTTTTCAAAAATAAACAAAAAATAAAAAAGTTTTATTATAAAAAATAAAGGACATAGAGACCATTCTTTTAAGCCCATACAACCCTTTTTAGAATGTATAGTTAAAAAAAATCGCCTTCTTTCCAAAACAAAAAATCAAAATAAAAAATATATAGTACAGGGTCCATAGGAAAGAGGACGTCAGCTCGAGTCCAAAGACACCTCATTTGTCAACATCCGACCATGGGTTCGCGAGATATAAATAAGCAAATGTGTTTACTAACTTTTTGAGCACCTTGTGCGTTAGAAGCGCCATTACTCCACTACTGAAGACGTTTACCGCTGTACCCTACACTCAGAAACGAGAAACCTCACTGTAGGCATGGAGTAAAGAATCTCTCAGCGAGCCCCAAGAACAAACGAACGATGAGGTCTCCCCTAGAAGCAAAAACCAATATGTCTGGGCTATTATGTTGCATGCCCCGAGTGTTCCCAGAAACGACAAAAAGGAATACTGCCCCGCATATCCCAAGCGACGAAAGTCATATCACAAATCATCTAAGCAAGGACGCGGCTCGTGAAGGATTGCTTTTAAACCCAACTCAATGCATGGCACACACTGAAACAAAGAAGACAGCAGCAGCGTGCTCACTCACACTGTGCTACACCTGGGAACGACATAGCTCTCCTGAAGGCAAAGTGCAAAAGAATTTAACACTGAACGATACACTCATGACCGAGGAAGCGTTCCTGCGGACATAGTGTGAAGATGTTTAGCGGTGTAGCCTACGCTACACTCAGAAACGAGAAAACCTCACCATAGGCATGGAGCAAAGGAACTCTCAGCTGATAGAGGCGTCTTTACCCAAGAACAAACGAACGAAGAGATCTCACATACAAAACAGGAAACAACATGTCTAGGCTAGGTTTTTGCATGCCCGGAATGTGCCCCGAAACGACAAAAATGAATACTGCCCCACAAAACACAGCTAACAAAGTCATATCACAAGTTTTCTAAACAAGACCGCGGCTCGTCAAGAATTGATATTTATCCCAACTCATTGAATGACACACACCCAAAGAAAGAAGATGGCAGCAGCTTGCTCACACGCTGTTGCTCCACTTGGGAGCGGCAAAGCTCTCCTTAAGGCAGAATGTAAAAGAATTGAAGCCTGACCGATACACTCCGGACCAGGAAAGCTTCCCTCAGTGAGGGGCGTCTTCATCCAAGAACAAAAGAAAGGTCACCCCTAGAAACAGGAAACAAAAAGTCTGTGCTTAGATATTGCATGCCCGGAGTGTACCAGAAACGACAAAAAGGAATACTGCCCTGTATAACACAGCGAACAATGTCATATCACAAGTCTTCTAAGGAAGGCAGCGGCTCGTCAAGAATTGAGGTTTAACCCAATTCATTGTATGACACACACCCGAACAAAGAAGACAACATCAGCGTGCTGACACACGGGCCCTCTACATGGAAACGAAGAATCTCTATTCAGGCAGAGCGCAAAGTATTTTAACGCCGAACTATGCACTCAGGACCGAGAAGGCTCCTGCAGGCAGAGTAGGAAGACGTTTAGCGCTGTACGTTACACTCAGAAACGAGAAAGATCCCCTGCAGACAAAGTGAGAATGTGAGGTGGAACTACACTCAGAAATTAGAAAACCTCACCGTAGGCACGGAGCAAAGGAACTCTCAGCGAGGAGCGTCTTGACCCAAGATCAAACGAACCAAGAGGTCTCACCTACACAACAGAAAACAACAAGTCTATGCTAGGATATTGTATGCCCGGAATGTGCCCCAAAACGACAAAAAGAAATACTGCCCCACATAACCCAGCGTACAAAGTCATATTACAAGTCTTCTATCAAGACCTCGGCTCCTCAAGAATTGAAGTTCAACCCAACTCATTGCATGACATACACCCAAAGAAAGAAGAGAGCAGCAGCTTGCTCACACACTGTTGCTCCACTTGGGAACGACAAAGCTCTCCTTAAGGCAGAGTGTGAAGGATTTGAAGCCTGAACGATACACTCAGGGACTAAGGATCAGGAAAGCTTCCCCGTTGGCAGGGTGCGAAGAAGTTTAGCACTGTACGCTACACTCAGAAGCGAGAAAACCTCACCGTAGTCATGGAGCAAAGAAGCTCTCAGTGAGGGGCGTCTTCACCCAAGAACAAACGAATTAAGGTCACCCCTAGAAACAGGAAACAAAAAGTCTGCCCAGTGTGTGCCCAGAAACAACAAAAAAGAATACTGTCCCGTATAACACAGCGAACAAAGTCATATCGCAAGTCTTCTAAGGAAGGCCGAGGCTCGTCAAGAATTGAGGTTTAAGCCAATTTATTTCATGACACACACCCCAACAAAGGAGACAGCATCAGAGTATTCATACCAAGGAGTAATAAGGAGACGACCTGTCAGCGCTGTAACATGCGGCGATTTAAGCACTGACCTCGCCCCCATACTAGCCTGGCTTCAGTGGTATTTGGAGCCTACGGCAGTGGCGGTTCGTACTCTTAAAACAACGGTGAGACACAGCACATTTTTGGGAGAACATACGCCCATAATGGTACATGTTGCCTGTACCATGAGCAGACGAGAAAACCGATGTCACTCAATTGGTTTAATTGTGGAGGCCATTTAGTTATCGTTTTTCTGTGGTTTTACTGGTCTGTGTTGGCGCAGTGGTCAAGCTGCTTGCCGTACACCAATACAGGTCGGGTTCGATTCCCGGTTAATGTTTATGGGAATTCCGAGGTGAAATGTCACGTCTGGTGGCTCGTATTCCACGTAAAAAGGAGGTTCCGTTGTTTATGATCGAGAAGTCAATGATCAGGTATTAGTACAAGCACTCCTAGTAATCCTTCCGATATTCCTAAAGTAGATTACTTAAACTCAATCATTTCACGGATTCATTAAGGACATTCACATGAACACTTCCAATTCCTAAAAATCCAGTGAATATTATTAGGGCCTTACGGTAATCGAATGCGCGATATCATATACCTATTCTTGTCCACAAGATCGTTGTGTTTACGTACAGACATCCTGTAGTCATCATCCAGTTGCTGCCCTATACTATATTCCCTAACACTGCTAAGCTCATTTCATTGTTCATAAGACATTTTGACAAACAATGTGTCTTACCTTTTTCGGGCAAATGTTTTAAATCATTAATCACAGTCATGGTCCATGTGTCATCGCCACCAAATGACGGGCACGGAAAACAAAAAAATGAATTTACTACCCGACACCCACATATCCAATCCAATTTTTCATACACAGACTTATTGCAAGTCCTGTTATATATTCTAATTTTATCTTGAGAGACTTGATTAATGCGCAGATCAGGTTTTGGAGGTCCTAGTTTATTTGCTAATAGTCTTTCCTCATAAGTTAAGGTCTTATTTTGTAAGTTTTTTACCTCGTTCAATTCATGGTTTCGTTAACGACATGAAATCCTCAAATGCGTGAAAATGTAGTGGAAATGATTCAGTAATTTGTGGCAGCATTCAGTTACGTTCTAAAAACAGAATGACACATACTAAACGACAAGTAGGAATTAACCGCTTACCTCGTATGACGAAATACGCGCTCAGTGTATATTTCAATTATGTTTAACACAGGTACGCGTTATTCGCACCTCACAAATCACGCTTCCAATAACAACTATTATGTAAGATTAATATTACTGAACACTGCAAAAGACCACCGCACTCATACACATAACTCAATATCGCATGCGCCAAAACTTCCGAAGGCAAGTGTTGTGGCAGGGTTGTCGTCACGCAGTTTTGTATTCCCTTAGTTAAAGAGAATTCTCAAACTCGACGTTATAACATAATACAAATTCACTTACGGAACATAGCCTACGTTCAAAATGTTACCTTTCTGTCTCAGTGCATATTATACACGTCGATTTTTCTTCTTACATATTAATAAAGAGCGCAATGTTCAGAGGGATATACCGTACATTAATTTGGTGGAAAATTGCTGAGGGTTGGTATATGCTATATATGAACTTCTGCCCTCTACCGGTACTCCTTGCTACTGGTACACTTTAACACCCCTCCCCCACTCCCCCCCCTCCCCCTCCTACTGTCACGGCCGTCTCTTCGCAGCATTCTTGTGCCCCAAATCTAGGAATCTCCCATAGCCCCTCTGTCACCTCGCCCCGCTGATCACATCAGACATGTGCCCAGCACCTCGTTGTGACAGGCTCGTACTTTTGGGGAAAGTGAACAGTAGGGCGATAGAACTGCTTGGTCGCGACATAAGCACCAATACCACGGAAGGACTATCAAGACGACTACAACCCATGGAGAATGTTTAATGGTGGGGCACGTGACCGTGTACCACTGTTCTAAAACCGCCATTGGCCAACGGTACCGTAAACTTATTTATTTGTGCGATTTAAGTAAGATTACCAGTAAAAGATTCGTGTGCAGGTATAGTACGAAGTTGTAAGGTACATAACGATGGAAATCAAGGAATATTTGTTGATCTTTGCTGGCTAGCGTGAAGTGTACGGCAGTCACAATATTTTTCGTCGCACTAAAAAATCAGGTAAACAGCCGTAAAACGTTTAATTTTACAACATAAACCAGAGCAATATACCGATCTAAAATAGAAGCATGTAGAATGTATTTTACCGGTATGCAGTTTTATAACCTGTAATTAATATGGGATTTCAGGTAACGAGACACCCACCACTATTATTACCTTATACCAAATAATAGACAAATAATTTCTGAGATACCAGTAGGCCTGCCATTATATTCACGAATGTGTATTAAATAAATTAAATAAATTTAAAATATTAAGGCATGTGAACTAATTGGATGGTGGCGTTATTGATTTTATTGTAGGATGTTTTAAAAAAATAAACCAGTACAGTTTCGGTAACAAATTAAACAAGGTGGCTGAGGTTTGAGATTATCACGCTAAGATATGCAAATAATGGCATATAAATCTTCTACCACCCACGAGCAATAAATCTAGAGCTCAAGCCACGTTGAAAATGGATTGAGGTAATTAGATTACAATAGTAGGCTACTGTTCATTAGTTGACAAGCAGAAACTACTTCCAGTAAGAAACGAAGGAAAATATCCGTAGTTAATTCCTAGCAATCTAAATACTTATATATGTGGACACATATGCCACTATTTGAACATTTAACGAATGATACTAGAACAGTACCGTAAGCTGGCTACTCTAAGGATGCAAACTTAACACAATAAATGGCCACTAAAGTAGATTTACTTGTGGAATGACATTACTTTGGCAGGTGGGAGTTCTGTTTGTGCAATAATATGCCCCACACGTCGACATTTCGACCCACACGCGAAATATCACCACTTTTTAGGACGTATGTCACACCATCCCATGCTATTCTTATGAGCCTAACGCAATGTTTTGAGCATAAGATGAGCACAAGCCTTGTGGCTTCACTTCCTGGCCGTTAGGGCCTCTCCTTATTACTCCTTGGTTCACACATCGGTGCTCCACTTGGAAACGAAGAATCTCTCTTCAGGCAGAGCGGAGAGGATTTTAACGCTGAACGATGCACTGAGGACTGAGAAGGCTCCTGCAGGCAGAGTGTGAAAACGTTTAGTGCTGTACTCTACACTTAGAAACGAGAAATCCTCACCGTAGACATGGAGCAAAGAAGCTCTCAACGAGGGGATTCTTCACCCAAAAGCAAATGAATGAAGAGGTCTCCGCTAGAAACCATAAACAAAAAGTCTGGGCTAAGATTTTGCATGCCCGGCGTGTGCCCAGGAACGACAAAGAGGAATACCGTAAAACAGGGTGAATAGAAACAAAACGTCATATACATATATTACTTTGAATATATAACATAATTACTGGAAAATATGTTTTACTATTATTGTTTTTGGGTTGGCAACTTTTTAGACCAACAAGGACATTATGTTTTGTTTGTTTGGCAGCACTGTAGGTTGATGTTTATCCTAGTGTCTGTTATGAAATTTGCAAGATGTTTTCCTACCTACTTTGAACTTCTCTGGTAAGTAAACATGTATTCTATATGTGATAGTCAATGGCATTGTAAATACTACCTATAACATCAATATAAAGCAGTAAAGGTTGCTTTTTGCTTTACTTTTAACGAAATCAGCTCTGAGAATTTTCAAATTTTTAGGTTAGGTTTTTAAAGTTTGTGGGGTGAATAGAAACATAACAATTCTGGTGTTTCTATTCACCTCACAACAGCAAGATTTGTAAAAAAAATCTAGTACGCCATATTAATACTATGTTAAAACCTATTATCCATTCTCTATTTATGTTATATGCTTAACTAACATATGTGTGTTGCTTCAGACTTGCTGTTGAAATATGCCACGGAAATACTAACCGATCGTTGGAGGCAGTTACAAAAACACAGTCCTGATTATATAAAAAAAATGCCCTCTATGACATCGAATCTGGCGTTAGTCTGCGGAGTGCAGCTGAAGAACATGGGATTCATTATAGTATACTATACAGACACCTAAAAAGAGGCCCCGACATTAAACATCAGGGTGGACAAACTGCCTTATTTATTTTTATTTTTTTGAAGAGAAGCTGTTTGTAGATTGCAAATATGCAGCGAATGGGGCTATCCTATCGACTCTACAACCTTAAGACTTCTAGTAAGGGACTTTCTGGACAGAAGGGGAAAGCAAGTGAAAAGATTTAAAGATAATCTCCCCGGTCGTGATTTTCTGGAATCATTTATGCGACGACACAAAGGTCAATTGGCAGTGCGATTGTGCCAAAATATAAAACGCCAAAGGGCCGGTGTAACACCAGAAACCATCAACCGTTACTTCGATGAAGTGTCAAACGAAATGGAGAATGTGCCGCCGTCGAATATAATAAATTATGATGAGACCAACCTTACGGATGATCCGGGAAAACGAAAGGTTATCACACGGAGGGGAACTAAATATCCTGAAAGGGTCATGAACTCCTCAAAGGCATCAACCTCCGTGATGTTTGCAGCCGCTGCAGACGGCACTATACTACCCCCTTATGTTGTGTATAAGGCTTTGCATTTATATCAAAGCTGGACCGAAGGCGGGCCAAAATATGCAAGATATAATCGAACAAAATCTGGCTGGTTCGATTCGTTCTGCTTCAAGGATTGGGTCCTTACAGTTGCTGTCTCATATCTGAAAAAGCTAGAAGGGAAGACATTTCTCATTGGAGACAATTTATATTCGCACGTGTCCTTAGAATCAGTCAAACTATGTCAAGACAACAGTATCAGATTTATATTCCTACCAGCAAATTCAACTCACCTCACACAACCACTGGACGTGGCCTTTTTTCGGCCTCTTAAAACTACTTGGCGCCAAATATTAGAGGAATGGAAGAAAGGCCCAGGAAGAAACGAGGCAACAGTTCCTAAGGATAAATTTCCTCTGCTATTGATAAAGCTGTGCGACTCCTTGAAGGAAGGAAATGTTATTGCAGGTTTTAGGAAATGTGGGATTGTGCCTCTAGACCGCAGTAAGGTGTTGTCAATGCTCCCAGGTGGCAGTATTGGCATAGACAAAATCCAGGATATAAACAACGTTGAAGAATCCACTAGTGCTGTTGACAATAGCTTTAAATAACTCCTTCAGAGTCTTAGGCAGACCAGACTCCTACACAAAGGGAAAAAAGGACAAAAGTAAATGTCCAACCCGGCAGAAGTGTTAGTGTTGATGACTTTGAGGACGTGGATGGGGAGCATGTAACCCCACATACTTGTGCATCTAAGCAGGCCAAGCCAACAAAGAAAATTGCCAAGAAAAACAGTAAACGTATTGATTCATCATCAGAGGATGATGGTGCCTACTCAGTGCAGGACAGCGATGAAGACCTGATTTTGTCCTCTTCAGATTCTTCCGGTCAAGATGAAAATACTGGTATCTCCATAAACCAAGATGACTAAGCAGGTCAAAGTATAAGGAAAAACAAAAACATCTTTTAGATGTTACGTTTGCAAACTTAGTTACCTTCGTGACAATGGTTTTGTTGGAACATTTTTAAAAAGAGTTGCTCAAACCAAAAAGTTCACAATGACTGAAGAAGATTCTTTTGTCTCAAGAAACGATATTGTCCGAAAACTGTCGTCGCCAGTTCTCAGTTCAAGTGGTCGTTTCAAAGACATGCTATGTTTTGAGGATGATCTATCTGATTTAACAGTTTATTAATGATACAGTACCAGGGTGATGGTAAATTGTTGTGTTCAGTTTGTTCACCTTAAGTTTGAATACATTAACCCTGTGACAAACATTTTTGTATAGTTTACTTACTTTTTACATTAATAAACCATTATTTTGTGAAATAAATGTTTATCTATATATTTCCTAATAGAAAAACATATTTCATAGTCTCTATTCACCTAACTTTGGTTTTAAAAGAAACAATCATGGTTTTATAACACTGTTTATATTCACCCCTATCTGCGGGGTGATTAGAAACGTCATGTTTTTTTAAATTTTATTGAAATAAAATAATTTAATAATAATATCATAAGCTGATAGGGGCCATACAGACTTGAGTTTTGGCTAGTATTTTTTTGTTTCCACTTAACAAACAATAAGTAAATTTTTAATCCAAATTTCAAATTTGTTTTTATTCACCCCGTTCTACGGTACTGCCCCGCCTAATACAGCGAACAAAATCATATCACAAGTCTTCTAAACAAGGCCGTGACTTATCAAGAAATGCGGAAAAACCCAACTCATTGCATGGCACACATCGAAACAAAGAAGACGGCAGCAGCATCCTCACACATACTGTGCTCCACGCGGGAACGACAAAACTCTCCTTAAGGCAAAGTACAAAGGATTTTAAAGCTGAACGATACACTCAGGACCGGGTAAGCTTACCTGCAGGCAGAGTGTGAAGACGTTTAACGCTGTACGCTACACTCAGAAACGAGGAAGATCCCTGCAGAGAAAGTGAGCAGTAACTTAGCGCGGGGCGCAAAACGAACGAAGAGGTCTCCGCTAGATACAAAGAGTTTTGGCTAAGATGTTGCATGCCCGGGTTACGCCCAGAAACGAGAAAAAGGAATACTTCCACGCCTGGCACAGCGAACAAAGTCATATCACAATTCGTCAGGAATTGGGGTAAAACTCAACTCATTGCATGACACACACCCAAACAAAGAAGACGGCATCAGCGTGCTCACACACTGTTGCTCCACTTGGGAAAGACAAAGCTCTCCTTAAGGCAGAGTGCAAAGGATTTAAATGCTGAACGATACACTCAGGACCAAGGAAGCTGCAGGCAGAGTGCAAAGAAGTTTAGAACTGTACGCTACACTCAGAAACAAGAAAGATTACCTGCAGGCAAAGTGAGAAAGTGACAGAGGTACAGGAAAATAGAGGACAGCACAATCGAATGCGATACGTGCAGAGGAAAGGAACACGAGAACTGCACCGGCCTCATTGATCAGGAAGTCGTAGACCTTGAAAGAAAGAACAGAAAACTGATATGTTTGTGCGAAATATGCAAACCAGAGGCACTGAATGTGAACAAATCGTGCAGCGTGGTAATAGCCACCCTGGTGTGAAAGGTCGAGGACTTAACACACTTTAACAAAACCCAATTACAGGAAAACTTGGAAAATCATATCACAGAAGCAGTATACAAGGCGCTACGGAAACAGGACAGCGCTCAAAATACACTAACGGAAAGCTTCGAAGAAAGTGGCCAAGTCAACAATACTGAAGACGAGAATATACAAGGCGAACAGAACCCCCACCGCGAGTAACAATTCCACGCAGTTCAGAAAAATTTGAGACTGAAGGTACCGTATGCGATGTTTATAAGGGCTGATATGGGTGACAGCAACACGCCCCGCGTCCTCGGCTATTGTTTTGGAACATTTTGAGCACTCACCGCAGAAATCTACAAAGTAATGTGCGCGTTAGTCTGGGATTAGCAGAACCATTGTACGGTACGCCGTATTATTATAACAGCAAAGTTGAAAATTTTCGTCCCAAGGCTTATGCATGCATTAACTGAAGATGACCCTGATCGGAAAATGCAGTACTGTGAGTGGTTTTGGAACATGGTAAAAGTGGATGAGGCCTTCATAGGGGAAAATTGTTTGGCCCGATGAGGCACAATTTAATTTGAATGGAACTGTTGACCGGCATAACTGTGTCTGTTGGTGTGCAAACAATCCAAATGTGTTTGTGGAAATGGGTGTTAATTTACCTGGTATTAATGTTTGGTGTGAGTCATCATCTAGGAGTCTAATTTGACCATTCTTTTTGAAGGAACAGTAACTGGCCAAGTGTACCCGAACATGATACACACATCCGTCTTATCCGCCATTCATATACTCTATGGAAATTAGGAAATTGCGACCGAGATGTTCATGCTGTAACGTTTCGCGGCTAGTGCACAGCTTGGCCCATGCTTGGGTGACATGTTGTAACGTTTCATAGCTCGTGATATAAAATGAGTGCAGTAAATAACTCGGTTAATAGGGCGCCAATCTCCAACAGACGGTTGTGAGATAAATTTATGTTTTTTAAATTGAGATTCTTTACTTTCGGGGGAGGGGCAACAGAGGCTAGCTGCAAAGCACCTTATTCTATTATCTTGACCTCTGGGAAGTCTAGCATGGGGTAAATATTGACTGAAAGTCATAGAAGTTAAAAATAATTTATTAACAAATAGGATGAGATGAATGACGTCTTGCGACCTTCCAAACAGATAAAATAAAAAGGGGAAGTTATTTCTTTAAATTATTGAAGTTAATAGTATTTACGTCCGACTTGCAATTGACAAATATGCATGAGCTCACCGGATTGTAGATCTTCCTGGGCGATGTTGGCGGAGGTATCTCGTTCCTGAAGTAGACATCTCGCGTGGTCTTCCATGGTCCCAAGTACCAATCCTACCTGATCAAGCTATCTGCCCACTAATTGCACAGATACTGTTGCCTAGCTGAGTGAATGGAATGGTTTCACTCGTCTTCGATATTCAGCGCAATGCTGGAAATATCCTAGCTAGATCTCCACTGAGTTTACTAGTTGAACTTTATGAACTTTGGTAGTTGAATCTCAACAAGTGAGGTCCAAGTTTAGAATTTGGAGTGCTTTCAAGTGAAAACATAATAATATTCTTCCTCTCCATACAGCACTGTCCCGGCTTATATATGGCAATTATATCTCCCACCAGCAGTAGGGGATCTGCCAATTGCAATATCAAAGTATTGTCTACAGAAAGTGACGCTCCTTCCTTATTGGCCGAAGTAAGTCCTTTATCATGCACCAAGTGGCTATATTGGGGTGAAGGTCTCTCCCCCAATGACTCACTTCCATATTGGTGTCATGTAGCGGTATCTTCCTTAAAAATCACAATGTTGCAGTTTTCTCGTCGTAAAACAATTTATTCTAAAAAGCTGTAGGGTCCATTGTTCCGACATCTTTTAGAATTAGCCTGTTGGCTACCGATGGTCTCTCCTGGTTGGGACTCCCTTTCCACTCTTCCGGCCTCTTCATAAGCTGTTTATGACGGGTCGAGCGGTATCTATTGTCAGTTGTTAGTTCCACAAGTGAGCTCAAGAAATATATTTATTGGGGAGGGGTTGTAAATTTACGGTTTGAAATCTCGGGTTGACGTCTGATTACAAGAATGGATGAAAATGAACATATGATTTTATATTACCCTTAAACACAATAAATATATACTTGCACTATCGTTGCAATTGCACATCAATATAGTACTGTCAGTTCAATTGTTTTGGGTGTGGTGTACAAACACCACAATCGCCCCCATGAGTCGGCGAATAAATTCCCAATTTTGAGAATGACTCATCCCCTGAAAACAATTACACAACACTGAAATTCATATACACAATACACTCAAATCTTCAGATCAACAATACATTTAATATGTCATTTCTTTCAATGTTTCCTGTTATCCAATTTGTCTGAACTTATTTCACTCGAAGGGCGTTCTTTATGGCATACAGCATTTCAACTGTAGAAGGTTGAATTTTACACGAATAATTGCACACGCATACACACGCAAAGTGTTTGCTCTTACAAAGTGCAATTACAAGTCGGAGGATAAGATATGTCTTCTGCCTTGTGTAACACAATCTTTCAACAAAACTTTACTCTTCCCAGTAGTCACTACTTACAGAAAAATTTATTCTTAACAAAACTTCATGGTATTAAAATTAGACAACTTAGCGACATAGTGGTACACTCTATCTAACCAACTACCTGCGCTCCTACCAGCCTATATATCCTTACATTATTTCAATGCGTTACCATTACTGTTATTGTAACACTATTATTATAACCATCCTACACAATCTTACTCACAAATCTAAATAATATTCACACCCTGTATCTTAATCATTATTGTATGAAAAACACCCTCAATTCTTCTCCGCCTCATCTAATTACTGTCATCGCTTCTGACATAACTTCAGAGTTCAGTAGCCCTCAATGCTTTCTCTCTCAAACTACTGGTAAACCGCTACTCAATTTAAATTTCTCACGAATTCGTCTTATCTTACTTACCTCTTTCTCTTCCTTGAATCCTACCATCATTAACTCAATTAACTTCGAATTTTAACAAATTCATTTCAATAACTTCTAAATATTATCCCAACCATCTATTATTATTATTATTATTATTATTATTAGTTTTACTTTCATGTGTGCCGGACAACAACACACCACACCATCAACTCGCTATCGCTCATCATCAGTAACATTTACAAGTGGTTTGACTAGGTATTTGGCCTTGCAAAATATTTGGCTAAGTTCCAAAACTTGCGTATTAAGATCTTGAAACTATAACTTGGATCATCTCTTGGGTGTACTCCCTCATTACTCTGTTTCCTTGTGTGCATACATTCGCTATTTTTATACTTCAAAACTCCCAACATCTACCGAGTACTTCACGTATTCACGTAGACACCACAAAAACTTCCTGCTCAGAGTTATTAATCTCTTCTGGCATACTTACTTCTCCAAAACCTTCCTCCACCATCACTTCATTTGGCCACTTACCAACCTGAAACCTCATTGCTCAACGGCATTAAAACTCGCTGGCATCCTTACTTACTACCTCAGTCACGTCATTTACGTGAAATTTACACACACACACGTACATACATACACACACGTCCATCTCCAAGTACCAGATGTCCTATAGTTTAATACTTCCTTATTTCCATCATATGTTGGTTATTTCAGACCAAGCTTTACCATCTATCACTTCTAAACCACTTCTAAATATCTCCAACTGTAGTCACTGATGACTTCGCTGTTCTCAAATGAAATTTCTTTACTGCATATCAATACTTACTTCTTCAACTCGTTAATTTTATTCTCATTGTATCACATCATCTTAAATCATTCACGAATCTCTACATTATTATTATTATTATTCTTATCAATATGGTTGTCATAACAGTTCTTATTTTCATTAGGTTACTTACCATTTCTCTTATTACTTTCTCAGATATCCTTAGGATACTTACTTCTGCAGACTATGCACATTTTAACACTGTATATAATTATATATCGATAAGCGGTTCACCGTCTTTATCTAGTTTATAAGCGCAAGCTTCTATTTGCTGCTCCCTCACTGTTTCATACAACTCTGAACTGATACCAGATTTCAGGCTTCAAAAATCTACCAAAATTTTAATCTACGCCCCCCACACTTCTATTTAAACAATGAGCTAACATGCTCCACTATCTTAATCGCTATTAATACTCTTTACCTCTTTATTGTAGTATATAATTTTAATATCTACGTCATAACTCCCTAATTTAATTACATTAAATAAATACACTTTAACTACACGACTAAGTCTCCGACCTATCTTTACACTCCACTATTCGTTTAAGATTCCTTGTTCTATTGCTCTCATTTCTTTCATTCTCCCTGGTTTAATTGTTACTCTTTCTTCTCTTCTCATAATAATAGTCTCTGCTTCCTCATTACTAGGCCTATATTTATCTATAGTAAAGCTACTCTTAGTCTCTCCTCCTAACGTTTCACCTAACATCTCTACTTCTAACCTCCATTCCATATAGTAATCTTCATCCTTATCTTTATATCTCTTTCTAATCTCATCTAACAATGTGACCTGGCTTTTCCGCTTTGTCCTACTCCTACCAATTTTAACTTCCGTCATCTGCTTTCCGCGTTCACTGTAATCTAACTGCTGGCTTTGTGCTAACACACGCATCTCCATCTCAGCTAAGTTTACGTAATTAGAAACTCCCCCTACTTTATGAAGACTTTTCCTAATGTTCTGCTCTATTTCCACTATCCTATTTTCAATATTTTCTCTAACCTGATTGTTCTCCTCTTTAACAACTTCCTGGATTCTACAATCCTGAGGACCTATTGTTTTCTCTACCTCCCATATTTCTACTCCTAACTGTTCTTCAAACATATTCTCCTCTCTCATTCTCTGATCTATCATCTCTTCCTCCAGTTCCTCAACTCTCTCCTCTAACTGTTTATTAGGCTTACATAATTTGTCATGACCTATATCTACTTTCTGCTCTACTTCTGATCTCATTTCAGCTAATCTTTTCTCCTCCTGATTCTGTATTTCTATTCTACTCTCATTTTCATTCAATTCCTCCCTTTTCAGTTCTACCTCTTGCTCTTTCTCACATAAACTACTATTGACTATTTCTAGCTTCTTATCTTCTTCTGTTTCCTTATCCAGCACTTGCCGTCTTTGGTTGAATTCCACATTCTGTTTTATCATAGGCTCTGATACTATTTTATTTTGCTCTAGTTCATATTTTGCTTCTCTGGTGCTTTGGGCTAGTTCCTGATTCCATTGAACTATGTCATGTTTTAATTCTTTAATACTTTGATCTAATTTCTGATTACTTTGATCAAGTTTTGCGAGCATATCTCCCATCATCTTGTGTAATCTATCTTCTAATCCATCATACTGTTCATTTGTGCTTTTGTTGCTCTTTTCTCGTTCGTCCGCGCCCCCCATCGTACTATTCTGTGATTCAACCGACTTGTCTACCTCGCCGCAAATCTGAGCATTGTTACTCCCGCTAGCTAAGTCTTTCTCCACTACCTCTGCCTCGGTACCCTTAACTATGTTACCACTACGTAACGTCATCATCTCGTTCTCATCTCCCATGATTCACTTTATATAAGTTACTTTATTATTATGAAAAACAATTAATTTTATTTCCAAATGCAATTTACTAATGTTACGGTATTTATTTCTTTAAGGTGTTTTATAGCTTTCGAGCTCCACGTTGAAGTGCCATGTTGTAGCGTTTCGCGGCTAGTGCACAGCTTGGCCCATGCTTGGGTGACATGTTGTAACGTTTCATAGCTCGTGATATAAAATGAGTGCAGTAAATAACTCGGTTAATAGGGCGCCAATCTCCAACAGACGGTTGTGAGATAAATTTATGTTTTTTAAATTGAGATTCTTTACTTTCGGGGGAGGGGCAACAGAGGCTAGCTGCAAAGCACCTTATTCTATTATCTTGACCTCTGGGAAGTCTAGCATGGGGTAAATATTGACTGAAAGTCATAGAAGTTAAAAATAATTTATTAACAAATAGGATGAGATGAATGACGTCTTGCGACCTTCCAAACAGATAAAATAAAAAGGGGAAGTTATTTCTTTAAATTATTGAAGTTAATAGTATTTACGTCCGACTTGCAATTGACAAATATGCATGAGCTCACCGGATTGTAGATCTTCCTGGGCGATGTTGGCGGAGGTATCTCGTTCCTGAAGTAGACATCTCGCGTGGTCTTCCATGGTCCCAAGTACCAATCCTACCTGATCAAGCTATCTGCCCACTAATTGCACAGATACTGTTGCCTAGCTGAGTGAATGGAATGGTTTCACTCGTCTTCGATATTCAGCGCAATGCTGGAAATATCCTAGCTAGATCTCCACTGAGTTTACTAGTTGAACTTTATGGACTTTGGTAGTTGAATCTCAACAAGTGAGGTCCAAGTTTAGAATTTGGAGTGCTTTCAAGTGAAAACATAATAATATTCTTCCTCTCCATACAGCACTGTCCCGGCTTATATATGGCAATTATATCTCCCACCAGCAGTAGGGGATCTGCCAATTGCAATATCAAAGTATTGTCTACAGAAAGTGACGCTCCTTCCTTATTGGCCGAAGTAAGTCCTTTATCATGCACCAAGTGGCTATATTGGGGTGAAGGTCTCTCCCCCAATGACTCACTTCCATATTGGTGTCATGTAGCGGTATCTTCCTTAAAAATCACAATGTTGTAGTTTTCTCGTCGTAAAACAATTTATTCTAAAAAGCTGTAGGGTCCATTGTTCCGACATCTTTTAGAATTAGCCTGTTGGCTACCGATGGTCTCTCCTGGTTGGGACTCCCTTTCCACTCTTCCGGCCTCTTCATAAGCTGTTTATGACGGGTCGAGCGGTATCTATTGTCAGTTGTTAGTTCCACAAGTGAGCTCAAGAAATATATTTATTGGGGAGGGGTTGTAAATTTACGGTTTGAAATCTCGGGTTGACGTCTGATTACAAGAATGGATGAAAATGAACATATGATTTTATATTACCCTTAAACACAATAAATATATACTTGCACTATCGTTGCAATTGCACATCAATATAGTACTGTCAGTTCAATTGTTTTGGGTGTGGTGTACAAACACCACAATGCGTACCTTGATGACAATCTTCCAGGGCACTGCATTGAACGTAGAGGTCGGATTGAGTTTCCACCGCGTTCTCCGGATCTAACTCCGTTGGACTTCTACCTGTGGGGAACTATTAAGGTTGTTGTATGCCGTCGAATACCAGCTACACTGGCAGCACTTCGGGAAAAGAATTGAAACGGCATGCACTGCAATCGCTGAAGGCACGTTCACAATCGTTGTTCGATCAGTAGTTCAACATACTCAGAAGTGTATCGACGCCAATGGTGGGCATTTTAGGGACTGTTCTATCTGCTGTAACTGGAAAAGTATAAGATGGTTAGTGCTTATTATTTTCTGTTTGTGTGAATTCAGCTTTTTGGTTTCTTTGCTTGGAATGTGTATACATTTTATTGGCACCCTGTTATATTTGATAAACTCGCCTCAATCCGAAAGAAACGGCGAGAAAATTATCAAAACACTGCTACTTATGTTTGCATTTTCCAAATTTCAGCGTATCTTGTGTACAAATACACTGACGTCCAAAACCACTCTCCAGAAATAATGTCTCAAACTGTAATTTCTTCAAAGTTGAGATATTGTTATTATTATTATTTAATTCAGTGGGAAATATTATAACCACCCACACTATTTCATTTTATATTGGTTGTTGATGAGAGAAGCAGGGTTCATATTTAATTAATTGATTTCAAAGGGAAGATTTATAAACTAATACATAATTGTGATCATTGGTACGACATGGCAAAGCAAGTTGAATACGTAGCAATTTTCAGTCAGTTAGGAAGGCAGGGAAATATGTCGCAACGATAGCTTAACGTGTCTACTAGCTCACAGCGGGAGGGATTCCAGGAAGAAGCGAAGACAAGGAAACAGACGCTACTTGAGGGCCTTTCTCAGAAAAAGGTTCAAGGCAGGTCAAGTTCATCCAAGACAAGGAAATCTTGCTACACATCGACACCAACATCTTTATTAGCTACAAGACCACGAATTCTGAGAATTCAGACAAAGCTATGAAAGGACAAATCGCAGATGACCAGTTGAGGAAGAGATGACTGCTATCGGAAGAGAGGAGTTTCGTAGGTTGAAACTTTTGAAACTAAGGTGCTAGAGTGAGGGTAAGGTGATGTTTTATAAGACCTTGCTCTGGACTCGACGGCCCCACTTCTACGATATTCTTTCGACAGATCCTTACTATTGAATATGGATTACTTCATTTAAATATTATCAGCAGTACTTCGCTTACAAGTTGAAAGTTTGCAAGGACATATTCTGTTCAGGCTTACATATAATGTTAGTCGTGTATTGGGCTAATCAGTATTAAAGTGATTTTAGAAGTCAGATCTTCATCACTACATCAACTATAATCAATCATAAATCACTTGATCTACAACATTGTGATGGCAACTTTATCCAATATCAAAAGCAGCATTGATTTGTAACAAGCAAAGTAAACCAGAAGAATCAAGCATTGATGAGCGCAACGACAAAATTACGTATTTCTCTGTTCACAATTTTAAATTTTGATTTGGGCACCTTAAATGTAAATTCTCAGCTTTTGTAATAATCTTAACGTAATGTCTCCGTCGTCACTTGCTTCTTGCCACATCGTCAAACGTAACTTCAGTAAATCTTCCTTTCTTATTTTTAATGTATCTTGCTCTAGTATTAATGTCATTAAAGTAAATTACTTAAACTCAGTCTGCGTATTTCCTCCTAGTATTTAGAATTAACTGTAAGACGACCCTCTCCTCTCTTGGTAAATGTCATTCTGGTTGGAAGCATAAGTTTCCCTACGGGCTGAGCTACAAGAATCTGTATAGCCGAGGTATATTATGGTAAGTTTGGTCACATGCTTATTTCGATGTCCAAATTGTAATTGGACATGATGATGCCCATCCGGTAAAAAGGTTTATAGTGGTTTCACCACGGTACTTCAAGAAAACGTAAAACATTACATGTGGTTGCCAAGTGGCACCAAGCAAGTGATAAACATCACAAAACCTTGCAAATTTTAAATCATGAATTCTTACCACTGAGTCATTCTACCTAGCCAACATTGTATTACACATGTATTATTTGTACTATACTGTTTTAATTGTACACCTAGTTATTTTAATTAGTTTTATTTTGTTACTGTTTAGTTTAAGTTAGTATAAGTTTTAAGATAACATACTGTGTAATCTTTATGCCACTGTAATTGGCATGAAAATCCTGTTGTGCGCAAATAAATAAATAAATAAACTGCTATTTCTCCGTCGTGTGGCTAATTCATGATATAATCAGACAAACTGTCAACAATTGTCCGTACAATCGTGTTCTGTACGGAAGATGGAATTCTTGTCATCGTACAACCATGCCAGCGATGACGTCAGCGCACCAGTCGAACGGGGTGGTGTTTACTGGGTAGTTCCACATCAATACTCGCTGTGAACGAATGCACAAAAGGTGCAGTATGGCACAGCAAATACGCCTAGAAGACCCTATGTGGTGGAGAGCCATAGGAAGAATGGAAGCAGGACAGTCGCAAAGTGATGTGGCCCGATGGCTTATTGTGAATCGTTCTGTTGGATGTGGCGACAGTTTGTAGAGATCGAAAATGTATCCCGAGGACCAGAGCAGGGCCGACCACGTGTGACATCAGAACGAGAGGACCGTTATTTGGCTGTAAGGGCACGACGATACCGCCATATTACTGCACGGCAACTGGCATCTGACCTCGCAGCATCCACTGGAAACAGTTGTATTGAGGCAAATAGTGCACAGAAAGCTTCGGCAGAGTGGTCTTTATTGTCGGAGACCTACTGTATGTGTACCCCTGACGCGTCTGCACAGAAGGGAACGTATAGAGTGGAATCGTTAACATGCCAACTGGACGGTCGAATGGTGTCCCGATGATGAGTCCCGATTAGGTCTGCAGAATGAAATGCCATGTTCTGTGGTTCGGATACCACGTAAAATGGAGGTCCCTTGGCTCATAATCATAAGATTCACGGTCACGTCAAACTACAATCTTCCTTTCGTTCCTTTGATTCACGACGGATTCGCATCTAGAGAGAACTTGTAATACGATTTCTGGACCCAAACATTGTGGAAAGCGGCCCATATCGTGGAGGATTCCAGAAGGTGTGAACAGGGATTATGCTGACTACTCGAACACCTCTTCAGAAAATTGTGTGGGTAAATCGACAAGGTTTAACTGCTGTCGAATATCGTGACAAGATCTTGGGACCTCATGTTCAGTTGTTGCGAGGTGCTGTGGGCCCCAACTTCGTACTGATGGATGATAATGCTTGACCTCATAGGCACAGGTGGTTTGGTGTTTTCTTGGAAACGAAAGATATTGCACGCATGGTGTGGCCTGCTCGCTCTCCCGATTTGAATCCCACAGACCATGTCTGGAACGCACTAGGGAGACGAGTTGCATCATGTCAGCATCCACCAAGCCCTCTCCAAGACTTGCGAGCTGCTCTGCAGGAAGAATGGGCGTTATTACCTCAACCTGAGATTGATGACCTCATTCGCAGTATGACCCGCCGTTGCCAGGTCTAGATTGCTGCCTAACTTGGTCACACCCCATACCGAGCACATTAACCAGTTGTCGGAATGTGTGTGCAAATCCATGAAGTTGGAAAAAATGAAGAACATTTTTGTCTAGTCTTATACATGTTGCAGTGGTTTACTTTCTATATTCTTTACGTTGTTGTTACTTTATTATCACCTGTTTATACAGTTTTGTGGCGAAATAAACGCAACCTTGCAACATTTCCAGTTGTTGCTTTCACTTTTCACACCGGTGTATTTTGTCAGAGCTAACGTTGTCAATGGTAATGATATTAATTCTAATCGATCCACAAAGGGACTAGCTCTGCGAAATATTCATAAAAATAAGTTGATTTCTCAGGGATTTAGTTCGTTATGTTTCCCCTACCGGAAAGAAATGACTGTTTTTCTTAGTCCGATTTGGGCGGATTTAAGGAAAATTATTTAGCACGGGAGCTAAGACTCAGGTATTGTATCCTCATTGGCAGTTGCAGAGAATTGTGTCACGAAAATGGATGCGTGCCATATACGCGGGAGATAGTGCATGTTTAAGGCGTTACCTGATGCGCGTTATGATGTGACGTCCGGTATGTTTTCTTGTAAAAAAAACTTGGTTGAAATGGTATTGTATAGGTAGTTTGCATTCCGAGTTAAAGGGTGCATAATCATGCCACTGCCCTGACCATTCGTGCCGTAGGTTTACTTTAACAGGACGTGTTAGAAAATCATAATGCGGTATAGCAAGATCATAGGAGATGTCATTTCCCCTGGCAGCATCTTTAGCTTAAATATCCAAAATACCCATCGGTATTGCGGCCGTCAGACAAGGTCATTGGGGGTCCATCGACCACAAATAATCTTCCCGACGCCCCCATACTTCGACCCCACGCGCTGAGAGGATCGGAAGTGTTCACAGACTAGCTCCGGCACAGGACTGATAGCTCAGGGTGTATGAGGCGTAGAGAGAGAGACTAATGGTTAAAAAACAACCCAAGGAACACCCCCCCCCCCCAAATATCAAAGCTATAAATAAATAGCCCAGGCTGAGGTAAAATTCACTAGAGATTTATTCAAAAATCACAAATCCCTAACCTGCTTCGGAGGGTAAATATTTCGTCTAATCCTCAGAGGTAAAAAGAACTATAAATAAATAATGATTCCCTAACTGAATTCAAGTTAAGCCCTCACGTATTCCTATTATAGAATGGTTAACTGGCAATAAAGCTAAGGGTGTGACACGTAAGCAAATACAATCAATCTTTAATAATACTGTACGGGACCTGAGAGGGTGCCCTCCACAATGTAATATTTGGGGTCATGAAATATGAGTACCTGGGGGATGCTTGGAACTCGAGTGTGAGAAGTGTCGGTTATGGAGTGGTTCGAGAGCGTGAACGCAGCTCGAGAGGAGAACTCCCAAATGCACTGTTTGTTTGGGTAGTTCGAGGGTGTGATAAAGGAGATAAGGGCGGTTCAGTAAATACAGAGTTAAACGGTACAGTCGCTAAGCGGCTTAATGTTAGCGTAAGCGAGCGGGCTGAGAGAGAGCCTGCATATTCAAGCACTGTGATCGTGGCTATCTGCTGACGCCAAGAAGCAATTGAACGATAATGCTAGGGGATCCTACCTAGAGGGAATCTAGAAGGGTAGGATCTTACCAGCTAGTCAAATAAATGTAAGGACGAGTTATCTAGAGATTGTGTTATTTTAATGAGTGTACTTCTATGCAGAAGTATTAATAAAGCTTTCAGAACAGCCAAAGTGCTTAATACAACTCCAGTACAAATAATAGGGGAGGAAAAGTGTAAATGTGTGTGTATGTGAAGATGCTCGCTACACTTACCAGGCTGGCGCAGTCGTCCGGCAGAGGTTTCACACCACAACACCTGACTGAGAACGAATGATCTGGAGGCATGACCTCTTGGAGTTTTTATAGAGCCTGTGTGCCGTGTTTGCAGAATTGTGCATTCCTTGTGTGTCGTAGCCCTTCCTGGGGTCGATGGGCTCAGGCACGTGGCCACCTGAGTGCATTGAAGTAGTGAGTTTTATAGATATATAGATGCAGTCGTAGATTGTAGAATTATTTTTATGTTATGTGTTTTTAGGGGGTGTAATTAGTAGGGGATGAGGGTGGCATACCCTACGGGTATAACAATACGAATAATCACATTCTGAATTTACAGCAAAGCAAGAATTTAATCGTCCGCAGCAACTAGAGTATGATTTACATTTAATTGCACCAAAAGTAAATAATCTAAGATAAGGTGGTGTCACCCTCCCCCCCCCATCCTCCAACATTTATTACTGCGTCAAATTGTTAGCCAATACCCTAATTGACGTTAACATTACAGACGAGATGCGTCTGCAGCAAAGAAGAATACAAAGGTAAGTGGCAACCAGAACTAGCACACAAAATGATATACAAGTTACATACAAGAATATAATAAATAAATAAAACACTCAATTCACAGACTATTTTCATTTGTTCAGACTGTACACTCCTGCCTACGCTAATTATACGTTGTTTGCGCCTTATCGTCACCTACGAGTATGTAGTTAGGCTGGCAACTGCACAGTTATAACTGCGTCTAACGTCACATGGATACTTGAAGTCCATGCTTACGAAATCTCATGGCTTCAGCAACTCGTCGTCTCAAAATAGTATCAGCTCGTCCTAAATGTCTGTTTGTAATAAAACAGCTGTTTCAGATGTGTTGGTCATTCAATAAAAAAAAAACTCCAAGTTTAAACGATCCATTTCCTATGTAGTTGCTCAATTTCAGAAGAATTACGTTTCATGATTTAATTTCCAGATTTAGTTTGCATTTAATCCCTTCCAGTGTAATTTAGTTGCCTAATGACCATGATGACCCTCGACAAAAACAGCAAAAGCACTGATACAATAATGTCTGTCCCAAAATAGAATATGAGAAAACCTCATAACAGCCAGCACAATAACACTCGCCAAGAACGTCGCCAATATGCGGCTCAACGGCTCGCAACAACACCTCGGCTGATGAGAAAAACGTCTCTATCTCCGGAAAACCTCTTATGAGAACAATGTGGGTGATCAAAATCAGTCCCAGCATTCACAAAAAATAATAATAACATTGACTAAAAATAATAATTACTTGGCCAAGTACATTCGTGTTGAATGCATGAATACACTCTATCCTTAAGCAACACAAGCAGAAACGAAGTCTAAATGAGACGTGAAAGTTTAGTAATACTGGCTGAACGCATTGCCATGCCGCACGCATACTTAAAGCTGATTGGTGGAGAACGTAGCACGTGACTCAAAGTGGTAATTGGTATTACGATGTGAACAATTACAATTATTATAATTACTCCAGAGAAGTAATTCACATTAAGAAGTACCAGGTTCGACTCAGAAAAATATTCTACATTTTCACATATTTTCAAAACTCAGAAAGAGGACTTATAAGGTATACACGATGTTATTCGGGAGATTTGAGCGGGAGTGAAGAGCGCCAAATCTTGCCAACTACCTTTCCATAACATAAATTTGTCCTGCGGCTGAAGTCGATTGAATTCAGCCACGGTTGCAAATTTATGTGAGAGATTTAACCATACGATTATCAATCCATTGGTTGCAATGTTGAGCTCATAATTTACTATGATAATATGGCAAGCAAAATCCATTTCCTGGTATTTTTAGCCTATTTTCATGAATGAAAAAATAGGCTTATGAGATAACTTTTGTCCGTGTATGTGTGTGTGTGCGTACGTGTGTGTGTCCCCCGAAATAAAATCTAAACGGCCAAAGCGATTTTAATGAAATTCGGTAAGTGAATACTATTACCTCGTGCGACTTTGACCGTGCCTTTCATATTTTAATACCTTTCACCAATCCAACATGGCGGCTGCGCGGACTATTTCACTGGCATTCTATCTCTTTCAAATTAAAAAAGCCGCCTTGTCAAACACTAGAAGGTAGTTTAGTAATTAAATTACACGTAGGGGAAGGTGGGGCAAGAGTACCAGGTCGGGTAAGAGTATCATCTTGAATTACTGTCAGGTCGTGATAATTGTAACTTTTGAACTAGCTTGGCTACACTGAGTAACATGGCGCGTGTGTAGAAGGATACATTTCAGTTGCTCCAGAAAGGTAGGTCGTGTCTGATATTATAAAGTAGGTTTTTGATTATTCCGATGTTATATTTTCCGAACAGAATACCAAGTAAAGTGTTCGCGAATGTGATGTATAATTTATCTTTGTTATCTAGTCTTAAAACACGTTATTTGAAGTTTAGAATGCACGTGCTGATCTATTGGTGTACATAATCACCGCTGTGTGACAGCACTATCTGGCAAGCTATGCAGAAGGGGGCATGAGTGTCAGTTCGCTCCGGGGCAAGAGTGCCAATCATGACATTCTTGCCCTACACAGTGAAGATATGTAAATAATTTACTGCAAGCTCAGGGTTTCGAAAAATGAATATTAGTTAGTAAGTAATATAATATCCAGTTAGACTGAGCTATTTACTTTAATATTAGAAGCAGAAATTGCTGTGAACACATCTTCATTTCTCAAAGCATGAATACAAGTACATTTTCCTTCTTGTAGGTATTGATCAAAATGGTGCGCAACTACGTTAGAAAGACTACTAGATCATCATATTCTCAAATAGCACTCACATCAGCGATACACGACGTACAAAATATGGAAAATGTGAGGCATCTGCTGCTCCTGAATAGGGTAATCCAAGAGCTACACTGCGGAAGAGATTAAAACTTAATCAAGACTATGAGGTAGGCTTGGGTAGATTTAAGCCAACTTTTAGTGCAAGTCAAGAGGAAGTTCTGGTGGCTCATATTCTGAAAATGTATGCTTTGTTCCATGGGCTTAATATTATGACAGTTCGAAGATTAGCTTTTGATTTCGCCGTACTAAATAACATTTCTCACAGATTTTGCACTGCCAGTAAAACAGCAGGTAAGGATTGGATTCAAGGACTGTTCAAAAGACATCCAGAACTAGCACTAAGAAAGCCAGAAGCTACCAGTATGTGTCGAGTAGCAGGATTTAACAAAAGACAAGTGGAAGTATTTTACAACAATATGAATGGTCTGTTACAGGTGCATAATTTTCCTGCAGAAAGAATATTCAACGTTGACGAGTCAGGAATAAGCAATGTTCATACACCAGAAAAATAATTAGTTTGAAAGGGAAGCAGCAAGTAGGGAGGATTACTAGTGCAGAAAGAGGAAAGACTACCACTATTATTTGGGCATACAGTGCTGCTGGACAATACATCCCCCCTATGATAATTTTTACTAGGAAGAGGATGAATGAGAGACTAATGACAGGTTCTCCACCTGGTGCCATCTTGCACCTCACTGACAGCGGTTGGATAGACCAAGATGGATTTCTTGCGTACACTGACCACTTATCTCGTCATGCGAATGCAAGTCCACAAAACCCTGCCCTTCTGCTACTGGATGGTCATGCAAGTCACAAATGTTTGCCAGTGATTCTTGGGCAAGAGAAGTTGGAATTCACCTCCTTACATTCCCACCACACACTTCGCATATGTTGTAATCATTAGACAGAATATTTTTTGGTCCACTGAAGTCTTATTATAACCAGAAGTGCTCAAAATTCACGGTAAATAACCCAGGCAAGCGAATTTCTGAATATGACATAGCTGAACTGTTTACTAAGGCATATGGGAAAGCTGCCACAATCAAAAATGCCATCAAACGCTTTCAAATAACAGTAACATTTCCTTTTAATCCAGATATCTTCGATCATTGCTGCCGATGCAGTATTGAGAAGCACAGAACGAGAAGAAAATACCTTACACTTTCATAGGCCTGACCCCAATCAAGATCACCCACAGACAAGAGTGAGGACAGCTGAAGAAGAATCGAGTGCAACAATTCCAGATAAATGCAAACTAACTGAATGTGAAGAAAGAAAGAAAGAAAGAAAGAAGAAAGAAAGAAAGAATGAAAGAAAGAAATGGTTCAAGCAGCTCACCATTAGGACAGATTGGTCAGAGAAAGGATACGGAGGAGTTCATTCCATTACCTAGCACCTCTAGGGAAGAAAGTCATGCTAAACCCACTTTTGGGCCTAGCAGTAGGTCTATTGAATCTATTTCTCCACTTCCACTTCGCAAAGCCAATTCGTCCAATACCATTTCTCGAAAAGGAAGGAAGCCTGAAAAATCTGTCATTCTAACAAGCAGTCCGAATAAAGAAGAAACATTCGTGTTCAAATCGGCGGGTTAGTCAAAGGGTTATGGTGAATCGAAATTTACAGAAGAAGGTTAGGTATAATATTGGACCATCCTAGGGAGCAACAGAATGCCAAATGAAGAATGATGTTTATTTTTGTCTAGTTTGCCAGGAAACGCTAAGTGATCCACCTGATAAACCAATGATCCAGTGCCCAAAGTGTCAAGGGTGGGCTCATACAGACTGTACTGATTTCAGTGAAGTGAAAGGGACATTCATATGGGACCACTGCAGGGTGTAAACGTATTTCACTTTGTTATCTTTGTGTGACACTCTTACCCCACCCTGTGTGACACTCTTACCCCACCCTATAGGGGCAAGAGTGTCAGGTGACATTAATTTGTTTTCATTGAAAAGTCTGGTGACGTATAAGAGTCACTTTTGTTTTCTCTCCGCCATATTGTCCTACCAGGTATGTTGTACTGATAACCATATAATAAAATGTTTGTGATTAGCCTAAGGAGCAAAACATTGTATTTAAATCTTAGCATGGTACTCCTGCCCCACCTTCCCCTACATGTTATGTTATACCAATGATAATATCTTCGGCGTGAAAAAAGCTTAGAAGCTATATTAACAAAATACCAAGAAGAAAATGGATATCATTAATTTGAATAAATGATAGGTCACAAAAAAGAATTAATAAAAACATACTTGATAAAACCAATTAACCTTGATTTTACTTGTAGGTTAGCTCTGTATAAATTAGAAGTTCAAATGGTTAGTGTACTGTATTTCGTATCATAGCTCAATTATCCAAGTGTACTATATACTCATCGGTTATGCGAAATATACTTGTATTGAACTTTTCATCTGTCATTTATACATAATCAATCAGAAGGTTAAGCAACGTAACAATTTCTGAATGGTAAAACCAACTAACCTCGAATAAACAGAGGACTCCTGTTTGTTGGTTATCTCCGTAGTATCAGCTGTTCAAAATGGTTAATGTATATTATACCATAATTCAATTAGCTAAGTACAGTACCGTATATTATATAATTTTAGGATGTATTGACCCCAATATTTGCTTTTTATAAAGTGATATTTGTGATGTGTGGGCTTTATAATGGCGAAATCCAAAATTAGAAGAAAATCTGACAATAATTGAGAAAGTTAGAATGTCGAGCATCGAACTGGCAAGTTATGAAATCTTGTGGTACAATTGTGTTGGAAGAAGGTTTGTCTTAGTGGATTTATAATATTAGATTTTAGCACGCTAGGCGGCGTTTCGTGTCTCTATCTAAAGCTTTGAGACCACGGTACGAGGGGAGAAACTTGTCGAACGTCGGCCAAACCAGTTTTTTATGTAGCGAGCGGTCAAGTCTAGTGTGCACGTGTAAGATAGCGAAGGGTGAGGGATGAAGCGTGGCTGAACGCATTGCCATGCCGCACGCTTACTTAAAGCTGATTGGTGGAGAACGTAGCACGTGACTCAAAGTGGTAATTGGTATTACGATGTGAACAATTACAATTATTATAATTACTCCAGAGAAGTAATTCACATTAAGAAGTACCAGGTTCGACTCAGAAAAATATTCTACATTTTCACATATTTTCAAAACTCAGAAAGAGGACTTATAAGGTATACACGATGTTATTCGGGAGATTTGAGCGGGAGTGAAGAGCGCCAAATCTTGCCAACTACCTTTTCGGAAAATTGGAGAGAGGGATTCGATTTTATCATGTCGTGAGGGACAGAAGTATGTTGCGGCCACGCAAATATTGAGTGCGGGGATATTTCGAGATAGACTGCTACGGTGAAATGTATTCCGGCTAGTAGTGAAGAGCCGAGGTAGAATATTACCAAAGTATTGGTAGAATAACCTAGGAAATTTAGTTAAATTAAATAACTATTCTACGAGTGAATCAACTATTTGAAAGAATTATTATTCTTCAACAATAAACATTATTCTTTGGACTAGTATTGTGAAATCTGCTACAACGAAATTTGGAAAGTTGTGTTATACTTTTCCAAGCACTACAAAGAACATACTACATTCGGCAAAATATTCTACGAATTCTTATCATACGCAATTGTCCTACGAAGGTCTACTATACAGGGTGTCGGAAAATAAGAGGTAGAAAATCAAACCACGCATGGGGGTGGGTCTGGGGAGCAATGTGAGTTAAGATATCTGTGAGCACAAACCAACCGTTAAACCCCTGTGAGCATTTGTAATTACTGTACGAGGAAACTTGGCAACGTCGCGCAGTGAGCAGCATCGAGTGCGGCGTTGACACTCTTGTGTGTTTCGAGCTAAGCAGGCGACCTGTGGTTCCCGAAGCTCAGTGGGCAAGGCGCTGGCGCCGTTCAGTGTGCTCCAAACTGCTTCGGTTTCGAATCCGGAAATACTTGTTTTCCGATTTGTTTTTAATTTTTTCCTTTGGACGACAGATCTTATTGCGCATTAATCACGACATTAACCTGGTTAATTCTGGGTCACATTTTATTTTTTATTTTTTTATTTAGTCAATTTTACCCTCCAGGTTGGTGGCTCCCACGGACTCAGCGAGGGAACTCACCTCTACCGCCTTTCCAGGCAGTGTCCTAGAGCTGGGAACATTTGGTTGGAGGGGATACAACTGGTGAGGTGTGATCAGCACCTCGCCCAGGCGGCCTCGCCTGCAAAGTGAACAGGGGCCTCATGATGGAAGGGAGGAGGGGAAGATTAGGATGGATAGACAAGGAAGGGGGAAGGAGGCGGCCGTGGCCTTACAGTAGGTACTGTGACCGATTTGTATTTCCGATTATGGATGTCTGAGAGAGCGCTACATGGCTCGGTGTTATTTTCTGTTCCGTGAGCGGGTTGTGTTTACAACATCTGATGTGACGTAACGCTGGGGCCATCGCCCTCTCTTGCTTTGATCGGATCATGTGACTGTGGGTAGACTCGAGGTCGAGTGACGTCAGTAGCTGGCGGAGCGTGGCCGACGAAAGATACTGGCCCCAGTGCGAACAGCCATCTTGTCTGTGACGTAGGCGATGTAGTGACCCTGGTTGAGTCGACTTGTGAATTTCTTGTGAATAGCAGTGTGAGAATAGTTAGTGTTTTATAAAGTGTAATGTCCAACTTTACATCCAACTTGTGTTGTGGTGCATCATGTAGCTGCAATAATCACGTAGCCTACAGGGTAAGTGTTAGCCTAACACGTTATTTCTCATTAATGATACAGGTTAATCAAACGCACGTGTGGTGCAGGTTATGTACGAACTTCGTTAGCCTAATATTGTAGATGTTAAGGACTATTAGAATGCATGCTAAGTTAATTATCTGAGTTAAAGTTAGATATTTAATGAATGTGTCTCTTTACAGGAAATCAAAATGCCGAGATGCTGTAATGTGGCTGGCTGTAAGAACAATTACAGATCTCAGCATGAAAATGTTTCTACATTTTCTCTCCCAAAGGACGAAAAATTAGGAAATATATGGCCTAGAAAAATTCCCACTGACTTCTCTAAAGTGAGCAAGCCTATAATTTGTATAAAACATTTTCCTGATAGCTCTGTTATCAGGACAGAGCAAGTTGATGGGGAAATAAAGACATTTGCTAGGAGTTATCCGAAGTTGAAACCTGATGCAGTATCTTCAATATTTTCGAATTTGCCAGGATAGCTATCCACTCCTGGGCCTTCTTCTAGAAGACTGTGTGATGCAGAGGTAGAAAATCTCGGATAAAGCCATAGAAGCGAGCTTGGAAGACTTCAGCCACTACGAAGAAGAGAATTCTGTGCACAGTCTATCGGATATATCTGAACACTTCTCCTCCAACAGGAATAAATTTAAGCAGGAATGGACACATATCAAGACAGAAGACAAGTTGGTGAAGTGCTTGAAGAATTTGAGTGATGCAGTGCCCATAATTACAGGTTCTGTGTGTATTCAAAATAACCTCAGCATTGAGCTGGCTGTCAATGGGTTGCAGATTCCCAAACATTAAGTTCCACAAAACTTTCTTTGCATTACTGATAAAAATTCATTTGATGAACTAGCCTACTTCATTTCATTGAAAATTCTGAGTGCGATGAAAATGGAAGAAAATTGTCAGCAGTGAATGCTCCTGTGAACATCCTACAGAGAAGTTTTTCGAGTGATGATTGCACACCATTATAGTCTTTAATAGAGCAAATTAATTTTTTAGATGTTAGGCAAACAATCGTAGGTACAGTGGAGACACGTTACTCTTGGCAGCTTCCATATAATATGTTCACTTGTCATCAGTGTACAAAAAGTTACATCGGAGTGGTCATATTTATCTGCCTCATCCATCAAATCTTCAAAAGTTGCTTGGTAAGTTTGATTTGAGTACTTTTGACATTATTGGGAGTATTGAGTAGCCTATCTCAGTCTAAAGAAGAATAATTTCTTGAAAGATCATGAATGTTCATAAATTACTTTTACCGTAGTTCATTTTAATGGAAAAGTTGAACTGTACTCTTCTAAAGCCATGGCGAGACAAAGCCATTGGTCGCTACTTGGTTAGGCGACTATCTGGACCAAAATTATTGTTAGTAGTACAAGCAAGGAGGTCTGGGGTTAGGTTTGTGTTTGTACGCAAAGAATACTCTGTATTGCCGGTACCAATAATGAGCGCTGGCAGCTGTCAAAGCTAACACGTGAGGAAATGCTGCGTTGCCACTGAGGCAGATCATGACTCATAACATTCCAAGAAGCTTCCAGGAAGACACAAATACTGGGATCTGTGGTGTGTCAGCCATATTCGTGTGAAGGGTCAATTAAACATTGCGATGCACGCAAGTTTAGGGGAATTTTTAGTTGCCTAATCGCTCTAGCTGCTACTAACTTAATTATGGGTCTATTCCTTTCATAGCCCCCTCTTCGTCACTTGTGTCTGAATTGGATCTGGAATTGCTTTCCAGGGAAACGATGAACCAATCTACCCCATCATCGAGTATACATTCACGTTTCGTAGCCTCATCCAGTTCTCGTTGCACTATTAACACAAAACGCTTCCAGTTTTATGAAGTCACTTCCCTAATAGCCTAAACGGTAAGCTTCTCAACCTCACGGAGTGTGAAATTCTTATTATGCCGTGCTAGATAACCCTTCACTTGACCCCATATAATTTCTATAGGATTGAAGTGGCAATGATATGGGGCAGCGTGATGATCTCATGGCCATGCTTTCTCGCCAGTTCATCCACGTGGTAGCCTACATGGATTTAGGCTTGCGCTGCTGTATAAGGTTGAGAAGGATATTAATTCTGAATGAAAGTGGAACGCGGCTTATACACTTGTAGCAGACATGAATGTACTTTTACATTCCTTGTGTCCTTGTTTCATTTTTTGGGCGATATTACGTATTGAAATTAGGAACCCTAATTAAAACTTACTACTGAACCTCATATATGTGCTAAAGTACGTAAATATGTGTTTTTATTTTTTGCTATTTTAAAAACAGCTGCCATGCTTCGATAGCACTTGATCTCTTTTAACCGTCATCAAGGCTCACTCTAGCAGCACGCACCGAGGCACACATGTGAGATACAAAATCACTGTTGATAAAAAGAAGTGGGATGCAAAATCACTGTTGATAAAAAAAGAATCATCGGGACACGTTAGGCAGTAGCCATTGCCAAAACTCATTGATCTGGGTGCGTTAGGCTGTAACCATTGTCAAAAACCATTGGATTGGACAAAGTGAAGGTAAGAATGGTCAGGTGTAGGTGCAGCCTTGGCCGCGCGCTGCTAGCGGGGCATGGTTGACACAAAACCATTGATCTGGGCACGTTAGGCTGTAACCTTTGTCAAAACCACAGTTGTGCGGAAAAAAATAGACATACATATTACAGGAGAGCGATATACTGCATAGTTATTACTGAGCAGATAACAAAAAACACTCATTTCAGCCGTACAGAGATGCGAAATATTGCACACACTAGCATAATTAGAGTCGTGAACTGAGTGTTGCGAACAAATGATGCCCACTAGAGACTGAATTGGGCACTTTTTTGTTTCACATAGTACCGTAAGGGCGAGGTTGGCAGTACTGTTATGGTACTTTTTTTGATGATTGATTTGAACAATGCCGCTCACTGCTGTAATTTTCGCTATATTTAGAATGGCTGGGTGGGTCACAGACGGCGGAGGAGGAAACATCTATTAAAACATTGCTTCCTGATTTATTTCTCATCCTTTTATAAGGTATTTTGGCTAATTCATGTATTATATAGAATGTTATCGCTCGTTCTATGTTCATTCAGCACTACCGAGAAGGATTCCTTTTGTCCGAGAGCTGTCGCATGGTAGGCTACATGATGGCGGTCGAGCCATTCCAAAATTCGCGGCTTCGTACTTGAAGTTGTTGGAGCTTATTCTATCTGTACTATGTGGTACGAAGCATTGTCCATTACAATAACACTGTGTTCAGGGATGTTGGGTAACAATTGTTCCTGGAACCATTTTAAAAACTAGTTGTAGTCCATGTCTTCATGGAAATCACCAGTTCTTTTCGACCTAAAGAGCAAAAGTGTATTATTAACAAAGCCGTGTGATTGCCCGGCATGTAGAATAATAAATCGACCCCCTCTGCCTGACGGCCCTTCCTTGTCCCCTGAACTGAGTTGTCACTCCAACCCTTAGACACTGTGTGACCAGCATTGACCCACATTTCACCTAACCACACAATATCCATAACATTTTTGCCCTATTAACTTAAGTTTTGAATTTTCCAGTAGCCTATTTTCACCCAATTTTCACCAAATTTTGTAGGTTCTTTAAAGTGAGCATAATTAAGGGAATTCTAAACTTTGGAGCTATTTGGTTCAGTCATTTAGAAATTATAACATTTTATGTAATAAATATGCAAATTTTGAAAATGTCCCAGGTACATCAAATTTAAAGTTATCAATCTAAAACTTGTATGGAATGATCATCAATGGTCTACAAATAAAAATTGGTATTACTTTTAAAATCAGTGCAAATGGTTTATTATTAAAATGGTTTTTTTTTTAGAATGACCTGTTGTTCTGTTAAAATATGTCATTTTTTTTCAAATTTGAACCTAAATATTTCTGAAAGTTATTAATATTTTTCAAAATGGATTCCACACATTATTAAGACCACAAAGTTGTATGTGAAAACCAAGTTTGAAGGTAATGGGATCAAAACGCAGGCAACTGGAACATTTAAAATGCTGAAAAATATGGTATTGAGAAAAAGCTAACTTTATTAAAAAATACAGTATTTTAGTGGAATTTCCTGCATCAAGACTTCCCTGAGTTTACAAATCACTTTTCCCACACTTCAGAGGTAACTTATTACTAAACCCATCTTTCTCCCTGATGTTGACACGAAGATTTACTGCCACATTCACCACACAGGTCTGTAAACAAATTTTGGAGGGCACCCATATATGAATGAGAATGTGCTTGTCATTAACACTAGGTCAAACAGTATTCTCCTCACTAAAATAGCCTATTCCAGTTTTCTGACACTGGCAGAAGAAGTAGTTGCAGCTGTTGAACTTGCATTACTTAACTTCACATGTAATATCACCCCACTGTTTGTCAACATTCTAAATAGCACTATTCCATTTCTTTGTTTCACGGACTTTCGGTTTACGCCATCGACTAGATACAGAATACATCTAATAAACTGCACACAAATCTCTAAAATACCATTAACTTACACAAGTTCCACCACTCACAGTAAACCAATAAAAATATAATTCTTGTGAATAAACTTCACTAAAGCCACTGACCATCAAAATAAACAAAGACGCATGGTTCCACCATGTATCCAAAATGGCCTATACTTTACTACAAACCAAAATACTTCTGTTCGATGTTAAATATGTGCATGTGTATAGTAATGATATTCTTTTAGTGAATGCCATACAGTTAAAAATTATATGGGATAAGAAAATAACATGTACGGTAAGAAAAGTAAGAATAATGCTCTAAGAAAAGTTTCACACTTGACAAACATTGCCTAGGCTACTCATAACTGATAAATTTACCAACAGATGGCACCATAAGCTTGTATTCAGATGATTGGCATGATAATATTGGCCAAGGGTATGAAATTACAACAAAATTGAGGGGTTTTTGGTTCTAGGAAGTAGGCGTTGCCCATTTCAAGACCTAAGCACGTGTTCTTTAAAAGCCCCCGTAAGGTATTTAAAAATGGCCGTACATAAAAAACAAATGTATATTTAAGTGCCCCAAGTGATAGGTAACTTCTAGGGCATGAAACCAGATTTTGGTTTTTTGTTTGTAATTTTTGGCCTACAACTCGGTAGGGTCTCCCCATTTCATGTAGGAACTGACACCTCAAAGCCACAATATCTGGCCTCTCCATGATCACCTTCCCCCCATTAATTTTCTTATATTTAAATCCCAGATCGTGCAACACTTTCAGTGAAGAAAGGCTTCCTTGAAATAATTGTGCCTCTCTGAGCAAAAACAAGAAGTTTGCGACATGTTGGAATTTCTTTCCTAAAATAATAGCTATGAATATGCCGTCTAACAGCATCTTGTTGAAAGCCATCTAAATTAGTGACCACCCCTTCTCTATGCCTCTTCTTCCCTGGAGTTGATAGTTTAGACGGGCCAGCATCATCAGACAGGAACTTCCCTTCCGTCACTCGGTATGCAGTGATTTCACTCACACCAAGAGTCTTGGCAGTTCTTTTCCGCACCTGAACAAATGGAATCAGAGGTTCCTCCCGTAAGCGCATATTTTCCTCTTCTTCCTCCATAAAATTCCTCACCGCACATACCATCTCCTTTACTTGGCTATGGAGAGTCACACTACGGCCTAAGTTGTTCTGTCGCAGAGAATGGATCCTGGGCCTTCCGCGAGCATGTACCGATGCCATTTTTACACAACGAAAATAGTCACGATGATGCAAATAAAAGAAATAAACTCAAAATCTGTATATACACACGCTTCCAACAAAAACAGAACGATAACGCTTACTGTAGCCTATGAAAGAATAAGCAAATGCACTTCAATATATACTCGGGATATTACTAATGGCAGTGACGAGTTAGTTCACAGTAGAACACTGCGTCAAACCATGTGCTCACTGCTGTGTCGGCATTCATTGCAACACTGCTCGCTGTTGCTATGGACACCGTTACCCCTCTTGTCTCCACTCCTCACCTCACCATTCAAGCGGATGGCAGCTTGCACCGTTCATCTTTTGTAAATCAGAGTATAACACATAGAATTTAACATGTATGCAGCGTTTAAACCCTAAGTGTTGTCCACGTTGTCATGGATGATGCCATTTTGTGTCTAGGGGAATTTTGTAAGTGTAAATTCCATTCCATGTCCACATTAAAGCTATTGACACAAGTTGGCAGGCTTGTTTTGTTGAGATAAATTAGAGATGAAAATAGTACAAGAGTTAATAGAAGACTCTATCGTTGCCAAGGCTGCAAGATACCAATGTAATTGATAGTGATTTTGTACTGCATAAGGAAACAGTAGCAAGGCAGCTGGAAGCAAGTTAGACATGTCCAGTCCTCAAATTGTGTTCATGCATCTTTGTAACGATGAATTTGTAACCCACTAAGCTCCAGTGAGATTGGGAAATGGTGTCAGAAAAATTTAAAATCCTGAAGAGATCATGAATCATCAGCAGGGTATAATGGCTGTAGGCCCTATGTGCAGTGCAGGATTTTTTGAGAATATTAATAGCTGGAGGATATTAGATCCTAATAATCGCCAGTAATATATCCAAGATCAGCAAGATATCACCTTTATAGTCTACTTGGTGAAACCTGCAAACTTCATTTTCTACATTCTAAGATTCTTCCAGACAATGTGTTAATGTGCTTGAGATGCTTATATTTATAACCAATGTCCTAAATAAAATAATGTCTGTAATACATTTTGTGTGTGCTTATTATAATTAAGTGTAAACATTACTGTGTCATTGGATGAAGATTACTTGCAATTTGCTAGTGTTCTTGAAGATACAAGTATAGTTTTGTACTCCAGGGCCCTACCAATCACCACATCCAGAATTCTCTGTTAAAGCTCTAGATTTACCCATTTCAAACCGATTTACCCAGTGTGTAGTACTGTTAACTGCTTATTTTCCATGTGGCCTGCAAGGATGCCCATGTTCTTTTTCAGGGGGAATGGATGTGGTGAGGAGTATACGATATTTTATGGGAAGAAGGGGTAGGGGGGACTGGGTATGTTATAAAATTCTTCATCCCCAGACCACCAGGGTGAAACAAAAAATAAGAAAAAATAATTAAAAGTTGAGGAATGCTTTCATTTGAATAAGTTGAAGGGTCTCGTTTGACGTTTGGTGGAGATCTTGGACATCTTATTGGGAGGGAGATACCATGTCCGTGTAGCCAGCATAGATCCAAATTACAATGGCAAGTATGGTCTTTCTTTAATTTTAATAAATGGAACAGTTCCACCTATATGGAGTAGGGGTAAGTAAAGTGGCTTCTTGTCCAGGTGACCTGCTTTGCGAAGGATTATTTGAAACCTGATATAGGATTTATTCTTCAAAGCTTCGCACAAAGGCTCTTGACAGAATGATTTGAATCCCACTCCTTGCATCCTGGAAGTGTCTTCCCAACTCAACTGTAAATAAAAGCTAACTGAAAACGACTACCACATCCTTTTCTAATACAAGTACAGTACACACATAAGTGCATGGGGCTGATATCCACGACATTTCAACCCACTGAATTAACTCACAATGAATAAGTTTCCAAGGTCCTTCACTTGTAGTAATATACTTCGTTATAAAAATCTTGAGCCCATAAAACCATAAATTTGACCTAAGCCTAACTGGGAACGGGAGAGAACCGTTAAACATGTCCATCATGATAGTTGCCACAAGAAGTAAACCTGGCACTGTAGGGGATTGGTGTCAGATAAAAGGTTCTCTGCTAAAGGAGGTAAGTATAATCTCAGCAATTCATATATGTATCTGAAGTAGTCCTATGCATTAAAATTTTGTTGTTGAAAATGATTGTCTTATGGTAGGCCTACTCAAAAAAGCAAAATGCTAAAAACCACGAGTGTAGGCTCAAATTTCTTATATTCATTTTTATTATTTTGGGGCATGAATGACCCTTCCCTTGCAATAAATGAAGCACTGGATACTTTCTCCTAATGCAATGCTTGGTTGTTTCTTCTTTTTTTTATTCCAGCTGCTTTTAAAGTTAAACTTACATGTAAACTGGTATGGAAACAACTTATTGATGAACGAAGATAAGAGGATAATATGTACAGTTTTGTATATCTGCATAAACTGGAACATCCATTCAACGTTTGTATTACACTGCTTAATATTCTACTGCTCTAAGGTTTTGAGCTAGTGATAGGGGTGGATTTCTTCCACAGCTTTTAACTTTATTTTTGAGTATCCTTAAATTCACACTAACAAATTACTCGGCTATTGGTAGGCTTCTATAGATGAGAATACCTTGGTGCAATCAATGCGGCGAGGCGAGCGAGCGACACCACTCCTCTGACGTCACAGATCCGCGCCATGGCCTGTCTTTCTCGTCGGCCACGCTGGCGGAGGGGTGAGTTGTCTGGCGAGGTCTATGAGAGACATTCTTCTTCTTGCTGGCTGGCTTACCAGAGCGGGACCGCAGTGTGTGCGATGCTCGCTGAGTGTGATTCGTAAGTTGATGCAGGCGGAATTTGCTTCACGTGGATTGGCGTGACCACATTATAGCACAGTACGTGAAGTTCGTTATACGCACTCGAGTGGGTCTCTGCATGGTTCAAACCTTCTTTAAGTTTGTTTAAACTTTATTCTTGTTTCGATTTGGATCTACTGATATCCTATTCAGGCATCTCGCCATGAAAAACAGGACTGAAGTGAACTGTGGAAATTAAACGCTGCTTGATCTTTATCCACAGTCTAACATGCATTCTAAGCGGTCGACGATAGGAACAAGACTTTGGTGCTCGCGCTCCACGACAATGAACGCTTAAAATGTTATACAGGAGCACAGTATAATCGAGTGGAGTTCTGACATAGTGAAGTAATTGTGGAGTACATCTAGCCAGATATGTTTTTAGAGCATTTTCTGAATACCTTCGCCATGAACTGTAACTCACTCAGAGTCATGGATGAGACGAGCGTAAACCGCGGAAGCAATTTGAAATTACTTCTATGCTATCATATCAAGATTGTCAATGAAGAATGATGTCTACAACATTCGTGTGGGAACATCTAGAATATACCGGATCTGATGCATAGTTCCACCCTGGTGTGGTCATAGGGAGACGTGAATCTGGGTTCGACGCCAGGATGTTGAGTCACTACTCTCAAGGCCAGGATTCTTCTGGAAGCCGGACTCGGGATATTTTGTTCCGAATGACGCCCCTCCATCATCTGAAATTAAGGTATAAATCTGACAATCTTTGGTAGTAGTCGAGCATTTTCATTTGTTGTATCCAGTTGCTAATTTGTTTGTGTAATTAGTTTATTTGATGACGGGGTTTTAAGTGAGATAAATCATTGTCTTTCTTGACCCCAGATTTTTCTTTTTGAGTTCCTTTGACGAACTAGTTTATCCATGTCTTGTTGGGATTTAGTATTTCTTTCTTGCTTCTGCGTCAGTTTTTCCGTTCGTCGTAATTTTCTGAAATTTTCAATCGTTGGGAAGACCACCATATAGGAAGAAGATTTGCGTTTTAGTATTATGATTATTTTATCAAATTTTTGCACCGTTATGGTCGTGTTACTGTAATTCCCTGCAAGTAAATTTTTCCTTCACATTTAAATTGTTTGACGTTATAATATACTTCAGCATCATGGTTTCGTGATGGGTTTTTGATTGACATTTACTCTAAAAGATTATTTGATTCCGAACTCAAGGATGTATGTTTAAATCTTGGTGTTTTTCGAAATTGTATTTTGCTAAGCCATTAAGGAATTTGGTCCTTGAAAAATACTGATATAAAAGATTTCTCTCGTTAATCAACTGTAATATTAATGTTATTAGTGAAGTAAAATTGATTGTAAAATTGAGCTCGTGGACTATCGGAACCACGTGATATATTGTTAAGCTGGAGAAGGTTTTTTGGATCACTGTGAGAGATTATGATTGTGAAACTTATAAAATGAAGTCGATAGAAATACTGTGTGACTGACAAGTGGTGGTTGATGTGTAACTAAAGTTTGTGAAATGTTTCGTCATGTTGTTTTATCCTTTAAAATGGATTGGTTGGAGTTAAATGGTGGTTCTTGTTGTACTTAATTTTCGTCTTGTTAGAATACGTCATCGAGTGACGTCTGTGACATTTTGTTTTCAAATCAATTGGAGATAGTATCTTTAGGATATTTACTGTGATTTAACTTTATCTCTACTTCAAATTTCATATCTATGAAATTTAATTAGACCTGTGGCGATTTTCGAGAGATCTCTTTAAGTACAGCAATTTCTCGGTAATCTTTTTCAAATTTTGCATTTTCGTTTGACACGGTGCGGACATATTTATACTTAACTGAGCTCCTTCTCTTGGCTCAACTGCGTCCTCAGTGGCGATTCCTTTTTGTACAATTTAAACAAATAAGATGGTGTAGTGATGGTGAATGTTGCCATTGGACCTTGTTTCATTAAGAAACATTATATATGTATATACGTGTTGTTTGAGTCTTCAGTCTTTTGACTGGTTTGATGCAGCTCTCCATGCCTCCCTGTCCTGTGCTAATCGTTTCTTCTCTACATAGCTACCACACCCTACATCCGAGGCAATCTGTTTAACATATTCTAACCTTGGTCTACCCCTACAGTTCTTGTCCTCAACCCTTCCTTCCATCACTAAGCTTGCTATTCCTGGGTGTCTTAGTATGTGCCCTACTAACCTATCTCTTCTCTTCATTAGCAGTCGCCAGAAACATCTCTCCTCTCCCACTCGTCTTAATACCTCTTCGTTTGTAACCCTATCTACCCATCTGATCTTCATCATTCTCCTGTAACACCACATTTCAAATGCTTCAATTCTCCTCTTTTCTGCTGCACCAATAGTCCAAGTTTTACTTCCATACAGTGCCACGCTCCAGACAAAGGCTTTCATAAATGACTTCCTAATACTTAAATCTATATTCGATGTCAGCAGATTCCTTTTTTGTAGAAATGCTTTCCTTGTCTGAGCCAACCTACTTTTTATATCCTCTTTGCTTCGTCCATCACTGGTTATTTTGCTTCCTAAGTAACAGAAGTCTCCTACTTCCTTCAGCTTTTCACCTGCTAATTTGATGTCCATCGAGGTTGCTGATTTATTTCGGCTGCATTCCAGTATTTTTGTTTTACATTTATTAATTTTCATCATGTATTCTTTCCGTAAGACGGAGTCCATACCATTCAAAAACTCATTCAAATCCTCAGGCGTGTCGGCCAAGATGACGATGTCATCAGCAAATCTCAGAGTTGAAATTATTTCTCCTTGAACCTTCACTCCCACTTTAAATTTTTCTCCAATTTCCTTCATTGCTTGTTCAATGTAAAGATTGAAAAGTATGGGTGATAAGTTGCAGCCTTGCCTTACACCTTTCTGAATACCAGCTTCTCTCTCATGTCCTTGAGCTCGAATGGCTGCTGTCTGGTTTCTGTATAGATTGTATATCACCCTCCTATCCCTGTATTTTATTCCAATCGATTTCAAAATGTCAAACAATTTAGTCCAATCAACGTTATCGAAAGCCTTTTCTAAGTCTACAAATGCCATGAACGTTCTCTTATCTTTCCTTATTCGACCTTCCAAAATCAGCCTAAGACTTAGTACTGCTTCCCTTGTTCCTACATTTCTCCTGAAACCAAACTGGTCTTCACCCAACTCCGTTTGTATCTGGCTTTCCATCCTCTTGTAATTTATTCTAGACAGGATCTTTGAAGCATGAGTAATCAAGCTGATTGTACGGTAATCTTCACATCTGTCAGCTCCCACTTTCTTTGGTATAGGGATAATAACATTCTTCTTGAAATCAGGGGGTACCTCACCTGTCTCATAAATCCTACACACCAAGTGAAATAACCTGATCAGACCTTCATCTCCTATGCAGCGTAGTAACTCAATCGGTATATCATCTATGCCTGGTGATTTGTTCCTGCTCAAGTCCTCCAATGCTCTGTCAAATTCTGATCTCAATATTAAATCTCTTTTGCATCCTCATCAATTTCCTCCTCCCTTTCCATTACATGATTCTCAATCTCCTTTCCCTTATACAAACACTCTGTGTAAGCTTTCCATCTCTCAACCTTCTCTTCCCTATCTGTTAGGGGCTTTCCATTTGTGTCCTTAATATTACAGCATTTACTCTTCTTTTCCCCAAAAGTATCCTTAATCCTTCGATAAGCTGTGTCTACTTTTCCTAATTTCAGACAATTTTCTATACCTGCACATTTCCCCTTCAACCATTCTTCTTTCGCTTCCTTGCACTTCTTGTTAACCTCATTTCTCAGACGTCTGTATTCTGCTTTCCCCTTTTCATCTTTTACATTCTTGTGTTTCCGCCTTTCATCCATCAGTTCTAGTATATCCTGAGTGATCCACGGTTTTCTGCCTATTTTTTCTTTCCTACCAATGTTTTCTTCTGCGGATTTTGTTACTTCCTTTTTCAAAAGTGCCCATTCTTCAGCAATTGAAGATTGTTTAGGGTTTTTCATTAGTCCTTCCTTTATACTCTTCTTGAATCTTTCGATTACATCCTTCACTTTCAGTCTGTATATCGCCCACCTTTTTGGCTTTTGACTTTTCTTCAGTTTCTTCAACTTTAATCTGCATTTCATCACAACCAGATTGTGGTCAGAGTTTATGTCACCACCAGGATATGTTTTACAATCCAAAATCTGGTTTCGAAACCTCTGCTTGACAATAATGAAGTCAATTTGGTAACGCCCTGTATCTCCTGGTCTCATCCATGTGTATATTCTTCTATTGTGATTACTGAATAAGGTGTTAGCTATGACCAATTCATGCTCGGTGCTGAATTCCATCAGCCTACTTCCTCGATCATTCCTTTCACCTAATCCGAAATCTCCTACCATCTTCCCTTCTCTTCCTTTTCCTACCACAGCATTCCAATCTCCCATTACTATAACATTTTCATCACCCTTGATATACCTCAGAATTTCATCTATTTCTTCGTAGACCTTTTCAACATCTTCATCCTCAGCATGACTGGTTGGCATATAGACTTGTACCACTGTGGTGCACGTAGGTTTAGTATTGATTTTTGCTACAATAATCCGTTCACTATATTGCTCATAATATTCCACCCGCTGTCCAAGTTTCCTACTCAATATGAGACCAACCCCTGCTTGGCCATTGTTTGATTTAGTGCTAATGACCCTATAGTCACCTGACCAAAAGTCCTGTTCTTCCTTCCAGCGTCTGGCTGCGTGGCTCAGTGGTAACGTTCTCGCTTGCTGAGCCCAAGGTTGCAGGTTCGAAACCTGGCGCAGTCAGTTGGCATTTGAGTGTGCGCAAATGCGAGGGAGCCGTGTTATTAGATTTACTGGCACGTTAAATATCCCCTTCGTGGCAAAATTCCGGCACCCCGGCGTCTCTAAAAGCCAGTGTAGTTAAAAGGGACGTAAAACCAATAACATTATTATTATTATTATTCCTGCCAGCGCATTTCACTAATCCCAACCAAATCCAACCTCAACCTATCCATTTCCCTTTCTAAGTTTTCTAACTTTCCACTTCCTAGCAGACTTCTAACATTCCACGCTCCGATCCGTAGAATATCAGATTTCCTCTTTGTCACTTCTGTGATGTTAACCCCCTCTCGAGTAGTCCCCACCCGGAGATCCGAACGGGGGACTAGTTTACCTCCGGATTGAAATTTTACAAGGGAGGAGGCCATCAACACATATAATTATGCATAGAGAGGTGCATATCCTCGGGAAGAGCATTACGGCTGTAATTTCTCGTTGCTTTCAGCCGTGCAGCAGAACGCAGTATAGCCATTATTTGGTTTATATTATCAATATCTTAACCATCTAAAAGACAAGTAAAGAAGTGATTTATTCTGAAAGGCTGCTGCTCCCTTCAGAATAAGTAATAGAGCAATTCTACTAACAAAAATTCTAACGTTTTACTAACAATTAAATACCAAAATGCTACTAACGAAAACATACTAAATTTCCACCAACAACAAATACTACCTCTAAAACAGTCTGTCACCAGGCACACTCACATGCACCATCACAAATCACAGTCTAATGAAACAATGAACTAAGTTGTATCTAATAAACAATGCAACTGCCACCAGACACACTCACACAGCACAGTCTAATAGAACAATGACATATATCTAATAAACAAACTAACTACATACTTACAACTAAAACTAACTACATACTTACTGCACATTCTAGAAGAGGAAAATGGAAAACAAAAACAAGATTATACGTGTACATTATTGTATTATATTCAGGTGAGGGATTCTTTCAAACATTTTTACTGAATAAATATTTTATTTTACAGCAGTTCAATCCGAGAGTCATAATTCATAATAACTACATAAATTGTGCCGGGAAGATCAATGTGTTTCCTTTTCTTTTCTTAAATTTTCTCACTACTCTCTGAGATTAGTTGTATCTCGTTTGCGTCTCGTGTCACGTCTTGACCTGAGCTAGTTTTCCTTGTTTGCATTTTGGTTTGTCTTTGCACAATTTAGGTTTGTTGATATGCTCCTTTGTACTTCCTTCTCCTGTTGGTGGGATCTGGGGGGTGTTTTCAGCCGGGCAGTTTCAGATCCTACGATCCAGTGTTCCTCGAGGGATTCAACAGGTCTTGGTAAGTTATAAAAGGGTACAGTACTGCACCCGTCTCCACGTGGTCTTACCTGGTGAAATCCAAAGAAAATGCAAGATCGTAGAATCTGGAAGCCCCGGCTGAAAATTACCCCCAAGGCACCACCACCAAGGATAGACCATGGATAGGAATACCACAAAAATTAAAAAGAATGTGATAAGAAGATGCCAGTGGTCTATAAAAAATGAAAAATAGCCCAAAGTGAGCTACCAAGACTCTTAAAGATAATTAAATTAATCTAATCTCGGGCGCGTTAAAAAGCATCCTAGCTAATGACCCACTGGTTCTCGAAGCACATTTTAATTCGAATAGAAATCACTAAGTCATTTGTATGAATTTTAAAATTTAACAAAAGTTTATTACCTGAAACCACAGGGTCGTGAAGTAGAAACTCCACTGAACAAAAGTTTATAATCTTATTCCTCTGCCGAAGCATGAAAAATGTTTAAGTAACAACCGCCTTAATTAGGCCACACAAACTGCCTCTCGCCTCATCATTATTAACGAAGTTCCAAAAAAAAAAATACACACAAAATATTCTGTTATGATCGTAAACCCTTTTTGACATATTTATAAAAAATATTCTATTCAATCGTAGCAATTAACATATACATATTTTACATAATTAAATTTCATTTCTGTGATTTAGTTGCGCCTAGAATTATTCATCTCTGTTAATTTCATGTATTCATATACATTTATTTGGTTTCAATTTTCAAGTCCGTTCCGTCCTAAATGACAAACAATTAAGCTAATCGGACGTCGTATGGTTAATTATAATGATTATGTTTCAATTCACTTTCTCACAGATATTAGATTTTCTATCACTCAATATTTTAGTTATAAATAGCTCAAGTTTATACAAGTATTAATATTACAGTATTTCCAATTAAACTCTATTCTAAAAACAATTGTTACTAAATCTTAACAAATATTAACGATGTTGTTACAATACTTGGTTTCTTAAATGTTGGATTCAAAATTGAACATTAGCTGTCCACTATCTAAAATCGTGACTCAATTTCACGTTCAAAATAATACACCGTAGTGCACTCAGCAATAGCTCTAAAGCTAATTCAGTGCTGGAAAAATTGATATTGACTATCCACATATGTCAAATATCTCCTAAATTGCAATTCAAATACGCAGACAAAATTCCATTATTACCATATCATCGCTTAACAGCTCTTAATAAATTCCAAACATTACGAACATTACACAAGTTTTTATACAATCAAGGATAAATATGTTGCTTCAAATTAGCCAAGAGTTAAAGTGTCGAGAATAATCTTTATCAGAACAATGATAAAATATTGTATTCACAAGTCTAAATAACTGTGTGAGAATTCGAAGTCTGTCACCTCGATTATGACTTACATATATTTTAAACATTTCTCTCCTTACATTACATATCATTACTAATTACATTTTCTTTAACAAAGTATTTCTTTCATATTTCTCGATCTACCACTGTGAAAAGAACTATTCAGTTTTCGCATAATTGAAAATAATTCCACTGGAGATCCTCCTCAAAGGAAAACACGTCAAAACTACAGCATGGAAAAGAGCCTATCTTGAGAAGGTACAAATTAACCATTAGATTTGAACGCTAAACCAAGTTGGAGTTTCCCATAAGAATCCACAAAAATTTAAAAACTGAACGAGCTCACAAAGGGAGTCGAAATCAAAAGAATTTCAAAAATCTGGGTTACCAGAAATAAATTCGCACAATCGCAAAGAATCACAGTAGAAATCACTATGTTCCACGTCTATGCTCAATCTGACAAAAATATAGACCTGAATGTCTATCCAATAAACTTGCATGAGCTTTCAAAAATATTCGAAGTCAAATTCAAAAAGTCCAGAGAATTTGTTCAAAGTCGAATTCACGCATACGACGGATTATGGGACATCTTCTTGAGTTAGAATTATTCTTATATAATATTAACGTCGTCTTCTCCCTATAAATTTCTCATGTTGTCTTCCCAACAAACTATATTCTTCTATCTTATTCCAAAATTACATCTTAATGAAAGCAAGGTAATGTTCAAAGTAACACTACAATAACTACTAAATTGAACTACAAAGTGAAATACATACTCGGACAAAAATGATTAAAGAATCACCCTAGCCCTCGTCTGTAATTCTTAACTACTCTAATCAAAATTGGTGAAAAGGAACATTCAAAAGCATGACAAATTCATACTGTCTACTAAAAGAAAACTTCCAGCTACCTTTTTGAAGTTCTAGTTGAACGAAGTGAGAATGCTGTAACACATACTCCTGCCTGGGATCGAACCCTATCTGCTCAGCTGTACCGATCACGAAACGACTGGATATCATGAAGACCCGATTACCGTTCGCGAACGAGACGAAGCTAACAGAAGTTCGTTTGACAAAGTTCATAGTTCTTTCACTTGATAAAGAGCACAACATTGATGTAGTAAGCCAAGCCATTTTCATTATGTAGCAGTACAAATTGTCATTCCGACTTTCAAAATCCTTTCAATCTTCTCTTATAAAGCCTTGTACTGTAGTTGCTCATATTGGAATCAAGTAATCATCCTGAGTATTCAACGCTGCTATGTGTTACATTTCTTGGCTGTGTTTAGCCCATATTCTGCATCTTCATAACGTAGCAATATCTCTCTCTCCTCATATCATTTATGACAATCATGGCTAAAGCCGTTTATACTGTACTGCAATGTAGAACACGTTGTTGTACCATTGGCTTAAGAAGAAGTTATCATACGTGAATGCAAGTTCACTGTGCTCAAATTGAAGGTTAACACTGTCGGAAACTATAATAAGACCAGACGAAAATCCTATCACATTATACTGTAACACGTATATGTCGAATCAACTCCACGTTACCGAACAAACACGATTTCACGGCAACGCACGTACATGTGCTCAGATCAGAGAGCTCTATGACCCTCCTGGCTGAAATTGTATTCACTAATCCACTGTTCGTTTGCTCCCGCAAATCATACTGTCTCCAGGTGATCCACAATGCACCTTGTTCTCTGATCGACAGTAACTATCGATACATGTATCATTGCCGAGTTCGATAATCACATGTTATAATACTGTATGCATTTATACTCATATAAAAGTTCTCAGTTATATTCCTTTATCCACAGGATGCATTTCCCATTCTTTGTTTCATACTGCATTGTGTATATTGCTCTACCACGGTGTTCAAAATAACGACAGTGGTGCTGTGTCCATCTTGTATTCAATACAGGTATTACAATATCAAACATGTGGTCGTCGGCCTGTACGGCGGGTTGCTGACAGCTCCTACCCTCGCCACAGTCCTACCGCGCACCTGCATTTCAAAGGAATGTCGCAGTACTGCCATCAGTGTTATTGCCAACTTAACCTATATCCAACTAAATACAAAATACGGTCTCAGTACCATCTCGGCATTGGCCCGAAGACGAAGTGGGAAACCACGGAAAACCACTTCGAGGATGGCTGAGGTGGGAATCGAACCCCCTCTACTCATTTGGACCACCAGAGGCTGAGTAGGCCCCGTTCCAGTCCTCATACCACGTTTCAAATTTCGTGGCAGAGCCGGGAATCGAACCCAGGACCTCCGGGGCGGCAGCTAACCATGCTGACCGCTAAGCTACAGAGGCGACCTCATTTTCAATTTTAAAAATAAATAATCTCTTTAATCTTTGTTTGTTCGCTCGTCGCGATAAATTCTACTTTGTCTTGTATTCATTTTGTCCTTATTATGAAGTAATTTTATTTAAATAGGTTTTCAAGTGACTCGTTTCTTATCAAATTATTTCATTTCTAATTACTGTAATTGCGTCATTAAAAAGAGCTGCCATTACCGTAACCGATGGGAGCACACTGAAAGGCACCAGCGCCTTGCCCACTGCGCTACGAGAACCACTGGTCACCTGCTCAGCTCGAAACACACAAGAGTGTCGACGCCGCACTCGATGCTGCTCATTGCGTGACGTTGCCAATTTTCCTAGTAACTACAAATGTTCACAGCGGCTTAACGGTTGGTTTGCGCCTACAGGTATCTTAACTCATATTGCTCCCCAGGCCCACCCCCATGCGTGGTTTGATTTTCTACCTCTTATTTTCCGACACCCTGTCCATATTTTTGTAGACATTGTCAAAATCTACGTGTCGCATTCAAAATTTAATTTGAATATTTTAAAATGGAATTAAAGAATTACGAGTTGAGGGGGAAGATTGCTCAACTTATCGAGAACGTGGAGATGCAGTGCTAAACGCTATGAATTGGAAAGCTAAATTGTTGAACTGACAAGAATATGAAGGGAGTGACCTAGATTATTCAAAATTATATTAAAGAGGAAAGATCGTCGAGAATCGCCGATGGAGAACCTTGAAGGACATTTCTATATTGATAGATGCAGTTGACAATCCAGGACCAAACGAGACATCAGTTCGAGCCAAGGCAGATCCAGTACAAGAGCGGGAGATGGAGATATTCATCTATTTGCTGTTACGAGAACCAGATCCAAGCAAAGGTTGAGATGGTTACATCCAGGCGGGACCCATGGTTTCAAGAATCATACTCAACCGGGTATGAGGAATTTCTATCAACGACTCAGCAAAGGTAGAGAGAAAATTTCTCAAGTATTTTTTGTACAAATTTGGAACATGTAAAGATTTTATGATAGACCATGTTATTAGTTTTCTGTAGAATTTTCATTGAGTCATTTCTTTTTCGGATTTAATTTAGCGTTGTAGGATTTGTATTTTTGCGATTTTGCGTAGTAGATATTTTTCGAAGTATATTTATGGCTGGATATTTTTATGCTTTGATGTATATTTTGTGGATATTTCTTAGATTGATAGGACGAAAGATAGATAGATTTTAAATGTTAGAATTTCGCTTTTGATAAAGATTTATTTCTTCGAAGACGTTATTAAGAAGAATAACATGAATAGATTCATTGCTAGTTAATGCAATTTCAGATTTGCAATTCCCATTGTTAGAAATTGATGAAGTTCGTATCCTATCCTAGGAGAGATCTTATTGTATTAATATTTTAATATTATTGAAAATATAGTCCTAGTTTGAAGATAGTGAGATTGAGAGTAAGATCTAGATGATCAAATGTTAGCAAGGATATTGATCCTGTTTTGGCAACTAATTTGCAAGTTTACTTTTAACTTGATAGTCGTTTAAAGTGATGTTTAATGTTTTACGATGTTATTAGAGTGAAGTTAGGATGCTTGAGGTGAGAGCTGTATTTTATATGAACATGTTTCGTTTGATCCATGACAAGATTGTTGTTTTGGAAACACTTGTCGTGTCAAGGTCAATGTTATTTGGAATATAGACTAACATTGTGAGACCAGTGAAAGAGAAAGTCAATGTATTGTTATTAAAACAGTATTTTGTCTATGATGTTTAAGAATCTGTTTTTATTTATGAAAAATGAAATTGCTGAGGTTATTAATATTGTTATTATGAAAGTTAGGAAGCTGTGGAACATTAAGATTATTCGACGTCGTATATTTATAGTTGTACTTTGAACAAGGTTTATAGATGATAGCTGGCGAAGATTTATTCCGCAACTGAAGATTTTTATGGTGCATTGGTAAAGAAGCTTCGTAAAGCTATGGTTATTTCCGCATTGCTGCGATGTATGATTACGTAAACGTATTTACGGTTGGAATGTGAAGATTTATGCCATATGGAGAGAAGTTTTGCCCTAAAACTTTCCCATACGGGAAATCGCATCAGGCGTGAGCCTGGTCAAAGCAGTTACTGTGGAAGAGCAATTAAACTGAAGGCGGTGCGGGATAGTGGGCTTGAAATACATCACCAGAAACCAAAGTTAGGTAATTATTTTATTACTATGTGGCAACAATGCAAAACACATTTATGAATTAACAAATGCACATAAGTGCTAAAATAGCGATGACTAGATAATATAGATTGAGCACCTTTCAAGGGTCTGATTCAGAACCCATTCAAAATTAGAGTCTTTTGATATTTGCTTGACGAGTAGATGGTCTCATATACAACCTATTATTTGTAAACTGGATGATGTGATGAAATAAAAGTTCATAAAACTTATTTTTTGAAAAGAAATGCTGGTGGAGGGTGGCTTCAGAGTAAGCGTGCCAGGAGAAGCAGATTCCAATCTGGCATTCTTCTTCCCAGGAAGGCAAGACACCTTTAGTGTCTAGGCTGAAGTATGTAGTAATCATGCAGTCCAGGAGACGGCTGTGGATGCAGTCTGGGAGTCGGCCGTGGCTTCAGGTACGGTAATGGACGAGCGATCCAGCTCTGATGCGGTTTGTTGAATAACAGCTGACAGCTGCCTTATAAAGATGTTTATCAAAGCACATCAAACCTGCCGAAGCGGCAAAATAGCACAGCGGCTATGGATAAAGCGTAGAGCGGTGATGCCATCCTTATGGCATGACGTAGCAGTTGTGTAGCGTTGCGCCGAGAAGAAAAATGCGAAGATGTTCTGATCAGAAGTGCGATCAGAATGACGTGTGCGCTGGGCAGCGTAGAAGTGATGATCAGAAGTGAGAAGATCAGAATGAAGTGATCAGAGAAGTGATGAAGCACTGAAGGAGGCACCATCTTTTATAGTGGCCAAGAATACTCCAGAAGTTCGAGACCACATGACACAAGAGTAGGCTTGTCATTAGTTGCTTGAAGGCCGCAGTGACGTAGCTCGCCACCGGCGGACTGCGGTGAGCTGACACACGCTATTTTTAATAGTATGAAATGTATGTGCCGAGAGGGTAGACACTGCAACACTCGGAGGTAAGATCTTAGAATACAGTACAGGATATCTTATATAATTTGATTTGATTACAATAAATTACCTAATTAACATTTGTTTGGAGGTCTTGCGGGAGCAAAATATAAAAAGGACAGTATAAATGGGCTGTCACAAGAGGAAGGAAACATACACACAAAGAATGCGTTAAATGTCACGAAAGTGACCACCATAGAATATTGAAAGTAAAGATTGTATTTTAAGCAAGGTCTAATTAAGAGTAACAATAATGAAAAAACAGCTGTTATCGAATTTAAATTAATAACTAATGTATGTCTGATATGAAAGAAAAATGATACAAATCGCAGGAATTGATATTATTATTATTATTATTATTATTATTATTATTATTATTATTATTATTATTATTATTATTACCGATGTTAACCGAGAACGAATAATAAGCTTAACCGCTTTGGTAATTTAAGCCAGGATTTGACAATTATTTGAATATGAATAAGACAGGGTAGTGAATATAAAGTGTATTTTGGAAGTGAAACTTTATAAATAATCCTCTTAGGAGAATGATGGACATTCTAAAGAATGAAGAGAAGCGGTTGTGAATAGGTTATTGTTGTAAATATTTGTATTGCAATCTACGTAAAATTAGTATAGGAGTGTTGATAGTATATGATCTTTAGACGATAGTTATGATAGGATGTGGAATATGAGAGCAGTTTGTGTATAGAGTTACAATTTACTATGTGAGTTTAAAGTTATTGGAAGAACAGGGTGTTCTTAAAGTTATTTTGACAACTTTTATTTTATTCGCAGATCGAGTGACTTTATGTTACGGTATATTATTTGAACACTCCTCGTGATGATAAGAAATCATCTGAAACAGCGAAGTCATTAACTGAATTTTTTTTATTATTATTATTATTATTAGCTTATTTATTTCTTTTTCAAGCCTCCGTGGCTCAGGCGGCAGCACGCCGGCCTCTCACCTCTGGGCCCGTGGTTCAAATCCCGGTCATTCCATGTGAGATTTGTGCTGGACAAAACGGAGGCAGACAGGTTTTTCTCCGGGTACTCCGGTTTTCCCTGTCAAATTTCATTCCAGCAACACTCTCCACTATCATTTCATTTCATCTGTCATTCATTTAATCATTGCCCCAGAGGAGTGCGTCAGGCCTCGGCAGCCGGCACAGTTCATATCCTCGCCGCTAGATGCGGGGCTTCATTCATTCCATTCCTGACCCGGTCGGAGACTGGAAGCAGGCTGTGGATTTTCATTTCATTTCTTTTTCAAGTTTATTTAGATAAGAGTTAGGAGTGTTTTTAGTTTATTATTGTAGATGTTTTGATTAATAAATTAGCGAGCACGCTGTGATAGGATTGTCCCTTTTCTAGAAACTCCGTTTTATATTTGCCATAGTTAGTCAGATGATGTACTATGGATCAGTGGCGGTTTTAGAACAAGGGCACACGGTCACGTGCCCCACCATTTGACATTCTCCTTGGGTCGTAGTCGTCTTGATAGTCCTTCCGTGGTAATGGCGCTTATGTTACGACCAAGCAGTTCTATCGCCTTGTTGTTCACTTTCCCAACAGTAGGAGCCTGTCACAACGAAGTGCTGGGCACATGTAAATGTGACCAACACAGTGTTGCCACAAGTTTCCTCTTCCTGTCCCTTTAGCCTCATCCCATGCTTTTCAGCGGGACGAGGCGTGACCACCGGGAGACAAGTCCAGTTCACTGAGTGACGAAATGCTTGTGACGTCACGCAGCGTGGATCCAGCTATTTTCGTAATTTCTCTCCCTTCACCCTCTCCTAACGGTTTATTTGCCCTGCGCTAGGAATTGGAGTGGTCAGTGGAGCAGTGTAGTCTTCCTCGTTCGACATTGCTCGTGTGGTGATTTTTGGCTACAGTACCAATATTTGCCTTACACTACAGTACTAGTGGAATATTCTGTGTAGTAGTTTATGTAGTGGAATAGTTGTGAGATAATACCACATAGTTGGTGTGTGCCGAACTGCAACAGCAACTATAGGAATGGACCGGAAGTGGCACTGTTTTCCTTCATAAAGGAATCTGAACTTCGGCAGAAATGGATTCGAGGGTACAAGAGTGATTTTGATCGGTATTATTCTTTATTATTAAAGTCAGTTAGATATTGTTGTTTTAAGGGGCGGAACTACGAGTTCATCTGCCCATTATATAATATAATATAATATAATATTACATTATATTATAATATTAATATTATTCTCCCCTTTATCAGTGAATAATATTTATAGGCTAGATGCAATTTATTTCAGGAAAGTCTCGTATATACGGTATATAGTTACCTCGCCTAATCTAATTGGCTGCGTGGCTCAACGGTAATGTTATCGCCTGCTGTTCCCAAGGTTGCAGGATCGAATCCTGACAATGTCAGCTGGCAATTGAAGATGCGCAAATGCGAGGGAGCCGTGTCATTAGATTAACTGGGACGTTAAAGATCCCCTTCGGGGCAAAATTCCGGCACCCCAGCGTCGCTAAAAGCCTCAGTATTTAAAAGGGACGTAAAACCAATAACATTAGTCTATTGGTATTAATCTAATTGGGCAAAAGCGTGTTGACTGACTGTAAACTATAACTTGAAGTTCATCAGGGTACCTCCCAATTCTTATTTATCAGTAGGCCTATACAACAAAATTGTAAATTGTTTTTCAATATTTTATATTTGAGAACAATAGTATAATTTTGACCCTACAAATGGTAAGATAATTTATAATTCATACATGAAAATACTGTACAATTGATTATTGAAAGCAACATGTTTACTTTTATATAGCCAACGAGCATTGCCTTATCTAGATCGGCTAACAGATTTTACATATACTGTAGGTACCGGAACCACAAATTATTCACCGATAAGGATGAGAATTATATTACCGACAACAGTTGCTACGCGGGCTAAAGCGCAGCGTTAGGTCATGGGGCCAAGCTCTCTGCTGACTCGATAGACGCGTGGGTTCGAGCCCCACCGTCGGCTGTCCTTGAAATGGTTTTCCGTGGTTTCCCATTTTCAACACCAGGAAAATGCTGGGACGGTACCTTCTGACAGGCCACGGCCGCTTCCTTCCACATCCTTGCCCAGTTTCATTCACCATCATTCATTTCATCTCTCATTAACTCCTCTCACGAGGTTGGCGTCAGGAAGGGCATCCGGCCGTAAAAACCATCGCCACAAATACTTCCATCTCATCCCCGACCCCGTTGGAAAACGGGACTAATAAGGGGTAGACATACATACAAGGATGAGAATTATATTAATATTATAATATACTGGTAAAGTAGTATACTGTAATACAGTATTAATATTATACACTGATAAAGGGGAGATTAATAGCCTATTATTAATATGAAATAATGGTTATGTAGTGTAAAGTAATACAGTATTAATAGTATACACTGCTAATGGGGAGAATATTATCAATAATGTAATATAAAGTAATATAGTATAATATATTACTGTATTATTATTATTATTATTATTATTATTATTATTATTCAAAAGGGGCGTGGTGGCACAGTGGTCAAGCTGTCTGCCTCTCACGAATGCGGGCCGGGTTCGATTCCCGCTGAATGCATGCGAGATTTTCGAAGTGAAATGCCATGTCCTGTAGTTCGGATTCCACGTAAAAAGGAGGTCCCGTGACTAATGATCGCGAGATAAACGGTCACGTTAAACTACAATCTTCCTTATATTATTATTCACGAATAAAGGGGAGAATAATATTAATATTATAATAGCCTATAATGTAATATAATATAGTATAATATAAAATATTATCACTGAAAAAGGGGGAGGGGGGATTTTAGGATCATTGCCGATGTTGGTCTGCCGATACATGTTCTGGCGGTAAATTTAGTTAATTATTAAAAATAAAAATACAACTCAAATTTACAGTATGTACTATGAAAAGTGGAGTACAATCACCAATCACTTCATCTCGATTGAAAATTAGTGCATCATGATTAATTTTAAATATTTTAACGCTGTTTATTTTTGCACTCAGTTTAGGATGTCGACGCAATGAAGATTATATGATCCTATTTACACAATATTGTCGTTGTTAGAAAATTAATTCGCAAACACAGATTAAACTGCAATGTACAGGTTTTGTTTCATAGTACCGAATGTAGAAAGAGTTATCGAGTGAATAAGTACTAACCCATCTCATTCAACCCTGTGCCATATATCAAGTGATTTTTTCAGGATTGTTTATTTAAGTTACTTATTATTTCTATTTTATTTTATAGTCTACATTGTAACCCCGCCCAGTCGTGTTTACCGACTGAAGAGTTACAACTAACAGTTTGTATAAGCAACACTGGAAAATGGCTTCAAAACTTTACATTTCCTTAGTTATGTCATTTCTGTTGCACAGACAAATTATAGTATAGTGGATAGTGCTAATAGCACTAGGAACGCATATATTTAAAATATGTCAAAAATATTCCTCTAAGACGAGGCTTAGCGAATGTTATTCATAATCGTAAAGGTTTCACACAGTTGTAAGTGTTGTGCAGGTACTCGTTCATTCAATAGTTGTTTAATGATTTTACAGAATAGTACGGTAGTAACACTATATCATGTGGTGTGACGGTCATTGAGTTCGGGTGACTGTGAGGAATGAATCGACGGACCGTGACGTCACAGCGGACCGCTATGGCCTTCTCTCTCGGTGTCCACGGGCGAGGTGACAGAGGGGCTATGGGAATTTCCTCGACTTGGGGCACAAGAATGCTGTGACGAAACGGTCAAATGGCCGTGATAGTAGCAAGTGGGGGAGGGGTGGGGAGGAGTGTTAAAGTGTACCGGCAGAGGGCAGACAAGTGCATAAACAGCATATTTACCAACCCTCAGCAAATTTTCCACCAAAATAATGGACGGTACATCCCTCTGAACATTGCGCTCTTTATTAATATTGTATCGTTTTTGGGGTTCGTTAATAACTGGTCAGGTTTTAATGCACTAAATATTTATTTACACTAATATTATGTACACGAGTTAACACTAAATCAAATTAGGCCTACTTACTCGCACACACACACACACACACACACAGAGTCAGCTACAAGTTACTATTTATTTACAATGTTCTCTGCAAGTCAGAATCACTTGCAGTCACTATTTATCTTCCGCAGTCACTATTTATCTTCCACACTTACTGTCTACGTTATTTATTTTCACATCACTGTCTTCAATATTACAGCACTTCACATTTATTTCCACTTGTCGCTCGGCACGGCACACACCAGCAGTGCGGACTCACTCAGGACTGACTTGCCCGCCGCAGTTTGCCGGTATATATGCAATCCGGCTCCTGGTCTCGAAAATTCTAGATGTCGCTACTTCCAGTAGCAACGAGTCCCTCCTTGTCGAAAGCTCTCGATGGTTGGTTTCCAGAACTCTCTAGCTCCTCCCAGTCCTTTGTTCGGGACCTTCCTGTCGCACCCAGTAGTTTCCAGAAACAGAACAGTCAGGTAGCCTTGCGCCAATAGTTTACCTGATTCGTATGGCTATTGTATTGTAGTGGCCTTGGGAGAGGCTACCCTACTTAGCCCTGGCTGGATTGGCTACCCGGCTCTCCCCAGACACCACGCCCACTTGAGACCTGGAGAAAGGGGTGGTGGCCGACGGCAATTGCACGAATCGCGCAGACCTGGTGCACGTTACACTGCCCCCTCCTTAACACTGTTCCGTCTCGGAGCAGACACTTCCAACAGGGTGACGGCATGAACAGCTCGGTCCTTCACGGCATCGTGAGTTGACGAAGAAGTAACAGTCCACCGTTTTCCAAGGCACCACGTCTATTCGGGGCCAGCAGCACACCAGAATCTCAATCCCTGTGCGTCGAAAGACTTCCTCTAGCATGTTTCTTACAATCCTCCAGTCCAACCCATCTAGTCCACAGCCCAACTTGGTTTCAGCTAATTTGGATATGCTTCGCTCCAGTAGGTGCTCCCGCATAGCAAGTAGACTATCCCAGATGGCACGATAGGAGGGCTTCAGATGGGAAAGTTCTTTCGTCACCAGATAGAACAGCGATCGCTCGTTCCTGGTTAAGCACAACACGTCCCCGACACGAGGCTCTTGGTGCTGTAGCTCTTCAATCCCGCCGTATTTCCGCCGGAACACCTGGGCGATTCCCTGGCTCATCCTCAGGTCCTTAGCCACACAGTGAGCTAAGGCATATTCACTGGTGGTTTGGAATAAATCCTGTCGAATCTCGGTAGTGACGCCATAACGAACTTTTCGGCCAATGCCACATTGAGCCATGAACTCTTCGAAGGATCGTTCCGCTTCTGGCAATCGACAGATACGGGCGTGTTGAACGTGCCCCTCGTCATGGTTGTCGCCCAGGAACGGTGCCAGCCGATTGAAATGGACCACTCGGGGGTTGCCATTCGGTCTCCTCCTGATACGATAGACGACATCGTTGATCCTCTTCAGTACCTCATATGGTCCATCCCAGGAGCGTTGTAGCTTCGGAGAGAACCCTCGCCGCCTTTTTGGGTCGAAAAGCCAGACTAGATCTCCTGCTTGTTATCCTCCTGATTCGGCTCTTAGGTCGTAACGCTCCTTCATCCGGTCGCTCGCATTCTGAATGTTTGCGCGAACTCGGTCGTGAATTTCATCCATCCTTCGACGAAGGTCGGAGATGTAGTCCTCGCCAAAAACGTCATCCTTAGTTTTGCAGCCGAACGTCAGGTCACGCGGCAACCGCAGCTCTCGGCCAAACAGCACATTAGCTGGTATTTGGCCTGTGGTCTCATGGATAGAAGAGCGGTGTGCCAGTAGAAACAAGTGGAGAAACCTGTCCCAGTCCCGCTGGTGGTCGGATGCAATCTTGGACAGGTACTTCACTGTTCTGTTCATGCGCTCCACCATACCGTCGGACTTTGGATGCAGGGCAGTTGTTCTCGTTTTCCGGATCCCGAGAATTTGGCACATTTCCTGGAACACCGACGACTCGAAATTTCACCCTTGGTCGGAACGAATTCCAAAGGTACACCAAATTGGCTCATCAGCTCCCTTACTAGCGTCTCGGCAACCACAACAGCTTCTTGATTGGGCAATGCATATGCCTCTATCCACTTGCTGAAGTAATCTATTGCTACCAAGATGTATTTATTTCCACTCTCAGTCGTAGGGAAGGGGCCTGCTACATCGATGGCGATCCGTTCGAACGGTGCACCAACGTTGTACTGTCTCATCGCTGCTCTTCTCCTTCGTCTGTGGCCCGTTCGCAGTGGCACAAACCACGCACTTTCTACACCATTCACGAACGTCATCGGAGCAATTGAACCAGTAAAACCGCTCTCGGACTTTCTCTATGGTTTTCCGAACTCCAAGGTGCCCTCCGGACGTTCCATCATGCAGCAACTGCACTATCTCGAATACTCTGTTTCGTGGAACAATAAGCTGTAGCCTCTCCTGAGTCCAATTCTCATTCTCCAGTATGGCCGATAACCTAGATGTTAGGCCCCTTAAAACAACAATTATCATCATCATCATTCTCCAGTACCCTCTTTAGCACCCCGTCTTCCAAAATCACGGAATTCCACTGAGCCCAGTAGGCTTTTACAGAGCGCGAGAAGGGAGCTATCTCTTCCCAGGTTGGCCGTTCCTCAGACTTCTTCCAACGCAGTAGGTGTTTTAAGTCCGGATCGTTTTCTTGGTCCTTACGGATTTCCTCATCCTGCCAGTGGTCGTCAGTCACAGTACTTCTTCTCACCGCTGCAATTTTGTCTTCTATCCGATTGCAGTGCTTGCAGTCTTGCACGCACGGTCTCCTAGACAGAGCATCAGCATTTCGGTGCTTAAGACCAGCCCTGTGTTCTGAGTCGATGTCGTACTCCTCGAGCCTTTCAATCCACCTGGCTACCTGTCCCTCCGGGTTCTTGAAACTCAGAAGCCACGTAAGTGCTGCATGATCAGTCCGTAGAACGAACTTCCTCCCGTAGAGGTACTTGTGGAAATGCTCCACCGACTTCACTACAGCAAGTAATTCCCTTCTAGTGACGCAGTAGTTCCTCTTAGGTTTAGAAAGAACCTTGCTGAAGTAAGTTATCACTCTTTCTTGCCCACCTTGCAGTTGGGAGAGTACGCTACCGTTGCCCACAATGCTAGCATCGGTGTCCAAAACGAACAGCCATTCCGGTTGTGGGTAACTCAGGATGGGAGCATTGGTCAATACCTCCTTCAGTTGTTCAAAAGCCTGTTGACAGGTCGTGTCCCACACAAAACTCCGACCTTCTTCGGTAAGTTGGGTCAGAGGCTTCGCGATGTTAGCAAATCCTGGCACGAATCGACGGTAATAGGAGCATAGTCCGAGGAAACTCCTGACTTCGCGCTAATCCTTCGGTATTGCCCATTCCTTCACCGCGTTTATCTTCTCCGTATCTGCAGCGACCCCCTCTCCGGAAACAACGTGGCATAGGTAATTAACTTCTTTCCGAAAGAGGAAGCACTTCTTGGGGTTGAGCTTCAGGTTGGCTTGTTTTAGACTTAAGGACACCTGCTCCCAATTTTTAGGTGGTCTTCAAACGTCCTTCCGAGAACGATGATGTCATCCAAGTAGACCAAGCAGGTTTCCCAAGACAGCCCTTTTAAGACTCGCTCCATCAAACGTTCAAACGTAGCAGGGGCGTTACAGAGTCCGAACGGCATAACTGTGAAGTTCCACAGCCCCGAACCAATCGTAAAGGCGGTCTTCTCCTTGTCTTTGGGGTCCAACCCGACCTGCCAGTACCCACTCTTGAGGTCCAATGTGGAGAAGATCGTCTCGGGTGTCATCGATGCGTGGTAGAGGATAACTGTCCTTTTTCGTCACATTGTTCAGCTGGCGGTAGTCTACGCATAACCACGTAGATCCATCTTTCTTCTTCACCAGAACCACTGGCGAAGCCCAGGGGCTGCTTGAAGGTTCAATCACCCCATCGCGAGCCATATCACTTATTATTTGCTCGGCTTCCTCTCGCTTGGCTAGTGGCAATCTTCTGGGCGTCTGGTGAATAGGTCTTGAGTCACCCGTATCGATGCGATGTTGCACCACGTTTGTTCTTCCATTACAAGTCCCATCCCGGAAGGCATCCTTATGACGTTTGAGAAGTTCCCTTACCTCTCGGCTCTGCTCAGGATTTAGCTCTTGACACGCTGCCTCCATAAGACTGTCAAGCCACACTGAAGGTATACCAGATGAGGTGGCAGCTGTTCGCACTTGGCGTACGACGGAGGACACGGACGAACAGATTCCCAGGCAGGTTCCTTCCCGAACGGTTATTGGGCGATCATGAAGGTTCATTAGCCGCACAGGGATTTTCGCCCCTGCGCGGACCAAAGTTTTGGCTACCAATATTCCATACACAGTTTTGTCCTCGCCAAACGTAGGCCCTACCATGACGACACAACCTTCGGGAATTTCACCGTCCAGCTTCCCTTCTACCATTACTTCACTACGTCCTGACAGTACCATGTCTTCCGCTGCTATCACCCGTACCGACGAGGCGTTCCTCTTCTGCAGCACTACCTCCTCGTTTCCGACTCTCAAAATTCCACTTCCCAAGTCCAGTCGAAATTTATACTTAGTCATGATGTCCATCCCGAGAATAACATCCTCTTCCACCTCAGCGACCAAGACACGATGGCGAAACTGGAGCCGGATTGGATATATACCGGCAAACTGGTCTCGAAAATTCTAGATGTCGCTTCTTCCAGTAGCATCGAGTCCCTCCTTGTCGAATGCTCTCGATGGTTGGTTTCCAGAACTCTCTAGCTCCTCCCAGTCCTTTGTTCTGGACCTTCCTGTCGAACCCAGTAGTTTCCAGAAACAGAAGAGTCAGGTAGCCTTGCGCCAATAGTTTACCTGATTCGTATGGCTATTGTGTTGTAGTGGCCTTGGGAGGGGCTACCCTACTTAGCCCTGGCTGGATTGGCTACCCGGAGCTCCCCAGACACCCCGCCCACTTGACACCTGGAGAAAGGGGTGGCGGCCGACGGCAATTGCACGAATCGCGCAGACCTGGTGCACGTTACAATATGTAAGAAGAAAATCAACATACCGTATATAATATGAATTGAGAGACAAACGTAACATTTAGAACGTAGGCTATATTCCGTAAGTGAATTGTTATTATGTTATAACGTCAAGTTTGGGAATTCTCTTTATCTAGGGGAATACACAACTGCGTGACGACAGTCCTGCCTCCACACTTGGCTTCGAAAGGTTTGTTGCTTGCGATATTGAGTTATGTGTATGAGTACGGTAGTCGTTTGCAGTGCTCAGTAATATTAATCTTACATAATAGTTGTTATTGGAAGCAAGATTTGTGAGGTGCGAATAACGCGTACCGGTGTTAAAAATCATTAAAATATCCACTGAGCGCGTATTTCGTCATACGAGGTAAGCGGTTAATTCCTACTTGTCGTTTATTATGTGTTATTCTGTTTTTGACCGTAACTGAATGCTGCGACAAATTACTTAATCATTTCCACTGCATTTTGTCGTATTGGAGGTGTTCATGTCGTTAACAAAACCATGAAATGAACGAGGTAACGAACTTATAAAATAAGACCTTAACTTATGAGGACAGACTATTAGCAAATGAATTAGGCCCTCCAAAACCAGATCTGTGCATTAATCAAGTCTCTAAGGATAAAAACAGATCATATAACAAGACTTTCAATAAATCTGTGTATGAAAAATGGGATTGGATATGCGGGAGCCGGGTAGTATATTCATTTTTGTGGTTTCCCTGCCTGTTATTTGATGGCGATGACACATGGACCATGACTGGCATTCTTGATTTAAAACATTAGCATGGAATAGGTAAGAAACATTGTTTGTCAAAATGTCATATGAACAATGAAATGAGCTTAGCAGTTTTGGTGAATATAGTATAGGGCAGCAGCTGGATGATGGCTGTTCTTAAACACAACGAACCTCTGGACAAGAATAGGTATATTACGTCGCGCATTCGATTAAGCCCTTAATAATATTCACTGGATTTTTAGGAATTTGAAGTGTTCATGTTAATGTCTTTAATTAATCCATGAAATGATTGAGTTAAAGTAATCTACTTTAGGAATATCGGAAGAAATATTAAGAGTGCTTTTACTAATACGTGACTATTGACTTCTCAATCATAAACCACGGGACCTCCTTTTACGTGGAATCCGAGCCACCAGACGTGTCATTTCACCTCGGAATTCCCGTAAGCATTAACCGGGAATTGAACCGGACCATCCTTGGTGCGTGACAAGCAGCTTGACCGCGGCGCCATCACAGCCCGGTAAAACCGCAGAGAAACGATTACTAAATGGCCGCCACAATTAAACCAATTGAGTGACATCGGTTTTCTTTTCTACTCATGGTACGGGCAACATGTACCATTATGGGCGTATGTTCTCTCAAAAATGTGCTCTTCCCCACTCTTGTCTTAGAGTACGAATCGCCACTGCTTTGGATAGGAGCCCACTTTCACCGATAGTTACTCGAGAATCAGGAATCTCAAGCTTGAGCTTTGTTTATTTTGTTGTTAAATTAGTTAGTCCATAGTACAACATCAATTTCCATCTATATAAGTATGTGGTAAATGAGTTAGTTGCCAGCGACACACTGTGATTGTTTTTCCAGGGACCTCAGTGTCTTTGCGATCCTTTATCCAACTGCGGATTGACAAGTACCGGGGAGGCTGGGGCACATTTCGGGTACAGTGTGAAATACTCGGACATTGATATTCAAATCGTAATGAAACGACAAGTTGAGAAAATTCAATTACGTACTGTACCCGTATCCAGTGAGATATCTGCCAGAATCCGAAGATGGTAATGGATCGCAGCAATTTGTAGTCCCTGACTGGAAAAACTATGAAGAATCTTCTGGCAAATAAAACAGGAGGGGTACGACTAACTTTTATTGTGCTATAGGACTATACTAGAGGATTAATTAGAAATCCGTCTAAAAAGAAGAGTCAGAAACTCTTTAAACACTAGGAGATTGGGTAGTAGGTGTGGGCAAACAAGTCCTATCTTACCTCTATAGCACAATATATCCCTAATTATCTGCAAATGACAACTGAAATATTCTATATAACGTCAGAACTAGGTAATGACGTATCTGTTATGATTAAATAAAAATAATAATTTACAGTATAAAAATAAATAACTCTGGTTAAATATCAAAATAAAGCAACCCCTAACTAAATCTGGCTAATAAAATAAAATCAATCGAGTAAACGAAACTCCTAGCAAATCTCTGCTGTGCCCTAGTTTAAGGAGTAAAATAAAAATATCTCTAAAATTACCTACCTCGGAGAAATGAAATTAGCAATGGCCTTTCGCTATTACATTTACAACATTTAACTCTATACAAATTTCCTTAATCCTGATTAATCCCGAGTCTAATAGATATCTAAATATTCGGTCTATAATTAATATTTATACAAGTATTTACACTTTCACATTCTCTGCTCAACAACTATTATGGATCATGAATCTGCCACTAATCTTGGTAAAAAATATCTTTACTATTCGTCTAAATAACTGCTAATGGTCCGTTCAATAAAGCCTTGATCATCTCTAGTGCTTTCTTTCAAAATAAGAATAAACTTAGTAATAAAATAAACCTCGTTCAACGTTGAATAGTAATTACCATTGTTACAACTTTCGTTGACACAAGTGAGTCTTCAGTATCTTAATACATCGCCTCCTCTTCGTCAATAATGGATGCATCAATAACTTCCGCTTTTCAAACACACTGTGGGAATATACTAAACAATTACTTCATGAGAAGACTCTTTCTAAGGAGACATTGAACCACGATTTATTCACATACAACAACATTACATTAATGGCTTCAACTATGGTTGATCAAAAAAATAATGAACACATCAATACCAACATATACTGTGCCCGATTATCTGGCTTCAGATTGGGTTGCCCGACACGACACGCCAATCCTCACCCAGAATTCGGTACAACTCGAAATACATTAAAACACTGAATGTTCGAATCAATTTCGGCAAAAAAATGTCGGGGGGACGAGATACAAATAATCCCAGGGTCTTAACTAGGATAGGGTTTTATTGGGGTAAATCTCAAAATTGATCCGATGAACACCCAAGTATAGCAACAAAACAAGAATCACATAGAACTCCGCTGTTAAGATAAAACTCATCCACCAATTTATTATAAAACCACACCAAGAAATACACAAAAATAAACACAGAAATCTGTCTTCACTCGGAGATTCTTCAAACTTATTCTTGATGTGCAAATAAAAACATTAATGGCAAAGCAAAATTGAAATTGTCAGGGACAAAAATCTCCCGGCGTCCTAACTTTCGATATAATACAACTTACGGAGATCTGAGTTAAATCACATTACTATTACGATCAGGGGCGGTTTGACCTTGTACATCTAGGGGGGGGGGGGTGAGAATTTAAAAAATGCCGACTGGCTGTTTTACATTGCTGACTATACGCTTAAAACTGAGCAACGGGAGGGAAAGGGGGGGGCGGCGGCGGCAAACGATACTCAAGACAAATATGCTTAATTAACAGGTTTCATTTAAAATATATTTTATTAGTTTCAGAATTTTGAATCACGGGAAAAATAATACATGAACAAAATAAGTGTTTAAATATTACAATACTGAAAAAAAATCTAGTTATTCTTTCTAAATCCCTACTCTACGATGTTTCAACAAGGACCGCTTCTCCACTCCCTCCGTAATTTCAATGTCGTCGACCTTATCTTTCGTTTAAAACAACATCATGAGGGAGTCTAAGCGGTCGTCACCCATCGATGTCCGCAAATGATTGAAAATAAGCTTCAACTTGCTGAAGGACCGTTCGGAAGAAGCAGAAGACACTGGGGTTGTTAAAATCAGTCAAACTACTTGATAACCATACGGGATAATTCTCTTTAATTTAACAGAAACTTTTGCGATTTCCTTAAAAGATGATCACTGTTTACTGGCATCACGCAGGATTTCAAGCTCAGCCACCACAAGCTCTTCATCTTGAAGGATGATTTTCGGGTGTGATTGCTTTATAGAACGGACGCGCTCGACGGTGCAGTTTTTTTTCTGTCAGCGGGTATCTTGACAATTATGTGGAATGGCTCTAGCAAAGAAATTAGTTTTGCGAGATTGTCTTGCACGCTTGTAGTAAATACATCCACAAGTATTCGGAATTCCTTTCTGTATAATGTAAGGAAATAAATTTCTGCTGTCGTTTCAGCGTGCGCGTCAAACTTCTTTGCAAGTCGCCGGGTCCTGTGGTGCTTTAAGAAGTCTTTCTCCGCATTTACTTACATACTTTTCGCAAATGACGATGCACTCTTTATTAAAGCGTTCATCCTGCCGTCGTCGTTGATATCTTCAAAAGACTTCAAATCGCTCTGAATCAGGTGCATCACGTCTACTACATTCAGCTCCTCCGCTTCTAAAAGCTCGGTTACGTTCTTAATTTTAAACATGATGTTTTTGGTAAAGTACATGCCGCAGATAAAATCAAAGTCTAGAAGCTTTTTGAGCAAGCCTGACGCAAGAGTTCGGGTTTTACTGTCAAATTCAGAGTTGAATGAGGTTTTCATTGTTTCCAATCTTGTGACTATCTCTTCATAAGACGTACGAAGTAGAAACAACTCTCAACGATTCGGCGCGAGCAGTCCACCTTGTTTTTGGGAAATTCTTAAGTTGAAGTGAATTTTCAATTTTATCCAGCTCTTTCTGCAAGCTTAAATATCGTTTCGGGCTACCCAAAACAAAAACGTACAATGCTTCAAGAGTGTAAAAAAACTCTCGGATAAGCGCGCAAGCATTACAAGCTGTCTCTACGAAAATCTTTAACCTGTGAACTTGGCATGGAACGTACGGAATATCTATTTTCCAGTTCGCATAGCTTTTTCTGATTGCCGTTGTATATGCCAGACATGTTACTAGCAAAGTCGTACGATTGAAACGCTAGTAAAACGAGTGGAAGTAAAAGTTCTTCTGAATTTAACATTGAAAATATTTTTTCAGCCAACTCCTCTCCAGTCTTTTTTTGTTGTTGTTAAATCAGCGTCTCTTTTTAAAAGACGCTCCACAGGAACGAGCTCTTCATCTTTTTCGACGACCTATCGGATATTCATCGCGAGGCGGACTTTATGTGGCATATCGGGAGTAGTATCTGCTATAACGGAGAACATACCGGTGTTCTTGATCTCTTCTGCAATTATTTCACGAGTTTTCTCTCCGAGTAGATGGATGAATTCATTTTGAGTGTCCTTGCTCATATACGTAACGTTGTACTTCCGCGTATTCACTTCTTCCAACCACCTATTCATGACCGGACTATGCCGTGAAAGTAACTTCACAATTTGCGTGAAGTTTCCATTATCTTGGAAAGCCAAACCTTGCCGACAAAGGGTTTTTGCTGTGTCAATAAGTATCTGGAAAACGTTTTTGTGGAACTCCTTTTCTTGTTCTTCCTCAATTCTGATCGTCCGTAAATGTTTATCAAGGAGAACGTCTACATAGCCTTTTCCATTGACAAAGTGACACAAATCTGCCATCGCTGCTTGATGAGCTTCTGAAGTGAAGTGTTCTTGTAATTTGCCCTTTTTCTTCTTTCCGCAACATTTCAATTTGTGCCACTGACGTACTCCAGCATGCGACCATTCTTCACTTGCGGTCGCCCTTCCTCGTCCGTTTGGGAACAAGCCACAGGCAAAACAAAACACCGCATCGTTTTCAATGTTGTACTCCAACATGGGAAATTCGTATACCAGACCGGATTACATCGATGCTGCTTATTTTCTGGTATGGCTGGATTTGCTGGAAGTACACTAAGTTTTGGCTGGAAGGCCCAAAATGAAGTCAGGTACAGTCGTTCGTTTGCCATGATAATTCTTTTCGGCTTTGCAGGATCGCGATTAACAGGTAAATCGCCCGCTTGAATGTGTACTGCGTCCGCACGAATGTTATTTCCCCCCTCTCTTGCTCGTTGAAGCAACTGAGCGCCTTCATCGTGGATTCTGGATAAGCAGTCTATCATTTCTACCATAAAAAGTTTTGTGTTCGGAACGGCGTCTTCTTTTATTGTTTTCAAAATACCTCTTGTGAAATGCGTTATAAACCCACTAACTTGGCCAGAAAAAACAATCCACGAATATTCGCTACTACGCGGTTCAGGACCGTCACCACTACAACCGGCATCCGATGAAGTTCCAGCTGCTCGTAACTTGCGAACGCCAGATATGTTGGGGGATAGTGGTGGTTCAACGGTTCGCGATGACTCAACGGTGGTCAATGGCTCAACGGTAGATGATGGCTAAACGATGGGCGATGGCTCAACGGTAGTAAATGGCACAATGGTGGACGATGACTCAACGGTGGACGATCTCTCAACGGTAGACGATGGCTCAACGGTAGGCGATGGCTCAACGGTAGACGATGACTCTACGGTGGTCGATGGCTCCACGGTAGATGATGGCTCAACGATAGGCGATGGCTCAACGGTGGTAAATGGCACAACGGTGGACGATGGCTCAACGTTGGACGATCTCTCAACGGTAGACGATGGCTCAACGGTAGACAATGGCTCAACGGTGGGCGATGGCTCAACGGTGGTCAATGGCGCAACGGTGGACGATGGCTCTACGGTGGGAAATACCTCGACGAACGGCGAAGGTCCGACATTTGATATTGACCCAACGATGCCTGATGGCTTACATACGCTAGTCGATGGCTGGACTATGGTTAACGGCTTAAAGGAAGTCCGTTCGCTCGTAGGTGCTGTTGCAGATGAATTAACATAATTTAATGCGTTTCCTTTGAGGCTTGGATATTGCAACCTGCACAGTACAGTAACATCGTACGATCTTTTCAAAAGTATGGTGCAAGAGCTGCCTATTTTCCAAGTGGGATGCGTAGAAAAAAGCAATGCGTGTAGCGCGTTTCGTTTGTTGAATTGACTAATTGTTATTATTTCTAATAAGACACATACTCCATAACCGCGGAAAGTGAAAGTAGGTTTAGAGCTGTATGTAAAGGGGGCAAAGTATATAAAAATTACTAAACTTTGTAACATGGAAAACGTTTACTACAGTGAAAGCTTAACTGTACGACGATCCCGTTTATACGACGTTTTTAGACGGTCCCTTCTGCAAAATAAAAAAGCTCAGTTATACGACGCCTATCAGAGAAGTGCTGCTTTTGCAAGACGTTTCCCAGATCTTAACCGCATTAAGAGTGAGAATTAATGCCTTGATATAGACAGGTCAAAGAAAGCACACATTAACTTATGCGACGCTCTCAACGACGTTTTTGGCCAGTACCCTCCATTGGACATCGCATAACCGAGCTTTCACCACAATAAAGCACGAAAAATGAATGGCAAAAGGAAAAAATCGACCGGACCGGTATCAGGGTGCTGACTAAGGTTTGATAGTTTTTAAGGTATACGCGATCAATAACGCCTTTGAAAGAAAGGAGGAGGTAAAACATGAAAATATATAACACCTGCAACACACTAAAATATCGATACATAACTGATACAAAATTAAATGCACACTACACGACGATGCAAGGCAAAATAGCTGTCATCCGATTGGTACAGTCCGGTTTGAAAACTGTTCATTTTACACATTGCTTTGAAGTGCGCAAAAATTATTTAGGGTATTTACAGATGTCTAATCTACAATTCATTAACAAAATCAGTAAAGAGCAGGTCCGAGTTTGGGCGAATCGTTTTGGAGAGTACCGTATACTCTCCAAACGTCAGTGACAAGAAAACCGGCTCTTCCTCTTGCCGCACTGGGCTATTGTCTGGCTGTACGAAATGATTGGAGTGTCCGTTTGTGCCGACTGTCGGTAAAAATGCTGACTGTCAGTATAATAAATATATATATTTAATCGGACCAAATCGTGTATGGCCATGTCCCGTTTTGCTCTTTTAAATGCTGTTTTGGGAAATGTTACGACTTCTTCAGGATTTGCCGACTGGTGTCGTATTTGCCGACTGAGAAAATACCTGAGGGGGTGAGACACCCCCCACCCACCCCCACCCCCCACCCCCCACCCCCCCACCCCCACTCGAACCGACCCTGATTACGATAGGTACTTCAATCATCAAATCACGTTTCCATTGTAAGGTCCATATGTGAGCAGGTGTATAATTATGAACATAATATCCAAAGCAAAAAAGTATATTGTCTCATTTGATCTCCTTCTAACTAATTGCTACTGTCTAGAAATATGGATGTCTCTAACGTCATACAACTTATTTAAAAATTTAACTCATGGATTAAATGTCTTCATTATCTCATTAACTCGTTTCCATTAAATTATGCCTCATTTGAAAAACACTGGTTGTTACATTCATCACATTGCATTATAAAACCTTTATGAAACATTACGATAATATAATATACCACTCTTACTTTTCACTTCTATGAATTTACGTTCACATCTCAGATTTTGCTTAATATCAGATTTTCAATTGATCACCGCGTGGTCTTTACACATTCACGAATACTCCAGAAACATTTGTATAGATGACCTTTGGCCTTATTGCATTCTTCTTAACTAACTGACCTCAAATTAGCATACTCCTTTATTAACTACGTCACAATAATTATAATCATTCACTTTTATCAACCTCGTCATAGCGAGAACATGTAGCTTCATTATATCTTTATTTCAAACAGCCATTCTGTTTCACAAACACTGTTTCAACCCTGAATAACTTCGCTACAAAATGCATCTGCTCATTTTAACATGTAAAACGCCTCATGTGGTGTAAGAGTGTTCCGTATGGATACCATGATGTGCACAAAAAACTGTGACCCCTTAAGTTTGAATGTTTCTCCCTGTACGTTTAGAATGCTCAAACAATGAATTGGCATCATAGTTGAACCATCTCAAAAGAACGCTGCTACGTAACACGCCGACTAATCCATTTACATATACTATATTTCAAGACATCCATTCATCTCATTTAAACCCTAGTAATAATCATAATAATCGCTCAAAAGAAAAAACTTATTGTAACAGCAGCGCAAATTCGAGCAGCCGTGGCACCCCACGTTACACAACAAACAGTTGGTAATCGCCTGCGTGCAGCTGGCTTACGATCCCGTGTCCCTGCAGAAGGTGTTCCATTGACCCCACAACAGCGACGTGTAAGGCTGGCCTGGTGTCTAGAACAATCGACGTGGGTCGACGAATGGCATAGGGTCGTCTTTAGTGATGAATCGCGCTTCTGTCTTGCCCGTAGTGGTCGCCGGAATCGTGTGCGCCGACGTACCGGGGAGAGGGGCCGCCCAGACCTTATTGTCGAGAGGCACACAGGGCCAACACCAAGCATTATGGTCCGGGGGCTATTGGCTTTAATGTGAAATCACAATTAGTGCTTGTTGAGGGCACTATGACTGCTCGACTGTACGTTGATAGGGTACTCAATCCAGTGGTTGTCCCTATGATGGCGAACATTGCTAATGGGATGTTTCAGCAGGACAATGCCCGGGTTCACACTGCACGCATCTCCAGAGAAGCTCTCCACGACATCACAACCTTAGAATGGCCCGCCAGATCCCCGGACCTCAGTCCTATTGAGCATGTGTGGGACATGATGGGTCGACAACTGGCCATCCGTCCTCAGCCACCCACAACTCTGGAACAAGTGACCAGTGCAGTGCAGCAAGCATGGACCACAATTCCTCAGGAAGCGATCCAGGGCCTTATTGACTCCATTCCTCGCCGAATTCATCAATGTATTGCAGCTCGTGGTGGGCACATCCTGTATTGATTGTTGTCCAAACCTGCGGTCGGAGGGACCTGTAAGTGTAATCATCGAATCACAACCAAACACTCGTCCTGCATGTTCAATTGCAGCAATGTAGCACCACTCCTTCTGGGTGTTGCAATTTCCATTTTCTTCAGTGTATTCATTATAACAATAAAAATAATAATTATTATGATAAATAAAGAGTAAACTAATTATGCTAATACTAATGTTAATGAAAAAGGCACAAGAATAATGATAATAATAATTATAACAATAAAATAATAATAATCACAATGTCACAAACCTTTTTATAATATCCTAGATATAATCCTAGCTCAGTCATACGTCCTATCATCTATCACCATTCACACGGGGCAATCAGCAGTATTCAACAGGTAATCTCGGCATGCGGCCTTAAATTTCTTCATTGTTGTGGAATTTCTGATATCGCAGGAGTTGAATTCCATAGTCAAGACCCAGCTACAGCAAAGGAGCTGTTGAACATAGTACATCCTAGAACCAATTGTTGCAGCCAACAATTCCAACCTATGGATTGTCATTTTCTTGTTGGACTTACTGATTAGAGAGACTCTTTAGCGAGAATAAGCTGGACACGAACATGATTCGGTTGTTCCACACGTAAGTAGGCCACATCAGCATAAGCAAGTTGGCTTACATCACAAAAATATGAACCGTCCAGTTTTCTTGACAGTCTATCCCAGGTAGCCACCTAGGAATTTTGATTTCTCCGAAGTAGAGCAATTCCCTCACCCAGAGAACTGGGATTTAATATCATCATGTACTTCCTGATCCCAACTTATGCCTGATTTCCAGGTTTACTGTAAAAGTAGTTTAGGAAGTAAAGTGACACTGTAAGATATTCCAATAGGATCAAATATCCGATGAGCTGCCGAGAGAATAAAAATCTTGGTTATTTTCTCCAGACAAAGGGTATTTAGATTTTCTGTGTTAATTCTTTAAGTATAGGCTATTCAGATTTATCCCAACGCATTCCTAAAACATTGACAGGTTTTCCGGGGGGTGTACTCCCACCCTCAAAGCTCGAAATTTCTCTCTCCCATGATGAAAGTTGATTCATTAATGAACTGCTGCAACTGTTTTACATCATGTACACAGGTCAAACAGTTGTCAACATAAAAACTACGAGATAGCAATTCTATCAAATCTTGAGAATATGATGATTTACCCTCCTTGCACTGACTCAGGACAATCTGTATGTGGTACTTGATCACTGCTCCTAGTAGGTATGGACTACATGACACTCCAAAAACCACTCGTCAATGCTGATAAATCTTTAAGCTACCCTGTCGGTCAATCCACAAGAATCTCCAAAATGGTCGGTCCCCTTTAGAGAGACTGATCTGTAAGAATGCACGGCGGATGTCAGCCATCACTCCAATTTCCTTCAACCGGAAGTGAGCCAATACAGAAGGAAGTAGTTCAATAACATTTAGTTTCTTTTCAATGCAATTGTTGAGACTGGGATTCTTATTTTCACAGGCCGACGCATCGAACACTGGGGGAATAGATGTGGTATAAAAATACTGTTCTGCTTCACGACATGACGATGTGGTGAATAATGGCAAAGAGAATTCATTGTTTCAGCCGTAACCTCCTCTATTACACCTACTTGTAACCACTCATCCAAAACAGACTGATATGATAATAGCCTTCAGACTGTAATCATTTAAACGTAGAATGAACTATTTTCATAGCCATATTATAATTTTTAGGAAGTGGAGAATGAGTTTCTTCCCATGGCAGGCAGCACTCAAATCTATCATCTTCATTGATCCTTACTGTATCCAAGAAATTTTGATAAACAGTCTCTTGCAATAGTAGCTTACTTTTCTTCTCAGCAGGGTCCAGTATGCCAAGTGTATCCAAAGTCCACACATCTGTAATGGTTGGTTCCTTGGTCTTCATGCTTGACACTACAATGGCTAGACTATAATTACTGGGAAATATACACGGAACTTTCCCTGACCGTGTCAAAATGTCAATATCTGCTTAAGAGCCAACATCACTTAATTCAATGTCATGCAAAACATGTTCCTGTATCCAAAGGCCATCAATAACAGAAGGAATATGTCCACAGATCTTCTGTTGACTAAGTACATCAAAATGACTTGTCCAATTTAGAAAGGTAAAGTGTGAATACATCATGTTGCACCACTCCAGTTGTTGTTCCTCCAAAAAGTGCATGTTGAATTAATTCCTGGGAGCGTGGAACATACCCCATTTCAGCAGCAGTACTAACCAATATATATGAACGGTGGGACGCTGAGTCAATCAAAAGTCTCGCCTTACGTATTCGATCATTTAGCCTTCACATCGACTACCAGGGTTTGCATCAGGATATTGCAATGGTTTCCTACTACTGCAAGGGCCTCGTCTTTACAAGCATTACCCGGTAACTTATTTTGGCTAACTAGTTGAGGAACTTCAACCCTTTTCCTGTGTCGCTCTGTCTGTATCTCTCCGCACATTAATGCAAAATGCCCCTTTCTACAGACGATACACTTGGGACGATTCCTACATTTCGTAGCAGGGTGACCAACTTGCAGACAGCAGAAACAGTCCCTACTATTCTCTACCACTTGTTTTCTTTCTAGTAAAGACAAGTCCTGAGCTTTAATACAATCCTGAGGATTGTGACTAGAAGAGCAAAATATACATTCCTTACTATCTTTAGAGGCGGTGAACAACCCTGTGGTAGTAGGGATTTAATTTGAGGCAGATGTGGGTTGATTCCCTCCACGTTTTGCTTCATGCTTTGTGTCTTTCCTTCTAGATTTATCTGCATCTCAAGATCGAAACTTGACATTGCGATATAAATTCATTTGTCACTTTCGACCTCAGATCTTAAAAATTCCATGAGTTGTGTTAACCGAGCCTTTTCCATGTCTCCACTGGGTGCATTGGCCTCTCGTGCATGTGAAGCCATGCTCATAAACGTTCTTCTGGCAAACAAGATTCCATAAGCGGAAAGAGCATTGCTTTACACTCATCAGTGGTAACCTTTGAAGATTCCAGAGCTCTTAAATAACTTTCAATCCGATCATACATTGAGCATGCCGTTGAGTAGCGACATCATCAAAAATAATGACTGAATCTGGACGTATACTGTCTGGTTGAATTACATCTTCAGGTTTTGTAAATTTAAAATAGCCCATGGATTCATAATTCAATGATGACATAATTTGCTTCAGATACATGTAGAGAGGTTGATACAACGATTTATCATAAATATAAATCTTTTGAAATCGTATGCCATGGGGGGCGGTAATTAAGTAAAGCAACACATTGGTCTTTCCACATCCTGAAGGTCCAACAATAATACATCGAATAGTGGATGGAAATAGTGTGCTGTACTCGAATTTGTGGTTTGAGCCATATAATTCTCGCCTGCAAGATTATGCAGAAAGTTTTGTAGTTTATTGAAGCTGGAAATTGGACTTGAGCTCTGGTGAGAGAGAGTCTAGCGTTGTGGGAAGTCGCGGACCTATCAGAAAAAGATTGCTGAAAAATGATACCAGAGGCAGTAGATCCGGTTTATTGTTTGAGCTCCTACGAGATAGACAGCCCGCTCCGTAGACAAAGGTGAGTTCCAGACAGCCAGGGGCACGGTATGTTTTTTGCGATACCAATATTGGCGTTGAAAGGTGTCCAGTGACTCTGTGAGGTCACGTGATAGCCGAGGACCAATGAATAATTTTCTTGAAGCTAATTGCTCACTTTTGCAAGAATGTTATTTCAAGTATTTATACAAGATTTGAGGCTTGGAAAAATTGTGATTATTTATTTAAGAAATTGTTATGAAAAGAATTCTGAAGATATTTGTCCCAGATCGACGGAAATCAGATGTGAAGAGATTTCCGCCAGATTTGCACGCGGATTGCCTGTATGATGCAATAAATGGAGCGAAGGAGGGAGAACGAAGCGTGTATTTGAGGCTTCTTGTGTGGACGACACTCGCGGGGATAGGTTGCGCCGAACCGCTGTCCATTAGTGCGCGCTCGGGAAAGATTGATTACGGAGTGAACAAAGGAAGTGATATAAGTTAGTGATACATTGTTGGAAATTGATAAAAACGTGTAGTGGACTATACACAAGTATTCATGGTGAGATTTTACGATGTTAAATGGTGCAATTTGATTGAGAACTATTGTGAGCGTAGACAAAGAAATACAGCTCAGAAGTGGTGATGCACGTTCGAGAAAAGTGCAAGTTTTAAAGTGGACAGGCAAACTTGTGAACAGTGCGATAGAAAGTGAACAGTATTGGAAGCATAAATTGTAAGGCATTGTATTAGAGTGGAACATGATATGAATTGAAAGTATTTATTATCACTATGGAAAAGCTTTTGTAACTGAGATTGAGAGGGACATTGTGTAATTCTACGAAAGTGATGTTGGTCATGTGCTAAGTTATGCAGTGGGAAATTTAACCTGCAGGATGGACTCAAGAATATCGGGAGTGACATAATACGTCGGTGACGACATGATATTTTCTTGACTACTTCAATGTTACACAATACTACGCAACAATCTGAAATGAACATCTAAAGAAGAAAATGGAATTCGGCGTATAGAACTTCGAGATGCCAAGAACAGAAGAACGGTACGAGTAGAAGCACAAGAGTGAAGAGATGGAGCTGGGGGATCGAAGGAGACTGTGGACACGCAAGGCGAACCGGACAGGCTGCCAGGCGATTCATCTTGGAGCTGCAAGGCGATTCAACTTGGAGCTGCTTGGCGAAACATCTTGGAGCCGTATGGCGATCCACCTTGGTGCTGTTTAGGCGTAACAACTTGAGCTGTGAGGTGTATGGCAGAATGGATATCGAACCCAGGAAAGTGCCAGGAGCACGAACCACAGTACGAAAAATAATAAGTGTTCATCGTTTGAACAACTCTACCCAGCACAAAGTAAGACGAGAATTCCCTTTCTGTAGTTCAGAATTGTTGCTAGTGACTTAGAAGTATATCTGTAGTGACCAATTTCGATTTTATTTCACTTTTAGTAATTTCAGTATTTCAGGATTTTAAATTGTTTTTTCGTCGTTATTGATATGTTAGAAAGTCAGTTTTATCAGAGTTTAGCTGAGGATTTATTTCTTAGGATGGACTTTTCGAGTCCGAGGTTCGACTTCTGTGGAGGTTACATTTTTTATTGCTTTTAGAGTTTGATTTCGTAGATGGAGATTTTCGTAATTTAATTTTTTTCGTAAGTAAAGGATTTTTATAATTTAGGCGTTTCCTTATATTAGGAATTTTCAGATTTTAGGAATTTTAGGATTTTATGATTTTTCCTAACTTAGGATTTTTATATTTTCGAATTTTACATATTTTTGGATTTTCAGTTTCCTAATGGAGTTTGAATTAAGGATAGTTTTCCTATGATCGATGCCAGATCATATGTTTGCAGTTAGCTACTTGACAAAGTCAGAGAATGATTTATTCTCATTGGGGCTCCGAGATTGTTTTATTGTCATAAACAATGGACATGCACACCGTGAATGAAGGTGGAAACAATGGAAACATTCCAATAAATATCGGAATGTTATACGGAAGTAAGATAAATGATTTTAGAAACTGTAATATCGAAGAATGTCACATTGATTGTTGTGATGGATGTTAAGTAAAACTAGAAAGTTTTGTGAAAGCTATTATTATTGCGAGCTTAATTGAAATACCAGAGATTAAAATATGAATCTATAATTAGTTATGGAGGTGTACTGGTGATCAGCTGTTATGTATTATGAGACATTGCATTGTAATGTTTTGAGTGTAGACGGATTCAACGATGTTGGTTGAATGTTGTGGTAAGTAAACTACTCACTCGTTTTGGAGTAGTGATAATGTGCGTTTTTGTGAGTGTGGCAACAGTGGCCTACACGAATGTTGGTTGAAAGTAAGTTGAAAAAATATATTTGAAGGCAATATTCCATTTATGAAACGAGGAAGGCCTAGTGTTACATTACGAGTTATTTAAGAAAGCATCGATGTTGTAAGTAAGCGAAATTCACCGGTAGAGAGCGAGCAGTAATTTGATGCATGATTGAAGCAAGCTTTGTTTGCAGTGGAGCACAGCTGATCACAAGGAATGCGGAGGTCAATGTACAGTCTGAGGTTGAAAGTAAACAAAGCACATCTCGATTCTGGTATTTATTTAAAGAGTTGTATTGTTATTATTATATTTATTTCAATGTGGAAAGACTAGATGGGAGTTCGTTGTATAATAATCTAGGCTTTACTGAACGGGTTATTTATCCCGGTATCGACTATTAATCCTTGAAATGACTATAGTTAGTGGAAATATCAGCAATAACTAAAAGAAAGCGTCGTATAGAAACATTTGTGGTAGAAAATGTTCTTAAGCTGTACATAATGTAAATATTAATAATAGTTTAAACGATATATTTTTATTTATTATAGTTATTGGAAATTGGGATTAAGAAGTAGGAATCAGGATGCTATTGAATAGATTGCCGTGTTGTTGTAATAGCGACGGGCCATCGCTATATAACGTCATTTTTCGTCGAAACGTAATTATTTAAATACTTTTCGTGTTGATCCTGAAACATGGACATAGGTGTCAGATTTTTGGTTTATTGGTGTATTAACGATACACTATTGGTGTATAAGGACTTTTAAGTGTAATTTGGAGGGTTTTGAATTTCGTGTTGTTAATATTTTTGTTCGATTTGTAGAGGTTTGATTATTTCTGAATAAATCTCCAAGCACGCCTTTACGTATGCTTGAAGTCTTTTTATATAACTTTGAGTTATGATTTATTGTAGTGAGGTTAAGGTGAAAATGCTATGGTTGTAGTTAAGTGGCTCGAACCTACTTCCTATTCCCGTTACACCCGAGATATGAGTGTGTCTCAAGCTCCTGTATTTAATTATCTGAACCCAGTAGAGTTGAACCATAGCATTTGAAAGAAAGGTTCCTTGTGCCAGTGTGTGTTTTGCCAGTAGCCTTTAGTAGGTATTTTTAGCCGGGTACTTCTAGATGCTGCGATCCATTCCATCTTCGGATTTTGGCTTACATATTACTTGGAAATAAGGGCACATAGGTATTCCTTTCGGAAATAGCTTGCCCATACTTGTGGGGCGTTCGGATATGTGTATTTGGGCCATGTTTTGTTTGTGTTCGATGATTACGACCATGTTCAAGCCTAATAACGTGAAAGTTTCACATTGTTTGAAGTTTGTTATTGCATAGCTGAGGTTGTTTACATAGCGATACGATTGTATTAAGTGAAGGAAGGAAGGAAGGCTAAGAATTGTGTAAGAATGGCCATCCGACATTTACAAGGAAGATTCACCGAGTGGCTGTGTGTGCAATGTGTGGACTATAGTGCAACAATAAGTGATAGTGTAAGTAACGAAGACGCTCCATCAATGGAGAATATTTATGGAATGCTGAAAGATTTAAAAGAACAACTTAAGATCATAAAAGACGAACAAAGAGCGAGAGAGACTGGTCTAGGTAATTCAATGGAATTGTGCCATAAGAAACTAGACGATTGTGTAACATTAATTTCAAACCAGCAGACAGAAATTAAGGAATGTAAAGGACACATTGAGTCATTAACTCAGCAGAATGTCAATCTTAAGGCGAAGCTAAAATCCCTTGAAAAACGCCTAGGAGAATCTGAGCAGTACACACGTAGGAATACGGTGGAAATACACGGTGTCCCGGAGGTTCCTAACGAAAACATTATTGAAACAGTGAAGAAAGTAGGTCAAGCTCTGGATGTGGTCATCACAGAAACAATGGTGGATGCCTGTCATCGACTGCCTAAGTCACCTAATCATCAACACAGTGGCATCATCTTAAAATTCGTTCGGCGGGACGACAAGGAGCATCTTTTGGAGCGACGCCGGGTGAAACGGAATCTCTCCACTCGTCACGTTGGTCTTCCTGGCGATAATGTAATTTATGTGAACGAGAGTTTATCCCCGGAAAAGAGGAAGTTGCTGGCACAAGCTAGGAGCATCAGAAGAGAGAAAGAGTATGCTTTCTTCTGGGTAAGAAATGTACATATTAAAATACGCAAATCTGAAGGTTCTCGGGTCATCGTAATTCGAAATGAGGATGACCTGAACACTCTCTAATGGTAGCAAAACCTAGATTATCCATTAATTATCAAAATGTAGGAGGAATGAATACAAAATTAGATTTATTCAATGAAAACCTGATCACCAAACAGTATGACATAATTCTTATTACAGAAACTTGGTTATCTAGTAAAATCGCTGACAGTGAGGTCTGTTCTGATATATACAGAGTGTACAGGGCTGAGAGGTTTGCCAGAGCAGGGGGTGGGGTGGCTGTCTTGGTCAGGAGCGGATTAACGGTACTCAAGGTCGACAGAATGACTGGCACGTTGGAATGTCTATTAGTGAAACTGGCCATTAGGGGAAATATTTGGTACGTCTGTAATATGTACATTCCACCAGCTTCAAAAGTAGAAACATACAAGGAACTATATCAGTGGCTGGAATCCAGAACAGAAATATATGATCAAAATTTAATAATCTTCGGCGATTTCAACATCCCAACAATACAAAGTACACTAATTAAAGACGACAAAATTCAAACAAGAGAACTCGTAAATTTTATTAATTATCTTCAGCTTAAGTCTTATAATTCAGTACTAAACCGTAACGGGAGGACGCTGGACTTAGTTTTATCCAACAAAACCAACATAAATGTAACTGAAAACACTGATCCACTCTTACCGCTGGATCGCCACCACCCTGCCCTGGATGTGGAAATATCTCTAATAATATGTCGACACCAAGTACATATCCAGCCTAATGATACCTTTAACTTCCGGGAAGCCAATTTTGAGCAGCTGTACACTCGGTTGAGGAATGGCACTTGGGGTCAAATATACGAGTGCACTGATGTAAATACTGCAGTAGACGTGTTTTATCAAATTTTTAACGCAGTACTTGTCGAAACCGTTCCTATATGTAAACGACAAACGGGCAGAAAATATCCTGTCTGGTTTTCTAAGGAAACAAGAAGTAAATTGAAGGAGAAGGAATACCATAGGAAGAGAAAAAATTACTCTGATCATCATAGACTACGTTTTGAAGAATTAAGATCAGAAATTAAAAAGGACATTCAATTATCTTATAAGAAATATATCTGTAATATTGAACAAAACATTAGCCGGGACTCAAAGAAATTTTGGACGTTTATTAAAAACAAGAAAATAAATAGGAACACATGCGACACCTTTAAATATAATAATGAAGAATTGGACAGGGGTGATTCCATTGTTGAAGGTTTTGCGACATATTTCAAATCAGTTTATGACTCTCAGTCAGCCCAATACAACGTCCCAGCCTGCAATTCGAATACTCCCAACATCCTTCACATAAAACTTGTCTCAAAGGAAGAGGTTGGAAATGCATTAAAAATTTAAAACCTAAGTCGTCGGCTGGTCCTGATAATATTCCACCGTATGTAGTGAAGGGATGTGCTGAAAGTCTCAGGGACCCGTTGTATTTTACATTTAACTTAGCCATACAAACTTCTACGTTCCCTGACGCCTGGAAAATCACTCGCGTCTGCCCTATACTAAAATCGGGAGATCCATCACTAATTAATAACTACCGTCCTATATCTATTTTATCTGCAGTAGCCAAGGTATTTGAATTCATATTGCACGGAAGAATATCAGTATTTCTCAGACCGCTGGTAACAGATAACCAACATGGTTTCCTATCCAGGAAATCTACGGTGACGAATGCAATTAATTTTACTCAAATTATATCTAAAGAGTTAGATAAAGGAGGACAAATAGATGTCATATTTACAGATTTTGAGAAAGCGTTCGACACAATAAATCATGATATCCTTCTTAAAAAATTGTGTATTTTGGGATTCTTCCACCCATTACTCAAATTATTCAGCTCCTATCTCAGAGACAGGAAACAATTTGTTTTTTCCAGAAAATTGTCTCAAAGGAATACATAGTTCATTCCGGAATACCCCAAGGCTCGAACCTTGGACCTCTGTTTTTTCAAGCAATGATAAACGATTTGCAACGTTGTATAGTACACTCAAATAGTCTTTTATATGCAGATGACTTCAAAATTTTTAAACCAATTTCTTCCGCTAATGACTGCACTCTACTACAAAATGACCTAAATAATATACACAAATGGAGTATAGAAAACAAATTATACTTAACTGTACCGAAGTGTGTTGTTATGACCTTTACACGTAAGAAGAACCCAATCACATTTGTTTATGGAATTGGACCTCAGTCATTGCAAACAGTAAGCGAGAAGAAAGATCTAGGAATCTTGTTTGACCGAGAGCTTGCTTTCACTTGTCATGTGCAAAAGACAGTCGGGGATGCTTACCGCATGTTAGGGTTTATAATAAGAAACACTAAGCCATTCATTAGGACCAGTACCTGCATAAACCTTTATATTGCCATGGTGAGATCCAAGCTCGAGTACGCCAGCCAAGTATGGAGTCCCTGGCAGAAAACATGCATTAAATCCATTGAGCAAGTTCAAAAGAAATTCCTCAGATATTTACACCTCAAAATAACGGGCAATTACCCACACATGGTACCCTACGATGAACTTTTGTTGCATTTCGGCATGACTAGTTTGGAGTCTCGAAGGCAAGTGAATGATATGAAATTCCTTTATAAAGTTATTAACGGTCAAATTGATAACTCATTTTTCCTATCGCTCCTAAATTTCAACATCCCTCGCTTTACTACAAGATCAACTATAACATTCAAAAATGATATAACCAATACTACTTCACATAATAATTCACCTGTATGGAGGCTTTGCAGTATTTACAACGATGCGGTTCGTGTAAACTGGAAACTAGGTTTCTGTCTCTCAATGTGACCGTTCTTGGAAATTATAACCCAGTCACTCTAATTCATACTTGAAATAAAATTATCACACAAAACAGAATCAACCATGTATATATGTGGATAGGCCTGTACCCAAGTTATCAATGTTACCTTTTAGTTTACGATGTAATAATTTCAAAACCTGTTTTTTTATATATTTGACATTAGGTAAAATTTAGATTTAGGTTTTATATTACCTTTAGATTAAGCTTTTTACTACTATGCATTTCATTCTGTGTTAACTTCCTAGTTTTAATAATTACATTTAGATATTAATACTTAATGTAGAAATATCAGAAAGTGTATTTAACTGTGTAGGTTATTGGGGCGCACACTGAGCCCTGTTGTGTACCGTCAAGAAATAAATAAATAAATAAATAAATAAATAAGAGTGGATCGTGTGATTTAAGAAAGAGATTCATTGAAGCTATTAAACTGTCGACTATAAACAAATTGACCTGTGCAGGCAAACCTAAGAAGGGTATTAGCTGAGTCAATGTTTTGTGAACCGGCTGAACGACTGTTAGAGAGCGTTCGTCAATGTAAATGTAATGAGTACATTTAATTGGTTGTGTGTTAGAGGAGGTAGAACCCACAGTTATAAAGAGTAATTGTTCAGCTAGGGGCAACTGGATTATAGGTTAGTGGTTAATGGAATCAAGCACTCGTAAATATGTTAACTAAAGGGTGTTTACTAACGAAAATCTCTTATCGCATTATTATTGTAGAAATTGGTCACTTGAGATATTCTTGCAGTCCTATGTAGCGTTGTATTTCCCCATTTCTCAAGTAAGAAGATACAAGATGCCAGCAGACTTGGAGGCTCTCCAAGCGATGTTTAAGACCTTGCAGGAGACTCAAGGCAAATTAGATAAGGACTTAGAAGCCAGGGGCGTATATAGAGTTTTATTTCGGGGGGTGCCCAACCGGGGGTAAGGGGGCATGGTATAGGCCCAAAGAATAGGGGTTCCGGGGTTCTTCCCGGGAAAATTTTGTATAATTTGGTGCAAAATGAGTTTTAAGGTTATCTGGCATCACTTTTTCAACCAATTTGTTGTGATGTTTTATGTTTGGATAATGTCAAACATAACTAAGACCATTTTATGATACTTTTTATTAATACAATCATCTTGCTCTCTTGACAGTATTTACATGGAAAGAATTAATGTTACTGTTTTGATTTGCAACTCACACTATAATATAAAGTCAAGGTTTCTTGAAGCATTGCCAAATCGGTTCACAACTTCATCGTCAGTAAGATGTATGTCTCTGTGAATAGATGACAATACTAAACCGTTGAGTCTGTTTTCAGAGAATTTCTTAAGTATGTTTTCAACCAAATCAAACTCCGTTCGGCAGTACCAGTAGCTACAGAGAGAGGCAAATTTGCCAACATTTTGATAACGGTATAAAAGTTAGGGATAAAACTTTTGTCACACGCTTCAAGGGCGATTGTTGCTGTTCTTGGTTCGTTCATAAGAGCGAAGGCACTGGAGAGTAATAAGAGGATATGTTGTTACACATTCGATCAGAGCAAACTTATTGTCACACTGTTTACATCGCTCTACCTTCGCCTGGCTTTGCAACGTTGCCATACGTCACCTAGTAACAATAGTACATGATTATATTGGTTTTTAATGTTTTAATTCATAAACAAATAATATATGTCGCAAAAATTTCGGGGGCGGGTGCCAGCCCCCCCCCCCTTCCCCTTATATACGCCCCTGTTAGAAGCATTACATAAGAGTACACATCAAAACCATAAGATGTTGGAAGAGCAAGCTAAAAAGAATACAGATTCTTTGAGTAGAAGTTTCAGAGCTGAAATAACACAGGTTAGGGATGAGTGTAAGAGAAACGCAATCACTACCCAGGAGACTTTACAGAAAATCCAAAATATTTAAGTGTATTACAAGACAACTCTATTGTTACCCAAAACACTTTAGGTGAACTAAGTGTTGTTAATGCTCTTTGTATGTATTATTTGGAAATGTAGTATTCTCTGTAATCCAAGATGGAAGCATGTAGGCTATAATACAATCTTGCACTTAACACTGTTATTAATTATGATAAATAAAAATCTGAGAACGCCGGGTAGGCTTTAGAAACAACATATGGCCGCCGTGACAGGATTATTGTGTTAAATTGTGGGTTGCATATTAGCGGAACATATATATATCGGGAAGTGTTTTATCCAGTTTGTGTAAACGTGGTCATGGATACGTTGAAAAAGAAACGGACGGTAGTGCGGGCGGCATTTACTGGCGTGTATAACAACTAGGAAGAAAGAAGAAACTCAAGAGTGAATACTGAAAAGCAAGATGATGCTGAGGTTATGGCGGATCTGGACTAGCTACGCGAGAAATACGAGGAGATGGCGCGTTTGGATGCAGACATATTGGATTTGCTACTGCAATATACGGCTACTAAATCACAGGATTTGGATACCGAAGTACAGACCGCTGATGAATACTCAGGCAAGTACAAAATAATAAGTCTTTACTTGCAAAGGAGCCTAAATCAACAACAGTTGATAGTATGTCTATTTCGAACATAACCAAGAGAAAATTTAAACTACCTGCTCTTGAGTTAAAGAAATTTGGAGGGGAAATCAAGGACTGGTTAACCTTCTTGGGTCAATTTAGGAAAATAAATGATGACTGAAATAGATGATTCTGACAAATTTCAGTATTTGTTACAAGCTCTGAAGCCAAACACTAGAGCTAGGGAAGTGGTGGAAAGTTTTCCCCCTACAGGCAGAGTAACTATAGCAAGGCTATTGAGTGCTTGAAAGCTAGGTTTGGTCGCGAAAACATTTTGGTAGAATTCTATGTCCGGGAATTGCTCAAATTGACTCTAGCGATGAATTCGAAGCACAATCATGTCTGTCTTTCCTCCCTATATGACAAAATTGAGACACACTTAAGGGCTTTGGAAACTTCAGGAGTAGCTACAGATAAAATGCTGCAATGCTCTTTCCAGTTGTTGAGTCGTGTCTCACTGAAGAAGTCTTGAGAGTTTGGCAGAGAAGTTTCAACACCAGTTCGGCTCAAACTGATGTTGAAACCAGACTTGATAACCTCATGAATTTCTTGAAATGCGAGATTGAAAATGAGGAGCGAATCTGTATGGCATTCCAAGGCTTCAAGATAGGAAACCACTCCAAGGGTAGCATGAAAACATTAGGAGCAGAGTCAAGCAGTCATAATGTTGTTGTTGTTGTTTGAGTCTTCAGTCTTTTGACTGGTTTGATGCAGTTCTCCAGGCCTCCCTGTCCTGAGCTAATCGTTTCATCTCTACATAGCTACCACACCCTACATCCGAGGCAATCTGCTTAATATATTCTAACCTTGGTCTACCCCTACAGTTCTTATCCTCGACCCTTCCTTCCATAACTAAGCATGCTATTCCTGGGTGTTTTAATATGTGTCCTACTAACCTTTCTCTTCTCTTCATTAGCAGTCGCCAGAAACATCTCTCCTCTCCCACTCGTCTTAATACCTATTCGTTTGTAACCCTATCTACCCATCTGATCATCATCATTCTCCTGTAACACCACATTTCAAATGCTTCAAATCTCCTCTTTTCTGCAGCACCAATAGTCCAAGTTTCACTTCCATAGAGCGCCACGCTCCAGACAAAGGCTTTCAAAAATGACTTTCTAATACCTAAATCTATATTCGATGTCAACAGATCCCTTTTTTGTAGGAATGCTTTCCTTGCCTGAGCCAACCTACTTTTTATATCCTCTTTGCTTCGTCCATCACTGGATATTTTGCTTCCTAAGTAACAGAAGTCTCCTACTTCCTTCAGCTTTTCACCTGCCAATTTTATGTCCATAGAGGTTTCTGATTTATTTCGGCTGCATTCCAGTATTTTTGTTTTACATTTATTAATTTTCATCATGAATCCTTTTCTCAAGACGGAGTCCATACCATTCAAAAACTCATTCAAATCCTCAGGCGTGTCAGCCAAGATGACTATGTCATCGGCAAATCTCAGAGTTGAAATTATCTCTCCTTGAATCTCCACTCCCACTTTAAATTTTTCTCCAATTTTCTTCATTGCTTGTTCAATGTAAAGATTGAAAAGTATGGGTGATAAGTTGCAGCCTTGCCTTACAGCTTTCTGAATACCAGCTTCTCTCTCATGTACTTCAACTCGAATGAATGCTATCTGGTGTCTGTATAGATTGTATATCACCCTCCTATCCCTGTACTTTATTCCAATGATTTCAAAATGTCAAACAATTTTGACCAATCAACGTTATCAAAAGCCTTTTCCATGTCTAAAAATGCCATGAACGTTCTCTTATCTTTCCTTATTCTACCTTCCAAAATCAGCCTAAGACTTAGTACAGCTCCCCTTGTTCCTACATTTCTCCTGAAACCAAACTAGTCTTCACCCAACTCTGTTTCTATCTGGCTTGTAAATTATTCTAGACAGGATCTTTGATGCATGAGTAATCAAGCTGATTGTACGGTAATCTTCACATCTGCAACTTCCACTTTCTTTGGTATAGGGATGATTAAATTCTTCTTGAAATCCGGTGGTACCTCACCTGTCTCATAAATCCTACTCACCAATTGAAATAACCTGATCAGACCTTCATCTCCTATGCAGCGTAGCAACTCAATCGGTATATCATCTATGCCTGGTGCTTTGTTCCTGCTCAAGTCCTCCAATGATCTGTCAAATTCTGATCTCAATATTAAATCTCCTTTTGCATCCTCATCAATTTCCTCCTCCCTTTCCATTACATGATTCTCAATCTCCTTTCCCTTATACAAACACTCTATGTAAGCTTTCAATCTGTTAGAGGCTTTCCATTTGTGTCCTTAATATTACAGCACTTAGTCTTCTTTTCCCCAAAAGTATTCTTATCCTTCGATAAGCTGTGTTTACTTTTCCTAATTTCAGACAATTTTCTATACCTGCACATTTCTCTTTCAAACATTCTTCTTTCGCTTCCTTGCACTTCTTGTTAACCTCATTTCTCAGACGTCTGTGTTCTGCTTTCCCCTTTTCATCTCTTACATTCTTGTGTTTCCGCCTTTCATCCATCAATTCTAGTATATCCTGAATGATCCACGGTTTTCTACCTATTCTTTCTTTCCTACCAATGTTTTCTTCTACGGATTTTGTTATTTCATTATTCAAAAGTGCCCATTCATCTGCAATTGAAGTTTGTTTAGGGTTTTTCATTAGTCCTTCCTCTATACTCTTCTGGAATCTTTCGTTTACATCCTTCGCTTTCAGTCTGTCTATTGACCACCTTTTTGGCTTTTGACTTTTCTTCAGTTTCTTCAGCTTTAATCTGCATTTCATAACAACCAGATTGTGGTCAGAGTTTATGTCAGCACCAGGATATGTTTTACAATCCAAAATCTGGTTTCGAAACCTCTGCTTGACCATAATGAAGTCGATTTGGTAACGCCCTGTATCTCCTGGTCTCATCCATGTGTATATTCTTCTATTGTGGTTATTGAATACGGTGTTAGCTATGACCAACTCATGCTCGGTGCAGAATTCCATCAGCCTGCTTCCTCGATCATTCCTTTCACCTAATCCGAAATGTCCCACTATCTTCCGTTCTCTCCCTTTTCCTACCACAGCATTCCAATCTCCCATTACTATAACATTTTCATCACTCTCGATATACCTCAGAATTTCATCTATTTCTTCGTAGATCTTTTCAACATCTTCATCATCAGCATGACTGGTAGGCATATAGACTTGTACCATTGTGGTGCACGTAGGTTTAGTTTTGATTTTTGCTACAATAATCCGTTCACTCTATTGCTCATAATATTCCACCCGCTGTCCAAGTTTCCTACTCCTGCTTGACCATTGTTTGATTTAGTGCTAATGACCCTATAGTCTCCTGACCAAAAGTCCTGTTCTTCCTGCCAGCGCATTTCACTAATCCCAACCAAATCCAACCCCAACCTATCCATTTCCCTTTCTAAGTTTTCTAACCTTCCACTTCCTAGCAGACTTCTAACATTCCACGCTCCGATCCGTAGGTTGTCAGATTTCCTCTTTGTCACTTCTGTGATGTTAACCCCCTCTCGAGTAGTCCCCACCCGGAGATCCGAACGGGGGACTAGTTTACTTCAGGATTGGAATTTTAAAAGGGAGGAGGCCATCATCACATGTAATTATGCATAGAGAGGTGCATATCCTGGGGAATAGCATTACGGCTGTAGTTTCCCGTTGCTTTCAGCCGTGCAGCAGAACGCAGTGTAGCCATTAGTTGGCTTATATTATCAATATCTTAATCGTCTATAAGACAAGTAAAGAATTGATTTATTCTGAAAGGCTGCTACTCCCTTTCAGAATAAGTAATAGAGCAATTCTACTAACAACAAGAAGTTCCGTGACGAACTCAAGAGCCTACTTTTCTTAAAATTTAAGATTCATGCCAATGATTAATCTATATGGATCTATCTAGAATAATGACGAAATTAAGTTGGTAATATCGAAATTTCTAATTAGTTCGAAATACTGTATACCTGGCATAATGTAGCCTAATAGAGAACTACAGTTGGCAGCCCTGGTGACTGAATATATTCTTAGTTCCATCTTTTAAGGTACAGAAAACAAAATTTGGTTGAAGTCCAATGGATAGCATGGACGTCACATGCAGTTCAACATTGGATCTAACAGTGCGCGTAAAATCATGTTGGCAACAATGACATACATGAATTGGTCAGAAATAATCTCAAATAATATGATCTATTGTTGTGTCAATTTTGAATGAAATCCATTAGTTAGTATAGAAGTTACATGAATTTTAAAATTGAACCTATCAGCAGGCTTAGAATCATGTTGGCAGCACTGACGTATATTAGTTACTCCAAATTAATCTAGAATGCCAGGTACTATACGTGTGCAAAGTTTAGAGCTATTGGCTTGCCTACTTTCTGATATATTGATATTAGGGTAACAAAAATAGAGACAGCATTTACTAACAGTTGGCAGCCCTGGTTACTCTTAAGAATCGGCATAGTCTTATCTGTTATGGCACACAAAGCACACACGAAATTTGGTTGAAATCCAAATGATAGTATAGAAGTTACATGTGTTTAAAATTGGACATCTCAGCAGGTTTAGAATCATGTTGGTAGCACTGACGTATATAAGTTACTCCAAATTAATATAGAATGTCAGGTACTATACGTGTGCATAGTTTAAAGCTATCGGCTAGCATACTTTCTGATATATTAGTATTTGGATAAAAGAAATTGAGAGCATTTATTAACAGTTGGCAGCCCTGGTGGATCTTAAGAATACGCTCATTCATATCTATTTATCTATACATAGCACACACGAAATTTGGTTGAATTCCAATTGATAGTGTAGAAGTTATATGCATTTAAAATTGGACCTATCAGCAGGCTTATAATCATTTTGGCAAAACTGCCATGTATGGCCTCCTGGAAATTAAACTGCAATATTATTATCTATACGTGTGCATATTTTAAAATAGCTCCCATTCATACCTCCCAAGATATCCAACATGGAGCTCAGATTTCAATTGCGATTATTCAGCAGTTGGTAGCACTGACATCATTTTCAAATATGGCCGTGAGATATTCAGGTATAGATCTTTACTCCTACCAAATTTTGTTTCGATTGCTCCAGCCGTTTAGGAGTTGATAGGGGGGGGGGACACACACAGCCAGACAGACAGACAGACAGACAGAAGGACAGACAGACAGACAGACACACACACATTTGTCCGATCTCATTAGTCTACTTTTTCCTCATTTTTGCAAAATGTGAAAAGTAGGCTAAAAATACTAACCTTCTACTAACAATTAAAACCAACATTCTACCGGTACTAATATTCCAACAGCAGCTGGTATTGTCAATTTTAAGCCAAATAAAAAAGTATGTGCTTCTTGTGAAGGTAATCACTCAAGCGAAGCTTGTTTTAAGGCCCAGAAAATGGAGCTTGATGACAAGAGGAACATTTTAAATAGAAGGAACTGTTGATTTTCTTGTCTTAATATTGGCCACATTAGTAGAAAATGTAAAACATTGTTGAAATGTATTATGTGTCCCAGAAGTCACAGGCAGCAAACTCCGAAAGAAGTGGGAACGGTTGAGAATTCTCTATCTAATGTGAACTGTAGTCAGTTTTTTTTACAAACCCTCATGGTGACCATTAGAGGAGAGCAGGAAAAAAAAGTCCGTGTCCTCGTGGACGCAGGCTCGGAACGATCCTACATTAGGAAAGACACTGCTCAGTGTATGGGATATGAGCCCATCGGTGAAGAGACACTGATCCATGGTTTGTTTTGGGGTAAGGTGACTAATCCAAAACCACATCATTGTTACAAGGTGAGGTTAAAACGTCTCAAGGGGATATATACTTGTAATTTCAAAGCACTGGATGAAGAAAACATTTGTTCTCGCATCCCTGTCATTGAGCCTGGACCATGGTTGACTGAAACCACTTCGATGAAGATAAGCCAGTTGAAGTTTAGGTGGGAGCGGTGTTATATGGAAAACTTCTCACTGGCAAAAGGGAGATTTTACAATGTGGGCTTGTTGTAATTGAAACGTATCTGGGATGGATATTCACAGGAAAGATAAAGGGGCCCAAATCATCCAATTCTATGACAGCACTCTCGATGTTTGTTCATACCGAATCTGCAAGCAAACTTTGGGAGCTGGATGCACTTGGTATTCAAGATCCAGGTGAAAGAAAGAATAGAGATGAGAGAGAACATGTAACTCATGATTACTTTCTGGTACTGTTAAAACAAATGAAGAGGGACGCTATGAAGTGAGGTTGACATGGATTGAAGGACACCCCTCAGTTCCAAGAAATTTCAATTTGGGGAAAAGAAGAATGGAACACACCATCAAGAAGCTGAAAGAAAATGATTCCAAAGAAATATATGATGAAATTCTGAAGGACTGGACACAAGAAGGAATCATTGAAGAAGTACCTGTGTTACAGTGGGATGAAGGGCACTATTTACCTCATCGACCCATTTTTAAAGAAAACAGTACCACGCGAGCTCGACCTGCATTCGATCCTTCGTCTAGAGAGCGTGGCTCTCCTTCGCTGAACCAGTGTTTAGAGAAGGGCATTAATCTAATTGAAATTATACCTACATTACTTCTTCGTTTTAGGCTCTACCAAATTGGAGTAATAGCAGACATGAAGAAAACATTCTTGTAAATCAGCTTATGTGAAGAGGACCGGGACTTCGTCAGGTTTTTGTGGGTTGACATTGAGGGAGAGTTGAAAATATTCCGCCATACACGTGTTGTGATTTCTAGTTTCTAAACAAACCTCAACAAATAGGATAAGCATAAAATTGGATACAGGAAGCACCTGATCAGATAAAAGCAACAAGCAATAGCAATGGAAACCTGATATAATGAGCTAACACAGGTGATATTTTGGCATAAATAATATATAGGGTGCGTTCAAAAGGTAACGAGCCGGAGGCTGGAATGGGCAAACCGGTGACGAAATCGGCTAATCGTGGCGTGCGTAACGAGGTGTGGTTCCGACCAGAACGTGGAAGGTCACAGCCCGTCGCTAGAGGGCACTCGCGCACGTCACATGACGATACAAAGTGAGCAGCAGCATGCATCAATCATCCAACGCTTCCAATCGCATTGCAATCAGTGACATGGGGGCGTCAACCGAAGAGCAAAGAGGTGTTGTTCGGTTTCTGACAGCGGAAGGAGTAGGGGGAACGGACATTCATCGCCGAATGTCACAAGTGTACGGCAAACACTGCATGTCCCTTGCAAGGGTCAAGGCGTGCCACAAGCGCTTCAGGGAAGGACGGGTGTCGTTATCCGATGATGCCCGGTCTGGGGCACCCCCCTGCATTACCGATGGCAACGTCCAGCTGGTTGATACATTCATTACCCAGGACCGCCGACTGATAGTGAACGCCCTAGCCGCCGTGGTCGCTCCACGACAATGCACGACCTCATACGGCCAACACAGTCGTGGCACTCCTGCAGAAATTCAAATGGGAGGTTCTCGGCCACCCTCCATACATTCCAGACCTCTCTCCCTGTGATTACGCCAAGTTTGGTCCCCTGAAAAGGGCTCTGTGGGGCCAACGATTCACCTCGGACGCCGACGTCCAGCTGTACGTGTGGAACTGGTTCACATCGCAGCCCAGGGAATTTTATGAGACTGCCATTCACCGCCTCGTGTCACAGTGGGACAAGTGCCTCAACAGCCAGGGCCAATACTTCTAACATACAGGTACTGGTTTCTGTAATTATGCCCCCGGCTAGTTACTTTTTGAACGCACCTTATATTATGGAAAACGAAGCATGTGCTCGATGTACTTTCTTACCCAAACGCACATAATTAATAGCCTAATAGTACGCAATCACGTTTACATATCTCAACATTTCTACGGTTATACAGTTTTTCTTAAAGTTAACTACTATAAGTGCTATAAGTCCACTTTCACCGATAAATATGAGCTGAACGGCCCTTTTGTTCGAGAAATAACCGGGCAGGCTTTTCTTTTTCTCTAAAAGAAAATAATTTCTTTTTTGTTTGTTTAGAATTTAGAGCTTTTTATTTATGTAAAAGGCGCTTTGCGGGCCGTTGCTAGGGCGAAAGTGCTGATTAAATCGTTCATTTCTGATATTTTGGCCGTTTCACATTCGATTGACAGAGTAGCCAAACCGTTGGCTCCTGCGCCATCGTTGATCGCAAATAGTTTTTGATTAGTTTCAAAATGGAAAAACTCCTTTCCCCCGACGCAACCGTTATAGGAATTGTAAGCATAATTCGACAGGCCGTCGTTAAATAAGGATAGGACTCCTTCATCGGGGCTAAGTACTGTAGTGCACCTAAAGCACTTTTTACAGATGACGGAACAGCGTACCGTACCTAAATAATTGTAGCTCCAGAAAAAGATCTTCTGCATGCAAATCTTCAAGCTCCCCGTCTTTTAGAGAATTAGAGAGTATTTGACAATGGTCTTTCAATTGCTTTTCCTCCAAATTGGAAAGCTTGGTAGGATCGAAAAGAAATCCAAATATTCCGAAAAAACTTCGTTAAATCTATTTTCTACGCAGCTCAGTGCAGTATCTACGACAGACAAAACGTAATTTAACAGAAATTTATTTTCAGTTTCTTTTTGAAGTTCCTCTTCGTTTTTTCCACCTGTTGTTCATTTTGCTGATTTATTTCATCTAAGAACCTTTTGCGATTGCCTTGACGGGGAATAGAAAATTTCTTTGCATAGCCCAAAATTTCCATTATTTCTCTAGCGGTGGACATTGCACTGTTAAAGCCAGTGTTGCGATAATTTTGAAAACATTACTTTAGGCCCTGAAGTTCGGTTAAAGCCGTATCTAACGAAGTCTTCTCAGATTGGAGAGATTTACTTTTTGAGTTCACAGAAAATAAAATATCGTACCAGATAACGAGGCTTAAAACAAATTCATACGAACTTGTATGAAGCAATAAAGATTGGGCCTCTGACCGGGTAACAGGATCTTTGGTAGTTTCTGCCAATTTGTATACAGCTAAGTCACTGTCATTTCTACATTCCCATCTCGTGATAGATAAAGATTTTAGTGTGAGGAGGCCTGGACATAGTTCGCACAAAATGTCCCACCTTTCCGTGGAAGCTACATACAAATTGTACAGACGCTGAACTATACCAAATATGTCATAGCGTCCTTATTGCATTTAACCATGTCACCCAGAAGTAAGTTAGGATTATGTGCTACACATGCCATGTATATTGCTCGTTTATTAATATTTTTTACTCGCGTCTGCACTCCTTTATACTTGGCCTTCATATTAACACCGTTGTCATACCCTTGTCCCGTACAGTCCATGATAGCAAGATCATTATCCTCCAATACTCCCTCTAAAACCTCAGCTAACCCATTTCCCGTAGTGTCGTGTATCTCCAGGAACTCAATGAACGATTCGACGATCCTTGGAGTTTCTGCCATCATATCGACATAGCGGAGACAAAGACTGTTCGCGTCCGTAGCATTCCTTAAGCTACACGTGTCCCCTGGGTGGTGCTAAAGAACGGTCACTCCGTGGGAAACATCTACACCAAGGAGTTTAGGCAGCCAGACAATCCCAGTGATCTCCTGGCTCAAAATATTGCTTGATGTCACAAAACGTGAATACAAATAGCCCTTCTCACGGTTTTTCAGCTAAGACATAAGAAGATCGAAATGTCAAGTACTACAAAAAATCCTATTACAAAATGAAATCCAATAATTGTATACTGATTTGTGTAGACAGTTGTAACAGCTGGAATTTGTGTCAAACTCATGTATGTGATAATTTAATGTTTTAATGTGCCATACGCTAAATAAATAAGCGGAGAACCAAGGTCATTTGCTCCTTGTGGCTCACATTGGGCGTACAGTCGAGGATAACCGCGTAATATTTGGCGACACGAACAGCATTCAGTAGTTTTTTCTTCGTAGCACCGCCTTAAGAAAAGGAAAAAAAGAAAATGACTAACATTTTCGCTAATTCCATTTAAAGAACTAACCTAATGTTTAAATTTAGTTTAACTTTAACTTACCTAACTTCGAATTTATATCGTTTTGTATTTCGAGACCGAGATAATGCACGTGGGTATCGTCATCACGCACCCATCGAAGATGTTCCTTCATCAGCCCGTCAAAAATAGCATTTCCATCAACTTTAGAAAATTTCCATTTTATCTCTAGAACAGTTTGCACGAGCTCCACGAACTCCCTCGAAAGGCAGAATTTGTCTCAGCCAAGCATTGTACTGCTGGGATGATCCTGGTGAGTACATCTTTCCAGTGTTTCTTTTACGCGTTGATCATATCAACATGAAACTGATTTATGGTGGAGTGTTTTTTAATTCTTTTAATTCTTGAAAAAAAATGGCGTGAAGCGCGGGGCGTTTCTGAGCGCGGGGCCTGGCGCGACCGCACCTCTCGCGCCGCCCTCGCGACGGCCCTGCTTGGAGGCACGTACCAGGCAATGTGAATCCTGCTGATCTTCCTAGTCGTGGATGCTCTGCTGAACAATTGATGGATTCTAAATGGTGGGAGGGCCCACCATGGCTGAAGCTGTCACAGGGAGAGTGGCCTTCAGAAGCCCCTGAACCGGATGAAGAAATGGTAAAGCTGGAGAGTAGGAAAGCTATCACCTCGGCACTTCTATGCAACGATAGTGATATGGGTCAGTTCTACAATTTCTCCAATGATTATGAGAAAGTTGTAAGGGTCATTGGTTGGATACTGCGGTTCAGTAATTCAAGTGGAAAGAAAACTGTGGCGGGTCAAAGTGAGCTACAAAAGAAGGAATTCAACGTAGCAGAGAAGTATCTCATACGATAGGTGCAAAGGGAGATTTTTAGTGGAGTTAGAGATGAGAAACGTACTACTTTGTGCCCCTTTATGGATGTCGATGGCGTCATTCGATTGAAGACAAGGATCACCGAAAGAAGTGATTTGGAGTACTTCAGGATGCCTGCAGTGTTACCTTCCAAACATCCTGTAGTTGAGAAGCTAGTGCTCGGAGCACATGTCAGATCTTGCCATACAGGAGTGTAAGGTCTCCTAATCCATTTGAGGGAAAAATTCTGAATTCTTCTCAAGGGAAGAAAAGCTATTCGAGCCATTTTGACTGATTGCATTATCTGTCGGAGGAATGAGGCGAGAGGGATATCCGCAAATATACCAGCTCTGCCAGAACCACGAGTGCGGGATCCAGTTGCTTTCGAGACCACAGGCATTGATTTGCCAGATCCTTTGTATTTAAGAGGCAATCACAAAGTATGGATATGTCTATATACGTGTGCAGTGTACCGTGCCGTTGACCTCATCGTTGTCCATGGATTCATTTCTACGAACTTTCAGAAGATTTGTGGCTCGGCGAGGTAGACCTTCAATTTTATAGGCAATGGTGGAAATTTTGTTGGGATGAACAATGCCTTCAGTCTGCTAGACTGGGACAAGATATCAAAATATAGCACTGTTCATCAGTTTGACTGGCGATTCAATCCTCCCACAGTAGCATGGTGGGGAGGATGGTGGGAGCGCCTGATAAGGCTCCTGAAGCAGCTGCTAAGGAAAACTCTTGGTAAAACTTCGCTGACCTATGAGGAGTTGGAGATAGTCTTATGTGACTGTGAAGTCGTGATGAACTCTAGACCTCTGACATATGTGTCAGAAGATAGATAGACTTAGCCCCATCACACCCAATATGTTTCTGTTAGATACCAAAGAAATGGGTGTACCACAGTAGCGGCTGGTGAAAAAAATTGTGGGTGTGCACTCTTAAAAAAAACATCTAAATTTGATATAAATAAATGCACATCTAAGCATACAAAATAACTGTCTCATCGCAATGTTACTCTACTTTCTCCAAGTTCACTAGTGGCACTTGGAGTCGGTTTTTCGACACCTCGATATTTTGCTGTTCTATGTTCCCTCCTGAATGCACAGGGAAGCTGTTATCTGATTTGTTTTCTTCCTAGTACTTGCAATTCCAATTCTGCATTCATGTACGCTTTTGATTGTTCACGTTTGTCGATTTTAGTTAGATTTTATTAGAAAGCTACCTATTGCAAAGGGTACCATTGCGACTTCCGGAAAAGATTGACATATCTTCGCGTTTCACATCACCCAGATCCCAAAACCACCGTCAGTTCAAAAGTTAATATATAATGTATATGTATAGGCCTACATCAAATACTACCATTCAAAATCTCGGTCTAGTTCGCTAACGGGCAAAATCGGACCCAGGGGTTGGAAATGGGGGTGAAATGAAATATTGCTATAACTTTCTTAGTATGTTAAAAACCGAATCCATTCAAAGTTCGTACTATTTTTCGAAGAAGGGCCAAGTGCTTATCTTCGTAACTTTGACCAAAGGGGTGGGAAAAATGGAGTTTTTAGAGAAAAGAAATCATACCTCCCTTAATAGGCACAATATCAAAACCGTTTAAAATGGCCAAAACCCCTCTAAAATGTAACAACATTTTTTGTCTTAATGAATATTTGATATGACCCACCCTTGCACCAAGGGATGAGCAAAATGTTTCAGGTATTATAAGAAGATGCTGTATGCTAAACATGTGGAACTTTCGTAAGTATACTCTACAACAATTGGCAAATTTAGTGAATCGAAGCATTTTTCTTTGCCAGGTAAAATCTACCTCAACTTCCGGCGTGCAGAGAGGGATTTTCTTTTATTGTGCACGTAGCACGACTTTAAGCGCGAGAAACAATACATCCTGTTGGTTAATTCACAGCCACAAGCCCATTCATACTAACTTGCTATAACTTCATCACGGAATACGCGATTCCTAGCCTTCGCTTTGCACAGGAATGTTTGAATTAAATTCAGGTTTGGAATAGGTCTTCCCATTTCTTATTATATGGCCACCTTTTCTTGCAGAGTAAGTAAGTTGGGACGATGTACGGTAATAGTTTTTAAAACTTGAACAGTAGCCATAATAATCCCGAATCTCACCTCGGCCGTCCTGGAACTGAATTTCGTGGTTTTCCATTTTTATCACTAGGCAAATACCGGGACTGTTCCTTTCAGGCCAACGGTCAAAATCCCTTCTTTGACCCTGAATTAGACCCAAGTTTGCAGTCACCTGTCACCATCCCCAGTTGCATCTGCTGACAAAGTGTGTTTGGCTCCCAGACACCATCCTTCCGACGGTAGGGGACTGATTCTCGCTATGTCCGTGGGTGAAGCCAAGCTGGGAGGATAAGCTATTAAATACTTAATAATGCACATGCACTCAAATATTCCACACTTTAGAAACACACTTGTGACAAATAATTGGCACGGCCAAGATCAACAAGATATATATTATAGGCTGCGTTAATCCTCCAAATACAATCATAGGACTACTGGACCTTAAAAATCTGTAAATTATAAAGAAATGTTATGAAACTGAATTCACTGTTACAACTATAGACTATGTAACATCATACAGTTGGCTGTAAGACCAACTGTATGGATGTGGTTTTTAAATGCACATTGAAAATCAAATGGCAGTGGCGCTATTATACAAACTGCGTAAAGATACAACTTTTCAAACTGCGCATGAAACTCTACTTGGTATAACAATTCACCAACAGATAGTGTGGTTGCTCCTGCACACTAGCGGTCATCGCTTCTTCGTCTGTCAATCAGAAGCGACAGAAGGAGATGGAAAATAAAACGGAGCATGCGAAGTTCTTTTCGCCAGGCAGGGATTTGGCTCCGATTCTGTTATAGTAAACACACATCCCCTCTTGCCCCCCTTCTTCCGTCAAGCCTAAACGCTGGCTACAGAGCTGCAAGTGGCGAACGGTGATCTTTGATGATACCCGAGCCAGCACACAAGCAACATACAGTGAGGCGCAATGAACGCGGTACATTTAAATGTAAAAAAGCGGTATCCTGGACATTTGTTGACGCTGTATAATACCATTTCAATCTTATATTGATTTTTATATTCATAAAATTGAAATGCGAACGGCAATTTTGCAAGAATGGGTGTGCACTGGCTCCAGGGCGAATACCCAGAAACCGCCACTAGACTGTACCAGACTGTGATGTGATGGATTCAGACAACCTTAACAGACGGATCAGAAATCGTCAGAGGTTAAAAGACAGCTTTCGCCAACGTGTTAGGAATGAATATCTAGGTCAGTTAGCCTTAGCTGCCGAAACGAAGAGTCGTAAGTTGTTACTGGGAGAAGTTTTGGAGCCGACAACCAGAAACGAATCGATTGGCCTTTAGCTGTGGTGGAACAGCTTATACCAGGATGCGATGGAGAAGTTCGCTTGGTGAAATTGAAGACAACTTCAGGTGTCCTCTTCCGACCTGTTCAAAGACTATATCCTTTGGAAATTTGTGCAGAGGAGATTCAAACAGGCAATGAACTTGTCAAGAGTGGTGGAACTGAGACAACTATCCAAAAGAGTGTGGAAGACAGTGAGGAGGTAGTTGGACTTGTGCAAACTAGATGTGGACGAAAAGTACAGCTGCCAGCTAGATTCCAAAAGTGATTTTAATTTGTTTTGACTGACTGTTATTTTTGTTAATATTGTTATTCATGTACTGTGTTCTGAATTGTAGTTTTAGTTCGAGTCGTTGAGAATTAGTCTTGACTCGAAGGTGGGAGTATGTTGGATATCGGGAAAGTAAGTATGTTCCTTGATGTAACTACTATCTTTTTTGTGTTAATGCTCTTTCTATGTATTCTTTGGAAATGTAGTATTCTCTGTAATCCAAGATGGAAGCATGAAGGCTATAATTTTTTTTTGCACTTAAAACTGTTATTAATTATGATAAAAAGATACCCAGGGTACTTTAAAGAATACTCAAGATACCCTAAGTGTACTACAAAATAATTTTGTTACTACCCAAAACACTTAAGGTGAACTTCAAGCCAGTTTGACTGCTACCCAAAACACTTTAGGCGAACTACAGACCAGTTCGACTGCTACCCAACACGTTTTAACGAGTACCCAAGATATTTTAGGTGAACTACAGTCTAGTTCGACTACTACCCTAAACACTATAGGTGAACTTCAAGCCAGTTCTGCTGCTACCCAGAAGACACTAGGTGAGTTGCAAACTAGTTCTGCTAGTTTGAGAGATGAAGAAATATTGAACAGTCTGAAAAATCTCAGAAAGACACAAATGATAACTTCAAAAAAATGCAAGATGATGTGTTACTCAGATTAGGCACACTCCAGTGGGAAAATGCCGGCATAAATAATGGGTTGGAAAACTTAAGGTCACAGTGGAGTTGTTACAAGTAGAGATTAGGAATAAAGCAGATCTAGTAAGGGAGGAGATTGAACTAGATATTAGTAAGATTGTAATAGAAAATATTGGTGTCTTAAGGCTAAATGTCCCGACACTTTTGTAAGAAAATATTTCGACAGATGGCAGCACAAGGGAAGCTGAATTTATTTATTTATATTTTTATCGAAGGGGAGCTCCGATCTGCGATCTGAAAACTACTATGTACTCTGTCTAGTAACAGAATTGATATTAATTCATTGATTACTTTTTAATTTCAAAAACAGAAAACTTGCTGTTTGTTTTTCAAATATCTGATTAAAATTCGAAAAAAGAAACGGGTGATACGAAATTTGAGTTTTACTCACTGATTCCAAAGCCGTATCGACCACCTAATCGGTTGAATAGAATCGTCGGGATCACTTTGGGAAGTTTGTGAATAAAAGTGTTATTGTAGGCTATTTGCAACTAAAGGCGCGGCAGTAGAACAAGGACATGGAGGGCGGGTTGGGGGAGGGGAGCGGAGCTCGAGTGATTTGAGAGAGCGATAACTTTACCTGACTGTTTGGAATTCCTGAGTATCGAGTCCAATGTTGCGATTGGCTGTGCTGGTTAGTTCTGAATTATTGTCAAGGTCTGGATATTTCTGAGTGATCCTTTGATATTTTACCAGTTCCTAGTTAGGCCAACGACTTCTTGTTTTTAGTTCATCGATCTCTTTAATTACTTTTTGTTTAATTAATTTACCTGCAACAGTATTATTTTTAATCCCCGTTAGGTGTTCTATTTTCGGCACTTTATTTTCGGACTATTTCTGGTAGAATAGTTACATGTATATATAGGTAGGCTACGACTGGTGGACAGCATTACGGTCATCACGTCGAGTTATTTTTTCGTTTTTGGTGAAAAATGGAGCCACCACCAAAACCGATTCGAGGGTGTTCCACTAAATTCCAGGGGAGATTGCGACTAAGTACCAGGCTCTAAAAAATGGAGAAAAACACATCTGCACACCCGTAAGTTCTTTTTTCCCATTTTATATTTGAAATTATATATTTCTTTACGCTTGCATTAGAGAATCTGTAATGCACTGAGCAGTTATGATTCACTTATATTTTACCTGCAGCCTACAAGTTGGATGACTAAACATCACCCCGCAATCTACAGGCTACATGGATGAACAGCGCAGTGGTTGCTTGGTAGGCCTAGGCACGGGTGTAGTTTGGTTTTTACTTCTAATACATAAGTGTAGGAGTACAAGATCACGAACTATTCAGTGTCCACTTTTTTCCGAGAAGCAAATTCGACTTCAAATAAAACAATGAAATCAGTTTAGAAAAAAGAAAACCTGCCACAATAGTGAAGGACACTACACTCAGCAGAAAGAGAATAAGAGCAGCTTGCCGAAAAAGTTTATTTGCGTCGCGAAAAGAGAAATGAATCTCCCGACAACAGTCTAATGAAGTGAAACGTACTGTCTCACGTGATTCTGGAAACCGATCAATGCAGTTGAATTTCGATGAGGTACTGTTGAGAGAGTTTAGTGATGAGAAGATCAAGCAACTAACGCTTGGTGAAGGCCATATGCAAAAGCTGGAAAAGGAAACAAGGGGCCAAAGGGAAAATGAACATTTGCTCACAGCTAGAAAGGATAGACTTACAGCATCCAATTTTGGATATGTGTGCAAGAGGAAACCTACTTCGAAATGGGCTCCAGTAGCAAAAAACATTCTGTACGGCGGATTTCACTCAAAAGCATTGCAGTATGACTGTGATAATGAGCGAATTGCAAAACGAAATTTAGAGGAGAAATTGGTAGAACAGTCGAAGAATGTGGTCTTTTCGCATATAAAACTTATGGGTTCTTAGGTGCCTCCCCAGACGGATTAATACGAGACGACGCTATAGTCGAAGTCAAATGCCCTTATTCTGCACTGGAAGCCTGCTAAAAGCAAAAGGGATTTTGTTTGGCAGAAAGTGAGCGAAACAGAAAGCCTGGAGGATGTCAAGAACAGTGCCTTTCAGAAGAGAACAGATTGATAACTCTCTAACACTCACATGATTTTTATTTCCAGATCCAGGGCCAGTTGGCAATAACACAGCGGGAGATATGTTATTTTGTGGTATGGACGCCAAGGACATTCACATAGAAACAATAAAGAGGGACAAAATTTCTGGAGACAAAATATGCTTATGTAACTGACATTCTGCTACGAGAAAATATTGTTGCCTGAGATCATTGATCCCAGGATGACCAAATCAATGGATATAAGAGAACCTGAGGTGAAGTAAAATACTGAGTGTGTGTAAATCATGAAACGTTATCTTTGATATGAAAAAAATTGAAGCATTGATTTCAAGAACAGGAAATAATAGGTATAATATTTTTTGCTTTTTTCTAGTACGCAGTACTGGTGCCTGTGCTACCAATAGGCAGATGAGAATATCTAAGGAACGTTACAAAGGGCACAATATTGAGCCCGTGGAAGCTCATGGCTCGGTGATATTAGTTGGAACTTATGAGGAGCAAGTCATGTTTGTGAAACAGAACGCGCCCTGTTGCAGCGAGGGACATACAGGAAGATATGGGAGTTGTCTTGACTCTGGACACTCACCTGAATATTTCATTCTGAGCACAAGTATTACCTATTTTGCATTTAAAAGTCTCAGATCATACCATTATGTAATACTGCTTCAAGGAAACATTTCGATGTTTACCACATTTTTGATATGAGGTAAAAGGTATTAGCACCGTAGATTGGCGGGAGGAAGTAGACCGTCAACGACTCGACTTTTGACTCTGCACGAGGCAGAGAGACCGACACTCATGGCTCTTACTGTTTGACAGCCGTCGTGTATAGACGCACTGAGTTAGTCCGTCCTGTGTGAAGAAGAAATATCTAAAGTCTACCGTGTAGGTGATGAACAAAGTGTATCCGACTACGTTGAAGAACAAGTGTTACTTTTGCACGAATGTGTGCTGTGCTTCGTAGCGAAAAGTATTTATTTAACTGTGAGTGGAAAAGTGCAATTCACGTCCAAGCGACGATCACCACATACTACGACCACGAGGTGCAGATAAAATCCACAATCATCTTGAAGAGATTACGTGTGAAATTCATTTAATGGTTATAATTGGAGGGTCCAATAAATAAAATCCCTAAGTCCGTTTTTTCAACTTTTCCGGAAATGAAATACAAAGTTTCAAACTTACACAAAATCTATATTTTTCACTTCTGTAATCCAATTTTCTGTTACATGGACATATACATATCAACTATTATTTAAAATAACTAAAAGCTCTTATTAGTAGTGAAATGTAGTTTATAAAATGCAAAATACACTCATGGACATAGTGATTTTTTGGTTTGTATAATGTTTTCCTGTTAATTTTTGGGCTTCAAATGTCAGTCGTACTCATCCACATCACCCATTTCATCAGACTGGAGTCTTAAAATGTGGTTTTCGGGGCCCGTAGGGCTCCCGAGTTTTGTTTCTCACATTGAGACGTTGAAAATGAGCTTTGTTTTCTACGCCCATTTCAGCATGCATTTTAAGAGGTTAGGCCCTATTTTATGAGAGGTATGGAGAAGAGTTACATCAATGATTACTTTCGTGCCTCTGATGGACATCTGTAACAAATTTTACGTTGATACACTCAGCCGTTCTCGAGTGATGCGCGAGCAAAGTTGTACACAGACAGACAAACAGACAGACAAACAAACATTTTGTTTTTGCGCGCAACCGTCATAAACCAGTCTGAAACGCGTTAATAACTCAAACAATATCTAGGATGGGAAGAGGGAAATATTGGATTTATTTCAATGGATTTGGTGGACTTAGGGATTTCTTTTGGTGCCTTGAGCGGACTTAGGGATTTTATTTTGCTGCATTGAGTGGACTTAGTGATTTATTTTCCTGCATTGAGTGGACTTAGTGATTTCTTTGGACTTAGGGATTTCTTAAATTGAATTACTAGAAAGTACGAATTATACATACGCAAGTTACATAGACTTAAGAGTTATTTATCATTGAAACTGATTGGAGATTTGAAAAGAGCGGGAAATTTTGGTCCAGATACATGTATTATCTCCATTTGTCAAAAAACGGACTTAGTGATTTTATTTATTGGACCCTCCAATTGTTACCAGTGATATTCTGTTAAAACGCACATGTCAAGTGCGGAAGTTTAGTAACAATTGTGTCGGATATTTTCGTTTAACACGACATTTTCATTGTAAACGCCATGCTGCATGTTACACGAGTGTGATAAAATACAGTAAATCATACATGATCACTAAACCATCCACCCAAGTAAAGGTGCTTTATTTTACGTCATATTACGCAGCATTTTATGTATGAATTTTTCGTTAGATCAGAGCGATATTTGTGGATGTGTAAACATATTTTCGAATCAGTGATTGCTGACAACGCATGTCTATTAAACGCAGTGAAGCAGACAGTGAAAGGCCATTTGTTGAAAGTCTGCACTATAAAGCCAGTGTTTGTTATACTGTTATATTGTGCTTAACTTAAAATCAGTGGAAAACACGTGTGATTATTTCACGATGTACTTGAATGTCAACCACGTGTACGCTACTATTACAACGACCATGATTACCAGTATCATGGAGTAGACACCATGATGTGAGGAGCATTTCGACAAGGAAGAGGACGAATCTACAACCATGGCAGGAGGATTAACGAACGCTGACCTGGATGTGGAGATCCAAGGTACATTCAACCCTACCGTTGACCGCGAGGAGGAGATCTTTACTCGAGAGACGAGAAGCCGATGGAGAGGAATGTAGTGGTATAAGCTCGATGTCCGAGCAGGTTCATGGAAGATTGCCAACCATCCTGAATCTCTGTTACACCATACTGTTGGAACCTTCGATTATGGTGGCTTCTGAGTGAGTCAAATCTTTTCTCTTGTACGGGTTGAACTGTGGTAGTAGATAATAGATTGTAGAATGTAGACTTCATTAACCGAACTTGTGACATCAGTCAGGCAGGGATTTTTCTTGTAGTTAGTTTAATTATGTTTTATTTCAGTTGATGAGTTAGTCACCAGAGTGTTTGGTGCAAGTAAAAGTGTTCGCAGGATTTTTGTTCTAATTTTAGTTAGGGAGACCTCAAATCACTTTGATTTGGTTTGGTCAGTCCTTCAGATGGACTAGATTAGGAATTTGGAATAATGGACAACCATTATTCCCTTATTTTACCTGACCCCCCCCCCCTGTTTGCGAACCTCTCTTTTACGCCACTGTTAGGTTTTTGAGCTATTTAAGCCTCGTATCATTTTCATGATCGACAGAAGTCATGACCTTTTGAATGGATTTATTAAAGTTTTAGTGTGAGCTTTGATGCCACAACAGTTCTAGAGAGAACTATATTTGGGAGCATTATTGTAGATGCCAACCCAGTATCGAACCCGATGTCATTGTATCATTTAAGACGACCTATCAGTTAGTAGGATTGTCAACTGTTATTATTTATTGTTCAGTGTCAAGTTGTGAGACACGAGAAAGTTTTGATAAAGGCACATTGTACAGAATATTAGGAGTGGAATATCTTGATCCATTTCCAAAGTTATTTTTAGAGTGGAATATCTCCACTATTTGTCCTTTGTAACATTTTGACGTTACCTATCAGTGTTTATGAAATTTTAGCGTGGTAGTGAAACCACGGAAAACTGTTTTGTACTTGTGTTAGATTTTAAGCCAGCGTTGTATCAGAAAGACTTCTATTTGAGAGATATTATACGCCTGTGTAGTGTGTTACATCGCAGACGCGATGAGATGAGTGTGAGTGCTTTGACAAGCTGCTGAATGTTAATGAACTGTATGGAAATCCGCAGCGCTCAGGTGAGACGACTTGTAGTTTTTTTGCTTAGTCTCGACTCGCATGCGCACACCTCAATTCATCGTGACGGGACGTATTGATTATTTTGAGTCAAGGTTATATGAGTGTTTATTGCTGTCACATGTTTATTACGTCATTGGACGTCATTTACTAGAGTTACCGCTTTAGGAAGCGAGATGTTTGAACACCAGGAGTGTGTATTTAATGAGTAGAAGCTTTTGTCTGTTTTATGAGATATTTTGACACCGATTTTATAGGCTTGTGTTATTGTTGTGACGCCTTGTGTTGCGTCGTCGTACAGATTGTCATATCTGCGACCATTTATTCCGGCCAGGTGTGAGCCGATGATGTCCAGGTCAGTACCTGAAGACTGCTACGGTGATCTTTGAGCCCCCACAGTGTTATTGTGAATTCCGGCCAGGTGTTAGCCGATGATCTTTAGTGTTGTTCTTAGAGAGACTTGACGAGTTTAAGCCTAGGTGTCCTTTGAGGAATGAGCCTGTACTCTAAACCGACGACAGATAATAATCACGCTTCTAATAATAATAAGAACTAATTCTTATTACTAAAATAACTAAAATGCCAGTAATGCTTTGACCTGCGATTGGATGCGAACTGGCCAACTCATAGGATCAGTCACATTTCCGAGCGGGGAATGACTTGTAATGTCTTGTAACACTACTTTTTGACGACAGAGTTGTCGCGGACCATTAGTTATCAGCTAGTGGCGCACGACACCTCAGTAATATAAGACGTGTTTTGGGATCACGCATTTACCAACATAACAAACACTAGATGCCCAAGGATGCAAAGAGTATTCTTGCGTGTACGCACGGCAATAATATGAAGGTTTCTGAAAGCTTTGTCTTATTTATTTATTTGTGTATAAATAGTTTATAAGGAACTTAGTTGTTTTTATACTGGTTTGTCACATAGCTTTGTTATTAAATGTTTGTTTGTTACGGTAGTCAGTCACCGTATACTTTGTTGTAATTGTCAGGATTTCGCTAGATTTAACTTATTTAAAGATAAATAAGGGAGTGGTACCATCATAAATTCTTTTGATCTTTGTGGTTGTTAACTTAAATTCATAAGTAACCCATTTCATTTGTGTAGGGTGTACTTTACGTGCCACTGCCCTAGCTTGCTGCTTTTGCATTTTTTGTAACTAGATCTTTCGCGAGGGTTATTTCAATTTACAATCAGTTTAGGATCAACAACTTTAACATTTTTTTATTTGGCTTGCTGGATTAGCCCGAGACTAACCCTCCGAACTAGGATAGGTGTTTGCACATTTTTTAAATAAATTTTATTCGAGTTTACATAAGACTGGATGTTATCATTTTAAGCTAAGTGTTTCTAGAGTGTGCTTCTTGGGTCCTTTCACCTTTTTAGCCGTGTCTGCCCAATCGCCCCGGGATGCTGCGTCCTCGTGCGCAATGACCTATAGGAAGTACACTCAAGCCTTCTCGGCTTATGCGTCCAGACGGTGAGTTGTCTGGGGAGCCATTACGGTTAGTGGTAACCTAAACAACTCGTCTGACGGGGTCAATATGCACATAATAATTTTGCTCTTGGTATGCATTTTCATAATTTGTTTATTGTAATAAAATGTCCGACATAAATGAACTTTAATTATTACTTCCATGGAAATTGAAGTAAATTATAGTGATTGGCCTCACGGAGTCGTTTTAGATCGCATGATAAAAAAAAGGAATTAGAGTCAAAAGAACCAAAGACTCATACGAATCACCAAAATGTATGTATGTATGTATATAGGTCTATGTGCGTGCGCATTTGGCTTCTTATAAATCAATAATCAATTTATTTGAATTTTTCATGGTTTGTGGTCTTGTTTGTTATGTCTAGAAGACGATACCTAGAGTTGGACGTCCACATCGGATGGTTTTTGGAATAGATATTCCCAATAAACCTGAACACGAACATATCTTGTCCATCTTTTTATTTTCTAAAATATCAAGAACGTGCTAACTACAAACCAGTCATATGTTTCTATACAGTATTCAATTGTGCATCGAGTGAAACCATTCGCTGCTCTGTGCGGTAAGAATTATGACCTACAAAGTATTACTAATGTCGGAACAATATGTTTTTTGTTCGGGAGTTTATCCTCAAATAACTTCAAAACAGTGACCTAAAAGGGAATCCAGCGCTGTCAGCATCTATCTTGAGTGTGTATTTGCCGGCTTTTCCACACTCCCTCCAGGTAAATGCCTATATAGTACCGTACGTGAAGTCTCAGGGCATCTGCCCCATCCCTGGCTCTAATACAGTTACTCACATAATCAACTACACGGGACTGCTGATAATAATAATAATAATAATAACGTTATTGGTTTTACGTCCCTTTTAGCTACTGCGGCTTTTAGAGACGCCAGGGTGCCGGAACTTTGCCTAAAGGGGATCATTAACGTGCCAATCAATCTAATGACAAGGCTCCCTCACATTCGCGCACCCTAAAATGCCAACTGGCTACACCAGGATTCGATCCTGCAACCTTGGGCACAGCAAGCGAGAATTTTACCGCTGAGCCACGCAGCCAGCCAAAGGTACTGATGACCAAGATGTCCCAAGCTCCTACAATGTATTATTATCAACAAGAACGACAACAACAAGTATAATTTTATTGCTCAGATATTGTTCCACGACTAGGCACTTGTACATGTAACTCGCCGAACTATAATACTTATGACAAGAGGAAGACAACTCCTTCCTGTCGTCAAATCGTCCCATTCTCCCTCCGCCCTCTCAGTGTGTTCAAAATTTTCCTTGCGCAAGAGATCTTGTGAAGCCGCGCTGCTACCCTACCACACTTTTCAAAACAATTCCCAAACTAATGCTGTCGATTGCCTTCACCCGATTTTAATTCTGAAAAAATGCATCGGAATCAGGAAATAAATCTCCGATTTCGTATTACCAGCTTTTTTTTCATATTTTAAGCAGAAATATAAAAACTGTAAGTAACTTTTTTGTTTTTCACATTTTGGAAAATGTATCTAATTCGTATCAATTCAATTGCACTCTAGTATACATAGTGGTTTTCAGATCGCAAAAACGAGCTTTTGTTCAAGAGAAAACTGAAAAAAGAAATTGTCTCACTTTGGTGCTGCTATGTGGTGTCAGAATTACAAACTAAAAAACGGGACATTTAGCCTTAAAGGACGAATTGGTAAGTGAAGGCCAAAAACAAGGTGAGACCATTAAGAATGACTTGTCTAAGAAACTGGTACTTGCTGAGTATCGTCTTAATAAAGACATAAATGACATTAAAGAGGATTATGGTAAACAATTTAAGAATATGCACATTAATAATGACAATGTCATAAAAGAATTAAGAGAAAAGTCGGACTCGGACTTGTCAGACTTGTCGACTAAAATTAACGAAGTAGGGACTAGGACTGATAATGTTAAGTCTGACTTACAAGGGCAGATAAGTAATGTTGATTCTGACTTACAAACACAGATAGTTGAAGCCAGTTCAGGTTTTCAGGGAAGGATAGATGAGTTGAAAACCGATAAGGATAGGTTTGGTTTAGAGATAGATCTTATAAAGACGAAGCTTCAGGGTGTCACTATAAGGGAGACTACAAATACTACTGAGAGAGGAACGGATTTACTAACAACACTCAGAAGCGAAATGAAATCCATGATGGAACAATTGGAAAATAAAAATAAACCGAGAGAAACTCAACCAGTCGAAGGATTAGGAACAGAAGGGGATTTTAGGAGCGATACGACCCGTACTACATCGCAGGAGAGGGGTAGTCAAGTGAGATTCACTACACCATTATCGTTTCCAAATATAGGCACACAGCAGGTGAAGACGGAAGGAAGTAATCCTCAGAATATCACTATTATAAGAAATATTGATCAGAAACCTCAACACTTCTCAGGGAACAACGTATTCACCCCTATCGAGTACAGTGCCATGACGTTTTTGTTGACACAATGACAACGATAGCTCTGAAACCAAATCGTTGACAGGCAATGAGACTTGTTGTTTAATCAATTCCATGGTAAATACTGGAGTTCTTTATGCATGCATTAGGATTATATACACAGAACGAAGCCTTGTGAGTCATCAGTACGTTAGTATTACACTATAACCGTGGATGTCTTTGGGCGAGCCAGTGTCACTATGGCCACGGCCGCTTCCTTCCGAAAACAGCATAGAGACGTGGCTACAAAAACGTACGTGGGTCGCAAAGTGCAAAGTTTATACAACGTTGTCCCGAGGTTAACAGCGAATGGTTATTCAGCGAATCATAACCGCATTATTCATGTACAAGACCCTCAAGAAGATGATGATGTATGCACAAAACGGTACCTCACATGGCAAAAGAAAAGGCTTTATAAATTTGTGTCATCTATATTTTTAGTTTACCTTACCAAGCAAAGACCTGTGAATGACATGAACCATTCCCCATTGGCGAAAAACAACCTTACGCATGTGCTTTCTTCGGGTTTAAGACGTTATAGATTACACTATGATGGAACCATTCATATTCTGCAATCTATGCCCGATGAGAAACATTTACAAGTAGAGATAAACAGTCATAGGCTGTTGGTACACAACCATCAAACAGTGAAAGCGGGTGACGAATTATCATTTCATCTCATTGTTACGTTAGATGAAAAGCATGCAGGGAAAACTGTCAACGATTTCCCGCTTTATATAGAACTTAAATATGCAGCTATAAATAATCATCCACACGTTAGTTGTTATCAAATCCTTGTACTGAAGGGTTGATTATTATTTCCATGGTGAAACAAAGATATGCAGTGGAAAAAATAGCCCTCTCGAAAACGAGGTTTGCATGCTACTCACGACGTGATAAAACAAAAGAAACAAAAAGGCTGTTATTGAAAAAGCGATACGGGTAGTACGATTACATACTGCTGCAAAATCCCACCATGGAACGGTTGTAAAGAAAAAAAACGTGGACGAGTGATTCCTGCCCCTAAAGGTGGAGGATTTTTACCACCGCTTTTTTGCAGGCCTAGCAGCGCTTGGATCCCTACTTGGTGGTGCTAGCGCTGTCGCCAAAACTATAAAATCTGTAGAACAGGGCAAGCAACAATTGAAAGAAAGTCAACGACACAATGAGACGATGGAAGCGATTGCTCTTGGTGCTCGGGGAGGCAAACTAAAAGTACTGCCTTACAAGCAAGGACTTGGCCTATACATGTCGGGAAAGAAAACACCATTAATAAATAAAATAATAAGGGTACTGCTGCGACACGCGATGAGCCAAGATGAAGCTTTAAGCTATGCCAAACACTTGAACATTCCCTATTTTCGGGATGCATTTATGCGAAATGAATTACCAAAAACGCCATGGAAAGAGGAACGTGCGGTGATGAATTTAGACCACAGTACAGGAACAGGGACACATTTTGTAGCCTATGTGAAAGAGGGTTCCACAGTTTGGTATTTTGATAGTTATGTAAATCTCCCACCCCCTATCGAGCTGGTTTGCTATTTGGGAAAACATGCTACCCTATACTATAATTTAAAACGTGAACAATAGTTCAACACTCAAGAGTGTGGGCGTTTATGTTTAATTTTTTAAATATAAGATGCAACGTTAAAAGACTAGTCTCATCATCATGAATGTGAAAGCCAAGACATTTAAAGTGCACGGAAACGGCCCAGAAGTTTCCCTAGATTTTTTCCCACCCATCGAATTGGAAGCCCATGAATCGTATATGCTGGGATTAATATCTCCTGAAAGTTTCAACAGAATTTATAATGTACAACAAGATACCAATAACAAGTTTTATTTTGATAAATTTATGTTAACCCTGCCATCTATACGTTAGATGATATTCATGAAGCCATCACTGTGGGGCTGATAAAGCAATTTGGCGTAAAGCCTTTTGCAGATAGAACACACAAGTTTGAACTTGTGTAGTATTTTATCCTTATTTAAAATTGACTTTGAATCACAACCAGATTTTATCGGCCCTTTACTGGGATTTGAACCACAAGTGTTGGAACCCAACAAAACCCATCAAGTAAAATTCATTGACGATCGCCATGGGTCTGTAACATGCAATATTATTAGAGACGTGTTTACGAATCAAGAATGATGTCATTCCCTGTATGATTTTATAGTGACTTCACCTTGTGGCTATATTATTCGTGAAAACCCTTCAGTGGTACTTTATCACCTAGTGAGTGTGAGTGATATTAGTAATATTACTTTACGGTTAGTGAATAAAAAGCAACAACTGACTGCTCTTGATGCAAACACACCAGTTACCTACAAGTTGATTTTGAAGTCGATATGAAATTTCTCTATAACGCAGCAACACCGTCTATGAGGTCTGTTAGTTGTCCACTGTGTATGACAACGTTAACACGAGTAAACAAACAACGATTAGAAAGCCTTGGTTATACGTTAAAAAGGCAACATGAGCGACATCTTACAAGTTTTAAACCCCATACAGGTGCACGATGGGGTAATAAGAATTGACATGCATTCCTATCAGCCTCATGCCCCTGGACTAAAGAACAATGATGAAATTATTTTTATTATCAACAACCAGTATGTTAATACCTTACCTCATGAAAGTGTTATTCAAATTGAGGGTAGACTGACAAAAGCAGATGGGAGCACCCGTACCTCATCCACATTGGCTAATCATGCTCTAGCTTTTTTATTTTGCGAAGTGTGCTATGTGATTATTGATATTGTGGAGGATATGAGTCGAAATGTTGGTATCACGAGTCTAATCAAACTATACCCCTCCTATAGTGTGCAAGAATGTAAAACGCTTTCTATGGCTGGTTGGTGTCCCAACGCCAGCAATGACTGGTTAGTTCATACGGATGGCGCCTTTACAGGCTTTTTACCCTTAAAATTAATATTAGGCTTTGCCGAAGATCATAAGCGTATTATTTTGTATGCAAGGCAAAGTTTGTATTTGGTTAGAGAGAGAAGTGATTATAACGCACTTAAGGTAGCGGAAGCAGGAACGGTAGATTAAAAAATTGAACTGCTTCGTTTAATATGGAAAGTTCCCCATGTGACTCTGTCTGACCGTAAGAAGCTGACTATGTTGAAGTTGGTACAAAAAGACAAAGCTCTACCAATAGCATTTAGAAGTTGGACGTTACTCGAGTACCCTCTACTACCTACCACCGACACGCACAGTTGGAGTGTTAAATCGAGTCGCTCTACAGAATGACCCCTATACATTATTATTGGTTTTCAAACTAATCGGCAATATTAACAGAGCAAAGATATCACCGTATTTGATCACATCAACTTGAGAAATATACGTCTGTTTTCAAATAATGTTTCGTTTCCCTATGAGGGGCAGGAAGTAAATTTTTCAAAAAATAAGTTTGGCCCCCTGTATGATATATTTAATTAATTTCAATCGTCTTACTATGAAAACACAAGATTTCCCCATCTTGACACCCCAAGAGTTTAAAACAAGGGCGCCACTCGTGGTCTTTGACTGTTTTTATTTGGAGGAATCTGTAAAGATCACCACGATTGATTTAAGAGTAGATTTTGAAACACAGGAAAATGTACCACCAAATACCACAAGCTTACTGTTTAGTTATTCACTCAAAGCAAGTCAATTACCATCCCCTCTCCAACTACGTCACAAGCATGTAACATCATCATCCTTAGCTGCATGTGCTGTGAGGTGACAGACAAAACATGTCTTAACAAGTTATTTTGAATATTATTATTATTCATCATGAGTGGCTGATGTAACAGTTGCTCTTGTGCTCTGCCACAGTTCATACCAACTACCATTGCAATTACACTTACTTGCAATTACAATTGCTTGCAATTACTACAATGAAGTCATGTGCCACTCAATAAGCAAAAACAACAACAACAGCAACAACATGAGGGGAAAACCATGGAACTTAAAATGTGAATTTAATAGACTATAGACTTTCCAAATATGGCCATTTCCCTTTATGGATCCCAGAGAATTGGCCGCAGAAGGCTTTTATTATCTAAACAGAAGAGATATGGTCAAGTGTATTTTTTGCAAAATTAAAATTGGTCATTGGGAGATCGGTGATCGTCCATTCAGCGACCATCAACGTTGGAGTCCATCTTGCCCCTACCTCAATCGATATGCTGTGGGCAATATTCCTTGGAGTTTGAATTACCCCATCATTGTACCAGACACAACCAAAACTGGAGATACGTGTGGACCTTATGTGCAAACAGTTCATTTGGATGCAGTGTCAGATTTAAAAAAAAAAACTTTGTAACATGTGTGTGTGTATAAGTTTGATATTGATGATAAATAAAACTAGTTAGATGATGTAAAAAAATATTCACTTTGGTTCATGTTATTGTTCCTACTGATATGTTTCTTTAACTAGTTTATTTAAACCATTGTATAAGCTTATTGCAGATAAACATGAGATGGGTTAGTTGATGCATAGACTTGAACAAGGCAACAAGTAAAAAAAATATAAAAGAAACCATGCTACGTACACTGATTGTGGATTGACAAGGGTTTAAAATTCGAGATAACAAATTTATATTTAAAGAGGAGGCCATTATGAACTGTTCAACGTTTTGGATTTCACAACCAACCCATCTCGTGTTTAAACCGCCCTATGCTTTCCATCTGTTGAATGAAAAAGATAGAAAACAAACCCAATGGATTGAAAATCATTTGCAACTACAGTGGAAAGGGGGAACCATTTCTTATAAATACCTCGACATGGTGATGATAGCCCATTTGTCATCAGCGAATGTGGTGTTTGTAAATAGTGCTGAAAAGCGACAATGGTTGCAAGAGTTTTTGGCTCCTTACTGCCAATGTATCGATTTGATAGATTTAGGATGTCCTTCACTGCAAACACTGATGGATCACTGTCCATGTGGTGAGATTACGAATGAAGCCTTGGGACATGCGTGGCATCTCTTTCATTGGTTAACCACCAATGCCTGCTGGGACTTGTTAAATAAAATTAAAACTCAAGTATTACCTGTTGATGACAGCAGTGAGATTCCTATAAGTGAGGTGGAAACATCAACATTATAAGATGGATGCAAGTGCTACAGATAAAGCTGTTGGCAAATTGCTTGTTTGCAAGAACAACTTGTGAGTTTTACTCAACATGAATTATTGGCGCATCCAAAGTCATTCATTTTTATGTGACGGCCAATGCAGTGAAAGAAATCCGGGAAAGTGTACTGACCTCGAATTCAGTTTGACTCAAGGCATTGTTGGAGCCGAGGATCGAACCGACTTGCGCACTAAATTAATGCAAGAAATAGAAATTAGGAATGAAACAATATTTTATTCACATAACTATTTTATGAGGTGAATGGAATATATTGATGAGTTTTTAGAAAAATGTGCAGCATTTTTCGAGAATGAAATTTGGAAACCTTTCAGTGAATATTATTTTAACCAAGGGAGAGTCCAATCTTCAGACACTGGAATATGCACAAAGCTTCAAGTTAGCAAGTCAAGGACCGGTTTTTGTTCGCCGAGTCGACAATAACAAATTCGTGCACACGACACTTTGATAAGAGGCTAGAACAATGAGTTTTTCTTGATAACTCAGGAGCCAATCAGAAAGAATCGCTATTATATTTAGTTTTGATATGTAAGGCGATATAAGCACTTCTATAGTTAGCGAAGATGAAATTATATTTTCTTATCAAAACAGAATTAAATATTTATGAATAGAAGGAAAGATGTGAGCGAATTACAGTAATAAGGACTGTGTTTGAGGCTAGTCCGCCATTTCAGACAGTAAAGAGCGCGGCACTGGAGAGCGCAGAGATTCATTCCTTCACAGCGACAGGTACAGTGTAGACCTGTGTTACTGATCTCCGAGAAGAGCTCATATGCATAAGCGAGGTACGGCAAGGAGGTAGACACTTGACCGAAGGAGAAGCCACATTCGCCGAGGAACAGTAGGCGATGCCGGCAATGAAATAAAGCAGTAGTTTGAAACTGGAAACGACAGATTACAATTCGCCGCTCACAAGAAGAAGTTTACATTATTGAACTAAAGATACTACATCATTGAGAGTAGCCCATTACACATTGACTGCTACAGTGAAAAGTCCATTATAAGGAATATTTATCAATCTACTATGATGATAAAGAATTCAGGTCAGGGGGGAAGTTCCCAATCTGAAAATATTAAGAAGATAGAGATGCAACACTAAATCCATGGAGGGAAGTTAATCTACACTCACGGAGTGGAACTCCGAGTGGATCAGACAACAATGAGTTCATTATTCTACGACTGCAATACTAACAAGCAGTAATCTGAATGTACCAACAATGATACTACAAAGATTTCCATTACCAACTTGGGAGATTTCAACAATAGACATTCAATCTACGATGATGAAGAAATGCGACAAGAAACCAGCTTTTCGAAGAGTTCGTTCGACCGGGGTACGAGTTTCCAGATTGTTAATCGAGAAGCATGATGACCTGTTGGCGCGACCCGAGGCCACGCAGCCAGGTGCTTACGGAGAGGAGCGAGCCACCCAGCTGATTTCTCGCAGACAAGGGGGATCCCGTTATCCAGCATACGTCCGGCGCGTGTCGAGCCAGGGGAGAAACATCTTACATATCCGGCCAGGTATCGCAAGAGCTGACCATCATGAAGGTAGACGAAAGATTGTACTAATATCTTAGTAGTTTGTTGTATTTTGGGGGTATTTCAGATGTGACCAACTCACGTAGATTTTTCTTTACTCATAACTCATGTTATTAGGTTGTCAATTTTTTAAATTAAATTGTAAATTTTATTCTACGTCAGCGTGTGTCGTTCTTGACGTATTTCAACTATTATTTGGATTTTAAATGTTTCATATTTAAAATTTGCTGATACGTTTTTAATTATACTCACTTTAAATCGAAACTGTTTTATACAAATGGAATGCTTCGATGGAATGTGTAACTACCTATAATATGCGCCAATTTGCTAGATCGTATCGTTTAGTAGAGAAAGCATAAGTGAAATATGCTGAAGTATTTGTTATATACAAGTTAATGTGTCATAAAACAAGTGTAATATTTATAAAGTACTTTATGAAGTATAACAATTGCAATATCAGAATATTATTGAAACATGACATTGTTATAGTCATTGGTTACTAACATAACGGAGAAATGAATGAAAATAGGATCATAACGTTGACAGATAGAGTCCAGATAATGCCTAAAGTTATTGAAGTAATTGTTTATTACGAAGACATACACCAGGTGATTTGTAGATCAACCTGAGGTTTCTTTGAAAACAAACACATTTGTAAATGAATAATTAATTCATTAAGAAATACCAGGAAGGGAGGAAATGTTTTATTTTTATTAAATGCGAAGACGAGCGGACTAAAGTCTATTCATGTTGATGTTTTATTGTAACGTGGATAATATTATATTATGAAGGTTATTAACGGAATTTTGTCAATTGAAGCAATGTGGAATATACTACAACAATGTAATGATGTGAACAGAAATGTTATTGAAGTTTATAGAGCACGAAGGTGGAGGAGATTTGTTAGAGTGTACCATGAAAGGTATTTCACAGGTTAGTGATTATATAGTAGGGTCACTGATTCTTATACATGTTTGGAATGTATTAAGATGGGTTTTTATCGGAAGAATGCCGTGCATTATTATCGTCGGAAGGAAAGGAATGTGTTGAGAAATGTATGCGTGTAGTTAACGCACTATTGAGTAGTTGTTCACCAAATAGGAAGGTTTATAAGTATATTGCTGGTGAGAGGAAAGTGTTTGATACAGTATGTCTAAGAAGTTAACTGACATTTGAGTATTTATTTGTGTTGTTCATGTCAGTGAAGTGTAATTCCGATATCCACGAAATTTATCAAGGTAACAGATTAGTCCCGCATCGTTCATCAAGTATATCGAAAATATTTATTGATAATGTCATTACAGGGCCGTAATTAGCTTTATTGTTTGTTACGAAGGTTCTATTGATTATGACAAAAACCATTAGATACAGGTGAAACATTGGTTGTGAACTGTATTAGGAGAAATGTCTTAGAGGAAGGAAACACAGCGGGATTGTTAGATTCTGTAAATAGTTTGTTAGTATATCGTGCTGGACATGATAATTCGACTAATGTAAATACTTAAATAATTTAATAATTTTTATTAATAATATTGATATATTTTAGAAACGATAAATGTATAATATAGGGTATCATTTGTTATTAATTACAATTTTATATGATAACAGCTGATCATATCAGACTGTTTGTTGCAACCGAGTCACATGGTGACCATTGAAAGAAACTTTCAGTACTTATTATTTGCTTACAATTTTGTGTATCGAATCCTTTCGCTTGGAAAGTGTATACAGATAGAAGGACTATCTACATTTGTAAAAAAGTATTTTATTTTTAATCTTTAAATATTTTTATTTGTGTCAGTTATTTTTATAGCATGTAAATTTTTATTTAATAAACTTGCAAGCACTGATTAGTTTGCTTGTCCTTTTTATAGAAACTGATCATATTTTCATTTCGCAATCGACATGCGGTAGTGCTACTAGTTGGATACTAAAACTCACTCAGTCTCAACTTCACCGTTCACGCTCGAGATCCGAGTTAGTAGTACTATTGCGTGACCGATATGCGCCGAGGATTACCTAGTTATTCACCTAGTAGGGAAGTGTTGGTTTATCTGGCTGGGTATCATCGTCCGTATAATCCATTCCATCTCAGCGGATATAGGTGGTGGCTATGTGGGATTCAGGCATAGTACCTTGTGAGTGGTTGAGGGACCCTGTATTGAGTGAATTGCAACCATGTCCTCATTATTCTCATTATAATGAAGTGTCCATATCAGAAATACCATCTATCCGACAGTGTGCAACGTGTGAACTCATGAAATTGTATCACGGAAAGAAAAGTCAGTGTAAAGACCTTGTTTCATCATTCTACGCTTGTCATGGGGAAAGCAGCCAACCATCCACGTCGGCCAAGACCAAGAAGAGAAACAACAACAACAACGAGAAGAAAAGTGTATTTCTCCGAGTGAAAAACAAATGTCTAACGTGTACTGGCCGTGGAATTATTGATAAAGTGATGGCATATCAACCATTTGAAATACACCTACCTGGATATCGCTTTTGTGGACCTGGAACTCCGCTTGATCATCGTTTGAGGCGTGGGGACATTGGGATCAATCCTTTAGATCATGCATGTCGAAATCATGATGTAGCTTACCATAACAGTGATGCATCATTAAGACGTGTTGCTGATAAAGTGCTGTTAAACATTGCCAAGCAACAATTAACAGCTTCTGATGCTAGAGTATCAGAAAGGTTGGCAGCATTGATGGTTATTGGTGGTATGAAGAGCAAATTACTTTTATCCAGATATGGACTTTAGGATTAAGAAATGTAAAAAAATGTACAAACACTGTTATGATTTGAAAAACAAAAACAAAAAACAAGATTCTATGTTTTTTCTTTTAATTATTATTATTATTATTATCATTATGAATAGCATTAATATTATATTAAACATGACTATAAACAGTATAAACACACACATGGGGAGTCAGACAGTAATAAAAATATTATTATTATTATGAATAAGCATTAATATTATATTAAACATGACTATAAACAGTATAAACACACACAGAGAGACCGACATACACCATAGGAATAGGATTATAACATGAACCTACGATGATAACTATTTGAATGGGTGACACAATGATTTTCCTAGTTCATACAAAAATATCATGGCACCCCTCATGCAAGACGGTCACAAGTTTAAAGAAGATATTTTTTTTAAGTAGGTGGTACTTATCAATGTCTATCATCATCAACTTTGTGTTCTGCAAAAAACGGTTACCATTGAAATCCAATCCATAATCATTGTACGGTAAAGAATAGAAAACTGTCCTAACTGAAAAGTATTTTTTTTATTAAAACACGTAATGATTATCCGAAAAAGAACTTTTGTATGCTATGGCTATGCTAAGACCATGCTACAAGTGAGTCATACGTTACTTTGACTTTTATGGAGTCAATAGTTATATATTCGTTTTTCTATTAGTTCAAAATCTTTTTTAATGCTTTTACTGAAAAAGTGTCCTTTTTTTGACTTGTGGCCGTCTTGCGTCAGGGGCGCAACATGTTCAAGCGCCCCCTAGGGTATAACGTTTCCTCTTAGTTTAATGAAACATTGTCAATAAAAATTCAAAACAAAAAAGACATGTTCATATAGTGACATGGAAAAACTGAAAACCATTAAGACATGGGACTTAGCCATGATAATGATGGTAATGCAGCATAAGGCTGAAAAAATCATGCTTGTGGTGAACTTAAACAAATTAACACATGGGACTTAGCCATGATGATGGTTACACAGCATAAGGCTTAAAAAAAATCACGCTTGTGGTGAACTTAAAGAAATTAACACATGGGACTTAGCCATGATGATAGTTAAACAACAACAACAGTTAACAAGGTCTAGCAGTACAGCGCCGAGATTTAATTTTGTTATATGTATTAAAAATTATGAATTAAGCCTAGGATCGCCTACGGTTAGGGTTATTACTGTTTTTAACAGTATACTGTTTTAACAGTATGTGTTAATTTTCAATTTTTTTAAACGTAGGATAAATCGATCATTGTTTTGACCCTCATAAATCAAATAAACTGGTTGACTACTAGCATTGACATCCTTAAGAAGATGATCAGACACGTTATTAAAACGCGAAAGAATAAATGTCTCAAAATCTTCACAAATGCAAAGAGCGTGGTCACCAAATTTAATTTTTAATTTTTCAATTTTATTAATGCGAAATGGTATATGCATGGGCAAGTCACTGATCTTCTTGCGTTCAACACCACAGGCTTGTCCTATATAGCATTGATACCATCCATTGTAGTCTATAAGCAAAAAGAGCGTAACTATTACACTCTACTCTAAACGTTATTACAACAACAACAACAACAACAACAACTATAACTTTGCCTAATCATCAAAGTGTGTAGAGTGTCGTCTTTGTTTCATATTGTTGATAAAAAAAAAATCTCTTTTATTTAAAGCAATATCTTAATGCCTGGTGGTGTATGGAGTATTTGATAAATTGACAAATATATAATAACGTCTGTAGGGGGTGCGCGATAAATTTTGAACAAGCATTAACAACCAGTTTTTCTGTGTTTGATCATCCACATGACGTAAATACGAGTACTCTTCTAAATGCCAATCATCATGAATAAGAAAATTTAACTCGCCGTCGTTATCACATCCATTAATAGCTATAAGTGTGTTTCATTCCAAGGCCCTCTTATCATAAAAGTATCATTCTTTAAAACTGGAAGAAGCAACAACTCTTTTGCTGGACATGGACTATGGTGTCTGCAATATGTTCATTCGCTCGACGGTACATATTCATGTTTTCTAAAGAAAACAATGCAAAGGATTTTTAAAGTTATTTTAAAATAAAATAAAAACTATTACATGTATTTTTTTAAAATACCAAAGGTCTTGTTTTAAATGACAATATACTATCGTCTTAATTTAAAAAAAGGATCTTTGTCATGTACGTATCACGATGGGGTTTTAGTAAATTTAGTCAGTGAATAAAAGGATCCTTGTCCGTTATTACTATTTAAACCGTTCATCTTTTTTTAACATGGATTAAACATAACTATATTTGTATCGAGCATGGTCTAGTGATGAGACACAAAAGAGTAGCCATTCCCACTGTTTTTCCGTATTTTTAAAATATGGTTAATAGGCAAACGGAACCAACCCTCCATTGTTTTTAATCAAAAATATTTGTTTTCTATCATTGATAAAATTAAAAACAAGACTTTTATTTAAAGGTTTCTTATGGTATATAACATGATTAATAGCTAATGTTTCTTGAAGTGGAACAACAAGGAGTTGTTTATTTTTAGACGTAATGAAATGATCTTGAACTTCAGAGCAAAGGATTTCATAGATCATTTTTTTCTAAAAACATAAAAAGAGAACGTTAAGTTATTATTATTATTTCTTATCTAAACATGTTATTATTGGTATTACTATTCTTCTCTTACATGGGAGGATCTATGATTTGGGGCATGAGCCGACCCGTCATATTTACAAAAACGTATGCATATTGACAATGGTCGCATGACCATTCCATAACCTCTTGATAGAACAAAAGTAAAATAATAAGACTATCATTCCACTGCTTGTACCCTACTTCTAAAAGTTTTAATTCATTTTGTTGGATTTCAACCAAAACATAAACTTGAAAATTGTTTAGCAGCATATGTTTTAACAATATTAATCGATGATCATCTTCAAGATTTGTTGGAGGTAAATTCATGCCTCTGTTTTGAATAGGAATTAGCATATAATCCCCCAGTTGGACAAGTCGTATATTCCTTCTACTTTAGATTCCGGCATAGTCCGTATTGACAAGAGATTATAAACCAATATAGTACAATATATTTCCGTCAATCATTACCAAATAATTGTACTATATTGGTTTACAAGTCGTATATCACGACCAACTATTTCAGCAAATGCACACTATATACTGTCAATTAAAAATAGTATCAAACAGATACTTGTCAGTATGACCATGCTGCTGCATGCACATCAAAGTAAAGTTAACACTATTGATTGAATAAGCCATGTCTATACAAAATAAAAATTAACTAAGTGTAAATAAAATTTAAAAAATAGCCAAATGTTTTAAAAGTCGTGTTGACTCAAGCCGAATGGATATGATTTTTTTACTTGTTTGTTACACCCCTCATTCTATGAGGTGAATATTGATAGGTAACGCAAGAGAGAGTTGATTAAACGCTTGTTGACGATAGCGGGAAATTTGTAAAAATGAAAGCAAAACATGCTAGATTTTATGGGAAAATGGACATTGAACAAAGGTTTTGAACATAGTGCACACCAAAAATCAGGGAAATAATCTTCATCAGCCAATTTCACAATGACTTCTTTCATGGTCATTCCGTACCATGATTTGTAAATGACTTCAGCGGATGAATTATTTTGAATATCAAAATGGGTTATACAGGTTTTACAATAATGACCTGGAAAATTCAACATTTGAACACGTTCAATAATAGAGTCGTAATAAATGGTATCCACTCGTACTTTGGTGTTTTTATAGTCAGAAGGGTAAGCTACCCTTTTTCGATCAAGATAGACCATCGTGGAATATTCATTAAAAGTAGCATGTTTTGTCACTATAAACGCATCTTCATTATTGGCCATGATTCAATCTGTAAAGTATAAGTTTAATTTTACTATGAGAATAAAAAAAACTGTTCACTGTCTGTCCCCTAACTAAAAGCCATAAAGAAAATGAAAATTAATCAAAAAATACAACAACTAATACTAGTAAATTAAATGTCATTCTGTCTGTGTGCTTAACGTGTCTACATGCTGTGTGTGTATGTATACCACAACAAAACCAAACGCTTTACTTGGTGTATACAACATCAACAACAATTACTTGTTGTAGCCAAAAGGAAAGCTTGTCATCATATCCTGACACCACTCTCGTTTATTATCTAACAAGGTGAGCGTTTGCTTTCGTTGTTTCAATAAAATAAATCATGTTTTTTCGAGAGGATTCTAATATGACTGTGGAACTTTGACGTGTTGGTCTGAAGGACATTTAAATAATTATGAACACGAAGACGTTTAACCACAGGCTGGCTTATGTCTTTTGCTCGCTTGGATTCTGTTTCAACCATTAACCTAAAACTATACATCTTGGGTACGAGGCTAACAATCTCTGTCATTATGGTATCATCGCATTTATCTTTCATTAAACCAAATGGGAATATTAAACACATCATCCTTACTAAACGATGAGGTGTCAAACCATTCACTAAGTTCCCTCATAGCGACATACGAGTTACAATCACGGATATGGTAAATTAAGCTGTCCGTGTCTGTATATAGCAAAGAGACGTTGCCAAAACGTTGCTCTGCAAAGCCATAGTGAAATTTATACATATGCAATTTTCAAAAATCCAAAATAACTAGCCCCAAATAGATAGGTTTTTAATATCAACTTTAGTTTTCGACATTTCAACTGGCACCAGGTCATTATGAATAATTTTCAATGATTTGAAATTTGGCTTTGCAGTGTACTTTTGTGCCCCCCCCCCCCCCCTCCCCCTGCCAGGTATTGACCAATTTAATGTCCCGATATTGACTTAACGTTTTCCAGACTCTTTCCATAAATGCAGTTGTTCATGAGTTTAAAAAATTGATTTCAAACTGCTGAGTCGCACTTTGCCGGTGACTGGTGTTCAAATCCATGTACCGTTTCAACCACGGGTTCTGAGCAAAAAATACCTCTATGGAGTTTTTTCAACGTTAAGCCCTGGGCTAAACATTCCACCAACATGTTAATGTGTAACACATAGCAATTTTTATCGTACAGTCTCCCCATCAATTTTTCCTATTTGACTTTACTTTGAGGAGGAACCATTTTCTCTAAACAAAAAGGAAAATCGCCATGTTTCTCTCTCGGGCATGTGGGATAGGTTAGGTCTTCTAAAATAACACCCACGTCTTTCTGCATAGCAGCAGTAAAGACATTGAAATTTTCCTGAGAAAGCCAGGCAAAGTCTTTGTGAGGCAGAGGTTGACTCATGGCATGACCATACAAATTATTGACGTCATAATACATGAGATAGGAGACAGGTATCTCAGGACAATAAAAAGGAATGTATGGATTATTTACCTTTGCATACCTCTGGTTTAGGGAAACAAATCCTCCACGGATCCTTTTTTCAATCATTAATAACATGTCGGGATCCATTAATAAATCAAGCACAACATTTGTGTACTGTAGTGCCGCATCCCACGAAAGGCCTGGGCTGGTAAAAATAATGGCCAGGGTCCAGGCCGTATATGGTATGGCACAATTGTCGGAACTTTACAAATACGTCCGTCAATAAAAGTACGTCTAGTTTCAGGTAATGCATAGCATATTCACCAAGGGTCTTTATGTTAACGCACCTGGTAAGCATGAGCATAATCTTCATCCGATATCGTGCTTTGCGTGAGCTGAGAAAATAATTTCTCTTGTGGAGGTAAACATGTCTCCTTAAGCACATCCTAGCTTCCCACGTAATCGTCGGGAAATATACCTTTACGAATACACAATTTAAACTGTTGTGTATTGGTAAAATGAGATTGCGTGTATTTCAACTCGTTTTCACTCAAGCTATTTACTAGGCTGTCAATCGAACATGACATAAATTTAAACGAGTCTAGAAAGCGAATGCACAAGTTCTCCCTCCACCATGAAAGGGAGGTAAAACTTTCGTGGTTTTGAGGTAAAATACTAAATGTTTCTTTATCTAAATGGACAAACTCCTTAATGATAAAGTGAAGGTCATACCCACTCAGGTTGTGAAAGAACACACTCAAAACGTGAGGTGCATGGTAATTCACATTGCACAGCCTGTGGGCTGGCCCTCTAAACCGCCCTGTGAAGTGGCAGTGATCACGGACCGTGTCTTCAGCACTAACGAGCGGTTTCTCACAAATATGGCAAGTGGTGGCATGTTCATACACTTTAAGCTGAATATCATTTAAATGCATAGGTACAGGGTTCTCCAATAACCTCTATACCTCATCCGCTAATGATGCCATCTGCTTTACAACCACTGTGCACAATCTGATCCTTAATAGCAATGATACTGTGATTTTGACTTATCAAAATTGCACACCACATGATAGGTGACAGCAAACAGTTCATGTTTTTGCACTTCATATGTTGAGCTTGTATTGGGGTTAGGTTCGAAACCTTGGAGAGGGACAGTTAATGCTTCAAAATCAGCATAAACAACGAATGGCACCATATCTTCTTTATGTATGGCTTTAAATTTCAGAACTGTGTCATTCCCTTTCGGCAATACAAACTTTACTGCTGGCTGTGTTCCACAGTCCTGCGTATGCCGTTCTAACAAATCAGAGGTTGTAAAGTACTGTAGGCAGCGATTGCAAATATGCTTTGTATGCTCGTGCTTAGACAGCTGGCTGCATACTAGTTTACCTAGATTTTTAATCAAACAATTGTGATTTTTATTCCCATCAGACAAAAACAACAAATGAATATGATGTTGTTTTGGCTTTTTCGTGGCGTATAATGGACCGACAATGTTGGTCCCTTCCACGCTGTATACCATAAATTAATAATCAATATTATCCTGTTCACACCTATGTATTTTATCTAAACGCAAGGGGAATGAAACGTGTGATAGAATCAGAGTTTGTTTTAAGTGGTCAACCATTTCTTTGTACTCTCCTGGCAAATGACCATTTCCGTCTTGAGAGGGCTGCAAAAAACTTGCAAGACACCACAAAATACAATAATCGTTTCTGTCGTGAATATTCACAATTGCCTTTTTCGAAGCTATCGGCTTCGGTGTTGGAATAAAGCTTGACCCTACGTTTAGCGGATTGTATTTGCAAATATTGATTTACAAGTGGTGAATTCTCTCTAAGGCCAAGCCACTGGGCCCATTCTGCTACACACATCAAAAAAAGTTTTGCATCACCTCGGTTCCCAGATCTCCGGCATATAGACGTTGACTGTGTATATTGTATCAAAGATACAGTCCCTTTGACTGTTCATAGATGTCACTAAAACTGCTCAAAGATGTAAACAACCATGCATGAGCAGGGCCTATTAGACGGAGGGGGTACGATAGCCGATCAGTTCCAGTCATTCCACCAGGACGAAGGTACGCTGCTCATGTTGTCTGTAGTTCTACCATGCCTAGAAGGTCAATACCGCAGTTCGATCGCGTCCGCATTGTTACTTTGTGTCAAGAAGGGCTCTCAACAAGGGAAGTTTCCAGGCGTCTCAGAGTGAACCAAAGCGATGTTGTTCGGACATGGAGGAGGTACAGAGATACAGGAACTGTCGATGACAGGCCTCGCTCAGGCCGCCCAAGGGCTACTACTGTAGTGGATGACCGCTACTTACGGATTGCCGCTCGGAGGAACCCTGACAGCAATGCCACCATGTTGAATAATGCGTTTCGTTCAGCCACAGGACGTCGTGTTTCAACTCAAACTGTGCGCAATAGGCTGCATGATGCGCAACTTCACTCCCGACGTCCATGGCGAGGTCCAGCTTTGCAACCCCGACACCATGCAGCGCGGTACAGATGGGCCCAACAACATGCTGAATGGACCCCACAGAATTGGCATCACGTTCTCTTCACCGATGAGTGTCGCATATGCCTTCAACCAGACAATCGTCGGAGACGTGTTTGGAGGCACCCTGGTCAGGCTGAACGTCTTAGACACACTGTCCAGCGAGTGCAGCAAGGTGGTGGTTCCCTGATGTTTTGGGGTGGCATTATGTGGGGCCGACGTACGCCACTGGTGGTCATGGAAGGCTCCGAAACGGCTTTACGATACCTGAATGACATCCTCCGACCCATAGTGCACCCATATCGGCAGAATATTGGAGAGGCATTTGTCTTCATGGACGACAATTCTCGACCTCATCGTGCACATCTTGTGAATGCGTTCCTTCAAGATAACGACATCGCTCGACTACAGTGGCCAGCATGTTCGCCAGACATGAACCCTATCGAACATGCCTGGGATATGTTGAAAAGGGCTGTTTATGGACGTCTTGACCCACCAACCACTCTGAGAGATTTACGCCGAATTGTCGTTGAGGAGTGGGACAATTTGGACCAACAGTGTCTTGATGAACTTGTGGATAGTATGCCACGACGAATACAGGCATGCATCAATGCAAGAGGACGTGCTACTGGGTATTAGAGGTAGTGGTGTGTACTGCAATCTGGACCACAAATGCTGAAAGTCTAGCTGTATGATGGTACAACATGCAATGTGTGGGTCTCATGAGCAATAAAACGAGCTGAAATGTTGTTTGTGTTGATCTCTATTCCCTTTGTATTTAAAGGTTCCGGAACTCTTGGAACCGAGGTGATGCAAAACCTTTTTTGATGTGTGTATTTTTCAAATTTATTCATGAGAGCCTTAACAGCGGTACTGCTCCTACCAGCTTTCTAAATTATCTGATACAGGCAATTCCCGCATATTAGTACAAAGATTAAATTCATGTCTTTCTTCCATGTTATTTTTTTTAATGCAAATTCGCACAGTAGTTCCATATTTATTTTAAAAGCGTGATGACATCTCAATTTGTTTTCACTCTCATTCTTATAAATATTAAAACAGGATTCTACAAGCTCATTAGGGGACAGAAAATGGTTGACGTTTTCAATTCAACCTGAGCAGACGCGACTTTTGAAACACTTGGCTAACGGTTACCAAACTAAATTTTCACTAATAGACACGCTTATTATTATTTAATCAAGTGTTAACCATACCTTGATCAAAACAGCAATCTAACAAGAAAAGTGTGGCTGTCTATCCGTCTATCTGTCGTGTCACACACACATACACAGACACACACACGCCAGCAGTAGCAGCAGTACAATATTTAGAGTTGATCCTGCAACCTTGGGCACAGAAATCACCAACCACGTTTTCCCCCCAAACTATTAGTCTGTATGGCAAGCCAACAAAACATTTCATTAGTTATGTATACATAATACAGTAAACACTTTGATTTCAATAAGCAACACATTCATTCTTTGCACACTTTCGTGGCACTCTATAAAAGTGACACTTTTAATTTTTTAACGTATTAAAAGAATTCAAACTTTTTCAAATGACATCTACTCCATTCATACACACAGTAATAAATAAAAATGAAAAGAGGTGTTTCTAACCAAGACAAAACATAGGTTCGTAGGACACATACTCACACACACACATACAGTCAGGAATAGCAAGCTTAGTTATGAAAGAAAGGATTGAGGACAGGAACTTTAGGGGTAGACCAAGGTTAGAATAGGTTCAACATATTGTCTTGGAAAAAGATAGGTTGGTAGAACACACATACTCACACACTAAGTCAGTAGAAAAAATACATCCATAGCTTACATTTTAATAACTCCAACAGTCTCTCACTGGTCAAGCTGCTTCCCTCTCCCTAACCAACGTTAATCTCACCAGTTTCCTACAACAAATAAATAAATACCGTAAGGAAAATACATTTCCGTTAAATACATATCATTCATCCACCATAAACAAATAGATTTTTTCGCATATCACACACACTCACCTTCCAATCAATCGTCAGGCTGTCTCTGCCTCTATGCAAAGTCAATCATAATCCATCACCACCATTCACCAGGTTCTACAACAAAAATAAATAAATACCAAAAGTAAATAAATTACCATGAAATAAATAGCATTCATCCAGCATAAACAAATAGCATTTATTTCATAGCACACGCTCAATTTCCAATCAATCGTCAAGCTGTATCTGCATCAAAGCAAAGTCAATCAATCATACACCACCACCATTCACCAGGTTCTACAACAAAAAATAAATTAATACCATAAGTAAATAAATTACCATTACATATATAAATAGCATTAAACCATGAATAACATATAAGACAATGACATACCTTATCAATAGTTTAAAGTTGATCCTTTTTAATTAACGTCACTGACGAGCAGACACTTCCTTCACCATGAAATGACAAGTGAAGAGTGATGGCCCTCTCTTCATGAACGAGTACATTATATAAATCCATTAGCTGCAGTTCACACCTCCCACCAGGGTAGTGGTAGTGGTGGTAGAGGGGGTAAGTAGTATACATTTTTACCATTTGGATATTGCGTAATCGCGAGGACATATTGCATCATCATGGTGACGTCATGGGCCCTTAGAGCGAGCATGTAGCTACATTTCCAACATTAGGAATGTTACAAAAACGTTTGTTTGACATAAATGAATGGCCTTGAGCTGCTCTAGCGCCATACCAAAAGAAAATGAATTTTGAAAAATGCTCACTATTTTGGAAACTAGGAATTCTACAAAAAAGTTTGTTTATCATAAATGAAAGCTCTCTATCCCCTCTACCAGCAAACCAACTCTCAGGTCCATAGGACAAAAATGAAAAAAAAGGTTCAAATGGGGTCTTTGTTAGCAGAAAAGTTTTAGGTGTACTAACATTTGAATGATACTGTCTGGGCGCTACGCCCCCGTGGAGAGCCAGTTGGTTATTCACACGCGTTTGCTAATTGCTCTGCATGTGTTAGCAGCAAGAAGAGATTGACCTTTGACCTCTTGAAGCAGATAACCTTTGCTCGCGGCTGTTATCGTTCTTTGGCTAGCGCGAGCGTACTGAACGTGGGGGGTCCGGCTTGCTACTCCATATAGGACGTGCAGCTGTTTGTTAACATTTTTGTGTGCTTGCATGCTCTGTGGTCTCATTCTGCATAGACCGTTCTTTGACTGCATGAAATGAATATTGGCTTGTTTGCTTTAAATTCTTAGCCATCATTATTGAACTCTGAAATTATTTTAATGAGAGAACAAGTTTGGATATCAGTTCACAAACCTGCATTCATGTGATACGATTAAAGAGCCTTTTGCTTCTTTAAGTTTATACTATATACGAGGAGATTACTATGGAGCAGTAGTTAGATATCATAATCAACATGAGTCTATGTGAAAGCTTAATACAAAAGTTGAAGAAACTGCAAGCAATCAAGTTGTTGGCAACTAGCACCAGAATGCAAGGACTAAATTTCGTCATCAGTGCCACGAAAGTGGAGGAGGCTGCGTGGTATGATACACTGACAGCAAGTGAAAAGGAGATTTTTAATTGCAAGATTTTGGAGTTGATGAGAGACCCGTGCCACGTTCAAGAGATTATTTTTAACGGGGTGACGGAACATAATTTAAATATCATTATTGAAAAACTCAGAGCGATCTGGTTAAGGCCACTCAACCTGCTTTATCTTCCTCCACTATAGGAGGAAGAGCATATGCAAGGAGAACATCGAGCAGAAGAGGAAGAGGACGATGATGATGTTGTTGAAATTATTAAAAAAAGGACAGTGGGTGGAGAGAGTGATTTTTTTCCAATGTATGGTTTTTTAAATATATTTATTTTAATCATTGTGGTTTACATTAATTATATAATACGAAATAGTGAAAACAAAATGGTATGATCTTCGTTCTTAAAGTGGTAAGTAGTTCTTTTTTTCCGCCAAGATGCTGAGAATTGAAGATGCTGTCTGCAGAGTTGAATATGCTGGTGATCTTGTGTGGAAGGTAAGTACAATCATTCTTTTCTTTCTTGAGTGTGTTGGTTTCAGTGAGCTGAAAATATATAGAGACACATTAATAATAATAATAATAATAATAATAATATTTTTGCGATGAATTAAAAAAAATTACATTGTATTAATTAGAATATGTTTTTGTTCGAAATCCAAGAGTTGTGAGTTGAATCGAATCCTAGCCAAGATACGAAGGCTTGGGTTCCTTTTCTACGTAGTACTTTGTCAACCAAGTAAATATTAGGATGTTTGGTTCGTTGTAACTCTGCTTCATAAAATGCCCCAAATATCGGCAAATTTTTATTATCTTTTAAAAGATATGTTCGTGGATTAGTATTTTGTACTTTATAAATTGTAAACAATTCCGTAGTCCAATTAGCTTCGTACCCTTTGCTGAAATGTTTCTTGATTTTCGATATTCTTACAATGTCGCCAATTTTATATTTTGGTTTTCTTAAAGTTTCATTATATTGTGTTGGCAAGCGGGGTTGATTGTTTCTTTTTACATCAATAGGTTTCATGCCAATGCTGCGATGTATTTTGTGATTATACTTTACTAATAACTCAGGCAATATATTTACCCATCGGTATGAACCACGTGTTGTGAACTCTTTCCACATCGATTCCTTAAGAGTTCGATTAAATCTCTCTACCACACTCGCTTTTATGGAGCTCCCAGTGGAATAATGCTTTAGATTTTGTTTCTGAGACCATGTTTTGAATTCACTGTTATAAAATTCCGTTCCACGATCAGTGTGAAAATAATTGGGCAATCTTTTACTTTGAGAATAAACAAATTTTAAACTTTTTACAATCTCACTTCCTTTTTTGGTTTTAAGAGGAATTGCCCATGCATATTTTATGTAAACGTCAATAATGGTTAATAAATATTTAAATCCATTATTCCATTTTGCAAGTTTTGACATGTCCACAAGATCAGCTTTATGGAGGTCATCGATTCCTTTGCTAATAACATGTCGTCTTTTAAACTTTTTTCTAAGAGGTGCATGAAGTTCTTTTGCAATTTCTCGTCTGATTTCGTTCATAGTTCATTTCTAAACAATGATTTATAACATACTATGCATTGTTTTACAAATGTTTGAATTTTTATTCAATATATCCTGCATTTCTTAGTTCATCTTCAATTGCAAAGATTTCGCTGTCAAGTCCTGTGTGACCTGCAGCTTGCGATGCAATTAATTTTTTAAGTCTTGATACTAATTTGTTTGGTTCATTCCAATGGACAAATTCAATATTGTTTCCTCCTTCGAATTTCCAAATGGCTTGTGGTGTGATGTGTTTCTTTTGGCCATATCCTGTATGCATCGTAGTATTTGCTTCTTCAGTCTCATCTGTTGTTTTTATAATTCTATCTATGTCTTCAGTAAGAAGGGGTTCGATTATATTTTTATACTTATGAGATTGTGTTCCTCTCGGAGCTGCATTGCTTGCATAATTTCTTTTGTGCACGTTTGAAACATTTAATAATTTCAAATAAGAACTTAAATCACTCCTATCGATTAGAGAGTGATCTGGTACTTTCCTTTGAATCAATTCAAGTAGACCTTCTGTTATAGGAAATTTTTCACCAACTTTTATCCACTTTTTATCAAAGAAAACTCGTTCACGTCCCAAGTATTGTTTATCATTTCTTATCGTTATACCAAATGTTCTATCCACGTTTTGTTTAATGAACGGATCAAAGTAGCGGTTAAGTAGTGTAATTATTTTGATGCTATCTCCATCTTCTTCGTCTGAAGTAGCAGTTGATTCAGAATCATCATATTTTTTTTCCTTTTTGATTTTCTTTTTTTTTAGTTGACGTTGTATTAGCAATAGCTACAAGCTGATTTAATGAATTTGTTACTGGTTTAAACTTACTCTCTATATCTAATTCTTGACGTCTAACATCATTTTGAAGTGAAAGATACTTGTCCTTAACATCTTTTTTTAAGCGAGAAAGTTTATCCTTTACTCGACTTTCAACTTTAATCTTCAAGCTCTTCTCCATGACTAAACTAAAATTGTAGTTGTTTTACTTATTTATAGTATATTCAAAATCAATTTGAAGAGGAAGATCATTGGTTTTTTGTTTCTCAGGGTCTCTAAGTCGAAACTGTATTTCATCTTGTTCTTCAACTACAATGTCACTGCCATCCAGTTCAACCTCTTGACGTATATTTAAAATTGCATACACAATTGGAGATCTTGGTGAAACAAAAATTGGTTTTAATATACCTTTATAGGGAAGTTGGTATTGTATATTATGATTATGAGGCGTGTATACCGGTGAATGGATTGATGGTGTGTTGGAGAATTTCAGAATAAATTTCGATAAGATCTTTTTCTTTACTTCATCTTGTAATATACCATATTCTTCTTTGGATGCGGTAAAACTTTCGAGTGGTTCTTTGTTAACCAATTGCTCAATTTTTTCTAGTTCAGTTTTTAACTTGTTATATTCATCTTTGGATGCAGCAGCATAACTTTCAAGTTCTTCTTTTTTAACGATATTTAGATTGTTAGCAACACCCTCAATACGAGTTTGTAAATTGCTTAAAATTTCTTTTAGTTGATTAACTTCAGTTCGTGAAGCAGCATAATGTTCTACAAACCGTTTATTTGTCACATCTTGGTCGTTAACAGGAAACTCGGCATTTGTTTGTTTTTGATGTTGTAGATTGTTTACAGTCTGTTTCATTTTTTCAAATTCATCTCGTGAAGCTGCATATTGTTCAGCGAACGTCTTATTTGCAACATCTTTTTGGTATATGGGATTGTTTACGTGAGTAATTCGTCTACTCATCATATTAAAAGTCCCACCATCGTCTACGTTTAAGACGTTTTGTTTATTAAATTTAGTGATTAAGTCTTCTAGATCTTTTAGAGAAGCAGCAAAGTTTTCTAAATAATATTTGTTTATTGCATCTAACGAATCGATTGGTTGAGATATGTTTGTTATTCTTCTATTTAACATATCTACAGTTTCATCATCTTTGTTTATATTCAAAAGAGATTTTTTAATTTCATCGAGTTCTTTTGTTACATGAGTTTTAAGAAAAGAATACGATACCGCATCTTGATTTTGAATTGGATCTTTAACATTTCTTATTCTTTTGTTACCCAAGTCGAGACTATCATCATCAAACGGAAAGTGATCTTCTGAAAATTCGCTCACTAAACCATGAATGAATTCTACTCGTTGTAACACTTCAGTTATTCGGTTTTCCAGATATTTTTATATTCGATGTATGTTGCTGCATTGCAATAAGGTTTACTGCATCATTTGCAGATGATGGTAAAGCTAAGCCTGCGAGACGTTTGTTTTCAAAGTCAAGTTGTTGTTTCTCTATTTTACAAATTGAAAAATTAAACATTTAAGGTCGTTAATGTTTCATTGTATGTCTTCTTTAAACTCAGTTTTATTTAGCTCATTCAATAACTTCAGTACATAACATTTGTTGCAAGCATCTTCAACATGTATGGGCGTTCCAACATCTTTTAACCGTTTGCCGTTAATACTTAGATGCCCATCGCTTGTTGTTGTTGTTACTTGATTTCCATATTGCAGTAGCTTATCATCAACATACGATTTAGTTGCAATATCATGGCGTGAAGTTGGTGGTCTGATAGACACGTTATTGATTTTGTTAAACGATGTCATAGTTAGGTTGTTAACCACACAAAGTGTATAACGCGAATGAGCATTTAGCTCTTTTGAACTATTATTTATAACTGAAAATAAACATCAAATCCATTGCGATATCGACCATTTTGTAAATCGCTATCTTTATCGATAACCAAAAAGCCAAACTTAGAGTTTTGCCAACAATAAGAACAAATATCGAAGAACTGATCATAGCTCATATCTGTATTTACATGATCGTTATATACATGACGCAAGTTTGTTCCGTCTTGTTTAAAAGAATTAAAAAATTAGCATTGTCTCTAATTAGGTGTTTAGGTATACAAGAATATGTTTGACAAAGATAAAATACGTCAACATCGTGATGACGACCTCTACTGAAATAATCTTTCATGTGTTGTTTATTGCTGGCTACATCATCAAAAACAAATATAGTGTTTTTTCTAGCCATTTCTGGAGGCATAACTTCATCATTATCGGAAAAAAATCACTTTTTATTTCTTTTATAGAGTCCAAAAACGTTTTTAATTCAACATACTTACTTTGAGCAAGTGATTTAGAATAAATATAAACGATTTCAAAACGAACTCCATTTTTGTGACATAATAAATTTATCATTACGTTTGTTTGGCCGCAGTTCGATGGACCGCAAATGATACATCGAATAGTGTTCGGTAGTAAGACACTATGCTTTCTTTTTTCACTTTTACTCTCGTTTTCACCATTAGTAAATGAAATTACTGGTAGAGTGTTTGACTGCTTAACAAACTTCAGCATGTCAACGTTTACGTCTGAGAATGCACACTGCACAAACAAATCACATCACATCAACATATATTGTTTCCACACGTTTCATAACTTGTATTATATGGAATAATAGTAGGATTTTCAGGATTTAAATCAACGTTGCCGACGTAAAACCCTCTTAAATATGGACAATATGGTGCCCCTTTTTATGATCATTTAAAGGAATATCGTTTTCTCTCCAATTTTCAATTTCAATCTTACAGAATATACATTTCACCTTATCACCATGACCGGTATAATAAAATCCTGCTGATGCTAAACAAAATTCGTTTGGACAGGGAAGAGACCAATTTTGAAAATTTTAAGTCTTTCATATTCAGATTTTAATTCTATGCTAGGAGAAATATTGTTTACGTAAGGGCAAGAAAAAGCCCATTTCTTATGGTCTTCAAACGGCTGATCATCTTCTTCCCAATAACTAAGTTGCAGATTACAAAAAGCACACCTGACCATATCCTTATATCCATAATAGTAAAATCCTGCAGCTGCTAACCATGCATTGTTCGTAAAACTGTCTGAAGACCAGTTCTTAAATGTTTTTAGCCGATCTATTTCAGATTTTAAATTCATTCCTTTTTGACTCTATATCATTTGCATTAACTGTTTCTTGGAATACTTTACACAATTAAATTTTTTAGCGTATGGCTTTTAGTGCCGGGAGTGTCCGAGGACATGTTCGGCTCGCCAGTTTTGTAGCTGCTTCGAGACGGACACCCAATGGGTGAGCTACAAGTACCGTTGGGGAGGAAAGTTGGAAGGGGAGGGTCGAGGAGTTGGAAGGTAGCGGCTGTGGCCTATAGTTAAGGACCAACCCCGACATTTGCCTGGAAGGAAGATGGGAAACCACAGAAGACCATCTTCAAGGTTGCCGGCGGGGGGATTCGAACCTCCTCGCCTCCCGGATGTGAGCGACTGCCAACAGTCATGCCGCAACGACCTCGGCTAACTCACCCGGTACAATTAAAATACTTCATGATGATGCTTTATTCACAAAAAAAAAAAGATGTTCACCACACGAAGCTAAATGTGAACTGATATGAATCAACAAAACACGCTGGCTAATATGCATGATTTGCGTGTGTTGGGTTGGCCGAGCCGTCTAAGGCGTTAGACTTAAGATCTAATTTTCAGAAATTGAAAGCGAGGGTTCGAATCCCTCACCTGACAATATTATTTTATATACATGTGGAGTGAGGAGGTGTTTGATCATTAAAAAAAACTTTAATATGAAGTGGTACAAAGACCTTTTCTTCTTTATTCATTTAGAATTACAATTAATACAATTTTATTTCTCTTGTATGAGTGTTGAAGTAATCTCATTATTTTAGTTGTCCTGATGAGTGTGTGTTGAGATGATCATGTTCTTTTAGTTGTCCATATGTTTATTTTCTGTAGACAAAAAATATACACTGTGTTAAAAGAGCAAACAAGAACAAAATATGTATAGCTCTCAACAACACTAGTAGATTTAATGAATTACCTTTTATAGATAGCGATTACAGTTATCACATTTGCAGCGAAGATGAAACAGTTGAAATTTTCTTTTTAGATGATCTGGTAGATGTTCCCACTCCAGACGAATTCGTTGTGGCTCATATATAGTCAGTATGTTTATAGGAAAGTAGTTCCAATCAAACGTATTAAAACCTTGAAGTCCATTGTTTCGAAACTTGTTTATTATCGAACACACGATTTTCATGATGCCATCAGAAGAATTTAACCAATGTTGAACAGCATTGACATTAAATTTAGCACAACTATTGCTTCCCATTGCAAGAGATGGTAAGTGTTTTGGACAATCTGTAGGTAAACGTTGGCTATGCTTCAACATTAGATCTGACATTCCATCAATTGTATTAAGATCGATTAATGACCCAGGGGAAAATGTTTTTAGTGCAAACAAAGAAAATTCTTGTGGCAAATTTTATACAACTAAATATTCATATTTATTTTTAATAGAGTCAAAAAAAGAAGAAAGAGTTTTTTCACAATACGCTGCGACCCATGTGAACACAGGACTGAATGAAGGTATATTGCTGTTATTTAACATACAGTAAGCAAGTTCCAAACTGCCGTTTGGTAGCTTGCGAATGTCTGCAACTATTGGCTGCATCTTATTCCACGTGCCAGCATCAGTAGAAGGAGAGTTTGTTGTTGTCAATTCCATGATTGCAACTAAAGTGAGAATACTTGTTTACTTGCTTGCTTATAACTTAGCAAATATTGGTTTAGATAATTACTTCATTAGTTAATGGTCTGTAAGATATTTGACGATCATGAATAAGAACACAATAAAGAGTTGTATCTTCAGGTATATTCTCACTTGTCTCGATTTCAATTCGCACATCAACTGAAGATGTCTTCACAGCCTCCACTTGCTCAAGGCAATTAATTACAATAATCGGACAATGAGACTTAAATTCATCTCGTGAAACTAGAGTCTCTGAACGAAAATCATCGATCTGATAATATCCATTACGAAATTTAACAAACATGTAGTCATTTATAGCAATTTCAGAAGTTGGCATTTCATAGGGATAAAAAAATTTTACAATGGTCAAAATAGGAAGAGCACGTATTTAGTACATTTCTTTTAGTTTGAAAACCTAATAAAAATTGACGTGGTTTTTGAGTTTCAGAAGTTGTCATTACAGTCCAACTATATTTAGTTGTTCTAGGAAGAGATGGCAAGACATGAACATCCCATGATCGAAAACCAACCAGAATGGGAATATTTTTCTGCATTAGTTTTAATCTTTTAATTTGTTCTTCGTCCGATAATAATAAAACGGGAATTTTTAGATAAACTTTAAATAACTTGACCTTAGATAGATCATTTTCGGTTGCAGATTGCAACGCACGTGCGTCACTCGACGATCGGAGAAGTATTAGCTCATGCTTGCAGATTAAAATCGGCTTTCTATAATCCTCTGCTAAACCTAACAGGTTGCTTAAAGGAAGCATTACATGGAAACGTTTTGTGATACTATCAACAATATTTGCTTCACTTGCTGGTGTTGTTAAAGAGGGAAAATAACCAGCATTTTGTAAAGCTGTATATTCGTTTTTTGAATATGATGCAAAGGTTTTTATAGAACTTGTTATACCTAGATGGCGTGTACGATCAATTTCTTTACCATTTAACGTAACGCGAATTTCGCTAAAAAGATTAGCCCCAAAATGTTGGTCAGAATGTGCTGTAGTAGAAGCAGCCGGATTTACATTAGAAGTAATAATTTGTCCTTCTAAGTGAAGAACACCTTCTGATAATAAAACTATGTATTCTTCATTTTGAATTGGTATTCGAATTTCATCATTATTTTCGAATTTATTAGCTGAATAAGGTTGGTAAACTCTTTCTTCTCGTCGCACAACTCTGTTGTCAACCTCTCTTTTATCCGTTATGTTAAACATGTTAAACATGTTAACAGCTTCAAATATAGATAGAAACTAAATAAGATTAACAATTGCATATATATTTATATTGAAATTAAAGTACGCGATAGCCTAAAGACTGTAAGAAATATTTCTTGTTACTCGATAACTGTTTCTTAGATTTTAAGGTGTGATGGCGTTGTTTTTTTTTTTTTTTTTTTTTTTTTTTTAGAAATTTTAGCTGATTGATTTATATTTCTTTTTCGAATCAGAGTCGACTTCTTTTTTTTTCAAACTTTGAGTATTATATAGTATAACCATATTTGTGAATGTTTTCTAGTAAGCTTACTCAACTAGAATGAAAATATAACAGTATTTCATTACTTTATATAGCAAGATAACGTGCTGGACGAATAATTAATTCTACAGTTAAATCTTCATCTTGCAAATCAATGAGCTGTTGAAGATGATCTTCAAGTTGCACAGATACATGTTGAATAACCTTGCTATTCATGGGAAAAAAATTAATGGTTGTTGGTTGTACAACAATCGGATAACCAGCAGGAACATGAGCTTTAAAATTATATTAAGAGTGTGTTGGTTTATGGTTCAAATAAGAACTCGTACCAAGCACAAGGTTGCAACATACTCGAATACTATTAACAGTGTTAATTTTAATCATATATTCAGAATGATGAGTTGTGTTTGCCTCGAACTTTTTATGAGAAAATCCTAACAAATCTGCAATAGAATCTGCAAAACCAACATCTATAGCAACGTTTTTCGAATATAGTTTAAAATTAGAGAACACTTTATCATAATTAATATAAATATATGAAGGAAGTTTGTCTTTTTCACCTAATAAAACTGATAATAAATGTGCTAGTAATAATTCATTAATCTTTGCACTTAATTGTTGAAACGTATAGCTAGCATCAGGTATTATTAAAATTGTTGTATCCACATCGTTCATCTTTATGGCTAAAACGTTATTATTTTCGTTAATTTTTACTTCACTTTCGACTCTATTTCGATTAATCTCAATTTCTTTTTTATTCTCTTTAGGGTAAACTTTCTTTTCAATACCTAAAGCCTCTGCTACACTGTTGGGTACACTGAAATCAATATTAAACGGAGAAGACAAAACAAGACGGTTGCGTCCTTTTCCATTTATATCCTCTTCCAAATAAAGATTTGTTTTTTGTATATGATTTGTTATAAGTTTCGACAATGAGTGATAACTAAGTAAATCATCAAATGTTGAGGCTAGATCTTCAAATTCTTAAATAACTGGTGGTACCACTAAATCAATAACAAAAAATTATTAAAATGAATGCGAAATTTATTATTTCGGTTGGTAACATTTCGAATAGAATTAGATGTATACAATCCTGCAAGTCCTATTTCAAAAAACTCTGCTCCTACAAGATGAATCGGGTTCTCCAATGTAACATCAATCTTTGAGCCTTTACCTTCAAGAGTTATCCGTCTTTCGAAAGCCATCTTTGAAATGCTTAAAGACAGTCTGTGTTTCCCTTATTTATACAATACAAGAAGACTAAACATAAATGTCCACAAATCGAAGAAGTAATTGATTGATATGAATGAAAAAATTATTGTAGATAACTATTTTTAAGATATGTTAAAATTTCTAATGGCGGTCTTAAATTACCGATACTATCAAAATAATGCACGTATTTACCTCGTTTACTGAAAGCCATCCAATGTGAACTAGATTTAACCATCGGTTCAAGGTTAACAATACAATTTTCATTTTTTCGAGGATGTCTTGGTAACGTATCTCGCATAAAGACTCCTCTAACATTAGGAATCTTTAATTGATGTGCGTATTTAGCTAAATCGAAATTACTTAATGCTTTATTTGGTATTTGGTTAATTATCTTTTGTATGCAGGAGGATTTAAATAAATGCCTTGACCTGCTTTTCCTCGCATTGCTTCTATCATTCGATTATGTATTTTCAATTATTTAATTCTTCTTGTGCAGCTTTCGCTTTGTGTATAGCAGACGCTACCCCGGCTGCTCCGCCTGCTAGACCCCCCCCCCCCCAAGCCCGACAAGGCTGCAAATATCAGAAGTAGGGGTAAAATACCACCTTGCTTTTTCGTTGCTTCTTTTTTAAAATCTTTTCTTGTTTTTTTATATTTAATTTTCGTTTAACTCCACCAAGCTTAGATTTAGCATTCATTATGCAACTGACTGTTAGTGCAGCCGCTCTCTTTCCTAATGATGCGTCACGAGATTTTACACGAGACCAAGCTTTTGAAGCTAAAATTTCATCAGCCTCTCTTCTTTTGTTTGAATCTGTATGATTTGCGTAAGCAATGTCGTGCTCTTTGCACGCTTTATCTAATATATTTATTCCTGGATCACCACGGCTCAATCGCTTTTCTAATTTTGTTCCTGGTCCACAATATTCATATCCCTGGATGTGTAATTCCACAGGTAAATTATCAATAGTTTTATTAAGTACACGACTAATTAATGATCCACTTCCTGATCATTTATATTTAGTGGCAGAGTTGCTCCTCTTACAACGCACCATTACTAAATGATAAGTAATATAATGTCATTATATATATATTTCAGGAAAATGGGAATGGTTGGGGGAGGAGTTGTAAATAATACACACAAAATTTGGGTTATTATTTATTCTCTTTTTCATAAGCAAAGGAACACACAAAAATTAGTATTATTAACAGAATAGAAGTGTGTGTGTGAAAGAAATAAAGTAAGTAAGAGAGATGAAGTGCTTTAATCTCAAATTTGTTTCTAATCATTTTTCAGAGAAAAATGACCAAACGGTAAAGTATCAATTCCGTTTTCAGTTATGTGTCTTTTATCATCGTTTGATGAAATTGCCAACTTATTTTGCCGAACAGTAAATACAGAATGAGATTTTGAAATTATACAAACTTGAACTTTGTTGGCTTGATCTCTGTTATAAAGACACTTTCGATACTCATCAATATTCATAGTTTTACTCACGCTCTTCTTAATGCCTTTAGCCTTACACAAGCTATTCATTTCATCACACAATTTTATTGCATACATTTTGGGTCTTAACCCCACAAATTCTTCAACAATCCTTCCAGCATGTTCATCTTTCATTAAACCAATTTCACCTTTATTTTGTCTGACAATGCTAAAAGGATTGTTTGTTTCATAGTTTACAATATCAAACAAATTTGAATGCTGTTTTATGAACTCATAAATATCATAATAGAATATATACATAAAACTATCGGTGTCTGTGTATAACGACCTCACATTTGATTCAGGATTTGCTAAAATAACATTGTAATGAAAGTCATTAATTTTACATTTAGACAAATCTAATATAGATGCACCAACATATACTGGTTGATTGTGAAAAATCTTTAGTCTGCTCATCTCAATGACCATACATTGTTCATCGAATATAATTCTATGTTTAAAATTAGCCTTAGCTATTAAAGACTTAGCACCAAATCTTCAAATGGCTCCATGCCATTTGGTAACCCATTTGATGTCCCTTAACTTCCTCACATTCATCAGTGAACGACCAAAAATTGCATTATTCATCAATTTATTAAAAAAACTAAATCATTTTTTGCCTGTTTACGTTTCTCTGTGTTCACATCAACATATGGTTTTAGCCATTGACTCTGATTGAATTTGATTATTCTGTGAATACGTTCTAATTTCATTCCTAGTTGAATACATTGCTTTAACATTCTATAATGCAAAACATAACGTTCTTTATTATCTAGGGTAGCCATTAGCTTTGTCAACTTTTCTGGACATAGAGGGTAATCTGAATGCTTGTCATGTAACTCTCGAGGATAACTCAAATCTACTTCCAAGATATATCCGATTTCTGAAGTATCATCAATATTTAAAACATTAAACCCTTCAATATTTGCTACCCATTTAAAGCCATCTGTTGGAAGATATTCCATCATAGCATATCCATATAAATTATTAACATCAAAGTACATTATTTAGGACTCTTGTTTTTTCTCATCATAAGTTTTCATATACTTATTATTAGCAATCGCATGTCGTGTTATACACTGAACATTACCTCCTCGAATAGATCGTTCAAAAAAGTGTAACATATCAATATCTTGAAGCAATTCAAGTTGAACATTGGTTATCTTTTTCATTGCACACCAAGACATAGATGGAGCAGTGTAAAAATGAGCTGCATCAATGCCATACGTTTCCATGCCATTCGATTTAAAGTTTCAAAGACATCCGCCAAAAGAAGTGTGTCTACTTTTAAATACAAATCGGCGTATTCTCCTAATGTTTTACAGGAAACCGTTTCCCACACCGATTGAGCAAACTCATACTCCTCGTTCGATATTGTTTGATTATAAAGACTGCTATAAAACTTGGATATTTCAGGTAATTTAGTTTCGTTAAGTACATCCATACTTGTGACGTATTCATATGGAAACACGCCTTTTCTCGCAGTAAGTCGAAACTGTGCATCATCATTAAACTAACGTCTAGTTATTTGCTTTGAATCTTCACTTCACGAAGATGAACATTGATCTAGTGAACAGGACAAGAAATTATATATATCGATAAATCTTAACTGAATGAATCCATTCTTAACCCGTACATACTTTGTAAACCCTTTATAACGTTCCATATTCATTGCTAACAAACTTATATGATCAGGATTATGTAACACCTCACCGTCTTGTTTCTCATAAATTTCTTTAATTATAAAATGTCCATCATAGGCCGTTAGATTATGAAATGCTATAGGCAGAACCTTTGTTACTTTGTAATTTAAATTACAACTATTCCGTGCTCTTCCTCTATATTTTCCAGTTATGTGACAATGATCGCGTACTTTGAGTTCATTATCTGCAATCGGTTTCTCGCAAATATGACAAATTTTACTTAACAAAAATAATATTTCTTCATTTTCCGTCATCTTTAATACCGGTTTAGCTGATAAATAATATGTTTGAAGTTTATCTACAATACTATAAAGTTTCTTTTGGTGTATTCTTGGAATACACGGTAGATAGAGTATACTTTTTAATGCTCTTTGCTTGTTCATTCCTTCCTTTTTCTCAAACACCAACAGTGATCTCCTATGTTCTCTTTGCTGTTTAGGGTTCTCAAGTTATTCGTGAGTCTGTTCTAGATATATATCTTCCATGACCCACCTAGCGTCATCTAGCAGCGAATCTCTGAAGTTCCTCAATTCTTCCCGGTGCAAGAGGACTTCCTTATCAATCTGGCCGCCAGATCTCGTCGCCATCGCCAGCTATCATCTCCGTGATCAAGAGAACTTCGTCTACTTTTTCACCCATCAGGCTGCGATATTGTCGCCTACTATCAACTCTTTGAAGACCATCTTATCAAGAGAATTTAACTTTTCAATGTTGGTTATGCTTATATGTTTTCCTTTTGTCTCCTACCCCCTCTCTTTTCCCTTTCCTGGCCCCTCTGCGCTTCGCTGAGTGGGTCTCACTTGTACGTCGGCAGTCGACTTAGTCAGTCAAGGCTCAACTAGAGCCAGCCTCCTGAACTAAAGAGGCATTTTTTAGATTCCACGTCATGTTGGAACTTTAATCGTCGAAGGGAACTTCATCATCGCCATGAAGCAAAGATAAGTACAGACTTCAAGTTTTAACCTCATTCTCATCGTCTTTTAACAACTACATGCTTTTAATAATCATTTATAGGCAGTGTGAGATTACTTATTTGTGGCAATAATCATCCTTCGCGGGATTTTCCATATTGAGCTTTGTCTGTCTAAGCCAATCTTCGTGAAAGCTGCATTTCTGATGCTTATTAAATGAGAGATCTTCTCACAACGTGGGATATTATTGAATACCCACTGTCTATAAAATATTAAGCTCGTTCCACCGCTGGAATAACTTTGGCCCTATTCTTCTATTAGGATCGTTCTGGAACCTTCCAGAATCTGCACTCTATCTACAAGTCGTGCCGTCATGTATTTTTCACTCACTTGTGGGAATACTATTTAAAAATGAGGATTCTTCCTTATAAATTACTGCTCAATAGCTAATGTTCCTTCCTCCGTTGGAATTTTCTCTGGCGTATTTAATGATAATCTACAACCTTCTCAAGCAATAGACTCTCGCATATCCAGTGTAACTAGTCATTTTCCATAATTGCAATAACTTTCTTTGCCATAAACGTTTGCGCTACTACAGTGAACTTTTCATCCATTTCAACAGACTATAGTGAAAAACAGTGTTCTTTCAGTATTTCTTCCGCGTCGCGCTCGTCCGATTATTATAAATACGGCCATGAACATTTACCTTCCATCCCAGTTGATCTTTCCTAAACCCCTTACTAACAAACCATAATAAAATTGTTCCTTTAGGTCTTTTTCAATAAGGTGTCACTCTAAAGACGTGCCCTCCCACTTTTTCTTACATGAAATTAATTAACATCTGCATAACTACGTGTCTTGTACACGTTTCTAATTATCTTGTTTCTCCCTTCTAATTAGGGAATACAATTCTTTCAACTCATAAGTGAGTTATTTCTAGGTTTCACGAAAGGGAAACTTGCCCCATTTGTCTCGTGATTCCTACTTAAACATAGGAGGTCTAGAACCTTCCTTTTGACTTTCTCTTCAGGTTTCACAGTAAGTGACCTGCCCTATTTGTGTAATTACTAAAAGTAATTCAGCTTCAATACAAGAAGTTATAGGAACTTCTCTTTTATTCTACCTGCTTTTTGTTGTTGTTACTTTCGAAATTGTTACTCTTTTCAAGATATTTACCCAGAATTTCTTAAAGTACACACCTTGTACTCGATTTATTGTCAAACTTTAATCACTTTAATTGTCTTTAAATTTTGTATTTTATCTTCGCTATTTCAAATTCTTGCGAGGATTTTATAAAGGTTTGAAACCTAATGAATTGTTAATTGCCTGGCGCAAACTTTACATTTTTTTCTGAGGTCTGCGACCCCAAATTGTTAACAAAATTGAAAATATATCTTTGTTAAATTCATCAAATTCTTTTGAATTGTTAAATAAATTAAGAGTTCCTTTTCGCTTTTTCATTTTTCTAGTATAACAGTTAGGCAAGATCCTGTCTTCCTTGGCTCTTCCTACTTAATGCCATTAAATCTATTGATAGGGCTTTCACCACTCGTTGCATTTGAGCAAGAACTCTTAGTGGTTATCTTGGTAAAGTCTCTCTTAGCGTTAATAGCTAATTCTAACTGGCCAGTAAGGCAAGCATAGCTCGCTACGCCAGCTTCCTGCTTGTGGAGATCCTCTTCAAAAAACTTATGGTTGGTTTTCCAAAAGATAAGTGTTTCTCTTTGCCTAAACTTTTAGTCGGCTCCTTGCTGGGTAAAAGCTTAGCCATTTCCAAATGCAACTATTGGTTCACTTACCAAAATTATTCCCAAAGGTATAATTCTTTTATCACTATCCTTCTTGGAAGCACTTGGTCGCTTTTCAGGAACTCTACAACTTCGAAAACTGGAAATATCGAAACCGATTCAAATTATTGGCATTCTTCGAATCACTTGTTCAAAAACTAATTCCTTTGAACAGACATACAATAAGTCTGTTACTCTTTGTCTTGCCAGACCATCACCCTTCCCCATAGTAGGCATATGCATGCTTGAGAGGGAATACGCTAAAGCCATTCTCTTGCAAACCGCCCAAGTCCTAGCTGCGTTTCCCGTCAGCTTTGCCCAGGTCCTTACCCACTTTAGGTATCAGAGAGCGGATTTGCAGTGGCAACCGCCTTTGAGTGCATTTAAAGTTAAATTTATAACTTTTGTGGGACTCTCCTCCTATTTCTCCATCCTTTTTCTCCAGTCCGAAACCCACCTCCTTTTCTTTATCATCTTCCCTTGGTGGTTAGGTTATTCCTCAGCCAATAATCTACCCAAAATTTGGTGCCGAAACCCGGGAGAGTCCATTTGTCATTGGTTATACTTTTTCAAAGGTTATTTGACAATACCTTGCAAATTATTAATACCTGCTTTGAATTTTTCAGCTATAACTACATCGTGCAAAGCCTGTGAAGGGGAAAGAGGCCGCTCCTGTCTCCTTTGGCGTGTCCCTTTCTTTCAACTTATTTTCTGCTGCCAGCCTGACAGCATTTCCAAGGTTCCACAGTTTCGTGAGTTATACTTTAATCTATTTACCTTGACATGTCTCCTACTGAAAAGGATAAGGATGAAAAACTTACTTCTAAACGAGCATCCTATAAAGGACAAATTACCCGATTCAGAAAATACACCAAAGAGCTAGATCCCTCAGAAGCTCAATTAGACTTGTTAAAACATCGTGTAAGGGATTTTGAACGTTCATATGAAAATTATTGTAACATCCAAACTGAAATAGAAACTTGTATGCTCAATCAAACCGAAGATCGAGTCGAAGTAGAAAACCAATATTACGAAGGCATAGGTTCTGCTTTCAAAATAATACGCCAACTCGAAGAGGAGCAGAAAAAGGACGCTTCTGTTCTTGGTTCCTTTCACGAACCACAAACTTCTTTCCGCGATAGTACTCACAAGCCCAAGCCAATTCTACCTAAAATTGATTTACCCCACTTCTTCGGAGACGAATCTACTTGGGATTCTTTCTATGAATTATTTTGCTCTCTTGTTCATGACAATGAAGACATTCAAGTCATCTACAAGTTTCATTACTTGAGATCTATCCTCCGAGGTCAAGCTCTGCAGTTAGTTGAAGCACTCCCTTTAAGTGCCGGAAATTACCCCATTGCCTTTAACTTATTGAAAGAAAGATACGGAAATTTACGGTTACGTATTCAACGCCATATGAAGGCTCTCTTCAACCTACCTGCATCACAGCACAATGACGTCACTAGTTTGCGTACTCTCGTTGACACTACACAACTTCACGTTAAAGCTCTGTCCCAATTAGATCAACCCACTGAACACTGGGATACTTTCCTAATACATTTAGTGGTTTCTAAAGTTGATGCTGCTACCCTTAAAGCTTGGGAGATTGAACTTTTTAGAGAAGACGACTACTCTTACGAGCATTTAGTCACTTTCATAAATGCCAGATGCCAGCTGTTAACCGCTCTAACAAATCAAAGTGAACCCTCATCTCCGAGTTCTAAATTTGAATTAATGTCTATCAAACCTAAAAGCGAACGCTTAGCGTCTAGTACCCAAAAAACCTGTGTCCAGCTCATCTAAAATTAAGCCGAACACCACTGGTTACCCAACTAGGTCTAGTGAACGCCGTATTGCTAGCTCTCTCGTTTTAAACACTCAAAGCGAACCTCGCAAGAGTTTAAATTAACCATTAAAGTGTATACTTTGCAAAGATTCCCATGCCTTATATCTATGCAAATCCTTTAAAAAACTGTCAGTCGACGACAGAAGAAAATTAGTTTCCCAAAACAAACATTGCTTCAACTGCCTAGCGCCCACTCATTCTGCTTCAAATTGCAAGTCCACAAGACTTTGCTTCCATTGTGAAAAAGCTCATCACACAATACTACATCGTCATGATCAGGCAAGGTCATCGACAGCATCTACTTCTCAGAAAAGTGATAATGCTAACAATTCCAATGCTTCATCGTACATTCAAAATGCCAATTCCATTCGTAGTGCCCAAGTATTATTGTCTACTGTCCAAATCGAAGTTCAGGATAACTTTGGCAACTGGGTACGTGCACGCGGTCTTCTTGATTCAGCGGCAACTCATGATTTTGTGTCTAATTCTTTGATTAGAAAACTAGGCCTACCTGTAAACCCTACTTCTATTAACGTGTCGGGCATCAACAGCTCAAAGTCGCAAGCTTTACAGTTCTCAAAGCTAACTATAAGAGACATTTGTCACAGAAACAACTTTCTTAAACTGAATCGTCTCATTCTCAATAGCATTGGAGAAGACACTCCAAGTCACTCTGTGGATATTTCAGGTTTAAACATTCCCTCGCATTTAAGGCTAGCCGATCCTTTGTTCAACATACAAAACCCCATTGGCATACACTTAAGTGCCAATGTTTTCTGGAATTGCCTTCGTAAACAGGTTCGCAAGTTATCCTCAAACGTGGTCGCCAGAGACATTAATTTTGGATGGATCGTCACCGGCCAACTTCCCCATTATTCTCCCCAACCCGCATCGCAATGTTACTTCGCCAATACTGATCTGGAACAGTTTTGGAGACTCGAAAGCGTTGATCCTCCTAACGTGACCTCTTCAGAAAATGAATTCTGTGAGCAACTTTTTCTGAACACCACCACTCGCTCTTCTGATGGTCGGTTCATTGTTCAAATGCCAAGATTACATAATCCCCCTAAACTTATTAACTCTCAACCCAAAGCTAGAAAAGCTCTCTTTGCTATCGAGAGCAAATTCAAGATAGAACCTCTCGTTAAACACCAGTACACTGATTTCATGGATGAGTATGAAAGCTTAGATCATATGGAAGTTGTTAACAAATCTGATGATGAATTGCACCCCCCAATTGAAACGGTTTTCTTAAATCATCATCCCGTGTGGAAAAACCCTGTAAAGGATAAAATCCGAGTTGTTTTCAATGGTTCATCACCTGGCGTTAATGGCAACAGCCTTAACGATACTCTATACTCTGGTCCTGCTATTCAGTCAGATCTATCTGCTATACTCTTAAACTTTCGATTATTTTCCATAGCTGTTATAGCGGATATAAAACAGATGTACCGCCAAGTTTTAATTCAGCCTGAACAACGAGATCTCCAAAGAATCTTGTGGCGCGACGAAATCAGTAAGCCCATTAAGGTATTTCGTTTAAAAACAGTTACTTATGGCTTAAAACCTTCCGTTTTCCTTGCTATCCGTTCCCTACACTTGCTAGCCTCCCAAGATGGTCATTTATTTGATTCCAAAGCTTCTGAAGCACTAACTACGTCATTCTATGTTGACGATTATTTGCAGTCCTTCCCCACTCTGGAGGAAGCTTCTTTCGTGTCCTTAGAACTTCAAGCATTGCTAAGGAATGGAGGTTTCCCACTTCATAAGTGGAATTCCAACTCCCCTGAGTTTCTCGCCCAGTTTCCTATTGACGACGTAGATCCCTCCTCTGTCGAAATTTGTGGAAACTCCGAATCCATAAAAACTCTTGGAGTTCATTGGTGCACCAGCACTGACACTCTCATCTACAAAGTTTCGCTCGCTGAAGAGCTCCCTAACACGAAACGACAAATTCTCTCTGAAATTGCAAAAAATTTTGATCCGCTTCAATTCCTTGCCCCAGTTATCGTTATAGCCAAACTTTTCATGCAAGAGCTGTGGTCGCTCAAATGTGAATGGGATGACACTGTTCCCCTTTCTTTTCTTAGCTGATGGCTCTCTTTTCGCAGCAATTTGCTGGATCTATCCCTTATTGAAATTCCCAGGAATTTAATTAACACTCATTCTAATGCATCTTTTTTCCTTCATGTGTTCGCGGACAGTTCCGAAAAAGCTTATGGTTGCTGCGCATATTTAGTTTATCGCGGTTCGTTAAATGGATCTTCCGTTTCCAACCTTGTTTGTGCCAAATCGAAGGTAGCTCCTCTTAAAACTATCACTTTGCCTAGGCTTGAATTGTGTGCTGCACTCATGGCTGCAGAACTTTTTAAAAAATTACGGGAAGTATTAAAAGTCGAATTCTCGCAAATCTATCTCTGGAGCGATTCCATGATCACCCTTTCTTGGATCGCCAAGAACCCCGCTCACTGGCAAACTTTTGTTGCAAACAGGGTTTCCAAAATTCAAACTCTTTCTTCGGGATGTCAATGGAGGCGTGTGCCCAGCGCTGACAACCCAGCCGACATTATCTCTCGTGGATGTTTACCCTCTCAATTGGCAGCTTCCCAGTTGTACTGGCATGGGCCCTCGTGATTGATCTAAGACTCTTCTTCTTGGCCTTCTAAACCTCCAGCTACAAACTCCAACTTGCCTGACGCTAAAGTATCTTTATCTACTGCTTCGTGTCTTGTTTCCAACGTTTCTCATCCCTTGTTGTCCCGCTATTCTTCCTTTCATAAATTAATTCGAATCGTCGCCTACCTTCTTCGATGGAAATATCTTGTGGTTGACCAACCTCTTCTCCCCAAACCACACCTTACCAATCATGAATTGAATCTCGCTACCATTAAGGTTTTACGACTGACACAGCAAGAAGCCTTTTCTTCTGAATTGTCTTTACTTTCTTCTAAAAGGGATCTTCCCAAATCCAGTCGTCTTCGTGCTTTGGCCCCGTTCCTTGATGACAATGGGTTACTTAGGGTAGGTGGTAGGCTCTCTCAATCTTTGCTCTCTGAAGACAAAAAGCATCCCGTTATTTTGCCTTCTAAACATCACGTAACTTCCTTAATTATACGTGACTTTCATTATCGCAATCTGCATGTTGGTACACGCACCCTGCTTTGCCTCTTAAGGGAAAAGTACTGGATTATAAATGGAATTCACGAAGTTTCCTCTGTAATTCACAAGTGCATTCCTTGCTTCAAAGCGAAACCTAAAATCAATACTCAATTAATGAGCGATCTGCCTTCTTTTCGCTCTTCTCCTATACGCCCATTTGCTCTAACTGGTGTGGACTATATGGGTCCGTTCCAATATCAACGAAATTCCCCTGAAGCTAAACGCAAATTTTTTGGTAAGCTCTATGTTTCTCTCTTTGTTTGCATGGTTACTGGCGCAATCCATTTGGAACTAGTAACGAATGCCTCTACTTCTTACTTTTAATCAGCTGTCTCTCGCTTCGCTGCTAGGCGTGGTGTTCGTTCAGAGATGTTCTCTGATAATGCTTCCACCTTTCAGGGGGCAGCGTCCTTGTGGAAGAAAGCTCTCACATCTTCTCCTGCCATGGAACAGATCTCTAATTTTTCCTATTCAAAGGGTTTCAAATGGCGTTTTATACCTCCCTACGCTCCTCATCACGGTGGTAGGTGGGAATCCTGCGTAAAGCTCACTAAACGTCATTTAAGAAAGGTTTTAGGTAATCGCATTCTGACTTATGAAGAATGTAATTCACTGTCCGTTCTGATTGAAGGTGTTGTTAATTCTCGCCCTTTAACTCCGCTTTCCAATGACCCTGATGACCTGCTTCCACTCACGCCTGGTCACTTTCTTATAGGCACTTCTCTTTCCGCTCCTCCTCCCCTTTCCAGCTCTTACAGGGATTCTAATCTACCTATTGTTTGGCGTAAACTTGAAGCCCTCCGCAATTCTTTCTGGAAGAGGTGGAACTTGGAATATTTAACTTCCTTGCAACGGAGACAGAAGTGGTTTCTTTCCAGTCCCGACATTAAAGTGGGGGACCTGGTCCTGGTTAGGGTTGTTTCTCCTCCCCTGGTCTGGATTTCTGGTAGAGTGACCGAGTGTTATCCTGGAAGGGATGGGAGAGTCAGGGTGGCCAGAATCTTGACCACTAACGGTCAGATCACAAGACCACTGTCTTTAATTGCTCCATTACCTTTAAATGTTTAATTGTTTATCCTGCTCTCTGTTGGTGTTTTCCCCTCCCAGCTTGGTGTATTCTTGGAATACACGGTAGATAGAGTATACTTTTTAATGCTCTTTGCTTGTTCATTCCTTCCTTTTTCTCAAACACCAACAGTGATCTCCTATGTTCTCTTTGCTGTTTAGGGTTCTCATGTTATTCGTGAGTCTGTTCTAGATATATATCTTCCATGACCCACCTAGCGTCATCTAGCGGCGAATCTCTGAAGTTCCTCAATTCTTCCCGGTGCAAGAGGACTTCCTTATCAATCTGGCCACCAGATCTCGTCGCCATCGCCAGCTATCATCTCCGTGATCAAGAGAACTTCGTCTACTTTTTCACCCACCAGGCTGCGATAGTGTCGCCTACTCTCAACTCTTTGATGACCATCTTATCAAGAGAATTTAACTTTTCAATGTTGGTTATGCTTATATGTTTTCCTTTTGTCTCCTACCCCCTCTCTTTTCCCTTTCCTGGCCCCTCTGCGCTTCGCTGAGTGGGTCTCACTTGTACGTCGGCAGTCGACTTAGTCAGTCAAGGCTCAACTAGAGCCAGCCTCCTGAACTAAAGAGGCATTTTTTAGATTCCACGTCATGTTGGAACTTTAATCGTCAAAGGGAACTTCATCATCGCCATGAAGCAAAGATAAGTACAGACTTCAAGTTTTAACCTCATTCTCATCGTCTTTTAACAACTACATGCTTTTAATAATCATTTATAGGCAGTGTGAGATTACTTATTTGTGGCAATAATCATCCTTCGCGAGATTTTCCATATTGAGCTTTGTCTGTCTAAGCCAATCTTCGTGAAAGCTGCATTTCTGATGCTTATTAAATGAGAGATCTTCTCACAACGTGGGATATTATTGAATACCCACTGTCTATAAAATATTAAGCTCGTTCCACCGCTGGAATAACTTTGGCCCTATTCTTCTATTAGGATGGTTCTGGAACCTTCCAGAATCTACACTCTATCTACAAGTCGTGCCGTCATGTATTTTTCACTCACTTGTGGGAATACTATTTAAAAATGAGGATTCTTCCTTATAAATTACTGCTCAATAGCTAATGTTCCTTCCTCCGTTGGAATTTTCTCTGGCGTATTTAATGATAATCTACAACCTTCTCAAGCAATAGACTCTCGCATATCCAGTGTAACTAGTCATTTTCCATAATTGCAATAACTTTCTTTGCCATAAACGTTTGCGCTACTACAGTGAACTTTTCATCCATTTCAACAGACTATAGTGAAAAACAGTGTTCTTTCAGTATTTCTTCCGCGTCGCGCTCGTCCGATTATTATAAATACGGCCATGAACATTTACCTTCCATCCCAGTTGATCTTTCCTAAACCCCTTACTAACAAACCATAATAAAATTGTTACTTTAGGTCTTTTTCAATAAGGTGTCACTCTAAAGACGTGCCCTCCCACTTTTGCTTACATGAAATTAATTAACATCTGCATAACTACGTGTCTTGTACACGTTTCTAATTATCTTGTTTCTCCCTTCTAATTAGGGAATACAATTCTTTCAACTCATAAGTGAGTTATTTCTAGGTTTCACGAAAGGAAAACTTGCCCCATTTGTCTCGTGATTCCTACTTAAACATAGGAGGTCTAGAACCTTCCTTTTGACTTTCTCTTCAGGTTTCACAGTAAGTGACCTGCCCTATTTGTGTAATTACTAAAAGTAATTCAGCTTCAATACAAGAAGTTATAGGAACTTCTCTTTTATTCTACCTGCTTTTTGTTGTTGTTACTTTCGAAATTGTTACTCTTTTCAAGATATTTACCCAGAATTTCTTAAAGTACACACCTTGTACTCGATTTATTGTCAAACTTTAATCACTTTAATTGTCTTTAAATTTTGTATTTTATCTTCGCTATTTCAAATTCTTGCGAGGATTTTATAAAGGTTTGAAACCTAATGAATTGTTAATTGCCTGGCGCAAACTTTACATTTTTTTCTGAGGTCTGCGACCCCAAATTGTTAACAAAATTGAAAATATATCTTTGTTAAATTCATCAAATTCTTTTGAATTGTTAAATAAATTAAGAGTTCCTTTTCGCTTTTTCATTTTTCTAGTATAACAGTTAGGCAAGATCCTGTCTTCCTTGGCTCTTCCTACTTAATGCCATTAAATCTATTGATAGGGCTTTCACCACTCGTTGCATTTGAGCAAGAACTCTTAGTGGTTATCTTGGTAAAGTCTCTCTTAGCGTTAATAGCTAATTCTAACTGGCCAGTAAGGCAAGCATAGCTCGCTACGCCAGCTTCCTGCTTGTGGAGATCCTCTTCAAAAAACTTATGGTTGGTTTTCCAAAAGATAAGTGTTTCTCTTTGCCTAAACTTTTAGTCGGCTCCTTGCTGGGTAAAAGCTTAGCCATTTCCAAATGCAACTATTGGTTCACTTACCAAAATTATTCCCAAAGGTATAATTCTTTTATCACTATCCTTCTTGGAAGCACTTGGTCGCTTTTCAGGAACTCTACAACTTCGAAAACTGGAAATATCGAAACCGATTCAAATTATTGGCATTCTTCGAATCACTTGTTCAAAAACTAATTCCTTTGAACAGACATACAATAAGTCTGTTACTCTTTGTCTTGCCAGACCATCACCCTTCCCCATAGTAGGCATATGCATGCTTGAGAGGGAATACGCTAAAGCCATTCCCTTGCAAACCGCCCAAGTCCTAGCTGCGTTTCCCGTCAGCTTTGCCCAGGTCCTTACCCACTTTAGGTATCAGAGAGCGGATTTGCAGTGGCAACCGCCTTTGAGTGCATTTAAAGTTAAATTTATAACTTTTGTGGGACTCTCCTCCTATTTCTCCATCCTTTTTCTCCAGTCCGAAACCCACCTCCTTTTCTTTATCATCTTCCCTTGATGGTTAAGTTATTCCTCAGCCAATAATCTACCCACCTTTACAAACAATTCTATGCAATTATTTCCCCTAAAGAGTTTAAAACTGCACAAATCACTATCAAAATTACAATGAAGGTATAAAGAAATGCTGTAAGGAATATGTTTATGGGTTAATGTAGAGTTAGGAATGTCACTATTTGGAAAACAAGAGGAAATAGGAGACAAAACGCATTCAGTGTCTGCATAAATTATAAATGGAACTGTATCTTTAAATTTAAATTCTGTAAAATTAACAAATCTTTGTTCGTCAGTTGGTAATATGCTTTTTGCAACAGGAAACTGTTTACAGTCTTCAAAGTGAACATTTATCTCATCCTCAAGAAAATAATATGACAAACAACATCTACATATATAAATCCGTCTACGAATGCTAGTGACGCTTGAACGCACAAGGCTAGCGAGATTTCTAATTAAACAAAAGGGATAACTTTCACTGTTTCCAATCTGCAACATCAATAAGTCCACACTCCTTTCATATACTTTATCTGATACATACAAAGGTACAATAGTAAATGTTTTTTTTTCCTTTTACTTCATTTGTTCCCATACACACCCAATTGTTTTCATCATATTTTGCTCCATACACATTTACAGAAATATTTTTTGATTTTCAAACTTGTTTAAATATTTAATTTGCATTGGAATTGGAATATCATCTAAATTTGAAACATCTCTGTAATTAGGATAGGAAGAAAGATGATTCACGTTTCGCGTTTTTGGATACAAACCAGCAACCACACTCCACGCAAAACAAGCTTCCTTTGTATCATACAAATTTAGCACTGCATGTTTATTGGCTATTACATCAGGCAATCTACTAGTATTGGACATTCCTACTTGAAATCCAACATATTTATTTATATTAATTCTCAAACTATGAATTTTTTCTAAAGCCCACCCAGAGCCATTTGCTTCAAATTCGCTCATTTTTGTCAATTTACCTTCAATGATATGATTATTATAAAATTCATTTACATCCGTATATTCGAAAACTACTTTATTTTTGGCAGCAAAATATTTTGTTTCTGATATGTCTCGAAGCACATACTGTGCACACAAAACTGAATTCACCTTTAAAGCTTCCACAGCTAACGCTTTCTTAACATACTTTGTAAACCAAATATTAGCATTTGCTAAAAATTCGCGAGGATCCAAAAACTCATTCTTAACATTTGAAACTGCAAGTGTGTACACTCTAGAATTGAATGCCGTTTCAATTAACTCACAGCTTAAGAAAGATTCATCCTTTATTTGAAGTGTAATTTCTTCACAATTCACAGCTTGTTGCAATATGTGGTCGCTAATAACTCTCCAACATTCAATCAAGTCATCACTGTTCTCAATCAAGTCTGTTTGAGTGTATTCCCCGATTTGGTATGATATTGAAATAGCACCGTTTAGTTCACTTCTAAAATTAGAAACACTTTCAAATGCAATGTCCAATTGGTTTCTTATATTTTCACTGTTATTATTATGTATTACAATATCAACCTTTCTACGTTTGCTAGGAGGTGTTGCCATTGTTGTCTAAGAAATTGTCCAATTTGCACTGTTGTTAATACACCACCAGCAGTTGCTGCAACATCGGCTCACCATAAACCTATAATCTTTTAAAGTGTATTCAAGTCATTGAGATAAATTACTGCCTGTAATCTCCAGTGAACAATGAATGTCTTCAAAGGGAAATTCGTCCTGAAGTTTACCAAGCAATTTGTTTCTATACTCATTCAATTTTGTTACTTCAAAACAAGTGATGGAAATTTCAATTTTGTAAACCTCATCAAATGTATTGTATCCGAAGAAACAAATAAAATGTTCATCTTCACATAATTCTTGTAACAAATATCTTAGAAATGTTTCTGTCACCTCTCGCTGACTATCATCTGATTTGCTAACATTAGTAACGTAGACTGAAAATGTTGAAATTCCACTCGAAGATGTCCATTTGTTAAAACAAGCTTCTTTCTCATTATGACTCACCTCATTATCATCTTCTTCTCCTTCTTCTTCTTCTTCAGACTGATGAAAGCATACACGATGATACTCTATTACCGGGTGCGATCGATGTTCAGTTCCACTCAGAAAATTAACAGTTTTCCACTTCATTTTGCTGTTCCTTTTATTAGTTTTTAGATAATCTGAAAAAAAAAGAAATAATAAGCAACTAAATATATATCATTCGTTATATCAATCAATACATACATAATCTGCATATATATACTCACCAAAAATTTACAGTTTTAAAACAACTTGATGTTAGCGGTTCTTCAACCCCAAATACACCAACATCAGTTTGCCTCTAAGTGAGTTTAGTTCATCGATCTCTGATGCGCTTAGTTTTGCAAATACTGCTGGTAGAAATACACTTGTTATTTCATCTTCAATGATAATGTCCACCACTATTTTTCTTCCAAATCTCGTCTCCACAGACCGAATAATTTGGACCACATACGGTAAATCAATTATTAGTTCTGATAGTTTCTTATTAGAATACTCAACGCAAGTGGCTAAGTTATTGAACTTCGTTAGAACATCCATCACACACACAATTTGTTCCTCGTCGTTGACTTTCTTTATTTCTTTCACACACACACTCTCTTCGCGCAAACGTAGAAGTTAAACTCATCCACGCACACATGCATTTATATATCCTTCACCCCCACCTACACTCAAGAAACCAAATGCTACAAAACAAGCTTCTGACGCAATCATCTCATTATTTTTTATCACTATTACTTAAAGAAGTCAAAGATTACACTCTTACCCAATGACGTTAAAGGTCAACCACGTCTCACGCGAACACTGCAGACATATCACGTGATCGCTCGCACAGCTACACACTTGCACGGGTATCAGATGACGTCAACACCCATTCATTTTTATCTCCATCGCAAAAATAAGTCAAAGGTTATCTGCTTCAAGCGGTTACCCAAAGGTTATCTGCTTCAAGTGGTTAAAAGTCGACCTCTTCCCACACTAACATGTGCACGTGCACGCTGCACATGCTCACACTCGCATGGCTATCAGATGACGTCATGATGATGCAATATGTCCTCGCGATTACGCAATATCCAAATGGTAAAAATGTATACTACTAGGGTAACATACACAGTCAGGTCTTTCTCACACCCAGGACAGTCTTCTTCCCAAGCTGAGGTCAGCTTGAGAAAGATCTTGCCATGTCTTCAAGTTACCTGACTCTGCATGATAAGACATGTTATTGTTCCAAGTATCATCACAGTGTAAGCCACCGCATCATGACATTCCATTCGAGTGTTGTCACCTACCAACCTTTTCCATGGCTAAGAGTATCTTCTCGCACTCTTTTATCTGCTTTGATAACATGTTACAGGCAGTGCGATGCCCGTCCTCATACCTATACACAGTTTGTATTCACTACAGGTCATGCCCATTCTAATACAGTAATTCTTCTTCATACTGATTGACTCATATTAATGATAATAATACTAATGATAATAATAATAGGGTTTCCCTCACGTGTACTCCAGATAAATGTTAAGCGTCTCCATCGTAAAGACACACACACACACTACATGAAGACTGGTTATTAGCGAAGTTCTTCTTCATCCACCTCGTGGTCGAGTGACTAGCATGCTCGACTGTGACCGCAAAGGCCCCGGGTTCGATTCACCACTCTGCTAGTTTTCCATGGTTTCACACTTGTACTCCAGGGAAATGTTAAGCGTCTACAGGCATCACACTCACACAGGTTATCACACACACAAATTCAACACATTCACACCTACTAAGACATCATTTTACCAAACGTTACCAAACAATAAAAACTCCAAAAATATTTTTTTCACAAAAAAAAACAAAAAAAAACACAATTCTGTTTCCCTCATTTTTAAAATTTTTACCCCTCTTCATATATCATAGGAAAGAGGACAACACGCTGAGAAAAAAACATACTTCACACATCTAAATCCGACCATGCCTTCCCCAAATATCATCAAAATGTGAAAAAACATGTTTTTCCCCAAAAATCCAGTACCCTCATTCTCAAATATTCAACATATTAAAAAATAAGCTCACCATACGATAGATCAGAAAAAATACCCTTAAAACGACTCCTCACTTGACCCTCTAGCACCATTCCTTTACAACATAACCATTTTCCAACATAGGCATCCGTATTCAAGCACACACGCGACTATAAGTAGCTCCGCCATTCTCCCACTACTTACATTGGTCGGTGACTTACTCACAGTGGTTTGAGCAACGGTCCTATGTTAGCAGTATTGGAATAGAAAGGAATATCAGATAACACGGTGGGCTGTTGACGGACCCTTCTCTACTCGCCTGCCCCTTCCCTTAACCCCCCAAATTCACAGAGCTTGGACCCGAGCAGCACACGACACAGGTGAGTCAGCAACCGCAAAAAGATGAACCGTGAAGGCTGTCATCTACTTGAAGAGTGAGGTGAGGAGTGGTGACGAGAGGGGTAACGGTCTCCCTGACAACAGCGAGCAGTGTTGCAATGTATGCTGGCACAGCAGAGAGCTCGTGGTTTGACACAGTGTTCTACTGTGCCTTGACTCGTCACTGTCATTAGTATTATCCCGTGTATCTATTGAAGTGCATTTTTTTATTCTTTCATGGGCTACAGTATGTGTTATCGTTCTGTGTTTGTTGGGGGCGTGTGTATATACAGATTTTGAGTTTATTTATTTTATTCGCATCATCGTATCTAATTTCGTTGCGTAAAAATGGTACCGGTACGTGCTCACGGAAGGTGAGGATCCATTCCCCGCGACATAGAACAACTTCAGGCCGGGGTGTGACTCTCCATAGCCAAGCAAGGGAGATGGTATGTGTTGTGAGGAATTTCTTGGAGGAAGAAGAGGAAAATATGCGCTTACGGAAGGACCTCTGATTCCGTTTGTTCAGGTGAAGAAAAGAACTGCAATGGCTCTTGGTGTGAGTGAAACCACTGTGTACCGAGTGACGATAGAGAAGTTCCCGTCTGATGATTATGCTGGTCCGTCTAAACTTTCAACTCAATGGAAGAAGAGGCAGAGGGAAGGGGTGGTCACTAATTTAGATAGCTTTCAACAAGATGCTGTTCGCCGGCATATATATAGGTATTATTTTGGGAAAGAAATTCCAACATGTTGCAATCTTCTTGTTTCGCTCAGTGAGGCAGAATTATTTCAAGGAAGCCTTTATTCACTGAATAAAGTGTTGCATGACCTGGGATTTAAATACAAGGAAATTAATGGTAGGAAGGTGATCATGGAGAGGCCAGTTATTGTGGCTTAGAGGTGTCAGTTCCTAAGAGAAATTAAGGACAAACATGTTATGGATATTGTGTGGTTAGATGAAACGTGGGTCAATGCTGGTCACACAGTGTCTAAGAGTTGGAATGACGACTCAGTTCAGGGGACAATGGCAGAGGGGGTCGATTTATTATTCTTCACGCCGGGTCATCACACGGCTTCGTTAACAATGCGCTTGAAGACATGAACCACAACCGGTTTTTAAAATGGTTCCAGGAACAACTCTTACCCAACAACCCTGAACACAGTGTTATTGTAATGGACAATGCTTCGTACCACACAGTGCTGATAGAGAAAGCTCCAACAACTTCAAGTACGAAGCCGTGAATGTTGGAATGGCTCTGCCGCCATAGTGTACCACGCGACAGTTCTAATACGAAGGGAATCCTTCTCAATCTTATACGGCAGCACAAGCCTAAACCCATGTAGGCTACCACGTGGATGAACTGGCGAGAAAGCTTGGTTAGGAAGTCATCAGGCTGCCCCGATATCATTGCCTCTTCAATCCTATAGAAATGATATGGGGTCAAGTGAAGGGTTACGTAGCACGGCACTCAGTGGGTTAAGAAGCTTACCGTTGAGGCTATTAGGGAAGTGAGATCAGAAAATTGGAGGCGTATTGTGTAAAAAGTGCAACGCGAATTGGACGAGGCCACGAAACGTGAATGCATACTTGATGATGGGGTAGATCGGTTCATCATCTCCCTGGGAAGCAATTCTGGATCCGATTCAGACACAAGTGACGAACAGGAGGCTATTAAATTAATAGAACCCATAATAGTAGCAGCGAGAGCGATTAGGTAAGTTTTATTATTCTTACTATGATTATTATGATCATTGTGTTCTCATTTTGTTGCATCGATTGTGCCCTTGCACACGAATACGGCTGACACACCACAGACCCTAGTATTTGTGTCTTCCTGCAAGCCTCTTTGGATGTTTTGAGTCATGACCTGTCTCAGTGGCAACGTAGCATTTTCCCACGTGCTAGCTTTGACGGAGGCCAGCGTTCATTATTGGTAATGCAGAGTTTAGTAATAACGACCATTCCCACTAGCCTGGTGTGTGCTTGCAATCACTGAAACCTACACTGTCCAAGATCTTTCAGCTCCTCCTTCAAATGGGTGTACCTCCTTTGGAACGCATTTCCGGCCATATGCCCATATGACCAGTTTTGCTCCGTATCCCCTCAGAAATCGTTACCTGCAGTTTGTCCCCATTTAGTAAAATCACCCTGTAGAAATGCATGATTTTAGACAAGACTAGAAGTAAAACACAATAAATTAAGAAAGTTGCAATATTAAAATATGAGAGCGTACAAGTATTATAAAAGTTGAACTAACAGATAACGGTACCGTATGTCAATCGTTATGGATATATTTCGAAGTTGTAATGAAATTAAATAACCGACAGCGGTAGGTAAGCTCGCTAAAGCGCAGTGTTAGGCCATGGGGCCAAGCTCTGCTGACTCAGTAGGCGTGGGCTTGATCCCAACCGTCGGCCGTCCTTGAAATGGTTTTCCGTTATTTCCCGTTTTCAACTCCAGGCAAATGCTGGGACGGTACCTTCTGACAGGCCATGGCCGCTTCCTTCCTATCCTTGCCCAGTTTCATTCATCTTCATTCATTTCATCTCATTAACTCCTCTCATGAGGTTGGCGTCAGGAAGGGCATCCGACCGTAAAAAACATTCGTCACATGGAATTTCATCGCATCTCAACCCCGACCCCGTTGGAAAACGGGAATAATAACGGCAGACATACATACAATGAAATGAAATAATTAAATGTTGTAGTAAGCAATGTTGCGCTATGGGAAGGATTAAAGCGATTATATCGTGCCTGTGGAAGTCACCAGGAATGTGAGTTTAAGAATTTATATTGTTGATAATATTGCAATAAAGAAGGATTTTTGTTATTGGAAAAGTAGTGCGTTATATAAGTAACTAGCAACCCGTCCCGGCTTCGCCCGGAAACTGAAGCATCATTTATATAATTATGGAGGAATCATAATTCATAGCAGAATTCTCTTTATCGGACCACTAACTACGGCCATTTCTTCCCTGTGTTATAGGAACTTTGAGGATGACTCCCATTGTCTTTGTGAATTCTTTCTTTCTCCCTCTTGTGACAATCGAGAAATTATTTGTTGCTCAGTTTCATTGTTACGTGATAAGCGTATTTTTTCCGCTTTCAATGAATTACGACCTATAACCTTTTTTCGTCTCGGCATGATGGGTTAAAATCACTCACTGGACTATTAATTATATTATCACGGAGATAGCATGTGCAATTAATTCTTGTCAGACGTAATTTAAGAATCGTGAGGTGCGTGAATCACAAATCCCCCTTTCTTCCAATCTAAACTTGACTGTGTACTGTGTACTGATGCAATCTCTGCCTGTGAGCTGTTTTCTGATTATTTCGAAACCTTATTCCTTCCTGTAAATTCTATACTGCCACCATTACCTGATCTGCCACCCTCCAGTAACGACGGCATTTCTTACTTCCATATTTCCGAAGACTGCATCACGAATAAATTACATAATCTATCCTCTGGCAAGTCTCCCGGTCCTGATGCCATTCCTATATAAATAATTAAATCTTTATGCCACCAGCTATCTCGTCCACTTTACATTCTATTCAACCAAGCCATTAGTGAAGGAGTGTTTCCGGATTACTGGAAATCAGTTCATATCACCCCAGTGTTAAAGAAAGGCTCCAGGCAGAAGGTAGTAAATTACAGGCCAGTAACACTAATGTCTATTTTCGCGCGAGTCTTTGAATCAATTGTTCGAGACGAAGTGTACGCTCACGTGTCACCATTCATCACTGAACTTCAGCACGGCTTTCTTCCTAGGCGATCCACTGCTACCAACCTAGCAGTCTTCACTCATGATCTATCCACCTTTATGAATAACCGTGGTAGTGCTGATGTTATCTATACTGATTTCTCTAGGGCTTTCGACAGCGTACATCACAACCTACTGCTTCATAAACTTTCAAACTTTGGTATAACTGGTAATCTTTTACGTTTCTTCAAAAGCTACCTCTCAAATAAAACCCAATCAGTTGTAATTAATAATAATAAGTCTAAATCTGTTAACGTTACTTCCGGTGTCCCTCAGGGTTCTGTATTGGGCCCTCTGCTTTTTATACTTTTTGTAAATGATATCCCTCGTATAATTCATAATTCTAGGTGCCTGATGTACGCTGACGATCTTAAACTGTATATGCCCATCAGTACTATAAATGACTGTGAGTTGTTGCAACAAGACCTACACCAACTCAGTGAATGGTGTGAAACATGGAAACTGAAACTGAATACTGAAAAGTGTAAAGTTTTGTCAGTTTCATTGAAACGTAACCTCCTACCCAGGTTTAATTATTGTATTAAAAATGAAACGCTACGTAGAGTGTCAACCATTAAGGATCTAGGGGTGACAATCACTAATATTTTCTCGTTCGATGAACATATTTCAAAAATATGTCGTGAAAGTTTCCGGATCCTGGGATTTTTAAAAAGAAATTGTTTAAATTATTTTTCGGATATAACTCTATCCAAATTATTTAAGTCACTCATTCGGCCTAAATTAGAATACTGTAGTGTGATCTGGAATCCCTTTCACAGTAATGAAATTGACGCCATCGAACGTGTGCAAAAGAGATTTATTAAATGGCTCTGTTACAGGGGTGGACGACCGTACCATAGAGCTGAGTATGAGAGTTATTGCAACGTGTACGGTCTTCCTCCACTTAGCAGTCGGCGCACAGTGGGTGACGTGAGATTCCTTTGGAAGCTGGTAAATGGCGGAATTGACTCTAATCAGTTGCTAGCTGACTTGGGTTTTCACGTCCCTCGGAGAACCACCAGACGGAAGCACACGTTCGATGGGGTCAGATCGAGAATTAATGTGCACAAAAATTCATGTCTGATCCGGTTGCAGTCAACATACAGCTTGATGGAGAGTAAAAGTGCTACTGATATTCACTTCGACTCTCTATCAACTGTTATGAGAGATATCTCAAGTGGGCTGTTAAATAGTGTATGCATATTGTGTTAATTTCTATTTGCGTTGATTGATTGAACATGTGGTCGAATGAATGGTTGATTGATTTTTTGATTGAATGTACGAGCGACTGAAGTAATGTATTTTTTGTTTGCTGTTATCTTGATCCTTGAATGTCGCTCTTGTATTACTTTCCCCAGTTTCTGAACTTTTCCTTCTTATCTTTTATTTTATGTATTTGCCTTTTTCTGTTTACTGTTGACAGTTTTTTTCCTGTAATAATTATATTAATGTTTCTTGTACAAAGGGATTGCATGAATGAATGCTTGAGATAGGATGTTTGAGTGCGTGTCTGTATGGTTGTGGTTGCTGATTTATAATAGATTAGTGTATTTCGATTTTTGTACGTGTTTGCTGTTTTTGTTTTGTTTATAATTATAAATTTTATTGTTAATTATTATATTGTCACTAGTGGAGTCTATCTGTCTGACAATAAAGAATACATACATACATACATGCAGAACGAAAAGTTCACAGGTGAACTAAAGAAAAGCCGAGTTGCACTTCCAGGGAAACTCCAAACACATCCACTCTTCTCTGAAGTCTTAACTCGACACTACTATACAGTGTCTGGGGTCATAGGCTCGCTTGCCAGCCAGCTAGCTCGTAAACTGTCTCGAAGCTAGTAATTGAATGGAGATTGTTCGAAGAAATGAAAACGTAAAAACACTTATAGTGGGCGATGTATTGAAGATAGAGATATGTTGTCACGGACTCTTTTGTAGAACTTTTCATGGTGAACAATTCTTACACTTATAGTATATAGATATTTTAACGGTTTGCCCAGCGTAAGCTTAAAACGCTCACGGACACCAGATTATTTTTCGACCTTTTCACTGAAATCGTTACTACTTGGCTTCCTTTGATCATAAAAAAATTATTTTCCACAAAAACGTTCCTCGAGATATCCTTTACAAATGGTGAAATCCGCATCAACATCCAGCTAGTGGTTCTCGAGATTACCCGTAACATCCAAGAATCGGGGACTTTTGTTTTATACTAAGTAGAGATTATGAGTCATCTACGATATTGTCATGCATTAGGAAGGAATTAAATCTGAAAGTTGAACAGATGAAGTAGCATAAACAAGTGACATGAAGTTTATGGTTGATTGTAGAGTAATGGACGCATCATACATCAGCTGATGTATTTTAAACAAATAATAAGCTGTTAAAGAACAGGAATGGCTATGTTGACAATTAAAAATTATTATCAAAAGTTTGGTGCTTTTCAGTCGGTCATCACAAATGTACCCAAAAGAGTCGGGTTATACCCTAATCTTGAAAAAAAAAATACATGAGATTAATAAATTATTATCTTGAATGCATTGGAAATTAAGCCAGGTGTTGACAGTGATGAATTAATTTCAATGGAATAAGGCAAGAATTATGATCTTTCAAACGGAAATAGAGTTATTTTAACGAAACAACTGATATAGGGAACAATGGATTGAAGTTGTGTAAATATGGCAATTGTAGTTGAACTGTTTGGCATTGTTGTTTAGGTGCAGGCAATTAGTAGTTAGAGAAATGAGATAGTTAATTTACTTAATTTAATTTATTTAGAGTTACATTAAAGGAGATTAGAATGAGCTATACTTTATTTTAATGAATTAGATAGTGATGTCACCAGAATAAATCCTAGGATGTTGTTGATTTTGCAGGAAGTGAAGTGCATTTTTATTTGGAAAATTTATGGACACTGATTAGATGGGTGGCAAGAAGATTTAGTTAGCAATTTGTGCTGGTAATTTAAAAAAAATCTCCTTTAACAGTAAAGAAATTTAGGTGATTACTAATATGATTAAATTCTCTAATTTAATATACAAAATGGTATCAGTGAATCAGAAACGAAAGTGATTAGTCGATCATTAACGAGCATTCTTAGGAACTGCTGTTTAGGCAGGGTAATTAATGTAATCACATTGTATTGAATAAATATGGATGTTTTTTCTCGTTGTCTTTTGTAGAAGTTTGGAGTTATTATTATTATTACTATTATTACAGTTTCTACTTGTTGAGTTTATACCGACAACGGTAGCTACGCTCGCTAAAACGCAGTGCTAGGCCATGGGGCCAAGCCACCTGCGGACTCGGTAGACGTGGATTCGAGCCCCACCGTCGGCTGTCCTTGAAATGGTTTTCCGTGGTTTCCCATTTTCAACACCAGGCAAATGATGGGACGGTACCTTCTGACAGGCCACGGCTGCTTCCTTCCCCATCCTTGCCTAGTTTCATTCATCTTCATTCATTTCTTCTCTCATTAACTCCTCTCAAGAGGCTGGCATCAGGAAGGGCACCCGGCCGTAAAAGCTATCCGCCACACAGAATTGCATCGCATCTCTTCCTCAACCCCGTTGTAAACGTTAACAATAAGGGGTAGACATACAACTACTCGTTGAGTTTATGGTTTGGTTAACTTGAATTGATGAAAACCCACCTACCAACATCCCAACACACCCTTGAGATACAAGAATCTCACTTAACCACGTTAGTATGATTATACCGAGTTGAGTTACAAAGCATAAACATAGATTTCCCGTATTTTGGAGTAGTCTCGTTCGTTGACCAGTGTAATGATCTTTAACCCGGGTCACTGCACTTTATAGTCAACGAATACGGGTACACTTTATTTGGCGTCCAGTGTGGATGGCTAGCGATTGTTATAACCAGGTGGTTGATTCAATAGTTACGACATTTGGATGGGCTGTCACTCCTAATAGATTTAGTTGGGAACGATCTAACGTGAATGGACTGGAATACAGCCTAGCGTAGATCGTAGCGATCTAACGTGAATCGTAGTTAGGCAAAACAAAAAAAAACTCCAAATATTTGTTGTAGAGTCAAATATATGATGTTTTTGAATTTAGAACTATTATTATTATTATTATTATTATTAATAATAATAATAATAATAATTTAACGAGATAGGTATTCACGGAAAAGTCATCCTAATTTATTGTGTTCGTTAAAATATTCCATAATATTAACAAATGGCAATTCGTGATATTATTTTGAATGTTGGTTAAGATTGACCCCTACATTTTAAGAATTGTTTTTGAAGTGATATGGAGGACATTGGGAATATGCTGACAGAGGTCCAACAGGGCCAGATTGCATTAAATACTGATATGGAAGCATCAAGGATGCATGTACAAGATAATGCTGCCCAAATACAGTCAGACGTAGGAAATATACAGATTAATATTACCCAGACAAGTAATGATATTAAAGAAGGTAATAATCAGATCCAGGATAATGTAAGAGAAATGCAGGCACAAGTAGGAAATATACAAACACAAGTAGGAAATGTATGAGGACAGGTCAGTGATATGCAAGTTCAAGTACTGTAGATCAATTCCAGGAAGATGATAGGGGCAAGGCATAAAGACAGTATATTAAAGCAGACATTCATAGGAGGCTAACCAATCTATAAGCAAAATAAGAGTAGAAATTTAAGCTCAGGTTGACAAACAAATCAAGGAAGTTCAAGCAGGATTTAATAGCAGTGTTAATGCCCCTGAAATTACACTGGCGGAAAAAATATCCCAACGCCAAGAAGGGGTTGTGCTAGATTAACGAACGTTGGTAGGCGTGTTTATACATCTGAAAGATGACGTTGATTCAAACTTCCCGCAAATCGCATTAGCGTGGTGCTAGTAGTGGCCCCATGACTTTGCACACCAGGTTTACTTTAAATACGGGCTGTACTGTGCGAGAGCGTCAGTTACCTGTGAGAGGGTCAAGATTGCCTTTACGACGACGAAGAGGCCAGTATCAACAGCTCACTGCGTTTGAACGAGGTCGTGTAATAGGGCTACGTAAAGGTGGATTTTCCTTCCTCACTATTGCAGAACGACTTGGCAGGAAAGTCTCCACTGTGCATGCATGCTGGCAGCAGTGGTCACAAGAAGGTACGGTCACAAGAACACCGGGCTCCAGACGTGCCCGTGGCACCACAGAGAGGGAGAACCGCCATGTTCGGCGTATGGCTTTGGCGCATTGGACTGCGTCTGCAGCAGCGATTCGAACGGCAGTTGGCACCACAGTGACGCAACGAACTGTTCGAAATCGGTTACTTGAGTGACAGCTTTGAGCCAGACGCCCTGTGGCGTGCATTCCACTTACCCCAAACCACCGCCGTCTGCGACTTCAGTGGTGTCAAGCGAGAGTTCATTGGAGGATGGAGTGGAGGTCTGTTGTGTTTTCCGATGAAAGCCGGTTCTGCCTAGGTGCCATATTTCATAGTTTTAAGTCATATTTCATAGCCTAGGTGCCCGTGATGGCCGTGCTTGCCACGGTGGGTGAGTGGTTATAGTGTTGGACTACCAACCCCAAGATTGCAGGTTCGCCCCTGGTCGTGGTAAGTGATTTTTGAAGGCGACAAAAATCATGACACTCATGTCGTACGTTGTTGGCATGTTAAAGAACCCATTTGAATTCAGTAGGCCGTGTTCAATGGCAAAATTAATCTCGGGATTTTCCGCCAACACAAAGTTCATCCATTCTCTACTTGAAAGCGCTGTAGTGTCAAGAAGTTTAGATATCTAACCTCCTTGACTTTCATAGCGATCAAAGGAACGACGAAATTCGACATGCAAGCTACCCTCTGGGTGTCAATTAACAAAGCTTGTACCAGGCACCCGAGGCCATACGATATTATTATAGTGATGGCCGTGTGTCGGTTAGAAGGAGGCCAGGTGAGTGCCTGCATTGCACCTGTCTGGGGCGTCGACACGCTGGACCTACACTGGACGTTCTGGTCTGGGGAGCAATTTCCTATGATAGCACAAGCACTCTCGTGGTTATCCCACGCACCCTGACTGCAGATGTGCTCGTCCGTCTGGTGATTCGATCTGATGTGCTGCCTTTCATGAACAGCATTCCCGGGGGAGTTTTCCAACAGGATAACGCATGCCCCCATGCCACTGTTGTAACCCAACGTGCTCTACAGAGTGTCGACATGTTGCCTTGGCCTGCTCGATCCCCTGATCTGTCCCCAATCGAGCACGTATGGGACATCATTGGATGACAACTCCAGCATCATCCACAACCGGCATTAACCGTCCCTGTATTGACTGACCAAGTGCAACAGGCATGGAACTCCATCCCACAAGCTGACATCCGGCACCAGTAAGACACAATGTATGCTCGTTTGCATGCCTGCATTGAACAGTCTGGCGATTCCACCGGTTATTAATGGACCATCATGGCACATTCGTAATGGCTTTTCTCGCTCGGACATAAACCTGTAGTCTTGTACCTTTCATAAATTAAATACGTTACCTCGACAAATATATTACCGAAGTTTCCGTACTCTACATTCCTTATTTCATGGTGTTGGGATATATTTTCCGCCAGTGTAAATTAAATACAGAACATCTGGATTAAAGGCAGATTTGGTCAGACAACTAGAAACATTACAAGAGGATCAGAATGTAAACCGTTTTCTCAGATATCAAGCAGTCTTTTATCTTAACCCCACCTTAGTGGAAATGCTGTAGTACAACACCCAGAACAATTATCTGCCTACTGCCACTGCCTTAAAGCCAACTGAACAGCAGGAGCATACACAGTTGCCCGAGGAAGTGCCGGTAACTAGAGGAGTTGCGCTGGCTATTGCAAGCTGTTGAAGCCAAACAGCACTCCCGATTTGATGCGCAAGGAAATTGTTATTCCCATGCTTAAGGCCGGAAACCACCCCAACTAGACCGCAATGATTAGTCGGGATTTATTCTAGGAATTGCACAATGCACTCCTGACGTCCAGTCAATTAGAACAAAAAGCTGTAGTATCGTATAATTAGCTCATTTAAATACAACTATAAAGCACATACCCAAGGCTAGTTCCGTAGCCCAAGTAAGATGTAAGAATACGCTAAAAAACTGTTGAAACTGATTACAGGCGTTGAAAGGTGAAGGTTTTTATAGTAGCTGTTAATTACCGAACTGAATACAGTATTTGCAATGACGCCAAATTACAGTTTTAAAGTTAAATTATTGGAGTCAAGGCACTTATCTTCAATTTTTATTTGACAGCCTCGTGGTGTAGTGGCTAGCGTTCTTTGTTGTCACACCAGAATTAAAAATTATTGGCAGAGCCGGGAATCGAAACCAGACCTCCGGGTCTACAGCCAGGATATTTAAATAAAATATTTACCAGTAACAAGTTTGCTCAGTTATCTTCTATGGCCCCATGAAGAATACAAGCTAAGAGTACAGTTTTATGCATTTAGACAGGTTTCCCACACATCACTACGCCTTGTAGTAACTCAAATGTTCTTAATAGCTAACATTATTTGCATGTGGGCAGTTGTTTCCGATTATGAAGCCGAATAAAAGTAATCACTGCTTCGTGGCGCAGTGGCTAGTATTCTTGACTGTCTCCCCTGAGGTCCAGGTTTGACTCCCAGCTCTGCCAAGAAATTTAATTCTGGTATGAGGGCTGGAACGGGGTACATTCAGCCTAGTGAGGCAAAAATGGGAAGAGGTGAGCTCAACTCCTACCTCAGCCATCCTGAAAGTGGTTTTCCGTCATTTCCCACTTCTATTCCAGGCAAATGCCGGGATGGTTTATAACTTAAGGCCACTCTGTCTCCTTCTCAATCCTCATCTGAATTACAAATACTCACACTACTACAAACACACAATAATATAGGTTATCAGACAATTTATACATACATGCATACATAGGCTACACTGAAGTAAACGGGGCTAAATGACAATAAAAATAAAAATAGCCCCTGAAACTACAGCCCATGAAGGGCCTAGGCCCCTCAAATGAAATAACAGCAAAAGTAAACATCGCTCCCAGCTGAAAGAGTAAAGGTTGAGTTCAGTCCTGCATGTCGCATCACGCAGTGCACGCCCAGATACTGACTATATTGTGAAAGAAAAAGGTCTAGGTATCAGTTTCAATAGCAATGCACGTAAAAATGAACTCGAAAATATTGAAATAAATGAAGCTTACCGGAGTAAGTTGGGCCTGCATAAAACTCCTAGAATAACTGTCCAGCCCCAAATACCATATGAGTTTGTGACTCCTCGCGTAAGCTTTCATTTTATAAGATACTGCTTCCAAGCTACATTTGAAGCTAAGGCAAGTTTAGGAGCTATTTACTCACACACACTATGCTAAGCTCTTATCAAATGGCCTCTATGGTGACCTTAAGATAAGATGCATTGCTGTACATAAAATTTAAACATATGAGCGAGCATCGTCTCAAGGCACTGTTGTCATAATCAGACACAGGATTAGGATCCAAACGTACCGGACGTACATTGTAAATACTACTGTATCTATAAAAAAAACAATCCTTTTTAGGTTGTGAAATGTGCTGTTGATGTAAGAGTTTGTTTTGGAACGTTGAACTTGGAAAGAATGGCCTTTTCGTTCTGTGATTTCCTCTCTGGATGGGGTGCCGGTGAGTAAAGTGAAAGTATCTTATCTTGTAAACCAGCGTTTCTGAGGCTGTTTTCAAGTGGAGGTTGCTTTTACTGTTGGCCTGTTTGAAAACATTAGTTGCCTCTTCACGTTTTGAGTTACAGCCTCCTAGCCTATATTGTGCACACCAATGACCTGGTTGTCGAAGGGCCTTTAAACACAACAACAACAACATAATAAACAACTAAGGTACAATTGCATTAATTTTATATTGAGCTCGATAGTTTTAACGAAATACTGTACATATCAGCTGTTTTAGTTTTGAAGGCTACCAAAGCTTTCTTCTAATAATGTAGGGATAGGCTCATTCAAGCCATTTATAATTCAGGATATAATTTGTATAATCTCCACCTTAAACAGTAAACTGAAAATAAATTAAATGAATGAAGAAAGTGTTTATATTAATGAGATGGATGATCCTGTCAATCCTTGCACAGATGTTTCTTAATATTTGTCAGTACAGTGTGTTGGTGAGAGTAAGCCTGAGATTGGCTCCAACATCATGTCGATTTCTGTACTTTGTTTTCATTCCTATGACTGATGGAAACCTTTTAATCACAGAGAGTGAATTATAATTTTCAAAGACCTTTGGATAGTTCACTGAACGGTACTCTTATGTTACTGACGACGAAGGCTTGAAATTTTATTTATAGTCCCGAGTCTTTCTAGAGTTGAATATAAGTGTTCTCTCATTCAAGGAATGCTCCTAATTTTCACAGTGAAAAGATTCGAGTAATCATAAAAAACTGTCATATCGCTCATTTGCTGCAACAGTGGCATAACTAGCAATCTGTACGTTTTCAGTTTTTACCTTAGTGTAGTAAATAATAATAAAAATAACCCCTGGCACTACAGCCCATGAAGGGCCTAGGCCTACCAAGCGACCGCTGCCCAGCCAATTGGCCTGCAAATATTGGGGTGACACGTGATCAGCGCATCGGGTCCCCTCGGCCGTTAATCTTCGTTTTCGTGATCGGGGCACTGCCTCACTGTCAGACAGCTACTCAATTGTCCTCACGAGGCTGAGTATACCCCGTTCCAGTCCTCACGTCAGTTTCTAAAATCCCTGACGGAGCTGGGAATCGAACCCGGGGCCTCCGGGTGAGAAGCAGGCGCGCTACCCCATCACAATGGGGCCGGCACCTCTGTGTAGTGCTGGACAATAATATTTATCGATTGATTAAATCGACACTACTCTATTGCTTTTCTTGGCAACGTGAGACTGCATAATTCGTTGTGCCAGTTTCCGAAAATATTGCAATTACATCAAGAAAACTGATACTTTTTCGTTGCGGTCGAAAGGAATGCTTCTCAGTTGGTCAACACGATTGTCACAATTACTACGGCAACGCTGAATAATGGCTTCCAACACGAAAATGTTTTTCATTTGCGTTGGGGTCTATCCCATTCATCTGAAGCAAAGTAATAAACCCCGAATTCAATATGGCGTCAAAACCTTAATATTATTACAATAATTCTAAGTTTAGTAAATGTCTATAAATCTTAAAATATGAACTCCCACGAACATCAAATTTTGAGTAACGTTACTGTTGCAGCAACTGAGTGATATGTACGAGATTAGATGGATTCTTGTTTTAAAATGGTGACTTCAGGTTTTCGAGATGTTGTTGTTGTTTCATTTGAAGCACTTGGGCATCGTAGTCATTCAGTACGGTACCCTTGGGTTTGTGTGGAGTTTTTGTCAGATAACCTCCGTCATTGTGATGGCTGTATTCATGTCTGAAAAGAGGGAGAGGCAAGCGGGGCTGCAACCCCAGGGCCCAGACTTGCTTAAGAGGCCCGGTATGTCTTACAGTTGACAACTTCAATCAAATTCATTTCTAAACCATTTTAAATTTTTGATAAAACTTTTTTCAATGAAAATGCAACCAATGAACAGTACCCAAAACATTACACAAAGAACTATAATGCATTTTATAAATATCCATTGTGTCTTTTAATTCTCAGCCGGGTTGTCAGAATTGTTAATTTAATTTATAACGTATGCACGTTGAAGATTATCTTTAGAAGGCAGTAAAATTCTAGTTCAATCTCTGAAATGTTCTACTATATACATTTCTGAAGGAAACACGGTCAGATATAACGAAAATGAAATTTTAAATGCGCTGTGCTCAAAATCTTGAAGTAAAACAACAAGCAACGAGGGACAAATAGAAGAGTGGATGTAGAACTGAAAACCAAGTAAATTGGTATTCAATATGGAGCTGCTAAATTCCATGGAGATATTTTATGTGTTAAACAAATTCAAGCTTTATACTTCCAAAATAAGGCCAATGGTTGGAAAACGTGGAGGGGCACGGAAGCCCTTGACCTAGGGCCAGTGATCGCTCTCTACGGCCCTGGCCGTATTAGTGGGTTTCGAGATGGGAACACAGGCTTTTGCTTACCGGTAGTTATTTTTCTACACAGAGAACATTAGAGTTGCTAATGGTGAAACGCTTCCTCACTTTATATTGCTAACCCACAAAATAAGTTTTTTTTTCAAACGACTGCATTTTATCATAAGCATTTGGGAAAATTAAAGAGTAACCTTGAAGACAGAGACTTAGATCTATTAGTCTTGAAACTATATCTGATGGACACGTGACAATTCCGTATCTTAAATATAAATTATTCCCATCTTCCTCGGATTTTATGTTCAACTTGTGCTGCCGCGCTGGCTCAGTGCGGAAAGCAATGGCAAACTACAGTACCTCACTCTTCATCGTGCCTAGGACGCATCATTATACTACCGGACTGGCTGCGTGGCTCAGCGGTAACGTTCTCGCTTGCTGGGCCCTGGCGCAGTCAGCTGGCATTTGAGGGTGCACAAATGCGAGGGAGCCGTGTCAGTACATTTACTGGCACGTTAGAGATCCCCTTCGGGGCAAAATTCCGGCACCCCGCCGTCTCTAAAAGCCACAGTAGTTAAAAGGGACGTAAAACCAATAACATTATTATTATTATTATCATTATACTACAGCTCTGCCTTATGTTATTGGGGTTTCTACCTTCTTAAGCTACAGTGGCACTTATTGAGGATCCAAACAGCGTCCAGGCTGTCTACCTGTGTTGAACCTTGTGATCCACAAGCGAAGACCTTGTGTGACCATAGTTAGAAAATCGCTGTTGTGAACTGTTACGAAATTACGGAGTTGAAGAACTGGGTACACAAATCGTCCAATATCGCTAGTTCGGATATACATTTGTCTTTTATCGTTCTTGCCTAGCTCATCGTATGATTAATTAGCCCTTCAATCAGACAACACACTGAACACAGTAATATAATTAATATCCTGACTGACTGAAGAGCAGCCTGATGAAAAGAGGACGAGATATTTTACAAATATACAATTGTGTAAGAAGAAATTATTGAACGTTTGTTGCAATTAATTTAAAAGCCAGATTGTTGAAACTTTGCCGCAAAGTACAAACCTTATTTTTGGAAGACGCTTTGTCCAGAAATTTAACCAAAGATATTTATTAATTCTCAAGACATCGCACCTTTCAAAATGGAGCAGCATCTATCGAATGGAACGAAGACGTTACATGCCTTGAGCTTGCAGGTTCTTATCAATGTCTGGATGGCTGCGTGGATAAAGACAACATTGTAAAGTTTCTAGCCATATTCTTTGGTACAAGTTCAAATCCCACAACTGGTAGGGTATACAGTATGTTGATTCGTCATATTTCACGTCTCAATACATGCGACTATTTATGATTGCGTGACTGTACCTCATTTCTTGCCCCAGGCACCTATCCCAATTCTTGTCCCTAAAATTAACAGTTACACACACTATGGCAGTCACCATAGAATCGCAGATCACACCCAAGCACATTGAGCAGGTGATCAAGGTGTCCTAAGTTCCTATGAAATAATATTTATAATGTTTGTGGTTCCTCGTAGTTTTAAAATTATGGAAATTTGCATTGTATTCTGAAACTATCATTGTTATTGATTGATTGATTTGTTTGTTCTCAGCACGGATGACAGCATCTTGGTTTCCCAAATTTTTTAACTCTTAATGCGCGGATAAGACAATTTCTTGCTTTGTGTGTCCGCCTCGTTGCGTAGTGGCTAGCATTCTTAGCTGTCACCGTGGAGTCCCGGGTTCAATTCCCAGCTCTGCCAAGAAATTTAATTCTGCTCTGAGGGCTGGAACGGGGTACACTCAGCCTCGTGAGACAAAACTGAGAAGAGGCGGGTTCGATTCCTACCTCAGCCATCCTGGAAGTGATTTTCCGTGGTTTGCCACTTCTACTCCAGGGATGGTACTGAGACAGTATTTTGCATTGAGTCGAATCTATGTTGTACAGGAGAGTACTCAGATGAATTCCTGCGGCACTTTTTACAAGGCATGTAGCGCATTGATAATTTGTGGCGAACTTAGGAGCAATCCAGCAACCCGCACTACATCCATTGAACAGGTGCTATGTCTCTAGTACGAGTAATGGCTACAAAATGGAGACAGCAGTAACGTCACTCTGATGCAAACCGATGCATTTTGATACAGTATTTATGAAACAGAACAACAACTGGTAAATGCATTATATTGAAAGAAGAGGAAACATGAGAGTATTTTACACATAGATAAATGCATATGATAGAATAACAGAGTATTATCGAACACTAGCAACGCGGTCGTTTACGTACTTAAAAATTAGATGTTCGACGCGAAGTTGAAACCAGTGCAGTTAGACAGTTCGAAACGCAGTATTTTTGTCTCGGCTTGTTATAGCTAGAGACAGTGTTAGTCTTCATTATTAAGGGACAGTGAACTCAGTCTTCACTAGGACTTGTAATATTTCAATGCCAATAAGAGACTATATTCTTCAATAGTTCAGTACAGTCTATATATTGTAATCATGACTTCAGAACAGAGTTTGAATGAACGTGTACTTCATCACGACATGTTAATGTCGCGGATGGGCTAAGATGGAAGGAAGGAATGCAATACAACAGTAGAGTTGACCACCTAGGATGATCACTAACATCAACTATGAAATACTACAACAGCAGAAGGCTTTTTAAGAAGAGATGGAAGGCGCTTTGGATAAGTTGACTGTACATTCATACTGTTACTACATGAACTATAATGGCATTCCACGAATAGGCTACAGAATATCTCAGTAACGTGTAAGAACAATGAACTTGTTGCGCGAACAGCTGTTTGTACTTTTAAACCGTTCGGGATCGGAATTCGGTTCTTCTCAAGATCCAGTCGTTTCGAGAACTACGCGACCTGATGAACGAGGGTTCGGTTCCAGAACCAGAACAGTGTGCATTAAGCTTATTCCAATTTCGACGAGATGGCATCGTACAAGGTAGCTGAAAACCATTTTTCACTAGTAGACAGTATGGATTAGACATACTTTAGAGTGTTCCTTTTTCACCAATTTTTCTTAAGTAGTTAGAAAATGCATTCCAGGGCTAGACCCGATACTTCATCGCTTCTGTCCTATAGTGTATTTTATTTTGTAGTTAACATTAATATTTTATAATGCTATTTTCAATGCATTACTTTACCCTTTTTCTTATTACATTTTGGGCATTTAATAGAACAATATAGTTTGTTGAGAAGACATATTGAGGCGCCTAGAATCAAAACCCGCCAAATCCATATTTTATGAAAATCGAGATAAGTATTGTTTCATATAGCTTTTGCTGCGCTGAATTCATTAAATCTATTATTTTGTTAAAAAACCCTCTACATCCTACTGTAAAACGAAGTCAAAGTTGGGGCTTAGTTGCAATATCCGCCAAGTCCAACGACATTTTCGCCATTTTTGGTCACAAAACCCGCCACATCCACATCAGCCAATAGGAGCACCCAGTTCCGCCATCTTACCTTCCATGATGCTTTGCAAAGTGTTTACTCTTTACCTACGTGCATTAGTCAGTGAATGTACCTCTGCCTGACGTGATTAGAATGGATTATGTTGTTATACTTTCTGATAATAATAATTTGTTTTGGATAATTTTGACAAAGAACAAGAAGAAGAATAACATTTTGGTCTGGGTGATGTTTTCCACAGAACTGACATTTGCGAACATAAATGTGTCACGAAACCTGATTTTGATAAGACTCACGTAAAGCCAGAAGACATAAACAGAGGGATTGTCCTTCAGGCACAAGAAGTGAAAGATGGTTCGAGATTGCTTTCGAAGCATTTTGGAGAATGATGGAGGGAAAATGAAGAGCTGCAGTTTTATTGCAATCTGGAAAGTCGTGGCGAACACGAAGAGAATGATAATGATTGTGAAACTACTATTGAGGATGAGGTAGCAACAGAAATTGTGTGGCTATAACTTCCAGTAAAGAATGTGATTTAATAGTTGAATGACAATAGGTTTGTCTCTAAGGGCCTGGACCATAGTAATTGAATATGAATTTAATTTGACGTTTTTCCTTATTATTATTGTTCAGTACTGTAGGCTACAGTATTGCTGGCCCCGTGGTGTTGGGGTAGGGCGCCTGCCTCTCACCCGGAGGCCCTGGGTTCGATTCCCGACTCCGTCAGGGATTTTGGAAACTGACATGAGGGCTGGAACGGGGTGCACTCAGCCTCGTGAGGAGAATTTAGTAACTGACAGTGAGGCAGCGCCCCAATCACGAAAACCAAGATTAACGGCCGAGGGGACCCGATGCGCTGGTCATGCGTCACCCCAATATCTGCAGGCCAAATGGCTGGGGATTAGGCCCTTAACGGGCTGTAGTATCAGGTGTTATTTACTGTACAGCATTATTACCCTTTCACGAATCGATTGCCGGCGGTGGAGATGGGAACTACTGTTTATGTACTTGTGTAACACGTCAGCCTGCTTCGTTGACAGGTACAGTTTCGCGTGTAGGATATGACTCAGCTCCAGTACCCCCAGTCATCATTTAACTGTCCTTGGTGACATGAGCTCCTGTGACGCTTATCTGATGCAATGTAGCGTGACCTATGTGCAGATTGCACTCTATCATCCCTGTGTCCTCCGCTTCGCCCCGCAGAGCTTATGCTACAATAAACATAAACGCTGGCACAGCCACGCTCAGCGGCAATCAAATCTTGAATGGGTAATATTAGCTTTATTCTTTTTCTGTTTATTCTAATGTATGTCTACCCCTTATTATTCCCGTTTTCCAACGAGGTCGGGGATGAGATCCGATGGAAGTCTTTGTGGCGATGGTTTTTACGGCCGGGTGCCCTTCCTGACGCCAACCTCATGAGAGGAGTTAATGAGAGATGAAATGAATGATGGTGAATGAAACTGGGCAAGGAAGTGGAAGGAAGCGGCCATGGCCTGTCAGAAGGTACCGTCCCAGCATTTGCCTGGTGTTGAAAATGGGAAACCACGGAAAACCATTTCAAGGACGGCCGACAGTGGGGCTCGAACCCACGCGTCTACCGAGTCAGCAGAGAGCTTGGCCCCATTACCTAATGCTGCGCTTTAGCCAGCGTAGCCACTAATGTCGGTTTTTCTTTTTATTCTAATGAAACACAAAAACCGCCCCTTAAAACAACAATAACAACAACGACAACAACAACAACAAAACACAAAAATTATACGTTTTTTTAAATTTTATAACCTATATTTAGTTAACTTTCATTCAAAATATTAATTTCTTAATAAATCTTACGCAGTTTCTACAATCTCTTCGCAACTTCAAATGTATTAGGACTCTTTGGTATCAAAACCTGCCAAATCGAAATCTTAGTAACAAACCCCGACAAATCCGAATTATTGCTTTATATTTTTCTACATACATTTTTAACTATTTCGGGGATCAGCTTCGTACTTCGTCACGGTTTTTAAAAATAATTAATTCATTTTTTAGTGAAGAAAGTATTTCTTTTTGGGTATTGGTTCGTTTGTGACAGTTTTTGCCACTTTGCCAAAAAAGTGAAGGAATGGATGTGGAGGGTTTTGATTCTAGGCAACTCAATATGAAGATCAGGAAGAAGACTGAGATCACTTTATATAAGAATAGTTGTTAGTAAGCATATGACCGATACGCCACGTATATATGAAGATTATTTGAACAAACACTTATAAAATTTTGAACTATGAATCAGAACACTTATACATTTCATGCAAGTTTGTTTAATAGACGTGTGGGTCTATTTTTCGTCGAGGGCAGTATAGATATGGAAACATAATGATTTCTAGAATGGATATTTGCGATTTTTGGACTAATTTTTGGCAATCCACAGTTTTTGAGATGTTCTTTTTGAATGTTTAGACACTTTTAGTTCGTTCAGTTTTTCTATTTTTCTTAATTCGTTTGTTGAACTCCATCCTAGTTAAGCGTTAGATTCTAATGGTCTACGTGTACCTTCTTAAGACAGGCTCTCTACCATGGTGTAGTATCTTTCGTGTTTCTTTGGGGAGGATCTCCAGTCGAATTTTGTTTGTCGAAGGCTGAATCGTTCTTTTGGCAGTGATCTATCTATAATTCCTTGAAAAAAATATTAATGAACATGAAAATACAGTGAGAAATAAATAAATATTATAGAAATATTGTATAAAATATTTTCGTTACAAAGCGAAATGATGATTTTGAAAATTCACAAGCACTGTTATTTGAACAGCTGAATACATTATATTTGTCTCAGTTCTGATAAAAATTGTCCATGATACTTTAACTGATGTCAAATTTGAAGCATGATATTTTACGATTGTTATGTAAAAGCTTATTAAATCTTAATAATGTTTGGAAAAATATTTACAATCTATTGAGAGCTTATGTATGAATAAAGCAACGATTGTTTGCGGAAATTGAATGTATTAAGGGGATATTAGACATCGATGAATGGTCTATATCATATTTTTCCAGTATAAATTAGCTATTGACATTGGGCCATTTTTCACTCCATGCTTGTCGGCCATTTTATGCTTGTCCCAAGTACTACTAATCTCGAATATGTTCCTAGGGATTTCAGAACATCAACTCCTAATGACAGGTCAAGTGTAATGATTGTGAGAAATTATGAAGAGAAGATAAAAAAATTCTCTAACACCGAGAGTTTAACTCCGATTGAATTTATCAGAAATCTTCAAGATTGTTTCACAGAACATCATGTAACTAGAGTTAGGGAACTTCGTATTGTAGAGAGACATCTTACGGATGGACCTTTAAATTAGTTTTGGCATTCCGCTATACTTTTGACAACTTTGAGCAATTCTCTGAGTCGTTCATTAAGCGATTCTGGTCTATTGAAGTCCAACACGCGGTAAGAGCAGAGATATACTCTAGGAAGTATAGCAGTACCTACTAGCCACTCAGAGTTCTATACTTCGCAATTAACTCGCTTACGTTTCCTTCAACCCCCATTAACTCAGGAGGAAATCTTAGAAACCATTTCAGGACAGTTGCCAGTAGAAGTCAGGCGCAATATAATCTCGTCTAGGGTGACAGATCTAGCTCAGATGGACGATTTACTCCGAAGACTAGATCATACATCCATTCCACCCACAATACTCAAAAGCGGAAGAACGGAAGCTAAAACTGTGAACGCTGTGGTAAAGGATAGGACCCAACAAACTGAAAAAAAAAACATTCAGAATGAGTCGAAATGGGCAGGTCCTATTAGGAACAACAGATATAACGAACTACGCCGCGATTATATAAATAATCAAGAACCCTGCCGTAATTACCAGTCTCGATATTACAGAGGACAAGATAGGTCATATCAATCAAATAGGGATCAAGAGAGATATAGACCATATCAAGACAGGAATGGGGATGATAGATTTGATAACAGGTATCAAGAGAGACAACAAAATCCACCAAGGAACAATCGGTATCAAAATCAGAATGCCGACAATAGAACCTTTGAAAATAGGGAGCGGCAAGGTTATTTTCAAAGACAAGAGAACAACCAACGAGGATATTCGAGGTACAAAAATTACCGAGATAATAACTACCAAACTCAGGAAGAGAGAAACCAGTCTAGAAAAGACAAAGATATAAGAGAAGAAAGGAATAATAGACGAAGGGACACAGAAAGTGATCCAGAACCAGGGACTAGCCAACAAGCTGAGAGGCAAGAGAGACGTCCCCAATGAAGAAAAAAAAATCGATTTTAAATTCCTCACAGAATTAAAATCAAATTCACCTCCATTCGATATAGTAATTCAAGACATTTATGAAGTGAGAGACGAGGATCTGTTGTTTGAAGAAAACGAAGGATTAGTCCAAAATAAGGCGGAACTACCGATAATTGAAATCTCCGTGGGAAATCAGAACTGTAAACCTTTAATCGATACGGGAGCGGTCATTTCTTTAATGTCTGAAGACTGTTTTATGAAGCTAGAAAGGGAACAGCAATTCGAGACATTACCGGCTTCCTCGGTCAAATTTAGAGGCTTATTTCAAGACAAGTCGATCAAATGCAAACTGAAAGTTCTATTAAAATTCAGGATAAATGAAAGGATATTCGAACATGTTTTTATGGTGATAAAGAATATACATTTTAAAGTCATTCTGGGAATTGATTTTATCACTCGAGCCAGACTGGTCATAGACATGGACAAGAGGATAATCAATTCCAAGAGAAAGCTATTAGGAAGATAGGATCTGAGAATCTAGATCCTGATTATGATGTAGAAAATCTAGTCAGAGAAGAGATTTTAGACATTCTTACTAACGAGGAAGTAGGGAGGTTCAACACGAAAAATCTCAGGAGATACTATAAGAGGATCGAACGATAACAAAATACTGTTCATAGAGTGAATATCAGGAACGATAAAATAAAAGTATTCTCACACTTTTATTTGTTGAGTTGCGAGAGATATGAGACAGTATTTTGCATTGAGTCGGATCTATGTTGTACAGGAGAGTACTCAGATGAATTCCTGCGGCACTTTTTACAAGGCATGTAACGCATTGATAATTTGTGGCGAGCTTAGGAGCAATCCAGCAACCCGCACTACATCCTCTGAACAGGTGCTAATGTCTCTAGTACGAGTAATGACTACGAAATGGAGGCAGCAGTAACGTCACTCTGATGCAAACTGATACATTTTGATACAGTATTTATGAAACAGAACAACAACTGGTAAATGCATTATATCGAAAGAAGAGGAAATTTGAGAGTATTTTACAACATAAATAAATGCATATGATAGAATAACGGAGTATTATCGAACACTAGCCAGCGTCGGTATCGACAGTCAATGTCGTTTCGCACCGAAGAGCATTATGGGTCCCACAAGCAGTGTGAAATATCTGGCGAGGCAGAGAGAACAGATCACAATATACTTTTGCTTGGCGTATAACACTCCGGTGTCGCGCAAGCAACGCGGTCGTGTACGTACTTAAAAATTAGACGTTCGACGCGAAGATGAAACCAGTGCAGTTAGACATTTCGAAACACAGTATTTTTGTCTCGGCTTGTTATAGCTAGAGACAGTGTTAGTCTTCATTATTAAGGAACAGTGAACTCAGTCTTCACTAGGACTTGTAATATTTCAATGCCAATAAGAGACTATATTCATCAATAGCTCAGTACGGTCTATATATTGTAATCATGACTTCAGAACAGAGTTTGAATGAACGTGTACTTCATCACGACATGTTAATTTCGCGGATGGGCTAAGATGGAAGGAAGGAATGCAATACAACAGTAGAGTTGACCACCTAGGATGATCACTAACATCAACTATGAAATACTACAACAGCAGAAGGCTTTTTAAGAAGTGATGGAAGGCGCTTTGGAAAATTTGACTGTACATTTATACTGTTACTACATGAACTATAATGGCAATCCACGAATAGGCTACAGAACATCTCAGGAACGTGTAAGAACAATGAACTTGTTGCGCGAACAGCTGTTTTTACTTTTAAACCGTTCGGGATCAGAATTCGGTTCTTCTCAAGATCCAGTCGTTTCGAGAACTACGTGACCTGATGAACGAGGGTTCGGTTCCAGAACCAGAACAGTGTGTATTAAGCATATTCCAATTTCGACGAGATGGCATCGTACAAGGTAGCTGAAAACCATTTTTCACTAGTAGACAGTATGGATTAGACATACTTTGAGAGTGTTCCTTTTTCACCAATTTTTCTTAAGTAGTTAGGAAATGCATTCCATGGCAAGACCCGATACTTCATCGCTTCTGTCCTATAGTGTATTTTATTTTGTAGTTAACGTTAATATTTTATAATGCTATTTTCAATGCATTATTTTACTCTTTTTCTTATTACATTTTGGGCATTTAATAGAACAATATAGTTTGTTGAGAAGACATATATGAAGAACAGTAAGAAGACTGAGACCACTTTATATAAGAATAGTTGTTAGTAAGCAGATGTCCGATACGCCACGTATATTTGAAGATTATTTGAACAAACACTTCTAAAATTTTGAACTATGAATCAGAACACTTATGCATTTCATGCAAGTTTGTTTAATAGACGTGTGGGTCTATTTTTCGTCGAGTGCAGTATAGATATGAAATTATAATGATTTCTAGAGTGGATATTTGCGATTTTTGGATTAATTTTTGGCAATCAACAGCTTTTGAGATTTTCTTTTTGAATGATTAGACACTTTTATTTCGTTCAGTTTTTCTATTTTTCTTAATTCGTTTGTTGAACTCCATCCTAGTTAAGCGTTAGATTCTAATGGTCTACGTGTTCCTTCTTAAGACAGGCTCTCTGCCATGGTGTAGTATCTTTCGTGTTTCTTTGGGGAGGATCTCCAGTCGAATTTTGTTTGTCGAAGGCTGAATCGTTCTTTTTGCAGTGATCTATCTACAAATCCTTGAAAGAAATATTAATGAACATGAGAATGCAGTGAGAAATAAATAAATATTATAGAAATATTGTATGAAATATTTTCGTTACAAAGCGAAATGATGATTTTGAAAATTCACAAGCACTGTTATTTGAACAGCTGAATACATTATATTTGTCTCAGTTCTGATAAAAATTGTCCATGATACTTTAACTGATGTCAAATTTGAAGCATGATATTTTACGATTGTTATGTAAAAGCTTATTAAATCTTAATAATGTTTGGAAAAATATTTACAATCTATTGAGAGCTTATGTATGAATAAAGCAACGATTGTTTGCGGAAATTGAATGTATTAAGGGGATATTAGACATCGATGAATGGTCTATATCATATTTTTCCAGTATAAATTAGCTATTGACATGGGCCATTTTTCACTCCATGCTTGTCGGCCATTTTATGCTTATCCCAAGTACTACTAATCTCGAATATGTTCCTAGGGATTTCAGAACATCAACTCCTAATGACAGGTCAAGTGTAATGATTGTGAGAAATTATGAAGAGAAGATAAAAAAATTCTCTAACACCGAGAGTTTAACTCCGATTGAATTTATCAGAAATCTTCAAGATTATTTCACAGAACATCATGTAACTAGAGTTAGGGAACTTCGTATTGTAGAGAGACATCTTACGGATGGACCTTTAAATTAGTTTTGGCATTCCGCTATACTTTTGACAACTTTGAGCAATTCTCTGAGTCGTTCATTAAGCGATTCTGGTCTATTGAAATCCAACACGTGGTAAGAGCAGAGATATACTCTAGGAAGTATAGCAGTACCTACTAGCCACTCAGAGTTCTATACTTCGCAATTAGCTCGCTTACGTTTCCTTCAACCCCCATTAACTCAGGAGGAAATCTTAGAAACCATTTCAGGACAGTTGCCAGTAGAAGTCAGGCGAAATATAATCTCGTCTGGGGTGACAGATCTACCTCAGATGGACGATTTACTCCGAAGACTAGATTATACATCCATTCCACCCACAATACTCAAAAGCGGAAGAACGGAAGCTAAAACTGTGAACGCTGTGGTAAAGGATAGGACCCAACAAACTGAAAAAAAAAAACATTCAGAATGAGTCTAAATAGGCAGGTCCTATTAGGAACAACAGATATAACGAACTACGCCGCAATTATATAAATAATCAAGAACCCTGCCGTTATTACCAGTCTCGATATTACAGAGGACAAGATAGGTCATATCAATCAAATAGGGATCAAGAGAGATATAGACCATATCAAGACAGGAATAGGGATGATAGATTTGATAACAGGTATCAAGAGAGACAACAAAATCCACCAAGGAACAATCGGTATCAAAATCAGAATGCCGACAATAGAACCTTTGAAAATAGGGAGCGGCAAGGTTATTTTCAAAGACAAGAGAACAACCAACGAGGATATTCGAGGTACAAAAATTACCGAGATAATAACTACCAAACTCAGGAAGAGAGAAACCAGTCTAGAAAAGACAAAGATATAAGAGAAGAAAGGAATAATAGACGAAGGGACACAGAAAGTGATCCAGAACCAGGGACTAGCCAACAAGCTGAGAGGCAAGAGAGACGTCCCCAATGAAGAAAAAAAATTCGATTTTAAATTCCTCACAGAATTAAAATCAAATTCACCTCCATTCGATATAGTAATTCAAGACATTTATGAAGTGAGAGACGAAGATCTGTTGTTTGAAGAAAACGAAGGATTAGTCCAAAATAAGGCGGAACTACCGATAATTGAAATCTCCGTGGGAAATCAGAACTGTAAACCTTTAATCGATACGGGAGCGGTCATTTCTTTAATGTCTGAAGACTGTTTTATGAAGCTAGAAAGGGAACAGCAATTCGAGACATTACCGGCTTCCTCGGTCAAATTTAGAGGCTTATTTCAAGACAAGTCGATCAAATGCAAACTGAAAGTTCTATTAAAATTCAGGATAAATGAAAGGATATTCGAACATGTTTTTATGGTGATAAAGAATATACATTTTAAAGTCATTCTGGGAATTGATTTTATCACTCGAGCCAGACTGGTCATAGACATGGACAAGAGGATAATCAATTCCAAGAGAAAGCTATTAGGAAGATAGGATCTGAGAATCTAGATCCTGATTATGATGTAGAAAATCTAGTCAGAGAAGAGATTTTATACATTCTTACTAACGAGGAAGTAGGGAGGTTCAACACGAAAAATCTCAGGAGATACTATAAGAGGATCGAACGATAACAAAATACTGTTCATAGAGTGAATATCAGGAACGATAAAATAAAAGTATTCTCACACTTTTATTTGTTGAGTTGCGAGAGATATGAGACAGTATTTTGCATTGAGTCGGATCTATGTTGTACAGGAGAGTACTCAGATGAATTCCTGCGGCACTTTTTACAAGGCATGTAGCGCATTGATAATTTGTGGCGAGCTTAGGAGCAATCCAGCAACCCGCACTACATCCTCTGAACAGGTGCTAATGTCTCTAGTACGAGTAATGACTACGAAATGGAGGCAGCAGTAACGTCACTCTGATGCAAACTGATACATTTTGATACAGTATTTATGAAACAGAACAACAACTGGTAAATGCATTATATCGAAAGAAGAGGAAATTTGAGAGTATTTTACAACATAAATAAATGCATATGATAGAATAACGGAGTATTATCGAACACTAGCCAGCGTCGGTATCGACAGTCAATGTCGTTTCGCACCGAAGAGCATTATGGGTCCCACAAGCAGTGTGAAATATCTGGCGAGGCAGAGAGAACAGATCACAATATACTTTTGCTTGGCGTATAACACTCCGGTGTCGCGCAAGCAACGCGGTCGTGTACGTACTTAAAAATTAGACGTTCGACGCGAAGATGAAACCAGTGCAGTTAGACATTTCGAAACACAGTATTTTTGTCTCGGCTTGTTATAGCTAGAGACAGTGTTAGTCTTCATTATTAAGGAACAGTGAACTCAGTCTTCACTAGGACTTGTAATATTTCAATGCCAATAAGAGACTATATTCATCAATAGCTCAGTACGGTCTATATATTGTAATCATGACTTCAGAACAGAGTTTGAATGAACGTGTACTTCATCACGACATGTTAATTTCGCGGATGGGCTAAGATGGAAGGAAGGAATGCAATACAACAGTAGAGTTGACCACCTAGGATGATCACTAACATCAACTATGAAATACTACAACAGCAGAAGGCTTTTTAAGAAGTGATGGAAGGCGCTTTGGAAAATTTGACTGTACATTTATACTGTTACTACATGAACTATAATGGCAATCCACGAATAGGCTACAGAACATCTCAGGAACGTGTAAGAACAATGAACTTGTTGCGCGAACAGCTGTTTTTACTTTTAAACCGTTCGGGATCAGAATTCGGTTCTTCTCAAGATCCAGTCGTTTCGAGAACTACGTGACCTGATGAACGAGGGTTCGGTTCCAGAACCAGAACAGTGTGTATTAAGCATATTCCAATTTCGACGAGATGGCATCGTACAAGGTAGCTGAAAACCATTTTTCACTAGTAGACAGTATGGATTAGACATACTTTGAGAGTGTTCCTTTTTCACCAATGTTTCTTAAGTAGTTAGGAAATGCATTCCATGGCAAGACCCGATACTTCATCGCTTCTGTCCTATAGTGTATTTTATTTTGTAGTTAACGTTAATATTTTATAATGCTATTTTCAATGCATTATTTTACTCTTTTTCTTATTACATTTTGGGCATTTAATAGAACAATATAGTTTGTTGAGAAGACATATATGAAGATCAGGAAGAAGACTGAGACCACTTTATATAAGAATAGTTGTTAGTAAGCAGATGTCCGATACGCCACGTATATTTGAAGATTATTTGAACAAACACTTCTAAAATTTTGAACTATGAATCAGAACACTTATGCATTTCATGCAAGTTTGTTTAATAGACGTGTGGGTCTATTTTTCGTCGAGTGCAGTATAGATATGAAATTATAATGATTTCTAGAGTGGATATTTGCGATTTTTGGATTAATTTTTGGCAATCAACAGCTTTTGAGATTTTCTTTTTGAATGATTAGACACTTTTATTTCGTTCAGTTTTTCTATTTTTCTTAATTCGTTTGTTGAACTCCATCCTAGTTAAGCGTTAGATTCTAATGGTCTACGTGTTCCTTCTTAAGACAGGCTCTCTGCCATGGTGTAGTATCTTTCGTGTTTCTTTGGGGAGGATCTCCAGTCGAATTTTGTTTGTCGAAGGCTGAATCGTTCTTTTTGCAGTGATCTATCTACAAATCCTTGAAAGAAATATTAATGAACATGAGAATGCAGTGAGAAATAAATAAATATTATAGAAATATTGTATGAAATATTTTCGTTACAAAGCGAAATGATGATTTTGAAAATTCACAAGCACTGTTATTTGAACAGCTGAATACATTATATTTGTCTCAGTTCTGATAAAAATTGTCCATGATACTTTAACTGATGTCAAATTTGAAGCATGATATTTTACGATTGTTATGTAAAAGCTTATTAAATCTTAATAATGTTTGGAAAAATATTTACAATCTATTGAGAGCTTATGTATGAATAAAGCAACGATTGTTTGCGGAAATTGAATGTATTAAGGGGATATTAGACATCGATGAATGGTCTATATCATATTTTTCCAGTATAAATTAGCTATTGACATGGGCCATTTTTCACTCCATGCTTGTCGGCCATTTTATGCTTATCCCAAGTACTACTAATCTCGAATATGTTCCTAGGGATTTCAGAACATCAACTCCTAATGACAGGTCAAGTGTAATGATTGTGAGAAATTATGAAGAGAAGATAAAAAAATTCTCTAACACCGAGAGTTTAACTCCGATTGAATTTATCAGAAATCTTCAAGATTATTTCACAGAACATCATGTAACTAGAGTTAGGGAACTTCGTATTGTAGAGAGACATCTTACGGATGGACCTTTAAATTAGTTTTGGCATTCCGCTATACTTTTGACAACTTTGAGCAATTCTCTGAGTCGTTCATTAAGCGATTCTGGTCTATTGAAATCCAACACGTGGTAAGAGCAGAGATATACTCTAGGAAGTATAGCAGTACCTACTAGCCACTCAGAGTTCTATACTTCGAAATTAGCTCGCTTACGTTTCCTTCAACCCCCATTAACTCAGGAGGAAATCTTAGAAACCATTTCAGGACAGTTGCCAGTAGAAGTCAGGCGAAATATAATCTCGTCTGGGGTGACAGATCTACCTCAGATGGACGATTTACTCCGAAGACTAGATTATACATCCATTCCACCCACAATACTCAAAAGCGGAAGAACGGAAGCTAAAACTGTGAACGCTGTGGTAAAGGATAGGACCCAACAAACTGAAAAAAAAAAACATTCAGAATGAGTCTAAATAGGCAGGTCCTATTAGGAACAACAGATATAACGAACTACGCCGCAATTATATAAATAATCAAGAACCCTGCCGTTATTACCAGTCTCGATATTACAGAGGACAAGATAGGTCATATCAATCAAATAGGGATCAAGAGAGATATAGACCATATCAAGACAGGAATAGGGATGATAGATTTGATAACAGGTATCAAGAGAGACAACAAAATCCACCAAGGAACAATCGGTATCAAAATCAGAATGCCGACAATAGAACCTTTGAAAATAGGGAGCGGCAAGGTTATTTTCAAAGACAAGAGAACAACCAACGAGGATATTCGAGGTACAAAAATTACCGAGATAATAACTACCAAACTCAGGAAGAGAGAAACCAGTCTAGAAAAGACAAAGATATAAGAGAAGAAAGGAATAATAGACGAAGGGACACAGAAAGTGATCCAGAACCAGGGACTAGCCAACAAGCTGAGAGGCAAGAGAGACGTCCCCAATGAAGAAAAAAAATTCGATTTTAAATTCCTCACAGAATTAAAATCAAATTCACCTCCATTCGATATAGTAATTCAAGACATTTATGAAGTGAGAGACGAAGATCTGTTGTTTGAAGAAAACGAAGGATTAGTCCAAAATAAGGCGGAACTACCGATAATTGAAATCTCCGTGGGAAATCAGAACTGTAAACCTTTAATCGATACGGGAGCGGTCATTTCTTTAATGTCTGAAGACTGTTTTATGAAGCTAGAAAGGGAACAGCAATTCGAGACATTACCGGCTTCCTCGGTCAAATTTACAGGCTTATTTCAAGACAAGTCGATCAAATGCAAACTGAAAGTTCTATTAAAATTCAGGATAAATGAAAGGATATTCGAACATGTTTTATGGTTGTAAAGAATATACATTTTAAAGTCATTCTGGGAATTGATTTTATCACTCGAGCCAGACTGGTCATAGACATGGACAAGAGGATAATCAATTCCAGGAGAAAGCTATTAGGAAGATAGCATCTGAGAATCTAGATCCTGATTATGATGTAGAAAATCTAGTCAGAGAAGAGATTTTAGACATTCTTACTAACGAGGAAGTAGGGAGGTTCAACACGAAAAATCTCAGGAGATACTATAATAGGATCGAACGATAACAAAATACTGTTCATAGAGTGAATATCAGGAACGATAAAATAAAAGTATTCTCACACTTTTATTTGTTGAGTTGCGAGAGATATGAGACAGTATTTTGCATTAAGTCGGATCTATGTTGTACAGGAGAGTACTCAGATGAATTCCTGCGGCACTTTTTACAAGGCATGTAGCGCATTGATAATTTGTGGCGAGCTTAGGAGCAATCCAGCAACCCGCACTACATCCTCTGAACAGGTGCTATGTCTCTAGTACGAGTAATGACTACGAAATGGAGGCAGCAGTAACGTCACTCTGATGCAAACTGATACATTTTGATACAGTATTTATGAAACAGAACAACAACTGGTAAATGCATTATATCGAAAGAAGAGGAAATTTGAGAGTATTTTACACATAGATAAATGCATATGATAGAATAACGGAGTATTATCGAACACTAACCAGTGTCGGTATCGACAGTCAATGTCGTTTCGCACCGAAGAGCATTATGGGTCCCACAAGCAGTGTGAAATATCTGGCGAGGCAGAGAGAACAGATCACAATATACTTTTGCTTGGCGTATAACACTCCGGTGTCGCGCAAGCAACGCGGTCGTGTACGTACTTAAAAATTAGACGTTCGACGCGAAGATGAAACCAGTGCAGTTAGACATTTCGAAACGCAGTATTTTTGTCTCGGCTTGTTATAGCTAGAGACAGTGTTAGTCTTCATTATTAAGGAACAGTGATCTCAGTCTTCACTAGGACTTGTACTATTTCAATGCCAATAAGAGACTATATTCATCTTTTTTTTTTTTTTTTTTTTTTTTTTTTTTTTTTGCGTATGGCTTTTTAGTGCCGGGAGTGTCCGAGGACATGTTCGGCTCGCCAGTTTTGTAGCTGCTTCGAGACGGACACCCAATGGGTGAGCTACAAGTACCGTTGGGGAGGGAAGGAGGGAAGTTGGAATGTAAGGACGAGGAGTTGGAAGGTAGCGGCTGTGGCCTATAGTTAGGGACCAACCCCGGCATTTGCCTGGAAGGAAGATGGGAAACCACAGAAGACCATCTTCAAGGTTGCCGGCGGGGGGATTCGAACCTCCTCGCCTCCCGGATGTGAGCGACTGCCATCAGTCATGCCGTAACCACCACGGCTAACTCACCCGGTACTATATTCATCAATAGCTCAGTACGGTCTATATATTGTAATCATGACTTCAGAACATAGTTTGAATGAACACGTACTTCATCACGACATGTTAATATCGCGGATGGGCTAAGATGGAAGGAAGGAATGCAATACAACAGTAGAGTTGACCACCTAGGATGATCACTAACATCAACTATGAAATACTACAACAGCAGAAGGCTTTTTTAAGAAGTGATGGAAGGCGCTTTGGAAAATTTGACTGTACATTTATACTGTTACTACATGAACTATAATGGCAATCCACGAATAGGCTACAGAACATCTCAGGAACGTGTAAGAACAATGAACTTGTTGCGCGAACAGCTGTTTTTACTTTTAAACCGTTCGGGATCAGAATTCGGTTCTTCTCAAGATCCAGTCGTTTCGAGAACTACGTGACCTGATGAACGAGGGTTCGGTTCCAGAACCAGAACAGTGTGTATTAAGCATATTCCAATTTCGACGAGATGGCATCGTACAAGGTAGCTGAAAACCATTTTTCACTAGTAGACAGTATGGATTAGACATACTTTGAGAGTGTTCCTTTTTCACCAATTTTTCTTAAGTAGTTAGGAAATGCATTCCATGGCAAGACCCGATACTTCATCGCTTCTGTCCTATAGTGTATTTTATTTTGTAGTTAACGTTAATATTTTATAATGCTATTTTCAATGCATTATTTTACTCTTTTTCTTATTACATTTTGGGCATTTAATAGAACAATATAGTTTGTTGAGAAGACATATATGAAGAACAGTAAGAAGACTGAGACCACTTTATATAAGAATAGTTGTTAGTAAGCAGATGTCCGATACGCCACGTATATTTGAAGATTATTTGAACAAACACTTCTAAAATTTTGAACTATGAATCAGAACACTTATGCATTTCATGCAAGTTTGTTTAATAGACGTGTGGGTCTATTTTTCGTCGAGTGCAGTATAGATATGAAATTATAATGATTTCTAGAGTGGATATTTGCGATTTTTGGATTAATTTTTGGCAATCAACAGTTTTTGAGATTTTCTTTTTGAAAGATTAGACACTTTTATTTCGTTCAGTTTTTCTATTTTTCTTAATTCGTTTGTTAAACTCCATCCTAGTTAAGCGTTAGATTCTAATGGTCTACGTGTACCTTCTTAAGACAGGCTCTCTACCATGGTGTAGTATCTTTCGTGTTTCTTTGGGGAGGATCTCCAGTCGAATTTTGTTTGTCGAAGGCTGAATCGTTCTTTTTGCAGTGATCTATCTACAAATCCTTGAAAGAAATATTAATGAACATGAGAATGCAGTGAGAAATAAATAAATATTATAGAAATATTGTATGAAATATTTTCGTTACAAAGCGAAATGATGATTTTGAAAATTCACAAGCACTGTTATTTGAACAGCTGAATACATTATATTTGTCTCAGTTCTGATAAAAATTGTCCATGATACTTTAACTGATGTCAAATTTGAAGCATGATATTTTACGATTGTTATGTAAAAGCTTATTAAATCTTAATAATGTTTGGAAAAATATTTACAATCTATTGAGAGCTTATGTATGAATAAAGCAACGATTGTTTGCGGAAATTGAATGTAATAAGGGGATATTAGACATCGATGGATGGTCTATATCATATTTTTCCAGTATAAATTAGTTATTGAGCTATTACTGAGTGCACTTAGCTGTATATTTTTGAACGTGCAGTATAGTCACGATTATAGATACCAGAAGGCTAGTATAAAATTAATGAATCCAACATTTAAGTAAAACTAGCATTGTAATAATTAATCTGGAATGGATTGTTAAAATTGATAACATTTGTTTTAGAAGAAAGGTCTAATTGGAAATACGAGTAATAATACTTGTATAATCATGTAATAATAGTGACTGAAAGCTTAAGAGATAATAATATGAGTAATTGTGAAAGATTTAAAATGTTGTTAACATTATATGCAACGACAATACGTTCGATTAACTTAACTGTTCGTCGAATAAGACATTATATGAACGTAACAAATGCACTAGAATACTAATTGATGGAGTTGAATATATAAAACACGAATAATTTGAACGTGAACTAAAATGTAAAAATGTAAATATTGCCGTAAACTTACAAGGGTTATTTAATATATATAACAAGGCTATATAAACATGTTTAAATTTATTAAGATTGTTTAACATGCGTTAATGATGCTATAATTTTTAATAGCATATTTAACAAGATTCAATGCTAATGTCACCAAGACGTTATTACGCTTCAGTGGAGGCAGATATTTTTGTTCAGTGGAGAGGTATTCCACGTTGCAGCAGTTTTTGAATAAATAAACTGTTGGATGATTTTAAATTCTTCGGATGACTTGATAATTTATACTAGAAACAGGATGTGCTACGAGGACCAGTGGGTCAGTTTTTAGGATGCTTAGCATTACGCCCGAGATCAATTTAATTATTTTCAGAGTCTTGTTAGTTCACTTTGAGCTATTTTTCGTTTTTATTTCATCGACCACTGGCATCTTCTTATCGCATTCTTTATAAGAGAGGTATCCTTATCCCTGGTTGATCCTAGTTGGTAGAGTTTTGGGGGTTATTTCAGCCGGGTACTTCCAGATTCTACGATCCAGCTGTTCCACCGGATTTCAACAGGTAAGACCACGTGGATACGGGTAGGTACCTAACTTAAGGCCACGGCCGTTTCCTACCCAAACCCTGCCTTGATATCAAGTACACACACTAGTACAGACATCATAGTGGTTCAGGTATCAGACAACTTCTGCACACACCCAAGTACACGGAGCTACATTATCACGATGTCGTCAAGCCCCCAAACAATTAACAAGAACTCTTGTTTTTTATGTGCTGCGCCTGCTCGAGATGAGCATGGGTAACCCGTGAACAGAGTGTGTGGTCTAACTACTCAGGCAAGGGTATATTTTGATTAGGCTTCTGGTGGTAGACAATGGAACTGAGTGAGATCGGGAACAATAACATAGACTGCAGAGATTAGCGGCTAATTGCACATTTAACCCGCGAGGGCTGGCACATGTGTATTTTTGAGCTGATGCTTAAATATTGCTCTATACTTTCGTTTTGTTCAGCCCTTATTTCCTGTCACTCACTGTACCTTCCTTCCTAGCCTTGAACTTCACTCTTCAAAAGAAACATGTCCATAGCCTTTTGAACACTCAAGTTATTTCGATATAATTTACGGTTGGGTCAGATTTACCCATGGCGCCAGTCCTCGCGTGACAATTTTCGGCTTACGTTAGTCGGGACAATCTGTTTGGTGCAGCACAATCACATAGCTCTTGTTCTCGTTCATCCATGTTTAGGGTCTAGGAACACCTTGAAACGTGTTGCTTAGGCTGGGATGACAAGTGAAACGGTATTTACTTTGCTCCACGTTGAGCGTACAAATGAAACGTTTTGCTAGCTCCTAACTGTTGGGTGAGAAATGTAACTGTTTACCTTTGCCTAAGCTATGTTGTTTTAATGGGCGCCAAGACCTCAATGCAATGTTGAAATCTAAATTTGTATTTAACAACGTCTAGCTCTGGCAGAACACCTTCAAGACTCTATTCACTCAGATCGTGGTATGATTTGATCATTAACCCAACAAACAATTGTATCAGGAGAAGGAATTGGTCTATATCTAATGCTACCTACTGAAAGCAAAGATTGCATTGTAAAAGAAATGAATTTATTATATAAAACAAGTATAGCAAAATTAATAATAATAATAAGTACAAAATTTAAATTGGAGCGTTGTGATTTGAATATTACCGATAGAAAATTACGTGAAAACGGAGTCTGATAAATTGATTTTACTCTTATTTCCAAGCTATGAAGTTACTGAAATATGAAATGTAAAACAAAGAAAAATGAGAGATTGCGTATTTCTGCGTCATTTGCGCTTACCATTGGAAATTGCCAAGGCATTTCCCTCGTTCTTGATGATGTTGTGAGCTTCCCACAGTCTCCTGGACGTCGTCATCTCCGTCGGAATTTGATGATATTCTGGTAGATTAGATAATTCTATGGTCCGTACCTCGGACCCAAACACTCGTACAACCAAGTTTTACAAAAGTTCGTCGCTAACTCCACTGAACATCGGAGCGACACGCACTTGCGACCGTACACCTCAAGTATTTCACAGATAGTCCTCTTCCACGGAACATCGGAGCGATTCCCGCGTATATCCACACTCGGCAAGAACTACACAGATTGTTCTTGTTTCACGGCGCGTCGAACGATATATGCACCTGTTGGCTCCCCCACCATGGTACCGACATCTAGCTTACGTCGTCGCCACTGATTGGCTGCACCCTACGCGCTAGATCCCCACTCCTTCCTCATTACACTCCGCGGGAGGGAGAAGTCGATTTCCGTTTCCACAATTCGCCTTTTCTAGACCTTGCGACCCAAGATTGCGTCATGCTCCTCGACAAGATTCAGCGTGTACTTGAAATCCCAGTGAGTCATCTCTCTCAAATACCCTAACTGACAAAAACTCCGTAAAATTCCGTAATCAGATAATTTTCTATGATATCGTCGTTCGTAATAATTTGCTTGATAGCGTTTTCTAAGACATAGAAAACCTATCTGAATGCTAATAATTTTTATAAAATGCTCCGAAAATACCTTAATAATAATTATAATAAATTAATAATAATAATAATAAATTAACATGAAAAATTATCTTGGCTGAAAAATTTGCCGCGTAAATAAATATAGAATGGCTTCCTACTGACTTATGCCAGTTGCATAAAACCCCACGAAAAATACGTTACATATTCGCCTCGGATCATCGGATGATTTACCGTGACGACGGTCCATTATCCGATTATCCCAGACACGTTAATAAACCCCATCCAAAATACATATTACATAAACGAAATCACCCTAAATTACAGATATATACACTCATATTTTTTCTTCACGCACTTTGCGTCAAAGTTTGTTGTCACTATGGATTGCACTTTGCAACCAGTCCAATGTTTTACATATGGAATAGTGTTCCACGGATATTTCCGCCTCTCAAATTTCTCTATGTTGGAGAAATAGACATAATTAATGTGTGAGCACTATGTATTTATGATGTCATATCACACGCATTGAAGGTGTTCTGATATATTTATATCACCATAGAACTCCCTAATTTCACTGGAGGTCCCCTCCTTATGGTGACATTTAATTCCACTTATCACTGAGCACACGATCACACTACTGTGGCAGCGCCTCGTGACCATAATACTTAATCTCTCTTTAAAGTAGATTAAATGAATATTGACTTCTGAAAAAAAAAACAGTAAATGCGCATTACATATAACACCAAATATTTCTGTGCCGTAATCGCCCTGTCTTGTTAAGTTCCCGTTAACCATATTCTACTTAATACTAGTTCTCAACACAGACCATTTCTCCTCACACACATAATACCATTGTACAAATTATCTTAAATTACACACTTACAAATCTTACATGGCGAGGCCGTAAACAGAAATCACGTGTGCTGATATGTATGAGTTTCATGAAGGACTGTCTCGCATTCTGATGGCCCATCTTTTATCTCGTGGACGCCTTAAGCTAACAAGCCCTATTCAAGCGCTCCCCCATCTCTTGGAGATAAATGGGAACCCATCAGCGCTGCCAAAACGGTCTTGGTGCATCGAGACAATTTAGTGCTCAACAGCATCCGACAATCCCGTCATATTTCCCTGTACCTTAAAAACTCTCATTTACTTACATACTACCCCCCTGTGTGACTTCTGATACGCCTGCCTGGAAGACCAACTCCTCCCACGCACCAAATACCACACTTACTCATTTGATAGGCTGGCTCGCCAGCTAAACACACTCACTTTATGACACATATTTTCGTAGCTTATGTATATTATACGTCCCGTATAATCTATTTCCCTCACTATTCTCCAGCACATATGCTGTTTTCCCAATACGTTTGGAAACTATAAATGTTTCTGCGTCACCTGCTTCCAACCTTCCAAGTGGCTCCCTTTAAATGAACGTCATCACGTTGCTCCACTAGCGTATTTCTCAGTGTCTGTAACGATGCCCTGTTGCTACTGTCCACACATGCACATATTAAAATACCGTCCTCTGCTTTAACCACAGGATAATCCCTACATAAATTAGTGTCCCTCGATAGCATGTCTGCAAGAATGTTATCTTTACCTTTAATATATTTTACTGTGAATTCGTATTCCTGCAGAGCAAGAATCCACCTACTAACTCTGTTAGAACTGAGTTTACAAGTCCTCATATACAGTAATGCATGGTGATCTGTGTGGATCTCAAATTTCCCCCCTACTAAATACATTCTAAATTTCCCTAAACTGAAAACAATACCTAAAAGCTCTAACTCAGTAATCGTGTATCTTTTCTCCGCTGCTGTCAGTCCTCGCGAGGCTAAAGATACAATGCACAGATTACCCTCATCATCTTTCTGACATAATACTCCAGCAATGCCTATATGTGAAGCATCTGTCATAACCACATATTCCTTATCTTTTAACGGATATTTCAGCACTACAGCTTTCTCAAAACCTTCCTTCAGCGCTCTAAAAGCCTGATCATGCTTAGACTCCCATCTCCACCGAGTCCCACTTTTAAGCAATTCCCTGAATGGTTCTACCAACCCTGAGTATTTAAGAACGAACCTCCTGAAAAAGTTGCAAATTCCCAGGTAAGTTTTTAACTGTTTAACATTCTGTGGCACCTCTGCGTTAAGTATCTTATTAACCCTACTTTCCTCTGGTGTTACACCTCTACTCGACACTCTATGACCTAAAAATGTCACTTCTGACTGACAGAATGACTACTTAGACAGCTTCAAAGTGAACCCTGCCTGATCTAACTTCTGAAAAACTATATTTAAATGACATAGATGCTCCTCAAAACTGCGTGAACTAATTACCATATCATCAATGTAAATGGTTACAAACTCTCCTGTGTCATCCCCTAATGCGATGTTTAAAGCCCTAATTAAAGCTGCTGAACTACTCTTTAACCCATAAGGTGTTCTACAAAATTGATAAAGGTTATATTTATGACTAAAAGCTGTAAATGGTCTATCTTCGTACATAAGTGGCACTTGCCAAAAACTGGAACTCAAATCTACACAAGTGAAATACTTCTTCCCCTCAAATGTTTGCATTAATTCCTCTATTGACATAGATTTCAGCTGATCTGAACTAATTCTACTGTTAACCAAACGAGCGTCTAAACAAATACGAACAGTGCCGTCGGTCTTGGGTACCGTGATCAAAGAATTAACATATGGACTGTTCGAGTGCTCAATAATCCCATCTTCAAGCATCTGATTAATTTGTGCCTCAACTGCACTCTGATAAGCGAAAGGTACAGGATATCTATGTCCTGTGAATACTGACCTATCAATAACGTTCAATGAATGTGTATAGCAATTGGCCATACCAATGCGATCGTCAAAAACTCTCCTATTACACAATAACACATCATAGAGCCGAACACACTGTTCATCCTCTATATTTCCCTGAATTGCAGCCTCACGTAACGAGTCCTCTAGACTTCCGTTCGTAATCACACTGCCCACAAAACATGGAGAACCCCGCTCTACGGCTGGCGATATCTCATTTAAAGTACAAATCACACCTACAATACTACTCCTCTGAATATGGTCATTGAACGCTACTTCTACTTCAGAATCTCCCCATTTAAATTTCAAACTCCCTACATCATAACATAAGTTACCAGACACTCTACTTAGCCACTCTGAACCCAAGATAACACTGAATACTAAATTTGGAATTACAAGGCAAATCTGCTTCTCTACATGATTATTAATTTTAATGTCTACTAAAACTTGCTTAGAAATTACTTTAGACCTCTTCCCAACAGCTGTGATAACAAAAGTGCTTTTAATTGGCATCTCCTCAAAATTTACTCCAGTTCCTTTCATTTTATCATAAAATGCACTACTTATGCAACTCTTCATACAACCACTATCAATTAAAACATCTGTGTACGCCTCGGACACGTTAAATTTAACTATGGGGCTCTTACTAACCACTTCCTGAATAATACCTTCATCATTTAGTTCATGTAATAATTCATTTCTTACATTTAGGTCATAGGGTTCCTGTATAATTGTATGGACAGTGCATGCTACAGACTGAGATTCTGACCTTACTTCGCAGCCTGGTTCGCGTTTAAAGAACCGCTACAGCTGGCCGTAGTACTAGTTACTACTGCACTGGTCTGGTTGTTCTGAGTTGTGTTGTCATTGTTTGGCTGTATATTACTACCACTAGGCTGTCCTCTTCCTTGACCCCTATTCTGGTTGTAATTATTGTCATTATAATTTCTCCCTTGATTTCCCCTGAAATCATTGTTTCTCCCTTGATTTCCCCTGTAATCATTGTTCCTCCCTTGATACTGATTACCATAGCCATTTCCTCTGTTCTGATTTAGCTGATTATTATTATTTCTATTTTGAGCATTGGCCCCTTCGCCACCGTTCCCTTGAACTTCCTGATGCCTGGCTTCATTAGGTCTATTATTATTATTACCCTGGTTCCTATTGAAATTGTCCTCATAACCCCCTCTCCCTAGTGCATCAAATGTGCTTAACAAACTTTCTACTTGTGATATAGTCTTTACATTCTGGATACAAGCAGCCTCCTTGATCCTATAGGGAAAGTGCCTAAGTAGCAACCTGACCACATCACTTTCCTCCTTCAAGCCATCCAGATATTTACACACTAATACCTGCCCTAAAAAGTATTCGGTCATGGTGGAGCTTCCTTTAGGGTTATATTTACCACACACTACTCCCTCACGATGCTGCGACTGAATAACCTCATTCCAGAACTTTTCACAGAATTTTATTTTAAAATCATTCATATCAGTAAACTTGTCTCTGTAGACAGCAAACCAATTCCTCGTTTCCCCCACAAACACTTGTTCTAAAATTTCAACTACCTGGCACCACTCAATACTACCATTTTCCAACCTCTCCCCGAATTTATTTTCTATAGTGTTCATGAACTCCATTGGGCACCCCTGTCGATTGCTGAACTTACCCAGTTCTACCTCCCTGTGTGTGCTATTCACAAAAACTGGCCTATTCTGACTATTTTCTTGCCTGATCCTAGCTTTTAATTTTAATTCTAATTCTGCGATTTTCTCCTCAGCCTTCCTCTCAATACTGTTTACTGTTAATTTAATGTTTCCTTCTGATTCTTCTACTTTATCATATAGCTTTGCTTGTTTCTCCTCAATCTTGCTAATGCTTTCCCTATTACTCTCTCTTAAATCATTTACTTCTGCAACTACTTGTGAGTGGACTTTCTCAATTCTACCCCCCAGCTGTTCCTTAACCTCTTTAGTAGCTACCTGAATTTTGTCAATTTCTCCCCCCAATTGCTTTTTGACCTGCTGTGTTTCCAGTTGCACTAGTTCTTTTAAATTTTCAGCCTGTGTACTGATTCTAATTTCCAACTCCTCCTGTACTTTTCCTAATTTTCTGTCTACATCTGCAATAATCTCTTTAGCCTTTTCTTCCATCACCCCCCGGATCTCACCTCTAATCAGTTCGAATTTGTCACTCATTTCCCTACTGTTTTGTTCTAATCTGGCGTTTAAACTATCGCTCAATTCCCTATTACTCTCTTTATTTTCCCTACTGTTTTGTTCTAGTTTAGCGTTATTCTGTTCTAATTTTGCATTTAAAGCTTCTGTACTTTCTTTATTTTCCCTACTGTTTTGTTCTAGTTTAGCGTTATTCTGTTCTAACTTTGCATTTAAAGCTTCTGTACTTTCTTTATTTTCCCTACTGTTTTGTTCTAGTTTAGCGTTATTCTGTTCTAACTTTGCATTTAAAGCTTCTGTACTTTCTTTATTTTCCCTACTGTTTTGTTCTAGTTTAGCGTTATTCTGTTCTAACTTTGCATTTAAAGCTTCTGTACTTTCTTTATTTTCCCTACTGTTTTGTTCTAATTTAGCGTTATTCTGTTCTAACTTTGCATTTAAGGCATCACTACTAACTTTGTTCTGATACATAAACTCGAGAAGTAAAGTTTTTAATTCTGGTTGGCCGCCTACACTCCCTGTTTCAGTATCGGGATTTACCTCCGCTACCCCGGTACTACCATCACTCGACATACTGCTCGTATCATCACTTTCCCGTTGATGACCACTACGTAACCTCATCTGTCTTTCTTTCTCATCCCCCATAATGATATACACTGATAAAGACAAATAACCCCCAAAATACAGGCACAGAAATATATACCCTTCTCCTTCCACAAATGTTATTAGGTTTTCATCCCCAAGTTGTCGGCGCCAAATGAAACGTGTTGCTTAGGCTGGGATGACCAGTGAAACGGTATTTACTTTGCTCCACGTTGAGCGTACAAATGAAACGTTTTGCTAGCTCCTAACTGTTGGGTGAGAAATGTAACTGTTTACCTTTGCCTAAGCTATGTTGTTTTAATGGGCGCCAAGACCTCAATGCAATGTTGAAATCTAAATTTGTATTTAACAACGTCTAGCTCTGGCAGAACACCTTCAAGACTCTATTCACTCAGATCGTGGTATGATTTGATCATTAACCCAACAAACAATTGTATCAGGAGAAGGAATTGGTCTATATCTAATGCTACCTACTGAAAGCAAAGATTGCATTGTAAAAGAAATGAATTTATTATATAAAACAAGTATAGCAAAATTAATAATAATAATAAGTACAAAATTTAAATTGGAGCGTTGTGATTTGAATATTACCGATAGAAAATTACGTGAAAACGGAGTCTGATAAATTGATTTTACTCTTATTTCCAAGCTATGAAGTTACTGAAATATGAAATGTAAAACAAAGAAAAATGAGAGATTGCGTATTTCTGCGTCATTTGCGCTTACCATTGGAAATTGCCAAGGCATTTCCCTCGTTCTTGATGATGTTGTGAGCTTCCCACAGTCTCCTGGACGTCGTCATCTCCGTCGGAATTTGATGATATTCTGGTAGATTAGATAATTCTATGGTCCGTACCTCGGACCCAAACACTCGTACAACCAAGTTTTACAAACGTTCGTCGCTAACTCCACTGAACATCGGAGCGACACGCACTTGCGACCGTACACCTCAAGTATTTCACAGATAGTCCTCTTCCACGGAACATCGGAGCGATTCCCGCGTATATCCACACTCGGCAAGAACTACACAGATTGTTCTTGTTTCACGGCGCGTCGAACGATATATGCACCTGTTGGCTCCCCCACCATGGTACCGACATCTAGCTTACGTCGTCGCCACTGATTGGCTGCACCCTACGCGCTAGATCCCCACTCCTTCCTCATTACACTCCGCGGGAGGGAGAAGTCGATTTCCGTTTCCACAATTCGCCTTTTCTAGACCTTGCGACCCAAGATTGCGTCATGCTCCTCGACAAGATTCAGCGTGTACTTGAAATCCCAGTGAGTCATCTCTCTCAAATACCCTAACTGACAAAAACTCCGTAAAATTCCGTAATCAGATAATTTTCTATGATATCGTCGTTCGTAATAATTTGCTTGATAGCGTTTTCTAAGACATAGAAAACCTATCTGAATGCTAATAATTTTTATAAAATGCTCCGAAAATACCTTAATAATAATTATAATAAATTAATAATAATAATAATAAATTAACATGAAAAATTATCTTGGCTGAACAATTTGCCGCGTAAATAAATATAGAATGGCTTCCTACTGACTTATGCCAGTTGCATAAAACCCCACGAAAAATACGTTACAACCTTGGTCATCAGCTCATTTGTTCAAAAAATTAAGGTGACTGCTTTGCCGCCACTATCAAGACCAATTATACTGTTACAAATATTATTGTCATTTTTCTGCTTGTTAAATTTAAAGTCACCTCCGTAGCGTAGCGGTCAGCATGGGTAGCTGCCACCCCGGAGGTCCTGGGTTCGATTCACGGCTCTGCCACGAAATTTGAAAAATGGTATGAGGACTGGAACGGGGTCTACTCAGCCTCGGGAGGTCCAAATGAGTTTAGGGGTTTCGATTCCCACCTCAGTCATCCTCGAAGTGGTTTTCCGTGGTTTCCCACTTCGTCTTCGGGCGAATGCCGTGATGGTACTGTACCCGTAAAAATCGAGAAGCTACTTGTTGAACATCCAAAGCGAAGCTGGATTGTAGAATAATGAATGTTTCCGGCTAAATGAACAATCAAATTCACGCCAACAAGCCCTTCGGGATTATACACGGTAGTCTACGAGCGTGTTATGGATAAAACAAACTAGCTTTAATGGGAAGAGTATAAAACTTACCTTAGTCTCGGGGCTTTGTAGGATAAATAAGGACATCCTATCTATTTTAGGCTGTTCCATAACACGTCTCTGCTTATAGTATAAAATAAAGCACAGGAAACCAGACGTAGAAAAATATAAATTTATTAATAAAACTAAATAAGAATAAATAACAAATTGGCAGCAACTTCAAGCTGAACTTCTAAAAACGGCTGCAAAAATTGCACCTCTAACCAGGGTACGGAAACATGCATGGTGGACTGATGAGTGTGACCACTTCATAAACCTAAGACAACAAGCATGGCAGAACTGGATGTGCAACAAGAATGAAAGGACGCTACAATATATTCAAGACGTTAGAAAAACAGTAACAAAATCGCTAAGAGTAATTCGTAAAAATCATGAAAACACTAACTTAAAAGATATAGAAGAGGACTTCAAGAAACATCATTCTAGAAATTACTATAGAACATTCAAGCAGAAATTAACTAAATATTCACCACCTTCTCTCCATTTTCAAAATAACCGTGGGAACATCGCCCACTCCAACTCTGAAAATTGTGCACTTCTTGCAGATTATTTTGGCAAACTACTCAATTATTGTGAGAAACCTCAGGAAACATTTCAATTTTGTCATACTCTACGGAATCCTGACTCGGAACCACCGGACCTACAGGAAATTCTTGAAATAATCCAATCCATGAAAAACAACAAAGCGTCGGGAGAGGACCAGATCGTTGCAGAACTATGGAAAAAGGTAGGTGAAAACCTCATCATCAAACTCAAAGAAATTATTGATGAAATCTGGCAAACTGAAAAAATTCCTCCAGATTGGAAGATGGCGATCATCCATCCAGTATACGAGAAAGGTAGCAAAACGAACCCAAGCAATTACCGAGGGATCTCATTACTCTCGGTAACTTACAAAATTTTGTCCAAAGCCCTTTTGAACCGTGCCTATCTTCAACTGGATCCGCAGATTGGTGAATACCAAGGTGAGTTCCAGAAAGGCCGATCGTGTACAGAGCAAATTGTCAATTTGAAAAACTCATTGTCTTACTTCCGTAAAATGTCAAACAAAAATGATGACATTACTTTTGTTGACTTTGCAAAGGCTTATGACAGCATTGACCGTGAATCCCTTGTTGCTGTACTCTCAGAATTTGGATTAGATCGCAAGACAACATCAATCATCAAAGATACCCTCTTGAATACAAGTTCAAAGGTTAAATTTATGGGAGGACTGAGCGCAGAATTTTCAATTGACACACGAGTGCGTCAAGGAGATGGATTATCTCCATTGTTGTTTAATTGTGTGCTCGAAAAAGTCGTCCGAGAATGGAGACGAGCTGGTGCACCATCCCATATACTAGGACCAAAACTCAAAGGGATAGCCCTAGACTCTTTGGCATTTGCGGATGACATGGCGTTAAATGCTCCAAGCATTTCTGATGCCCAGAAACAACTTGAATTACTCCAAGAACACGCAGCAAAAATCGGCTTACGGATTTCTTTTGACAAAACAAAATTTATGACGGATATTAAAACTGCTCCGAATACACTCCGCATCGGTAACTGTCAGGTCTGCCGAGTGAAAGACTTCAAGTATTTGGGTGAATGGATCAATGAAACTGGCAACGAAAGAAAAGCTATAGAAGCAAGACTACAGAAAATGGAAACTGCTTTCCATTTGACAAAACAAGTTTATAACCAAAAATGCCTCTCTTGAAATTGTAAAATTCAACATTATAACACAGTAGTCTTGCCTGCAGCCCTTTATGCAGCCGATACACTTAATCTACAACATAAAACACTGAGAAATCAATTGGAGATTAAGGAACGCAAAATCATGCGAAAATTTTTGGGACCAAGAATTCAAGATGGAATTCACCTTCCGAAACCTAATGCTGACATCTATTTAAAAATTACTAAAATCACAGACACAATCCGTATGAGAAGGATCCAATTCATGGGACATTTGGACAGAATGGACCCAACTAGGTTAACAAATAAAATCAATACGTTTTTGCAGAAAAAGGCAACAAGGTCCAATTGGTACAAACAGGCGGAAAAGGACTTGGCTGAATTGGGTTTTCCCAATCTCAAGGATCGAGAGGAAATTAGGAAAATTACTCATACACGGGGTTAGAGGCAGAAGAGAGAAGACCTACCAGACACGTCTGGTCGCAGCAACGAAGACTAGCTCAATCGTTGAGCATGAAGAGTTATTGGGCAAACATCAAGGCCAAGAAGTGTTGATTCCGCGTGGTCCTAGGGGACCCATTCGCGCAGAAGAAGAAGAAATAACAAATAACACCCTAATATCCTTTCTCAATTACGCCACTGAAGTTCTCATGACTTCACAAATGCACACTAACATTCCTAATTACAATATGTAAAGACTCTGCCATTTACGAAATAATAAAATAATAAAACAATTTATTTGAAATGTAATGAGTCTTGCATTCCATCTAAAAACGTTTAACATCCCTGGCGTGTGCCTGCCACATTGCTGGCGTGCCGTCTCGTAAAGGTTAGACACGGTCAACAGACTCGTTCATTCATAAAACACACTCATCTGCGAAACTGGTTTCATTATATAATCTGAGCTGGCCGTCCTAACGGGGCCTGCTTGAATCGCACCTGTTAAAGTTTCCAGTCCGTTCCAACACATAAAATACGTAAAATGAACTCAGTCATTTAAACGCTACAAAACTCCTCATAAAACCATCATTCTTATAACAAATACACACACAATTTAATACACACTTTCTAACATCCACTTACGCCATTCATGACTGACGAAGTTTCCATACACGCCTATTTAATCATCGCTATTGCAAACACCCACTTCAAAAACATTTACTCATACTAGCTATAGACAATATTAAAAACATGCAATAAACAAATATTATTAAAAATAATGAAAACCCTTAATTAAACAATTATGAAAAGTTTATATACAATTTATCTAAACATGTCTATCGTTCTAAAAACATTTACTCTCATAACGATATTGCTCCGAAAATAAGATTATTATTAATACTATCTCTGGTCAATACTTCTTCAATACTTTAATATTTACAATGCTATACCAACAAAGTCAAAATTGGTTAGTAGTCATGTCCGGTTTGATATGACCGATCAACAAAGATGAGTTCATATTATTATTACAATGCCAGGTTTAATATAGATTAGTAATAGATTAGAGGACAAGGATTATATAACGTTCCGCCTACATCCGGCTTCTATGTCGTATATCTAATCACACTCAGGAGTTCTCCAAAACTCTACTAATACACAACAATGCTTTAGCTACTTCTCACAGCAGTACTTCAATACATTAATACGGCAATACCCTCGTATTTCATAATCATCTATATACGGCATAAATCCATCGTATATCCAATACACAACTTTAATGACATCACCTCAATTGTTCCCAACAATTGTTTTATAGTACTTGCATTACTTCCTCCTAGCATTTATTTTATCGTTGTTCCAATTAACAGCAATATCTGTTCTAATGACACACTTATCGTTCTCAAAACGATTATAATGAAAGATCTTAGAGATTTACTAAACGTTGTTACTCTGATAAAAATGCCAAGTATCTCTACATTTGATAAAAAATATAAATACATGTTTCTCCATACTGATCATTACTACAAATCTATACGGCTGCAATACTACATTGACAAATAACGTAGAGTTACATTTGTGAATTAATAGCAACTTGTGTTATTTCAGTGTTCAATAAGTATCAATCACGACTGGATGAGATTCTATCTCACTTTCCCTAATGTCGGAGGAATTATCTTTCAAGAAGATATGTCTCAAATAATTTACATCTAATGAAGGGCAAAGCCTTCCTTCAACTCAATATAGGTTTGTCAACGACTGAATGTATCTTCATTCTATTCAAAGAATGTTCATAAGTACTTGACTTCACGTCATAATCGTAACGAATATAACTTGATAGATCGACGAATTGTTCATATTAATGGGTGATATTTCACAGCATATCACGGGCAGATCTCTTCTCCTAACTAAAATTCTTCATACAATAGGACTGCCTAATTCATTTTACTAAAAAATTAATTTACTAAAATATCAAAGACAAACTGTCTGAAATCTTGAATTAAAAATCGAAAATCGTAGAATAATAACTTCATAATGATTTTCCCAGTGGAAAATAAATTCTCAAACAAATTGACTTCAGTTCAGAAACGGAATCATTAAATGTTTCAAGTATAGATGACTTAAGACCATCATCCTATACGATCTTCTAGTATAAACTTGATAAGCATCGAAGTGAAAATTACATGAATTAAATATGGGGAATTGTTGCGCACAAATGCTGTCATAATACTCAAACTACTTAATAATGAAATACATTCCTACCTTTGTCTTGTAGACAATTGAAGTTCATAACAGGTATTCGAAAATACCTAGCTGTTTCATCTCCCAGCTATGAATTGTTGAAACCAAATCCGTTCCACGCCAGTGGTCACACAGCGACCTGGGGAATAGAAAGATTTCCTCCCCGACAAACACTCGCCTCCTCCGGACATCGAACCTCGTTCCTCGAACATGGACTCGAAGTCTCGAACAATCACCGGGTCTGGTATCTTCTGTCTTCCCAACGACGAGTCTTCATTTGCCGACATCTTTCGAAAGTTCCCCATCATTATCGAGCAATATATTCGCAATAGTATCATCGTTACAAATAAATGTGTAAGTTGTACATCGAATCACTATCGTAGATATTAATGTTCATTTGGTTGGTCAATGAAAGATTATATTTGCGCATAGTCGAGAATTGTAGACATCATAGATGTTATACATGTTTTCGTTGTTAATTAACGTTGTTCCATGTTGTCATCCACAACTCTGTATCGGCATACCCCAATCTCGTAAAAGTCTTAGTCCATTATCTCACTCATTATCAATGTGTTATAAAACAATTCCTCTAGATATATGTTTGTAGCCATCATAATGTTCAAATAATACAAAGTCTCAATGTGCATATAGTATCACTGTGTTACTCACTTATTTCCGTAATGTGGACTTGACTATGCTGTTTTCTCGCCGCACTGAAAAGTGTTTCTTCTTGCTGAGATACGCAACTTTCTCTGACAGATATAAGTCGTCCTAAAACTGCCTAATTATTCAATTTATTCACTTTAAATCTTCATAAACCGTTGCTATGTATCTAAATGTATATACTGGATACAATTTCCTTTCTCTAAACTCGAATTCATTTTACTAAAACAACTCGAACACTTGTTCGCTATAGACTAATATTGTCTTCGCTCAACTTCACTTAGCTTGATCAGCGAGGCTTCTACTATAAACTAACCGTGATCGGCGCTGTCTCTCGAGTCGGGCCTGACCGGACTCGGCTGAAGTCTGCGGGAATGAACTGTCCCGGGTAACACGTCTTGTATCTTCGAAGTCTCCCAGAATAAGAACCCTTCTTCAAGTCGACCCCACTCCAACTTGTCTTAAAATCGACGCCATTGTTTGTTCCGCGCAGTTAATAGCGCACACTTGTAATAATGCTTATTACAGTGAATTTCTTCCCTTTCCGACATTAAAAGTATTACTAATATCTTATCTTAATTTTCTTCATATTTTCAATGGAATAAAATTGTTATATAGGGCTTAAATGGAATAGTTAATCACATTAACTAGGTAAAATCCATATCTGCTTCCATAAACTCTTCTCTCATTGACTGTGGGCATATATCCAATGATATATTTTATAACAATTAATTGGTAATATTTCGCGGTATTACTTTGTTGCTAGGCACTTTTCAATGTTCTAGTATATTCTGGAGCGTCTCAAATCACGTGACTGGTTTCTCCCACTGCCTGCGTTCGCTAACAAATCTCGCCTGAGCCAATATCATCATTTTCATCATGTTGCATTCAAATTTCGGGCGCAGTACTTACTGTAAGGCCACGGCCGCCTCCTTCCCTCTTCCTTGCCTATCCATCCCAATCTTACCCTCCCTCATGAGGCCCCTGTTCGCTTTGCGGGTGAGGCCGCCTGGGCGTGGTGCTGATCACACCTCCCCAGTTGTATCCGCCCCGACCAGATGTTCTAAGCTCAAGGACACTGCCCGTATCGGCGGTAGTGGTGAGTTCCCTCGCTGAGTCCGTGGGAGCCACCAACCTAGAGCGTAAATCGTCTAAATTTAAAAAAAAGTCAAATTTGAAAAATATAAATAAACCTCATTTTATATTAGGAATAGTTCATAGGAAGGCACGAGGTGTAAAATTACTTCATTAACATCCGTACGACTACGATAAAAAAAAAAGGAAGTGTCACAGTATGGTCCGGCGCCAGTTCTCATGTTATATTTTCTTCACGCCAGTTCTCAAGGGTTAAACAGGCAGCAAAGAGGCACTCACTCTACTTCGAATGACCAGTCTGATATCAACTTGCTGTTATTCATGTTTTATCCGAAAGTTAAAATCAAACGGAAGTAGAATAAAATAGTGAGGAACTTTGAAAATGTCACGATGTTCATTGATACAGCCCTAAAAGAGTCTGAAGATGAAACTAACATTTTGAATTCCTGGAAATGTCACGAAAAATAAAATTTAAACTATTCCGGTTAACCTTAATTTTGTTGCACAATTTATGTATTCCAGAAAACGATGTGACGAGTGAAATTACAATGAAACGTGCAAATAATACACAAATAATATATCCTGAAACGTGAATGAGCAACTTTCTTAGCAGTACTGAAATTTCACACACTAAAAGATACATTACTTGAGAAATTACGCTAGAGCAATGGATTGTTTCATTGTGTATGGCTTCGCTGGTTTAATGTACCCAGTCCCACTTTCTATACTGAACCCATATCTTCTGTTCAATGGGGTTGTCTACCTTGCAGTTAACGCATAGCCCCGGTCCACACTGCTCATTTACTGCAGCATGGTCATAGGTTCCACGGCTACCTATATCTTTGCTTCACCCCATTCATGTAATCTCCAGCATTTTGTATGTCTGCGTGAAGCAGCGGTAACGTTCTCGCCGGTTGTGCCCAAGGTTGCGGGATTGATACGTGGTGCAGTCAGTTGGCATTTTAGGGACCTTGCATGAAGGGGGGCCGTGTCATTAGATTTACTGCCGAGTTAAATATCCCCTTCAGGCAGACATTGCGGCATCCAACGTCTCTAAAATTCAAAGTCGTTAAATGTTGTTGCTGTTGTTCCATTTAGGGGCTTGGACATCCTGATAATTCCAGCCCCGTAAATTTGGGTATGGAGAGAGAGAGAGAGTCTGATAACCTGTGCTATTTATATTTGAGGCTAGGAATAGGAAGGCGGCGGCTGTGGCCTTATGATAAGAACCATCCAGGCATTTTCCTGGAGTAGAAGTGGGAAACCACGGGAAACCACTCGTAGGTTGGCTGAAGCGGGAATCCAACTCAACTCTTCCCAGTTTTGCCTCACAAGGCTGAGCGGCCCCGTCCTAACTCTCAGATCAGCATTGAATTTTTTGGCAGAGTTAGGAATCGAAATTGGACCTCAGGGGTGACAGTCAAGTATATTAGTCACTACACCACGAGGTGACTACGGTAGGCTACATAAAAAGATCGCCACTCATATCATCATTAGCTTTATTATCATTATCGTGTTTGAAGCCACTTTCAGTAATCGAAAGTAAGCTTTTTCAGTCGGTCAACACGATTGTACCCAATTGTAATGGGTGTTTCCCTAAACCTGAAAAATATACAATATATTAGACAAATAAATGTATTAATTTCATGTATTTTTTCGATTTTTATTATTATTATTATCATCATCATCCTTCATTCATTCATCCATGCGTTTGTCGGTCTTAATACTGAGCGATGTAGAGCGGGTTTCGTCACTACACTAACTTCTTTCCTGCAGAATACAGTAGGTCGCAACCGAGAACTCATTGCATTGGCTTTTTGCACTTTGGTCTACCTCAATCACTATACTACCATCCTGAGAGATTACACTACCCAAATACTCACACCTGCTCCAATTTATTTCCTCCTACCTGGCATTATATTTTTTTGCGTTTCTTCACTACCGACATAACCTTCGTTTTTTGAATGTAGATTTTCTTACCATATCCCCTACATTTTTGTTCAACCTTTAGGTTAGCTTGTAAGCTTTCAACGGAGTCTGTTATTGCAACCAGGTCATCAGCATTGCTTACCTACTATAGTTTCCTCCCTACTAAATCCCACCCGATTTATGCCCTTCAGCAAATGGTCCATATAGGCTACAGAGTGTTACAGTGAGACCGTGCCAAACAGTTACCGGCAATCTGGGCAGCCGTGCTGAGCATCTCGACATAGGGAACATATGGTCTCTGAGGCCACTATACTTCCGTCCCACTATACTTCATCATATCTGACCCAATTTCATCTCTTCTTTGAATTGTAATTTATTTACTATATTTTCAATTTCCTCAACCGTGATCCTGTCCCCATTCTCATTCTCCTACTGCACAATATCAAAATCTGTCACATTGCCGAATAAGTTTCCAGTTACATTTAGCAAGATTTTAAAGTATTCTGGCCATCTTCTCGTTGCTTCTTTGGCATCTACAATAAGTTTCCCAGAATTAGATCAAACAAAACTAATGTGTCTTTTTCCTTCGTTTCTAAGATTATTTATAACATTCCAGAAAGGCTTTACTACCGCCTGATCTAACGTTCCCAATTTATCTCCAGATTCCTCGCATGATTTCTTTTGGATTCTACTATTATTTGTTTGGTTCTGTTCCTTTCAACTACATAAATCTATCTATCTGCCGGATTCTTTCTTTGGAGCTACTTTTGCTTTTACAAGCCGACTTTACTATGTCATTCCTTCAGGATGTGCACTTTTTCCCGACTTTAAACACCGTTATCCTAATAAATACATTCGCTACTTCTAGTATTGTATCCTTGTATCCTGACCTCTCCGTTTCAGTTTCCTGTGATTCTTTACAATTTACTCGTTTGAATTTTTCACCAATCGTTTCCATGTATTTTTGCCTAAATTTCTTATCCTGGAGATTTTCAACTCTAATCCATCTGCAAACAGACGTCACGTTTTGCGCTTTAGGTCAAACTACGCTCAATCCACAGCAGATCAGTTTGTGGCCTGTTTTATTTAAAAAAAATCGCATCTGAATAATACCCAACAATTTCAATCAATTTCCTAAATTGAAAGTCAGTAATGATAAAATAGTCTGTTATTGCCTTGGTTCTTCTACCCTCCCATGTTATCAGTGAATCTCCTTAAGCTTCGAGAAGAACAGATAATTCCATGTTAGGACGGATACCCAGTAGGCATTTCCGATTGGTGTTCGATTGTACAGTAGTTATTATTATTACATTAATGAATTTTTTACGTAACTTGAAACTGACGAATATTAAATAGAGAACATAAATAAGGTATTAAAACAGACAAATCGCCCGGTGCAGACGGTATACGCTTGAAAGACCTTAAGGCAACATCTAAAAAACCATACCCATCATAACACACCTCATAAACAAGATATTCGAATCGGGCATAATTACAAACTATCAGAAATACACAATTATTAAACCAATATATAAGGATGGTGATCACTTAGAATTTGGCAACTATAGAGCAACAAGCATGTTATCAATCCTACACAAAATAATGGAAAAATGCTTGGATAAGAGATTGAACAATTTCCTAAATAAATATGATATTTTAAAGGGACATCTATATGGTTTTAGGAAGGGAAAAGTTCTGAACTACTTCTGGCCGAATTTGCCAATATAATAAATAATGCTATAAAAAAGAACAATCATATGATGGCACTTCTTCTTGACTTTTCAAAAGCCTTTGACACAATAAATCACAATAAACTACTTGCTAAATTAACGATATTAGTATAAGAGGTACGACTTACAAACTATTTGAAAGCTATCTTAAAAACAGGGAAATGGCAGTTATGACCAATAACACCATCAGTGGCACATCAGAAGGAACACAGGGTATTCCTCAAGGCAGTATTATCTCACCTACACTAAATAACCTGTTCGTAAATGACATGAATGAAGCCATTAAGCATAGTAAAATATTTATTTATGCCGATGACACCATTATATTTACCATACATAAAGACTCTAAAGCAGATTTTGATAGACTTCAAGAAGAATTCAATAACATCACAAAATGGTGTCATGACAATAATTTGTATATAAATACATACAAATCTAAAAATAATGCACATCAGAGTTGATCACTTCACACAAGGGACCTTATAGGGCTGCACCCCTAAAAAACTACATTATCTGTCCAATATCTCTACACCCCTTCAGGCCCTACTCTCAACACTACAGAACACATCATTAAACCCTGAAGTAATCAACAACAACACTCCACACTTATTACGACACATTGGCTAAACACTACTATTCACTGACACGCCAGTACGCAACGGCCAGGGCTATAAAGGACTAGACCCCCCAATCGTCTTGGTCTTGTGCCTGCTGAACCCTTGAAGGTCTGCACCGCGACGGCCGCCATCTTGGTAAGTGTGCTCATGAGATACATCCTTACATAACACCTACACTCCACCCCTATCACACTTTGTCATTGTACTTGTAGAAAACTGTGCTCATAAGCACTAGAACTGATCTGTGAAGTCATTGGGCTTCACCATCCCAGTAGTAATTAAAACTACTTAAATACTAGCCCTTGGTCTCCTATTGTATTTCATTGTACGATAAATCCCTACCCTCCAACCCTGACCTAGTAGGGCCCAGTGTTATTTAACTATCTGAAAGCATTAGGTAAGCAGTTCGCCTACCGACTTGCCACAAAGCACCGGTCAGCAGGTATACTCCACTTAGCACTCACACGTACGCGCTGTCCGCACGCACTGAGTAATAATCGTACATCAACAGGTTATCTGTTATCACATCAACCCCTTTGCAAACACCCCCATCCCCAAGCTCGCCAGACACTCTGAACACCTGGCAGCTCTCCCCCGAGTTACACTTGAATCACGTTACCGTTCCTTCCGCACCCCTATAGAGAACATCCCCCTAAACCGTCCCCAGGTACCACAACACGTTACACAACCCCTAACACACAGTATAAGCCCTTAAAGGCTATTCAAATGGTGGAAGTGCTGGATACTGCATTTTAAGGGGTTCAGACAAATAATCCCGCAGTAGATCCCGAGACACCTCTCTCGCAAAGCAACGCCAAATATACCCCATAGATCCGAAAAAAAAATCTTGAGCATAACTCACGCGGAACTGAATAGGCAAGCTACACTATTACAATAATACGGTATTTAACAGCCCACTCGCTCACCCACAGACATACAGAAGTGACAACAGGGTACTATTTAGTAGAGAACCCTCAAATACACAGCTAAATACTTGTCTTATGGCGGAGCCACACTGCTATAAGTTCAAGTGACTCCATACACATATTTTCCTTTCTACAGATAGAAAGAGAGTAGGAAAAATATAGCCCCCCTGACAGTTGCACGTTAACAAATAACTACAATCGTGCATACACTGTCCCGGGACGTTTTTTAATACCAAAATGACAACATTCACGCACAAGGCCATGCAGACCAGGGCTGCGATGCCACAAAGTAGCGTCATTCACCTACTAATAATCCTCACCATCACCGGCAGATTCATAGAAGTGCTAGACCAACCCCAACAAGGTGAAAAGGTCAAGATAACTGCCGGGATGAATTGGAAAGAAATACCAGGGCAGACAATATATCAGGGGAGCATACCCATCACATACGGCACACCCTTAGAACAACAACACATCCCTCCACCACCCTTTATGAGACAAGGGCCACATTACACACAATTACATATAATATGGAAGGTCATTGACAGTTTACTCAATACACAAGGGGGTTTTAGACAAGAGGAGAAGCCGCGTGAAAAAATGCACTCACAACAGCAGAGGGCGAAAAGGGAACTCACATTTATAGGTAATTTCCTGCAATACTGTTGTGGAGTAGCAACGAATCAGGACGCAAAAACACTACAAATGACACAGCAACAGATCGCAGAATATGCAAATAATTTAAACAAGTTGGTCCACACAAATCACAAGGACCTCACGCAGACAACATTAAAACTTAACAATTGGACACAAAGCGTGAAAGATACAATTGAAACGTTAGTAGCACAGCTAAAAACGGTCGCTAATGCAACACAGATGAATAGCGACGCACAGACTAGACTGCTCACGGCGACCACAAATATGGCCATTGGAAACGCCATAAACACATTTAACATGATCATGTACACGCAAAAGCAACATGATCTAACACTATGCAAACAACTCAAGATTCCCGAGAATACAATATCCGCGGATACTCTCCTCAGGGATCTCACAAAACTTAACGAAAAACTACATAAACACGGACACCAGCTAGCCAAACCTATAGAGCAGATAACTTGGTATTTTACCAAGCCAATCTGCTCATGTATATACTACGCAGACAGTTTACACATTACAATTAGGGTGCCAATAATCGACATACACGCTAGCTGGCGATTATATGAATAGATCCCTATACCTTATAAATGGCTCAATAGCACATGCACCTTAACACACGAGCCTACACTGCTGGCGGTCAACGGCCACGACATCCGGGTGCTAACGGGTAATTCCCTTCATAATTGTATCACCTGCCTGCGCCATACATCTATATAACAACGCGCCCACAAGCCAGATAATAGAATCTTGCGCGTATAGATGTGAAAAAGGCTCACAGCGGGCACTAATAACGCAAATTGATATCGACACATTTATTATCACAAATTCTACACCGGAAATGCGCATCCGATGCCCCCCACATAAGGCGACATCCTTACATGAGTTTGCGGAGGCATCCCTAGGGGCCCTTGAAATATTATTACCGTGTGACTGCCAACTCACATCCAACACGGACATATTGATACCTCATACATTGCCTTGTGATTCAAAAATCACTCGGGAACTTACGATCACGCACACGCTGCCGGCCACTTGGACTAAACACATACAGTTACAAATACATAACTTTAAGCCTTTACAGGCACAACCATTATTCTACGACAACGTCACGACAATATTAAATCATAACTGGTCAATGGCAATCCCATCGTTTGAGGTCACCAAGACACCGTTAAAACATGGCAACCAACCCCTAGCCACAGCAACCCCGCTAAAATATTGGTACAACATGGACACATCAACAACGGCCACCATGGCGTGGAACGCCTCACTCACGATATTAATGATATAAGTTATATATTAGCGAGACAAATGGCACTCGATAGGGACATCCGACAAATAAACGCCCCTAGAACACCACCATGAGGTAGATTGACACGCTCCCCATCCGAGGCCAGGAATATACGACTTAGGCGCGCACCCAAACCGTTGCATTCGATACATCAAGAGCTGCACATGAAAGACCTCAAAACTAGTAAAATACACGACCGAATTAACACAGTATACGGTACACTACCGCCCAACGCGACCCTGCAAAGAATAAGGGCACATTACGCTGCATTAGGCCTGTATGCCGATTACAAGGACCTAATTCGCGAACATGCGCAGCTCAACAGCAAACTAATCGAAATATACATGTCCGGAAAGCCACAGAAGCCTAAATGGGCACAAGCAGCAAGAATCGAACTGGGGACCGCGCGAGAACACTTCAAACACATGTATATAAAACATTCTCCGTCACACTCACACATACACACATGCAGACACTACATAGTTAAAGAACCAAATTTATAAAGAAAAATGCAACCCTTACCACATTGGTTACAACGGCGACACGTTGAATTGGATCCGAAGGGACAACCCTTTATCGCGGCAAGGAGGGTTAAATGATAAGCCAAACCCCCACACAGATTCCTGCATGGCAATAAGTTGCAATGGGATATTTTATATGCTAGAAATACCATGTGTTTTCTAGATATAGGAGGGATAATACGCCACAAGATCAGTTTGCATAGGCGTGCAAAAAGGTCAAGGGAAGGCAATGTTTTATGTTGCCATATTATAGGTCCATAGTAGCCATGTAATTTCAGACACTTATTGGTATAATATTGCCGATATGCCGCAAGACATACCATGGCAAAATTTAAATAACCGGGCGCTACATAGCAAATTTAACCCTAAATTACAGGGCAATTGTTTTACACACTCAGCAGCACCGAGCACACATTATTTAGGAGAGACACTACAGGAGTCAAACCCACGACCTCCCAAGACACTGAGGCAGTCGGTGCACCCACACACGACAGGGCAATCCAAACCACCCCTTCACAGAACACTTAACACATTAACACAGCGAAGGGGATGCAAAACCACACCCCCACGATACACTAAAGTAGGCCCTACATTAAGAGATAAACCTCGAACCCACGTACTCCCAGGACATGGAACACGGAGCCCAAACCCCATTAACCCTATGATACCTGATATTTATATTGTAATTGTATTTATATTATATATGCCAGGATTTGTCAGGTAGTCTATGTACCTTATGTACATTAATACATTCAGATACGGATATGCATTCAACGAGTGAGTGAGATAGCAAACTTCAATCACCGCAGACATGAGCTACCGCGGTAATATGACCCTTCAGCATGAGTCGACAATAACGAGCAGGCAGCCAGCGCAAGGCAGTAGTCTACTCTGCTGCATTGCAACTTTTGCCACGCGCAGGGGACAGAACACGAGCACAGATTATTTTCCGGAAGGAGAAATAAATAAAACCATGGAAAGATAGATTCAAATCACCGAAACATAGGCAAGGCAGGGCGATATAATAGGGTTGCCCGCAAGCGTTTAAATTCCACACATGCCGTATTGTCCGGTAAACAACTGAACAATCCCGCTCAATTATCGAGTGCGGAAATCACCACCCTAGGGATGATTATCATTAGTAAACACTATCGCATTAATAAAACACCGGCAGTTGCTTTCTATTAATTCACAATGCCGCCTAATTAACTTGAACCACGAGGATCGTGCCTCACCTCCAAATAAACACCGATTAAAAACTAAAGCCAACCCCCAGGATAGCGAACAGGGTCGCAAGCACGAGATATGACACCAACGGTTGCATACAGACGATTAAATGCCAGGTACAGAAAATTACACACAGAAAAATGGAAAAACGATCCAACACGCGACCGACTGAAAAGCAGTTGCCCTAATATATAGATCATTTGACCAAAAACATACGTCAGCGAAAACAATAGGAATTAAAATTCCACACACACATACGCTATATAAAAACATCCCTAGCAATTGAGCCAGGAGCAGGTGCACAGTTGCATTAACGCACACCTTAATTGCACAAAGATAGGGCCAACACAGATGATAGCACATTAGCATGCAAATCACACAGAGATATGAACAGACAGGTACACGAAAAGTCACAGAAATAATCACAAAACGTGGAAGTACGAAAATTCAAAGATAGGGCTTATCATTAAGCATCAGGCATAGTAAATGTGCATACACGGATAGGATGTATGTACTACATGTTCCAAAAGACCATGCAGTGCATCTTTTAAATCACCAAGCCAGGACATGTTACTTGAAAAGCACCGATAGGCGGTACCATTGAAGCGAGCGACAGCGCCAATAGAATGCATAAGGGAATAGATCCAACACTAAGATAATAGTCAAATAGGGTCAAATTTCGACCGAAAAGTCGTTAAACTAAATACATCAGCAAAAATAATAGGGGTTAACAATCACACACACAATGTAAAATAATGTACAGGGACAGGAATAGCTCAGTGTTGGATTAGCTACCACCACTCTGCTATGAGTCTACACTTAATAATGGAAAACTACAATACAGACACACGAACACGATACATCCACACGATAGATCCACACATGAAAAGTACTTTTTAAAAGTCGCGTACAGCCCACATAAACGTAAGGCAGCAAGCCACAAGAGAAACATACCCAGGAACCGAACAGGGAAAATTTCAGATTCAAAGAAACCTTACCGCACGCGTCACACGCACACGATAGATAACACGATAGATCTACACTTCAACAGTACTTCTAGACGTCGCATACAGCCTACACACGCACCAGGGCAAAAGCTCACAAGCGAGACATATAAATGACGCTATAAAATGGCATAGCGGTAAGATGCAATAATATTTGTGTCAAAATGATGTTTTAGAGCTGTATTCAATACTATATAATTATGTGCATGAGGGATTGTTATGTTTACGCATAAATATTGATATTCTTTGTCATTTTGAAAACACCCTTGCTAGTTAAGTGGCATTGTCACAGAGCGAAGTACAAGTTACGAAAACTATATTTGAAGGACACAGTCAAAGACAGACAGATACAATAACACAGGTTGGAGGAGGATACAGTGAACAACGGACAGATACAATAACACAGGTTGGAGAAGACATAGTGAAAGATAGACAGATACAATAACACAGGTTGGAAGGACACAGTGAAAGGTAGACAGATACAATAAACACAGGTTAGGAGACACGGTGGAAAAGACAGATAGATACAGTAACACAGGTTACAAGGCTTAGCAAATGATTAGAAGACACAAGGAGGGACAGGATTTACATTACACACGCCTTTACAAACAATGAACGGACAGGGATATTTTATGTTAGGCCAGTAACCATAGTCGGGTACCACATTTCAAACGACCAAGGTAGCGAAGCTAAATTTTTTCCAGCGAGAGTAGAAGCACTGCAGTGAGAGGACAGGACAATAACACGGGTTAACATACATAAATACACGGAACTACATTTTCAGAGAGCAGGGAAAATATTATAAGAAATGAGTGCAGAATATTGCAACAAGTAAGATACCGGTATGTGAAACTAACATGCCAATGTATACAGGCGCGATGAACCAATAGGAAAAACAAATAAACATTCCACTCACATAGTTACATACTTTTAAGTAGGACACCTACACACAGTAATCACACCATTTGCCAACCGATTGACACACGCTACACAGACATACGGAAGTCAGATGCCTGACGCAGCAAAGTTACACAGCGACACGCAACTACGCAAGGACTCGACCGGTAGAGAGGCCAAAATAGATGGGCCACACTTGGCACGCCTGGTGGCAGAAAAGTGTATTCACACAACATTAACATTTCCTTTTCTTTCTAAACTGGATCGGTTGTTTTTTTGTTTGTTTTGAAAGTCAACTTGACTAATATCATGCGGCATGGAACCACACATCATATTGGCCGTAACCGGAGCATTTTTCATGTAGCCTCCGACTAGGGAAACTCATTATCCACTAAAATCACCATCCATCCTTAGCCTACGATACGAGGTGTGTCGCTTGAGGCGGCAATTATCGGGGAATACCCGTAACTCGTACCAGGGAACCCACAAAAAATCATCCAATGCTAACAGGTTCGCCAGTTCAGTGCAGAGGTTACATGTCACGAAAACCCAAATAAAACTTAATCATAATGTATTTCAACGGAGACCACAAGGCCACTCCGAAACACGACCCAGAACACACGTTAGGATTACATTATTTCCAAAGAATCATCTAATTGGCCTTAATCACATTATCATAGATTAAAATAAATTACATCAACAATAACGGAAAGGCAAAGCTTACCTCTCGTTTAATAGAAATGCACGTGTTGATACACGCTAAGTCACGTATTTACCTTAATAGGAGGTAACCAAAGCCATTTACATGACATGTGGTCGCCAACGCTTGCGTCCATTTTTATGCCCTTGTGTAGACACAGTAAGTGGCATCTTAGCTAAAACAGGACGCAAACTTGGTAAGCACATGTCAGAATCCTACATAAAATACGATATAATTGAACATTAACGAGATGCGAATGATTCTATTATTTACACGTCAAAAATACACTTGCAAACACATACAATCATACGATTAGAAACTTGTTCCCAAATTAGAGATCATTTTCAAGCCTCATATCAATATAGTGGTAAAATTAAATAAATAGCGGGCTAGATTTACAGCCTTAGATGCGGCCTTATCGATGGTTGGAGACAAAAATTAATAAGGGACGCAAGGATTGACTAACTGAAACTATGGCCAGTTTGCTTAAATAGGTCACAGGGACAGGAGGTCGCATAGAATCTACTTACAACCAGTAATTTAATAGCTGCAGAGGCAATGATCTTGCTAACTGAAGATAAGGGCACCAGGACACGCGTAGGTATTTAAACACACCAATGAGCAAACAATCAATAACAAGATGAAACATACGGACACTGTTACCATCATATGCAAATAGGAAAACACACTGATACAATTCGTCGTCCTGCACAGAACGCTCAGACCACTAAACTGTAAAATAAATTTTGCGAATTACACAAGATAGGGAAGGAACACGGCATAGTTACATGCATTTTGCTCATTACACACATATTGGACACGAAACAGAATATAGTATATGGATGGTTATGCACTCGGGAGGATCATAAGGCAGTCGGTAAATTGGACACTTCCGCGAGCGGGAGATAAGTCTACACAGCAGGAGGGAACATAGAATATAATATTCAATTATCCCCGTAGAAGTACATATAACGGTGTATAAAATGGTATCGAGCACGGAGCTCTAGCAGCTAATAGACAAAGTACAATCGGCTACACAACTCATATGCGTAGAATAGCGGTGTAGCACAGAGATAACACTATCAGTATTATGAACACTATTATTATTTTTATTATTACTATTATTATAATTATTATTATTATCATTATTACCATTCCTACATCCATCCATGACACAGGGACACTAGACGCCACGCAGCCCAGTCCTAATAACAAACGGAAGAGGCTATTTCTCGTTAACAATCAAAAAACATCACTAACATTACGGCAATAATCGCGCCAATTTGCCGCACGACTCTTGTACACCGATTCAGGACACAATACCAGGGCTAGATAAATAAATAGTGGATGGACACAGGAGCAATGAAATGGAAAACACACATGAAAAGATAATACATACAATTCGCCCAGCTAGAGAAAAGCACATTGCGTTAACAGACTTTCAAACACATACTACGAGTAGCCATTTTTATCGCGGCCTAGGCTGGAATACACAGCGAATCATATCGTAAGTACCCGCCTAGTCGTGACGCAGAGCAGAACTAATGAGAGGCTCCACCCCTACTCATCACCTTGGAAACCACTCGCGCGAGGATATTGCGTCACGGATAAGCGATACTACCACTGAGCGGCAGCCATACTTTTTTCAAGTCACAGGTCATGACGTCATAACATACGTCATAAGCGTAAACACAGCCGTAATGTAGCGTACACCCAAGCATAGAGTATCAATGAATGCAAGCGGTCGGCGCGCTACGCTACTATATGAATACGGTGCGTACCGCAAGCAATAGTGTACGAGCACACATTAATTGAGAATCGGGAATAAACAAATAAGTAAATATCAAGAGACGATAGCAGACTGACGGAAGATAAGAGCGATTATGAACACTGAAGCGAAACACATGGGATTGCAAAGGCAAATATAGGAAGTAACTATTACTGCTACCTTTCTCCTAAATAGCGAAATAGCGACACTTAGAGCCAAATATAGGGCAATAACCCCAGACTAGCAGTCATTAATTCATATCCCCCCCCAAATCACCCCCCCCCCCCCCTTCCGCCCCATATAATTAAACATTATCCACATCAGTGCTAAAGGTTCACTGATACAAATGACAGGTTACCGAAGATGGATCAAGACCAGGGAATTAACATTTAGGTAGGCATAGCGCATATATAGTGAATTAAGCTCTAAATCAGATAGATGCGACAACAGATCGAGATACAGATAGCGGGGATACAGAGTTAATAATTTGAACTTTCCAGTTAGGAAGACAGGGTTTAACGATAAAGCGGCATTCTACTAGCGAAAACAGGAAGCCAATAGACAGCGCATAGTGCGAATCGAGGAATAAGAGGGACTATAATAAAGGAGCGAGCATAATCAGCATGAATGATAATAGCTACAGATATAATTTCGACTGGGTGAGGTACGATTAGGCTAATAGTTAGCACGGGAGGGAAAGCATAATAGAAGTTGCCAACAAGGCTTAGATCAGGCATAGGTCATTAACAATGAAACTTGATCCACCTACGGCAACAGAAACAGAGTGAAAATCATAAATATTAACATTAATATGACCATTATGATGAGAGACTAGCACATACAATTAACAAAGCCAGAAGTGATTATCACAGTCAGCAGTGCATTACAAAATAAAAGGCGACAAATGCCATATTTAAAACAATGACATTACAAGAAAATTCCCACGCATCATCCCCACAAAATGGAAGGCACATGGTGGATTAACGCCGACATAGGCGCGCCCCATGCTTTATCGCTAAAGACTGGTGCCAGGTAGGGCACTTTGGAATTGAAAAGCTATCAGTCGAGCGTAGTCAAATTACCTACTAACAAATTTTGAATCCACAATGCTTATACCTTGACCTGCATGCGATATATAATAACATACCTTCACACCCCAGTTCGGCAGCTAACAACCGAACTGCAATCCCGATCCTACCCGCTAACAAAAGCTAACTTACTTAGTTAATCAACTAACCAAATCTAACTACTAATTACATCCCGCATCCCGAGTAGGACCGAAACAGCTGATACCTCATTCGCCACCCGAGAACATGACCTGGTATTAACAAATTTCTAACATACAATGAACACCTAATAACAGTATGGGGAAACCTAACCACTCCTCACATCTTACCCAATAACATGTGAACTAAGATGCGCCATTGAAAAAGCTAGAGTCCGACAGCCAGGGCAAGGGCGCGCGCCGTGCCTTCTCCCTAAAAACCCACACTGAACCCTAACACACAAACACACCCTCGTGAGTGTACTTCACCTTGATGGTATGTCCGAAGAGAGATGAATTAAGGGCGAAGCAGGAAAGACCACGATCGGAACAAAAGGCAGAGAGTATCAGGACAGAATAAGAGATTGTTAAACAAAAGCAGACATTAATAGAACAGAATCAATCATTTTACAGAAAAACTAGACGAACCACAAGTTAGGGTAGAACCTAGTTACGGATAGGTGCCCAGCCAACACAGTTTCTGACGCGACGTTCAGCCTTAACATGAGGTGACGTCCGCCATACTGTGTGATGACGCTTTGAACTAGCCAGACAGGCTGATGACTCCCTCCGACGACCAATAATGACTAGACCCATTAGATAATAAGTTTAGCTAGTTCATAAGTAAGTAGGCGGCGCCATTGCGAGGCAGCCAAGACCTACATGCGCGTAGGTGAAGAGCCAAGAAAGAAGAAAGAAGATTATAAATGATTTTCCTGGCGGTAAGACCGGATTGATCCACGGCACTAATACCAGGTGACTGATATTGAATTTTCCTGGATGATGCGAATATAATATAGCCTAATTAAATGTCGGACAGCGGTCCATGAGAAATAGGCTCAAAATGAATGATAAATGATTTCCCGGGGACGCCGGACGATGCGATTTACAGGCGATAAAATAGATGATTGATGAATGGCGAATCGGCGTTGTAAGACCGAACGATGCGATTTGAAAGGCGATTATATGCGATTTTTAGTAATAAACAAGCGAAAAGGCCTAGATGATCACAATTGCGACAACCCCTGGGAAGTCATATCAAATGATGGCGAAGACATGTCAGTAGGACCATTCTGACAAGCGGATATGAAGGGCATACCCAATGTAAGAAAGAATGTGCCAATGGACACATCAGGTTATCAGGTACAGTAGGTACATCCACAAAAGATAGGCGAAGTACAGGAGGCATCAGCTGTTTGTCTATCACAGGGGAACCGTGGTTATAATCCCGGGAATAACCAGGTGGACACATCAGCCAAAAGCGAAGTAGCAACAGCTACACATACCCTGATAGAGGGTACTTCAATACGATGGATAAGGTACCCGCAGAGACGTCTCCGTGCCGGTCGCAGCCACCAGGGCTCACCGACCTACGAACAGCGCTGCGTGAACACACGCATATATGGCCAGAGAATTCATGAATTCATGATAATAACTGCACATTTTTATTTCAGAGCGAGCTCCATCGCAGCGACAAGACAATGATCATGGTAACAGGTAATGTGGACCACTGTTATACACTATAAAACACATTGTTACACCACTCTACACCTCAACAATTGACACTTCCACACAAACATACAAAGGATTATAGCTACAAGTCGCTAGTATAAGATTCCAGCCGGCTATAGAATTAAGATAGCATATAAGGCGCCGAAAAAGGCATTTGCACTGTATACGTCAACGATATAATAATTAATGTGGGCACAGAGATAATATGTATTAATAATCATGCGTTCTCTTTCAGATAAGTGGGCAGATATCTAGACTCATTCACATGTATACTCTCTCTTTCCTTTCAGATGGTGCAAAATGTAATTAAGCTTCTGTATATATATCTTCTAACGCCGGAAACATAAACATGCCTCCCTCTCCTCACAACACATCGTAATTACACTTCCGTTTCACCCTACACACTAACATCCACAGGTTAGAATGATAAATCCTTACCCAGGTCATAGGTACCTGCGGGGTACTTACCGACCCTGGGCGGATAGAAAACAATACCTGCCATGAGGTGTCATACCACGGGAGTAAGAGCTGGCATGGTTTTGTGAATGTCAGTCTTTACTGCCAAGATAGGCGCTCACCAACAGGGGTAGCCTATTTACCATAAGATACCATAGAACGGTCGCATAGGATTAAGCTACATAATAAGGTATATAATAGATGATAGCCGGCATAAGAATAATTATTTGGCCAGGTAAGAGCTCCAAGACACGATGTATTTTTATTTTGTAACACAGGTACCAAGGGCATTATCGTTACCCGTATTATTATTATTGATTATTAGCATTGTGATTATCACTGCCATTATCATCATGATTATTATTATTATTATCATTGTTACTATTATTAGTATTATTGTCTTTGTGATTAGGATTATTATCATTATTATGCTGATTATCATTATGGTGATGCCTACAATATGATTTTTATTATTACTACCAATGTATTTACATAAATTATGTCACCACACTGTACACTGTTTACATTATATATGTATTTTCCTTTCATTTCTTCTTAACGACACACTTGTAAAAGTGCCCTATTTTTCTCCCACACAATAAAAACATTCTTAAAATACCCATAACTTACACCCTAGGCCATTTCGTTTTCCTTTACCTTCCTTCTATTACACTTCAACAGATTTTACACATTCCATGTTACTCGCTATACGCATTGAGCATTTTTTTTATCACGCTGCAATGGCAGCAAAAGGGTATTTTATTCCCCAGATGCATTTTTCCTCTCTGCGTCTACGCCAGGATATGATCATGATTTATAATATGATGATTTTGACTTATAATTTATAATATGATGATTTATAACTTATGATTGTAATTTATAACTTACGATTTATGATTTTGATTTACGCTGTTGATTTATATGTTATCATTTTCACAATTGCTATGTTTACATTGTAATTAACTTCACACACGAGAAAACATACATGTACAAAAATTGTTCCAAGCCTACACCTTTACCGACTCTGAGCACACGACGCCAAACACTACCGAGAACGACACTTCCCAATCTACAACCCATATACACCCCCATACCTACGACCAGCCTACCACGAGGCTTCACACACTCCAAATACACTCTCCCATCACCGCCACCATGGACCATGGATCAAGAATAGAAGGGAGAGGAGAAGAGCTGAAGAAAGAAGAAGAAGAAGAAAACCACTCCTACATCTCCTCACATTCTACGAGGCCGTAGAATAAAGCAACAAGGGGAGTTGTTGCAAACCTAAGGTCCCCTAGGGACCTTATAAGGCTGCACCCACTAAAAAACTACATTATCTGTCCAATATCTCTACACCCTTTCAGGCCCTACTCTCAACACTACAGAACACATCATTAAACCCTGAAGTAATCAACAAAATCACTCCACACTTATTACGACACATTGGCTAAACACCACCAGCCAACACTATCAGGGTCAACTATTCACTGATACGCCAGTATGCAGCGGCCAAGGCTATAAAAGACCAGACCCCCCAATCGTCTTGGTCTTGTGCCTGCTGAATCCTTGAAGGTCTGCACCACGACGGCCGCCATCTTGGTAAGTGCGCTCATGAGATACATCCTTACATAACACCTACACTCCACCCCTATTACACTTTGCCATTGTACTTGTGGAACACTGTGCTCATAAGCACTAGAATTGATCTGTGAAGTCATTGGGCTTCACCATCCCAGTAGTAATTAAAACTACTTAAATACTAGCTCTTGGTCTCCTATTTTATTTGATTGTACGATAAATCCCTACCCTCCAACCCTGACCTAGTAGTTCCCAGTGTTATTTAACTATCAGAAAGCATTAGGTAAGCAGTTCGCCTACCGACTTGCCACAAAGCACCGGCCAGCAGGTCTACTCCACTTAGCACTTACACGATCGCGCTGTCCGCACGCACTCAGTAATAATCGTACATCAACAGGTTATCTGTTATCACATCAACCCCTTTGCAAACACCCCCATCCCCAAGCTCGCCAGACACTCTGAACACCTGGCAGCTCTCCCGCGAGTTACACTTGACTCACGTAACCGTTCCTTCCGCACCCCTATAGAGAACATCCCCCTAAACCGTCTCCAGGTACCACAACACGCTACAATACCCCTAACACACAGTATAAGCCCTTAAAGGCTATAAAATATCATGCATACACCTAAGCATCCTTGCAGGTTGCAAATGTAACACCTTTATAAATAGTTCCTCGACACACTTTAAATTGTACACACACATAGTAAACATGATTAAAAAACTAAGAACAAACCTGTACACCTTCTACAATCTCCAATTCTATGTAGATAAAATACTAATAAAACCATTTATAGTACTCTTACTGAAAGCAAATTAAGATATGCTATAGCAGCTTAGGGAAATCAAAACACAACTTTAATTAAAACTTCAAGATAGCCAAAACAGGTTCTTTAAATATTTCACTGGTATCCCTTATTTTAATATTGAAGAGTTGTTTCAAATTACTGTATTGAATCTCTACTGCCATGATGCAAGATTCAGGCATAAGGTCTCTCACAACACACAAACAAGAGCCATAACAAGTACTAAATATGTAAAACCGTGATGTATAAATAGCTATGGTTTCAAGAGACTAAATTATATTATACCATTACTATTTAATGAACTACCACCTGGATTGTTGAACATGAAGAGCAAACAACTAGCTATACGTCGCATTAGAAACTATTACCTAAATAAACATTAACTCATAACATGAACTCATTATTATAACTACTATAGAGTAACTATTTGTGTCTTTAATTATTTACATTAATATTTTTCTCATTATCACCTAACATGTGAAATCTATATAATAAAATGAAAACATTCGAATATTAAAATAAAACAAAATATTAAAAAATCAATATTTATGATTAAAATATATAGATTTAAAAAAAATGAAAAAAACAACAACATATTTTTGCATGCACTCTTGTATTGAAATACAATCTGTACATACGTTGTAAATAATAATTAATATGTCTCACAGATAATCTGTACTGGATTTGTCATCAGATTCGTGAGCCATATCACATTAACGTAATATTAATAGTATTTAATAAATAAGTTAAATTAAATTAAATTAAATTAAATTGTTTCGGCCAACTAAGGACCACGTCATTGCAACTGATTCATTTTAGCTATGCAATTAGTCCAGTATTCCTTCATTTGTAGACGGTGTTGTTCCTTTCTCTCTTTTGCCCACGCCTTTCCAGTTTTCAGAATCGGCTTAGGTTGGAAACTCCGATGTTCTAAGAGTTTTCTCTTAAGCTCGTCACGCTTCTGAATATCTTCACATGAGGTCCCAATCTCGTGCAGATATTTTTGTATCTTTTTGCATTTTTCTCTTGGTGAAAAGTGAAAATGTGATAGGCAATCGTCTTGACGTTATTCGGGCCACGTGCCCATAAAACTTAATGGCGGGATGACAGTGCAATAATGTTTGATTTTTGCATTCAAGGATATACACAGCAGACATTTTTAGCCTACTTTTCACATTTTGCAAAAATGAGGAAAAAGTAGTCTTATGAGATCGGTCAAATGTGTGTCTGTCTGTCCGTCTGTCTGTCCTTCTGTCTGTCTGTCTGTCTGTCTGTCTGGCTGTGGTTGTGTCCCCCCTATCAACTCCTAAACGGCTGGAGCAATCGAAACAAAATTTGGTAGGAGTGAAGATCTATACCTGAATATCTCATGGCCATATTTGAAAATGATGTCAGTGCTACCAACTGCTAAAAAATCGCAATTGAAATTTGAGCTCCATGTTGGATATCTTGGAAGTTATGAATGGGAGCTATTTCAAAATTAGCACACGTATAGATAATAATATTGCAGTTTAATTTCCAGGAGGCCATACATGGCAGTGTTGCCAAAATGATTATAAGCCTGCTGATAGGTCCAATTTTTAAATGCATATAACTTCTACACTATCAATTGGAATTCAACCAAATTTCGTATATTGTATGTGTACATAACCAGATATGACTGAGCGTATTCTTAAGACCCACCAGGGCTGCCAACTGTTAATAAATGCTCTTAATTTGTTTTGTCCAAAATACCAATATATCAGAAAGTATGCAAGCCGACAGCTTTAAACTATGCACACGTATAGTACCTGACATTCTATATTAATTTGGAGTAACATATATACGTCAGTGCTACCAACATGATTCTAAGCCTGCTGAGAGGTCCAACTTTAAATACATGTAACTTCCATACTATCATTTGGATTTCAACCAAATTTCGTATGTGCTATGTGTACCATAACAGATATGACTATGCGTATTCTTAAGAGCAACCAGGGCTGCCAACTGTTAATATGTGCTGTCTCTGTTTTTGTTACCCTAATATCAATATATCAGAAAGTATGCAAGCCAATAGCTCTAAACTTTGCACACGTATAGTACCTGGCATTCTAGATGAATTTGGAGTAACTAATATACGTCAGTGCTGCCAACATGATTCTAAGCCTGCTGATAGGTCCAATTTTAAAATGCATGTAACTTCTTTACTAACTAATGGATTTCATTCAAAATTGGCACAACAATAGATCATATTATTTCAGATTATTTCTGACCATTACATGCATAACGTTGTTGCCAACATGATTTTACGCGCGCTGTTAGATCCAATGTTTAACTGCATGTAACGTCCATGCTATTCATTGGACTTCAACCAAATTTTGTATTCTGTACGGTACCTTAAGAGATGGAACTAAGGATATATTCAGTCACCAGGGCTGCCAACTGTAGTGCTCTATTAGGCTACATTATGCCAGGTATACAGTATTTCGAACTAATTAGAAATTTCGATATTAGCAACTTAATTTTGTCATTATTCTAGATAGATCCATATAGATTAATCATTGGCATGAATCTTAAATTTTAAGAAAAGTAGGCTCTTTAGTTCGTCACGGAACTTCTTGTTTATTAGATGATAGGCCAGTTTTATTTCTTGATGCGTGACGTAAAGGCTTATCCTATTTTTGTATTATTATTATTATTATTTCCTGCCGAGTATTGAGCCAGTATCTATTACGATACATTTGACCTTCCATAAGCTGAATTTAGCCTTGATAAAACATACAGAGATAGTGTGAAACGTCGACTAGCGAACATGACGTGGCATAACGCCCCACAAGTCTTGAATTTTATTGATATTCTTCTTACTTCATTATTTTTTCCCTCCATAATTTAAACATATACTGTACATGTAGATCTAACAGTTATTTGCAACATTTATTTCAAGTTTCTGAATAGACCTGAGAATTTCGTAAACGTTTAGCTGTGTTTGTGCATTGAATAGCTATGACTGTACATGGCCGCCATGGGCAGCTGCAGCAAGTTCAAAGATTGGAGGTTTGAATCCCGGCGTTGACAGCGGCTACCCTGAGTGTTGTTTTCCCCAGGTTTTTCCAAGCTTCCTTAGGCAAATGCCGGGATAGTACTTTATCTGTAAAGCCGAGGAACCTGCCTCGTCCCGACCCTGAGAATGACTGCTACACATTACTACAGTCAGTACAGAAACACAGGTTATCTGAATAATTCAACACACACCGAAGTACACTAGGCTAATGACCATGATTTCCTAAGCCCCTAGAATGAATTAACAACAAGAAGTTATGACTGGATTCAGTTTAGGGTGATTAAATTACATGAGCTTTTCTCCTTTGGGTCTGTCCATCCCCTGGTGTGACGACTAGCCTTCTTGGCTGTCGCCCCGGGGATCTGGGCTTTATTCTCGACTCTGCCTAGAAACTTAATTCTTTCCGAGGACTGGAACGGGGTACACTCAGCTTCTTGAGGCAAACCTGAAAATATGTGAGTTTGACTCCCACCTCAGCCATCCTGGAAGTGGTTTTCCGTGATATCCCACTTCTACTCCTGACAAATGCCGGTATGGTTCCTAAATTAAGACCGCGGCCACCTCCCTCCCAATTGTCACCTGAATTACGAATACACACACTACTGCAGTCACCATAATAACACAGGTTATCAGAAAAAACACAAGTACACGGGGCTAAATGACCATGGTGTGTAAGCCCCTCAAATGAATCAACAACTTTTGGGCGTGTCCTTTAATACATCTGGGCACATCCCTCTCCTCGGACCTCCATGTTGAGATGTTCGTAAAGTAGTCTATGTTATGGTATAGGATGCAAATGTTGGAAAGTTGAAGAAGTTTTTATTTTGATTTCAGGTGTCTGTGGTTTGCTAGTTGGACATCCAGCAGATACAATTAAAGTTCGTCAGCAAGTACGCAGGAACGCTGGGATGATACAAATAATGTCATCCTCTATAAGAAATGAAGGGGTAAATAAAGGAATTTATTATTATTATTATTATTGTTATGATTATTATTGTATTATTATTATTATTATTATTATTATTATTATTATTATTCAGAATGCCCTTTCGGTATATTAGACCATGTTGTATATTTATTGGAACTGTATCTGACGTTTCTCAATCAAGTGCAGCATTTTTCCTGTAAGATGCGCCTTTCTTATTTGCCCACCTTGACTCTTTTGCGTGGAGAATGATCGCCAGTGTGCCCTCCACTTTATAGTTTGGAATCCGTTAAACGCGAAGAATACGCTATTAATCACGAGTCTACCGAATTATATTCATGTAAAATGCACACAAGAATACGGAGCCAAATACAGTAAACATTTCACTGTCAAATCAGTTCTGCTGCTTTGAACCCATTCAGTGAATTTGGTTTATATATCTCTGTTTACTGCATTTCAACAACCCGCGCTTTTCGTTGAACGTCCGGCTTCGTGATCAAGTGAATAGAGCGCTGAATTTTGGTCCGAGAGGCCTCTGGTTAGGATTTAACTTCGTATGGTAATTTTCCAATGCTCGGTGGCGTCTTCATCATTCATTTCATCCTCATCACGAAGTGCTGGATTCCTACGGGTGTCAACTTGTAAAATCTATACCAGTTCTCTCAGGAGGCCACACGCCATATTTATCATTATTCGTTGCAACATCCGAAGGTCTTTTACCGTTAACGGTTATCTACGATCTGCCTTGCACACTACGGCTACCTCTGATAGCGGCTCCCGGAAAAGCCTCCAGCAACAAAGGAGCCTCAGATTGCCTTCTCCACCTGCGTGATTGGTTTGCTGCATTGGATGTTCCACCCCAATGAGTAGGGAGGGGATATGCTAGAATGACGTTGCTACTGTACTCAAGGTTGTGGGATCGAATCCCAGCGCAGTCAGTTAGCATTTCAATGCGAGGGAGCCATGTCAGTATATTTATTGTCACGTTAAAAATCCCCTTCGGAGCAAAATTCCAGCAACCTGGCGTCTCTAAAAGCCATAGTACTTAAATGGGGCGTAAAATCAATAACTAAGAATAATTTAAAAAAATAACAAGTAGTTCCGTGAAGACCTAAATAGCATATTTTCATATATCCCACTGGTCTATTCCATTAAAGTTATCCTGCTATTGCAAGGATTTTCCGAGAAACATCTATATAAATATTGAATGTTCGCATCACCGCCATTTTGGATTTGGGTTCATCAGGTTATTGAAAGGCCCATAGGAGAACCTATGTTAATAACCCCTATCAACATACAAAATTTCAGCTTGATTGCTGTAATGGATTTGGAGACATTGAGAACCCTCGAAATACTTTGGATGATCGCCATGTTGGATTGTTCTATATGTAGGTCATAGAGTTATGTATCATTAGATGAAGAATATTACATAGGTTTATTATTCAAACGTTCACTTCAATCGCGTGATTAGGAAACAAAAAATAAAGAAATAATTTTAAAATTTCGCACAGCCGCCATCTTGTTGGTTATGAGAATAATTGAATTGAATCAGATAGACTTCCAGTAGATTAAATCTTGTATATACATTTATCCTACCAAGTTTCACTGCGCTCGGTTGATTAAATCTCGAGAAAATGCCATTTAAATATTTAATATTCGCTTAGCCGCCATGTTGGTTTTGTACATACCATGTTTTGAAGCATCAAATAGCTAAACTCAACTGAGTATTCTCCATCACCGTACAAAATGTCAGTGTGACATCAGTAATAGTTTCGGAGATATATGTAGAATAGGCTAAAAATGAGTATCACGCTGACCTGCTTTCCAAGAATTTCGTATCCTTGCAGCAGTTCAGTATGGAAGAGCGTTATTTCCAAGAGCTTCAACTAATACTCTGTGGAATTCCCCCGAATTTCTTCCCCAGAGAATGGCTATATTGAAGTACGGATGCTGTTCATGGTTGGTCTAGAGATTCGTATTTCATTCTGGAGCAGAGAATAAAATTAAATTCAGCCAGTGTGTAATACTATTCCCTGTGGAACTAAACCTGGAGTGAACATAATTTCATTCCGTCAACGAATGAAATTCGGAATGAAACATAATTCTATTCCTCTTGGAATAAAATTGTGAATGGATCATTTAATTCTACTCCAGCAGAAGTATAATTAAGGCCATATAATTAAAGTGTAATCCTCTGGAAATGATATTCAAAATGAAGATTTTCTCTTATGCACTCCAGTAAGAATATGGGACATGGTGCTAATTCCTCGGTTACCTTTGTCATTTATAGCTTGATGGGTTATTTTGTCTCTTTGCTTATTTATACTTACGCTATGATTACTTGGGGGAAACGAAGAGAACATTCTAAAGCTGCAATATTGTGTAGAATTTGAACAATACTATAGTTTGCGAGGACATATGTATAATTTCTATCCCATTTAACAAAGTTGATGAACATTGATCTCGTTGCTTAAAAGATACGCAATGTGTCGTGTCAACTGAGAGAGAAGGCCAATTCAGTCCGTTGTTACGTCACTGCGAGTGGTTACAACTTCACTACCTCCCGAACGTTAAGACTCCCTCACCACTTGACACCAAGCCAACTTACTACTGCGACTGACCGTTTGTCACAAATCCTCAAGTACAGTGCGTCAGGGAAAGTTCTCCGCAGTGCCTAGGCACTGCTACGTTAGGTGAGAGCCGGAGTTAAGTTGGCAGACCTTTCGCTCGCTCGCCGACAACCTGGTACTAGCTTGCTTTCTCCAAGGTCGACAGGATATCAGAACACACGTGTGAGCTGTGCTGTGCTGTGCTATGGAAAGCGTCAGTGTGAATGCAGTAAGGGAGCGTTTAGATTATTGGAATAGTTCAACAGGATACATGCAGTGATGTTCACTACTGAAGAGAGAGCGTTTTTGGTGGAATACGTTTTTCATGAAGGCGATCGGTTTAGAGAAAAAGTAAAACTAAAATTTCAGGCGCGGTTTCCTAATTCAAAGTGCCCAAACTGGGATACCGTTCGGGATTAGATACGTACATTTTGTGTGACCGGCTCAGTTCACGATGTACCAGGAACAGGCAGGCCTACGCTGTTAACAGACGAAAAACTTGATGAAATTTCCTATATAATGCTGCGAAGTCCAAGTAAATCAATACGCAAATTAGCTCAAGAAACAGGAATATCTAAGTGGACTGTTTGTTGTTTGTTTTGTTTTGACACAAGCGGCGGCTGCCGCGCTGTCAGCAGCAACCGTGCTGCCAACTAAACTCCGGCTCTCACCTAACGTAGCAGTGCCTAGACACGGCGGAGAACATTTCCTGACACCCTGTATTATACGTTATGAACTAGAAACTGCACAGCGTTTATCAAATGCCTAAAACTATTGATGTTTATGGGAGATCTTTCGTTATGCGACGTCATAGAAATAGCAGTACTAAGCCTTTGCCTTAAGGATATAAACCCTATGGAAATTGGAGAAGAGAATGCAGAGAGTAATGAATAGGTTATACTGCCTTATTTTCGTCCAACCACTCAGTTTCCCTGCTGCTAACATTCCGTAACCTTTCGGTCTGCTTGATATTATCAGCCATAAGAAGCATGTAGCAAATGAATTTATATTCCACTTATTCAAAAGCTACACCGATTTCCTTCCATAACCGGAAAATGATGGCTGTTGATTACAGACCACCAAACTAACCTCTTGTCATTAGCATGATAAGGGTTATACTCAGGACTTCGGACATTTATAAATGAATTGGTAATGTCTTCCACTTTTCATGTGCTGTAAGACATGGGGTTTAACAAAATGAGAAGCAATACCTGTACAACACAGTTTAAGCATTCTTTGATATTGTATCGACATCCTCAATTGATTGCAAAAAGGAGGGTTTAAGATATTCAAAATTTCACATGGTGTAGCAATTTGCTTTTGAGGTGAAGTACCCTATTTTTCATGGTATGTATTGTACCCTTGGAAAGAAGCATTTGACAAGACTCTGTTTTCGGGGTCATGATCGGTTCTTGTACTAAAGTGTTTTAGAGGAATAATTGCTTCCAACAAAGTCCACGATTCATAGGGTTAACTCAAATTAAGAATAACGTAAAACACAATTTAAATAACAAACATTTAATAACTGAATCAATAATAACAATAAATAAAACAAATCCACCCTGAATTCACCCAATAAATTATTCAAAAAAATACAGTAACACTGACTGAAATAGAATTTCAGTCCATAATACCTCAGCCTAATCAGCTGTGTCAAATAACGGTGAATCGAAATATCATCTACAAAAATAAATCATTTATGTGTCGTGTGCGAGCGTAGATAAGCTATCAAGTAATGAGTACTAATTGAAGAGAATTCGCTTCCAAACGAGCATTCGAATAAGTCGCGAATTCCCGTTCTGCGGATCAAAGTTACGGCATATGGGAACACAATACAAGAAATGGCTAACACTGAAATAATAAACACTGACATACCCTAGCCCTTAGAAATTTAACTCAAATAATACACGGATGTATTCTAATACAAATAGCTGCCAAATTCCGAACTTATGCTGGCAAATCTAGTGGTGCAATCACGTGGCATACAAGAACACAGGTTGACCGTTGTCAACATAAATTTACATAATTAAATTGGGCTTCACAAAATGCCAAAGCAACAACAACAACAAAATAGTTACACGTCCAGAAACTGGCGTACTAAATATGATGATGATGATAATTGTTGTTTTAAGGGGCCTAACATCTAGGTTATCGGCCCAGCGTACTAAATAACATGAATAAGCAATGAGTTAATAAGCATGACATGAAAACAGTAGGAATACAGCATGAATAACACCACAATTAGCTTGCATCAAATTATAATCATTCAGGCTTTAAAATGAAACTCCAACGAAACAAGGAAAGCAGTTCTACAGTCAGCTGCTAATGAGCTTATCTAACCCTCTGATCTGCGTGTCTGGCGAACCGTTCATTCACTCCCTAATCGAACATAAGAGGTGTGTCACGACAAAAATAGACCCGGGCCCGACTGAGCTCCACTAGTACCGAAGACTTGCCTCCCAAAGGCTTCTGAAAACGCGTGCATATAAATTCATAACAACAACATATCTTGAAAGATCCACTCTGGGATATCAAGAAACAACATATTTCCTGGCCAATTGTTCCTCAGGTGTCAATTGCCGGATAAGTGCGGCAGACAGGAGCAGAATCACGTCTCTCCCCGCGAGCACTTTAAATACACACATATGACACACACCTGTAGTGAGCTCAATGACCCGCACGCACATCAGATCAGAGTCCTATTGTTATCAAGACAGGTAGCAAATGAACCAAATTAAGTTAAAGAGGGCAAAGCAAATGGCTTTCCGTATCCACAAATTGCAACAAGGCAATATCACAAATAAAATATAACCAGCCTGAGCAACTATAATTTCAATAGTCAAATAAGAAATTCCCCCAAATCTGACATTACGTTAGTTTTACTTCAAGATTCACTTATCACCGCAACCATAGTCTCTCGGCCATGCAAATCACTCGGTTGCACGTTAATTTCCTGCGCTCTACGCGTCATAAAATCACGTACACTACACAAAACAAGAATAAAATCTACACATTATATTTACATAAATTGTCACGCTATGCCCACGAAAAATAAGTATGTCAGCACACAAAAGACACAAGAATTTACATTTACAAAACAGGCAAAACTTTTTTTTTGTACTCATCACTTAGCAGCTTGTCATTTGTCACGGGTATCGCCTGTCATCGTCCCAATTGGCAGCCTAGCCCATTATGGTATTCGTTGAAATAGATGACTTCCTTTCTTCAGTGGTAATACGCTTTATATCTTCTAGCTAACTGCTGTGATTTGGACTACTTAGTTCATCGAAAAAGTCCTATAGCAATTCGTAGACTGGCCCTAAGTGCTGTGGTCTGATAACCACCTAACAATCACTGAAATTACTGTAACACTTCAGGTGCATCGCACACAACTGGAATTAAAGTACCAAATAATGCATGTGCTCAGCATCGCACAGATGCGCAAATATTTAAGTCAGAAATAACAAGTGCCCTCACTGACACGCAGAATGAAACTCAAATTTTCACGTCGAAAGACAATAATATTCACAATGGGAATGCATGTCACACCGCACTCGTTGCACTATTTATATAAAATTTACACATAAACTGAAGAAGGGGTAATTCGCTCGGCAATAATCCAAAGTACTAAGGCTACTAACATGAGTGACCCCTCAAATTGATCGTGGCTTAGAGCATTTAAATGCGTGCAAGGAAATCTATCGTACAGTTCTGATTAAATTGATTGTTGCCAAATCCAATTTCCCGCCGTTCACTGGCTACATATATTCTTATTTGCTGGTCATCCTGTGCATTTCTCGCGTACACTGCGAAACTCTGCCTATGGGCGTGGTCAAAACCTCGCTTCTCCTCTCTCAATATTTAACTCTCTCTTTGTCTTCGAGCTACAGGACAATGAAAATACCTGTTCCATGTGTCACGGCTTGTTGACGCTCTCTCAAGTTCAGCACCTGCCTCTAACGGTACTTTATCTGCAGCAAGAACGGAAGTCAGAAATAGTTTCATAGCCAGTCCTTTTGTTTCATGGAATAAGGTAGTGACCCTGCGTCTTCACTTAACTACCTGATTCTTGGGAATGTAGCAAACTCTGTCCTCAACTGTCCTAGCATTTCATGCAATAATATTAAAATATAGAAGCATTAATATGGGGACCAATATTAAGGGTTCAGTATATATATTTTAAGTTTTTTTTTATACTGGCCGCGGTGGTCGAGAGCGTTAACGCTCTACCTCGTGCCTCGCTGGCATTGAGAGAGCGTGGGTTCGAATCCCACCTCGGCAAATACCGGGATGGTTCCCTTCAAAAGGTCCGTGACTTCCTGCCCCGTCCTGAAAATAAAATGAATGGTCATTGGCTGCATTAATATAGCACATTATGCAACGAGCCTATAAAGGCAATAATTAAGACACGAGTATATTTATAAAACGAGCGAAGCGAGTTTTATAATTTCCATAGGCGAGTTGCGTACGACTGTTTATATTCGACGATAATTATAACTATTTTATGTTCGAACATAAATATTCACAAATATCTGTCGAGATTTCGCCAGTTTTACGTACTGGACAGAGCGCATGGGACGCAGAGAAAACCTTGTATTTGACCAGGGTCTCCTCAAATACCCCACTTTGACACTAGCCACGCAGTGAGATTTGAAATAGAAGGCCGTGGAAGTCAGTGCAGGTGCGTTGCTATCCGCATCTAATTGGTCACACAACTGTTTCTTGAGCTCTGATTGGTGGGAGAAACTGGTTCATAATGAAAAATAGTGTTATAATGACCCTCATTGTACTACAGTTTTCTGACATATAATATTTGCATTTCGACATCGACGAACATAAAAATTATTATTATATTATCCCTAGACCACCGACAGTGGTGGCTACGCTCGCTAAAGCGCTACGTTAGGTCATGGGGCCAAACTCTCTGCTGACTCTGTAGACGCGTGGGTTTGAGCACCACCGTCGGCCGTCCTTGAAATGGTTTTCCGTGGTTTCCCATTTTCAACTCCAGGCAAGTGCTGGGACGGTACCTTCTGACAGGCCACGGCCGCTTCCTTCCACATCCGTGCCTAGTTTCATTCACCATCATTCATGCCATCTCTCATTAACTCCTCTCATGAGGTTGGCGTCAGGAAGGGCATCTGGCCGTAAACACCATCCGCCACAAAGACTTCCATCGCATCTCATCCCCGACCCCGTTGGAAAACGGGAATAATAAGGGGTAGACATACATTATCACTAGACCACGTACAGGAAGATGAACTTAATAACGTCTCTAAATAGCCTGAATAAATTATTATTCATTATGTTGTTTCTTTTGAGGGGCTTACACATCGAGATCATTCAGCCCCGCGTGTTTGGGTGTGTGTGTAAATTTGTCTGATAACCTGTGTTATATTGATGGTTGTATTAGTGTGTATTTGTAATTCAGGTTAGGATTGAGAATGAAGTGGCCTTGGCCTTAAGTTAAAAACCATCCTTGCATTTGCCGGGAAGTAGAAGTGGGTAACCACGGAAAACCACTTCCAGGATGGATGAGGTGGGAAAAGAACCCACCTCATTTCACTTTTGCCTCACGAGGCTAAGTGTACCCCGTTCCAGGCCTCAGAACATAAGTTAATTTCTCGACAGAGCTGGGAATCGAACCCGGACCTTCGGGGCGACATGAGTAAATTTCATTAAAATAAATTGGTACAACATTTCTCTATTCCCCAGCGAGTGAATGCAGCTAGTTACCCACTGAGAGTAACAACAGGCTATACCAATTGTTATGAACAGGGAGATACAAAACGAAAAATAATTTATCTCACAGAAGGTTATATTTATAATTTAATAAATAGTAAAATAGCATTCTGTCTACGGAATTTATATTTTCTGAGCTATATGTTTTGCCAGACCTAGACACATGATTTTTTAAATTTAATATTGACACCACCGTATTATATTCAAACACAATTTCTATATTCATACACATTCCCAATTTATAAAGTGAGGCAGTATGTAGGTTAGAAATTAATTAAGTACGTATACGCGACTTTCAAAAACCTGATATATATATAAACACAACATGACAGCCATGCAAATTCCAAATCTCTACTTAGTATAAAACTACAGTAAGTCCCCGATTTTTGGATGTTACGGGTAAACTCGAGAACCACTGGATGGATTATGATGCGGTTTTCACCATTCTGTAAAGGATAACTCCAGGATTATTTCTGTTGAAAATAATTTATTTATGATTAAAGGAAGCCGAGCAGTAACGATATCAGTGGAAAAGTGGAAAAAAAACCTGGCGTCCGAGCGCTTTGTAAGCTTACGCTGGGCAAACCGTTAAAAATACCTAAATACTATGAGTGTAAGAATTGTTCAGCATGAAAAGTTCTACAAAAAAGTCCGTGAGAGCATATGCCTATCTTTAATACATCGCCCACTATAAGTGTGTTTACGTTTCAATTTCTTCAAACCATATCCATTCAACTACTGACTTGTGAGGCGGCAGTTTACGAGCTATCTAAGAGCGAGTCTATCATCCCTGTTACAGCCCAGCTAGCGGGAAAGCCTGTTGCCCCAGATAAAGCCAGCAGCAAAGCGTTGAGTTGTGTTGAGTTAAGACTTCTGCGAAGGGTGGTTGTGTTTGGAGTTTCCCTGGAAGTGCAACTCGCGTTTTCTTCATTTCGCCTGTGAAACACAGTCAAGTTAAGATAGGACGAAAGGGGGATTTGAGTTTCATTCACCTCGCCATTCCCTGGAAGTGCATCTCTCATTTCGCCTGTGAACTTTTCGTTCCGCAAAATTCACAGTCAATTTTAGATTGGACGGAAGGGGGATTATATTATATTAAATTATACTGATTGGCGTATAATCTCTACTTAGAATAAAAACGAAGTCCCCGATTCTTGGATGTCACGGGTAATCTCGAGAACCACTGAATGGATTTTGATGCGGTTTTCACCATTCTGTAAAGGATATCTCGAGGAAGGGTTCTGTAGAAAATAATTTATTTATGACCAAAGGAAGTTAAGCACTAACGATTTCAGTGAAATGGTAGAAAAAAACTGGCGTCCATGCGCTTTTTAAGTTTACGCTGGGCAAACCGTTAAACATAAGTAGTGGTTTTTGATCGGTTCTAGCACCTCCACCTCCACATTCCTCCACACAAGATGGCGGCGGTGCGATATCTCTCGAACGCATGGTCGGATTTTGACAAATGAGGTGTCATTGAACTCGGGCTGATACCCTCTTTCCTATGGACAACAAATTTCCACTCCAAAATAAAACCTACCCCTACCAGGGGGTGAAATTTTAATTTCTTTCTTGAAAATCTCGCTTTTCAAGTGCAACATGTGAGAGTTTGAATGCTAATATGAAATTAAACGTTGTTCCGCAAACCAATACTCAAAGAGGGGCATGTTAGGCCTTGAGGCGAGAGCCCCTGTTATTGTTGACGAGCCCCTGTTGTCGGGCCCCTGTTGATGGGTCATTGTTGACGAGTCATTGTTGACGGGTCCTTGTTGACGAGTCCCTGTGGACGAGTCCTTGTGGACGAGTCCTTGATGATGAGTCCCTTTTGACTGATCCCTTTGGACCGGTCCCTTTGGACTGGTTCCTACGGACTAGCCCATGAATTTATTTAAATTATGTCAAAGGGCCTAACTACATTTTGCGTGTAAAGCAGTGTGTTGAACTGACGTTGTTCACTAATCCCCCACTACTATAATGTGATAACGATATGATAGGAAAGTGACGAAATACATGTGAACACGTGTGAGATGTCATTATTACCGTCCTCCTTGTGAAACAAGTCACATCCTGTTTTGGTTCATACGTGAGAAAATGCAAGGTCATGTGTAATATGACCTAACACACAGGTGTTCACCTGTGCACGTGCACGATAAGAGCTAACAAGTCACAACCTGTTTAGTTCGTACGTAACGTTAAGGCTAATGCACACACCCTAGTACACGAGGCACATGCCATTTGAGGGCAGGTCATGGGATCTAACTTGGTGGATGGATGTGTTCTAACGAGTCATTTGTAGTTGAAAGAGAATAATACATGTTCTTAAGATGTTAAAACTGTGGAGATGGTACGTGCAGTAAACTAACTTGCTATTTCCTGTGTAATATTGCAGACATGGCAGAGAGCGCACAGTTCTGTTGCTATGACTAACGCTGCAGTAATTTGAAACCGCAAGTGTTCATTAAGACAATGGGTGATGATCATGCAAAGTTAGCAGTTATTGGATATTACACAGGTGTTCCTTCCGGTGTCATGTTGCTGACATGGCAGAGAGCGCACACTGCTGTTGCTATGACTGACGCTGCAGTAATTTGAAACCCCAGGTGTTGATCAAGACAATGGGTGATGATCATGCAAAGTCAGAAGTAATTGGATACCACACAGGTGTTCCTAGTGTTCTTTGGACTCTCAGCTGTATTGGGAAAGAAATTGCAATGATCTGCAAAAAACTGCTGACACGAGCGATGAGAGTTTATATATGAGAGGTGTCATATATTTCCCTACTGTCAGTCTTTATTACTCGCTTTGAGTGAACAGTGCTCGATTACTGCTCAAGAGTTGTAAAAAAGCCTTTTTGGTAGAAAATCATTAAATTATTTTGCAAGGTATGTAGTTATTATTAATGGATTGTAGTCTTTTATTACTAATTGATGTTGAAGTTATTGATTGGAATGTATTTATTGATTGATTGATTGATTTGTTTACAGATAATTGGGTACCTGTAGGTTACCAGATTCCTACAATCTGTTCATTCAGTGACAGCAGTTGATAAATTATAAAAAGGTAAGTGCCCCTCTAATAACTTTTAAACAGTTAGAGTGATATTTTCCAATGTTCACCACTACATGTCAGTGAAAATGGTATATTTGGCAGTCAAAAGTTGGAATTACTTGACCATGGTGTGTAAAGCTAATTTTGTAGGTTAGATTTTGATTACCGCTCTATTAAGTCTGAATGTTCATTGCTAGGTGTCAGTGACAGAGGGAATATTTAAAGACTTAACCTCAGTTCACCTAACATAACCTAACTTTACCTAACTTAACCTTGTCACGTGACATGTTTTACAAGTTTAGACTTGCTTTATGACTGACTATGACGTCACACTTAGCTCACTTAACTGGTGGCTGCTAGTTTCTATCACGTGACATGTTCTACAAGTTTAGACTTGTTTTAAGACTGGCTATGACGTCACACTTAGCTCACTTAACTGGCGATCGCTGGTTTCTATCACGTGACATGTTCTACAAGTTTAAAATTGTTTTAAGACTGGCTATGACGTCACACTTAGCTCACTTAACTGGCGATCGCTGGTTTCTATCACGTGACATGTTCTACAAGATTAGACTTGTTTTAAGACTGGTTATGACGTCACACTTAGCTCACTTAACTGGCGATCACTGGTTTCTATCACGTGACTTGTTCTACAAGTTTAGACTTGCTTTAAGACTGGCTATGACGTCACACCTAGCTCACTTAACTGGCGACCGCTGGTTTCTACCACTCTATCAAGTGCCAATGTTCACCGCTAGGTGTCAGTGACAGTGGTATATAGTAACCCCCAGTTAGAACTACGTGAAGTTAGACTTGCTAGGAGTTCACAGATGACCGATTTAAATACCCTGATATAACCATTGACTGGAGTATAATTAAACTATTTATATTGTACTTTGTTTTATCATGTATTAACATTTATGATTTCTTTCTTTTATAGGTAATTTCGAAAGTGATCATAATGTTCAAGTGTGGTGACTGTAAGAAACAGTTCTCAAGACCTGACAACCTTCAACGACACGCAAATGCTAAACATGACATTAAAATGTTTGTGTGCAGTCATTGTATATGACATTTAACAGACAGGGTAGTCTTGGACGGCATGTAAATTTAAAGCATGTCAGTTCAGCACCTTTTTCATGTTCAGTTTGTGATCTTGGTTTTTCTGCTGTAAAGCGATATCAATCCCACATGGTTGAAGTGCATGGGGAACAACAGGAATTCAAAACTGTAAAACCATCAACTAGCACGGAACCTTTAAACGAATGTGATGCGCAAAAGCGTAAACGTTCTCAAGATTGTGAAAATAGTTGTGCAACAAAAAGAAAGAAGAATGGCGAACCTTCGATAACACATTGTGATGTATGTAATTTTGATATACCTTCTTCAATCATTCATGGACATTTACGCAGAATTCATCATAAAAATAACGCTTGCCATGAAAGAAATTCTGGAAATATTCAACAAATTGGTAGTGCATTTAAAAGTCGAATTGCTAGTTATAGACTTTATAGTAAAGAAAAAACTCAAAGTATTGAATCATTTAAAAAAAATGTTCAACCTACTGTGTTAGGCTTGGTATGTAATGTTTTATTAGAGCATAAAACAATTAAAATGAATTTTGAACTTTTTGAACTCTATGTAAAAACTGGAAGTGAAGGTGAAATTACGGATATCAAATCTTTTAATACAAAAAACATAATTGTTAGCGAATCAACTAATATTAGTGATATATACCAAAATATTTCAAGTGCTATCATTGTGAAGAGTGAAGAGTTCCAGGAAAGGGAGTCAGGCTGGGCGTTGGTTGAAGTACTTTATTTAGAAACCAACCTGAATAAATATAACCCCCTTCGAGCATCATCGTAGATTGATTTACCTGCATGGATCAAACGAAAGAAAGCTGTTGTGAACGTTATGAATAGTGACCGTGCATGTTTTGCATGGGCTGTAACCTCAGCTCTCCATCCAGCTGAAAAGGCTGTGGAGAGAACATCATCTTATCCTCACCATTCTTCAGTGTTGGATTTACAAGAATTGGAATTTCCTATGGCTATAAAAGACATTCAACGTTTTGAAGAGCTGAACAATGTAAGAATTAATTTTTTTGAGGTTTGAAGCCATTTTTCAGTGTTGCCTAAGTAAACAAAATTTGGTGCTTTTCAGTCGGTCAACACGATGTACCCAAATAGAGCTGGGTTATGCCCTGATCCTGATATAAATTACATAAGATTAATAAATACACTAGGATGACCTGCTTCGATCGTCAAGCGATCATCATCAGATCCATTACACTTAGGCTATAACATTTATGTTTGAGAATACAGGTGAAAAATATATACAAATGAAAATCCACAGCCTGCTTCCAGTCTCCGACCGGGTCAGGAATGGAATGAATGAAGCCCCCATCTAGCGGCGAGGATATGAACTGTACCGGCTGCCGAGGCCTGACGCACTCCTCTGGGGCAATGATTAAATGAATGACAGATGCAATGAAATGATAGTGGAGAGTGTTGCTGGAATGAAATTGTGACAGGGAAAACCGGAGAACCCGGAGAAAAACCTGTCTGCCTCCGTTTTGTCCAGCACAGATCTCACATGGAGTGACCGGGATTTGAACCACGGACCCAGCGGTGAGAGGCCGGCGTGCTACTGCCTAAGCCACGGAGGCTTACTGAAAAATATATACAATATGTACAATTATTTTGTTGCAGTGTTGGTAATGCAACAGTCGGTGTATGTTAAATGTGGTATATCTAATGTTAGGTAAACTTCTAAAATAGTGATGAAAATCCGGAATTTGTCTGTTAGGGGTGATTATATGATTTTACAAAATAAACTATGGTTATACTGAAATAATGCAAGCTTATACTTATCGAGTTGTCTCTTTAACTGGAACTTGAAGCAGTTGCGTGTTTCCATAGACACCAGTTGTAGTCGACTAGCCCCGAGTGTTCGCTGGGTGGAACTGGTTTTCCCCTTCCTCTCCCTTTAGTTGCTATGTTCTTCCAGAAGTCAGTGCCATGTATATTTGTGTGACTTTGCCAAATCTAGATAAAAGTGTTTGTTATTGAATGCAGGAGTCTGCAACTACTAAAGACCGTGGAACTATCTTCGCCACGCATGGGCTAAAAAGTCATTTATACTAAGCGGTACACGGTTTATTGAAGACGTCCCGGCACCTTTAATACTGTCGCGCATATTGGCCTAGGTTTATTGCAGAAAAATGTACATAGTACACCTGATCCAAATAGCATTTACCTATAAACACCGCTATTTTCCCCCCTTTTTATCTAGCTTGGCTGTATCGCTAAGTTGTGTCTTGTTTTCGACAGGGTGTGTTTTTTAGTAGAGCGAAAAGTGGTGAGCTCTCCAAAAAAGTGTGTTCATTTAGATTGTTGGGATTGTTTTGTTTGGCTAGGTAAATCTCGATTGCTTCTTTTATGTCGAGAACTCTGCCTTTCGATTCGTGATGAATTATTTTTAGATCAGACTCGATTTTAGTGAAGCTCTGCCCCATGTCACACATATATTCGCATACGGCTGAATGTGTTCCGTATCATATCGCATTCCTATGTTCATTATAACGTGTATCTACTCGTCTTCCACTCTGTCCAATGTAATTAGCTTGACAACCAATGTCTTGGCATGTAATAAAATATACCCCTGACTTTGGATACGGGTCTTGTTTATTTAGATTGCTTTTTTGCAGGTGCCTCCCGGTCGTATTATTCGTTGTGAATGCTATTTTTATGCCTTGCTTTTGAATAGATTAGTGATTTTATATGTGTTCTCATTCACATAGTTGAAGCGCGCGAATTTTTTCTCATTAATGTCCGGTTTAGGAATCATTTTATCTTTATTTTTATGTTTGGCTACAATTTAGTCTATTTTGCTTGGCGGGAAATTGTTTTCCTTTGCTATTTGTTTAATGGTTCTTATTTCCTTATTATAATTGTCTGTTGACATGGGTATGTTTAAAGCTCTGTGCACCATTGAATTGAACCCCGCTAATCTTTGCGTACTGGGGTGATTAGACTGATTGTCGATTGCATGCGAGGTTTGTGTGGCTTTTCGGAATATGGAGTATGAAAGCTCGTTGTCCTTACGTTCAATAGTTATGTCGAGATAATTTATTTTTAGATCTGTTTCGGATTCCTTGGTGAATTTGATTGAGTGGTGTAGGCTCTTAATGGATTGGAGAATTGTTTCTTCGCTTGTTAATTCAGTATCGTAGATGCAAATTATATCATCTACGTATCTTTTCCATATTACTATTCCCTTTGTTGAAGTCTTTTCTAAAAACTCATTTTCTAGTGCATTAATGAAGATGTCAGCGATTAATCCGCTTAGTGGTGATCCCATCGCTAATCCTTCTGTTTGTGTGCACATTTTATTGTTGAATTGAAACGCGTTTTAGCCAAGGACGACCCTCAGTAGTCGCACGATCTCTTCAGTTTCTTTTTCCGAATTGTTGGATTTTAAGTTATTTTCGATAGTGTTGATTGCATCATTAATAGGAATATTGGTGTACATGTTAGTTACATCGAAAGATGCAAGCCTCATGCTAGGTTTCATTTGTAGGGTGTTCAGTGCTGTTACTAATTCCGTTGTGTTCTTTACAGAGTTGTTTTTGTCCTTGGAAAGGCGGCGTTTTAAGATTTTTAGTAACTCTTTGCTGATTTTGTAATTAGGCGCATTCCTACAATTGACTATTGGTCTCATTGGGCACTCATTTTTGTGTATTTTTGGTTGTCCCTCAATGACGGTACTTTCGGGTTCATGTTTATTAGTTTTGATTTTTCAGCTTGGGTCAATATTGAGACCGTCGGTGGTGCTGCCAGGATAGCCAACAACCGAAATGACTTCCCTAACATCTCATCCGTCGGACATAATTGCCGTGAGGATCAGGTGAACTTCCAAATAGGCCAAAGCGGCACGAGAATCTGTAGTCCACAGGGATCGTGATACATGGTGACGATGGTCATAGACTGCCTAAGGAAAGGTTCACCTTAAAAACTCGACTGAGGAAATAAACATCCAGACTTATGTAAAACACCGTGAAAATTTATTGTTAAAATTCACAAGCCCCTATCCTAGTTCGGAGGGTTTCAATCGGCTAGTCCGCAAGCTAATAAACAATCAAAAATAAAGAGCAGGTCCCTACCTGAGAAGTTACGGAAAACCCTCGCGAAAGATCTATCTCACAATGATAAAGCAACAACAGCAACACTAGGAAAATGGTACGACGCAAGTCCCTAGGTCAAGTTACAAGATCAAGCTAATATCAGGATTTACATTTAACAGGGTAGCAAAACAAATCTAAGTTAGGATGATACCATCTCCACATTTACATTTAACGTTAATTCATCTAGCTAAGTCCTATCAATTAATCACAAAATTTACGGCGATTACGTCCGTAACAGAAAACAATAACATTCAAAGCTAAGTGAACAGCCATGTAAAAAAAAATATTTAATTATTCTTAGGAACTACGTGCTAACAGCACACAAGAAGGTAACATGTAGGATTCATACACTTTTACATCATAAATAATTAATAAGAGACAACAGTTTTATTATAATGCCTGCCTGCACCTTGGTTTACTCTTTGTAAGCCATAGTCATCTAATGTGTGTAGTTACGGTGACGACTGCGTAGTTAAGACTACGTCTAACATCGCATGGCCTGCGCTCCATAAGCTACGAACTCAAGGTTCGAGCAAGCTTCAGGTCGCTACAATAGTGTCAGCTGTCCTAGTCATTTCCTCAAAAGGAAATACCTTCTTTAGCACGGCCATGTCAGCAGGTTCCAAATGCAAAAGAACAAAGTTAGATAGAAAGAATTCGTTAGTTAGCTTTTGTTTTACCAAAATTATGCGTTCTATTATTAAGATGTCGGTTTAGGTTTATCGTTGGTTTATGGCGAATAATACTGACAATAGCCTGGGCACGGAGTGTCTCCACTGAGATCATCTGCACCAAAAGCCTCGACTCAAAAGTCGGAATACAATCAACGAGCAATAACAACTCGGACACACAATAACACAAGTTACCAGCGGCGCACAGCTCGCGTTCAATAACTCTGGGATGGGCCTGCACACAACAGTCACCCTCCATAACATCTGGTCAACGGGAACAACCCCGGACAAGGTACACACAAATACCTTCATACAATAAATTCCTCCTTAAACAGGGCAGCCTACAACGTACTATAGAAAACCTGACATAACTGTACACGTCAAACGACTGTACAGGCAAATGTGCGTTTAACTAACAAAAAACAATCTATGAAAACATGTGATCAGATACAAGGTTGGACACTGGGTTCCATGAGCTAAATAGCAATGAAAGGAAGAGCGAATACAACAAGCATTCTGTCCTCTGTCAATCTAATTCTGTCTCATAATACAAGCGTGCTATCAAGGGCAATGGGTCACAAACCAGTTTGTGTCGCTGCAGGCTACAACATTCCTGCGCGGTCTGACACAACACACACTAACTATCAAGGCCGGCGATTTAAACAAAATAAAAACAGTACAACTGGCCTCATCATAAAAACTTTACCATAGGTTATAAACCTCGAAGAATACGTGTATAAAAACACGCTATGAATCTGAATACAATAATATAATTCTGTCTTCCACACCAAAGACATCTAAATGGTAGCAATGTCACATTGCTGGAGCTCTTTGCTCTCAAAGATATAATACTTCAGTAGTTGCTTGTATAAACATTAAATAAATACGTGTCTTCACATGACACTAACAAAATAATAATTGTGGCGTAGATTCCACACTCTGGATCTGCTTAATGATACGTTGGGAACTGGGTTCGATGCTAGACAACGAAACATCCCTTTTACTTATAAGGTCCACACTTGACCAGATGGCTTCTGAGCAACATCTCAAATGAAATATAATGCAGTTACAAAACTGGTAATTACAGTCGATTACCTAACTGATACGACTGCTCTAACGAAGTCAGGGGTGTAACAAAGACTGGTTGCAAAGAATCAATTAAAGAAATATAACCATGGCATCTGATTGCCATAACTAAAGTCAGCAAAGACTTGAAAATCACCCCAGATAGGGTTAAACAAAGTAGCCTCAAATGACTACGGTCATGTTTAGCAAAAGATAGGCATTGACGTTCTACGACGTCCATCAAGCTGCTCCAGGGCTGACCAAAATGTCTGACCCAAGGGTGTCTCACTCTAACTGAAATAAATGACATCTAATTAGACTAATTACATTTCCTACCTATAAAAATGGCTGTCACTGAGTTCGGTTGGTTCACAAACTACATTAAACCTACTATACCACCAGAAACTAGAACAAGAAAGGGTGTACAAAAACTCACGAAATGGAGGAGCTCTCACTCAGCCCTCTGTTCAACGACATGGGTTGAACAAATTCACCTCTGGCTCTCCGGAACGGCAACGTTCTCATCAGGACTCCCATCTGGACTCTCCCAAAGGCCAGGGTTCGATCTGTCCCTGTCGATAACCTCGTGAATGTACTGGATATGCCTGGGAATGCCATCCTGGGTTCCTTCCTCCTCGTTCGCTGTTCTGGAAGCTCCACCATCATGCTGGTTCCAATAGATACATCACCCTCATACCATGATGGTATTAGCCCATGATGTCGGTCTCAAACATGGTGTAGAATAATTTGATCACGTGGGTGGTGAAATAAATCGTGTAGTAGTTCATTCTTTCACTTCAAAAATCACAACGTTCGTTGAAAATGTTACAGGCTTTAATACAGTTGATAACACAGCCTTTACTTCGCAGATATCGAATAATACGTGATCAAGCACTGTTCTGTGGTTCTTCACGTGTACTGACGCCACTTTTACATCACGTAGCATCCGTGAAATGTGCGTCGTTTTGTAATTGAAAAATTCACTGTGGCAATTCAAATCTATTGTATTTTCATAATCACACTTATTTAAAGTAGTTATAACACGTTTGCCTCTATATTTTTCACCAGGCTCTCGGCCCTCCACAAACACGTGGGTATGAAAATGTGGTGTTACGGTAATGTTATAAAATTCACTATACTTGCCAATTATATCACAATATGATTCCTGTTGTTCACTGTGCATCAATAAACAGTGATTTATAGAATATTCGTGCTCGATGGCACCCGATGATAACTTCCACGCTAAACAGCGGATATTTTCTACGTCTGACACGACGGCTACAATTGCACGCCTTCACAGGGCGGATTTTCCAGATGTAGTGCAAATAATTCACTATACAATTCTTACTTATCACTCGTATCGCAACGTATTCGTGCTCGATGGCAACAGATAACAATTTCCACGCTAAACAGCGGATATTTTCTACGTCTAACAAGACGGATGTAACTTCACGCCTACACGGGGCGGATTCTCCAGACGTAGTGCAAGGCACAGGGTTACTCGAGGAAGTAGGTCGTCAAAACGAAGTCGTTGAGCGACTACTTACATTCCTGTTTGCGTATCTGCAAGGATATTACCTTACCTTAAGTGAAAATAACATTCTACAAAATGTTTTAATAATGCTGCATGACGAAATGGAATATTCTGAGTCTCGTGGAAAGATGAAATTGATTAATAAGACCTCAGATAATTAATTAGTAGACTTCACCAAAGTCAAAAGTGCGATTCACCGCTACTTCAAAGAGTATAGCATGAGCTCTCAGCTCCACGTGGCTTTCTGGGTGTGTTCAAAGGTACTACATCCCATCATAAATGTGCTGTTATAAAAAATATCACATGAACCTTAGCTCAGCGGGTTCATCATGTATTCTGTTTCTTTTAATACACTTTTTATTTGTTTTTGGAATTTATTGGTGGGGTCTTTTGCTAATTCCTTGATTTCGTTGTTGTTTAGAAATTCGACTGCATTTTCAATGTATTCTGTTTGGTTCAAAATTACTGTGGTATTTCCCTTATCTGCTTTTGTGATGATTAAGTCATGTTCTTTTATTTTTTGTTTCAATGACTTTATTTCTTTTAGTTGTTTGTTGTTTTGAGTGTAATTGTTTTCGTCCTCTCGTTTGAGGATCTTTTTGGCCTCGTTGGTGGCAAGATTTTTGGTTAATTCCCTGTCTTCTGCTGGGAGCTTGTGACTGGCTATCTCGATATCTGTGATTAACTGTTTTATATTATGGTTCGTGTGTGCGTCTGTGCAGTTGTATTTCAAACCTTTGTCTAGCATATCCATTTCATTTTGAGAAAAGGTTACGTTCGTTCTGTTGTTTACCCTGCTGTGGAAATTGAATTCATTGTTATTCGTGTGTTGTTCACTAGGTTGATTATTCCGTGTTTCTCCTTGTTTTCTTAGTTTATATTCTAGCGTTTCGTGTTTCCTCGTTGCTCTGATTTTGATGGTGTCATGTAGGTGCTCGGTAAAACTGGCCCATTGGCATGCGTGCCAGAAGTTACTTAATTACAATTGAATATCGTATAGTTGTTGGTTGATTTTTTGCTTTCTTATGTATGCAAATCTTAGTTCGTTTTTTATCCAAAGCGCTTTGGCTTGTTTAGTTGAAATGATTGAGGCTGGTGTAATCGGTACGGTTTTAATTGGTACATATTTAGAAGTGAGATTTGGTTCTATACATTTTTTGTTGAACCAAATTGACTTGTCTATGTTCATGAGTTTAAGCCTGAGTGTTTTGAATCTCTTGGCTTCACGATTTGCCTGACTAGCCGTGAACATTTTGAGGTTTGAAGCCATTTTTCAGTGTTGTCTAAGTAAACAAAAGTTTGGTGCTTTTCAGTCGGTCAACACGAATGTACCCAAATAGAGCTGGGTTATGGCCTGATCCTGAAATAAATTACATAAGATTAATAAATACACTAGGATGACCAGTTTCGATCACCAAGATTGATAGTGTATTTATTAATCTGATGTAATTTATTTCAGGATCAGGGCATAACACAGCTCTATTTGGGTACATTCGTGTTGACCGACTGAAAAGCACCAAACTTTTGTTTACTTAGGCAACACTGAAACATGGCTTCAAACCTCAAAATGTTCACGGCTAGTCAGGCAAATCGTGAAGCCAAGAGATTCAAAACACTCAGGCTTAAACTCATGAACATAGACAAGTCAATTTGGTTCAACAAAAAATGTATAGAACCAAATCTCACCCCTAAATATGTACCAATTAAAACCGTACCGATTACACCAGCCTCAATCATTTCAACTAAACAAGCCAAAGCGCTTCGGATAAAAAACGAACTAAGATTTGCATACATAAGAAAGCAAAAAATCAACCAACAACTATACGATATTCAATTGCAATTAAGTAACTTCTGGCACGCATCCCAATGGGCCAGTTTTACCGAGCACCTACATGACACCATCAAAATCAGAGCAACGAGGAAACACGAAACGCTAGAATATAAACTAAGAAAACTAGGAGAAACACAGAATAATCAACCTAGTGAACAACACACGAATAACAATGAATTCAATTTCCACAGCAGGGTAAACAACAGAACGAACGTAACCTTCTCTCAAAATGAAATGGATATGCTAGACAAAGGTTTGAAATACAACTGCACAGACGCACACACGAACCATAATATAAAACAGTTAATCACAGATATAGAGATAGCCAGTCACAAGCTCCCAGCAGAAGACAGGGAATTAACCAAAAATGTTGCCACCAACGAGGCCAAAAAATCCTCAAACGAGAGGACGAAAACAATTACACTAAAAACAACAAACAAATAAAAGAAATAAAGTCATTGAAAGAAAAAATTAAAGAACATGACTTAATCATCACAAAAGCAGATAAGGGAAATACCACAGTAATTTTGAACAAAACAGAATACATTGAAAAAATCAGTCGAATTTCTAAACAACAACGAAATCAAGGAATTAGCAAAAGACCCCACCAATAAATTCCAAAAACAAATAAAATGTGTATTAAAAGAAACAGAATACATATTGACCAAAGCTGAAAAATCAAAACTAATAAACATGAACCCGAAAATACCGTCATCGAGGGGACAACCAAAAGTACACAAAAATGAGTGTCCAATGAGACCAATAGTCAATTGTAGGAATGCGCCTAATTACAAAATCAGCAAAGAGTTACTAAAAATCTTAAAACGCCGCCATTCCAACGACAAAAACAACTCTGTAAAGAACACAACGGAATTAGTAACAGCACTGAACACCCTACAAATGAAACCTAGCATGAGGCTTGCATCTTTCGATGTAACTAACATGTACACCAATATTCCTATTAATGACGCAATCAACACTATCGAAAATAACTTAAAATCCAACAATTCGGAAAAAGAAACTGAAGAGATCGTGCGACTACTGAGGGTCGTCCTCGGCCAAAACGCGTTTCAATTCGACAATAAAATGTACACACAAACAGAAGGATTAGCGATGGGATCACCACTAAGCGGATTAATCGCTGACATCTTCATTAATGCACTAGAAAATGAGTTTTTAGAAAAGACTTCAACAAAGGGAATAGTAATATGGAAAAGATACGTAGATGATATAATTTGCATCTACGATACTGAATTAACAAGCGAAGAAACAATTCTCCAATCCATTAAGAGCCTACACCACTCAATCAAATTCACCAAGGAATCCGAAACAGATCGAAAAATAAATTATCTCGACATAACTATTGAACGTAAGGACAACGAGCTTTCATACTCCATATTCCGAAAAGCCACACAAACCTCGCATGCAATCGACAATCAGTCTAATCACCCCATTACGCATAAATTAGCGGGGTTCAATTCAATGGTGCACAGAGCTTTAAACATACCCATGTCAACAGACAATTATAATAAGGAAATAAGAACCATTGAACAAATAGCAAAGGAAAACAATTTCCCGCCAAGCAAAATAGACCAAATTGTAGCCAAACATAAAAATAAAGATAAAATGATTCCAAAACCGGACATTAATGAGAAAAAATTCGCGCGCTTCAACTATGTGAATGAGAACACATATAAAATCACTATTCAAAAAGCAAGGCATAAAAATAGCATTCACAACGAATAATACGACCGGGAGGCACCTGCAAAATAGCAATCTAAATAAACAAGACCCGTATTCAAAGTCAGGGGTATATTCTATTACATGCCAAGACATTGGTTGTCAAGCTAATTACATTGGACAGAGCGGAAGACGAGTAGATACACGTTATAATGAACATAGGAATGCGATAAGATACGGAACACATTCAGCCGTATGCGAACATATGTGTGACACGGGGCACAGCTTCACTAAAATCGAGACTGATCTAAAAATAATTCATCACGAATCGAAAGTAAGAGCTCTCGACATAAAAGAAGCAATCGAGATTCACCTAGCCAAACAAAACAATCCCAACAATCTAAATGAACACACTTTTATGGAGAGTTCACCACTTTTCGCTCTACTAAAAAACACACCCTGTCGAAAACAAGACACAACTTAGCGATACAGCCAAGCTAGATAAAAAAGGGAGGAAAATAGCGGTGTTTATAGGTAAATGTTATTTGGATCAGGTGTACTATGTACATTTTTCTGCAATAAACCCAGGCCGATATGCGCGGCAGTATTAAAGGTGCCGGGACGTCTTCAATAGACCGTGTACCGCTTAGTATAAATGGCTTTTTAGCCCAAGCGTGGCGAAGATAGTTCCACGGTCTTTAGTAGTTGCAGACTCCTGCATTCAATAACATACACTTTTATCTAGATTTGGCAAAGTCACACAAATATACATGGCACTGACCTCTGGAAGAACATAGCAACTAAAGGGGGAGGAAGGGGAAAACCAGTTCCACCCAGCGAACACTCGGGGTTAGTCGACTGCAACTGGTGTCCATGGAAACACGCAACTGCTTCAAGTTCCAGCTAAAGAGACAACTCGATAAGTATAAGCTTGCATTATTTCAGTATAACCATAGTTTATTTTGTAAAACCATATAATCACCCCTAACAGACAAATTCCGGATTTTCATCTCTATTTCAGAAGTTTACCTAACATTAGATATACCACATTTAACATACACCGACTGTTGCATTACCAACACTGCAGCTAAATAATTGTACATATTGTATATATTTTTCACCTGTATTCTCAAACATAGATGTTATAGCCTAAGTGTAATGTATCTGATGATGATCGCTTGACGATCGAAGCAGGTCTTCCTAGTGTATTTATTAATCTTATGTAATTTATTTCAGGATCAGGGCATAACCCAGCTCTATTTGGGAACATTCGTGTTGACCGACTGAAAAGCACCAAACTTTTGTAAGTATTAATGTTTATGGAATTGAAAATAAGAGTATAGTAGGTCCTCTATATTATACTTAGGAAAAAAAGAATGCTCATGTAAATTTACTGTACATAACTGAAGGTGAGAACGCCCACTATTGTTGGATAAAACATTTAAGTAGACTTGTCAGTAGTCAGATAACAAAAAGAGAACATAAGAAGTGGTTGTGTGATGGTTGTTAACTATATTTCAGAAAAGAGGATCAACTAACTCAACACCAAAAATGGGGATGTAATCATGTGTGTACGGTATTACCGACTCCTAAAAATAACATTCTAAAATTTAAGGATTATGAGAAACAGCTTCGTGTGCCATTTGTTATATATGCTGACTTCGCGGCTTTGCTAAAACCATTTAATACACGTTCATCGAATCCAGCCCAACCTTTCACCAACACTACTCATATTCATGAACCTTTTAGCTTTGCATATTATATTAAATGTAGTTACGATGACTCGTTAAATAAGTTTGAGCTCTATAGAGGACCTGATGCACCTAAAGTTTTTATGGAAAGACTTGGGAAAGATGCCATCCGTATATCCTCTATTTTAAATACGATCATTCCAATGGAGCCACTAACATCATTACAGCAAGTGCGTTTTGAAACTGAAACTAATTGTTTTATATGTGGTGAATGTTTATATACAGATAGGGTTCGCGATCATGACCATTTAACAGGAAAATATCGTGGTGCTGCTCACCAAGAATGTAATTTAAATTATAGTGTAACTAAATTCATTCCAGTCATTCTACATAACGGTAGCAAATACGATAACCACTTTATCGTTAAAGAATTTGGAGCTTCAGATGTGAAAATTGATGTGATTGCAAATAATAAGGAACTATACATATCGTTCACAAAATACATCAAAACTGTCAATAAAAAAACTATAAAACTGCGATTTTTAGATTCATTCCGCTTTATGCCAAGTAGTGTTGATAAGCTGGATAGTAATTTAAAATCAGATCAGTTTCATGAAATTCAACGTGCCTTTCCTAAAGAAGATGATTTTAATTTGATTCGTCATAAGGGTATATTCCCTTATGAATATATTAACTGTGTGGAACGTCTTGAGGAGTGTTCTTTACCACCAAAAGATACATTTTACAGTTCCTTAAACACAAGTCATATTAATGATCAGGAATATTTACATGCACAACGTGTATGGACACAGTTTGACATTCAAACTTTAGGTGAATTTTCAGACATATATTTGAAGACAGATGTGTTATTATTAGCAGATGTTTTTGAAAATTTTCGGAATGTTTGTATGAAAACTTATGACCTTGATCCTTGTCAGTATTTCACTGCTCCTGGGTTAAGTTTCAGTTCAATGTTGAAAAAGACAAAAGTAAATTTAGAATTAATGACTGATATAGACATGATCAATTTTATAAAATCATCAATTCGAGGTGGATTAAGCCAATGTAGTGGACGGTACTCCAAAGCGAATAATAAATACATGCCTAGCTACAACCCTTGTGAAGAGTCAAAGTATATTGTCTACCTCGATGCAAATAACCAATATGGTTGGGCTATGAGTCAATATCTACCACTGAAAGATTTTCGCTGGCTGACACAACCTGAAATTGATGTGTTACATGTTAACACTCTTAATGATAACGATGATAAAGGATATATTTTAGAGGTAAATCTTGAGTACCCTAAAGAGTTACATGATGATCATAATGATTTACCATTTTGTCCTGAGAATATGAAATCTCAATTCATCACATCACGAACAAAAATGTTAATTGCTAATGTAAATTATAAATGTAAATATGTAATACGTTATCAAAACTTGAAACAGTGTCTACAGCATGGATTGAAATTACCTAAAATTCATCGCGTATTGCAATTTCATCAGTCATCATGGCTCAAACCGTATATTGATCTAAACAATAATTTAAGAACACAGTCAACAAACGCGATTGAAAAAGATTTTGATAAACTCATGAATAATAGCATTTTTGGAAAGACTATGGAGAATGTTGATAAACGAGTTGATGTAAAGCTGATAACAAAGTGGGAGAATGAAGGTCAAAGGTATGGTGCGAACAACTAATAAGCAAGCCTAACTTCCATAGCTGTTCAATTATTCATGAGGATTTAGTTGTAATACAAATGAATCGTCTTAAAGTAACTTGCAACAAACCCATATATGTGGGTTACACCATTCTGGAATTGTCAAAAACACTTATGTATGAATTTCACTATGATTATATAAAGAAAAACTATCTTGATAATCCTAAATTACTCTACACAGACGCAGATTCTTTTATTTGTGAGTTTAAAACTGATGATTTTTATGAGGATATCAAAACTGAGCTAAATAGGTTTGATACAAGTGACTATCCCGAGGATAATATTTACCATATACCTCTAGTAAACAAAAAGGTTCTTGGGAAATTTAAGGATGAATGTGCTGGTGTTATTATAGACACCTTTGTAGGCACAAAATCTAAATCATACAGCTATATGACAATTGATGATGTAGTAGTAAAAGAATTAAAAGGAGTGAAAAAGAAAGTTGTTAGTAAAGTGTTAGATATAAGTGATTATAAAAACTGTATAGTTAGTAACCCAACTGTATTATATAAGAATATTTGTGTATTTAGAAGTAAAAATCATCAGCTACATACCAATTTGCTGAACAAAGTTGCTTTAAGTAATGAAGACAACAAACGATTCATTATACCCAACACATTTGATACTTTTGCTTGGGGAAACAGTCGCATTGACGACTATTACTTTACTTAAGTCTAATGATCACTATATTGTAATATTTGTAGTGTGTTTTATATTGTAATATTTTTTGTAAAAACTGTAAGTAGAATGTATAATGTTAGGTTACTATAGTTTAGTAAAAATAAGATAAGTAATACATTTTAGTGTAAAATGTTTGCTTTTGTATATAACAAAAAAGATTTTTAAAAATGTACAGAATGTGTAAACTAAACAAGGGAAATGTAAAAATGTAAAGTGGAAATTGCAAATATCCATGTGTGAAAAAGTGAAATGGCTATCACCATTTTAAAATTAAAAGACATTGTGATCTGGTAAACCTTGGTTTTATTTCACAACAACAAAAATGTACAGAATGTGTAAACTAAACAAGGAGAATGTAAAAAAATGAAAAGTGGAAATTGTAAATATTCATGTGTAAAAAAATGAAAATGAAGAAATGGCTATCACCATTTTAAAATTAAAAGACATTGTGATCTGGTAAACCTTGTTTTTATTTCACAACAACAAAAATGTTCTGAATGTGTAAACTAAACAAGGAGAATGTAAAAAAAATGAAAAGTGGAAATTGTAAATATTCATGTGTGAAAAAATGAAAATGAAGAAATGGCTATCACCATTTTAAAATTAAAAGACATTGTGATCTTGTAAACCTTGTTTTTATTTCACAACAAATATGGCTTTACAAAATAGAATACAAAGAAATACCAATTCCTCAATCCTTTTCAATGTTCATGTCCACTCATCATTAACTTTCCTTTTATAGCACTAATCACAATGAGGGCTGCCAACCTCTCCCCCACTGAGACATCACAGGATGTCAAACGTTGTTTAGCTTTTCAACGATACTTTATCCGCTACACGTCTTAATGCAGAATGCCAATGGGGATAATAAAGGTGCATGCTCGATCCAAAAGGATTAATAGGTATATCACCACGCTGTAAAGGTTCTTCAAGACAAGTTCCAGGACCACACAAATAATAACCAGGTAGGTAGATTTCGAAAATCAAGTATTGAATTACTTTGTCAATGACGCCATTGCCAGTACAGGTCTGGCATATCCTTTTCCATAGGTTGAGAAAAGGTTTGATCTTCCTCCTCCTCTGTGGATGATGTTTGTTGTTGCTGCTTTTTTCCTCCATCACACCCGTGGAATGAAGAAACAAAGTCTTTACATGGACTTTTATGACCGTGATACAGTTTAACCAGCTGGCAAGTGGCGCACTGTCGCATAGAGGGTATTTTTGCCATAGCCACTTGCTTATGGTGATCATAATCCGTACATGGTTGCAATTCACTTAATACAGGGTCTTGAGTCCATGATTTTGGTACATGTTGCCAGATTTCTTTCACGGCATTTGCTGCGACATAATAAATGAATGATTTTGGAAGAGCCAATAATTCTTCTTTGGTAAAATTGTCTAGTTTCTTTTGCACACAAAGAACTTTCCAATCGCTTTATTGGTAGCATCCTCTTTCTCCATGGTATCACGTTGATGTTTACACGTCGCTTGTAGAAATCTCACTGGTGTCATTCACAGGTAAACCTTCAGTTTTAATTTTATTTAACAACTCCCAGCAGGCATTGGTGGTTAGCCAATGAAAGAGATGCCACACCTGTGCCATGGCTTTTTGGGTAATGTTGTCACAGGGGTAGCGGTCCATGAGTGTTTGCAGCGAGGGAGAGCCCATGTCCATTAAATCGATACATTGACAGTAAGACGCCAAAAATGGTTGTAGCCATTGACGTTTTTCACTACCTTTCACAAATACTACATAGGCAGAAGACAAGTGGGCTTTCATGACCATGTCCAGGTGCTTATATGAAGTGGTTCCTTGATTCCACTCTTGTTGCATATGAGTTTCAATCCACTGGGTTTGTTTACGGTCTTTATCACACAACAAATCAAACGCATAAGGTTGTTTAAACACCAAATTGGTAGCTTGCGATATCCAAAAAGTGGAACAATCGATGATGGCCACTTCTTTAAATATAAATTTGTTATCTCCAATTTTAAACCCTTGACAGTCGACAATTAGTGTACGCAACATGTTCACTCTTGTCTGGATCAAGTCCAACTGACCACAGACTGACGATTGTCCAGTAAGGTGTACACATGTCATTTACTTACATTCCATTCTAGTAAAAGAAAATAAAAACATTGAGTAGTCACTATGGAGGTTAGGATATGACAGGGGGGCATAAGAAATAATAATATAACAACAACCAATTTTTTATTACATTATTTTATTAGCATAAAAAGTTTTACATTCTTTTTTCATTCTAGGATAGGGGTGGTACCAACTCATACAACAAAAAAGTATTTTGTGTTTATAGTGTCCATAACACCGATGATATCCAAATGTCTCTAAACTGGGTGTTCTTGACTGTGAGCTGCTCACTGAAGCACTGTTGACACCATAAAGTCCACACGTATCATAACTTTTTTCATCACTCAGAGGAACGAGTGAGGGATAACCTGAATGACAGGGTATATTACCCACCTCCATTCTGTACAGGTAGGGGCAGGCAGGTGACCAGCGCTGATGTTCCTGCATGGGTTCATCGCTCTCTTGCCATTGGTCTAAGATGATGGAACAAAACACCCATTTCACTTCATCTCTTGTTTTTAAATAGTAGAATCATGCGGCCGCTAAGGCTTGAGGGTTTATAAAAGGCACCGGCCACGTCGCAAAGGTCTTGAAACGTTGTTCCTCAGATTTTAAATTCATGGATGTAACTTCTCTTGAGGCTTGAAAGCAAGACATGACTGAGCGGTTTGATGTGGGTTGACCTGCTATTTATTCACTTGTCACTTGGTTGGACAGTGGATAATAGTTGTCTTGTTTGTGATGAATAATCAAACAGTAGGCCGTGGTATTGGCTGGAACATTGTCATGCGTTTCAAAATCTAGTCGAATATCAATATTGGATGGTTTGACAGACTCTTCCAAGTAGGAACAGTCAAAGACAATCAGTGGCGCCCTTGTATTAAAAGCTTGGGGTGACAACATAGGACAATTCTCTTTTTGATAATACGACCATCTAACTATAGAAAAGAAGTCGTACAGTGGGCCAAACTTATTTTTTGAAAAATCTAAATCCAGCCCTTCATAGGGAAACACAGCACCGTTGAGGAAAAGACGTGCATTTCTCAATTGCAGGTGATCAAATTGCGTGGCAACTTTGGTTTGTTGATACTTGCGATTCGTTTGAAAACCCACGATCATGTAGAGAGGTCTCTCTGTATAGCGGGCTGTTTTTATAGACCAACTGTGTGTGTTGGTTGCAGGCAATAGTGGGTACTCATGGAGTGCCCAGCTTCTAAATTCCATGGGTAGAGATATATCTCTCTTTACCATCTTGAGTATGTCCAGTTTTTTGCTATCGTTAAGGGTCACATGAGGCACTTTCCATAGCAAGCGTTGTAGTTGAATTTTTGAATCAATGGGGGCATTGTCGGCTCCCTTGAGTGCATTATTATCACTCCTGTCTCTCACCAGATAAAGCACTTGCCTTGCGTTGACCACAATGCGATGGTGATCTTCAGCAAAGCCTAAAATCAGTTTAAGAAGTAAATATCCAGTAAAGGTGCCATCGCTGTGTACCATTCAGTCATTGATCGAGTCAGGGCACCAACCCGCCATGCAAAGCGTTTTAGCTTCTTCCTCACTATAAGAGGGATATAGTTTCATGACACTGGAAATACCCACATTTCGAGTGCTATCCACCACGATATCGTTAATCACGTAACGCACTTCAGAAAACAGAAAGGCGAAAGCAGGGTTGGCTAACTTGGATGTGGTGGGAGTAGAGCCATCGGCTTTGGTGAGCCGACCTTCAATCTGAATAACACTTTCATGCGGTAGAGTGTAAATACCTTGGTTGTTGATAACAAATTGAATTTCATCATTGTTATTGAGTCCAGGTGTTTGAGCTTGATAAGAATGGAGATCAATTCTTACCACTCCTGGTTGCTCCTCGATGTGGTTCGCTACCTCTAGGATAGAATTCATCACGGGGGTTGACGTGGTAACCCAAATTCTGTAAAATCTGCTTGTTCTGAGATGTTAACGTGTATTCACGTGGTAAACAACTAACACCATTCCTAGACGATGCTGTTGCTTTATATACAAACTTCATAGTGGTTTTAGCACCAACTTGTAAGTCACTGGTGTGGTAGAATCTAGATAGATTCGGTTGTTGCTCTCTATTGATCAGTCTTAATGTTATATTACTAATACCATCGACAGCCACAGAATGAAAAAGCACCACTGGAGGGTTTTCACGAATAATATAGTCATTGGGCAATGTTACAATAAAGTCATAAAGCGAATGCGACGGTTCTTGATTGGTGTACACTTGGCTAATAATATTACACGTCACCGACACATGATGGTCCTCAATGAATTTCACTTCATGGTCTGATTCATGTTTTTTTGTTGGGCTCCAACACGCGTGGTTTAAATCCTAGTAATGGACCAATGGAATCAGGGTGTGTTTTAAAGTCAATTTTGAATGTAGAAAAAATACTGCAGCGATGAGTGTTGGTATTTCCTACAAGTTCAAATTTGCGCGTTCCATCGAGAAATGACTTTAAACCATATTCATTGATCAACACCACATAAATGTGTTCATAAATGTCATCTATCGTGTATCCACCAGAGTTCGGGGTGAGCACACAATCATCATAGTAAAACTTGTTGGTCACATTTTCACGTATGTTGTATATTCGATTGTACGTTTCAAGAGAAACAAGTCCTAAACCATAGGGTTTTTCACTCAATTCGATAGGTGGGTAAAAGTCTAGGCTCACTTCAGGTCCACGCCCATGCAGTGTAAACGTCTTACTTTCCACCGACATACTGTTGACGTTTTTGCTTATGCTGCGTCTTATATTTAAAAAAAATAAACACAAACGTCCACACTGTTGGCTGTTAAACGTTTGCTCACGTTTCACATTATAATATATCTTGATCCTGTTTCAAAAATAGGCCACTAGTTCCATGGGCGGGGGCAAATTCCCAAAACTGTCCAAGTACCATACAGTGGATCCCTCTTTGACATAAGCTACATAATGTGTTCCAGGTCCTCGGTGATCATCCAAATTGACAACAGCACATTCATGTTTCCAGGGTCGTGAGGGTATTTGGTTTCGCATAAATACACCTCAAAAATGAGAAAGCTTCAGTTGTTTAGCATAGCTTTCCACTTGTTGATGCGTCAGGGTATGTCTTGCTATGGCTGAGGTTAAAGAAGTTTTTATTTTATTTCGAAAAGGTGAAATTCCAAATCCTTGTTGATAAAAGTTTGGCTTCAAATTGACATTTCTAGCCCCCATAGCAATGCCTTCCATCGTTTCATTGTGTCGATGACTTTCTTTGAGTTGTTGCTTGCCCTGTTGCGTGGCTTTAATAGTTTTTGCCACTGCACTGGTGCCGCCTAAAAGTGAACCTAGAGCAGCCAGACCAGCAAATAATGCAGGTAAAAATCCCGCTCGTTTGGGGACGGGAATCACTCGCCCTTGTTTTGAACCCTGTCGCTGACGTTTTGGAATAACATGTCTCTGTGCTGCTCGAAGAGCTTTCCTTATGGTCAACACATTATTTTTTCTTTTTTTTCTTTCGCAAGGGCTTGTCCACGAATGTCTTAAGCCCAGGCTTTGCCAAGGACAGGGTCATATTTTTAGTCTTTCTCACCACATATCTTTGATTCACCATGATGATGATGACCAACAACCTTTCACAAGAAAGTTTAAGTCACAACTAACGTCAGATTGTTATTTCATGGCTGTATATTCCAATTCTACATAAAGTGGGAAATCGTTTATGGTTTTTCCAGCTTGCTTTTCATCCCAAGTCAACATGAGATGAGAGGATAATTCGTCTCCTGCATTGACCATTTCATGGTTATGGATCAACATCCTATGACCATTTATCTCTATTTGTAAATGGTTCTCATCAGGTATGGCATATTTGATGTGAATGGTTCCATCATAGTGCAGTCGGTAGTGGCTTAAACCCGAAGCAAGCACATAGGTCAAGTGCTGGTCATGAACTAGCGGTATATGGTTTCTCTCATTCACAGGTTTTACATTTGTCAGATACACTAAAAATACAGATGGGAAAAATGTATAAAGCCTTTTCATTTCATAGGTCACGTATCGATTGGTACACACATCATCATCTTCTTGTGGGTCTTCCACGTGAATAATGCGGTGATGATTAGCGCTATAGCCATCCACCGTAAACTGAGGCACTTTATTATAAAACTCATACACCTTGTTATCCACATACTTTTATTGTAGTATTGTCTGTAGACACTTGAGGATGTTTTACATGGGTTAACCGCTTTCCCTTAAAGTCATAATCTCCCTGTTTTGTGCATGGCACTACTGACCTATCCACATAGTGTTTATTAGCAGGATCTGTTTCTTGATTAGGATCATGTATGGGAACAGACCTAGCTTTGACCATCAACGCACGTCCAAAGACATCCATCGTCAACCTGTAGTACGAGTCTACTGTTTCTATGACAAGGCTCGGTTCGATGTATATAGACAGCCTCTCTAAGCCTTAGTTGAAATGAAGATAATTAAGCAGCAAGAGTCATTCCCCGTGAGGGACATGGTTTCCCATCTCTGCCCCACATCACGTGAACAACGCCATGGTTCACTGTTTCCATCTTCCATTCGCAGCATCATTGTGGGACCTTCCGGCAATGGAAAGACCAATCTTTTGCTGACACGTATTACAGCGCCCAATGGTCCGTGTTTTCAAAATATTTATATTTTCGAAAAATCTCTCTACCAACCCCTCTACGTGTTTCTGGATCAAGTCATGTCTGGATTACAAAATGAGAATATGGGGTATTTTACATTTTCCACGCAAGAAAATGTTATTTCACCGGATGAGGTAAAGCCTGATTCACTCATGATTTTCGATGATGTATCCACTGAACGACAAGGCATCATTCAAAGCTATTTCAGCATGGGTCGACACAAACATATCGATTGCTTCTATCTTGGACAAATGTATTCTAAAATGTCTAAACAGTTGATTCGTGACAATGCCAATGTCATTGTTTTATTTCGCCAGGACGAGAGGAACAGTCGTCACATTTATAATGAACATGTGAATCCGGATATGACCTTTCAAATGTTTACAGAATTGTGTGGCAAGTGCTGGAACACGCAACGTCATGCCTGTTTAGTGATTGACAAACAAAGTGAACTCAACCAAGGGCGGTATCGCTTAGGGTTTGATCATTTTATTGCTATTTAAGGCACTGTATCATTCCCTCTCAAGTCATTTGTCATGACACCCTGGCGTTAGCAGAGAGTCAATTGAAAAAGCATATTATTAGAGCAAAAAATACTATTCGCCAAAAGTTCCGTCAATTGAAACGATCACGTGCGGATCATGCTTTGTTTATTCAACAACATTTAGCCCCTCCGCTAAAAGCTATGTTGAAACCCTCTTTCAAGCCATCTGAAACGCTACCCACCGTTTCACAAGCCACTCAGACGCACCACGAGGACCCTGAGGAAGAGGAAGAGGAACAGGAAGATTTAACTAGTGTTAGCGAAGTTGGGGATAATGAGGAACAAGTGTTTACGCCTCAAAAAAAAAAAAAAAAAAGGCATCACCCCTTGCAGAGTTTTTAAGAAAAAAGAAATCCTTGGTCATGGTCGAAACACCTTGCCCTTCCAGATAGTCTCCATTTTCACAACTCTTGGCCACCACTCAACATAAAGCTCAACTGAAAAACATTTTAATAAAATATTATGGATCAACACTGGAACCCTATTTCACCAATCTATATTGGAAACACAGATACCACGTATGGTGTTCGCTATGAGGTTAATAGTTTTAAAATTGGTGATTCATCGATTAAATTTAGTCGTACTAAAGCTGTCATTAAAAAGATCAACTATAAATTAACACCAGGACTGTTAAAGCTACTATTCTCTCGGACTCCCTCATCCCAAGATTATACGCTAGAGGACCTTGGTAAATATAAATCCATTTTATTGGACACCCATGTCCACAAAAGACAGTATGATCCCACTCAACAAGTGAATGCCAATATACCTCAAAAATATAAAACCATCATTGCAAAAATGTTCCCCACTAGTCAAAGTGGTCGTCGTAAAGTGTCCGCTTCAGGGGTGACATTTAAGCCATAATACCCCTTGTGGATGTTACATACTGGCACAATCCCAATAAACTCGTCCAGCGACTACAGCTGTTGCATGCTTCACGTCAAGCTGGCCATACTGGTCACGATTGGGAAATTCAATAAATTGAGGAAGAACTTCGAAATGCCAAAATTATTGTTTAAGCCCTCACCCATTAAAATGGGTATTGCTCACGAGTTGCATCATCCAGCTAGACGTCACTATCAGCGACTCAAGGTGATTTCACAGGGTGTGGATGAACTTTGGCAAGCAGACTTGGTTGAAATGATTCCCTATGCTAGCGTTAACGATGGTGTACGCTATATGTTGACGGTCATTGATGTTTATTCCAAAATAGCGTTTGTTGAACCCGTGCGTCGCAAGTCTGGTCCACTAGTCACCAAGGTCTTTCAACATATTATTCAACAATCCAAACGTCAACCTCAGCTGCTACAAACCGATCAGGGAAAATAATTTTTCAACAAGGATTTCTCCAGTTTTCTCAAATCTAAGGATATTCTCCATTACACCACGTACAGCAATCTCAAAGCCAGCGTGGTCAAGCGGTTCAACCGAACATTTAAAACCCATATTTGGAAAGCGTTTACCGCTCAGGGCACATATCGCTGGTTGGACTTGTTAACTGAGCTAGTGTCACGTTACAATGACACCAAACACAGAACCATTGGGATCAAGCCACGACTTGTGACAAAAATATTCCACAACTGGATAAACTGTTTAACCCCATAAAAACAGCAGACCCTAAAGGTCATCGCCTTAACATCGGGGACCATGTTCGTGTGAGCAAATTCAAGTCCGTCTTCGACAAGTGCTACACACCAAATTGGGGGACTGAACTATTTCGAATTCGTCAAGTCAACCTGAACAGTCCAGTCACCTATTTACTCGAGGACCTCAACCATCAACCCATAAAAGGCAGGTTTTATCTTCAAGAACTCCAAAAGACAGCGTTTCCTAAACATTACCTTGTGGAAAAAGTGTTGAAACAAAAAGGAAATAAACTAAATGTTAAATGGTTGGGATTTAGCTCAGCCTTTAATTCTTGGATTAATAAATTACATGTTGTGTGAACCTGTGTACCTTGTATTTATTTATTCACTCATGTTGTACTTAACTTACAGCCCTATGTACAGTCTTCAGCTCCACATGTATTATGAGCAATACATATTTCTTTCTCTCTTCACCTGTGTTCTCTCCTACACCAACTCTCCCCCTCTCCTCCCCTTCACGTCCCACCACTGTCAAAACAGGTTGTGACTTGTTAGCTCTTATCGTGCACGTGCCCCGGTGAACACCTGTGTGTTAGGTCATATTACACATGAACTTGCATTTTCTCACGTATGAACCAAAACAGGATGTGACTTGTTTCACAAGGAGGACGGTAATAATGACATCTCACACGTGTTCACATGTATTTCGTCACTTTCCTTTGTTATCGTTATCACATTATAGTAGTGGGGGATTAGTGAACAACGTCAGTTCAACACACTGCTTTACACGCAAAATGTAGTTAGGCCCTTTGACATAATTTAAATAAATTCATGGGCTAGTCCGTAGGAACCAGTCCAAAGGGACCGGTCCAAAGGGATCAGTCAAAAGGGACTCATCATCAAGGACTCGTCCACAAGGACCTGTCAACAAGGACCCGTCAACAATGACTCGTCAACAATGACCCATCAACAGGGGCCCGACAACAGGGGCTCGTCAACAATAACAGGGGCTCTCGCCTCAAGGCCTAACACGCCCCTCTTTGATTATTGGTTTGCGGAACAACGTTTAATTTCATATTAGCATTCAAACTCTCACATGTTGCACTTGAAAAGCGAGATTTTCAAAAAAGAAATTACAATTTCACCCCCTGGTAGGGGTAGGTTTTATTTTGGAGTGGAAATATGTTATCCATAGGAAAGAGGGTATCAGCCCGAGTTCAATGACACCTCATTTGTCAAAATCCGACCATGCGTTCGAGAGATACCGCACCGCCGCCATCTTGTGTGGAGGAATGTGGAGGTGGAGGTGCTAGAACCGATCAAAAACCACTACTAACATATCTATATACTATGAGTGTAAGAATTGTTCAGAATGAAAAGTTCTACAAAAAAGCCCAAGAGAGCATATCTCTCTCTTCAATACATCGCCTACGATAAGTGTTTCTACGTTTTCATTTCTTCCAACAATCTCCATTCAGTAACTGAGGCGACAGTTTACGAGCTAGCTAGGGGCGAGTCAATCACCCCAGTTACAGCTTAGCTAGTGGACGAGCTTATTGCCCCAGATACAGCCAGCAGCAAACTGTCGAGTCGTGTTGAGTTAAAAACTTTAGAGAAGAGTGGTTGTGTTTGGAGTTTCCCTGGAAGTGCAACTCAGTTTTTCTTCATTTTGCCTGTGAACTTTTCGTGCCGCAAAATTCACAGTCAAGTTGAGATTGGACGGAAGGGGGATTTGTGTTTCATGCACCTCGCCATTCTTAAATTACATCTGACAAGAATTTGTTGCACATGCATCTCCATGATAATATAATTAATAGTCCAGTCAGTGATTTTAACCCATCATTCCGAGACGTAAAACAGATATTGGTCGTTGTTCATTGACATTGGAAAAAATGTGCTATCACGTAATGCATTCATAACTGTTCCCGGGCGAAGCCGGGTCAGGTTGCTAGTATTTAATAAATTACTTTTCTGGTTATTTAATCTTCCGAGAGCAGTGAGACTTGGCACAGCAAATATTTATTCAGAGCTTACTATGTAGGCATCTAATGTTGTGTGTGTGGCCGATAACCTAGATGTTAGGCCCCTTAAAACAACAATTATCATCATCTAATGTTCTTCCTTTGTTTCAAAACTTTCGTCTATGAAAAAATAGGCTTATGAGATCACCTTTTGACCTAATAAAACTTAAACGGCTGGAGCGATTTCTTTTTTTATCGTATGGCTTGTAGTGCCGGAAGTGTCCGAGGACATATTTGGCTTGCCAGAGTTAGTAACTGCTTCTATGCGGACACCCGTGGGGTGAGCTACAAATACTGTCGCGTGTGGTGTGTTGTCAAGGGAGGAAAGTGTGAATGTAAGCGATTTCAATGAAACTTGGTTACAACATAGTAATTTTCTGTCCGACCCCGTCCGTCCGTGCCCTTCAAATTTAAATTAAATTCACTAATCCAACACGGCAGCCGCACGAAATATATCACCGGCATATCTTCGAAACTATTACTTATATCACCCTGAAATTTTGTAGGGTTCAGCCATGTGACGCTTAAAAACATGTCATGTACGAAACCAACATGGCGGCCAGGTGAAATTACAATATGTAAATAGCAATTTCTCGATATTTAATCAATCGAACGCAGTGAAACCTAACACACTGTATGTATATACAAGATTTAATATACTGGCATCCAATTCAATTCAATTGTTCTCATAAAAGCAAGATGGTGGCTGTGCGAAATTTTAAAATTCAGTTTTTATTTATTGTGTCCTAATCATGCGATCGAAGTGGACGTTCGAATAATGAACCTACGCAATAATCTTCATATATTTGTACAGAATTCTACTGCCTATACATATAAAAATCCAACATGGCGGCCATCCGAAATATTTAGATGGTTCTCACTATCTACTAATCTATGACAGCAATCATACTGAACTTTTGTATGTTGATAGAGACTACTAACATAAGTTCACCTATGGGACTTTCATTAACCCGATGAACACAACTTCAACATGACGGCGACGCGAAATTGAAATAGTTACTGTATATAAATTTTTCTCGCGACTTAATTATCTGAGTGCAGTGAAACAGAGTAAGGTAAGTCATCGTATAAGGCGTAATATATTATGGTGTTTGAAGCCATTTTCCAGTGTTGCCTTAGTAAAAGAAGTTTGATGCTTTTCAGTCAGTCAACACGATTGTACTCAATTGTGATGGGTTATTCCCTAATCCTGAAAACCATTTACATGAGATTAATAAATACAGTGTACTGAAAAACATCAAACTTTGCTTAATATTTTGGCGTCAAATTTAATTCAATTTCTATGAGAACCTAAAAATGGCGGCTGTACTGAATGTTTTAAATCACGTTTATATTTCTCGTGTCCTGAACAAGCGATAGAAATGTAGGTTGATATAATGAGCCACGGTTTTAACATTCATCTGGTAGCATAGAATTCTATATCAAAACAATCCATCATGGTGTCTGTACAGACTGATACATTTCACCGAATCTTAATATCTCCGAAACTATTTAAGCAAACAAACTGGCATTTTGTATGGCGTTAGAGGACTGTTATGTGAGGACAAATACAGACCCTTAGAAACACAAAAACATCATGGTAGCCAAGTGATTTTCAAATATTTAAAATAATTTTTCTGGAGATCTAATTACCCTAGTGCAATGGTACTTGGCACAGCGAATACTTAGCTTAGTTTGGAGACATCTAATGATATTCAATTGTTTTCAAAAGTTCAAGATGCATCAATTCAAAATTATAAAACCTTATTTATCAAATTTCTTGTATCTTATTCAAGCGATTGAAAATATGATTCGTACGATGGGCTATGATAACAATAATTATCTAATGGCACTAAATTCTGTAGCTTAATTTTCATAAATTATAGCAGCCATGCAATTGACTTTTCTAAAAACGAATTCACTTGGATCGTTACAGAAAGATGCCATCTCGCAGGATGCTATACGGTATATACTAGCACATAATTTCTCAATGTAATGGTGTTGATGAAGACATAGGTCGTGAACCAATAGTTATTTAGTATACCACATGGACAATTCTATTATGAGGCAGGCGAGTTTTAATGGAAAAGAACAGCGCGATATATAGAAATAGGCTATTTATTTCATCACGAAACAATTTGTATTTCTCGTATCCTATTAAGCGATCAAAGAGAAGCTTCGTATAATGAACCAATATAATAATCATTATCTAATTTAATTGAATTGAATTCTGTAGAATTTTTTCGTTAATTATAGAAGCCGTGCATTTGTCTTTCCTTAAAATTAACTCCTGTGAGTGACTAGTTACATAAAGATACCATCTCTCACCAGTACTGAAAGTCATATTTATATTCTAGCACGTATTATATTTCTATTGGTGGTGGATGTGATTGTTTATGAGAAGGAACACCAAGGTCATCTGCCCCAATTTTCTATTGTAGGTATCATAAATTATTGTGTATATATATGTTCATTCTGATAAAGAACATATTTTACTGATATTATATCGAAACTGTCTCTCGGTAAGTTGATAAACCAGTACTATGAACTAAATATTCTAAATTTTGATGCAGTAGAGTTCTAACGAATAAGGTAGCCTTTAATAATGAATTCGTATATTGAATTATCAATATATATTTACAAATATTTCTATAGTTTCAACTTTCCATGATTTTGTAATAGAAAGTACTATTTCTGAATGATTTTTACCACAAAAGAAGACCTGTAACCTCGTCATCATAATCAAGATATTACACACTGTCGTTTTTACACTGTGTGAACTTCTCTGTTTCAGATTTTCAGTCTTTACAAGGGCATGTCATTTCCATTGCTGTGTGCAGGCACACAGAATGCAATATTCTTCGGAGTGTATGGTAACACGCTCCGAGTTCTCCAGAAATACCATGATAAAGATAATGGGGAAGGACCAAGCAGTCAGATGAATTATTTAAACGTGTATATTGCTGGTTGCGTTGCGGGATTCGTTCAGTGTTTTTCTGGATGTCCAGTCGACTTAATCAAGATCAAGCTTCAAACTAAAGCAGGTGGGTTGTTGCCAATGTTGTCAAATCCAGCGGATTTCAGTGGTAATTTGGCGGCAAAATGTATGTTTTAATATTCTGTTATATTTGACCCTCTTATTATTCCCGTTTCTATAGGTTCAAGGAAGAGGTGAGATAAGTATTGTAGGTGGCGAATGGTTTTTACGATCGGATGCCCTTCCTGGCGCTAACTTTATTAGAAGAGTCAACGAGAGATAAAATGAACGAAAATTATTGAGACGGTAAGAAGTTCGAGGGAAGCGGTCGTGGTCTATTAGAAGGTACCGTCCTAGCATTTGCGTGGAGCTGGTAATGAGAAACCACGGAAAACTATATCAAAGATGGCCGATAGTGGAGTTCGTACCAACTCATCCTATGAACACGCAGGCTTGCGCCAACCCCGATCGGTTGATTTATTATTTGGTTAATCGTATTACTTTTAGTACACTATTTTATTTGGCATTGTCTTCCGCTGCCCGAACATTATAAGAAGTGTGATTTTTGATTGCGAAGAATTTAAAACTGTCTGTTTTATTGTCATTATAAGGCTTGGTAATTCTACATTTCCTTTTAATTTTACAGACATATTCATTTTAATTGGGAGGTGGAGGGGAGTTGCCGTCCCGGATGGCATTCTTGGAAGGAGGTGAAGGTAGTAAGAAACTTAGACAGAGTAGGCAACAAACCAGCTGCGGCCAGGTGGGCTGTGGGTGATGGTGAGACCAACTGGCCAGCCTTAGCTCAGGCGCGTGCAAGCGGTCAGGTTTTATATGGAACACCCTGTATATTAGGAGATTCCACATGGTACACATCCAAGTGTATACTCCTAGTCGTTATTAGAGACTACGTTGGCAACTACTGATTTTGAAGATCAGACGTGAAACGCCGTGTAGTACAGTGGCCATGTTTGATATAAGTTTTAAGAACTTTACGCCGAGAACCTAAACTTTTGAATCCTACTTCGTAATACGACTGACAATATAGCTTACTTTTTGTAGAGTTGAAAACTTAACAGCAGTGGTATTTGTTTGCAGGTGTACCACATGTCCATGAAGTAACGAATGCCGTGAGGACAATCCTAGCAGATTCTGGTTGGAAAGGATTTTATCAAGGTTTTCACTCCATGCTTTGGAGGTAAGAATTTGTCAAAATGATCATAATATTACTTGGTATCAATAAATAATAGCCAATGACAAAAGATGTAATACCTAGGTATACAGCTGTTGTCCGACCAGTACTTCTTGTTGCATGGAGTAGAAATAGGCCTACTCTCCTTTGAAGGTTTATCACGCAAAAAAGTTGCATATAGCTGAGAGGAAATGCTAAGATGGATGTGTGGTGTAACAAAAGTACTTTTGGTGTTGTTGACTCTTTTAGGGGTTTTGCGACATCATGGTCATGTAGCCCCGTGTATGTGGGTGTGTGTAGTATTGGTCTGATAACCAGTGTCACTGCGACGTATGTATCAGTGAGTGTTCTTGTAATTGAGGTAGGGTTAGGGTAGGAAGCGACCGTGGTCCTAAGTTAGGTACGGTACCATCACAGCATGTTCCTGGAGTAGAAGTTGAAACCACGGGAAACCACTTCCAGGATGGCTGAGGTAAGATTCAAACCCACCTCTTCTCAGTTTTGCCTCACGTGGCTGAGTGTACGTCGTTCCAGCGCTCAGACCAGAATTAAATTTCTTGACAGAGCCGGGAATCGAACTCGAGCCTCCGCATTGACAGCCAAGAATGCTAGCCACTGCGCAACGAGGCGGACAATAATGGTGTAATAGGATCCGGAATGAGAATATCAGAGACAGTGAGAATGGGAAGATCCAGTAGGTTAGGTGTTTGTTGATTCATTTAGGGTCTTGGTGTGGTCTTTGGGCAACGTGGTATCGGTCCACTACACCTGATTCGCCGTTTATGGTTATCGCATTGGTTACTATTTGCCAAATGTTCGAATAGTTTACCGCTAATGTACACTCAAGATTACTTTACCTGTATATACTGTACCAGTACCGCCACGGCACTGACAATTACACTTTGTTATAGTCAAAGGTTCACACAAAGGCACGGAATTCAGAGCTCAAAGTGTCACAGCTTCGAAGGCGACAAAAAACTGTGTTGATAGCGCTCAATCCACGGCGCTGAGCCGTGGAGCACATACCGTAAAATTACTGGCATAGGTAACAAGCATGACGTCGAACTACAGTAGACCTACTGAGACATTGCCCAAGTTGAAAGTTTTCCCACCACCACCACCACCACCACCACCACGAGTTGTTCGCGCTTCCGATGTCATAAATTCAGACTGATGAGGGGAGTGGTTGAAGGGTACAAGAGAACCCAACGCACATGGTTTGATGACCACGTTACATGTAGTGTGCATCTTGAAACTCGAGCAATGTCACCTTCTTTAGAGATGGCCCGTGATGATTTCCCTGTAGTCAGTCAAACATGTGTATGTATGCCAGGGATCATAAAGTTCACTTTCGTGAGGTTCTCTTGGCAGTAGTATAGGGGTACAACGTAGAAAAGATTGTTGGAGGCGGGACTCACCGTAAGTTGCTGCTAATGAGCTTCCCCCTCCATACACGATTTAACAAGGTCCAACGACAACGACAAGGAAACCAGTAGCAGCGAGAAAGAGAGAGAGACACTTCCCCTACCTGACGCACATGCGCAGACGAAAGACTAGCAGTGTACAGGGAAGAGAGCTGGAAACACTCTCCCCTACATTGTGGGGTCTTCCCTACTTTGATGCGCATGCGCATTGAAACATTCTTTTCTATGTGGTAACCCTATAGTAGTACTTTCAGAGTCATTATCATTGTCTGGGACCCTATATTATCGTACGCCTCCAATATTACTGTAAGTTTCAACATTCCAAATGTCTCAATTTTAAAATATAGAAATGAATTCTTTAGATGCTGCAAATTAAATGGTTCTTAGACATCGCTATTGTAGAATTTTGACGTTCGAATAATTTATATTTTATCCCTTTAGGCGTAACCATAGACAAGTGGAAGGAATAAAAGGTATAGGTTTTATAGATACCGTACGCTACAAATATTTGAACTACAAAAACATAACATCCAATTAAATCCAAATAAACACCAAGAAATCTTGTGGACTTTTGTCGAGTATGTTGCTGGATTTCGCCCTGCTGTACCAAACTGAGCTTTTGTGAACCGTATCTGAATCCCCCAGGAAAAGCAAACTTTGTGCTACGCCCCATATTTGAAGCATATTGAAGTGCCTCTTGGCTTTAGGAGCATAGATCTCCTTTAGCAATATCCTCCCAATAAGTTTATCGGTACTCAATGTGTCAGCGAAGAGTCACAGATAAGGGGCATCACTTATGTAAGCTGCAAGACTGTTATATTGATCACTGACTACGCCTAGCTGCCGTCTTGATATATAAAATATTAAAATAGAATACTTGGCGTATAATAAAGTACGATAGTTGGTAAGGTAGTTAGTTGGTCCGTATAAGATACTCGATAAAAGAAAATTTCTGTATACCAATGTGAACTATAAGTGCATATACACCTTCGCAGCGTGATGGTAAATGACGCAGAAATTTCCCACCATAATTGTACTGAAACTTACTGCACAATAAGAACAGAAGATAAATATGAAATCACGATTTTCTAGGAATATAGGCCATGTGTTCTTTGCGGAATGTCTTGCTTTAATCTGTGCCTGTGTACAACGCGGGCAGGCTTACATGAATGCATACAGGTTTAATTTCTCTTTTAAGCTTCATATGTTCTGTTCTAGCTAGTTTCTGAAGGTAATTAAGCACTCCCAAGCTCACATGTAGACTGACAGAAATTACATATCATCGTCCTACAAGTGAAACACATAAAGTACAATATGTGAATCTGTTAGGAGATAATGAGCTAGAGGTACAAATATCCAAGGTTCATTTTCTCGTAACTAATTCTCGGACACAACCTGTTCAACTTGTATGCCGACGATGTAGGACTTCACCCAGGCAAAACTGGTAACTCTGTGCCATTCCTTGCAGGGATGTGCTATCGTATGGGCTGTACATGCTTGTGTACTCCAAACTCGTCCAAAGCAGTGTGGAGTGCAAAGAAGTGAGCTCTATATTGTTCGCAGGAGGTTTAGCAGGTACGATTTCTATATGTAATTAATAAAGACAGGACTTTTAGTCTAACTAAAAGTTACCGTATTCTGAAAATATATGCCAAAAGGAATAATAGGGGACAAAATAAGTGCTATGCCTAGGTATGTGTACACACCACAGTTCTGGATCTACAGATCCTCAATTGTAGTCCAATATTGTACATGCTATTTATTGAGGCAGACCTCCTTGGACACTCATGCAATAGTTCCAAGTCAATGGAAGTCAGTTTCAATTCTCTAGATTTGTGCTTCATTGCCTCAGTGCTACATGTAGAACAGATGAACTAATTGCTTTGTCCATCGCAGTTTCAAGACTTCAAATGAACTTTTTTTTCTTTGAGGCCTCAGGAGCACGTAGCTGATAATATTGGTAGAATACCAGATATTTTCTTCAGGAGTGTCAGTCAATATTCCCTTGATTAATTATCCGTAACGATGTGTTGGTGTGATAACACAAATGTTTCACTAGGGATTTGCTGGCCTCATATTGAAACTCCATAGATCTCTTGTCGTACACATAGACTACGTTTGGTCATTCACACACTGCTATACAGTATGGTCAAATATTTTCAGAACATCCGGTTTGTGCATACGTTGGAGGTTTGACTTACAGTATAGTTCCTTATTGTGAATACGTCAAAACACCGATGTACAAGATCTTTTAAATGTATTACCTTGGGTGACTATTCACGTTTGTCAGTGCTGGTAAAATATTTGGAAGTATTGCTGCAAGCAGTGGCATCATGATCTCTCCATTTCCTTCTTCATCTTCAACTGTGAAAATTCTTATGAGTGTCATTTTAAAATTACTGTAATCACACTTCTCAACAGAACGTAGCCTAATTTAAAAATTAAGCCCGTCAATTGAGCTTCCAAACCAGATAAATATTACCGAAATTGCGACCACCATCGAAAATATTTCGCAAGCACAACATTGCATTTTGAGGTCAAAATGAGGGGCAAGAATTGTTTAAATAAATGGACTTCGTTGTTCTCATAGAAAAATTCCATCTGCCATTCATGGTGCACTGGAGAATGCGAGAAGAAGCAACAACGTTACAGTAACTCATATTTCCTTTAGCTTCCTGTCAGAACACAATGCTAAAGATGGTATTACACAGGCTGTCTTATATTCATGTCATAAAGATATGATAGTGGCATTACTTGTAAATTACTATTTATGTGAGTATTTCGTTTTTAAATCCCCATTATTACTCACCTAGCAAACTCATGATCCCACCACCCGACCTACTCATTCACCCATTTACTCACCTTGCTGCTGTCAAACCCACTGGCTGCAAGTAATGCATTCTGCGCTGCAACTTATACTGTATCGGTACCTCATTTGCTCATAAAAAATTACGTCCCTTTAGATGTTTTATTTTCTTCCTTGGAAATAGGTAAAAGCTGCAGGGACTTAGGTGTATTGGGTGGGATGTTGAAGACCAGAAGCTCAATATTTGGTGAGAAAGTCAGTAGAGACGATGTACAGACACGTTGTCATGGAGACACCATTGCCATATTCTCCACGTGATTGGTCATTTATTCACAAACGATATAAAAATTCCTGGTTTAATGTTTTGTCATCAGGAATAGATTCTAAGTGGGCATTTTCCTGCGTATCGAAAAAATACTAAGATAATAAATCTCTGATATGACTATTCACTTGCTGCGGTCCTGCATACCCAATCACCCAACTTGGTCGGTGCACATTTTATCTCTTTCCTAGGTTGAAAACATATATGAAGGGACGTGATTTTTAAAATCAGATATTGAGGTAAAAACTTGAACCACTTTTCAGAATTTATTGTAATTATTATTATTATCATCATGATTATTATTATTATTATTATTGTCATGTGTTGTGACATCTCTATATTACGCCTCGAGAATTTAAAAGTGCGCAGTTTGTCTGTATGTATCTCTCTGTCTAACGTTGTGCAACCCCTGGCTACATACTGCCTTGTTCTCTCGTATTGGCTAGTGTTGTTGCTACCTTGCATTTTGTTGTGCAATTCGTTCTGCCATTGGCTCTGACAATATTTGACGCGAGTTTGGGGCCACTCCCAAACTACGCATTTGATTTTTCTGAGAGGCTTCTCTCCCCTCTGGGGGACAGAAGCTTATTCAGTCTTAGACGCGCCGAGATGTAAGGCGAACGTGTGTATTCGGGCAGAGGCCCACCCTCATGGCGCAGCGGAATGTGAGTACGGCTCAATGTATTTCTATCTAACGCAATGTAATTGTTTTTGTTAAACGTTCCTTCTTTTGCTTAATTCTCTTTCCTTTTCAAGATGTTACTGTTGGTATTTTAATCCTTGAACCAGATCTCCGGGACCTTGCGTAATGTCATACGGCGGAGTTCTTTTTGTTGCTTTTGTTATGTGCCCACCTCACAGTTTTATTATTTTGGTTAATACCTGTAAGATTCGAAAGTATTGCGTTTCTGCGTCTTGGCTTAAATATATTTCCTGTCGGGCCTTAGTGCTCGTCTTTTGCGTCGGTGTCTCTTTGTACCACAAATGTTTCATTTGATTGGTAGCAATTGGACCTTTGTTTGTGGACAGTATGTGTGAGGTAACGGGACTGATGTCCAACGTCCCACTAATACGTGTCCCTTTTGTTTATAGAATATATGTGACGGTGGTTAACTGGGATTTCTCCAGCTCCGATGTCATATTATTCTTTTTTTATATGTTGCGTTGGTGCGGCATTATGTAGGGAGTATAAGCCTATTTTTTTATAGCGTGCTTTCGATTTTTACCGGTCTCTTTCGTCCCAAGTCAATTGTAATGTAATGTATCTCCGTATATCTCTTTTTCCTTTTGTTTTGTTCTTTCTCTTTCGATTTCCGCCGTATTACATAACTTAATGATATCCCCCCTTTTCTTCCCCTTCTTCCTACCTCCGTGAAATCTCTCTTCCCTTTGTTTTACTCCCCCTCATTCCTCCCCCTTCCCTCCGGTATGTTTACAATAACATCATGAAAAACTTCGCGTCTCGTTAATATTCGATTTTTGAATTTTTGCAAGTTTGGCGTTTCTCTCTGGCTTTCGTAAGTTTCATTTTATTTTCTTTCATGTTCGTATCGTTTCGTTAGATTCATATTGTTGAGCTGTTACTCAGGTTCTGTCGTGCTTTTTAGTTTTTTAAGTTTTTGAACTCTTTATTCTTGGTATTGGGTTTCTTTTGTATTATTGATTTTATCTTAGCCTACCTTTTTTCTTTGTTTTAATTTTTTTTTTATTACGTGTACACGCTCTTTCTTTTATCATTAATACATTTTTATATTTTAAGTAATATAGCTCCCTTGCCTTTTCATTTCTTATATTTAAGTTCCCCTTCCTTATCCGTACCCTTATCTCGATTTCGTCAATCTTGTCTTTGTGACGTAACAAAGACACGATTAACCACGCTCTGCTACCATTTGCGCCGCTAAAGGTCTAGGTAATAATAATAATAATGCGCGTCAGAGTAGCAGTGGAAGAATAAAATCAACAAGGTCGCAAATGGCTGGGGGAAAAGACGTCTTGCTCGACCCGGTGCTGGGCCCAAGGTTTTCGGAGCGAGCAAAAGATGATTTCCAAAAAACCAAATGCCAACAAATAATTGCTTAATGCAATAATCAAAAGTGCAAAAAAAGAAACTCATGACATTAATTAAAGAAATCCCAGAGGCATGTTAATCGTGTCTTTGTTACGTCACAAAGACAAGATTGACGAAATCGAGATAAGGGTACGGATAAGGAAGGAGAACTTAAATATAAGAAATGAAAAGGCAAGGGAGCTATATTACTTAAAATATAAAAATGTATTAATGATAAAAGAAAGAGCGTGTACACGTAATAAAAAAAATTTAAAACAAAGAAAAAAGGTAGGCTAAGATAAAATCAATAATACAAAAGAAACCCAATACCAAGAATAAAGAATTCAAAAACTTAAAAAACTAAAAGCACGACAGAACCTGAGTAACAGCTCAACAATATGAATCTAACGAAACGATACGAACATGAAAGAAAATAAAATGAAACTTACGAAAGCCAGAGAGAAACGCCAAACTTGCAAAAATTCAAAAATCGAATATTAACGAGACGCGAAGTTTTTCATGATGTTATTGTAAACATACCGGAGGGAAGGGGGAGGAATGAGGGGGAGTAAAACAAAGGGAAGAGAGATTTCACGGAGGTAGGAAGAAGGGGAAGAAAAGGGGGGATATCATTAAGTTATGTAATACGGCGGAAATCGAAAGAGAAAGAACAAAACAAAAGGAAAAAGAGATATACGGAGATACATTACATTACAATTGACTTGGGACGAAAGAGACCGGTAAAAATCGAAAGCACGCTATAAAAAAATAGGCTTATACTCCCTACATAATGCCGCACCAACGCAACATATAAAAAAAGAATAATATGACATCGGAGCTGGAGAAATCCCAGTTAACCACCGTCACATATATTCTATAAACAAAAGGGACACGTATTAGTGGGACGTTGGACATCAGTCCCGTTACCTCACACATACTGTCCACAAACAAAGGTCCAATTGCTACCAATCAAATGAAACATTTGTGGTACAAAGAGACACCGACGCAAAAGACGAGCACTAAGGCCCGACAGGAAATATATTTAAGCCAAGACGCAGAAACGCAATACTTTCGAATCTTACAGGTATTAACCAAAATAATAAAACTGTGAGGTGGGCACATAACAAAAGCAACAAAAAGAACTCCGCCGTATGACATTACGCAAGGTCCCGGAGATCTGGTTCAAGGATTAAAATACCAACAGTAACATCTTGAAAAGGAAAGAGAATTAAGCAAAAGAAGGAACGTTTAACAAAAACAATTACATTGCGTTAGATAGAAATACATTGAGTCGTACTCACATTCCGCTGCGCCATGAGGGTGGGCCTCTGCCCGAATACACACGTTCGCCTTACATCTCGGCGCGTCTAAGACTGACTAAGCTTCTGTCCCCCAGAGGGGAGAGAAGCCTCTCAGAAAAATCAAATGCGTAGTTTGGGAGTGGCCCCAAACTCGCGTCAAATATTGTCAGAGCCAATGGCAGAACGAATTGCACAACAAAATGCAAGGTAGCAACAACACTAGCCAATACGAGAGAACAAGGCAGTATGTAGCCAGGGGTTGCACAACGTTAGACAGAGAGATACATACAGACAAACTGCGCACTTTTAAACTCTCGAGGCGTAATATAGAGATGTCACAACACATGACAATAATAATAATAATAATAATCATGATGATAATAATAATAATTACAATAAATTCTGAAAAGTGGTTCAAACTGCATTGCAGAAGGCATTATGGGAAGTTGAAATATATGGTTTCCAGAAACTTTACTAACGCTTAAAAAACGTACAGTCTCCAAAGAAGGGGATCGCTTTGAAGGTAGCTGTGCATCGGTGTTAGAACGTTTTCACGCCAAGTACCTATAATTCAAATCTCTGAAATCTGGGGTGCAATTTCGCAAACAGAACCATTTAAATCACGTGTCTGTACGTGGATCATTTTCAAACTACTGGTCATTGCAGCTGTTATTGTAACTGTAATTGCACTTTAAAATACCCACCAGTGTAGCCAAGCACGTGAAGTCACGCTCCACGACTGCAATGGGGAGTTGCATTTCGAAGAACCTAGATTCAAATCCCGACACTGACGGCAGGCATCTTAAGTGTGGTTTTCCCTAGTTTTCCACGCCGTCTCTGGGCAAATACCGGGACGTTACTGTATTTCATGTTTCAGGGCACCTACCCCAACCCGTGATCCTAACACACATTACCGCATTACAGAAATGCCTTTCAGTCGGTCAACACGAATTATGTCTAATTAAATTTGTTAGGGAATAACATACTATCTATCAGTTATAACTCTTCAGTCGGTCAACACAACTTTGCCCGATATGACTGGGCGATAAAATAATTGATACGAAATTAATCACATTTAAATCGGATCCTTATTGACAACTAATTCAATTAAATACCAATGCTATTAAAAGTAATCCACCAAACGCCAATAAAATAAAGTACTAGAAGATGTTTATTGCACTAGTTTCGACCATATTGTGTTCTCCATCAGTATAAACTACAACAGGCCATTCCAAATCCACGAGTTTGAATATGCGTACACGTGAGTACTCAGCAGAGATGCTCGGAGTACGGTTGGAGAGGGACTGGGGATGATAGCCAATACGTCACTGGGCGAAGGCCATAACACAATTCCATGCGCTTCCTGCCAGTCTTGATGTATCCACCGAGCAGTTTTAAATACAAATTTTAAGTATTGGGCCGTTATTTAATTTTATGAAGTTTTTATTTAAAAAAACTGCCCCCACAGTTTAAAATAAAAATTAAAAGTATTGGGCCGTTAATTAATTTTATGAAGTTTTTAATAAAAAAGAAGTGCCCCACAGTGTAGCTGTATTGCATGTTGCGGGTATACTCATGCAATGTGGTGGGTACTCTGCTGCTCACTGGCGAGCAGCTCGGCTGGAACAGCCTGAACTACAACGTAGTTCACAAACCTATAAAGAACAAACCATCCTTAAAATTAGTTGTAGTTAATGCTGATGAAGACCACAATTGGTCGAAACTAGTTCAATACGGTACGTTACAGGTACATCTTCTATTTTTTTTGGTTGATTACTTTTAATACCAATGATATTTAATTGATAAAATAATAAATAAACCCCCGTGAAAAAATGCTTATATCTCTACTTACAATTAGTATAAAACATAGTCCCCGATTCTTGGATGTTCCGGGTAATCTTGAGAACCACTGGATGGATTTTGATGCGGTTTTCTCCCTTCTGTAAAGGATTTCTTTAGGAAGGTTTATATAGAACATCATTTATTTATGACCAAAGGAAGCCGAGAAGTAACGATTTCAGTGAATCGAGTCGGAAATAAACCTACCGTCCGTGAGCCTTTTAAGCTTACGCTGCGTAAACCATTAAAAATATCTATATACTATGAGTGTAAGAATTGTTCAGCATTAAAGGTCTACAAAAACGTCCCAGACAGCATATCCCTATCTTCAATACATCGCCCACTATAAGTGTTTTTACGTTTTCATTTCTTCCAGCAATCTCCATCCAATTACTAGCTTCGGAGACAGTTTATGATATAGCTAGCTTTCGAGTGTGACTATCACCACAGTTTCAGCCTTCGTTCCGCAGAATACACAGTCAAGTTTAGATTGGACGGAAGGGGGATTTGTGTTTCATGCAACTCGCCATTCTTAAATTACGTCTGACAAGAATTCGTTGCACATGCTTTCTCCATGATAATATAATTAATAGTCCGGTCAGTGATTTTAACTCATTATGCCGAGACGGTAAACGGAAATCGAATGTAGTTCATTGAAATCGAAAAAATGCGCCTCTTAGGCTTAAGCTGGGTAAACCGTTAGAGATACTGTGCGAAGCCGGGGTGGGTTGCTAGTTAGTTATAATCACTATTAAATAATGGGCAATTTAAGGTGACGCGTTTCGACCATCAAGCGGTCACCACCAGATGCAGATCCTTGGGGCTGATGTTTAAATTATACAAATACTAGCAACCCGACCCGGCTTCGCCCGGGAACAGTTATGAATGCTTTTTTTTTACGTCAATGAACAACGACCAATATCCGTTTTACGTCTCGTCATGATGGGTTAAAATCACTGACTGGACTATTAATTATATTATCATGGAGATGCATGTGCAACAAATTCTTGTCAGATGTAATTTAAGAATGGCGAGGTGCATTAAACACAAATCCCCCTTCCGTCCAATCTTAACTTGACTGTGAATTTTGCGGAACGAAAAGTACACAGGCGAAATTAAGAAAAGCCGAGTTGCACTTCCTGGGAAACTCCAAACACAACCACTGTTCTCTAAAGTTTTTATCATTTCAAATGATCTTGTCGACTTCGTCATTATGCTTGGGTCCAACGTTATGCGTTACGGAGACGGAGACGGAAGTGACGTCATGCAGCCACGCGGGAAGCAGAAGCTAATGGTTATTGGAGTCGGTTGAAAGAGTCCTGAGGCGTCAAGCGACCTGGGGCTTTGAGCGAAGCGAACACAAGAATACAAGGTGACTTCTAAAGAGATATACAAGATGCCATATAAGAATACAGGGTACCTCCTAAAGAGGTGTGCAGGATGTCAGAGCAAAATACAGTACAGGATGCCAGATAAGAATAGAGGGTGACTCATAAAGAGATATACAAGATGCCAGATAAGAATACAAGGTGACTCTTAAAGAGGTGTACAAGATGGCAGAGAAGAATACAGGGTGACCCCTAAAGAGGTGCACAAGATGTCAGACAAGATTACAGGGTGACTCCTAAAGAGGTGTACAAGATGTCACACAAGAATACAGGGTGACTTCTAAAGAGATATACAAGATGCCAGATAAGAATACAGGGTGCCTCCTAAAGAGGTGTGCAGGATGTCAGAGCAAGTTAAATTCAATTCAAATACAGGGTGACCCTTAAAGTGGTTTGCGAGATATCAGATTCAAATAAAGGGTGACTCTTAAAGAGTTGTAAAAGATGTCAGACTCAAATACAGGATGACCCTTAAAGAGGTGCCCGTGCGGGAAGCCTAAGTTAATTGGTAATGAAGTCTGTTGAAAGAGTCCTCCCTCCTGAGCCTTTCTAACATGTGTAGCATTTGCAGCATGCGTCATTTGAAATGATATACGTCTAGTCTTTCAGACTGACTGTAATTTGTTAACTCAACACGACTCGACAGTTTGCTGCTGGCTGTATCTGGGGCAATAAGCTTGTCTGGTAGCTATGCTGTAACTGGGGTGATAGACTCGCCCCTAGCTAGCTCGTAAACTGTGACCTCAGTAACTGAATGGAGATTGTTGGAAGAAATAAAAACGTAAAAACCCTTATAGTAGGCGATGTATTGAAGATAGAGATATGCTCTCCCGGGCTTTTTTGTAGAACGTTTCATGCTGAACAATTCTTACACTCATAGTATATAGATATTTTTAACGGTTTGCCCGGCGTAAGCTTAAAAAGCGCATGGACGCCAGGTTTTTTTTTCGAACTTTTCACTGAAATCGTCAGTGCTTGACTTCCTTCTTTGGTCATAAATAAATTATTTTCTACAGAAACCTTCTTCGAGATATCCTTTACAGAATGGTGAAAACCGCATCAAATCCATTCAGTTGTTCTCGAGATTACCCGTAACATACAAGAATCGGGGACTTTGTTTTATACTATGTAAGCAGAGATTAATAGGTGTGGTCGTATTATACTGTACTTTGTATAATGGGTCTTTTTAATGTTTATATTATGATTCTCAGTTTGAATCTTATTATTCCCAAGGTGAGTTTGTTCTTTCTAGATTTGTGAACTACGTATGCATATTATGCACGTGTATAACCTACAGTTAAACAAACACAGTACCGTATAATAAAATTAGAGCATGCACTTTGAATTCTACTATGTATATGGTTAACCGTTTTCACAGCACATTCGTTGTACAAGTGCGCGGGGGCCTGGTGGTTCAGAGGTCAAGCTGCTTGCCTTGTACCAAGGCGGATCGGGTTCGATTTCCCATCAATGCATATAATATTTTTGAAGTGAAATATTACGTCCTGTGTTTCAGATTCCACGTAAAATTTGAGGTTCCGAGGCTCATGATCACAAGATTAAGAGTCACCTTAAACTACAAGCTTCCTTCCTTCTTGCCTACTCCCTACTGCTTGCAGGCCTTGGGCGAGTGCGGTCGCGTCTGAGGTACCGGCACGGTGCTTGGTTATTTCTGTGCGTACACCTGCTCTCGAACCACTGAATACAGTGTTACCGTGTTCTGTGCGCGGTTAATAATTCGCATAAATCTCTTCTTGTACTAGTAAACAAAGCACCATGGTTACTAAATTTGTGCGCAAACTCACTTTAAAATGTGGCTTTGAACGCGAAAACAGGCCCAGCGCATGGGAGGTGCACAATTGGATCTCCACTTGTTTGAAGGTCACTGCTGACCAGATAGAGATGATACAACTAGACAATTTGGACAACGCCGTATATTGAAAGGTATTTTCCCAAGTACTGTTTGAGAGGTTGTTAAGTACACATGCGGGCCAACATAAAATTACTTTGGCAGATGGTCGAATAGGGAATGTGCAAATTACTGTTGCTGACAATGTAATCACAACAGTTCATATTCTAAATGTTCCCCCGGAAGTCCCCATCATTTCAATAATAAAAGTATCCTTAGCAAATATGGTAAAGTCAGTGAGCATAGAAATGAAGAATGGTCAGAGCAATACTCATTTCGGGAGCATCATGGCATACGCGCAGTGCGCATGGACTTGAAGGAAGCGACCCCCTCGTACATTTCCATTGAAGGCTATCGTGCACAGATTGTTTATGATGGTCAAATGCGAACTTGCCTTGCGTGTAATTCAACGGACCATTTACGACCCTGCGAGCACGTGCCTTCAACCAGCGTATGGTAGGACCTGACACTCATGAACCAGTATATACCACCCTGCCGTTTATTGTGGACCCATTAACCTCGAGTCACCCAACCCAAGCACGGGCCCCGGAACACGCTTTCCCGCCATCAGCTCCTAAGCACGCTGTTGATCACTCGGACTTGATGAAGGCACACACAAACGTCGGAAACCGGACAGTGAGGGTACTGATTTAACAGTCCCACCACCAGCAGGAAATCCTGTCGGGATTTGCGGCATGGACACAACAGCTGAAGTACCGGTAATTGCGCCTACGAGCTCTGATCTTCTGCAGGATAACCCCACACCACATGTTCGGGATCCGCCCCCACTGACCAATCTAACTGACTCTGCAAACATCCTTGCCACAGATGATGATATGGAAATCGAGGTTGCTGGGAGTGGGACAGCTAGTACTGCTCACCGCCACGCGACGGCTTCGGACCCAGGCAAGGCTACGTACCTAACCCCATCAGCTGCTACATCGAACAAGGAAATCACTCATGTGAAATCCGCCACACTTAATCACCGAGACCCACGATTACCTACGAGACTGAAGAGTACTGAAAAATCCCTGGGCACTTCTAAACGCTGAACTACAATCTTTGTTGCTGTTCCTTTGTTTTTAATACACAACGTCAGTCTTACGGGCCACTATCGCATGTAGAATATGCATTTTTCTCTTTTGTTTATACATTTCGTGTTCGTTTTTCAGAACATGGCCAGTATTCTCACGACGTATGCTACTCTCAATGTCAAAGGAGTGAAGAATGTCACCACACCGGCCCTGCTGTGTAGGTTCTTAAAAGGTCAATGAAAATAGTTTTGGCTGCTTGCACAATTATGACCATGTTGTGAACGTGGGGGACAATGTCCGGGGCACCGCAATCGGGTATAGGAAAGGATTCAAATTTACCGATGACATCATGGACCCCTCGGGTAGAAATTTGTCAGCTTCCTATAATAACACCAGACTGATTACTGTAGATGGCCATCCGGGACGAACTACAAGCATGACAGGAACGCACTGTTCAGCCATTACATCTTGACGCATGTTGCGACGTCAGGTCTGGTGATTTTAGCCGGGGATTTCAATTGCACACTGCATCCTCGTGACCAAACAGGCGCATTCAACTTCTGTCCAGGGCGGCAGACGCTTACCCATAGCGTGCAGCTGGTGGATGCCTGGCAACGAATGCATGGTTCGTACGTGGAATTTACATTCTGTCGTGGGGATTCCAGATCTAGAATAGATCGAGCTTATATCTCCCAGCCTCAAACACATCTTCTTGATAGCTGTAAAGTAGTTCCTGTAGCCTTCAGTGACCACCACAGTGTAATATTTACTCTTAAAGCGCAATGGGGAGACAGATGCTTCATTGGTTGGGGTTCATGGGAAATGAACAAGAATGCTTTTCAAACCCACGACAATGACCAACGCTTTGTCACAGTTTACCAGCAATGAACTACGACAAAATATCGATAAAATACACTTCTGGACTGGTGGATCGAGAAATTAAAGCCTACCATTCGATCTACAGCCAAAACGATCACCTATGAATGGTACCACGACTTAAACAGGAAACTCGACTTTTATACCACAGTCATGTATGAACTGCATCGGAAGGAACGGCTAGGAGAAAATGTTTCACACCCCTCAGTTCAATCAAGAAGACTATTTTAGGGATTAAGGAGCAGAGTCTCCAGGGCATGTTCCCTCACGTTAAAGGAACCTCCATCATAGCAGATGAACGAATGTCGTTTCATTCGAAGATCAGCAAACCGACAATTTGTACATGAATCGATCAATGAACGAGGTATGGTCATCAGAACTCACGAACACATGCTCGCCGAAAATGAGCGCTACTTTCGTGACATGCTGGGAGAAGACATTGTTTGTAGTTTGGAAGAAAATAACATCTTACGATCTTTCGAAAAACATCTTGAGGACGATGACATCCATTTACTTGAGACTTCTATCACCAAGGAAGATGTGAAACATGCTCTAGACCAGACTGCATCCAATAAGACACCGGGTGTTGATTGACTCCCGTACGAGTGGGACCGACACTTTTGGACTCCTGTCGGAGATGACCTTAGCAGTGTGCTTAATCAAGCATTGACCGGCGACATTCAGAGTACATTCACAGAAGGGGTTATTCTTCTGATTCCGAAACAATCGAAATGTGTCTATATCACTGACTACAGACCCATTACTATCATAAATATCGATTATAAACCTCTGGCCAAGGTGTTAGCAAATAGGATCAGACGCATTCTTCCCTCTTTAATTGGCACGGGGCAAACTTGTGTCATTCCTGGATGAAATATCATGCACAACCTTCTGGCCATTCGTGATATTATCATACACTACTCTGTCGCTGATCACCCCGTAGCTGCACTTGCAAGCATTGACCTTAACAAGGCCTTTGACAGAATAGCCCACAAGTAATTATGGAAGGTATTAGAACGCTTTCATTTTCCCAACACAATCATAGCAACTTTCCAACGAATTTACCAAACGGCTTCTTCTCGTGTAATGGTCAATGGGTTTCTGTCATCAAAAATTCCAGTCAAGAAGTCTGTCAGACAAGGATGCCCCCTATCAATGGCTCTAATCGTCTTGGCACTGGAACCCATGGTCAGGATGATGAATAACGTACTCACTGGCCTCACGCTCAACGGAGAGCGTTTCACACTGCGAGCCTATGATGATGACGTAACGATACTACTAAAAATTGAAGGCGACGCGATACTCGTCTAACAGACCCTTGAGTCACTTGTCAGGCCAGTGAAGCACAAGTAAACTATAGAAAGTCATCCTTATTGCTCTTAGGCCCAGGTGAAAATAGGGACTACTCCAATACTGCCAGTATTCCTACAGTCACCGCCTGCAAAATATTGGGTATAACTTTCAGTCGAAATATTGCGGAGACCACCCAGACCAACTGGACTGCTCGATTAAATGTTTTGCGGTTCCAACTAAAAGCGGAACTTTCAAGACGGCTCAATATTCTGCAAAGAAACCTGGCACATTCATACGTTTGCTCTGTCGAAACTGTGGTATGTGGCGCAAGTCCTTCCCCCTCCACATAACAGCCAGCGCATTGAAATGGCGATTGGATTCTATCTTTGGAAAGACTATCGCTAAAGAATTCGACGGGAACAACTGCAGTTACCAGAACAGTGCGGTGGGCTGCGTTTTTTTGCAGTTGAACTGAAATGCTCTTCACTCTTCTTGCAACATATTATCAAGGCGAGACAGTTTAAAGGTGGGCCGATAACCTAGATGTTAGGCCCCTTAAAACAGCAATTATCATCATCATCAGTTTAAAGGTGATCTGTTCGTTAGTGCTGTTCTGAAAGTAATTGAAACTACTCCTTTACGACAGCCTCATCCGTTCCAAACTCTGTTCAAGAAAGCCCTGGCCCTCTTGCTAAAACTTCCCACTGCCCAAATCTCCGATGGTCCTTTAATGAAGCTAAGCACATTTTATATTTTTTATTACAACTCCGCAATTTCACACCCCTGGTGCAATTAAAATACCCCCAACAAGACCTGGAAGCATATCTGGGTCAATGTGCGCAACAAATGGCTTCCCTTAGAATGGCGACTGTCTGTATATGCCTGCATTAATGAAATAATCCTCACTGGTGAAAAAATGAAGCGGCACGAACAAGTAGCTGATGATGCCTGTCCTGTGTGCAACAGGACTGACACCCTTATCCACCGCATCACTACACGTGGGAGTGCGAACTGCGTGTGGCGCTGGACGATGAATGCTATTCACAGCATAAACGGGCTAACACGCAACTGGGAGGAGGAGATCTTGAACTTCGAAATATGGGATGCACTTGGTGAGCTGAAAAAGAATGCCTTCTGATGGCTAGCAGCTGGAGATTTCCACTACAACCTTACTGGTTACCGAACACCCCTGGTGACTACCCTGCCTGGTTTTCTGGATCACCTCCGGAAAGAACGATGGAAACTCGTACAGCGGAAGCGTATCAACAGTGCTTTTGGCAACATTTTATATACATTCTAAAAATACGTATGTTCATCATTGTGCTATTATGATTATTGTTTTTTTTTCTTTTGTTTTGAGTGCTTTTTTTATATTTTCATTTCAAAGCCTGCAGTGAACTTTGAACATTACCTTGAGGAGGGAATTGTATTCAGTGATCAGTGTTTGCTCTCTTTGTAAACAAAACAATGAATAAAAGAAATTAACTTCGTAAAAAATGGAACTAACCAGATTCAAAAGTACCAGAGGCTGAGATGACTTCAAAAAATAACAATTGTTTTAGCACCCTAATACCTGAAAGAAATCATACTACCTCCGTTCCATAATTTGCTATAGAGTGTATAGACACATGATTAATGCTCTGAATTACTGCGCATTTACATCCGAGTAGTGGTCGGATATTATTTTGTGTTCAGTTGTGAAGCGAGCCTTCATCCAATTAGACATTCACTGCAGTAGCGTAGCCAGGATTTTAGTTTGGAGAAGACCCATTAGGTCCTCATCTATTACTACAGGATTTCATATATTATGGCCTATTTTCATTTATGAAAAAGAAAACAGGCTTATGAGATCACCTCTTTCATTTATGAAAAAGAAAATAGGCTTATGATATCACCTTTTGTCCATGTGTGTGTGTGTGTGTGCGTGCATGTGCGCCGCACCCCCCCCCCCCCCCCCCCCCCAATAAAATCTAAACGGCCGGAGCGATTTCAATGAAACTTAGTAAGCACATACTAATACCTCGTCAGACCTCGACCGTGCCTTTCAAATTTTGATAAGTTTTATCAATTCAACATGAGGGCCACGCGAAATATTTCACTGGTATTCTATATCTCCGTAACGGTAACAGATATCTCCCTGAAATTTTGTACAGTGATAAAGGGTACTACTACAAGTTTACCTATGTGTTTTTATAAAACCTGTTAAGTACGAAACGAATATGGCGGCCAAGAGAATTTGAAACATTTTAATTGATATTCCACGCGATTTACCAACCGAGCGCAGTGAAACTTGATACGATAAATGTTTATACACAATCTAATCTACTGACATCTAATTTAGTTCAATTGTTTACATAACCTTAATATGGCGGCTGTGCGAAATTTTAAAATTAAGCTTTTATTTCGTGTGTCCTAATCATGCGATCAAAGTAAAAGTACGAATAATAAACCTACGCAATAATTTTCATCTAATGGTACTGCCCCGTATAAATCGAGAAGCCTCTTGCTGGAAATCCCAAAACAACATGATCGCAGGATCTAGAAAGTCCCCGGCTACAAAAAAACCCTAAGACCTACCAGCGAGTACTCCAAGATTTACACACAGCGGCGCTGATCTTGTTTTGGTTCAAAAACAAATAAACTGGGCGATAAAGTTGAGAATCTTACCTTAATTCTCAGGGCGTATAGGTATGAAGGAATCCTTACCTGAAAAGGGTTACCATAACTTAGATCTCTCCATCATAGTTGAAATAAGAACACGCTACTCCAAGAATATATAAAAAGAACGAACAAAAGTTTATTTATAAAAATCCTATAAACAAAATAACAATATAATATATATTAACAATAAACAAACCAAGGATCGAACTCCTTCCTCTCTCAAACACACGCTCAAGTTTACACGACATTACAACAAGTACACAGTTTCATTTATACGGTTCTATGAAGTGTCGCACTCCCAAACACTCAAAATATAAAACTACTCTTCTCTCTGCTTTCAACCAAGCTGCTGAGATTTACAAGTCTCAAATGACAGGCTTCTGTTTTCATTTCTCTGGTTGGTTCATTCAAAATTGACCACCTGCGCCTGTTATATAATATCCTCGCTAAACGGACTCTCTCTCTCCACACCTACATATGACACACTACGGTCGGAAGGCATTATTAACTCGTATAAGTTGGCTGACCAGATCTCCATTAAATACAATCTGTCTCCGTTACATTCATGACATTCTCGAAAGTGGAGAATCCTTTCAAAATACACAAATGAAATGTTTAAAACTGCTTTCATACTCGCAACACTTCTCGTCATTCTAGACTAACGGAAAGTTGCACATTCTCGCTCTCCATTCAGACAATACTGTGCATATGCCTTCACAGGCATTCTCTGCTGTCTACAAAACATTTAAATACACTCATAAATAATTATGCAAATTGACTAATTAAATAATTATCAACTCAAAAGGTTTAAAATATTTACAATAAACATTCTCGAAGTCTAATTGTTTATAACAATTACCATACTCAAGATTATTGATATTTAATAATATTAATGGTTTAAATATACTATAACCAATAGTATTAGTTCCTCCTCTGCTGTAGTTTAAAACTGTCTCAGTTTTATTCATCTCCTACGAGATGCTATCTCTGTTTCAAGATTAGATCTAGCTAAGATACTATGCCCTTGGTCAATCTCTGGTATAAGTCTCAAATAAGTCTACGATGACCAATCAGTTAAGTTCAGGCAACTGATTATTACGATTTCGGGTTTACAATAAATGTTTAATAAAAGTTTATAGATCAAAGGTTATATTATCAGTTCGCAATAGTTATTCCAACCTTTCAACACTACTGTCTAACCCTTCAATGTCGGAGATTTACTCACTCCTTTGACTATTCATAAACTCAAATACACATGACAATATGTAATATACAACACAACAGTAATAAATGCAATACTCAGCTTATACGGCATACATCTTCGTATTGCTTCAGTATATTCTCCTCACTGACAATCCTGCACATAAATACGTTCTCATAACGTTAAATACGGCATCCACTTCATCGTATTACCTTCACAAACTCATATATTCGAGTATCAATGGTCTCTTTCAACCTCACATTATAATTGCATTGCTTTAACCCCACTGATCCACAAATGTTGTCTTAATAACTGTGTTACATTGTTTATACAATATCTACTGATATTCTGTAGTCTTAATATTCTTTTGACAAATGAAGTTATTAACGGAAAGACCGACGAAGGTTTTGCTAAGTAAAAATAGTATGACGTAGAAACCTCTGGTTCCTAAAACATGTAATAAATATACTATAGTGTCCCTACAAACTGATATCCTTCAAACACTGTTGTAAAGTTACGCTCACACAATACATAACGTTACAATCTGTGTTATATAACAACAATTGTTATAGAAGTATCGAATTAAGATCAATGTTGATTGGAATTAGGATTTCCCTACAATATTCCCTAAGTCAATTGAAATTACAGTCTTCTGAAAAACCTCATTCTCTATAAGTTACATTTACGAAAGTTCATTGCATTCATTCTAGTAAATGGTAGTCATAATCATGAAATATATTCCTAAAAGGAATATCATTGCTAATATCAATGTTCGTTGCCTATATCTGACGAATAATTCTTCCTAGATCGTCGGAGCTATTGTTCTATTATAATATCACAAGCAATTCTTCTTCCCTACTAATATTGCTTCTTACAGATACAATACCCAAGTCAGTTATTCCAAAAGTGACTCTAAATTGGGCATGGAAGACTCCCAAACTGTCTGAAATTCTGTTAAATCAAAAACTTGACGTCGAAGAATAATTTAAGAAAGTCTTAAATTATTTAAAATAATTAAATAAATTTCCAAATATCAATCAAGTAAGTTCTGAAAATACATCGTCGAAATCTCATGTACAGATGAATAAGGACTATCATCTCACATGATATTGTAGTTCAAATCATAAACGTCGAATGAAATATATCAAAAACATGGAGAAATGTTGCTCTGAAATGTCACCAAAATTCTACACAACATACATAAATGGTTTACGTCTACCTTGTAAATACGTTCTCGAAGTTCAAGACAGATATTTAAGAAATACCCTAATGTTGGAAGATCTTTTGAAGAATGATGGCAAGTCTGCCTTCGATGTTGAATAAGCGACCTCGGGAAAGGATGGATTCCCTCCCGGAATAATTTCACATGTCCCCTGGGATACGAACTGCGGACCTTCCTTCCGTTCTGGATTCCAAGCTTCAAGCATTTCGCTGGGATCGACCCTAGTGGTTTCATTCTTGAATGATGATTCCCCTGAAGTTCTCTCGTTACGATAAACCATGCCATGTTTGAGCTATACTGATGATTGATTTTCATTGGTGAAATATAGTTCGAAAACTAAAGATCGAATTGTTATAATCGATGAAATGTTCATGTAGATGTTCTATGATTGCAGTATATTGCTCTTATTCTCGTAGTCAAAGTATTTGTGAATACATTAATGTACAAGATGAAGGAGTACATAATGAATTCGACATCACAGTTACGACGTCGTTCATGGTTGTAGTTCTCACATCTTCATCGTGATATACCCCCATTCGCATCTTAACTTACTCCATAACTGAAGTCAACTTTATAAGTTCAAATGTAGTTTTCAAAATAATGTTTTTAATCGAAGTCATTCTGTATAATCCGCAATAATAGTTCGCTTCAATGTTCATATATCACTTGGTACTTGTTAAAGACTCACGTTCTCTCGAAGCTAAATTCTTGTAAGCACTCACTGCTAACTTGCGACTTGTGAAAACGTACTCTACTGATCTGAGATACGCACTTTTCTCCTGCAGTAATATGTTTGTCTAAAACACGCTATATCTGCTAAACTGCGCCGAAATTTCTTACTATATTTGTAGTGGATAGTCGTCTCCCTATATATGTTCAGAATATAATGGAATGATTCTGTAATTCAACTTACTAATACTCAATATCGACTTGTCTATGCTGAGCTTAACTCGCACTAGATTGTTCACCGTGCAACGCCTAGGTTCACCTTACTAAGGCGGCCTCGATAGCGGTCAAGACATTCCGCTGATTGTCGGGCTCACTTAGCCTACAAATTGACGGTCGAACTACGCCTACTCTCCTCTAGTTCACAAGACGAAAAGACCCCACTTACTCGCTCTCCACTTCTCTCATTGACTTTCCTTCACGCCATATTGCATTCGCGCTCGAACTTTGCTTCTGTTCCTTCGAAAACTTATTTCTGTCAATTTAGGTCCTCCAATGACTTTTAAAGTATTGTTATATTCCTCTTCTCATTTTCTTCATTATTCGCTAATTCTTCTTTAGGACCTAAAAGTAATTATTTCCATGTGAGTACGAGGATTTCAATAATAATGCTCTCTGCTATAGCTCTCCTCATTGGCTATCAACTCCTATCCAATGACATAATTTATAACAATGAATCTCCAATACGCGGTAAATTAGCGTTGCTATGGGTCGGGTGACCTTGGCATGCGCCAACTCGGCTTCACAGAGCGCGTGACTGCGTCGCGTCTCTGCTTGTAACTTGCCAACTAACCAGTTTTCTGCCACTCTACAGATTCAATTCTCCCGGGTTAAATTTTCTCATGGGCTAATAAAAATATTCTCAATTTTATTCCTTAATAACTCAAAATCAGGGCTCAGTACATACCTGTATGGCCTAAATATATAACAATCCTACATGGCGACCATCCGAAATATTTAGACGGTTCTCAATATCTACGAATCTATTGCAGCAATCAAACTGAAATTTTGTATGCTGATAGAGGCTATTAACATAAGTTCCCTTATTGGACTTTCAATAACCTGGTGAGCACAATACCAACATGACGGCCAAGCGAAGTTAAAACATTTAAATGGAATTGACTCGCGATTTAATTATCCGAGTGCAGTGAAACTTGGTACGGTAAATGTCCATACAAAATCTACTGGCATCTAATTAAATTCAATTGTTTCATAACCCCAAGATGGTGGCCGTGATAAATTTTAAAATTGAGTTTTTATTTCTTGTGTCCTAATCATGCGATTGAAGTGAGCGTTTGAATAATGAACCTACTCAATAATTTTCATCTAATGGTGCATATCTCTATGGCATACATACAGAACAATCCAACATGGCGTTCCTTTTCATGGGCGGGAGATTTTATTAATAAAGAAGAGCAGTATAATGTATTAAAATAGGCTATATAGTTCTTCACGGAACTACTTGTTCAGATTATAAGTACTTCAGGGTTCATTTTTAGCTTAGGACAAAAACCTTGATTTTTTTTGGCATCAAACAAAGAAGGTACGTTGCAAAACATTTTGGTCTATTATTGTTAGTCTAATTTTTTACAGCGCTGTTTTAATGTAAGCCTAACGGTCGCCGTGGACCTCATTCTTGTTTATTATTATTATTATTATTATTATTCAGAGGAAACTGTAACACTCTTTAAATAATAATAAATAAATACGAACCTTAAAAAAACGAATAACCTTACATTCTATAAGTGAGCAATGCGTCTTTCTCGTGCAGAGAAAATTATTTGTAAAAGCTGTGCCTATATAATGAAATGGGGGCCTCAATATTCTACACCTACAATAAAAACTTAACTTACCGAAGATGTATCCAGCTTTGCCTTCTTTATGACAAAGCGGTCGATCTTTCATACACTCGCTAATATGATAAAAAGAAGAAGGAAAAGAGCAACTATCAAACAACTCTTGACTCTTCCCCAATACTACCACTTACAAACTGTATGCGTCTGTATGTATCTCGCACAGACACACAACCACCGTAAATCCCGACAGTGGCGACAATCAACCACACTGCGCTAGAATTGTAGCCTGCGACATTTTAACACTCCTATTTCAAGGAAATGGAAATTAAAAGCTGACAAGAGACTGTAAGTTGACAAACTATAACTGGCCCCCTCCAGAGAGGTCTCTTGCTAACTGTCAATCTCCTAATTTATTGGTAGACTTTTGTCATCATAACCTGGTTGTATCTCCAGTACTGAGGCACCTACTGTTCTTGGAGAATCCCCCTATGTCACAATCCTAATTGCTACCCTGTTATTTCAGCTCCTCCAAGCAGTGCAGACACGGAAATGATGACTGGCCGTGCAGAGATTGCTAGTACATTCTTTGTCAACGCATTTACTGTATTTAACATTTCGTTGTAGGTTTTAAATTTGTTCAAGCAGTAAGAAAATATGATACTTATGCCGACCCCAATTTGTAGATATTTTTCTTTGGGGGGGCCTCTGTACATAACGTTCTGCAAGCCTTGCAAAGTAAACAGATACAGAGCTGAGCATGGACGTCAGTCTAGACGGCTCCCGTTGTGGCGTCCCAGGACAAGTACACGCACTTGTAACTGAGACAAATGTGAGTAGAAACACCAAAGCAAACTAATTAACAGTCGAATGACCTAGTGCCATTCTACAATTCCTAACCCAATTCAAGGAAAATGGTACCTTAAAGAAGGGTGCCAATAAGTCAGCTGCAATGAAATTCCAAGTAACACATTTAACTACCGTACCGTACTTGATGCATTTGGCATCGTGCTGAGGCACCGTATGACTCGGGGATATTAAATGCAAACCAGAAGCAATAGCTGCAGCACAACAAACACTTGCCTGAAACCAAAGTGACCTGTGTACCAGCTTTTATAGCAGCATGTAGCAGACCTATCCTACTCCATCGTGTATGGCAACAGAATATAGGCTACTAGAGCATCTGATTACGGTACCATATGTTGTATATTGCTCGAAAATATGTCAATATCCTCAGAATAATGTGAAATAAAATACATTATATTGAGTATGAAATTGTAAAACACAATGAAACATAGACCTATATACAGCCTAACACTCTAATGTTTTAAGATGTAACATATTTATACCATATTGTGGAACAATATACCGTGCTGTGAAAGGCCTGTTTCTATAGCCTACCATATTGTGGAACAACATGAAAGGCCTGTTTCTATACCAAATTGTGGAGGAACATAAAAGGTCTGTTTCTATACTATGGTATGGAACAACATGAAAGGCCTGTTTGTAGAACAGTTTCTTTTTAGCTAGATGCCTATAGTTAGTCTTCTTAACTTTCTACGTTTTTAGGAGGTTCGGGTAAGACCTATGCACGAGCCAGAGCTTTTCAGGATTTCTGCACTCACCCGGGAATTAAGAAGAGCCTCTGTCAAGTTATTAGATAGGCCTATTTCTATTTATTTTTTTAAATTATTCTTGTATTTTTTTTTAATTGCAAATTTGGCCATTTATAAGACAACTATTAACCGACAGTAGTGGCTACGCTGGCTAAAGCGCAACATTAGGTCATGGGGCCAAGCTCTCTGCTGACTCGGTTGACGCGTGGGTTCGAGCCCCACCGTCGGCCGTCCTTGAAATGGTTTTCCGTGGTTTCCCATTTTCAACACCAGGCAAATGCTGGGACGGTACCTTCTGACAGGCCACGGCCGCTTCCTTCCACATCCTTGCCCAGTTTCATTCACCATCATTCATTTCATCTCTCATTAACTCCTCTCATGAGGTTGGCGTCAGGAAGGGCATCCGGCCGTAAAAACATCGCCACAAAGACTTTCATCGCATCTCATCCCCGACCCCGTTGGAAAAACGGGAATAATATGGGGTAGACATACATACATAAGACAACTATTAATAAATATTACGAAGTTATTAGTAGGGTTCGGAAGTTAAAGACCTAAAAAAGTACAAAATATGCAAGCAAATATGCCCTAAAACTATAAAATATGACTTAAAAAGCTATGGAATATGACATGAATTTTTACTAACATACAGTAAACGTCTTAAGTGCGAAAACGTGATCAGCGATAATACACCAGACACATTTAATTATACAAACTGACAGAGAGCTACAGTACATTAAAATTTTCAACATTCATTCAGTATCATAGCCTTGAGATGCAGTTCTTGCTCGGTTTTCCTAAAAGAAAACAAAAATCTCGAAGTGTTAGCTTGCTTTATGATATCTGTCGGCGTAAGTTAGAAGACACTGCCTAACAGGAAGGTTATTGAGTTCATAATCGTACATACCTCTTAATCTTCTTCTCTGCCAGCATTGCACATCACGACCATGTGCATTCTCAGGCTGTTAAAAAGAAATCTCCTTCGAAGATCACTCATTGTCAGTATATTTTTGTGCTGGGTGACTCCTTTCTACGTCACATGATGTCACAGGAGCGCATTTAAACATAGTCAGTTCACTGCTGCTTAGCTCCGGGTCGTTTTCGCCTAAACCAGATCCAATACCCTCTAAAATGGCACCAATTCTGCACATTGTTGCGTATCCTTCATTTGCACTCAGCACCTTACTAAGTTTGTTCTTCACTGCAACTGACACTGTACCTCTAGCTTGTTCTACTTTGGATACCATGTCCTTTGCTAGACCTATGCACAAACTCTCACATAATTCTAAACCAGCAGTGTCTAGGCGAGAGATAGTTTTTGATAGATCTCTGTAATTTGAAGAAATATATACTAATTGTCCCGACAAATCATTGGAAAACAGTCCCTGTGCAATTTTTATTGACGATTCCTCACTACTGTCAAAAGTAGAAACAATTTCTTGCACAGTTTCGTAGTGTTCAAGTAGTACTCTACTGTGTTAAGCCACATTCCCCATTGGGTGAGCACTGGCTGAGGAGGAAGAGGAAGCGAAGGCGAGTGATCTTTGAATTTTGCCACCCTCAGTGGATATTTTCTTGACGTTTGATATTAACCGGTCAACAACCGGAAAATTCTGCCGTATTTCTTCAGCAACTCTGTGCAATCCGTGAGCAAGACACGTTAAATGGGCCATTTTTTGGGTAAAGTACCTTAAGTCCCCTTGCTGCTTTCACCATGTATGGTGCAGCATCGGTTAGTAACAGCAAGATTTGTTCTCGCTTAACTTCACCATCCCACAAAAGCTTAATGGCATTGTCAAAAAGTATTGCAATTGTGGAACGGTTAGGTGCATCTAGAACCTCTGAATGAAGTAAATATACATCGCCCGGACGATCCACGAGAAGCGTGCCAATTACAACATTCGCAACATACCTACCACAAACATCCGTACTTTCATCAACGAATACCCAGACGCTATTGTTGCCTACACTTATTCTAATTTTTCGAAGTGCGTCTTCATAACAGGTGGGCAAATAACTTTTTCGCAATGTTGCCTCGTCCGGGATCGACTGTGTTGTGTATTTACTTAAGAATTTTCGGAAGTGTTCGTTGTTCACTTTGTTAAGCGGAATATTGGTAGATACCAACATTTCGCACCGGTCTTTTGAGAAATCGGAAAGTTTGGTCGACGAATATTTCGCTGTATCAAACAAAAGGGCCTGCCTGCTCTGTTCAGAAGACTTTCGATTCGCGCAGCTTTTATGCTTAGCCGTAGCGCAGTGCTGTTGCACATTAAATCGCTTTATAGCCGCCACCTTAACTTCACACGCTTTACAAAAAAGAATTGTTCCGTCAGTGCTGAACGTCTCTTCACCGAACTCTTTCACATACCTTCTGAACTGTACAGCTTCACTACACTTCACTTTCGGCATGATGGGTTCACTGCAGTACTACAAGTGTGTGTGGACCAATCTGTTGAAATCCGTTGGTAGTGAAAGAGCAAGGGAGCTTTCACTCGGCCCTGCAAGGAAGAACTGGGCGAGATATAACATGGCATTTCCTTGTTTGCTAATTGCTTCTGAGCAAAATACAGTATATCTACTGGAGTGACATCCTATTGAAAGGCGGAAGCACACTATCTTCTTGTTCCGTGACCTCATGCGTACAGCGTCGCAATCTAACTTGTCCAGAAAGATGTGCTAAAAGGCGTCTGTATCTTGGAACCAGGTCTTCTAAACCTGCTATCTGCCTGTTCCGGGAAAAGAAAGAAAAATATATTTACTACACTATTCGGAAATCCAGTGATTGAAACTCGACGTAGATAACACGTACCTTGTTAACGACGCCTCAATTTAAATAAAAATGCTGAAATTATAACCAAATATGACCTTATATCACTAAAATATGACCAAATATGACCAACACAATAAAAATGGCCGAAATATGCATTTATAGGCAACATCAAATTGCTTTTAACGTGGTCAGGGACCCGTCAATCACACTTATTTTTCAGGTTTCGGGTAAAATGAGCTCAGGCAAATATATGACTTTTCATTAACATCCGAACCTTACTTATTAGCCTATTATATTTTTTGTAATTTCTAAGTTATAGGCTAACACCTTCCTCTCTTGGCAAAAACGAAATATTTGCACCCATTATTAGGCCTACATATAGGCATAAGGATTTTGAATGCAGTAGATTGATAGTTTAATAAAATGTGATGTGAAAATTGTATTTACTTTTATGTGGAGATACTAATCCTGCTTTACAGCCAACCAATGGTGAGCCTATATAAGTAATGAACGGTTAGATTAAAAACAGTAACTTACCAAGACAAGACCCTCCAGCAGAATAAAAAATATGGTCCTTATATTCGTCCACGTATATTATATCCCTCCCTCCCTCCCTCCCTCCCTCCCTCCCTCCCTCCCAACCTTCCTTCCTTCCTTCCATCCTTCCTCCCTCCCTCCCAAACTGCTTTCCTTCCTTCCTTCCTTCCTTCCTTCCATCCTTCCTCCCTCCCTCCCAAACTGCTTTCCTTCCTTCCTTCCATCCTTCCTTCCTCCTTCCTTCCTCCCTCCCTCCCAACCTTCCTTCCTTCCATCCTTCCTTCCTCCCTCCCTCCCTCCCTCCCTCCCAACCTTCCTTCTATCCTTCCTTCCTCCCTCCCTCCTTCCTTCCTCCCTCCCTCCCAACCTTCCTTCCTTCCGTCCTTCCTTCCTCCCTTCCAACCTCCCTCCCAACCTTCCTTCCTTCCTTCCATCCTTCCTTCTATCCTTCCTTCCTCCCTCCCTCCCAACCTTCCTTCCTTCCTTCCTTTCCTCCCTCCTTCCTTCCTCCCTTCCGCCCATCCTTCCTTCCTTCAGGCCAGTCTTTACAGACTACAGTCACCTTTCCCTCTACACTTCTCTAACGAGATGTTTTGTCTAGTTGAGATACTGTTGTATCCCTTCTCTGAAATGTTTCCTTTGATTTTCAGGTATTTCTTGCATGTCTCCTAAGTTGTGTAGGAAGCTTGGGCGACCGCGACTGGATATTCGTGATATGTCTTTAATATTATTTTCTTATACTAAGTTTCTTTGGTTATCTTGTATTTGGAAGTAATTCATGTCTTTCCCCTTGTCGCTACTCCTTTGCCAGTAATAATAATGGCGCTACAGTTACTTAATAACGGCGTTGTCACGCATTATCTTTAAAGTAACCGTTAATAGAAACGGAGTTACGTGCTCATTGTTGCCTACTCATAAATATTACCTCCAGTTTTTTTTTCGTGTGGTCTCCTCAGAGGCCAAGTGCAGGTCTTTCTATTCGACGCCCGTGGGCGACCTGCGCGTCGGGATGAGAGATGGAATGGATGAAGATGAATGAAACTGGGCAAGGATGTGGAAGGAAGCGGCCGTGGCCTATCAGAAGGTACCGTCCCAGCATTTGCCTGGTGTTGAAAATGGGGAAACCACGGAAAACCATTTCAAGGACAGCCGACGGTGGGGTTCGAACCCACGCGTCTACCGAGTCATCAGAGAGCTTGGCCCCATGACCTAACGCTGCACTTTAGCCAGCGAAGCCACTGCTGTCGGTACCTCCAGTAAAATGTACTTAAAAATTAAATACCAGAACGTTTACATTACTAATGCATCATAAAGACAATATGAAACATGGTAGAAAAAACGTATACTTTTCTTCATTTGTATATAAGAGGAGCGTTTAAGCAATATAGATCCAGTCCACACGGTAATAAGGATAACTTTGACTCATATTTCCTCTGAAAGTGATTCTCGAAATTTAATGTTTTTCACTCGGTCAACACGATTGTACCCAATTGTAATGGGTGGTTTCCTAGTCCTGAAAAGAATTTACATGAGATTAATAAATAAGTGATACGGTACTTATTAACTTATGGACTTATTCAAATGGATTTTGATTTGTTGCTCTACTGGCCACGGTAGCTACACCCACTGAGGTGCAATGTCATGGGGCCAGGTTATCTCCGGACACGGTAGACGAGTGTGTTCAAACCCCACCGTCAGCCAGCATTGAAATGGTCTCCATTTCCATCTGAAGGCAAATTCCAGGAACGATACCCTCACAATTTATCCAGTTGCATTTTTCTTTATTCAGGCTATCTGTCATTAACTCCTCTGATTGGTTTGGCGTCAGGAAGGGCACGCTGCAGTAAATACCACATATTACATAAAAATCATCTCACCTCAACCCCGCAGAAATGGGAACAATGAGGAGTACGCTAGTAAAATATACACACTCCTCGACTAACTATGCTACTCAATATGTTGTGCTAATGTAATTTGCTTAAGGTAATGTTGCTGGTTTTAAACACTAGTCAATGTAAATATCAGCCACATTAGGACTGTGCCCTGTCAACTCCAGACGTCGTGGCTACAAACCTCAATAAAATCACTCTACTATTTCTTAATTGCTTTAATTTATCAAAATTACTTCCTTCCAGAGATGTGATTGCATCTGGACTGTACACAGTTGTATACGCTCACTTCGTCCAATCCGGTGCGCAGAAAAAAGAAGTGAGCACTATATTGCTTGCAGGAGGCTTGGCAGGTACGATTATTCAATATACCGTGTGACCCTAAAGTCACTTGCTAAATGGGTAAATCTTTAAAAGGCAAAAGTAGGTACAATAGGCTACATGATTGATATTGGAAAAAATCTCTTCATAACTACAATTAATATCAAACATGGATATGATACAGCATGATATTGTATGTAATAGACTTTTAATAGGTCTATGTATTTTGAATGAAATACTCTCAGGCAAATGTGACTGTGTTGCATGCAGAAATTACTTTCTCAGTTGTCGTTAATTTACCCGAAGACCGTCTCTCATGCAATCCTAAAATCCTGTCACACCTAAAAGTACGAGTAATACGGTAGTTGTGGAGTGTGTTGGTTTACATTGCTGATCCACTTTCTCGATATATTTCAATTAGAAAAATGTGCTCTTCCAAACATGACCATCAAAAATACTCCTGATGTATGAGGTCTAATGACTGTATAGGTTATGTCTGCTGACCACTTCATCCAATCCACGCACACCGAACATGTGATTTAGTCTCCCACGAATTGGCATAGCGTACGGTACGTAATGAGCTGAGGTTCCAATTAGCTGAAACAATATTCTCTTCGTTTTTCAGTGGCAGATCATGCGCCGAAGTACATTAAAAGACTCTCCAACAATTTACAATTCACTTGTGTGTACTGGTTCATACCCCATGGAAGATTTGTTCAATGATACCGCATAATACCCCACCCCACGCAGCAACCTTTGGAGTGCCAGTGTTATAGGATTCACACATCCGTCTTGGGTTCCCTTTGGACTAACATCGTGCATCATGAAGAAATATCTGTTCATCACTGAACGAAACGTGCTGAAAGAAGAACTTGTCAATTCACGAAAACGACATGATTTAGCTGCACTAAACGTACATTTTCCGCTCTCTTACACTTTGTGTAGGCTCTACGCACTGCAATATGTAGGTCTGGAGGTCTGCTGATTTCAATATTCTAAAAACAAATCTATACTAATAGACTTTCTCTCTCTCTCTCGCCACATAGAGCTTTGACTGACATCTTAGCAATCACATCCATTAAAATTCTAACTGATTAACGACGACCAATTTGTTTCATGACTAAACATTGTTTTGTATATTTGTGTCATTATGGGGTTTGAAGCCATTTTTCAGTGTTGCCCTAGTAAACAAAAGTTTGGTGCTTTTCAGTCGGTCAACACGAATGTACCCAAAAGAGTTGGGTAATACCCTAATCCTGAAAAAATTACATGAAATTAATAAATACACTAGGATGACCAGTTTCGATCGTCAAACGATCATCATCAGATCGATTACACTTAGGCTATAAAATCTAGGTTTGAAAATACAGTTGAAAATATTTACAATATGTGCAATTATTTGGTTGCAGTATTGGTAATGCAACTTGTCAGTGTATGCTAATTGTAGTATATATGATGTTAGGTGAAATGTTAAAATGGTGATAGAAATCCGAAGTTTATCTGTTTGGGGTGACTCTATGGTTGTAAAAGGTCAACTATGGTTGTACTGTATAGTACAGACTACTTATCTGGATGGATGTCTTCCTCGCTGGAGCTACGAGTAGTTTCAACTTCACTCTTACAACAGTTGAGGTCGACTGAACTGGAGAAACAGAATACATATTGACCAAAGCCGAAAAATCAAAATTAATAAACATGAACCCGAAAATACCGTCATTGAGGGGACTACCTTAAGTACACAAAATGGAGTGCCAAATGAGACCAACAGTCAATTGTAGGAATGCCCCTAATTACAAATCAGCAAAGAGTTACTAAAAACCTTAAAACACCGTCTTTTCAACGACAAAAGCAATTCTGTAAAGAACACAACGGAATTAGTAACAGCATTTAACACGCTACAAATGAAACCTAGCTTGCGGCTAGTATCCTTCGATATAACTAACATGTACACCAATATTCCAATTAATGAAGCAATCAACACTTCCGAAAACAATTTAAAATCCAACAATTCGGCCAAAGAAACTGAAGAGATTGTGAGATTACTGAGGGTCGTTCTCAGCCAAAACCTGTTTCAATTCAATAATAATATGTACACACAAACAGAAGGCTTAGCCATGGGGTCACCACTTGGGCTTATCGCTGACATCTTCATTAATTCACTAGAAAATGCGTTCTTAGAAAAGACGTCAACTAAGGGCATAGTAATATGGAAAAGATACGTAGATGATGTAATTTGCATCTACGATACGAAATTAACAAGCGAAGAAACTGTTCTCCAATCCATTAATAGCCAACACCACTCAATCAAATTCACTAAGGAATCCGAATCAGATCGAAAAATAAATTAGCTCGACATAACTATTGAACGTAAAGACAACGAGCACTCATATTCCATATTCCGGAAAGCCACACAAACCTCGCATGCAATCGACAATCAGTCTAATCACCCCAGTACGCATAAATTAGCGGGGTTCAACTCAATGGTCCACAGGGCTTTGAATATACCCATGCCAAAAGACAATTATAATAAGGAAGTAAGAACCATTAAGCAAATAGCAAAGGGAAACAATTTCCCGCCAAGCAAAAAAAAAAACAAAAAAAAATTGTAGCCAAACATAAAAATAAATATAAAACGATTCCAAAACCGGACACTAATAAGAAAAAATTAGCGCGCTTCAACTATGTGAATGCGAACACATATAAAATCACTAATCTATTCAAAAAACAAGGCATAAAAATAGCATTCACAACGAACAACACAACCGGTACGCACCTTCAAAATAGTAAACTAAATAAACAAGACCCGTATTCAAAATCAGGGGTATATTCTATTACGTGCCAAGACACTGGTTGTCAAGCTAATTACATCGGACAGAGTGGAAGACGAGTAGATACACGTTACAATGAACATAGGAACGCGATAAAATATGGAACACATTCAGCTGTATGCGAACACAAGTGTGACGCGGGGCACAGTTTCACTAACATTGAAACGGACCTAAAAATAATTCATCACGAATCGAAAGGCAGAGCTCTCGACATAAAGGAAGCAATCGAGATACACCTAGCCAGAAGAAATAACCCCAACAATCTAAACGAACACACTTTCATGGAGAGCTCACCCCTCTTCACTCTACTAAAAAACACACCCTGTCGGCAACAAGACACATCTTAGCGATACAGCCAAGCTAGTTAAAAGAAGGGGGGGGTAGATTATTGGCTGAGGAATAACCCACCCACCAAGGGAAGATGATTAAGAAAAGGAAGTGGGTTTCGGACTGGAGAAAAAGGATAGCGAAATAGGATGAGAGTTCCGCAAAAGTTATATATTTAGCTTTAAATACACTCAGAGGCGGTTGCCACCGCAAATCCGCTCTCTGATACCTAAAGTGGGTACGAGCTTGGTCGAAGCTGACGGGAAACACAGCTAATATTTGGGCGGTTTGCCAGAGAAAGGCTTTAGTGTATTTCCTCCCAAGCACGCATAAGACTACTATAGGGAAGGGTGATAGTCTGGCAATACAAATAATAGCAGATTTGTTTTGTATTAACGATGGCATGAACTTGGGAAGAGTCAGGGAAGACAGGATCTTGCATAAACGTTGTATTTCGAAATTATGAATCCAAAAACAAATATTTAATTTATTTAAAAAGGCAAAAGAAGTTTATAACTTTAACAAACATATATTCAATCTGGTTAACAAATTTGGGGTCACAGACCTCAGATGGCATTAAACATTTGCGCCAGGCAATTAACAATTTATGAGGTTTTAAACCTTATATATGTACTAAAATCTTTGTAAGATTTAAAAAAGACAAATGAAATGCTTAAAGTTTAAACATCAAATTGAGTACAAGGAGTGTACTTTAAGGAATTTACAAGTAATTATTTTAGAAAAAGTTACAACTTCGAAAATAACAAAAAAGGAAGCGAGTAAATGAAGAAGAAGTTCCTATTACTTCTCATGTTTATGCGGAATTACTTCTATGACAATTATACAAAAGAGGGCAGGTCACTTACTGTGAAACCTGAAGAAAAAAAATCAACAAGGAAGGTTCTAGACTTCCTGTATTTAGATAGGAATCACTAGATAAATGGGGCAGGTTACCCTTTCGTGAGACCTAGAAACAACTCACTAATGAGTTAAAAGAATTGTATTCTCTCTTTATAAAAGAGAAACAATGTGAGCTTGAACCGTGTATAAAACACGTAATTATACAGAAATTAAGTAATGATAAACAAGCAAAATGGAAGGGCACTTCGAAGAGTGACACCTTATGAAGAAGTTACAATTTTATTAATATGGTTTGTTAGTAAAAGGTTGAGGAAAGATCATTGGGATTTAGGATCAATGTTCATGGCCTGATTTAATGTAAACGGACGATCGCGACGCGGTAGAAAAGTGGGACAAGCACTAGTTATCACTATAGTCTTTTAAATAGATGAAAAGTTCGCTGTAGAGACACGAAAGTTTATGTAAAGAAAGTTATTGCAATGATGAAAATAACTGGTTGCACTAGGTAGGCGAGAGTCTATTTCTTGAGAAAGTTGGGAATCACAATTAAATGCGCCATAGAACATTCCAACGGTGGACGAAAGTTTGCTATTGCAGTAATTTATAAGGAAGATTCCTCATTTTAAATAGTATTTTCACAAGTGAGTGAAAAATACCTGACGGTAAGACTCGCAGACAGAGTACAGGATCTGGAAGGTTCCAGAACGATCTTAATAGAAAAATGGGGCCAAAGATAATCCAGCGGAGGAACTTGCTTTGTAATTTATAGACAGCGGGTATTAGATAATATCCCACGTGGTGAGAAGATTTCTCATTTAGCAAGCATAAGAAATGCTGCTTTTCACAAAGATTGGCTTGATTAGACAAAAGCCCAACATGGAAAATCCCGCGAAGAATGATTACCGCCCCACAAGTAATCTCACGCTGTCTATAAAACAATCAATAAAAGCATGTAGATAAAATTGATGAAGATGAGGTTAAAACATTAAGTCTGTACTTATCTTGATTGCATGTTGAAGGTGAAGTTCCCCTTGACAATATTTAATATGCCAACATGGCGTAGAAAGTAGAGTTTGCCTCTTGGTTTGAGGAGACTGGCTCGAGTTGAGCCTTAACTGAGTCGACGGCCGGCGCACAAGTGAGACCCACTCAGCAGAGCACGGAGGGTCCAAGGAAGGGAAAGAGTGGGGGTAGGAGACAAAAGGAGAACATATAAACATAGCCAACATTACAACAAAAAATTGATCTGCTCTTGCTGAGCCGGTCTTCAAAGAGTTGATAGCTGGCGATGGTGACGAGATCTGGTGGCCAGATGGATAAGTAAAGCCTCATGCACCAGGAAGAATTGAGGAGCTTCAGAGATTCGCTGCGAGATGACGCTAGGTGGGTCATAGAAGATATATATCTAGAACAGACTCATAAAAGATATAAGAGACCTGATCAACAAAGAGAAAATAGAAGATCACTGTTGGTGTTTGACTAAGAGGAAGGAATGAACAAGCAAAAGCAATAAGAATTATATTCTCTTGTACCGTGTATTCCAAGAATACACCATACTGGGAGGAGACAACACCAACAGAGAACAAGAAAAACAAGTAAACATTTAAAGGTAATGGTTGTTTTGTGATCGGACCATTAGTGGTCAAGATTTTGGCCGCCCTGACTCTCCCATCTCTTCCAGGATAACACTCGGTCACTCTACCAGAGATCCATACTAGAGGGGGTGAAACATCCCTAACCAAGACCAAGTCCCCCACTTTAATGTCGGGACTGGAAAAAAACCACTTCTGTCTGCGTTGCAAGGAAGTTAAATATTCCAAGGTCCACCTCTTCCAAAAGGAATTGCGGAGGGCTTCAAGTTTACGCCAAACGATAGGTAGATTAGAATCCCTGTAAGAATTGGGAAGAGGAGGAGGGGCAGAAAGAGAAGTGCGTGTAAGGAAGTGATCAGGTGTAAGTGGAAGCAGGTCATCAGGGTCATTGGAAAGCGGAGTTAAAGGACAAGAATTAACGACACCTTCAATCACAAAATAGCTAGAAACTGCGGGAAATAAGGCACTAGTAAAGATTGCGATATGATGCGAAAAGAGAATTGCCAAGTTTAAACAAAGCGTATAGACACAAGTACATCTATTAAGGATAAGAATATACCAAATAAACAAAGGAACTATGAGAGTAGAAAGAAAGAACGCCATAGGTAACAACCTAGTAGCCATAAACAATGACCTTAAGTCATAATAAGTATCAAAGGGGTTACTCAGAAAAATACTTAAGTCAGCGAGAAACGTGACATGACAAGTATAAATGCAAAAACACATCGAATGTAACGACGAGAAGAAACAAGTTTGTTCATCAATGAACAATAAAAGTGCAAAATATGTAAGCAGAGTGCAATATATAAGCGAGTAAAGGATATGCAACGATGTTATAAAACAAGAATCGATGCAATTGTAGAATACGAGCGTGAGTAAGTGGGAGACATAAGCAAGCGCGGCCTTGACCCACATAGTACAACGAGATAAGGAATATAAATATCTGAAAGAGTCCTTGACTGGAACAAGTTTATTTTGGTGATGAGTTGAATGGCTTCTGAACTTACGGAAGCGACTCGCCAGACAATGGTTGGCAATCAGCCAGAGTTGAGATAAGGGAATCTTGCTTTGACCTTTGGCAAGCATACAGGAAATAAACGATAACTTGGCCTTCCCCAAACTTGTATACAAACAAGTTTTACAAACAAGCAGTTCAAAGTAAACAAACAACACTAGTTGAATCAGCTTTGACTTAAAGCGGAGCGAGTAACACGACATGTAGTCATCCGTAGCTTGGACGTGAGAAAACAATTTAAAGACATAAGAAATAAAGTAAGAAATCAATTTCGCATAATTTTGAGGATCACGGAATCCGACAATTTTCAACAGAAAAAAGCTTAATTCTTCCGTACAGAGAAGAAAAGCTGGGACATTGAGAAGGAGTTTATGCGTAAGAATAGTTATTCTAGATGCTAGAGAATTCAGATTTTCATGCGGTTTCAAAAGCGACTTCCAATTGTGAGGAAGGGGGGAGGAGCCGGCCGTGGCCATCCTTCTAAATAGCGAAAGAAGTGAAACATAGCTTACAGCGAAGTGATGGTGACTGATAGCCATGGTTTTACACAAGGGGAAGATAGTTTTCGATAGAGAGTTTAAGCAATTACCTGCTATAGAAAATGACATGAGAAGGTAGACGAAGTAACACAAGGCAAGGCGAACTTGAATTGCCATTTTGTGCGGGAAGAAGGCAAAATCATTTAAACAACTTACCAAGGTGGCGTAGTTGTTCACGATAAGACATCGTTTCGGCAAGTGTTTTTCAAAAGTATCGAGATCGGAAACATGAGCATTCTCTTTTTCAGAAATGAGATTTATGTCAGCTGTAACAAAATGACATTGCGCTTTGGTTTGAACACTGGGATGTTGGATTTCACCAGTAATAACCCAACCAAAATCGGTGTCTCTAGCGACCACGGTTGAAGATAACTTGCGAACCTGTTTACGGAGACAATTCCAAAAAACATTGGCACTTAAAAGTACATCAATGGGACCTTGAGCATTAAACTGAGGATCAGCTAACCTTAAGTGCGAAGGAATCTTTAAACCGGAGGTATTAATAGAGCTGCTAGGGGTGTCCTTGCCAATACTGGTAAGAATGAGACAGTTTAAGTTAAGATTGGTGTTTCTTTGGCAAACGTCTCTGAATTTCAATTTTGAAGACTGCAAGACTTGAGTTTTCAAATTGTCAATGCCTGATACATTGATGGGAGTATGCGATGACGAAAGACCTAGCTTTTTAATTAATGATTGCGAAACAAAGTTGTGCGTTGAAGCAGAATCGAGAAGACCACGGGTTCGAACCCAATTTCCAAAATTATCTTGGATTTCGAATTGTACAGTGGACAAGAGGGCTTGCGCACTGTGAGAAGTTTCGGCGTTAGAAATGCAGGAAGAAGCATTAGTTTGTTCGGAGCTGCTCTGCATGGAGTTTGAAGAAGCGGGTACTGATGACCTCGATTTTTCATGAACGTGCAATAAAGAATGGTGCGGTTTTTTACAATGGAAACAGAGATTGGATGACGTACAGTTAGAAGAAGAATGCTTAGGTGACAAGCAGTTGAAGCAATGTTTGCTATTGAAGACAAACTTCCTTCGGTCTTCGACAGACAATTCTTTAAAGGATTTGCACAAATACAATGTGTGAAGCTTTTTACAGAGCGTGCATTTTAAAGATTTGTTGAGCGGCCTGATATGTTCTCTTGGATGGTTGAAAGAAGCAGAACAAGTTTGCTTGTTCTCGACAGATGGGAGCTGATGACCCTTTGAAAAGGCAAGATCTTTCTCAAAACTGTGACACTGATGATTCGTTTCGACATTTTCGCACTGAAATGCGAGTGCTGTAAGGACTTGGCATCGGCTGTTAAGAAACGAGATTAAGTGTTCGAACGAAAATTCCTCCTTGCGGGCGAGTTCGATTTCCCATGCCTTTAAAGTCGAAAAATCGAATCTGGATGTAGCTAGATGAATAAGAATAGTGTCCCACGTTTGGACTGGTTGCTTGAGTTGATATAATGCTCTCACGTGCAATTGAATAGAATCTAACAGGTCTCTTAAAGAGCTGACGTCATTAGGTTTGACGACTGGCAGGTTGAACAGACAGCGGATGTGGCGAGCTACACTCAATCGTAAATTGCCATATCTCTCTTTAAGGAGATTAAAGGCGATGTGGTAGTTATCTGCGCTTAAAGGCAGTGATTGGACCAAGGCCAAGGCCTCGCTTTCCAAAGACGTACGTAAAAAGTAGAATTTATGAATGTCGGGAATTTCCTTATTGTCATGAACGAGTGAGCAGTAAAGTTCATAAAAAGAATACCATTCACCTTCCTGGCCTGAGAAGTGAGGTAGGCTTATCTTAGGAAGTAACGGTTTCGGTTTGTTCTTGTGAACTGAAGCGGGTGCGAACTGGGCCGGATTGATGACCCTAGTGTCCGGTTCTGAGATACTGCGGATCAGTTGGTGGGCCTTGGCAATCCCTTCAAGGTACAAGGGTTCGACCTCGTCCCGATCCGATTGAAGTTCTGGGCAAGCGGATTCAATCTCGGTTTGAATTTGATCGTAATAATCATAGGACCGTTCGTACAACTTAAGGCGTTGTGTTAGGATGTCTAAATCACACTCGGCGGGATTTAATTTGTTGATAAAATTTCTGAATCTAGTGAGTTGCCCTTTATAGGAAGAACGTCTGGCAATGAGAGTTTCATCTTTTTCAGTAGGAGCCATGACAAAGAAAATAAATTGAAATACAACTCACAAAACTGTAGAACCTTGGAAATGCTGTCAAGCTGGTGGCAGCAAATAAGTAGAAAGAACAGGACACACCAAAGGAGACAGGAGCGGCCTCTTTCTCCTGCACAGGCTTTGCACGACGTAGTTATAGCTGAAAGATTCAAAGCAGATATTAATAATTTGCAAAGTATTGCCAAACAGAAAAATGACAAATGGACTCTCCCGGGTTTCTGGGACCAAATTTTGGGTAGATTATTGGCTGAGGAATAACCCACCCACCAAGGGAAGATGATTAAGAACAGGAAGTGGGTTTCGGACTGGAGAAAAAGGATAGCGAAATAGGATGAGAGTTCCACAAAAGTTATAAATTTAGCTTTAAATACACTCAGAGGCGGTTGCCACCGCAAATCCGCTCTCTGATACCTAAAGTGGGTACGAGCTTGGTCGAAGCTGACGGGAAACACAGCTAATATTTGGGCGGTTTGCCAGAGAAAGGCTTTAGTGTATTTCCTCCCAAGCACGCATAAGACTACTATAGGGAAGGGTGATAGTCTGGCAATACAAATAATAGCAGATTTGTTTTGTATTAACGATGGCATGAACTTGGGAAGAGTCAGGGAAGACAGGATCTTGCATAAACGTTGTATTTCGAAATTATGAATCCAAAAACAAATATTTAATTTATTTAAAAAGGCAAAAGAAGTTTATAACTTTAACAAACATATATTCAATCTGGTTAACAAATTTGGGGTCACAGACCTCAGATGGCATTAAACATTTGCGCCAGGCAATTAACAATTTATGAGGTTTTAAACCTTATATATGTACTAAAATCTTTGTAAGATTTAAAAAAGACAAATGAAATGCTTAAAGTTTAAACATCAAATTGAGTACAAGGAGTGTACTTCAAGGAATGTACAAGTAATTATTTTAGAAAAAGTTACAACTTCGAAAATAACAAAAAAGGAAGCGAGTAAATGAAGAAGTTCCTATTACTTCTCATGTTTATGCGGAATTACTTCTATGACAATTATACAAAAGAGGGCAGGTCACTTACTGTGAAACCTGAAGAAAAAAAATCAACAAGGAAGGTTCTAGACTTCCTGTATTTAGATAGGAATCACTAGATAAATGGGGCAGGTTACCCTTTCGTGAGACCTAGAAACAACTCACTAATGAGTTAAAAGAATTGTATTCTCTCTTTATAAAAGAGAAACAATGTGAGCTTGAACCGTGTATAAAACACGTAATTATACAGAAATTAAGTAATGATAAACAAGCAAAATGGAAGGGCACTTCGAAGAGTGACACCTTATGGAGAAGTTACAATTTTATTAATATGGTTTGTTAGTAAAAGGTTGAGGAAAGATCATTGGGATTTAGGATCAATGTTCATGGCCTGATTTAATGTAAACGGACGATCGCGACGCGGTAGAAAAGTGGGACAAGCACTAGTTATCACTATAGTCTTTTAAATAGATGAAAAGTTCGCTGTAGAGACACGAAAGTTTATGTAAAGAAAGTTATTGCAATGATGAAAATAACTGGTTGCACTAGGTAGGCGAGAGTCTATTTCTTGAGAAAGTTGGGAATTACAATTAAATGCGCCATAGAACATTCCAACGGTGGACTAAAGTTTGCTATTGCAGTAATTTATAAGGAAGATTCCTCATTTTAAATAGTATTTTCACAAGTGATTGAAAAATACCTGACGGTAAGACTCGCAGACAGAGTACAGGATCTGGAAGGTTCCAGAACGATCTTAATAGAAAAATGGGGCCAAAGATAATCCAGCGGAGGAACTTGCTTTGTAATTTATAGACAGCGGGTATTAGATAATATCCCACGTGGTGAGAAGATTTCTCATTTAGCAAGCATAAGAAATGCTGCTTTTCACCAAGATTGGCTTGATTTGACAAAAGCCCAACATGGAAAATCCCGCGAAGAATGATTACCGCCCCACAAGTAATCTCACGCTGTCTATAAAATAATCAATAAAAGCATTTAGATAAAATTGATGAAGATGAGGTTATAACCTTAAGTCTGTACTTATCTTGGTTGCATGTTGAAGGTGAAGTTCCCCTTGACAATATTTAATATGCCAACATGGCGTAGAAAGTAGAGTTTGCCTCTTGGTTTGAGGAGACTGGCTCGAGTTGAGCCTTAACTGAGTCGACGGCCGGCGCACAAGTGAGACCCAATCAGCAGAGCACGGAGGGTCCAAGGAAGGGAAAGAGTGGGGGTAGGAGACAAAAGGAGAACATATAAACCTAGCCAACATTACAACAAAAAATTGATCTTCTCTTGCTGAGCCGGTCTTCAAAGAGTTGATAGCTGGCGATGGTGACGAGATCTGGTGGCCAGATGGATAAGTAAATCCTCTTGCACCAGGAAGAATTGAGGAGCTTCAGAGATTCGTTGCGAGATGACGCTAGGTGGGTCATAGAAGATATATATCTAGAACAGACTCATAAAAGATATAAGAGACCTGATCAACAAAGAGAAAATAGAAGATAACTGTTGGTGTTTGACTAAGAGGAAGGAATGAACAAGCAAAAGCAATAAGAATTATATTCTCTTGTACCGTGTATTCTAATAATACACCAGGGGGGGGGGGGGGGGTGGAAATAGGGGATTTTAATAGGTAAATGTTATCTGGATCAGGGTACGATGTACTTTTATTCTTCAATAGACCAAGACCGATATGCGCAGCAGTATTAAAGGTGCCGAGACGTCCTCAAACACCGGGCAGCGCTTAGTATGAATAGCTAATGGTCTACGCGTGGCGAGGACGGATCCACGGTCTTTAATAGTTTAAGACCTTCCTGAATCCAATGACATACATCTTAGCTAGACTTGGCAACATCCCACAAATACACATGCACTGACCTCGTACAGTACACAGGAATACGGGGCGGGAGGAGGGGAAAAACCAGTTCAGGAGATAACACTCCAGTGCAGTCGACCGCAACTCTTGTAAGAGTGAAGTTGAAAGTACTCGTAGCACAAGCTAGGAAGACATCCATCCAGATAAGTAGTCTGAAGTATACAGTACAACCATGGTTGACCTTTTACAACCATATAGTCACCCCAAAGAGACAAACTCCGGATTTCTATCAGCATTTTAGCATTTCACCTAACATCATATATACTACAAATAGCATACACTGACAAGTTGCATTACCGATACTGCAACCAAATAATTGTACATATTGTAACTATTTTCACCAGTATTTTCAAACCTAGATTTTATAGCCTAAGTACCGGATGAGTTAGCCGTGGTGGTTACGGCATGACTGTTGGCAGTCGCTCACATCCGGGAGGCGAGGAGGTTCGAATCCCCCCGCTGGCAACCTTGAAGATGGTCTTCTGTGGTTTCCCATCTTCCTTCCAGGCAAATGCCGGGGTTGGTCCCTAACTATAGGCCACAGCCGCTACCTTCCAACTCCTCGTCCTTACATTCCAACTTCCCTTCTTCCCTCCCCAACGGTACTTGTAGTTCACCCATTGGGTGTCCGTCTCGAAGCAGCTACAAAACTGGCGAGCCGAACATGTCCTCGGACACTCCCGGCACTAACAGCCATACGCTAAAAAAATAGCCTAAGTGTAATGGATCTGATGATGATCGCTTGACGATCGAAACTGGTCATCCTAGTGTATTTATTAATTTCATGTAATTTTTTTCAGGATTAGGGTATTACCCAACTCTTTTGGGTACATTCGTGTTGACCGACTCAAAAGCACCAAACCTTTGTTATATTTGTGTCATAAACAACCTATACAGTGGTGTGATGGTTTTAAAATGTAATGATAACGACACGCTACATCTTTAGCTTTGATGCTGCTTCATGATGGTCCTCACAGAGCACTCACTCGTCCGATCTCAACATGAACACATGAGCTTGTGGTACGCGTGATTTGCGCAAAAATCATGTGATAAGAAAGAAATATTCTGAGTTCATGTCTCCACGAAAGCCTTTTAATGTGGCATTTACCCATTTACAATCGCTCAAACAAAGAACCAGCACACTAATGGCAACTATTTGTCCAAGTCCCAAAGGTGAATTTACTCGAGAACTCATACAGTGGTGCCAAGGATTAGGGGAGAGGTGGGCAAAGTGGTCAAGGTAATGTTAGCTGATTTGCAATCGAAGTAAAGGCATCAAAATTAGTAGTTATATACCGGTACTATCTAAAAATAATTCGTTTTAAAACATCTGCACCAATTGCCTATTTGTCCGACATTCTCGGGAAAAGTGGCCACTTTGCTTCAAAGTAAAAATATGAGTGTGTACAAACGGTTTAAGCTTAAAATAATAATGTACACATATCATATTTATAGAGAGTTTATATAGGCCTAACTGGAAACAAATTAGAACCAAACACGTAAAAAAGATATTTGACTTGAAGAAACATGTAGGTCTACGCCCTACCTACTAATAAAATATTCACAATATTTTTTCAAAATTGCGTGAGGAAAAAACAAAAAAAAGGAAGTTATAAGAGTTTATAAGGTAAAAAATAACCTCCAGTTAAAAATTAATTGCAGTTGTTACAAAGGAAAGAAGAGTTGTTTTCTTCAATTCCAGCACAGAGTTCGTGGATCCATATATGGTATATTTGGCACTGGATCCATTGTCCTTGTGATATTGAGGCTTCCGTTTAGCAGAGGCACTTTGTATCTTCATCATCATCATCATCATTATCATCGGCTGGTGAGTACCCCACATTGACGCCATTACATAACAGGTTTTGTTGTTCCAAGATCAACACTGTTCTCTCTTCTTTGCTGTTTTGTTACAAATCACATCCAGCACTAACCACAAACTACCTTTTAGAGCAGTTATTTTCGTAGTTTGCGCTTGAATCTAATAGCTAAATCTCCCCATATTTGAGTCCTATTGGAAGCATATGAGATCACCAGTAGCAACGAATCAATCGAAATGACGGGACCCCCACTAAACTTCGGGACGGTTGTTGACAGAATAGCTCATCCACAGAATATTTGAGTCCAAGCCACAGTAATTGTTGCTGTTCGATCCAAGGGTGAACCAATTCCCAATTCATCTAATTGTTTGTCCGGTGCAATTGTTTATGTTTTATTTCTCCTCGTGAAAATACGTACGCACAGAAGATAATTGATTCAATAAAAAACTATAATAGTAGTAATGGTAATAGTAGTAGTATTAATAATAATAATGATGATGATGATGATGATGATGATGATGATAATGATGATGATGATGATGATAATTCCACTTCGACTATCAAGATTTTGTGGTAAAACTTTGGTGATAAACCTCCTACCCCTAAACTGCACTGCAGAAGGGAAGAGCCACCAGAATGAATGATCCTGAACATGTCTCAGAAACTAAATAACTTTCTCGCATGTCTTATGAAAACAGATGCTAATTTTCTGTGATAAAATGTGTGTAGAACATTGCACATGTACTTACAAGATTTTTTGTTTTGGTTTGCCTTGATTTATTAAAATATATTGTTGTGCAGGTACGATATCCTGGATTTCGATCATCCCACTTGACGTGGTCAAGTCCCGACTCCAGTCCGATAATCCGCAAAGACCTCTTTACAGCAGCATGACGGATTGTTTCATCAAGAGCTACACCAATGGTGGTATTGCAGTCTTTGGACGTGGTTTCTGGATGATCACTCTCCGGGCGTTTCCAGTCAATGCAGCAACATTTATAGGATATGAATGGTGTATGAATATGTGTCATGGATCCACCCAACAATAGCTAGCGACCGTTTAACTATTTCCTCTTCCAGTGTTTCAGGGTAAATAAATAAATAAATAAATAAATAAATAAATAAATCAGACTTACAAATCCCATAAGGGATTGAAGGGACAGTGCTCAGTTTTTACTCATCAGGTGAGCAAGTCCTAAGGAGCATAATTTGGTCCAAGCGTTCTCGTTGTCCTAGCGTTGACATACCTATTAATTCTCGGCGTGGTTTCCGGTAGGAGGCTTGTCACTTCTTTATCAGGTAGTCTCTTCTTCCCCCTTTGGATGTTTGGCTACAATTTATAATGCCTCACCGCAATTAAGACATCTATGCGGAGTTCTACTGGAATGCCTGTCAGAATGCCGAATGACTTGTCATCTCTATTACACGTATACATCTTTTGCACATGTAGGATGTGTGTGTAGGGGGGGGGGGGTGTTTTCATACCAAATGCCTTACTGCTTCTATGACACATATGGTTAATCCCCTTGGTACGAATAATCACTTTGTAGAGAGGGGTATACGGTATAGTATGAATCTATTTCCTTAGTCTCATCTGTGTTCTTTAATCGATTCTTCCTAAATGAACACTCTATCTAGATGCATAGCTGGTAGCGATTTAATGGTCATTGCACGTGAGTTTTCCTAGTTTTCTCCACTCTTGTCTCACCTTTGCTGTTCTTGACCCTTGCTTTCCTCCCCATCTTGCGAACAATTTCAGGCTAGCCTGGCACTAAAACTCCAGATAAGACAGTATCACATGCCTCGCACATGTGTAATATGTTTTAAAAAATATTTATACCGGTAATTCCACTCTGATTTCCTTATTAGTTCTCACAGACTTCTTGGCTGATGAACGTAGAGTAATTTTATAGCCTCTTCAATCCGTTCAAAATAGTGCTCTAGTAGTCTGCACTCAATCAATGATACGGCATCAACCAGTATAAGATCGGCAAGAAAGAAAGAAAGGAAGGAAGAAAGAAAGGAAGAAAGAAATAAAATAAAATAATTGTTTGCACTGCTTTACATTCACAACTAGCTTGGTTGTACACTACAAGATGTACGCACAAGATTTTGATTTATTATTTTTTGTTTTGGTGTGCCTTTATTTATTACGGTACATTTGAAAAAAATAAAAAATAAAAATGAGCTCGTTGCTATTACCGGCGCTCGACAACTACTTAATGCACCCCACCTAGGCATGAGCAAAATCCTACCCTTTTCCCATTTCTGTGTTCCTGGGTACATGGTGTCCGTGCTCAGTTCGCTCGCTGGCAAACCAGATCTGCCCGTGTTCGTTCTTCTGGTCAAGCCTAGTATCAGGCTCATTTATCACGCCAGCCAGAGGCGTAATTACGGGGTGGCAAGGGGTGGCAGTTGCCACCCCAGAATTCCCAAACCCCACTTTTTGCCTACAAACAAGTAAAAAATTAGTTTATAAACTTGGTACAATCTTGATTTTGTTTTTAACTGTATCTCTCAGAAACAATTTAATTACCCAAACAATAATAGCTTTCATTTTCAAAATGATGGCGTAAAAAGTAATAAAACCATTTGCGTGAATAATGGGACTAAGCGATTAAGCGATATAAATATCACTAGGTGGCAACCCTGTAATATGTAATGCAAAGCAGACATCAGCTGCTGTCTGTCGTTTGCCTTTTCGAAAGGGATCTACTCGTAATATTCTACCTGTAACGTGTTGCCTTCATTTTCTTGAAATTTCGAAGTTTCTTTCAGTGAACTATCTGCATCATAGGATTGGATTTCATGTACTGAGACATGGTAAGTTAAATTAATTTCAGTTCAAGTGTCTACCTATTTTATAGGTTAAGTTATAAGCCAGTTTCTCCCACAGCGCACAGAATAGTATAGTGAAGCCAGTGTCCGCAATATTGATGAGGTCTAGACTCTAGAGAAAGCAAAGTCACGCGTCTGAGAACGGTCTTGAGTAAAATAAAAGACGGCCATTCACTTACACTGCGGTTTAACACGTTGACTGCAAAATTTGGCTTCATTATGTTCCCAATATGCGAACAGAGAAATGCACTAATCGCGAAAATAAAGCGCCACGAAAGTGCCGAGTGCGGGAAACTGAGACCACGCGAAATTTAAACTCGCCACAGAGTCAGCTGTCAGAGAAACATAACCTCAAACGCATAGCATAGAACAAGTCTAGTGTTGTCCAATGTGCTGTAACAAAAAATAAACAAAATATTTTTGCGTTTTTAAGTAACTTTGATATGGTTAGATTTATTTAAATGTTTTTTTTTATCCAAACAAATTTTTTTTTAAGACGTTGCTACTGAAAGAAAAATATTGTGTGCCTGGTTATTTTTGCAGTTTTCCACGTTATTTCCGTTCCTCCATGTTCACATTATTTGCCTTATCATATTACAGTTATTATTTTTTGATCTTGTTCTAACGAGGGGAAAATTGCCTCAAAACATACAGTATATTTTCACCGTTCCTCGTGTTGTGTGTCATTTTAAGCCAGTCTTATTTTGTTGTTTATAAACTGATTGGACTGATCAACAAGCGTGATCCTGCCCATGGTCCAGATATGGCCATATTGCATGTTAAGGAAGGATCATTTCAACCACAAGATTTCGTTTTCCCTAAAAAGGATGGAAGAAGGTTTAGGCCTGAATGGTACAAAACGTTTTCTTGGCTGGAATATAGTCCTCTAACCGATAAAGCATTCTGTTTTGTCTGTCGTGTGTTTTACAAGGCGGAAAAAATGCTGAAGACGCTTTCACAATCAGTGGGTTTTCGAAGTGGAAGAAAGCTGTAAAAGTGTTTGAAAAACATGATTGTAGTAATTTGCATAAGACTACTATGACTAAGTTCACCTCTCTACAAGAAGCAGATAGAAGTGGTACTTTTATTGAAAAAGTTAATGAAAAGTACTCCAAAGAAGTTGAAGAAAACCGATTGTATTTAGGAGCTTTGTGTGAATCGTTAATATTTTGTGGCAGGCAATCCATTGCTCTCAGAGGACATGATGAATCTGCAGAATCAAAGAACAGAGTAAACTTTTTGGGGCTGATGGAGCTTCGTTCTAAAGATAGTGATTTGATCAAGAAGTTTTACACTGAGCATCGAAAGAATTTTCAGTACATTTCAGCGACTTTCCAGAATGAGTTACTGTTCATTATTGGAGAACAAATCAAGCTGCACATTGCCAAAGAAGTTAAAGAGTCCAAAGTGTTTGCCATTATAGCTGATGAGACTCAAGACATAGGAAAGCACGAGCAAGTAGCTGTCGTTTTAAGGCATGTCAACGATAAATTACAAGTTTATGAGTCGTTTGTAGGGTTTTATCGAGCCAAAAAAACTGATGGTGAAACTCTGGCAAATGAACGAAAGAATGTTTTGATTTCACTGGATTTGAACATTAAAAATCTGCGTGCTCAGTGCTACGATGGGGCCTCAAACATGAGGGGTCCATATAAAGGAGTGGCAGCTAGAATTATTCATATTCATATTCATTCATTTATTTGCAATGGGGGGTGTGTCCCCCGGTGGCAAATTGTATATACATAACAAATAAATAATTATACATAACAATTCAATAACAATTATACAACAATTAAACTGGAGTATTTACACAAATAGTCAGTCTTTTCTTAAACACACCTATATGTTTGGGAAAAGGCTCTAAGACTGCGGCAGATAGAGAGTTCCAGTTATCAATGGCACGGTTTACAAAAGAATATTTACCATAATTTGTTCGCTGTGGTCGGCCCTTAACTTTGAAAGGATGATCGCTCCTACCCATGTAAGTGGGCTTTCCCAATCGTTTGCTAAGCTCACCCCATGCTGGTTGATTTGTATACGTGTTGTACATAGCGCAGAGTCTAGATTTCATCCTCCTAGCCTCCAGTGATTCCCACCCAAGTTTCTTTAACATACGGCTCACACTGCTCCTGGGATTAAAGTCACTGAGCACAAATCTAGCGGCCTTTCTTTGTACCATTTCCAACTCATTGATGAGCCCTACTTGATATGGATCCCAAACCGCCGAGGCATATTCCAGAATAGGTCTTACAAGTGACAGATAGCCTAATTCTTTAGCAGAGGTACTACTTCCTTTCAATACCCTCATTACAAAGTGCAGGGATTTGTAAGCTTTTGAAACTACACATCCTACATGACTATTCCATTTCATATCATTCCTTACGTGAACGCCCAAATATTTGCAAGAATCTTCTTCTACAAGTATTTCCGAGCCAATGTTATATTGAAAATCCTGCCTTCGCACTTTCCCTATTTTTAAGAGACTACATTTTCTTGTGTTTATTTTCATTTTATTTACAATCGCCCACTTATAGACCAGGTTCAGGTCCTCTTGAAGCACTGCATTGTCTTGTGAGTCATGTATCTTTCGATATATTACACAATCATCCGCAAACAATCGACAGTCACTGCGAATCCCATTTGGTAAGTCATTTATAAACGCCAAAAATAACAAAGTTCCGATTACGCTGCCCTGAGGGATACCCGACGTTACGGTAATTTCATCCGAGAATATGCCTTCGACTTTCACTTTCTGAGAACGACCCGTCAAAAATTCTTGGATCCATAAAATTACTCTTCTATCAATCTTCGTCGAAGCTAATTTATGGAGTAGCATGTCATGCGGAACGACATCAAATGCCTTCGCAAAATCTATAACCACGGCGTCGACTGAAACTCCATGGTCTAACGATTCGCTAATGTCTTGAAAAAGTGATAGCATCTGACTCTCGCATGAGTAACCTTTCCGAAATCCATGTTGCCTATCATTAAACCATGATAATGTTTCCCACTGTTCCCTCACGTAGTCGCAAATGAGATGCTCGATCTGTTTACAAACGATGGACGTAAGGCTAACCGGCCTGTAGTTGCCCAATTCAAGTCTGCTCCCTCCCTTAAATATTGGGACTACCGTAGCTCTTTTCCAGTCATCTGGGATTTGCGCATTGTTTATGGACACATTAAACATCACCTCCAAGTATCGTGCCACGGCCCTACCTCCTAGTTTAAGTACTTCACTAACAAAATTATCAGGACCCTTTGATACATTGAAACGTAGTTTTTGTATTAGCTTTACAATTGCTGACTGGTTTATTTGGAACAGGGGAGCCCCTGATTCGTCGTTAAGGTCCAACACACAGCTATTGGATTTATTGAACACACTACCGTAAAAGACATTTAATTCATTAGCAATGGCCTGTTTCTCAGTAATTAATTTACCGTCACCGGACATTATCATCGACAAATTATTTGAATTTCCCTTTCTTCTCCTAACATAACTGTAATTTTTTTTCCACCCGTCACCTCCCGAACCAAGTAAACCTTGCATATAACTGCTCTCTTGATAAGGACTTAAATTTCAACATATACTTGTCACTATCATGTCTTTTATTGTATAATTTCCTAATTTTCCGTTTTGACTCCTAATTTCTCGTGTGTAATACTCAGGATCTGGGTTTTGTTTCAGCAATTTAAATGGGACAAATTTATCAACAGCGCTATTTAAAATTTTCAAAAAGTTAGTCCACAGGATATTAATGTGATTTCCTTCCGATGCCCATCCTACAAATAGCTCATTCAAATACCCCTGAAACTTGCCATGATCCGCCCTGCAATACTGGAATATGATCTTTTTTGCTACATCAGAGTCTAACTTTGTAATGTCACCATATCTAATATTTAATTCAACCCCAGAATGGTCACTAATTCCTGGTACTTTCAGACAGTTAATATACAGCTCTACAGACCTTATGAGATAAACATCTAAGGTATTATTGTCTCTAGTTGGGAATTATGGAAGAAGCCCCAACAGCAATGTATATTCACTGCAATGCACATATATTAAATTTGTGCATTGTAAGCAGTTGTACAAGCGTAACATCATTAAGAAACACTTTTTTTTGTGCTTCAAAGTCTTTACAACTTTATTAAGAAATCAACTAAACGACATGCTGTTTTTGAACAAATTCAAAACAGTTCCAAAAGCTTTAGTGGTGGAACTGTAACATTAAAGTCTTTAAGTGATACCAGATGGGCTTGCCGTGTTGAAGCAGTGCGGTCTTTGTTAGACAATTTCGAAACAAGCTTGGCTTCTATCTCTTGCACCAGGATGTCAGTAACTGGCCAATGGGTTGAAACCTTGTAATATTGTTCCACTGTTTCAAAGGAGTTTTATCCCCACCACCAATGTTTGATGGATTTCTCCCTCTTCTTGGCATGTGTGCTGCTTGGAATCCGCAGTGCTCAGAGATTTCTGTGCAGTGGTTAAATAACTTATTAAAAATTCATCTGTTCTGAAGGATTGTAAGACTTCAGTTGTGCTGATTTTGACAGATTTCACAACTTCGTAGGTCACATCGCTTGCTTGTAATGTTTTTGACAGTACATCACATTGCGTAAGAACTCTCCTCAGTAACAGCAAGTCAAACACAAAGCTGAAATCCTCCATGCTCTTTAACAAAGCATTGGCCTGTCCACCACTATCAGGGTCTATGTGTGCAATTTGTTGTAAAGTGTTCAAACCGTACTTGTCACACCTATGCCACTTTCATATGTCATGCGACATAGTGATGGCAGGTATGGGTCATGAACCGTGTTCACCTCTGGGGAAAGGAAATGAAGAATAAAATAGTCAAGTTACTTACGTTGGAATCGACATTAATAAATCAATGTTACCACATCCTTTGTAGAGAACAGACCAGTGATGATTGAGTGAAATAGGTATAATAAAATAGTTCTAAAGGGAATCGACGATCCGTACTACTGGCCAGAGACATACTGTCCGTCCACCAGCTCATGATCTCAGGGGACTGAAGGGGAGCGGAGATACATTCCAGCTGCGTTGATTGAGTGGACGTGCCGCTGCAGATATTGCCAACTTAGCACCTATGTTATTCACGCTATGCTTAATCACTGCTACTTGCGTTTACAAGAGTTTAGTGCGAATACATATAAAATCACTAACCTATTCAAAAAGCAAGGCATAAAGATAGCTTTCACGACGAAAAACACAACCGCTAGGCACCTCCTAAATAGTAATCTAAATAAACGTGACCCGTATTCAAGGTCAGGGGTATATTCTATAACGTGCCAAGACACCGATTGTCAAGCTAATTACATCGGGCAGAGTGGAAGGCGAGTAGACACACGTTATAATGAACATAGGAATGCGATAAGATACGGAACACATTCAGCCGTGTGCGAACATATGTGTGACGCAGGGCACAGCTTTACCAACATAGAGTCGGACCTTAAAATAATCCATCACGAATCGAAAGGCAGAGCTCTTGACATAAAGGAAGCAATCGAGATACACCTAGCCAAACGAAACAATCCCAACAATCTAAATGAACACACGTTCATGGAGAGCTCACCCCTCTTCACGCTACTAAAAAACACACCCTGTCGGAAACAAAACACAATTTAGCGACACAGCCAAGCTAGATAAAAAAGGGGGGAAATTAGGGGGTTATTAATAGGTAAATGTTATCTGGATCAGGTGTACGATGTACTTTTCTTCTGCAATAAACCAAGGCCCATATTCGCGGCAGTATTAAAGGTGCCGGGACGTCCTCATAAGACCATCAACGCTTAGTTCGAATGGGTTACGCTCCACGCGTGGCGAGGACTAATCCACGGTCTTTAATAATTGTAGACCCACCTCATTCAATAACATACATCTTATCTAGGTTGGCAACACCTCACATAAACACATCGCTATCACTCCCCACAGCACGTAGGAGCAGGGGGGAGAAAGCAGGGAAAAACCAGTCGTTAAGATAACCACCGCAGTCTACCGCATAGTGAGTTCCAGTGAGCACGAAAACTGCGAGTAGTTGTTGTACGGAAGACAATCAGATAAGTAGTTAGCCTAAAATTTTATAGTTTAACCATAGTTTACAACCATATAATCTCTCTAAAGTACAATCTACGGATAGCTATCACCATTTAGCATTTCACCTAACATATATACTGCATTTAGCATACACTGACAGTTGCAGTACCAATACTGCAACTAAATAATTGTACATATTGTAAATATTTTCACCTGTATTTCAAACATAGATTTTGTAGCCTAAGTGTAATGGATCTGATGATGATCGCTTGACGATCGAAACTGGTCATCCTAGTGTTTTATTAATCTCATGTAATTTATTTCAGGATTAGGGCATAACCCATCTATTTTGGGTACATTCGTGTTGACCGACTGAAAAGCACTAAACTCTTGTTTACTAAGGCAACACTGAAAATATGGCTTCAAACACCACAATACTTGCGTTTAGTTTCAATTGTGAAATCGTACGGGTCAGTAGTGTTATGTCGGAAGTGAAGAAGTAAAGAGTGATACATTCTGAGGGTAGGGAAATAATTAGGAAAGTGATTGAGGGATGTGATGAAGAAGCACTGCACGACTGTTATCCGCATCCGCCCCACATCCGCACGACTTTTATCCCAATTCGCACGTTTGTTATCCAAATCTACTGGCATTACAATAATATTTTCGTTCCATGTTTAAAATGAATGGTATAGGCCTATAGCCAGAATTGCAACCCCTTTCAGTTATGAGAGTTAATTAATTGTCCTTGACATAATTTTAATGAGATTAGCGTAAATCATCATCTTACATTTGTCATGAGAAAAAAAACATAATGGAAAAATATGATATGTCATAATCATCCGGGTCTTAGTAATGATATTCAACAAGTTCGGATTGTATTCTAAAACTATCCGCAAATTTACTCCAAACATTGTCCGCAGCTTATCCGCTATCCGCACAGCCATGCAAACTATATCCGCATGGCGAAAACTTTTGCGGATATCCGTGGGCTTTAGTTATAACCTAAACCGCATGAACTGAATGACGTTTAAGTCTCACAATTTTCAGCGACCTCTTTGCTTTCATCTTTAATCTAAGCGTGAATACACATTCTAAACTAGTACGATAATATTACTTAGAAATCTCACTGTGCTGTGTCAACACCATCGACATTAAAAAAAACGTGTTTGCCACACAGCCTGTGGTGAGTAGATCGCATAAGTATCTGAGGTTGGCACCATTGTCGTTCACGCAGAGGCCAGCTGTCTACTGCTTACTCGTTGCATTCCTGCCAAGGATCTTAAGCTGGTGGACGGACAGTAGTTAAGTGGGCTATGTTGTGACATATTCACTTTAGCTAGATTTCCTTCACACCTCGCGATATTCGCAGAATAGACCTGTCAAGCCAAGAGATGGATATGGATGCCACAATTATATTGGTGCCCATATTGGGGCTTTCTCTCAAACCTCTTCACCCTTTTGTGTTACATAGGTTAAATAATTTGTGAACTAATCCATTATTGGAAGATCTTCAGTCGGTCAACAGGGGTGTGCCTAAATACATTAGGTGGGGAGTTACAATTCATTTCCTAGTGCCTGAAATTAATTACATGAATTACTGTATTTAAACAATTAATAAAACTCTTCTTCTTAATTTAATTAGGCACACTCGAGTTGACCGACCAAAAAGCTTCTAATAATATGTAATTTGTAAACTAGTTTTATTTTGCGGTGTTTTCTACTTAAATACGAATTGTCAAGTCATTCGCTCCAGTGGTTTTGAGGCAACTCATAAAATACAGACGAATAGCCAAAAATTAAGCTGAGGATATATTTGGTCATTACACACCTCATCTGGGATAAATACAAGGTTTAAGTCGAAAATTCAAAATGTTTAGACAGAAACTCAGCAATTTTTCTAGGTTTGTGCCGTGTCTTGTGTGGGTTTCGCCTAGGACACCAAGCTGGATCATCAGCGGGCTCTTGGTGTACCCGTCCGGACCCCCATAGGAGTAGCGAACTGCGCGCTACCTCCCATTATATAGAGTGCAACTGCGCCACTTTACTGCGAGAACTAAAAGCTCAAGCAGCCTTAACCTCCCTATGAAGGCTTCCAAAAAGATGGTACAGTGGCTTTCACGGCGAAGCCCCACACAAGACACGGCACACTCCTAGAAAAATTGCTGACTTTTAATTCACTGGCTGTGAAAGCCAATATACCCTCTGGCCAACCGTCGCGGACCCCATGGGGTCCACGGACCAGCTAATGGGAACCTCTGGTTTACTTCATAAAACCACGTTACGTTAACCATTACACTTTAATATACGTCTGTATATAAATATCAGATTAATAAAAATAAATTCCATATCGTCACAATTCTTGTTACATTTACTGAATAAACATTCATTTCAACATTAACTTATATTTGTCATAACAATGGGTCGATGCATTCCAATTACATTCCGTAATCCTTCGTATTTACCGCTAGCTTAGTGTTGTCATAATTCCGCTCTTGCAAATGAGCTGTGGTAGTTTTTAGCTTAGGATTAACTCTACCTAAGGGATGATGATAATGGAAAAAAAAAGGAAAAAAGGATGTGGGATTCGGTGTGGAGAACAAGTATGGGTAGATAGGACGGGAGTCCAATACATTGGAGAAGGATGAGGAAGGAAGCGGCCGTGGCCTGTCAGAAGGTACCGTCCCAGCATTTGCCTGGTGTTGAAAATGGGAAACCACGGAAAACCATTTCAAGGATGGCCGACGGTGAGGCTCGAACCCACGCGTCTACCGAGTCATCAGAGAGCTTGGCCCCATGACCTAACACTGCGCTTTAGTTAGCGTAGCCACTACTGTCGGTGTTTGAACAATGAACCAACGCAATAATATTCATCTGATGGTACATAACACTATGTCCTACATATAGAAAAATCGAACATCCGGCATAATTAGACGGTTCTCTTGTCACTGTCTGCTCTGAACTGGGAGAAATTTCCTGTGTGTGGGTCTACTCGTTATATCTTATCCTCCTTGGCTTTCCCCCGCCCACCCGTATTCCTGTCTGTGTTCATCGAGCAATGTAAAATACGTGTACTGCCAAGTTTGGAACATCCTAATATGGTGTATGTTATTGTATTCTGGACATCTTCAACTATTAAAGGCCAGTTTTTATTCTCGTCACACGTAAGCTAAACATACCTCTTAAAGCGCACACGGTCTAATGAAGATGTCCCGGAAATTGTAATACTGCCGTTAATGCCAGCTTTGGTTTATTGAAGATTTGGTACTGTACCCGAAATTCACATAACCCCCACCTATTATCCGAAGGATGGAAAGGATTGCAAGGGACGCTGATACCCAGCTAGATAAACCAACAAATCCCTGCTAGATGGTTAGCTAGGAACCTCTCGGTATAACGATATTTATAAAAAATACGATAGTAGGCCTACTTACGTACAAATCCTACAACAAAGTATTGGAGGACTGGATCCCAGGAATCTCGAGGATGAACGGTTTAAAATGTGGGCTCCAGTACCTAACTAGTAGTACCACCGCAGTTAATTATTTAATGAATAGATCGCAAAGTTCTATAAAGGGGAACAGGCAAACTAACCTGTTAATATTTATTCAAAAGAACAACACATAGAAACAATGCCCAACAAAAATTAGTCAGATCACACGCTTGAAAAACAAAACTTGTTACTCAAATAAGATCAATACTTACTTCTTCTAGAAGCAAAATGTACCGTGAATTTCGGTGTTAGGACTTCACTATGTCCTCATTAAGGAGAAAATAAAAATTAATCTTATAGACGACTGGTCTATAAAATGTTTAAAAAACATCAACTACTTGTTGATCAAACTATACTTCCACTATTTATTAAGTCTCGTAAAATAACGCTTTTTATTTACATTCTTCACCCTAGATGATACATGGGCCTCTTTAGTACAACGTTTCTTAAAATACTACATCCTAATAAAATATTTTAAAATTCAAATTATTATTATAACTAATATTTACAATATTTCTCAAATTTATCGTGGCCTGCACGATATTCCTTCCTTCTCCTCGATCTTTCTAGATCACAACAATATTTCTTTACGTAATTCTTTTCATAAGATCACACAATATCCTTTTACAATCGCTTAAAGTCATCAATTCCTTAAGAACATATGTAACGAACAATTAAGCTAATTACTGTTCAATATTAGTCACAATCATTAATAAATTCGATAAAAATAGTTATATGACAGACTATCTTTGTGGTTATATCCTATTCGAATATAGTGGTTTGCGATACTTGACTTTACCTACATATACATCGCATTATTTATACATTATTTTCACTGACAACACTGCCATAAATACCTTTTACAGATCGCTATTCCACGTCGTAAACATTGAAATATTTAAACTTCCACAGAACAAGATTCTCAACTGGCGTTGCATTATACGCATACATTTCATTATTAACATTTCTCCACATCTCGACTTACGACAGCACGGAATTTCAGTAACTAGATCACACACGAATGCATGATGTATACTTCAGATTACAGTAACCTCTATCGATTATACATTCCATATCGTACTCGTAAATACCCTTAACTTGTTCCAACATCAACGCTTATCATTCCTATAAAACATTTCATTTCATTACAACCTCCGGAACCAAACACTCGGAGCCCAAAGGTAAATCCATTGAATTCTTCGAACTTAAATCATGCCAGAAAGTTCTTACCAAAAGTTCTGGTGAAAATGTGACTGAAAATGCAACGCTTGCATCCTACGAAGTATCTCAGCTTCTCGCATTGCTTCAGCAATTATTTTGTGCAAGAGAATGCTGGGCAATGCTGCCGCAAAGCTTGAAGTACCGTCCCGCTGTCTAACAATACTGTGCAAATGCGTATTATAGATATGTCAAGCAAAATTGAAGAGACATTGTTGGCAAGGCTCCACATGTGTGACATGTTTGTTTTGCAGTTGGATGAGAGTACCGACATATCAAAAGGGCGATAATGTTGCTTTCGTCTTTTTTATGTCATGACGAAATATATGAAGATTTTCTTTTTTCCTGTGGCTAGTACACACAACAGAAGACGATATTTTCGCAGCTCTGAACGATTATTGTAATATACATATCACCTGGAAGAAATATGTTGGTCTGTCTACAGATGGCGCGAACGCTATATCTGGATGCAGGAAGGGCCTTCAAGTTGAAGTGAAAAATGTAGCTCCAATTATGAAGTGGACACATTCCTGTATTCACCGTGAAGCATTAGTATCCAAAAGACTGCATGAACTTCTGCAGAGTACCCTTAATGAAGTGGTGAAAATAATAAACAATGTCAAAACCTGTTCCTTAAAATGCAGGTTATTTGCATTGCTCTGCAAAGAAATGGGTAGTGAGCATGAACAGCTTCTCATTCATACTAAAGTGCACTGACTATCAACGGGCAGGATCTTATCGAGTTCTTTTTTAAGCTGAAAGATGAGGTACGGATCTTTCTTCTTGGGACGATACATGAGGATTTCCTCAATGAATTTTCTTGGCATTGCAGAACTGTTTACTTACCTGACGTGTTTGATTACTCGAATGTTTTGAATTTGAGTTTGCAAGGTGACTACATTGATATCTTCAGCGCTGGCGAAAATGACAACGCCTATTGGTTTGATTGGTAAGGAAGTCCTCTTGAGCATGGAGATATTGAGGAACTTCAGAGATGAGCTGCCAGATGCCGCTAGGTTGTTCATGGAAGATATATATCTAGAACAGACTTACAAATAATATAATCAAGGGCACAGAGGAAATGGAACGTAAGGAATCACTGTTGGTGTTTGCGAAAGGGAAGAGAAAGAATGAAACAAATAGAACAAAGAGAAGCAAAAGCTAACTCTGACTGACCGTGTATTTCAAAGAATACACCAAGCTGTCAATTCCACTTTCAAAATATGTTACAGTCAACACTCAGTTGCTTCCTTCACGGTAAATACACTGGCGTTCGATATTGAGCTCAGACAATTGTTTTAAATAAATCCTCAGATTTAAGTAACTATTAATATGATCTGAGCCATATAAAACTGACATATTCCTTAGAATTCGACGAATAAAAAATACTAGGAAGTATTTATAATGTTATGATGCTTCCTAAAACATTATGAAACATTATGGTGAACATCTGAATGTATTATAATGAAACATTCTGATGAACTTTAAAACCTTGTAATGAAGCATTCCACACTTCTATAAAATGAATTCGAATACAGTCGAAAAATTATTCACTATCAAACATTTTGCGACGAAGAATAAAATAAATTTTACGCAACGCCAAAGAGACACACGATGACGTTAAAAATATTAACTTGAAATTACAATTAAACTGAACTAACAAAAGCTAAAAACATGGAAAATAAATTGTCACATAACTACATAAAAAAGCCGGTCCCGTGTTGTTGGGGTAGCGCTCCTGCCTCTCACCCAGAGGCCACTGGTTTGATTCCCAGCTCCGTCAGGGATTTTAGAAACTGACGTGAGGGCTGAAACGGGGTGCACTCAGCCTTGTGAGGTCAATTGAGTAGCTGTCTGCCAGTGAGGCAGCATCCCGATCACGAAAACCAAGATTAACGACTGAGGGGACCCGATGCGCTGATCACGCGTCATCCCAATGTCTGCAGGCCAAATGGCTGGGCAGAGGTCGCTTGGTAGGCCTTAGGCCCTCACGGGCTGTAGTGTCAGGGGCTATTTTAACAAAAGCTAAAACATGGAAAATAAATGATCACATAACTACACACATCAAAAAAAGTTTTGCATCACCTCGGTTCCAAGAGTTCCGGAACCTTTAAATACAAAGGGAATAGAGATCAACACAAACAACATTTCAGCTCGTTTTATTGCTCATGAGACCCACACATTGCATGTTGTACCATCATACAGCTAGACTTTCAGCATTTGTGGTCCAGATTGCAGTACACACCACTACCTCTAATACCCAGTAGCACGTCCTCTTGCATTGATGCATGCCTGTATTCGTCGTGGCATACTATCCACAAGTTCATCAAGACACTGTTGGTCCAAATTGTCCCACTCCTCAACGACAATTCGGCGTAAATCTCTCAGAGTGGTTGGTGGGTCAAGACGTCCATAAACAGCCCTTTTCAACATATCCCAGGCATGTTCGATAGGGTTCATGTCTGGCGAACATGCTGGCCACTGTAGTCGAGCTATGTCGTTAACTTGAAGGAACGCATTCACAAGATGTGCACGATGAGGTCGAGAATTGTCGTCCATGAAGACAAATACCTCTCCAATATTCTGCCGATATGGGTGCACTATGGGTCGGAGGATGTCATTCAGGTATCGTAAAGCCGTTTCGGAGCCTTCCATGACCACCAGTGGCGTACGTCGGCCCCACATAATGCCACCCCAAAACATCAGGGAACCACCACCTTGCTGCACTCGCTGGACAGTGTGTCTAAGACGTTCAGCCTGACCAGGGTGCCTCCAAACACGTCTCCGACGATTGTCTGGTTGAAGGCATATGCGACACTCATCGGTGAAGAGAACGTGATGCCAATTCTGTGGGGTCCATTCAGCATGTTGTTGGGCCCATCTGTACCGCGCTGCATGGTGTCGGGGTTGCAAAGCTGGACCTCGCCATGGACGTCGGGAGTGAAGTTGCGCATCATGCAGCCTATTGCGCACAGTTTGAGTTGAAACACGACGTCCTGTGGCTGAACGAAACGCATTATTCAACATGGTGGCATTGCTGTCAGGGTTCCTCCGAGCGGCAATCCGTAAGTAGCGGTCATCCACAACAGTAGTAGCCCTTGGGCGGCCTGAGCGAGGCCTGTCATCGACAGTTCCTGTATCTCTGTACCTCCTCCATGTCCGAACAACATCGCTTTGGTTCACTCTGAGACGCCTGGAAACTTCCCTTGTTGAGAGCCCTTCTTGACACAAAGTAACAATGCGGACGCGATCGAACTGCGGTATTGACCTTCTAGGCATGGTAGAACTACAGACAACATGAGCAGCGTACCTTCGTCCTGGTGGAATGACTGGAACTGATCGGCTGTCGTACCCCCTCCGTCTAATAGGCCCTGCTCATGCATGGTTGTTTACATCTTTGAGCAGTTTTAGTGACATCTATGAACAGTCAAAGGGACTGTATCTTTGATACAATATACACAGTCAACGTCTATATGCCGGAGATCTGGGAACCGAGGTGATGCAAAACTTTTTTTGATGTGTGTACATAAAATATTGGTCAAATCTAGAAACCCCAAACATGGCAATCAGCTCCTAAATACAGTATAATATAAGCGCTTAGCTACCTTCAGCCTGTATAATTCTTCTGATAACCTGGGCTACTGATGAAGTGGACGACTGCATTCCTTGCTCACATTTCAAGAATAGCTGCAAGTCAGGCGGGCTTGCCTTCCTGGCGATCCGAACAGCTGTAGTGGCACGCTCTGCCGGCGATACCCTCCCGGGCGCCTGAAGTAGAACCATTACTGCTTTCGCTCTTTCCTCGGGACTCGTTCGCTTCTGAATCACATGGTTCTGTCGTCAATCTCTTCTATCGGCCCCTGTCTAGAAGGTCTTCGGTGAATTTGTAGGTTGTTGCGATCATATAAAGAGATTTTCTTGGTGATATCGGAAATTCGTGTAGTTGCATTTGCGTTACGGTAGTGACTTCAGTGGACTTCTGGTGTAGATGCAGTACCACACCTTCATGTTTCTTCCTTCGTCGCGCTAGGTCACCTCTGGAATCCACATAATTAATATAGGGTATTCCCCCTCCGTGTATTTAGTAAGCCATGACTGCTGCCTTCAAAGTATTCATGCTAATGCGTTCTCGTTAACTCAAGTTTGATAGCATGAAAATATTTCCAAAGAGCGGTTGAAATATTTTATGTTGAAGATATTCTCGTCGTATAATTTTGTACATTAATAATGTTATATATGTGGACTTCTTCTGTATGCAGGTATGTAGTCGACTTTATCAATTTGCACTGAATAACGAATTCACTTCGTTTATTTATATTGCAATTCTCGCGTAGCTTTCAATCTAAGTATTTTTCTCGTACTGTTAAATTTCAGCGAAGCAGGTTCATGTAGCTTGACCGTAGGCTGTGACGTCCTTCCCGTCAACTCAGATTGTCTCGTAGACCTTGGTTCAGTATATATCTTGCTGCTCAAATAAGACGTCTGTCTTCAACTAGACTTCGAAGTGAAATCATCTCTCTGTGGCTTCATGTCACCCCTCCTTAATTTAAAAAATGGCGTCAATGAGCGCGAACAAAGACTGTTCAATTCATATTCAATTATTACCTTACTGGGCTTTCGACTTAAAATGGTATTTAATCCATTATGTTTTATTTCCAAATATCTCCATATTTCTGTAGACTAATTACATATAATTGTTCTATAGTGTAATAATAATTAGCTATACTTCATCAGGTTCTAATTATTTCATTGAGTCAGCCGCTGTCACGTGACTTCCTAGTACACGCGTGTTTTAGATCCCTTTATTGGGGGTGGTTGGATCTAAAAGGAAGAGTTATTGTGTTAATTTATAAAGCAGTGCCTAAAAGGGGGTAGCTTCCCGTAGCAGGGTAAGCTGACCAGTGTAGAGTGTTGTGTAGTGTTGGGAACTAGGGGGCGCTCCTATAAAGGATGTAGATGTATCTTAGGGGATGGAGTTTGGCGTATAGGTCAACGCGCTGGTCTTCCAGCTGACTGGCTTGTTATATAACTGAACGTGCTTGTGTCAGCTATGTGGCGCTCACTGCTCTTAGCAGCCGGGCCGCCGCGAGGAATACAATGATACCTGAGCTAGCACTGTTGGGCTACCATATGTCACGTCTAACCGTGACGGGAATAAGGAAGGGCGTTGGGACGTAAAGAGGCGTATAAATAGTAAGGCGAGTGTGGTTTACTGACCAAGTGTTTATTGGTCTGTGATGTTGAATTATGAGTCCCTTTCAGGGAATGTAATAATGGTCACAATGTAAAAGTACAATCTGTGGGTAAAGGTTACAAATACAGGAGATCTGAACACGTCTGACTCACCTCTGATGATAACGTCGATAGCCTGCGGCCGCTGCACTGTAAGACTGGTAATTGAGAGAGCTTTGTCCTACATAAGGCTCCCTTTTTATAGCTTTCGGCGTTGTTCTGTCAGCATACTGCTGCCTAGATGACCTAGTTAATTTGTGTGTCGCTGTTTGTGGTAGTGATGCAATAATTGGTTAAGCTTTCCATACTGGCTAGCTGCCATTGCGGTGTTAATAGATATGTTCTGGTCTTACAAGATTTGCCAGTTAAGGGTGATTTAAATAGATGATGGGGAGATGTCCTCCAGGGGATGCAGAACCCTGGGGGGCTGTACAAGCGTCCTCCTCCATTTAGTTCGCGTCCTTGCGAACTGGAACGGAACTGGAGGTTGGGATGTTGATGTAGTTGTTCTTGAAGCCCCCTCGTATCTTCTGTTGGTGTCTTCGTCGTCGTCGTCGTCGTCGTATAGAATGGGTGATGTCGTGTTGAAGTGTAGGTGTGAGATCAGCCCGTGTTCAGAGGGGAGGGTTATGGGATGTACAGATATATATATAACACTGACATTGACATTGAAAAAAAAATTGACATTGCCATTGTTGGCATATTGCAAGTTTCAAAAAGAAGGAAAAAAAACATGGTTTTGATACTTATCCGTTACATTGTTGTGCAGGGAGGAAAAACCCAGCTAGACGAGGAATTGTGCCGTCTGGCTTTATTTTGGGGAAAAAGTGCACCCTGCTAAGAGAAAGATAGAAGAGAATGGAAAAAATGGGTGTTCCAGGGTATAATTTAAGGGAAATATTCAAAGTGCATTTATTGGTTTGGGATAAAACGGAACACCCTGACAAATGGGGAAGTTAGAAGAAAGAAAAATGAAAGAAAACAAATCATAGACATTATTTACGTTGGTGGTCTTGATAATGATAACAGATATGACCTGATAATAATAATAATAATCATTACATTTGTAATATTCCTGACGATTTATAAGTGAACATAGTAAACATAGTAATAATGATGAACATAGAAAAAATAATGGTTGCCATGTTGGTACCCTGTATGTATAGGTATGTTGGCCACCCTTGTGGAACCTTTCAATTGTATGATATGGCGAGTAAATACAAAATAATTTACAATTTACAATTATCAACTATCATATATACCTTGTAGAGCTCTGTTACATGGCCAGTTATTGTGTACCTCTTATTCTTTGTGCGCACCTTACCATCATGCCTCGACTACCGTTCTCTATTCGGCCGTTCCTGGTGCGGTTTAGTGGCTAGTCCACTATTCTCTCCTTGTACTTATCATATAACCTCGTGGTTTTCCGTCGTGGGTCGGAATTCCACCTTAGGGTCGAAGGTTCGGCACTTACAAACTCCGTGTCGCCCTTCGAGCCTGAAGTAACGCTTCATTTGCGCATGCTGAATGTGTTTGCGTTCAGCGATGTTCATCATCCCACGTATGCTGTCCACCGCTGACCGCTGACGTTGTCACCTTTAAGGGTGCAACTAAAATTGATGAGTAGTGTATTTGTGTGTGACATAGATGAAGGTATGTGTATTTTGGTGTGGGTAATATATGTACCACAGACATATTCATGCTCCTGGTTATCTGTAAATCGAAAAATGTATCCATGTAAAAATGTTCATCTCTTCGTTGCTCCGTGGTCTTCCTGTGTGGGTGAAAGTGGATTAATCATTAATAAGGCATTACAATACATTGCAATGCATTACATGTATATATAGAACCTTCATTGGTAGCGCTTAATTTGTAAAACTAAGTGTAGCGCCACTGAAGTCTAACTTAATCTAGGTTAGCCTATGTTAACCTATTTTAGCCTAGTGTTGTCGGGCTTACCTTGGTAACGGATTTTTAGTCACCAAGTGCCGAAATTTTACCTTAATATACTGTATATATATTAAAAAAAATGCCTTTAGTGTAGACTTATGCTGTATTATAATGAATTATCAATAGTTATCATGAATTGTCATGAGTTGTCGGACTTACCCTGATGCCGGGTTTGTGGGTCATCAGGCGCCGATCGGCGTTACTTAACGCTATCTATCTTAATTATGGTTTTAAAAAATGCTATTTCTAAGCCGAAAGGGTGGCCTTAATCTACTGCCGAAAGATGCTGTGCTATTATTAGCAACAGCGTTCAGTAAATTTTCTTATCCTAAGTTGCGTACCAAAGTGCAACTGTGTTATAACTAAAATTTCGACCAAGGCGATCGCCTGAGGCAATTTACTTCCTCAGGGCACCACTCGTACGAGTCCTAGAAACACCGGCTGTCTCTAGGGTCGCCGAATTCCGCCCCCTTAATTCTAGGTGTCGACGTCTATTACTAGTACTAATCTAGTCGCAGGCGGCTTACGGTGCCACTAAGCAAACCGTTTCGCCCGCTGTACTTATCAGTTCTTTACCGTTGCCATTGCGTATGTAGTCGTAGTTGGGCCGCCCACGTAACCCTTATGAGGTGCTCGCAATGCCCCTCTCTTAATGCCCATTGGCTGCCCGATGCGTCGCCATTTATGTGGGCTTGGACATTGTCGTCCAATGGCATAATATTATCTTTGCCTTTATCGGCAATCGTAGCCTGCTCTTCGCAGTAATAGAATCTCTTCGCCTTTATCGGCCGCCGTAGTGTGCTTTTCGCAGTATAAGAATCTCTTCGCCTTTGTCGGCCGCAGTAGTGTGCTTTTCGCAGTATAAGAATCTCTTCGCCTTTGTCGGCCGCAGTAGTATTTCACTCCAACGCACAGGAGCCTTGCTTCCCGCTATGGAAGCCGTACTTACTTAATTTTAACTAAAGTCTAGTCATAATTGGGTCGTCTCTAGGGACGCTCTCGAGTCCGGCGCTGAGTGAGCTATTTCTCCCGCCATTCTCAGAAAGTCTCCCTGCAGGTCTTGGCTTCGACGACCGTGGCACATAGTGGGTGTAACCGTCTCCGACAAGGGGGATAAGCTATATGCCCCCCTAGATCTCGATGTTTGCCCGTGCCAGGTCACGAATGCTTTGACCTTACGTGGTTCGTCTGTTCGGTCGGGTCAGTGATTTGTTGAGCCATCTGGGGTAAGGGTCATCATCGCCTACCCCAGCTCTGCCCCCAGTGTGGTACCTCTGGCCTTCGGCTTACGCCGCTATCACCAATCAGCGTGTTTCAGATTCCTTTTTATGGAGAAAAAAAATATATATAGGCGTAACCTGTGTAAATAATGTATTTTTATGTAAAAATGTAAAATTTTCCAAGTGTTGTGGGGTTGTAGAGCTTCTAAGTACATAGACTACTTCTGGTCTACTATTGCTACGTCAGCTTTCCAGCGATAATGCTCTGTTGACCCTTCATGGAGGTGTTAGTAGGGTCTGTGATGTCAAGTACCCTGTTATTAGGATCTGGGGGTAGTTATTTGTAGAGTGGGCTTAAAGTATGGTAGGAAGGGGTTGTGCATCTTTGGGCTCAAATAAATGGTGGCCTTGAGCCGGTAATGCTACTAGGATTGCTCCTACAATGAGTGGACTGGGGAGGTAATTCCCGGGATTGCAAAGATATGAAAATTCCATGCAGGTTTGATAGTAATATTCCTGGTAAATGGATGGGATACTCATGCAGGTATCTGGATATGAGGCATCTGCACTCATATAAGGATAGGCGTATGCTGTGTCGTAATAATAATATATCCCTGTCATGCGGGAGTGTTTAGTTAACAAAGAATGGTTAATATATATAATTGTGGCCTCATCTCTCATTTGGAGATGCGCATTATGCTTATTTAATGTTTGCCGACCCACCCCTAATACTCAGGTGGTAGCATCGTGATCCAAGGCGTAGTAGGCCTTCTCTTTAGACGCATGAAGTCTATCAACCCCTTGTGTATACTCTGTAATGTAGTGTAGCTGTTTGGGTCGTGTTCATGTGTCTGCGTTGTTTATGTTGGACGTGAGAAGGTTATTGGAAGGGAGTAAGGTGGTACGCTGGTAGCCTGTTCTCCTGTCATCCTTCCTTGGTCCATGTTGGCTTTCTATCCGCGCCTTGGGATAGTAAAGCTTCACGACCTAATCTGGTCTGCCATTTGTAGTGTGAATGTGGCCAGTGGTCGTAGTGCGATTGGCCATGTCCTAATCGCCTGGAATGATTTATTTTAGGAATAGAATCGCGAAAAGAAGTTATTGGGGGGGGGGTCTTGTTTCCTCGGAGCCCCTGTCTGTGTTCGCTTCTAGTTAGTGCGCGCGTGTGTGTGTGCCTATGTTCCGCTACACCACGTGGACGGTTGGTCTGTTACAGGCTAAGTCGTAATATGTATCGCGTGTATGGGCAGGAGGCGCCCGTGGCCTGCCAACGTCTTTGCGAACGTGCTCCTATGGGCCCAAGATAAGTTCCGATCTGTCACGTCTTGTCTATTGCTAAATGTCATAAATGTTTTAGCAGTGTTACAAATGTGTTGGCATTATGATTGCTTAATGCTTGTAATGTCATGGTCAATGCCGATACTACAATAGTGTCTGTCACCAGCAATATTGCCATGTGACGAAATCTGCCCATCAGCAGTTTGTATGTGTAATGGCTCGGACGTTATGTATGTCAGCTGTCGCCATGTGCCTTCTTGCACGTATGCCATGTTGCTATTGTTCTAAATTCCTGCCGGACTAATGTGGCAATCCGCCCTAATTAGCTAATGCTGTTGTGTGGCCATTATTTCATAAGACTATTGTCTTACGAAATTATCCTAGCTGTGTCTGGGAAATGTATTTTCTATGTCTGGTGTAATTTGAAATTTTATGCCTGGTTTTTGGCGGGAGGAAATGTAGTATTCCCTGTTCATGTATCTGTATGGGCCAATTTCGGTGTGGTTGGAAGCTTGGATGATTGCTTTCCCTGGTGTCTAATGTTTACTGGGATTGGAACCCGTGATCTCATGTCATTCTCTGTGTTCTATGTCTGCGTTGTTCATGTTTTGTGCGCTCCTTGTATGTATTTTGATTGTGTTTCCCGTACCAAAAATACCGTTGGTTAGTTAGTTTTTGGTACGAGCGTGGTGTGTGATCATGAGTTCGGACCCGGTTGCCTGTAAAGACTTGGTGTGACCCTCTCTGTGCCGCATATATTATGGCACATGTACTGTGTATTTGCAATGCGCAAACGAAAGTACGCATTCCTGTGAGGAGTTTGCGTATTTTTGAACTCTCCTCGTAGTGTAATTTTGGAAGTTATAGGGTCCTTGGATCGGACGTGAATGATGCGTTTGTTCCTGTTCACTAGGAGTTGGCTTAGTTCGTCTGTACCGACCAGTCTGGCCCATTGAAGAGTGTGTTATCGCTGACGCGATAGTGTTGAATTACGATGTCGTGGGCTTTCATTTGTTACTTGCTTACTCTCATGTTTCCGGCACGCGTATGTGGGAACCTGCTTGCTCTCTGTGTAATTGTGAGTGGTGCTTCTCGCACTGTAAAAAAAAGAAGGAAACTTGTAGTTTAACGTGACCATTAATCTGTAGATCATGAGCCACGGGACTTCCGTTTTACGTGGAATCCAAACCACAGGCCATGGCATTTCACTTCGAAAATCTCACATGCCTTGGCCGCACTGTAAAAGAACCTCTCACTAACTACATTTGTGTCCCCAAATTTTGTGTTACTGTGACGTGGTTCGAGTATGTCCCTATCCGTTGTACAAAATGTCGTTATACACGAGTGTCTCCGGGCCGCTAGCCGCGTGTTTGGTGACTATGTGCCGGAGGTGATTTTGTTGTTTTTCATTTATGACCCTCTGTTAGTGGAATTGTCCCAATCTATTTTGGCTTCCTACTCTTCTATTCTAGAACTGGATAGCTACCCGACCTTATGTTCCTGGTATTCAGAAGGTTGCGGGTTTTGAGACCGTCTTTTACCCAGAGTAATTGTTTCTGGCACTATTCAGGTTGTGTCTCCGGGACAGTTTGGTAGTGTTAGGATCGTATCCCGGTGCGGTCAGTGAGGTTCGAAGGCTATTTCTTGGCCTTCTTTCCACGTCTGCCAGTGGGATTACTTCCCTTCCTTTTGGCAGTGTTTCCGCCTTTACGTGTGGGTGAGGGAGCTTTACGTGTATGATATGCCTTCATCCGGCGGGCGTGAATAGTGTCTTTAATGAGTTTTCTCCCATGGCGCACGCTGACTATGTAATTTAAGTCAGATACCTTCCTGCTGACTTTGAAGGGACCTGACCAGCGTGGGAGGAGGAACTCGGACACGTTTTTCTTACGGGCAGAATTGGAGACCATGACCAATTGCCCGGGTGTGTATTCCACGGTCTTCCTATTCCGATCGTACCGCTCTTTTTGTTTCTTCTGAGCCGCGGCTATGTTGTTCCTAGCGTTCATTCGAGCTATCTGTAAGTGCTCTAGCCGGGCAGCATTGTCTGTGTAGGCGTCCTGTGGGATACACATATTGTCTATGGGACTTCTGGGTGTGTATCCGTGCAGTAGGAAGTGTGGAGAGTGTTTCGTAGCCGTGGATATAGAGGTATTATAACTAAAAGTAATGGCTTGCAGGTATTCATCCCAGTCTGTTCCTGCGTCCTCTGTAAATTTGGCCATCGCTATTCCGAGTATTTTGTTCATACTCTCCGTGAGTCCGTTGGTTTGCGGGGAAAAACTCGTGGTAGTGTATGCCTTAATCCTGAGGATCTCCAGAAACTGTTGGAGCACTCTCGATGTGAAAATAGTACCTCTGTCGGATAATAAGGTTTGGAATAGGCCGTATCGTGTAACTATATCAAATAGGAATTCGGCTATGCTGTTCGTGTCTGCTTTGGGAACAGCCTTTGTAATCATGTATCGTGTGAGATACTCGGTGGCCACCAGGATATATTTATTACCTTTCTGACTTGTTGTAATGGGGCCTTTCACATCTATCCCGACTCTGTGAAATAACTCTCCCACGGGAATTGGGTTGAGTAGTCCATGAGGCTTGCCAGGTCTCGTTTTGAATCGTTGGCAAGTGTGACATGTCTTTACAAAGGTATCTATGTCGGCCTTCATGTTTACCCAATAGTACTTGTCACGGATTCTAAGGTATGTTTTATGCGTACCTAAGTGCGCCCCTGCCAGTGGGCTATTATGGTGTCCGATCATGATATTTTCTTTCAATGATTCCGGAACCGCTATAGGTGCGTTATCGTGGATGGCTGTGGGCTTGAATTTCAGTACCCCGTCTTTGTCTAGGAAAAATCTCCTAGACAGCCGTGCTGTCTTGGAGTCCACTTTATCCAAGTCTTCTAGTGCCAATAGAATCTGTTTCAAGTACGGATCACTTTCTTGCTCCTGTTTGATGTTAATCACCGTCAGGGCAAAGGTGGGCATATCGTCCCAGTCGTGGTCCTTACTGTCATCCGGGGGATCGGCTACTGGCAGCCTAGACAACCCATCTGCGTCTAGGTGTGTAGCGCCTTTCTTTTGTTTGACCACGAAGTCATATTCATACAGGCGGAATATAAACCTGTTGAGCCGCGAATTTGGGTTTTTAAATTTGTCCCAAAAAAGCAAGCTCGCGTGGTCAGTCACTACCGTGAACTTGATACCATAGAGGTATACTCTAAAATAGTTCACTCCCCACGAAAATGCCAGCATTTCCCGCTCTGTGGCAGAGTATCTAGTCTCAACGGCCGTTAGCTTCCTGCTAGCGTAGGCGACGGGCCGTTTGCGCCCTTCTGCGTCTTCCTGCAATAGGGCCGCCCCCAGCCCATACAGGCTGGCATCCACGTGTAAAAATGTGGGCCTATCACTGTGGAAGTGTTGCAGTAATGGAGGTGAGGTCAATAGTTGCTTCAGTGTGTTGAAGGCATCTATGTGTTCCTGCTTGATGCTGAAGGGCGTTTTTTCACGTGTGAGCTCAGTTAGGGGATGGGCGATGTGTGCAAACCTGTAGATATACTTCCGGTAATACGAAGCCAAACCAATAAAACTGCGCAATTGTTTCAAATTTGTGGGCATTGGGATGCCCGTTATTGCGTCAGTCTTAGCTGGGTCGGGAATAATGCCCTCCCTGTTGACAATATGGCCCAATATATTAATCTGCTGTCTGGCAAATTGACATTTCGCAGGTTTAAGCCTTAGTTTAGCTTCTCTGATCCTTGCGAAAGCCTCCTCCAAATGTACGATGTGTTCGTCAAAAGTGTTGGAGAAGACCGTTATATCATCCACGTACACTAATACGGAACGCCACTTAAGCCCTGAAAATGTCTTATCCACTAGCTTTTGGAAGGTTTGGCTGGCGTTACGGAGACCCATCGGTAAACGGGTGTAGGTAAATAGTCCGTTCTCTGTAACGAACGCCAGCTTGTGCCTATCTGGTTCATAGACGGGGATTGAATAGAATCCACTATAGCAATCCATCGAACTGAACCAGCTAGCTCCGCCAAGGGCGTCCAAATAGGTGTCTGCCCTTGGTAGTGGATAACTATCATTTTCGACTAACTTATTGAGCCTCCTGTAGTCAGTACAAAATCTGTGCGATCCGTCCCTTTTTTGGTCAGCAGAACTGGTGAGCTGTAGTTAGAAATAACGGGAACAATGACCCCTGCCTCGAGCATCTCTGAGATCTGAGCGTCGATGGCGTGTCTCTCCTTCTGGCTCACTCTGAAGGGAGGCTGGTGTACTGGCCGGTCACTAGTGAGTGTGACATGGTGTTCAATGAGGTCTGTCACAGCGAGATCCTTCATTGAATGGGCAAAAATATCCCTGTTGGTCTCCAGGAGCTCCGTGAGCCTTTCATTTTGCTCCGGAGTCAGGTCCTGCCTGTGGTTCTGGTTGGCCGCCTTATCTGTGTGTGTGTCTGTGTATTGGCTGATAGTGTGCAGTGTAGGGGCCTGATGCTCGTGATTTTCTCGCTCCGCTCGAATCCCATCTCTGTTCCTGGTGTATACCATGGGATGTGTGGTGAGCCTCTGGTCGTGCTTTAAAAGCATCTGACCACTAGCGAAATTTATGCTAGCCTCATATCTAGCGAGAAAATCCATGCCAATTATGGCTGACGCAGAAAGGTGTTCGATAACGAACATGGGGTGCGTTGTGGCAAAATGGTCAATCCTAATATGTATGTTTGCCACCCCCACGTTTTCTAGCGTCTGAGCATTGGCCGCTACCAGCCGGATGTCTCCCGTGACATCGTGTATTTGAGCCTCGGCAACGTGTCGTCTATTAACACAACTTACGGCTGCCCCAGTATCAATTAGGGCCTGCACTCTGTGGCCATTTATGTTGGCGTGTATCGTGAGGGCCGATACCTGAAATCCATTGCCCTGCACCGATGTATTGTGTAGGGTATATGTTGTTGTTGTTGTTGTTGCCGGAGTGGGGGCGTGGTGGCTCAGCGCTCTAGCTGTATGCCTCTCACCAAGGCGGTCCGGGTTCGATTCCCGGTCAATGCATGTGAGATTTTCGAAGTGAAATGCCATGTCCTGTGGTTCGGATTCCACGTAAAAAGGAGGTCCCGTGGCTCATGATCTCGAGATTAACGGTCACGTTAAACTACAAGCTTGCTTGCTTTTTGTTGCCGGAGTGACATTTGTGCTGGGAAGGCACGGAGCTGTCCGCTTATCGTACCTGGCACGCTTCGCCTCTCGGCTGACTTCCTGTCCTGAATACTTTGCCCCGGTCAGCAAAGTGCGTTCGCCAAGTACATTGCCAGCTCTTTTAACCGGTCTTGCTGTTAGACTAGAAGTCTGCTGGCGAACGTTTAATGTATTAATCGTTCCCAGCCTTTGTGTAGTTGTGTTGTTGTTGGTTTCTTCCTCTCGGGAAGGTGTGTCTGCGAACGTGACCCTGAGCTTGCCCTTGTTACCCCGTTTTTTGTTCCAGGCTGTCGCGAGTTCGACTCCTGTTGCTGGCTTCCCCATGCCGAGCGAGCTCGCGTCATGCGCCTGTGTGTGGTCAATTCCCACCCTGTGTTGTGGTGAAGGGGGTAGGGTTTTCTGTTTGGAGGGTGTGGGCGTGTTCTCAGGCTGTTTGCTTATGATTGTGAGGGGTGTGTAATGTCCCGCCTTAGGGTTTCCTGTAAAAAGTACATGTAGGTCCCTATCGAATCCCGCAGTTGAGAATAGCGGAGGCGAGTGCACATCAGTGTATACATGGATGTTGGCTTTCAGCACCTTGCCGAGAGCGGTTACCTCTACGGCACTGCCATAGGTGCCGGCCCTACCCATGTATTTTCGGTAATCCGCCCCGGTCTGGAATGGGTTTTCCCGCTCGTCCGACACAAAGTCTCGGTACTCTTTCCAGTTGGCCAGGATATGTTTGACCGTTTTCTGTCTGTAGTCCCCATGATAGTCCTCGGTATTCCGAATTAGGAAGTTCATGGCCCTAAACAGACAGTTGCCGTCTCCTTGCACGGGGTGTGTTTGGAAACGGTCCTGGGGCGGATCGTCAGCCTTAGCTTTGTCTGGCTGCTTCTTCCCCTTACTCTTGCGAATTTGCTTGGGGGAAGGGCCTTTCTGTTGTTGTGTTGGGGGAGGAACATCAGCTGCTTCATCCGCTAGCCGACCCTCCCCGTCTAGGCGTTTTTTTGAAACGTGGGTGTACGCCTGCCTGTAATGTATGTGCGCCCCCCCCCCCCTCGGGGTGGCTGCGCCAGCTTCCCGCCTGCGGTGTGTGGCTAGGTGTAGGGAGTATTGCCCCCCTGTCTGTCCTGTGGGGTGTTTCATCCCTGAACTCCCTCGGGTATTCGTCGGGGAGGGGGTAGTGTTCCGGGCCCTTCGTGTGTTTAACCACATTGTCCCGTCCCCTTGTGGGTTTTCTTCCCTGTCTGTTATTGCCCGGGGGTCTGTTTTCCTGTTTCCGCCAGGGTGGGGTGTATGTCTGATGCTGGGGGAGCGGGTTTTCCCGTCGGTTCCCCTTTTCCCTATACTGGGTAGCTGCATACTCCTGTCTGGTCGGGGTTGGGTTTCCTCGCCTGTCCCCGTTTCCCCTGTACTGTGGGGGTGCATAGCTTTGCCTGCGTGGGGGCGGGTTCTCCCGATATTCCCCATTTCCCCTGTACTGCGGGGCTGCATAGCCCTGCCTGCGTGGGGGCGAGTTTTCCCGGTACTCCCTGCCTGCCCTGTATTGTGGGGCAGCGTAGGACTGTCTATTTGGTGGCGGGCTGTTTCGTCGGGGGATGTCGTGGTCGTACTCCTCGGGGTAGTACTCCCGTGTGTACGGGGATGGCGAACGCCGTGAGAGGTATGTCGGCTCTGTGTCCGTGTATGATATCGGTGAATACCGAGGAGGGTAGTGTGGCCTATCCTGTGGGGGAGGTGTTGTTGGCCGCTGTGGAGGGTAGTAATTTTCCTCCCTCCCTTAGCGTCTCCTCTCTGTGTACCCCCTGTCCCTCTCAGTATAATAGTGTTCTTGTTTGTCTGCGTGCTCATCCCTTAGCGGTCTCCCGCCCGCTTGGATGGCAGCTATTGTCAGTTTCTCCATTCTGTCCACCAATTCGTCCATCTTATTATTGGTGTAGTCTTTTTGAGTTTGGACGTGCAGATCCACGGCTTTTTCCGTAGCCTTTTCCGTGATCTTTCTTCCCTCCTCTATGGTCTTTATGTTATTTAACATATGTTGGACCGTGGGGTTGTTCATTATGCATAGCTTTTCCACTATGGCTGGTCTGAGGCCCTGCATTAACAGCTTGACTTTCTGTTTGTTTGTCATGGCTGCATTGTACTTTTCGCACATTATCAATTTTACATTGATGTATGCCTGGGCGCTCTCTTTAGGTCCCTGTGACCTCTGTCTAATTTGGTCGTAGAGATCGTCATCGTCTGGTATGAGCTGGAATTCGCTCTTCAACATTACAGCGGTTTCCTCCCATGTGGCAGCCTCTAGTGTGTCCTCATGGAGCTCATACCATGTCATGGCCGCCTTTGTGAGGTAAGCAGGAAGGAGCCGTTTCCTAACTTCCTCGCTCCAACCATTGATCCGGGCCGTTCTATTGAAGGCCTTGAGGTATTCCTCGGGATCCTGGCCTTCCCCCGTGAACTTTGTGGGGTGGATCATGGGGTACTCAGTGTGTCTATTCATCTCGTTTTCAGCTGTCTTTTGTTGGCTGTGTAGTGATTCTGGTCTGTCTATTCTGTTCGCACCACTATCGTGTGCCGAGGTGTTTGGGCTATTTAGAGGGGAATTAGCCTCGCTTCCCGTGTACGACACCTGTGTTATGTTACCAGGTGGCTCGTCACCTGATATGTCTGTACTGATGGATGGTGTGTTGTCGTACTGTGTGGATTTGACTATGTGTACGGTCCTGTCTAAATCCTGTTTTACTGTTTCCAAAATAGTGTGGATGTCAAGAACTGCTTCTGTCGTATGATTATTGGACTTGATAGTGTCTGTCTCTAGTAGCTCTGTAATGCGCTCGAGCAGATTACTGGCTTTCTGCTCTGTGATTTGCAGTTGCTGCAACAATAGGGGATGGAGTGTTGGCAGGCAATCTACTTCACTAGCGCTGGATACTGGTGACTCTTGTGTGTGTTCATTGGCCTGGGACCGTGTAAAATGTATAACTTGTGCTGCGGCGGTAGGGTGTTGAGCACGGATCTGTGATGTTTTGAATTCAAGGTCCCTGAGAAGTTGTACTGCAGTCTGGTCAGTTATTAAGTCACTGTTCCTAATTTTTAGCTTCGGCAGGAGTGGAGTCGTACTAGCCGACAAATGGTGTGCAAAGTCTCTTAGTGTAGTTTTAAATGTGGACATTTAATTTCCACCGAGTTTACACTATGGGGCGAATGGGGGTTGGTGTAATAATACAAACTCCTATATATATAAAAAAAAATGTGTGACGTAATATGAGGTCAATTTTTTTTTCTCAGTCTCGCTTGGCTATATGCGGTGCGTAAGGGGTCGTTTCAACTACGAGGGCTCGTTGTTTGAGTCCTATTTTACTGTGCGTAGTACCCGGCCTCCACCAGTGTTTTAGATCCCTTTATTGGGGGTGGTTGGATCTAAAAGGAAGAGTTATTGTGTTAATTTATAAAGCAGTGCCTAAAAGGGGGTAGCTTCCCGTAGCAGGGTAAGCTGACCAGTGTAGAGTGTTGTGTAGTGTTGGGAACTAGGGGGCGCTCCTATAAAGGATGTAGATGTATCTTAGGGGATGGAGTTTGGCGTATAGGTCAACGCGCTGGTCTTCCAGCTGACTGGCTTGTTATATAACTGAACGTGCTTGTGTCAGCTATGTGGCGCTCACTGCTCTTAGCAGCCGGGCCGCCGCGAGGAATACAATGATACCTGAGCTAGCACTGTTGGGCTACCATATGTCACGTCTAACCGTGACGGGAATAAGGAAGGGCGTTGGGACGTAAAGAGGCGTATAAATAGTAAGGCGAGTGTGGTTTACTGACCAAGTGTTTATTGGTCTGTGATGTTGAATTATGAGTCCCTTTCAGGGAATGTAATAATGGTCACAATGTAAAAGTACAATCTGTGGGTAAAGGTTACAAATACAGGAGATCTGAACACGTCTGACTCACCTCTGATGATAACGTCGATAGCCTGCGGCCGCTGCACTGTAAGACTGGTAATTGAGAGAGCTTTGTCCTACATAAGGCTCCCTTTTTATAGCTTTCGGCGTTGTTCTGTCAGCATACTGCTGCCTAGATGACCTAGTTAATTTGTGTGTCGCTGTTTGTGGTAGTGATGCAATAATTGGTTAAGCTTTCCATACTGGCTAGCTGCCATTGCGGTGTTAATAGATATGTTCTGGTCTTACAAGATTTGCCAGTTAAGGGTGATTTAAATAGATGATGGGGGGATGTCCTCCAGGGGATGCAGAACCCTGGGGGGCTGTACACGCGTCAACAATGGTGACGTGTGCTACGGCTTGCTCTCTGCCACGCGTTCAACACGAGCCATGCTCAACAATCCGCGGCTCCCTTAATTCTCTCCCTCTAGTCACATGACTCACCAAAATCAGGTTTCTACAAGCGAAGCCTCTCAAGAACTCGTATATGTATCGTTTTCCACTTCACTCTGAATCTCATTTACCCCATGTTAAAATATTCCTCAGTAAAAACTTCTTCCTTTTACGCACAAAATATGAGTTTACAAAGCCTTGCAACGGTGCCACAGCTCCTGCTTACATCTGAGTACATGCCTTTGATGCTGGAAACATACTCAACTCCTTTAAATTGAAACATTGAATTGTTACGCGCGAACAGGTTTGAACCTCTTCACATGTCATATCCTGGACATCATAAATACGGGTTCAGTACAAAGTACATCCTGACCCAATAACATGTTTCCCTTGTTGCTCCCTCATCTATCTCGGCTGCAACGTTATTTTGTTTCTCGTTTCAAACGGTTTTTTTTCTAGTAATGTTAAGAGGGGTGAATTCTCTATGAATAAGCGTTTGTTTAAATTATTAGGGTTGGTTATTTTAGCTGAGTGTATCTCGATTGCTTCCTTTATGTCAGGGGCTATTCTTTTGGTTCGTGATATATGACTTTTAAGCCGGTTTCAATGTTAGTGAAACTGTGTCCTGCATCGAACTTGTGTTCGCATACGGCCGAGTATATCCCGTATTTTATCGCATTTCTGTGCTCATTGTATCACGTCTCCATTCTTCTACCACTTTGATCAAGGTAATTTGCTTGACACCTGAGTCTTGGCACGTAATTGAATATGCCCCTAGCTTTGAAACCGGGTCTTGTTTATTTAGAGGACTGTTTTTCAGATGCTGTCCGTTTGTGTTCATTTTGAATGCTATTTTAATGCCTAGTGTCTTGAATAAATTGGTGATTTTGTATGTATATACGTTCACGTAATTAAACTGTGCGAAATTTCTCTCAATATTGTCCGGCCTTTGAGTGGTTTTATTTCTGTGGCTGGCTACAATTTGATCTGTTTTGCAGGGTGGATAATTATTTTCTTTAGGTATTTGCTTTATCCTGGTTTCATTGTTGTAGTTATCTTTTGACATAGGTATATGCAATGCCTGTGTATCATTAAATTGAAGACCGCTAACTTGTGTGCGCTCGGATGGTTAGACTGTCAAATGCATGCGATGTTTGTGTAGGTCTCCGAAAGTTTGAGCATGATAGTTTACGTTCGATGGTTATGTCGAGATGATTTATTTTCCGATCGGTTTCGGGTTCCTTAGTAAATTTAATAGAGTGGTGTAGACTATTGATCCCTCACGATGGTATCCTCATCTTGACGTGATGTGGGGGCTTGAGACTTCAAATGATACTGCGAACTATGCCGACGGGAGCGTAAGCTCCTGGTAGGGCCACCCATGCCGGAAAGGTCAAAGGTGATGGGCCAGACTAAGAGGGATACTCTGGTCCTCCAGGTTGGGGGTTGGGCGTAGGCGTAACAACCCTACCCTGTAAAAATCAATGTTACGGATACCTTACAAGTGCCTCGAATACTGATCACCCGATGACGAACCGGAAAAGGAAACGGTTAATGAGAAGGAAAGCGGATATTATGTTAGCGACATGGAATGTGAAAACCCTAAGGAGACCTGGGAAATTGAGAGGGATTAGAGAATAAATGGGAAAATACCGAGTGGAAATAGCTGCACTACAAGATATACGATGGAAAGGCCAAGGAATGATAGCGTCAGGGGAACATATACTGATGTACAGTGGAGGAAACACCGGGTATGGTGGTACAGACTTTCTTATACAAAAGTATGTTAAGTCACGTGTAATAAACTTTAATTCTATCAATGAAAGGATGTGCTCAGTGCGACTACGGGCATAGTTTTATAACATCACCATGTTCTGTGTCTATGCCCCCACACAAGAGGCAGAAGAAGAAGAGAAGGATAACTTCTACACTAAGTTGGAGCAGGAGGTCAACAAAGTACAAAGACATGATGTGAAAATAATCCTTGGGGACCTAAATGCCAAAGTCGGGAAGGAAGAGGTGTTCAGGGATATAATAGGGAAGGAAAGTTTACACGAAGGGAGTAATGACAATGGATTGCGGTTGATAGACTTTGCCATTGGGAAAGAAATGGTGGTGAAAAGTACTTGGCACCCAAGGAAAGATATCAAGAAGGAGACCTGGGTGTCTCCGTACGGAGTTACAAGGAATAAAATAGATCATGTGATTATTGACAAATGACATGCATCAGATGTTATGGCAGTAATTAGTTGTAGGGGAGCAGATGGGGACACAGGTCATTACTTGGTAAGAAGCAAGTACCGTATAGACAAAACATAGATTCAGCAAGGAAACAAAAAAGGTGAAAGGAAGATTAAGCATAATATCGAAAGGCTTCAAAGCAACAAGGAAGCACAAGATGAGTATAGATTGAAAGTGGGAGAAAACATGGAAAACAATAAGAACCTCTGGGAAGAAGGTAATGTGGAAACTAAATGGGAGTTACTGAGAAACACCACCTGTGAAGTTGCAGAGGAAACGCTCGGGAGAGACGAATTCAAGAGAAATATACAATGGTGTGATGAAGAATGCTCGGAGGCAATCCATGAAAGAAACGAAGCAAGACAAAGAATGTTGCAACCAGTGGCGGTTCTTGCTATAGCGCAATGGCGCAATGAACCCCCACTAAATTTGACAATATATTTAGCATTTTGTCCCTCTACGTAATAGAAATATTTGTAAGAAAAGAGCGCGGAGTTCAAATGCAGGTAACGAGCGCAAGGGTGTCGAGCCGGCGCAAGATCTCGATTGAACCCCCAGTCTTGGTCAATCTTTCCTGCAGGGAATAGGCGAGTAACGTAGATTATGGGCATGGGACAAGCAGCGGGGGGTGTAGAAGGGAAAGAGAACGGTGGATACAAGCGAAACGTGTATATGTCCTACACGCATGCGCACTGGTACTGAATTCTTTCAATAGCCCAGCCACTGCCGGCAATGAGCCCAGCACAGGCTCTTCAAGGTTGCGCGAAAGGTACACACTCTGCCATTTCTTGACGTGTGTGTAAAATAATGCGGTCAATGTGAATATACGGTGAAAGTCGCCTCTAGGAGCGCTTTTGAATCGGTGCATCATGGCTGCCAAATTAGACTGTTTATATGCGCCCGTAATTTATCCGTGAATTTATCTATATAAAGTAAACTACCTACCTATTTGTTGTATTTGAAGGCTAATTAAATAAACGATTCAGTTAGATTGAAATAATACCAATAAAATAGCAGAAAAAGGTGTCTTGTTACGCTCCGGAGCAACCCAAACCGCTACTGTAATTCCAATATTTTATCAGGTTTAAGTTAGTTACACTGTCAAGAGCGCGAACGTAAATTTCTTTCAGTATTCCCTTGTGCCTATTAACTGCGTGAAATTAGTGACTGTGTAATTCGATTATTTTTACCCAACAGGTAGGGAGAAACAATATGGCTTTAAATAGTGTCCAAAGGCTTATGAAAACTAACTTTTCCTCTCTTTCGTTTGAGCAAAAAATAGAGATAAAAGCAGTAGGGCAGCCAATGCCGGATCTTGATTTAACCAACCAGACTAAAAATAAAGATAAGAGGATTGTTCGGAAATTTAAACCGGACATATACAAGAGAGCAGAATGGATTTGTGGGTGTAATATCGTTAATAGATTTTTCTGTTTCCCGTGTTTGTGTTTCTCAAATGGGGATGGAGAAGGAAACTGGACAAAAGTAGGTGTCACAGACCTTGGCCATTTGTCACAGAAAATAAAGAAACATGAAAGTTCAAAAACACACATGATTGCTCAGCTTGAATTTGATCTCCTGGGTAAGCATGATATTCGACAGCAGCTTGACAGTGCTTACAGACAATCTGTGGAAAGACATAACGATCAAGTGCGGAAGAATCGTTTTATACTATCAAAAATCATTGACTGTGTAAAATTCTGTGGTGCCTTCGAATTAGCACTTCGTGGGCATGATGAGACAAATGAATCGTCAAATCCTGGCATATTTAGGGGCCTCGTCAATTTTAGTTCAGAGCTAGATGTTGCGCTTAGAGATCACATGTCTAAAGCAACAGTTTTTATGGGCACCTCGAAAGAAATTCAGAATGAAATACTCTCTTGTATGCTTGAAATCTGTCATGAGAAAATAAAGAAAGAAATATTCACAGTGGACTTTATCTCGATAATAGCAGACGAGACGACCGATGTGTCAACGGCTGCGCAGTTGGTCATCGTGTTGCGTTACGTTCTTCCAAGTGGCAAACCAGTTGAACGATTCTGGAGTTTTCTCTCATCCGATGATCATAGTGCTAAAACATTAGCAGAATGCCTGAAATCTACTTTAAACAACGTACTAGACAATCCGGATAAATTAATTTCACAGAGTTATGACGGGGCAAACGTTATGAGTGGACGCCATTCAGGAGTTCAAGCTCTGATTCGGAAAGATTTTAAGTATGCACACTACGTTCACTGCTACGCTCATATGTTGAACTTGATTATGGCACAAGCTACGATTCAGAATACCGAAGTACGCATATTCTTCGCAGATATGAATGAAATACCCAGCTTCTTTCATAACTCCCCACAACGATTTGTAGTGCTGAATGAGGTTGTCGGCAGGAGGGTTCCTCATGCTTCCAGTACAAGGTGGAATTTTAAATCTAGGACCGTTGAAGTAGTGTACGAGAATAGAAGCGCCCTTATTGAGTGTCTAGAACAACTCGAAAGTACTTCTCGACAGCCATCTACAATTACGCAAGCACGAGGATTGCGTTTAAAATTAGAACACTTGACTTTTCAATTCTGGTTGGCTGTATTTTACCAAATCATGCCTCATGTTGACATATTGTATAATCAGCTGAAAAAGAGAACATCAGACCCTCTCGAGACCAGGAATGCAATTTCGAATTTTGAGGCTGCTATTAAAAAGATTAGGGACAGTAAAATTGATGAAATTGGTGATGAACATGACGCCTTACCTCCACCGGCCAAGTTACAAAGAATACAGCCACGAGTCCCTTAAAGTGTTGCTGCAAAAGAGATTTGTGACACAGTAATATTTCACGCCAAAGAACGGTTCGAGTTCACTAATCACCTTCTTGCAGGAAATCTTTTCTCATCAGAGAGTTTTGCCACGTATGAGAAGCAGTTTCCACATTCTATTCTTCACAAAGCCTGTGAATCATATCCATTCCTCAACAAAGCAAAACTTAGAACCGAATTAGAGATTCTGTATATACGAGAAGATTTCCGGGCTGTTTCAGGCGCTATTCACCTCTTGCAGTTTCTCCTAGAAAATAGGTTAGCGAATACCTTCAGTGAATGTGTCAAACTCTTGAAAATTATTGTTACCGTTCCTATGACAACATCAGAAGCTGAAAGGTGCTTCTCAACTCTGAAGAGAATTAAGCCCTTCTTACGCAGTTCGATGGCTGAGAACAGACTAACAGCACTGGCTATGCTATCCATAGAAAGAGAGTTTGTCAGGGACATTGTGGATTTCAATGAAGCAGTGATAGACAAGTTTGCCTCTATTAAGGAGCGTAGAATGGATTTTACATACAAGCAGTCTGCATAGGATGAGTAAATCTATTAACATTTCTAATACTCTCATTATATGCTGTGCTTGCACCTTAGATTGCTGTAATATTTGAAGTGTTACATGTTCTTAATCAGGCTCATTACCGGATGGAGCCTGTCATACAGGTTCGTGTTTGTGCGTGTGTTTGAGAGAGAGATCGAGAGAGAAAACTTTGATTTTCACTAATTATGCTGATCCAGGGTTCAAGTTCTGGTTGAGGGGAATGATTTGAACTCATGGTGTTTGAAATAGCTCATTGTAATGTTCAAAACTCTCTGTACGAAACTTGAGGTACCACATGTATACTGTTTATTTTTGTAGACGATTAAGGGTCCACCATTTGAGGTGAGTGCGCTTTTCTATTGAACCCCCAGTCCAGAAAGTGACGAGCCGCCACTGGTTGCAACGGAGAACAAGACAGACAGTGGAGGAATGTAGAGAGAAAAGGAAAAGGGCAAGCAAGTTAAGTAGGGTTAAGAAAAGGCAGTATGGAAGAGAAAGAATAGAACAATTGGATAAAATTAAGGAGAGTGGGGAGATTCGGAGATTTTATGAAAGATCAAGAGAATTGAGGAAAGGATTCCAACCACGAGCAGTCTTTTATAAGGACAAAGAAAGAAATTTTATAGGAGATAAGAACAAGATGTCGCAGAGATGGCACGAATATTTCACAGAGCTACTCAATGGACGGGGTGAAGAGGAAACCACGAATGGGGAAGAAGAGGAACATGTAGGAATTGATGAGCAAGAAGAAGTTGAAACACCGTATTTAGAGGAAGTTAGAGATACAATCAAGGAATTAAAGCCGCCAGAGATTACGGAATAGAAGCGGAGTTGCTAACATTCGATGGAGAGATAATGGTAAAAGCAATACATGAACTAATAAAGGAAGTATGGACGAAAAAAGAAATGCCCAGGGATTGGACTCTAGGAATAATATGTCCTTTGTATAAGAAAGGGGATGCATCAGTATACGGCAATTATCGTGGGATTACTCTGTTGGACGTAACATATAAGGTGTTCATTTATATTTTAGGCTCTCGACTGGAGCGTTGTGTAGAGAAAATATTGGGTGACTATCAAGCTGGATTTAGGAGGAATCGCTCTACAATGGACCAGATATTTGTAGTGAGGCAGATACTGGAGAAATTTTATGAACATGATAAGCAGCTGGATCAACTGTATATATAGATTTTAGGCAGGCATATGACAGTTTAGATAGAAAGGAGTTTTTTAAAATTATGAAAGGGTTTACGATCCCGATAAAATTGGTCAAGCTGACAGAAATGACTATGGAAACCACAATCTGTAAGGTTAGATTAGAACAAGAGATGTCCGAAGAATTCAATGTAGAAAGGGGTTTGTGACAAGGAGATGTAATTTCTACATTACTTTTTAATGTAGCTCTAGAAAAAGTAATTCAACAACTACCAATCAATCCAGGAGGGACCATATTTAACAGACAAGTGCAGATGATAGCATATGCGGATGATGTAGCATTAATTGCAAGGAACAGTAAAGCATTAGAAGAGAGCTATATCCTGTTGGAAGAAAGGGCACGAAAATTAGGATTAAAAGTGAATACAAGTAAAACTAAGTATATGAAGATGGGAGACTCCAGAGAGGCAAAAAGAGAGGCGTATATTAAATTAAATGGGAAAGAATATCAAAGAGTAGAAGAATTCAAATATTTGGGCTCAATTATAACTGAGGATAACAGAACTTGAGTGGAAATACAAGAAAGAATTAAAAGTGGAAATAGATGCTATTACGCTCTGCAAAGCATGTTTAAATCCAGAAATGTTAGTAGGAATACTAAAGTAATAGTTTACATTACAATACTAAGACCTGTGGTTATGTATGGATCGGAAGGTTGGGTTCTCAATAGAAGAGAAAAAGACTGGCTGCTAAGATACGAAAGGAAGATCGTGAGGAAAATATACGGGCCAGTGGGAGAGGAGGAATGTTAGAGAATAAGGACAAATGTGGAACTACAGGAACTCTTCGGACATGCAGATATAGTGGTCAAAATTAAGCAAGGGAGGATAAGATGGGCAGGACTTATACAGAGAATGCCAGAATCACGTAGCGTCATAAAGGTGTTTACACGAAGACCGGATGGAAGAAGGAGGAGAGGAAGACCCAAGAGATGTTGGATAGAGGACATGGATGACAACCTTAAGAGTCTGGGAATCAGGAACTACAAATGGTAGGCGGAAGATAGAGATGAATGGAGGCAGGTGATAAAGGAGGCCAAGGTTCTTCAGGGACTGTAGCGCCGACCAGTAAGTAAGTAAGTAAGTAGACTATTGATGGCTTGGAGTATTGTTTCTTCGCTTGTTGAATCAGTGTCGTAAGCACATATTACGTACATCATCCACGTATCGTTTCCACTGTGCAATTCCCTTTGTCGAGTTAATTTCTAAGAACTCATTTTGCAATGTGTTTACCAAAATGTCGGCTATTAGCCCACTTAGCAGTTGGCCCATGTCTAAGCCCTCTGTTTTCACGTCTATTTTATAATCGAATTGAAGCACGTTTTGGTTGAGAACGACTCTCAGTAATTGCGCGATCTCTTCAGTTTCTTTTATCGAGTTGTTTGTCTTCAAATTGTTTTCAATTATGTTGATGGCTTCATTTATTGGAATATTGGTAGACATGTTTGTTATATCGAATGATACTAGCCAAAAGCTAGGTTTCATTTGTAGCATGTTTAATGCAGTTACTAGTTCTGATGTGTTCTTTACTGAATTGTTTTTGTTGATGTTTAAGTGGTGTTTTAAAATTGTCAGTAATTCTTTACTGATTTTGCAATTTGGCGTGTTCCTGCATTTAACTATTGGTGTTATTGGGCATTCCCTTATGTGTATTTTGGTAGTCCTCTTAAGGAGGGTAATTTCGGGTTCATGTTCAATAGTTATGATTTTTCGTCTTTGGTTAATACGATTTCTGTTTCATTTAACGCACTCTTTATTATTTGTCTTTGGAATTTGTTGGTGTAGTCTCTTCCTAGTTCCTTGATTGCATTGTTGTGCAGAAATTCTATTGTTCTGTCAACGTCTTCTGTTTCATTCAGGATTACTGTGGTATTACCTTTGTCAGCTTTCGTTATGACCAAGGCCTGTTCTTCTATTTCAATGAGTTTGCCTCATTAATAATATGTTGCCGTGGATGTTGTTGCATTTGTTCTCTCGTTTGAGGATTTTTTGGCCTCGTTGGTAGCTACGTTTTATGTTAAATCCCTATCTTGTACCATAAGTTTATGGCTGGCTATCTCAATGTCCGCAATTAATTGTTTGATGTTGTGAATTGTGTGTGCGTTTTCACAAGTGTATTTCATTCGTTTGTCTAACACATTCATTTCTTTTGCGGAAAATATTATGTAGTTTACCCTGCCGTGCAAGTTGAATTCAATGTTATTAATATGTTATTCGTTAGGTATAATATTTTGTGTGTCTCCTAGACTTTTAATTTGTTTTCTAGTGATTCGTGTTTTCTTGTTTCTCTTGTTTTGACAGTGTTGTGTACGTTTTCTGTGAAGATGAATGTTGATAGCCTTAAAGCAAAAATAGATGATGTTGAGAGCAATATTGTAATTAATACTGAAAACTTAAAGAGGATTTGAGGACAATGTAAAAGCTCTTAGAACTGAAGCGCAGACCACTGCAGCCAACTCACGAAAGAACATGCGGACAGCATTAAAATATGTTTAGGATCTATGTAAAGTCAAGTGAATGCTATAACATTTAGATTATAAGGGAATTTAAAATGTTTAGGGTCCGATCTATCTAAGTAGCATATTGGAGACAAGCTAACCAGGATAGCATAGACGAGGTAAAACAACAAATTTCCGATACCACTAGTGCCTTACGCTCAGAGATAAGCACTAATAATGATCTAATGGTCAATAACCAATGTGTATTACAATTTCAAATAGAGACAGTCAGGGATGAAGTGTATAAAATAGAACAAGGCCTTGAGAAGAATATGAAGAATTTACGTAAAGGGGTAGAGAGATACCCGCTCTTAAGAAGAACGTGAACGTAGGATTAACTAGTTTGAGCAGAGGAGTGAAAGAATAGATGATCAACCTAGAGAAGAACATACAAGGAAAAATGATGAACATAGAACAAAAGCTAGAATAACGAGTATCCGTTTTAGAGAAGAATTTAGACCAGGAAATAGGGGAAGATCGAGACCGGCTGAGTAGCTTGACCCTCGATAAGATACCCGGAGAGAGGTGAAAAGTGATTTAAAATTAACTAATTTGAAATAGAGGAAAAAATGAAAATGATGGAACAAAAGAGGGTAGCTAGTATAGAAGTAGATTTTAAAGATAGATATCCGGTGAACCGTCTAGAACAAGCAGTTGGATTTCCAGGTACAATGAATATGCTTGGGCTAGAGAATAGAGAAAACGTATTCACGACACCCAGTATGGCATCACAAAATGTAACAATAATGAGTTCTAACGATAAACCCAGAACATTTTCAGGAGCTAGAGGGGTTAGTCCTGTCTAATTCTTGAGAGATTTTAGAGAAAACATGAAAACAGGATAACTAGAGACCGGAAAATGCCAGTTATCGAACGATCTCTCGAATATGGAGTACTTACGTGGTTCAGGACGTTCCGTTACTCGTTTAAAAACTAGAAGAATTTGTGTCAGCACTTATTAGGAGATTCTGGAGCCTCGAAAACTAGCAAAGCATAAGAGCGGAAGCATATTCAAATAAATATTCTTCTTCGCATCGGGCACATAACACAGCGTATATCACAGCACAGCTCACGATGTTGCAATTCTTACAACTGCCAATGCCTGAAGAGGAGCTGATACAGGCAATAATACGCCAAAATCCAACCGAGATCCAAAGAATCATGGGTGAATAGACTTAAAGAGTGTGACGAGATCTTGAGGCGTCTCGACCACACTAGTGAATATGCAAAGAAAATCGAGGGCGGAAAACCGAATGGGTTAATACTGTGGTAGTAGACCAAGTAGTCCAGACTGAAAAACCTTGTAGGGAGAATAATATCAAGAGGACCCATAAGGAATATGCAGCCAAACGACAGGTGATTCGAACCTGGTTGTTGAAGAGGTGGATTTCCGTCGCGACGGCTGCAGAATGATAACGACCTTGGGAACAAATAAAACCAGCAACAACGAGGTGCGCAAGGTCAGAATGGCGAATTCAGACGTCGTGGATTAGAGAGAAACAGACTGTAAGATAGCAATTATAATAGAAGGAATGTGAATGGGATAATAGCCAAGAACACCGCGAAAGGTAACGCGAGATCTAGCGATAACTGCAGAGACTGAGGCGAGACACACAGGTGGAAGAGCGCTAGCAGATGAGTTAAAAACGCCATCTGGAGGTGTGCAGATATACCAACTAGAAATGGTAGACGAAGATCGCGAATCATTCGAGAAATTGAGACGGTTAGCACAGTCACAGAAGATACATTTGAGGGAGAACACAGATATTTTAAAGGGAGATTGGATAACACCAACCCGGTATACGTCATGACTGAACGCAAATCTACTGAGTATCTCATCGTGGGAGATATTGTCTGCAAATTCATGGACCACAACAACACCAAACTGAGAGTTTGATAAATCGTATAATCTGATTGACTCATAGGACATCTTGGTGTAGACAATACCTAAGCACTACCGATATTAAAGAAAGGTTTATATGGACCAAGATGAGGAGTCCATAAAGAAGGTTATCTGCAGCTGTGAATTGTGTCAGAAATGTAAATACACGCCCGAGTTATTCAAGAAGAAACCACGTGCAATTATCGCTAGTAAACCTAGAGGGTTATATTCGTTAGATACGAGTATATTCAGTTCGATACCTAGATCACCTCACGACAATCAATATATTCGAGTCACTGTGGATGAATTCTCCAAGCTGGTAACGCTACTTCCCATTCAGAAGGCTAATTCGAAGCATGTGATTCGAAGGATTGAGAGGAACGTAATACCCACAGCAGGGAAACCAAAAATTCTAATTACAGGCCATGGAACACAGTTTTCATCGGTAGAATTCCAGAATGCCATGGAAAGATTGCAAATATCCTATATATTTAGTTCAATCCAGTATCCAGGGAGTTACTCTGTTGAGAGAGTGATGGCAGAGATAGGGAAATCCTGTCGAATTTATAACTATGAGGAACACCACAAATGGATGAAAACAGTGCCCATAATAGAGCATTGTCGTAACTCTACAATCCTTGAGAACACTAATCAGATTCCAAGTGTGTTACATTTGAACCAACAACCGGTTAGACCGTGGTCTTCAATATTCGATCTTCCGAAGGTTATGGAACCTTCGGTAGCATTGAGGATAGCTAGAGCTAGAGAGAGATTAGAAATCCAGGCCCGGAAGAGACTCAGACGAGTAGCCAAACGTCGCTATAGTAATAAAAGGGAGTATTATATTTGATCCGCAGACAAGTTTCATCAAATTTGCCTTTACGGATATACAGCATGTTCGCGGAGCTATATTCTAGTCCACATAAAGTTGGTATACGACAATAACAGTAATAAAATTGTCAGTATTGAGAACGAACGCCACATTGGAAATGTTAATGCCGCTAATCTTCAAAGATTTTACAAGAGAGTCTAGCGTGTGAATGAGATTCGTGTTCATGACATACAATTGATCTACCAAGGAAACCACACATGATTGGAGTTGAGAAAAATGACTGCCTTATATTTTTCACCATGGTAGGGGGGTAATGAGCCCGAATCGAACCAGCAATCCAATGCAAATACTGCTTGAAATTATACTTGGCAAATTGCTACTGCTACTGGTGCAGTGGTTAGGGGTTTGTCATTCCTTCATAGGTAGATCAGAGCGAAGTTAGTTTTCTGGGAATATCACAGACACTGTTAATTTAAGGGCCTTTAAATGTGATTTTCGGAGACCCTTTATAGTCGGGTGAAAAAGACCTTTCGTACCACACTCACACGTGAAAATTGCGTGAAAAAATTCTAGAGTGCCCCTTGACCTCCTCAAGCGCATTATACTGTATGTATTGATGAATTTTACAGCTTAATTTGGTTCAGTGATAACCTTACAACCGTCTGGAAACTTTCACAGTAATGTAATAATTGGAATTGCATTGCGTCTTACAGAAATAGAAAGCGCGAGTCGACAATATTTGAGTAAGCTTGCAGGAAGCCAGTTACGAGCCACGAAGAAGGCGAATAGTACTAGCGATCCATTGGGAAATGAGAGCGCGAGACGACAATATTTGAGTCAGCTTGCGGGAGGCCAATCACGAGCCACGAAGAAGGTGGGATAAAGAGGAACAGGCAATCAAGAGTCACGAGCAGTGGAAATTTCCATGAGTTAAGTATAAACCCTGCGTGAAACAGTAGGAAATCTGGGTAAAACAAAACAACATCGCTGAATGAGAAGAAAAGAAAACACAGAATTAAATGAAAGGATTTGCTCGACATGCGTATTTGTAAGCTGCCAAAGAAATATCAATTTCCAGCAGGAGTCAAAGCAAACGTCGCATACTTTTTTGTACGAGAAAGAGGGGCGATGAGGCGCGGAATAATGAGTCATATGATAAGATTAGCCAAGGGCAGACGATCGAAATTAGTACTGTGTGGCGTAATGACTGTCATAATAACAACTAAGTAGCAAGGCAAATTACTCTGGAAATACCACACATTTTTCTGAAGAGAATAAGTACTTTTGGAATCTTATAAGATAAATATGCATCAAGATATTAAACATAATAGAAAGCGCGCAAAATGTGTGGGAAAATGTAATGATTAGCCAGAAAATGGACCCGAAGCGTGAAGAGAGAAACCACGAGTACTCTTGGCTCGGTTGAGGCAAGATCTGTGTTGGTTTGCTCCAGAAAGGTTATACAATTTGCCAAGTATAATTTCAAGAATTATTTGCATGGGAAAGTTGAGTACAGCACTCACTGTTATTCGAAAGTATTCAGCGTGAAAGGAAGAAGTCGAAAGCTACGATTTTACGAGCATTGCAAATTATAAAAAGTTAGCTGCAAAGTTAGTAAGCCTCCGTGGCTCAGGCGGCAGCACGCCGACCTCTCACCGCTGGGTCCGTGGTTCAAATCCCGGTCACTCCATGTGAGATCTGTGCTGGACAAGACGGAGGCAGACAGGTTTTTCTCCGGGTACTCCGGTTTTCCCTGTCAAAATTTTATTCCAGCAACACTTTCCACTATCATTTCATTTCATCTGTCATTCATTTACTCATTGCCCCAGAGGAGTGCGTCAGGCCTCGGCAGCCGGCACAGTTCATATCCTCGCCGCTAGATAGGGGCTTCATTCATTCCATTCCTGACCCGGTCGGAGACTGGAAGCAGGCTGTGGATTTTCATTCAGCTGCAAAGTTAGTATACCGCAGGTGATAGAGGAGTTGCCCATAGTAGTGCAGGAGATAGCCGCTGAAAGAAGAGAATACATGAGTGGAACTTAGCCTACAGCAGAGAGAAATAATATAAGAGAACACTTCGAATAATTTCAAGAACGCATAGCTACAGTACTGAGAGAGGCCGACTAAATCATTCGAGTATAGTATTCATCATATAAAGCAACAACAGCGATCTACGGAGCAGTAACATTAAAAACTGCCTGATTATTATTCACATTTTTAGGATTGGGCATTGGAAATTACGAGAAGTTTAAAATGTAGTAATACGTCAGAACAAATATGAGTGCAGCACCAGTGGCGGCCGACATACTGTTAGGCTGGGAGAACGATCACAGTATTTTTCCCGCACCTTTTTATGAGTTGACAGAGGAAAAAAAGAGTACCGGTAGGCCTAGAATCAGGTTACATTTAAATGCAATGAAAATATCGCTACTCGATATTCTTGATGTCAGATCCTAAGGCTGCCCTCAACACTTGTCTTCGTCATTTGGTACCGGTATTACAACAATGATTTCATAGGGCAACAACACTGAGAACCTGATGTGAAAATTACTCTCAAGAGAAAGTTTTCCGCTACCCTTTTTAAAATAGCGTCCACAGAATTAATTTTGAAACGCAGAAATACTTAATCGCACTGAGACGTAACCATAAAAAAAAACAATCAAGCCTTAAGGCAGGCTGTTCCAGCTGAGCTGCTCGACAGTGAGCAGCGGAGTACTCGCCGCCTTGCGTGAGTAAACCTGCAACATGCAATACAGCTCTGCTTTGGGGGCTGCCGTCACTGCTCGGTGGATACTTCAAGACTGGCAGGAAGCGCATGGACTTGTGTTATGACTTTCACCCAGTGACGTATTGGCTAACACTCCCAATCTCTTTAACCGTGTTCCGAGCATCACTGCTGAGTACTCGCGTGTACGCATACTCAAACTCGTGGATTTGGAACAGCCTGCTTTAAGGAGTTTCATCTCTATAGCACAGCCGTAGCAAGAATTAAAAATTATTAGTATTATTACTATTATTATTATTACTATTATAGAGAAATTACGAGAATATCACTTTCGGCACAAGCACTTCTAAACCACAGTCGCACCGGTAAATTAAAAAAAAAAACTTTTTGATGATTTACAGATTAATTATCGCCAACAAAGAGATTACAACTGCTGAATATTACCACCGCACTCAAGACTCTTCAGCACGAAAGCGAAATAACTCACTGGTGCCAACCTCTTCACTAACCGCAGGATGCTAGCCAGAGGTCCGTGTTATACTTCACCATTGCAATATGAATCGAGACTCCTGTTGTCAGATGCTACACTTAAATATAATTATATATATTTTGCTTCAAAGATAAACAAAGGGCATACTGCTCATGGATTATTGTTATTCAAATTTAATTTTTATTATATGAGTCGTCCAGTTACAAAACTCGTTTAATCCACTTGTGAATAAGGATCATGTCGTAATTTTATTTATTTATTTATTTATTCGTTAATTCCCCATAAGGAGAGCGTTACAACACAATCAATTTTCATGTTTTACTGTGGCCCTTTCTTATTTTTCCCCCAAAACCTCTCATGTATACACTATGCTTCCTTATTTATTTAATTATTTTATTTTACTTCATTTTATTTTGTTGTGTTTAATTTTATTTAATTTTGTTTTGTTTTATTTCGTTTTATTTTGTTTCAAATTGTTTTGTTTTAGTTTTGTTGTTTATTTTGTTTATTTTGTTTTATTTTATTTTGTTTAGTTTTATTTTTATTTTTCTGTTTTTGTATTGTTTTGTTTTGATTTTCCAGAAAACAAACACAAAACCAAAAACCAAAAAAACGAAGCAAAATGCAAAATTCAAAAACAAAAACAAAAGCAGAAAACAAAAAACACATAGCAGAAAGCAAAATTCATAAAAATCAAAAGCAGAAAACAAACACAAAACCAAAACCAAGAAAGAAAAGCAAAGAGTAAAATTCAAAAGCAAAAGCACAAAGCAAACACAAAACCAAAAACACAAAGCAAAAATAGAAAACAACAAACACAAAAGTTACATGAGGTAAAGTCTAGAGAAACGTTTCTCATGAAAATGATTCTTATTCACAAGTAGATTAAACGAGTTTTGCAGCAGGACGACTCAATTTTTGACTTAAGATATCAAGAGAAAATTAAAATCCCTTTTCGTTCTCTAGGAAGAACACCGTCCTGGAGTCCTTATGGGCCAGCCGCTACTGTCAGCACCCCAGTAATTACAGACCGTTGTGTATATTATCCTCTCTTGTAAAAGTACGTACTTGAAATAGTAATCAAAAACCAAGTCCTGAATTTCCTAACAAAAAACAATGTCTTGTTCAAATATCAGTACAGTTTCCTTCCCAAAATAGCTCTGATTCAGTAGCATTTGATGTAATATCACTTAAACATAAGGCATTCGACAACAATAAAATAGCAGCAGGACTATTTATACATCTTACTGAGGCATAAAGTATCAAATGCGGGAATTAGAGGAATGGCACTTGAATGATTTAAAAATTACCTGTCTAACAGGAAGCAGTATGTTAATATTATAAAACAAAAGGGCGCATTTATGATGTTAAATATAGTGTCACAGAAGGGTCACTGCTTGGACCACTGCTATTCCTGATATTTATAATGACACAGGTTACCTAGAGTTCACTGTTAAAATATTTATATTTGCAGATTATATATTTCTACTTTACGAGAGCACCTGTGAACAAACGATTCTGGAGAATATGCAAAAAGATCTAAATATAGGCTACTAACAACATGGTTTTCAAAAAGTAATTATATCATAAGCACTTAAAAAACAAAATATTTGCTGTTTCATTAACCAGCTTACAGTTCGGACACTTGCAACAAAGTTAAAATTGGCAATGTACCCGTCGAATGGGTGAAACAGTACATATATTTAGGCCCCACTTTGGACAACAACCTAATTTGGAATGAACATGTCACAAATGTGAAAAAGATAATTGCTAGAGTAATTGGTGTTCTAAAAAGATTAAACGATTGTGGAATAAGCAATTAACATTTAAGGAGTATAGATGTCTCTCTTTTTCATTCTCATCTTATGTACATGAACATAATATGGGGTAAATGTACACAGGAACCATTAAATGAGCTAGAAATACTCCAAAAAAGAGCAATTAAAATCATGTATGTTTATGATTTTAGGGAACCAACTGTACAAGTATTTCAGGAGACAAACATATTGCAGTTACGAAACCAGCTCAAATACCGGTACTCTGAAGCTTTATTTATGTTCAGAGATAAACAACGCCTGATTATTATTAATACTGAACTACAGTACAATGCCGGAAAGACATTCATACGCATAACACAATATTAGCAAACCAGTTATGCATAGAGTCCACAAGCACTACTATTATGTAGAATAGTGTTTTTCAGTGTTGCCTCTACAAATTGTCTTTTGTAGCTTTTCAGTCGGTCAACACGATTGTGCCCAATGAATGGGCAGGGTACAAGATATAAATATTTAAATACACACCAGGAAAAAATTACATGTATTAGATAATTATTATCACATTAAATGGGGCAATTTAAGAATACCCGTTTCGAACCTCGATTCACAATTTGAATCTCGTTATACGATAGGTTTGTTTGTTTGTTCACAAAATCTTGAATACAAAACAAAATTAATGTATAACGAGATTCAAATTGCGAATCTCGTTTTACGTTAGGTTTGTTTGTTTTGTGAATTACGTTAGTAAAGGTGTTTATGCACGGTGTATTACGTGTATGTATACACGTGCATATACATCTACTCACGTAATTCACAAAACCTTGAACACAAAACAAGCCTAACGAATAACGAGATTCAAATTGCGTATTGTATTATAATCACCTAACGACTTACTATTGAACTACAGTAGTGAATTTACATTAGTGAAAATTTAAACTTCAACACAGTGACCAGATCTGATGATGGCCATTTGAGGGTCGAAACGCGTAATCCTAAATTGTCCTATTTAATGTGATAATTAACTAATAAATGTATTTTTTCCAGGAGTGTATTTACATATTTATATCTTGTACCCTGCCCATTCAATGGGCACAATAATGTTGACCGACTGAAAAGCTACAAAAGACAACTACTAGTAGCCTGATTCTGTAAGGCATGGTTAAGTCATAACCAGTCTGTATGACTCGTAAAGACTGGTTAACGGTGGAATTGGTATTCGACGTACCCATGTTGTGACGTAGGTCCTGACTCTTAACCATCCACCGTAAAGACACTTTCCGAGGTCTATATATCCCATGCCAGCTCATGGTTAGCCTATTTGTAACGATAAATCAAGATGGACGAGAACAGCTGATATGTATATTATCACTTAATGGCTTGAATATTAAGTTATTCTTTGAAGATGGGCTAAATTAAATACAAAACAATATACATTTTTGATTCTTCAAGTAGTGCAACTAGCTTTCTTTGACGATTAAGGTAAATATCTTGCTTAATATGATTAATACCGGGTGAGTTAGCCGTGGTCGTTACGACATGACTGCTGGCAGTCGCTCACATCCGGGAGGCGACGAGGTTCGAATCCCCCCGCCGGCAACCTTGAAGATGGTCTTCTGTGGTTTCCCATCTTCCTTCCAGGCAAATGCCGGGGTTGGTCCCTAACTATAGGCCACAGCCGCTACCTTCCAACTCCTCGTCCTTACATCCAAACTTTCCTCCCCAACGGTACATGTAGCTCACCCACTGGGTGTCCGTCTAGAAGAAGCTACAACACTGGCGGGCCGAACATGTCCTCGGACACTCCCGGCACTAAAAGCCATGCGCTAAAAAAAAAAGAATAATGTCGTCCCGTGTAGTGTTACACTTATTTTTCCTTTCAGATGCCGTACGTAAGAGACTAAAGATTTTTATTTGCTCGAGAAGAAACTTAAGAGCTGTTTTACTGCTTTGTATAGAAAATGAAAATCCACAGCCTGCTTCCAGTCTCCGACCGGGTCAGGAATGGAATGAATGAAGCCCCCATCTAGCGGCGAGGATATGAACTGTGCCGGCTGCCGAGGCCTGACGCACTCCTCCGGGGCAATGATTAAATGAATGACAGATGAAATGAAATGATAGTGGAGAGTGTTGCTGGAATGAAATTTTGACAGGGAAAACCGGTGTACCCGGAGAAAAACCTGTCTGCCTCCGTTTTGTCCAGCACAGATCTCACATGGAGTGACCGGGATTTGAACCACGGACCCAGCGGTGAGAGGCCGGCGTGCTGCCGCCTAAGCCACGGTGGCTCTGCTTTGTATAGAATTAGCTTTAATTTTAATTGTAGAATTCGCCAATTTGAATCATATTTGCCGAAGCTTAAGTAGTCCTAGAAGCTTGTTTCTAGGTTATGAGTAGGGCCCGGATTTTTTTAAATGCATATGCGCATATGCATATTTTGACATATTTTGAGGTTTAGTGCATATTCTAGACGTAACAGCATATTCCGGTATATATGTCTGAATTTAAGGACAATTTCAAGAACTACTAAAATAAATCTGGTTTGTGCATCCCTAGCTAGTTGCCTATATTATGTGCATCCCTCACTAATTGGTGTTTTCGACTTTCTGTGTAACGGCACTTTACTTTCACAACTGACAATGGCAACATATAGCTTAGGTATGGGTAGGCAGGCTGGCTGGACTTCCCGGAATTCCTTTCTCTACCACAGTAGATAATAATCTCAGGGGGTTGGGCAATTGGTCAGGACAGAAGTATCTTCAGTTCACTAGTTACGTTCCAGTTTAATACCCTGCATCTCAAGTGTTAGTTTCTAAAAATGCCTAAGGAAAAGAGCAGGAGAAGAGATTTACGAAATCAGTGGATGTCGGGTAATAGGGACTATTCAACAGATGGTGTCATCGTGTACTGTCAAGTTTGCTCAAAGGAAGTAAAATGTGAAAAGAAATTTCAGCTTGAACAGCATTCAAAAACAACTGCACATATTAAAGCAAAGGAGGAGAAGAACATCACACCACAACAACTACTTCTTACGCAGGTAAAGCCTAAGTCCAGTATTCTTAATACATTTTCAAATGATCTTTGTAGGGCTTTCGTATGTAGCAACATTCCATGGAATAAAGTAAACAATCCAGTTCTGCGATCATTTCTTGAGAAATATTGTGTAAATAAAAAAATACCAGATGAATCAACTCTTAGGAAAAATTACCTACCTCCGCTATATGAATCTACCCTGGAATTGATCCGTTCTGATATCGGAAGGAACTATGTCTGGATATCGGTGGATGAGACAACGGATTCATGTGGCCGTTACATAGCAAATTTCGTGGTTGGTAAATTTCATCCAGACGAACCCGGTAAGCCGCATCTTCTTGCTTGTAAAGTACTAGAGAAAACCAACCATAGCACAATAGCAAGATTTGTAAATGATTCTCTGCGACTATTGTGGCCATCTGAAATTGAGGATAATTGTTGTAAAGTGCTTGTACTGCTCACAGATGCAGCTTCGTATATGTTGAAAGCAGCAAAGGCCCTCCAAGTATGTTATCCGAAACTCATACACGTAACCTGTTTAGCGCACGGATTACATCGCATTGCAGAAGAAATACGCACACAGTTTCCAGCTGTTAACAATTTAATTGGATGTGGGAAGAAGCTGTTTCTGAAAGCGCCAGCTCGTGTCCAGTTCTACAAAGATTGTCTACCTGAAGTTCCTTTGCCACCTGAACCTGTCCTGACTAGGTGGGGGACATGGTTATCTGCAGTATCATTTTATCAGGAGAATTTTAATGAAGTGAAAGAAGTGGTTACAAAACTTGAAGATGAGCATATTGCGTGTGTCCGTGATGCAAAAGTTGTGTTTGAAACCGCTACTGTTTATCAAGATCTGAATTTCATTCATGCACATTTTTCTAAACTTCCAAAAGCCATTGAGAGCTTAGAATCTTCTGGTACTCCCCTCCAAGAATCACTTGATCTCGTTGAGAAAGCTGCATCTTCATTGAATTCCGCTCCAGGCGAAAATGGGGAGAGGATTAAATGCAAGTTAGAAAAGGTGTTGAATTCGAACCCAGGACTGAAGAAGATTAAGTAAATTAGTCAATACTTGAGTGGAACTAGGGTATCCTTGCCAGATGTATGCTCCGAAACTTTGGTGCCCGTGTATAAGTACTGTCCAAACACGTCAGTTGATGTAGAACGATCATTCTCAGCCTATAAACTCATTTTGACGGACAATGGACATAGTTTGTCTCCAGAAAACATTGAAAGACTACTAGTTACCTATTGTGATGCTTCTTTTTGCAACAAATGTTACCTGTAAATAGGTAAGTGAATAAAATTGCATGTTTTAAATGCATATTTCATTATTTTCCATGCATATATTCTAACTTTTTAGTGCATATTTGCATGCATATTTTCAGGTTTTTAGTGCATATAAATCCGGGCCCTAGTTATGAGAATTTCTGTCAGAAGAAGATAAGTTTGAAGACGAATGCCTACCTAACGTGAGGCAATAATTATTGTGCTTCGAATTTCCCCTGCCCCTTCTGGTAGTGTCAAAGCGTTCAATGCTGATACAGTAGGTATTTAAACAATATCACTGACCGAGCTTGGCAAGTAACCTAGCCTAAGTAGGCAAACTGAAACATAAAGAGTATTGTACTATGCTTTCATATTGAGCTAATGAGGGAAGTTTATGTTAAATGTAATGCATGCAATCAATTAACAGTGGTTGGTTGGTTCCTCAGTTTAGGGCCAGCGACAACGCGGTGTACTTTGGATGTGTGTAGAATCTGTCAACCGGTGTTAATTGTGGATGCTGTATTAGTCTGTACTATCTGTAACTCAGGCAAGGACTGCAGGCGATCAATTTCAAGTAGTTCCTACTTTTGCTACCAACTGCTACCGTTAATGGCAAGCTACTAGATGCCACCGCAGCCGCCACCTGGCGACGAACATTGGAACTTAATAGAGCGTTCATCAAATATATCATACAAATTTAGTTTCACATAATTGTAGTTAGTGGAAGGTTCTTTTACATGCCATAAATCTATGACATAGCCCCGCCGGCACTACTTCCCCTCCGAAGGAAGGCATACTGAGGGATTTTTGACGCTCTTAAAAATCCGACGACTTCGGGTGGGTTTGAACCGGCGATTTTGGGCATAGAAGCACAGCATGCTGCCAACTACGCCATTGAACCCGCTCAATTAACAGTGTAGGCCTGGAATGCAGTATATCAATTTATAGTCTATGATCCTAATGAAATTGGCCAGCTGTTAGGCATATACCAACATCGGGTTTTAATACAATGTCAAGGTACCATAAAAAATTCACTTATCAGCCTGAAACATCCGAAGTGAAGACCATCATAATTCAGGGTCATAGAAATAGGATATAATATCACAGCCCAAATTAACAACATTTTGCAGTGTTGCATGCAGCCTATTAATAGTATGCATAAACAAATATCAGATTTACGGACTCTACAATTATATTTAAGGAAGAAGCCGACGAGGCTTTTTACACATTTTATCCAGTACCCTTCTTGAGTTTTAATTTCCACATTTTTGTGTACTGTATATACTGTACATTAACGGTAGTCCATTCAAACTGTCTGCTCCCATGGTGTTCCTCAAATAGGTCTTCAGATCCCGTAATGTTGAGAACGAACGTCCTGGTGTTGCTGTAGTTTACCTGTAAAGTGCAGAAAATCTTCAAAGCCTTGTGTATGAAGGGGAATATAATTTCATTACACCTATTCAAAGATGATATAAAATCCTTAGGGAACTCATGATGATCATTCTGTTCAAGGAAACATCTTTAGCTCACCGAAGAATGACTCTGGTGATGCATCAATATCATCCGGCCATTGGTTTATGGCATCAAATGCCTTTTGCAGATGTTCATCTGAGGCTTGCACAATGCTTTTGGGCAGCAACGTTTGTATGGTTTGTAGGATCCATTTATGATTCAAAAATCTGTTTTGAGCTGACTCATGAAATAACCTATGAAAGGAAGGAAAATTGAAATCCTGTAGTGCATTACATGTACATTTAATATTTTAATGTAGCAAACGCTCATATCCTTTGAATATAATGAATTAATGTGAATACTTTTATCTTCAGTTACGTCCTTAATAGTTTCCAAATTTTCGGGGGAGGGGGGGGGGGGTACAACCCCCACCCCCTTTTAGATCCGCCCCTGTGCTTAGAGACTGTGATATACGACGTAACCATCCGAATATTCCATAAACCCAGATAAATCTCTATGGATGATGACATTTCATCATTAAATAACATTCTTTACTATCTTACTCGGTTATCCAGCACGAGCCATCACGCACACTGCTCATACCGATTGGTGAGTGAGTTGCCGCTAGGGGCGTCAGTAAATGTCTCGTTAATTTTAACATCGGAATAAGGGTATACGGAATGCCCTATCTTTACAATGTTAAAATACATCATATTTAAGGAACATTTTCTCACTAACTGTTTGACACAGACACTTCAATTTTTTATATATTATAAACAAGTATATTGCCGTTGTATGGATGCTAAGATGTTGAAAATAAAGGTCACTGTTTGGAAAATATATTTTTTTAAATAATGCAAAATTGTTTTGAAAATTTTCTCATTTTTTCCAATCCTCTTCATACATTTTGCAATATAGGAATATTTGTTTTTATAGCTTCAGAATGTATTTGATACTCTTACAAATGAGCCTTGCAAATTTTAAAATGATATCCGTAATAGTTTATGAGATAATGTTCCTTTTGCACGCAAAAAATGAATTTATGGGAAATCAGCTCAAAAGTTTCAATATCAGTGCATGCCTGGCGCATAGCTGGGATTATCAGCATCCTCTTGTAGTTCATCAAGAAGCTTCCTCTTCGTGGCTATCCTGTTTCTTCCACAGTTCATGATGACTTTGATAGCATCTTCTGATGACTTACACTCTCCATGTCTAGAGAATACATAGCTTTTACCATTCGGGAGCCCACACACAATCCTAGCTTTTCCAGAACTTTGCATTTTGTAATGTTTGCCTGATTGAAGGATGCAACAGCATCAAACTCACCAAGATGAAGTTTAATAATCCCAACAAACACTGTTTTTGGTAGTCTTTCCCATATGACCATATTCACACATTCATTGGGATTCTGAGTTCTACCATGCAAATATTTATTCAAAAGATTGAGGTCTGAAAGATCCCTGAAGATAGGCTTCATGGTCTCTATTATAGCTTGTGGTCAACTATGATTATGATCATATTCCTCATTTGTTTCTTTCTGTTAGACAGCATTCAGTTTTCAATTACATGAGCTCTGTGTCCCAGCAGCCGTTTTATCAAAATGAATTTCATGATTTTATTTTCACTCACGTTTTTTAGGTTAGGCGTACTTGCCCTGCTTCACAACGTGAAGGTTCTAAACAAGAGGTTTCTAGCCTTGAAGAGGCACATTTCTTCTTTGGCCAGGGCACACGTTTCCTGAACATTCTGTTCGAAAATCGAGGCATAACTTCCACAAACTTTACATAAACTCACAGAAATAACTTGCGAAGAAACGCGGCAAAACGTGTTGCTAAGCAGCAAACAAAGGGCCATCAACAATGAAAGCCGTTACAATACGACCAACGTACAATAACAGATGACAACATTTCATTCAAATAAAGGAATAGTTCAGCGCGATATGCGAACAAATAATAAAACCTCAAAATGTTGACAGCAAGTGATCCGCCACGCAAGAGCAGAACACTCGCCGCGCGTAAGACAATATATATATTTTTTATATTGGAATACTTCTATACATTATTTCATCAAGATTTAAATGTCATTTTAAAACAGGAAATTCCAAAGTTAAATAATACAAAAAAAAAAAAGATTTTCCCCCACAAAATTGCTTTCCGTATACCCTTACTCGTTGGCGTTTCACCAGCACATCCGCCGATTGACATTACCAAACGAAGCGTTATGTTTGAGGGCTGTACAAAACTCATTGAAAGATGATTATTGTGGCGGTATTTGTATGTTCTTTGTTGTAATCAAGCAGACCGTTAACTGCAAAAAGCTTAAAAGTTATATGCACCTTGGTTAAAAACAAACATGGCTGATGAGCAACAAGAAACGGGGACTGTGAATTTTTCTTTAAATGGAAGAAACATACTTATCCACCCTTATCCACTTGGTGGATGCGTATCGTGAAATCGTTGAAAATAAGAGGACTGATGCTGTAACGTCTAGGTAGTCTTTTATTAAATTAACTAGGATGTGCTATACAGTAATGCACCACACGTTATTACACGTACAAGAGAGAACTGATGCTGTGACGTCTAGGTAGTCTTTTATGAAATTAACTACACATATGCTATACCGTAATGCACAGTAGCGTAGCGTCAGGATAGACAAGATAGACACTGTCTATCCACATTTACGAATCAAATGACAGTTTATATTATTATTTATTGTAATGTTTTTTTTTTAGTTCTTAAGCCATACTAGTAATTTTCATAACTTAAAAGATTCAGCGCTTGAGCATACTGCGTTCGAACAACGAGGCAGATAGATACTTTGAGAATGTCCCTCATCATTTCTTATTAGCGCAAGCAAGACCGTACGCGCGCCGCTATCCCCTTTCCCCTCTTCCATCTTCTCCCATGCTCCAGCACGCTGCCTGCTGAGAACACAGTAGACATGACTTTCCTTTGGTGACGTGGGAACGTTCAGTGATCCTGTATTTACTGTGCCTTAGTTTCTATTTATATTAACCATGGAAAGTGATGAGCTATTAGTTGACATGGACAGTGTAACTTTTGATTCTGTAAGTTTTCTTCATAGTAATTCTCTATCATCATTAACATTTGAACAAAAGTTGGAACCAGCTGGTTTATGAAATAGCATGTATATTTTTTTGAGGTGCTTACGATTAAATTACTTTTTGAAAGCCATATTGTTAGAATATTTGGATTTGTTTGCATATTCTCCATAATCTTTTGTTCACATGTGCTCTCGTAAAGTAGAAATATATCATTTGCAATTAGAAATATTTTACCAGTGAATTCTAGGTAACCTATGTCATTAATAAATATCAGGCATAACGGTGGTCCAAGCACTGACCCTTGTGGGACACTGCATTCAACATCGGAAATGGTCCCGATATTTTTAATTACATTAACATACTGCTTACTGTTGGACAGGAAATTTTTATACCGCTCTAGCGCTTTTCCTCTAATTCCTTAATTATGTCAATTAGAAACCGATGGTGTCATCAGGGCATGATGTTATGAGATGAGGTGACGTCAGGTAATGCTGGGTGAGGGCACGTATTGAATATGAAGATAGGAATTTACCCTATTCAGTCTGTAGGCTATTTAGTTTATTTTTAGCCTATTTTCATCATATGAAAAAAATAGGCATATATTTTGTCCGTATGTGTGTGTGTGGCCCTAATAAAATCAATGAAACTCGGTAGGAACATAGTGCTATTTTGTCCGACCCTGACCGTGACTTTAAAATTTAAATACGTTTCACCAATCCAACATTGCGGCTGCGCGAAATATTTCACTATTCCTGATATCACCCAGAAATTTTGTATGGTGATAAAGAATACTAAGGTAAGTTCGGATATGTAATGCTTAAAAACATCTTATGTTCAAAACGAACATGGCAGCCAAATGAATTTAAAATATTTAAATTGCATTTTCTGAAGGTTTAATCAACCGAGCGCAGTATAACTTGGTACGATAAATTTTTATACATGATTCAAGCTACTGGAATCTAATTGAATTCCATTTGTTTCATAAATGCAAGATGATGGCTGTGAGAAATTTTAAAAATTAAGTTTTTATTTGTTGTGTCCTAATCATACGATGGAAGTGAACGTTTGAGTAACGAACCTGCGCTGTAATCTTTATCTAGTGGTACATAACTCTATGGCCTACATATAGAACAATCCAACGTGGCAATCTTCGAAAATATTTAGACGGTTATCAATATCTGCGAATGTATTTCAGCAATCAAACTGAAATTTTGTATGTTGATAGAAGTTACTAATATATGTTAACCTGTGAAACTTCTAATAACCTGATGGCTTAAGACCAACGCGAAATTTAAATATTTATATGGATTTTTCTCGCGACTTAATTACCTGAGCGCAGTGATACTTAGCATGTTAAATCTTCATGGATTAATATATTGGCGCCTAATTTTATTCAATTTCTATGAGAACTGAAAATTGGCGGCTGTACGAAATTAAAAAAAAACACGTATATATTTTTCGTGTCCTATACAAGCGATTGAAATGTAGGTTAGTTGAATGAGTCTCGATTATAATATTCATATGCTGGCATAAAATTATATAACATAAACCTAATAAGACAACCCAACATGGCGTCCACACCATACATTTCACCGGTTCCGTATAACTGCGAAACTATTCAAGCAATCAAACTGAAATTTTGTGTGTTGTTAGAGGACTGTTAAGTAAGGAAAAATCCTGAGAAACACAAATACATCATGGCATCCAAGTGATTTTCAAATATCAAAAAAAGGAAAAAGTTCTAGTGATTCAATCACCCGAGTGCAATGAAATTTGGTACAGCGAATCTTTATTCAGAGCTTGGTCTAGAGACATCTAATGATGTTCAATTGTTTTCAAAAATTCAAGATGGCATCAGATCGAAATTTTAAAACCATTTTTCTTTCTTTTTGTAATTGGATACCTATCAGTAGAGAGGTGCTAAGTGCCATTTTTATGAACATTGAGTATTATACTAAAAAGTGTTTAGTCAGTTTATTTTGTGAGTATTTATTCTTCTAATTTGAATACCATACCGATATAGTCGTCCTTGCTATCCAGTGGCAGATACAGGTTCATAATATGAAAACTGTGGAATTCTGTTTGAGTGAAATGTCAGAAGTTGTGAAAGGTGCAAAGTCCACTAGTCTTTACGAATGTGCTGCGAGCTAATTAAACAAAGATTACGGCTTTCCGTCACGCAAACACGTGACATACAGTTGTCCATGCATGAAACACGGAAACTCCAAGTTAATTTCACAAATTTCCAACGACTGACCTTGTGATTTGTTGATGGTCATTGCGAAGGCCAGAAGCATGGGAAATTGCAACCGTCTAAAATCGAATGGCACGTCCGGTGGAATCATTGGGAGGTGTGGAATAAAAACAACTTCTCCATCGATGACGTTGTTCATTTGCTTTTCCACAGCCAGTCGTGTTCCATTGCATAGTCGAAGTTGATTGATGTTACGCAACATGATGATGAGCCTACTTTCCATTGCAAATTGTGAGGTGGTAATCCAGGCAATTCCAGCGAATTCAAAAATTCTGTGAGGTGGCTGACTACCTCATCCAGGTTGATAACTGAGTCAACCGATTTGAAGGAACACAACTGTCCCGGAATGACATTTTGAATGGACTTGTTGGGATCTTTATTTTTCTCTGCCAATATGGCTTGTTCGCTCAGCCAATTATGGTTTTTGAAGTTCTGCGCTACGTTCGGGAAAACACGCCGAATGAGCTCCTTCTTTGATTAGGTCAACTGACGTTCCAGGTTCATAGGAGCATCGCGTCGGCGCAATCGGTCATGCCCATTGTGTCGTGCTCGCTGGCGTTGTTTTTGATATACACGAACTCATTGCATTCTGAATCTATTCGCTGTTCGTTCATTTTCAGTCGCTCTCTAACGTATGTCAGACATGCCCATACGGCTATTTTCATTAACCGTCGCTCGTTGGTCATCAGTGTGGTTTGCACGTCAAGCAGCTCGCCGCGCATTTAACTGGCTTCGACGACCTCTGTCAGCTCTTCCTCTCCTTGGCATTGCAATGGACACTGTAAAACGACACGGAATTTGAGTAATTTAATGGACACTGTAAAACGACACGGAATTGTTTTCATAGTAACTCATCTATCGAACTTACCTTGAGAACTTGACAATATTGACATCCTTTCCGTTAGTAGTACGTTCTCACATTAGATATGTTGGTCGAAACACATTAACGTGAAATGCAATATTATTATAACATACTTTAATATGCTGTAATTGGATTATACAGTATGATTCTGTTACGTTAAGTGTTATTTTATTGCACGTATTGATCGAAGGGTATGGTATGGGATGTTATCTTTGCTCACAGAAGAATTTGAAGTGGATGCACTGTGTCACCATCTGTCCGTCAAGTTATTAGATTCAATATTGGCGTGGCTTTATAATGTAAATTAACTTAAAAATACTGCCAATTCGATTTAGTTCAAACCACTTTCTAAACACTGTCTACCATAATGAGAACAAATTGTAAAATTTTCACTGAAATCGGAGCAGTAGTTTTCGAGATTTTGCAAGACTAATGCACGGCAAAGTCACGTGTCCAACAGGAAACAAACTGTGCTATCCGTACACAGGTTCCCGCCAGTACGAACTGCTAATAATTGAGTATTCTAAGTTCTTTGAACAATTCTGTCAACGATGCACATATTGGAGGGAAATGAGAACAAATGATTGGCACATTGCACCTTTCTTCTGAAAGAGCTGCATGACTTACCACTAGTGCCATCTTGTGATGCTCTTGGAAGGTCCTTCGAAACCACTGAGGAGTTAGCCCTTTTGATATGTAATGCTACATCGCACATAGCACCATTCTAGCAAAAAATGGCTTTTTTCAAAAAATGGCACTTAGCACCTTTCTACTGATAGGTAGGCCTATCCAATTTCTCGTATCTTTGTCAGGCGATTGAAAAGATGATTCGTATAATGGGCAATGATAAATTCAAGCTACCTTGTGCAGCTTACTTTTCGTAAAACACAGAAGTTGTGCATTTGACATTTCTAAAAATTAATTCCCGGTTACAGAAAGATGCCATCTCTTAATCGCCGATATTGAAAGTTCTAGCACATAACTTCTCATTGTAATAGTGTTGGTGAAGACATGGGTCGTGAACCAAAAGCTATTTAGTATACGGTATCACAAGGAAAACCTTTTTAATTAATAGGCATGAGTGTCTCAATGGAAGAGACCAGTAGGATGTGTGAGAATAGGCTATTTATTTCTTTACGGAAATACTTGTTATGTACCGGTAGTGAGTTGACAAGTGTAAATAATATTATATAATTATTTGGGAGCTCAATAGATGATTAATTGTGCTTTAGGCCTACCGGTACATGATGAAAATGAACACGAATGTTGTATTTGGAGAATCAGCTGATATGAAGCAGCATGTAACAATTTTAAGTATAGGCCTTCAGTGTAAGAGCAGATAAATATCAGCTACAATAATTTAAAGATAAAAATAGCCTGGAGAGGCATTGTAAAAATTGAAAATAAAATATTGTAACTAAGACATTTGGAGGAGTCTTAGGTCACCGAGAAGCTCATATCTTGTGTACACATAATACAGTGTCAGTAGGCTATACGCATTGTGGAGTAATGATCAGGGAAATTTGGTGACGAACTATCGAAAGAGATATTTCCTTCCAACACATTATTAAATTACTGCATCGTTAATCTCTCGGAGCTTAAAAAAAGAATCGTGTTAGGCATTTCATTTTATTTGACCTCATATTTGGAAAGGAAACGAGAAGATTTTAGGCACATGACTCAATTAAATTAATTAAATTTAAATACAAGAGCCGGAAATAAATTAGGTGTTTTAATAACATTATTAGGAGTGGGTTTTATCCTATTTAATTTTTATTGAGTGGAATAAACTGACGAGGAGATCGTTGGAGGTCTTATAGAACTGCTTGTGTTGTTTTTGTAGTTTAAGTATGTCAGGCTTGTGCATTGTTGGATTTGAATAATAACCCACCTACCAATGATCGCGATATACCCCTGATATTGAAGGATTCTCTTCCTACCGAGCTAGAGTAAATATATTTATGCCAAACTAGATTCCAATGCACAATCGTAAATAAGGAGGCGTGTATCTGTTTCTGGAGGGATGTAATGCATTCTAGCCGAGCCATTGCATCTCATAATCACACGGGAACGGGCACAATGTATATAGTCTATATATTTAATGTTTTTATTAGTTGACGTAAATTAAATTTTATTCTAATTACAAACTGAATCACATTTAGAGAGTATTATACTACATTACACGCTAATTCTTCTTAATAGAAGACTTGAATTAAATTATATACTTAGACTATACTAATTACAAGCTAATTTCTTCTTAATAGAGGACTTTAACTAAATTATATAATTAGACTATACTTATTACAAGATGAATCACATTTAGAGAGTATTATACTATATAACAAGCTAATTTCTTCTTCATAGAGGACTTTAATTAAATTATATACTTAGACTAATGTATACTAATTATAACATGAATCACATTTAGAGAGTATTAGACTATTCCATATTACAAGCCAATTTCTTCTGAAGTGCTGGGAAAGTAGCTTTATAATTCTCTAGCTCTTCATGGCGCCTTGTGGTGGACGTTTGTTAGGTTCATGGCATCCTTCAGAAGCTCCCCTGAATCAAAATTAGTGATCTCCACGCCATTTGCATTGGCCTGAAATGATAAAGGAACACCAGTGAACAGGGTGCAAATTAATCATAATTTTATTTTAGCTCAATATGATTCGGCGGGGGTACACAAGATATATACTGTAACACAAGTCCTGAAATAAATATTTACATGTAATAATGTGAAACATTCTCACCTCCTCGCTGGAGTTGATTTAACTTTAACTACCCTCATTACCACAAACCTACAGAATTTACTGCCTTTAAATACAGGCCACAAGTGATTTTAACATTACTCCCGACTTTGAATGGGCGCCAAGGTTGACCATATGAGTCTTCCTGAATAAAATTGGATAAAATACGGTACATAACTGTTGCCCCGACTATGAAACTCTTTATCAGAGGCGTAGGGCATTTGGCATGCGTTTGCTGATGTACCAGGTTCATGCAAGACAGGAATATAAACACACATGAATTTTAAAGAGGTAATCTATTGGCTGTACTATACACATATATACATAATATACAACACAAAATACCCTTCATACACTCGTGATTTATACAGTACCTTGCCACTGAATTTAGGCTCTGAGAGCAGGAAAACACTTACGGCCATATCAGACCCAGGCATAACAGCCACCTACGTATATACACTGTACCGTCCGTACACAAAATATCTACACACGTTAGACTGGTTCACTCTACTTTCTTTCTTCTCGAACTGCACGTTCACGTCTCCATTCTCGCATGACTTCGATGCAATGTTTACGACTGATTATCCTTTTAGGCGTGGTAAGTTATTACCGACAGCCCATGGTATGGATGGACCCATGAAATGCACGTAGCCTCCAATAGCCCGTAAGAGCTCAGTGGATAGCTAAACATTAGTCACTGCTCGTTCGTATTACGATACCATGATCAAGTAATAACGACACTAAATGCAAGTAGACAACGGACTTTCGCTGTAAAAGCAAGAAGACGATCTCTAACTGTTCATTACGGAAACCATGTCACGTAAAACGACCCTGGGCGTTAATAGATCAGTGTTCTGCCGATAAAGCAATAAGACGATCTCGGAACACCAGACACGTCATTATATGCACTGGCGTAGGGATCCATAACCCCAATGTTTCTGCCGGAACTAAGTTGTGCGTGGCCCGCTCCTAGCGGAACATCCGTGTCAACACATGAACATCAGACAGTCGAAATCCACACTGACGTCACACAGTAGTTTCTCACGCGCCAGTTCATCTCAGTTCATGCTATTAATAGCCTAGGTATTCCCACACAAGCCGAATTACTGCCTGTCTTTTCCGGGTATGTAACAAATCCAGCACTCGAAAATACCAATTCATTGTACCATTATAGTACAGCGACGAATCTAACATTTAACATTACTGGGTCAAAATAAAGCCATTAACCCCAAACCAAAATGAAATAATGCTTCTACTTAATACAGTCTTATATCCTTATTCCCAAAACGTAATAATCGCAAAACCCCGTATTTTAAAATATCAAATATCCAAAAACAGATAATTAATAAACAGTGATCCTAGTTGGTGTGGACCATCCAAGGATGAATCCGTCCACAAAAACACACACAGACACAATAAAAATCACCTCTGCAACCCCACGTTAACCCAATATAATAAGATACGAATAAAATACCCCAAACTAACTGCACAAGGCAGAAAACCCGAGGGTGAGCTACTGTAACTGAATAAATTCCGTTACAAATGTTATTCGGTGATAAATAAGGGGGGATTTAGGATTACGCGTTTCGACCGTCACGCGTGATTTATACAAATATATAGAATTATGTTATTGCTATACTTTGTATAACTTGTCTTGTTATTGTTAGTATTTTTGATTCACAGTGTATCTCGTCATTTAACAAGTAGTTCCGTGAACATTTAAATAGCCTATTTTCATATATCCTACTGGTCTTTTCCATTAAAATCTCCCCCGGCTATTAAAAATATTTTCTATGTGATGTATACTAAATAGCTTCTGGTACACGACCTGTGTCTCCACGAACACCATTACATTGAGAAATTATGTGCTAGAATATGTAACCGCGAGATCGCATCTTTCTGTAACGAGCCAGGGGATTTTAATTTAAGAAACGTCAAGTGCATGGCTTCGGTGATTTAATAAAAGTAAGCTACATAAATTAATACCATTATATTATGATTATTATAATAGTCTCTCATACCAATCTTCTCTTCAATCGCTTGATAAGGGCACGAAAAAAAAGGTTCAAAAATTTCGAACTGATGCCATCTTGAATTTTTGGAAACAATTGAACATGAGATGTCTCTACTCAAAGGTATGAATAAAAATTCGATGTTCTTAGCATAATTGCTCTCGGGTGATTAGATCCCCAGAAAAGTAATTTTGATATTTGAAAGTCACTTGGCCGCCATTTTGTTTTTGTGTTTCTCAAGATATTGAAAGTCACATACTATATACTGAACCCGAGGGGGTCATGCTGACTGATATCGAACGTGGATCTCAGAGACTGTGATCTCAGAATAAAGGTTCCACCAGGGAACGAACCCGAGGTCTGTTGAGGGAGTTTCATTGTAAAAACCCCTAGAGGAAAGTATATATGTAATCACTGGTGTGATTTCAGTTGATAATGACATTATTTATTAAAATAATGCAGAGAAAAGGAGCGGAATACAGCATTATTGGACTACTTGGAGTAGGCTATGCTGGACTTGGAACGCAGAAGTAGAGAGTTTGACGTTTTACTAATAGGCCCAGAATAGTAGAAGGAGACTCTTGGAGCCGTGTCAATCTCGCTGACCTAGTTATGTCGTCTGGAAGAGGTTGGGGAGTTGAATAATGACCCAGTTTTTCCATGACGGAGAATAGGACTGAGAAGAGTGGGGAGAGATCCCAAGGAAAATCATTGATTACTCGTGATTGGAGTAACGCAATGACATGAGAGTTGCACACAGGTGAATCTTTAGCCAGGAGGCTAATTTTAGAGCCTTTAATCTGCGAAATTGACGCATATTTAATGGAGTGCGGAAGGACATAAGACTATGGATGTTCGCGGCTGGATTTGACGATGTCGTCAGGGATTCCCACAGAAACCGCGTCCCCACGCTATGGAGAAAACAATTAATATTAATTAATTGGCCGATCGATCCTTCAGCACGCAGATAGTCCTGGGATCAGTGAAGAAAAAGGAACCCGATGAGCATGGTTTCGAGACCAGAATCATGCTGGGAGAAGAGTCGAGATAGCGCGGGAAAATTTAGCTCTACTTTTTGTGTGAAACTAATATAAGGGAGTCGACCCTAGTCAGAACACAGTTTGTCAGACAGTCGGAGACAGTTGTTGAGGCGGAACGTATGTCGGTACGGCTCAGGAAAGGACGCTCAAACAAAGGTTTGAACATTTGAGTGTTAACCATTATATTCACCGCACATCGTAATGCACCAAGTGAGAAGATAATAATGTATAGTCAGGAATTAATAAGAAGTACGGTAATCAACGAACTTTATTGTGTGAAATGTGTATTACCGAAGGCAAGGAAGGAGACCCGGACTTCGACTGGGGAAGCCGCGCAGTAAAACTTTTAGAAAGCTTTTATTAATGACAGTCGTGCTGCATGTGTAGTCAGAAGTACGAACAGTGGTTTGTGTTCACATAGAAAGCACCGTGTGAGATAAGTTGCAGAACTATTGAAAGTAATAATCTGTGTAAAAATTATGTACAGTGTTAAGCGCAATGTATAATATATTGACTGGTTATACATGTCTAATTACGCTGGAATGCGCTGGGAGAAACTTTACGAAGCATTTGGTAATGTCTTAAGAATACCAAATAGCAACGCTCAGGACGGAAGTGAGCATATTTATGCAAAGCAGGAAGTTTACCGTAGGATTATTGATAGACTGTTGGTGAATTCCGGGGGCAGATGAACCAGACTTTCAATCAGGAGTTGGTAGGAGCACGGAAGATGCCGTCGACACCTGCAATTTTGATATTTTTGCCGGGGAATTTCAACCAATGAAAAGTGTAAAAAGTGACGTGTGTTATGTGTAAATAATATGTGAAATATCTTGTAAATTAATGGTTTAATAAGTGTTATAAAGTGTCATGTGTTTTGGAAGCAATAGCTTCTTTATGGAAATGCAAAGTGCCGTGTGGTTAGTGGAAGAAATGCATCATAAAATGTGTGTATTCAAGATGCAAATGTCGCTCTAAATCTGCATATGGCAGGCGACCCGGAAGGATATGAGTGGTTGGAGCCACCATGATGAGCTTATATATGTGAGTACCCCACAAATTATGTTGATGTAGAAGTACAGGCCACTGCATGTAATGTGATTTCAGAGTTATAAAGATGCCAGTAAGAACCAGTATTAGGAGATAGACCCTCCAGGTTTAATCATTATTGTGTTGATTTTAGTAGAGTTGAGATGTTATTTTGCATCAGTGAGTGGATTAATCGTTACCACTCTTATTAAAAATGGCAAATCAGTTATGTAAACGTAACGTAACGAGCACGGTTGTTCGGATTTTAAGATGGTTAAATTGTGTTCGGATTTTGGTAATTTATGTCAGTGAGAATAATAATAATAATAATGAATAATAAAAGGTATGAATGAATGCATCAGGCAAAATGTGGTAAGCAAGAAATATTTACGCTAATGGGAAGACTTATCGATCTAAGCAGTAAGATTATACAGTAAGATTACGTTAAGGGATTAAGAAAAGAGTGTTATATCAGAATATATTGTATTAATGGGAATATAATTATGCCAGGACATGGAAGAGCTTTCTAGTGAATTGAATTTGCAGCTTGAGTAAAAGTTTATAGAGTAATTGATAGATTTCTCTTAATAATTATAGGACGACGGTCATAACATTAGGTCGGGAACCAGGTAGTCTATTCGACGTATGAAATCTCGTACGCCGTGGGCATAGTGGGATATGTGCTTTGTGCCAGAGTGTAATTAGTGATGGACCCTAACTCTGATGATGGATATGGAATGTTCCGGGTTCGAATCCCGTGATAGGTGAGAGGAAAACGATGGACATCTCTGCACTCTATCTGATCGCCCGAGAACTTATTATTGAGTGATTCGGCTCGTTGAAGCGAATCTTATGACGGCAGCATGTGTGGCTGACCGCAGCATTTATTTAAGATACCGGTTACCTACTAGACCAATGTTTTATGAATCTCGTGCCTTCATGTTGAAATGGGCCGATTTGGTGCCAGTTATTATTATCTTCAGGGTAGGAATAAATGTTAAAGCTCATCCAGTACCTATTTGCATAATATTCATTTTAAATCCATTGGGATATGTGTGTCACTGGGACCACGGTATTTGTCTTGTAAAATCTTATACTGCTTGGGGAGAAAGCCATGAGATAGGAAGCGAGGGTCGAGGTAATGTTGGAACCTCACTCCACTTCTATTGTATACAGGCCGCTCGGAAGAGGGTTGGGCCGTCAAGCGAACCGTGAAAGAAGGTTTAAAAAGGGCAGATTTTAGACCCTAGTTGTAGTGTGAAATGAAACATTGTTATATTGAGTAATGAAGTCATGTGGTTTAAGAACACATTGATAATTATAGATCACCCTGATGGTTCATGATTTTAGCAATCTAACGAATGGTTAGACGTTGCATTTGTACTGTCACTGACAACTTTTTCAGAAGTTGGTTACTCGACGCCACAAGCTACGCGCGCAAGGGTAGTTTAATTGTACCATCCGACACAGCAATAACTAACGTTTTTAAGACGAAATCACAACGGCATGCAGTGGACCTATATATAAATAGAGGATGTGTAGGGGTAGCTTACATAATTATGGAGTTGCACGTAGACTGCTGTGCAACACCTGAATAGGCTAATGCATGTAAAGCATTTGGTGGGAAGAGAAAGATCAAACACACACGGTACACATAATTGTCAAAATTAGGACGAAGTTTAAGGAATAAGTAATTTTGTGAAATTAAAGGAGTCACATTGGATGACAGTAGAATTAAAGTACAGTTTGTTTCTGAAGTTGTATGTGCATCAGCGCACTAGAGTATATTGTGAAGTTGATATAAGGGTAAAGATTTGAGTTATGATATGATTTTATTATGATAATATTATGTTGATATTAGTGGATTGTGGAAGTAATTTTGGTTTGATTTTGTTTTATGGTTGTGGGGATTGTTTTGTTTGTATGAAGCCATGATTTTATTACTGAATTAAAGTTTTAGAATAGAGTTGTGCCTTATCATTGTAGAGTTGATACCTTTTAGCCTCAAATCCAAAATATGCAACTGCTCAATGGGGGGAACGGTACACGCCCGAGTCCTGACGCTAGCTGGAGGCGGAGGCATATTTTCCATCGAGATATCTCACATGGGTACATGGAAATTGATGTCCTGTACAGTGATTTGATCTATAGGTACAACTGAAATCGGTCTAGATTTAGTGCACACAACTCTATTAAAGTAACAATTAACATGAAGTAGGGGACGACCGCGCCTAACCTTAGCTAAGCTCCGAAACGAACAATATAAATTTTGATAAACACCTTAATTAACATGATCCAGGTAACTTGGGGCGGTAGTATTCTATCATGGAATCGCCTCAATAGTTCAATATGTATGTTTTGGCATTGCAAGACCTGATCTTTATTTATCATGACTCCTTATTTAATTATCATGGCGCTGGTATGTGGGCCAGTTTTAAATACAGGTCACCTAGGCGCAGAGGTGTATTAAATTATCATGGCGCCCAGGTTCGTGGAGCTTATGGGATTTATGGAAACCCCATAGATTTTTTATGGTATTTCATGGGGAAAACCATAGTAATTATTTTTTTGCCTCAAACTGTGTTTGAGTGATTTTTGAGTTCAGTAGGCTTTTGATGTAACGTAGAATCTCTCTATTGAGAAGAGAATTACCCAAGGGTACGAGCGCTACATACCCAATCCACAATTTATCATAAAATTAACAGGTTTTGTACGATTTTACAATGTGTGTACAGTGTTTGGTGTTTCTCTTCAAAACATATCCACACATGTTTCCAGGAAGCCTGCCTGCATCTCAAAGTGTATTATTGTATAATGTCAGGTACAGAGGAGATCCTGCAGGTGATTGCAGGGTTGAAACAGCATTTTGACTCTGTTAATATACAGAATAGGCTGGAAGCTAAGGCTTTCCAGGATTGAATAAGCGCTCGGTTAGATGATAACCAGAGTGAATTAAGTAACCGTTTAGATGCTAATCAGGTTGAATTGAATAATCGGTTAGATGCTAATCAGCTGGCAATTAATAATAACCAGGTTGAGTTGAGCAATCGGTTAGATGCCAATCAGCTGGCAATGAATGCAAATAAGGTTGAATTAAATGATAAGTTTGGTCAAATGCAAGAGGTAATTAAGACCGAAGTAACAGAAACTGTTGTAAGCATTATATCAGAAATGCAGGTTAAGACAGATAAACGTTCCGAGGCTATAGAAGCCAAGCTCGAAAGTAATTTACAGGCGTGTAAGCATGCGCAGGATGAAACCAACAGTAGGTTAGACGCGTTATCTAACGACATTAAGGATATTCAAATCCAAAATGAGGCGAATCTCGAACGCCAAGCGAAACAGTTCTCAGAATTTACTCGTACGGTAGATCAAAGGTTGGAAGAGAACGACAGCAAATGGGACCAGAAATTGAAAAGCTATGCTAGAGCAATTAACGGTGATCTAAAGAAACAGGATCAGAATATATTAGGTCAATGTCAGGAAATAGGTGAAATCAAGGCCGTCGTTAACGAAAGTAAAGAGCTGGTAGGAAATATGAAAGGTCAGATGAGCAAAGTTTATCAAGAACTGGACCAAGTTCAAAATGACATTATTGTAGTTAACAAAAGGCAAGAGGAGAATAGAGGTGAAATTGTTAAGGTCCAGAATGAAATGTCAAAGGTTAATGGACACATTCGAGAGGAAATCAAAGGATTGAGAGAAGAACTCGAAGTGAGAGAAGGCCAAAAGACAGAGGCAAACGACAAGACCCTTGCTCAGATAAAAGAAGATGTAGAGGATGAAATATCCCACATTAAACAAAGCCTGAAGGAAGACAAGAAGAAAATATTTCAAGTAGCCGAGGAAAATCGAGATAGGCTTACCAGAATCGAGAAGGAGGTAATTACTCGTCTGGAAAGAGCGGAGATGCGACACAATCAAATGGAGACTAGGATAATCGCACAAGAGGAAACCCTTATGAAAGATCCTAAGTCAAGTGAAGGCAGCATGGAATATATGAGGAAAACAAGGTGGGCAGACTTAGAAACCCAACCTATAATCAGGAATGCTACAGGCCCAGGCGAAATTACTTATATGACGCCAGGTGAACCAGTTGCAGCATCAACGCCACATGAAAATGCTATGCACACCCAGGTGATAAACGTAATCAGGGCAAGCGAAGAGAAACCAAGGAAATTCTCAGGTAGCCACTGTAATATGACACCAAAATATTGGTTGAAGGAAGTGTCTGAATATCTGAATGATGCGCGAATACCACAGGAGCGCAGGCTACGAGCCATTGAGAAACTAACAGAGGGAGAATGTGCATTATGGTTTCGCAGTTTCCGGTATACTTTCGATACTGTTGAGGAGTTTCGAGAGGCATTTTTGAAACGGTACTGGGATCCAGCCACACAACAGAATTTACGGTTGGATTTATATTCAAAAAGATACAGCACTAATAATCCAACGAAGTATGCAGAATTCTTCATATCACAGATGTGTCGGTTCAAAGAACTTGATCAAAAGCCAAGCGAGCTGGAGCTATGTATTGCTATCGCCAAGTAGCTTCCATACGAGATCCAAAGACTGCTAATCTCGGCAAATGCGAAAACTGCTATGGAAATGGAGACAGTTCTTAGACAACTGGACCTCACAACAGCCAATACGATGCGTCAGAATCGGACCGTGGAACAGGTACACGTGACCAACACGCAGACTGACCAACATCAAGCTCCAAGGAACAACAAAGCTACGAGCACTGAAACATTAGATTCCAACGGACGTCAATGGGAACAGGAACCCAGAAGATGGCAGCCGAAGTACAAAGGGAATGCTAGTAGAGGAGGAAGAGGCCGAAATTCGTGGAATAAGCAGAATACCAGGGGTAGACCGTACCAAAACAATGGAGGTAACAATGGCCAAGAAGGCAACAATAGAAATTGGAGACCCCAGGAAAGAAGAAGTAACTTCGATGACGAGGTAGAGGAACGATATCACGCTTCATTGCGATACCTCGAGGAAAGGGGAGATGAGCCCCGGAAGCAACAAGTCCGCTGGCAAGAAGTTATGCAGAACAGGACATCGCCAGACAGATATGGAGATGGAGCTAAGAGTTTGGAGCTACAGCGCAGCGAACAGGAGAGAAGAAACTCCAAGGGGACGGGCGCTGAAAAAAACGCCAAAATTAGAAGAGTTCGGAAATGATGGATGGAAGTCAGTTAACATCATCAATTGGATAGCCAAACCAGAAGAGCTAATCGAGGATACAGGAGGATCACAGGTCATGGTCAAGAGAGAATTGCCTATTGTAATAGTAAGAGTGGCAGGATTGAAAATAAGAAGTCTGATAGACACGGGTTCAACAGTGTGCCTTATGACACAAGCTTTATATAATGAAATAGCCCAGAGAGAGAATATTTTGAAAATACCGATCTCTAGTGTCAAAATAAAACGGGTAATTCCAGACAGAACAATGATATGTAAATATCAGGTATTCCTAGATTTACAGATAGGAGGCTCTATTTTCTCACAGAGTTTTCTATTAGTAAACAAACTGCCTTATAACCTACTTATTGGGGCAGAATTTATAAGGGAATACAGAGTGATAATAGACCTAGCACAGGACAGGGTTATGTTCCATGTGAATGAGGAAGCCGAAGGCTTGGAGGTCGCACTCAATCAGATTGAACCAGGGTCAGACGAACAAGTATGGCATACATACAGAGACGTGGCGGAGGAAGAAGTGTTAGCTATGGAGCAGTTAGAAGAAGAACTGAAAACACTAGCCACAGACTTGGAGAAAGATCTGGAACCCGAACTGGAAGAATATATTTCGGAAAAACTAGAGGAAGCGAAAATTGGGCTAAAAGAGAAGGAAAATTTAAAGCAATTATTACTGGAAAAGAAGGAAGTCTTTGATTCGAGACCTGGTCGTGTAAAGAACTTCACTTATGCTTTTCAAGTCAGTGATTGGACACCATAACCTATAGCCGAAAAGCATTATGCCAAAGTGAAAGAGGCAATTCAGGAGATGTTGGAGGCCGGTGTTATTGAGAAGACACCTACGCCTTATGTAAGCCCATTGGTAATCGTACCGAAGACAGACGGGAATGTCAGAGTATGTCTGGACCTGAGACATTTAAATTTGAAGGTTATTCCGGAGTTTGACCAAGTGCCACCTATTAAAGAGATCCTCAGGAAGTTCAAAGGGAAGACCGTATTCACAAACTTGGATATCACTTCCAGTTTCCACCATCTTGAATTAGAGAAGAAAACTAGTCTGATGACAGGATTTATGTTTGATCAACACACATACACGTTTTTAAGGCTACCTTTTGGTTGGAAAACAGCTGGTTCAGCACTGATAAGAGCGTTAGATCGCAATCTATCAGATGATGTGAAAGAGAGTACCATCAGATATGTAGACGACATTCTACTCACATCAGAATCTCTGGAGGAGCACATGAGAGACCTGAAGAAGTTGCTAGATGACCTTCGTGAAGCTAACTTTAAGGTTAATATCAAGAAATCGCACTTCTGTCAGAGGGAAGTTAAATTCCTAGGGTATGTTATTGATGCAAATGGAGTTAAGCCTAATCCAGATAAATTGGAGGTTATTCGAAATTTCCCTCGACCCACGAAAGTAAAGCACGTCCGACAGTATTTGGGGGTAATTGGATTCTTTTCGAACCACTGCCCAAACTATACTACGACTGTAGCACCCCTGCAGGACCTATTGAATAAAGGCGGCAGATGGAATTGGACGGAGCAATGTCAGGAAGCATTCGTGAGGTCAAAACAAATGCTTTTGGAATATGTGAAACTGGGATACCCGGATTATACACAGAAGTTCATCATACAGACGGATGCATCACTTATTGGTATAGGAGCGATGCTATTCCAGGAAAATGTTGACCAGCCTGAAAAGAAAGCCTTTATAAGTAGGAGGTTGAAAGCCCATGAGAAAAACTACACGATTACAGAGATAGAGTTGCTCGCAATTTTGTACGCGTTGCAATCATGGCATAAACTCGTGTATGGCTTTCAAATAGTCCTCAGAACAGACCATAAAGCTTAAACATTTTTGTTAAAGACGGACTTGTCTAGCCAGAGATTGACAAGATGGTCCCTGTATATTCAGCAATTCAATGTGGAAATAGAATACTGTCCAGGGAAAGAGAATGTAATACCGGACATATTAAGCCGTTACCCTAGAGAAGAGGAAGCGCTAGCTGTCCAGATTGAGAATCGAGATCAGAAGACGTTGGATGACTTGAGGAATCTTACCAACCTACAACGCGAAGATCCGTGGTTGAAGATGATGATCGATTACTTCGAGGGACGCTTAGCAAGGGGAACTGCAATATACAGAGAGGCAGAGGCATTGGCAACAGATTATGTATGGTATAATCAGATACTACACATGTGGGATGATGTAGATCATACACGTCAAAGGATTGTGATTCCTGCATCTTTGCAGAGGAGATTGGTGTGGCTAGCACACAGAGCATTTGGACATCCCGGAATAGTCAAGATTTGTGCTCTATTGAAAGAAGCATTTACTTGGCCAAAGTTGAGAGAAACGGTGAGAAATGTTATTAGGACATGTGATTTGTGCCAAAGGGTAAAGCCAAATCCCTTTTTAATGAGGCAACGACCTATCCCGTTGTTACCGGAGAAGCCAAGGCAGCTATTGAGCATAGATAATTTTGGACCACTGCCTAGAGCACGTAGAGGCAATATACACATTTTTGTAGCCATGGATGTATTTTCGAAAATGGTGGTATTATGCCCCATACAGAAGACAAGTTCAAAGCAGGTATTGAAACGCCTGAAGGAGAGAGTTATTCCGATTCTTGGGAAGCCGGATAACATCCTCTCGGACCATGGGAGCTGCTTCACAAGCGCAGAATTTCGTCGAGAACTGGAAACTCTAGGAATTAGGCAGATTTTATCTACCATTCGCCATCCTGAGGCAAGTCCAGTTGAAAGAGTAATGAGAGAGATCCAAAAATACATGAAGATCTACTGCTCTGAAGAGAATTGGCGTTGGATTGAGTTTCTTGAAGTAATTGAATACTGTATAAATAATACTGTACATGAGGCGACAGGTCAGGTTCCCGTGACTCTACATTTGGATCAGAGACCGGAGAGACCGTGGACTGGTGTTATTCCGTTACCAGTAGACGCACAGCCAGGACGAGAATTGAGGATCCAGCGAACCTTCGAATATCTCCAAGCACAGGCGGAGAGACGTCAGAGGAGAAATCGTGCGAAGAGGTATCATAGACCGCTTTTCGTCGGTGAAAACGTTTTAGTCAGGAGACCAGCCAGTTCAGATCCAGGGGCAAGGAAATATAAGAAGTTCATTTTTGCATATCACGGCCCGTTCGAGGTGATTAGATACCTACAAAACAATGCATACAGAATAAGGCATTTAGAAACAGGAAACGAGGTTGTTATGAATGCAGCCAATTTAAAAATTTACCATCCGCCAGAGGAATTTGACGAACAAGAAGAAGTATTGGCAGCGCACACCCAACTGAACGTGGATAGCGATGTCAGCCAGGAAGTCAGACCTGAGAGTTCGCGCAGCGAGGCGGAACGAGAAGCAGACAGCTTGCCCAGTGTAAGGGACAAACAGCAAGAATGCCAGTGCCTGCGAGAACTTTACAAAGAAATGGTCGAAGCGGCAAGGGAAGTTGAGGCCATAAATGAAGCCCTCCGTCAAGAGAATGAACAGCTTAGAGCCGAGCGCAGTGTGGAAGGGGGAGCTAGACTAAACCTACTCGCAGCCAGACGAGGTGAAGGACCCCAGATGTAAACACAGACAGTGGTAGACAGTCAGCTGGTTACTTACAGAAAGTCACTTGCAATTGACTTCTATAAGTTTTGCAAGGGGAATATGAACCCGAGGGGGTCATGCTGACTGATATCGAACGTGGATCTCAGAGACTGTGATCTCAGAATAAAGGTTCCACCAGGGAACGAACCCGAGGTCTGTTGAGGGAGTTTCATTGTAAAAAGCCCTAGAGGAAAGTATATATGTAATCACTGGTGTGATTTCAGTTGATAATGACATTATTTATGAAAATAATGCAGGGAAAAGGAGCGGAATACAGCATTATTGGACTACTTGGAGTAGGCTATGCTGGACTTGGAACGCAGAAGTAGAGAGTTTGACGTTTTACTAATAGGCCCAGAATAGTAGGAGGAGACTCTTGGAGCCGTGTCAATCTCGCTGACCAAGTTATGTCGTCTGGAAGAGGTTGGGGAGTTGAATAATGACTCAGTTTTTCCCCGACGGAGAATAGGACTGAGAAGAGTGGGGAGAGATCCCAAGGAAAATCATTGATTACTCGGGATTGGAGTAACGCAATGACATGAGAGTTGCACACAGGTGAATCTTTAGCCAGGAGGCTAATTTTAGAGCCTTTAATCTGCGAAATTGACGCATATTTAATGGAGTGCGGAAGGACATAAGACTATGGATGTTCGCGGCTGGGTTTGACGATGTCGCCAGGGATTCCCACAGAAACCGCGTCCCCACGCTATGGAGAAAACAATTAATATTAATTAATTGGCCGATCGATCCTTCAGCACGCAGATAGTCCTGGGATCAGTGAAGAAAAAGGAACCCGATGAGCATGGTTTCGAGACAAGAATCATGCTGGGAGAAGAGTCGAGATAGCGCGGGAAAATTTAGCTCTACTTTTTGTGTGAAACTAATATAAGGGAGTCGACCCTAGTCAGAACACAGTTTGTCAGACAGTCGGAGACAGTTGTTGAGGCGGAACGTATGTCGGTACGGCTCAGGAAAGGACGCTCAAACAAAGGTTTGAACATTTGAGTGTTAACCTTTATATTCACCGCACATCGTAATGCACCAAGTGAGAAGATAATAATGTATAGTCAGGAATTAATAAGAAGTACGGTAATCAACGAACTTTATTGTGTGAAATGTGTATTACCGAAGGCAAGGAAGGAGGCCCGGACTTCGACTGGGGAAGCCGCGCAGTAAAACTTTTAGAAAGCTTTTATTAATGACAGTCGTGCTGCATGTGTAGTCAGCAGTACGAACAGTGGTTTGTGTTCACATAGAAAGCACCGTGTGAGATAAGTTGCAGAACTATTGAAAGTAATAATCTGTGTAAAAATTATGTACAGTGTTAAGCGCAATGTATAATATATTGACTGGTTATACATGTCTAATTACGCTGGAATGCGCTGGGAGAAACTTTACGAAGCATTTGGTAATGTCTTAAGAATACCAAATAGCAACGCTCAGGACGGAAGTGAGCATATTTATGCAAAGCAGGAAGTTTACCGTAGGATTATTGATAGACTGTTGGTGAATTCCGGGGGCAGATGAACCAGACTTTCAATCAGGAGTTGGTAGGAGCACGGAAGATGCCGTCGACACCTGCAATTTTGATATTTTTGCCGGGGAATTTCAACCAATGAAAAGTGTAAAAAGTGACGTGTGTTATGTGTAAATAATATGTGAAATATCTTGTAAATTAATGGTTTAATAAGTGTTATAAAGTGTCATGTGTTTTGGAAGCAATAGCTTCTTTATGGAAATGCAAAGTGCCGTGTGGTTAGTGGAAGAAATGCATCATAAAATGTGTGTATTCAAGATGCAAATGTCGCTCTAAATCTGCATATGGCAGGCGACCCGGAAGGATATGAGTGGTTGGAGCCACCATGATGAGCTTATATATGTGAGTACCCCACAAATTATGTTGGTGTAGAAGTACAGGCCACTGCATGTAATGTGATTTCAGAGTTATAAAGATGCCAGTAAGAACCAGTATTAGGAGATAGACCCTCCAGGTTTAATCATTATTGTGTTGATTTTAGTAGAGTTGAGATGTTATTTTGCATCAGTGAGTGGATTAATCGTTACCACTCTTATTAAAAATGGCAAATCAGTTATGTAAACGTAACGTAACGAGCACGGTTGTTCGGATTTTAAGATGGTTAAATTGTGTTCGGATTTTGGTAATTTATGTCAGTGAGAATAATAATAATAATAATGAATAATAAAAGGTATGAATGAATGCATCAGGCAAAATGTGGTAAGCAAGAAATATTTACGCTAATGGGAAGACTTATCGATCTAAGCAGTAAGATTATACAGTAAGATTACGTTAAGGGATTAAGAAAAGAGTTTTATATCAGAATATATTGTATTAATGGGAATATAATTATGCCAGTAAATGGAAGAGCTTTCTAGTGAATTGAATTTGCAACTTGAGTAAAAGCTTATAGAGTAATTGATAGATTTCTCTTAATAATTATAGGACGACGGTCATAACATTAGGTCGGGAACCAGATAGTCTATTCGACGTATGAAATCTCGTATGCCGTGGGCATAGTGGGATATGTGCTTTGTGCCAGAGTGTAATTAGTGATGGACCCTAACTCTGATGATGGATATGGAATGTTCCGGGTTCGAATCCCGTGATAGGTGAGAGGAAAATGATGGACATCTCTGCACTCTATCTGATCGCCCGAGAACTTATTATTGAGTGATTCGGCTCGTTGAAGCGAATCTTATGACGGCAGCATGTGTGGCTGACCGCAGCATTTATTTAAGATACCGGTTACCTACTAGACCAATGTTTTATGAATCTCGTGCCTTCATGTTGAAATGGGCCGATTTGGTGCCAGTTATTATTATCCTCAGGGTAGGAATAAATGTTAAAGCTCATCCAGTACCTATTTGCATAATACTCAGTTTAAATCCATTGGGATATGTGCGTCACTGGGACCACGGTATTTGTCTTGTAAAATCTTATACTGCTTGGGGAGAAAGCCATGAGACAGGAAGCGATGGTCGAGGTAATGTTGGAACCTCACACTTCTATTGTATACAGGCCGCTCGGAAGAGTGTTGGGCCGTCAAGCGAACCGTGAAAGAAGGTTTAAAAAGGGCAGATTTTAGACCCTAGTTGTAGTGTGAAATGAAACATTGTTATATTGAGTAATGAAGTCATGTGGTTTAAGAACACATTGATAATTATAGATCACCCTGATGGTTCATGATTTTAGCAATCTAACGAATGGTTAGACGTTGCATTTGTACTGTCACTGACAACTTTTTCAGAAGTTGGTTACTCGACGCCACAAGCTACGCGCGCAAGGGTAGTTTAATTGTACCATCCGACACAGCAATAACTAACGTTTTAAGACGAAATCACAACGGCATGCAGTGGACCTATATATAAATAGAGGAAGTGTAGGGGTAGCTTACATAATTATGGAGTTGCACGTAGACTGCTGTGCAATACCTGAATAGGCTAATGCATGTAAAGCATTTGGTGGGAAGAGAAAGATCAAACACACACGGTACACATAATTGTCAAAATTAAGACGAGGTTTAAGGAATAAGTAATTTTGTGAAATTAAAGAAGTCACATTGGATGACAGTAGAACTAAAGTACAGTTTGTTTCTGAAGTTGTATGTGCATCAGCGCACTAGAGTATATTGTGAAGTTGATATAAGGGTAAAGGTTTGAGTTATGATATGATTTTATTATGATAATATTATGTTGATATTAGTGGATTGTGGAAGTAATTTTGGTTTGATTTTGTTTTATGGTTGTGGGGATTGTTTTGTTTGTTTGAAGCCATGATTTTATTACTGAATTTAAGTTTTAGAATAGAGTTGTGCCTTATCATTGTAGAGTTGATACCTTTTAGCCTCAAATCCAAAATATGCAACTCCTCAGTGGGGGGAACGGTACACGCCCGAGTCCTGACGCTAGCTGGAGGCGGAGGCATATTTTCCATCGAGATTACTCACATGGGTACAATACTTAGTTAATAATACTCTTACACCATAAAAATCAGTTTGATTGCTTAAATAGTCTCGGAACAAGATTCGAACTTGAGTGTCATCTAAACAATTGTAATATGGAACTTTCAAAACCATTATTCCACCCGTTTAAGAAATCTTGCTGTTACAAACAGTTCGCTAAGTTCATTCACCACATCTACAATAATCTAGTTTCATAATTTTGTGTTAAGGACCAATAATTAACTCATGAAAACTATAACCCTAATATACTCATGTACAATAGGGTTCAAACTGTTAGGATACTCAAAAAATACATAGTTTCGTATGTATTGTGAACTGGTGAAATATTGTATGGAGGCCATGTTGGATTCTTTCATATATAGGTTATAGAATTATTATGCCAGCAGACGAATATTCTAATGATAGTCCATTATACCAACCTCCATTTCTATTGCTAGATTAGGACACGAGAAATGAAAACGAGATTTTTAAAATTTGCACAGCCGCCACACAAACTTCCATTAAATTATATGTCAATATATTAAGGCTTGTATGAAGATATGCCGTGCCGAGTTTCACAGCGCTCGGATGAGTAATTCACGAAAATAATGTCTTTTAATATATAATTTTCGCGTCGCCGCAATGATGGCTATGCGCTCATCAGGTTATTGAAAGTCTCGCAGGTGAACGTATGTTAACAGTACCTATCTATCATCACACACAATTTCAGTTTGATTTCTCTAATAGATTCGTAGATATTGAGAACCGTCTAAATATTACGGATGGTCACCATGTTGGATTGTTTTATACATACAGTAGGCCATAGAGTTAAGTACCATTCGATGAAGATAATTGCTTAGATTCATTGTTCAAATGTTCACTTCGATCACATGATTAAGAAACAAAAATATAAATTTAATTTTAAAATTTCGCACAGCCACCATCTTGAGGTTATGAAAAAAATTGAACTAAATTGGATGCGAGTAGATTAAATCATGTATAAAAATTTACCGTACCCTGTTTCAATGCGCTCATATGATGAAATCGCGAGAAATTTCCATTTTAATATTTTAAATTCGCATGGCCGCCACGTTGGTTTTGTACTTACCAGGTTTTCTTAAGTCACATAGGTGAACTTATAGTACTACCCTTCATCAGTGCACAAAATTTCAGGGTGATATCTGTATTAGTGTCGGAATATAGAGTGTCGGTGAAATATTTCGCGTGGCCGCCATGTTAGTTTGATGAAACGTATTGAAATTTGAAAAGCACGGTCGAGGTCGGACAAGTAGCAGTATGTCCTTACCGAGATTCATACCAATCAATTCTCACACACACATACACGGACAAAAGGTGATCTCATAAGCCTAATTTTCCATAAAATCAAAATAGGCTAAAAAGGGTAGTCTATTCTATGATGTTGTATTATAGAATTGCGATCTATATATGGATATCATGCATGTGTAAATAGTTAAGTGACACAGCAATATAATAAAATTAGAGCATACCCACTGATTTCTAATAAGATTATGAGCACTTATCTGTTAGAGTAACCTATTTAAGCACAGACATCACAATTGGCACTATTACTTCATTATTATTATTATTATTATTATTATTATTATTATTATTATTATTATTATATTTTATTTTTGGTAGTAATGGTGTATTAAAATAGAAAAAACTTAATTGAAATTTAACCATCTATTATGTAAACGATACTTGCAGACATGTTATTGATAAGATCATTTTTAATTCGCCTTCTTCAATCGGCTCGAATGAGATGGAATGTATATTTGATGTTTTAATAGTGAAATGACAATATTCCTAATTTATATGGTTGCATAGTGCTTTGACAAGAAAATCTTTGAAGTATTTTATCTTAAAGTATAATTTATGGGGAGGGCCCCATGCTGCATTGTTATTAAAGCGTTTCACATAGACAGACCATGAGACAAGGTAAAGGCAGATGGTGGAATAACAGTAGGCGGTAAGCCGAAGCCTATCACAAACCGTGAATAACAAATATCCTCTTAGCATAATTTCGAATTTTGTAAAAAAAAAAAAAAATATATGATAGTAGACCTGAGATCTACACGGACAAATGTCCGTGTAATTGTTTAGGTATGTATGTATGTATGTATGTGTGTACAGTATGTATGTATGTATATATGTATGCATGTAGCCTATATTTGTATGTTCCCCTATCAATTCCCAAATGACGAAACCGAATTGAATCAAATTTGGTATAGAGGTAGCCCTAGTAAAGGCCATCTTAACGATAGCAAGATGGCGGCCACCTGACTGTTCAAAGCTTAAATCCAATATTACGACTAAACTAATCATCGGATCTCTACCAATCTTCGGAACACAACCCTTCATGTGGGAAGCGTCTGAGGTCCAAGCTATAAGGTTTGAATTATTTGAAGTTGGCGGGCGCGGAATCATGCAAGTTAATATTATAATCCGTAAGGTATGATCTAATGAATCAACACTCACAGTACTTGATTCAAGTAGTTTCATATAAGGACCCTCTGTTACCAACGTGATGACTATATAAGTATTAGAACATTAAAATCGACAATCCATCATTTAATTGTGTAATTAAGATGAATCTTGACAATATGACTATATGAGAGTAAATATTGCGCGCAGCCACCCTCTTGAAATTATAAAATATAAAAATCAATAACTCTCAACTTCAAGAGCTACAGGAATGACAATTAGTGTTCAGGCCATATATGTGATCTTGTATGGGCGAAGCAAAAAAAAATAGACTCTATACATTCAAGATGGGGCTGTACGAAGTATTAGAACATTAAAATCGACAATCCAGAATTTAATTGTGTAATTAAGTCGAAACTTGACAATAGATGAGTTTCATATGAGCGTTGGACAAAAGATCATCACACTGAATATAGCGCACAGCGGCCATCTTGAAGTTTCAAAATAAACCAATAAAACTCTCAGAATCTTTGAACTAAAATAACATGTAGTAAGAAGGTACAACCTTCGTTCACAGCAAAATAACAGTGACTTCATACAGTCAAGATGGCGGCTAGGTTTACTATTATAATTAGAGCTGGGATTTTTATGTAGTATCAAGTGGTAAAAATTGTACATAAATATGTAACAAAAAGCATCAAAATATGTAGAATGGGCAAAATATGTAAAATCACATATGTGATATAAACTTACCATTCTGTCAGTTACAAGTTACAACACACAAAACACAATTTATTATATCAAAGTCTGTGGCACAAGGAACAATAAATATTTCATGTTCTCTGGAGTCATATAGCAATATATCACACGCATAATCAATGCAAACTTATCATTATTTTACTTTCAACACTCGAAGCACGTTTACACATTAAGTTTTGCAGCACAGTTAAAAATTATGTATTTTTTGATGTTCACTGGGGTCATTGAAGACGTTTGTCACTCAGTATATTTTTAGCCTACTTTTTACATTTTGCAAAAATGAGGAAAGAGTAGACTTATGAGATCGGGCAAATGTGTGTCTGTCTGTCTCTCCTTCTGTCTGTCTGTCTGTCTGGCTGGCTGTGTGTGTGTTCCCCCCTATCAACTCCTAAACGGCTGCAGCAATCGAAACAAAATTTGGTAGGTATAAAGATCTATACATGAATATCTCACGGCCATATTTGAAAATGATGTCAGTGCTACCAACTGCTGAAAAATTGCAATTGAAATTTGAGCTCCATGTTGGATATCTTGGAAGGTATGATTGGGAACTGTTTCAAAATTTGCACACCTATAGATAATAATATTGCAGTTTAATTTCCAGGAGGCCATACATGGCAGTGTTGCCAAAATGATTATAAGCCTGCTGAAAGGTCCAATTTTTAAATGCATATAACTTCTACACTATCAATTGGATTTCAACCAAATTTCGTATGTGCTATGTGTACATAAACTGATATGACAGCGTATTCTTAAGAGCCACCAGAGCTGCCAACTGTTAATAAATGCTCTCATTTTTTTAATCCAAATACCCATATATCAGAAAGTATGCAAGCCGACAGCTTTCAACCAAATTTCGTGTGTGCTATACTGTCTCTATTTTTGTTAACCTAATATCAATATATCAGAAAGTATGCAAGCCAATAGCTCTAAAATTTGCACACGTATAGTACCTGGCATTCTAGATTAATTTGGAGTAACTAACATTCTATATTAATTTGGAGTAACGTATATACGTCAGTGCTACCAACATGATTCTAAGCCTGCTGAGAGGTCCAACTTTAAATACATGTAACTTCTATACTATCATTTGGATTTCAACCAAATTTCGTGTGTGCTATGTGTCCATAACAGATATGACTATGCCGATTCTTAAGAGTAACCAGGGCTGCCAACTGTTAATAAATACTGTCTCTATTTTTGTTAACCTAATATCAATATATCAGAAAGTATGCAGGCCAATAGCTCTAAACTTTGCACACGTAAAGTACCTGGCATTCTAGATTAATTTGGAGTAACTAATATAGGCCTACGCCAGTGCTGCCAACATGATTCTAAGCCTGCTGATAGGTCCAATTTTAAAATGCATTTAACTTCTATACTAACTAATGGATTTCATTCAAAATTGACAAAACAATAGATCATATTATTTCAGATTATTTCTGACCAATACTTGTATGTCATTTTTGCCAACATGATTTTACGCGCGCTGTTAGATCCAATGTTTAACGGCATGTAACGTCCATGTTATCCATTGGACTTCAACAAAATTTTGTATTCTGTACCTTAAGAGATGGAACTAAGAATATATTCAGTCACCATGGCTGCCAACTCTAGTTCTCTATTGGGCTACATTAAGCCAGGTATACAGTATTTCGAACTAATTAGAAATTTCGATATTACCAACTTAATTTCGTCATTATTCTAGATAGATCCATATATATTAATCATTGGCATGAATCTTAAATTTTAAGATAAGTAGGCTCTTTAGTTCGTCACGGAACTTCTTGTTATATGCAGAGAAAGATCTTTCAACTTCACTTGATGTAACCGGGGCAAATTTCAGGAGAGGGAGTTTTGATGTAGAAATGACCTCGGGTGGATAAACACCGTCTCCTCTTAGGATTTGGCACACGCTGTGAAATGTTGAATAACCAGGATTACCCTTCAAAACATTTTGCAATTTATTCAATACACTTGCGCCAGTTCCCCCATGCAGAGCACTTAGTTTTTTAATAGCATCCTCTATAACAGCAATAGAATCTTACAGTGGCAGTCTTGATGTTTCTAGACGTTTGATGCTTTCTGGAAGCCAGCAGAATTTGCTGCTGATGAAGGCAATTGAGGAGACCACTTCAAAATCACTAAAATCAGTTTGTGATTCACAAAGGCATACATCACTTTCAGTATCATAAGAAACTGCAGGTATTATAGCTTCTAGACGCTCACTATACCGTAGTGCTAAAATATGTAATTTTATGTAATTTCACTAAGAATATATAGAATACCTACAAATATATGTAAAATGAGGTTCAGTTATAATAACCAGAGTGGTATGTGAAGATATATCGTTTCCCAGCATTAAATAGCAAGGGGAATAAATGTAATTACATACAAATCCCAGCCCTAATTATAATACAGAAATTAGTAACTCATGAAATAATTGCACAATTAAGACGAAACTTGGTAGGAGAGGAGTTTTAATAAAGAGGGCTCAACAGCGGCGGCCATCTTGAAAGTATAGGATATGATAATGATTAACTCAATGTATATTGAAGCTAAGGAGACTCCATCTCCCCCAAACTATTCAACTGTGTACTAGAAGATACGTTCAGAAAACTAAAATGGGACAACAAGTACAGCATAAAGTAAGCGGGAGGAGACTGACACACCTATGATTTGCAGACGACATTTTGCTGTTTGCCAGATCGCACAGAGACCTACAACTAATGCTGCTAGAGTTAAACATAGCCAGTAAAACAGTAAGACTGGCAAAGAACTACAGCAAAACAAAGCTAATGTCCAACAGGCCCCCAAACCCAATCTCAGTAGATGAAAACGCACTTCAATACACTGTTGAAAACATTCACTTAGGCCAATTGATCGCTTAACACAAGAATGGACAAAGAAATAATTTAAAAAAAAACTCAAGCTTGGAAGGCCTTCTGGGGACTGACGTTCATACTGATCGATATATCATTAAACAGGAAACTCAGATTAGAGGCTCTCCACACATGCATCATTTCAGCATTGACTTATGCCTATCAGACTTGGTACTTAACGGACAAGCAAAAGAGAGCATTAGAAGTGTTCCAGAGGAGAATGGAGAGGAAAATCTTAGGCATATCACTGAGTGATAGAGTTTCAATCAAGAGACTCCAAGAAATCACGTCTTCGGAGAACGTCGTGCAGCAGGTCACCTGAATTAAGTGGATATGAGCAGAGCACGTCACGAGGCTTAACCAGGGCATATGGGCGCAGTGAACAACCATGTGGGAACCATACACAGGCAGACCAAGAAGAAGAAGAAGAAGGGTGGATGACTTCCGACAGTTAATAGGTACACACTGGTCTGGGACAGCAAGATGCAGAACGGATAGGAAGGAGTTAGAAAGACCGTGGTTCAAGTAAATGTGGGAATCTCTACTTAGTATAAAACAAAGTCCCCGATTCTTGGATGTCACGGGTAATCTCGAGAACCTCTGGATGGATTTTGATGCGGTTTTCACCATTCTGTAAATGATATTTCAAGGATGATTTCTGTAGAAAATAATTTATTTATGATCGAAAGGAAGCCGAGCAGAAACAATTTCAGTGAAAAAGTCGAAAAAAACCTGGCGTCCGAGCGCTTTGTAAGCTTACGCTTGGAAAACCGTTAAACATATCTAAATACTATGAGTGTAAGAATTGTTCAGCATGAAAAGATCTACAAAAACGTCCGCGAGAGCATATCTCTAACTTCAATACATCGCCCACTGTAAGTGTTTTTACCTTTTTTATTTCTTCCAACCATGTCCATTCAAATACTGAGGCGACAGTTGACGAGCTAGCTAAGGGCGAGTCTATCACCCCTGTTACAGCCTAACTAGCGGGCGAACCTATTACCCCAAATACAGCCAGTAGCAAACCGTCAAGTCGTGTTGAGTTAAGACTTCAGAGAAGGGTGGTTGTGTTTGGAGTTTCCCTGGAATTGCAACTCGGCTTTTCTTCATTTCGCCTGTGAACTTTCTGTTCCGAAAAATACACAGTCAAGTTAAGATTGGACTGAAGGGAGATTTGTGTTTCAAGCACCTCGCCATTCCCTGCAAGTGCTACTCTTCATTTCGCCTGTGAACTTTCCGTTCCGCAAAATACGCATTTAAGTTAAGATTGGACGGAAGGGGGATTTGTGTTTCATGCACCTCGCCATTACCCTGGAAGTGCAACTCGGCTTTTCATCATTTCGCCTGTGAACTTTTCGTTCCGCAAAATACACAGTCAATTTAAGATTGGACGGAAGGGGGATTTGTGTTTCATGCACCTCGCCATTCTTACATTACGTCCGACAAGAATTCGCTATAATTAATAGTCCAGTCAGTGATTTTAAGCCACCATGCCGAGATGTAAAACGGACATAGGTCATAGTTCATTGACATCGACAAAAGAGCGCTTGTCAAGTAACCATCAAATAGAGCAAAAAATAATTTCTCGATTGTCACAATTGTCCTTCAAACCGTTGCTCAAGAAGAACACCGTCTGAACCACGATCAGAAACAAGCTTATGACTCCATCATATCTAGAATCACTAAGAAAGAATGTAAGATATTTTTTCTCGATGCCCCTGGAGGCACAGGCAAAACGTTCTTGATTAATTTGTTGCTCGCCAAAGTGAGGTCTGGTGGTAATATTGCTCTTGCCGTCGCATCATCTGGAATTGCGGCCACTCTTTTGGAAGAGGGAAGAAAAGCACATGCAACATTTAAACTTCCTTTGAAAGTCAGCAGTAATGATGGAAGCGTATGTAATATTTGAAAACAAAGTAACATTGCCAGTAAAATCCAAAATTGTTCTTTGGTTGTATGGGATGAGGCTACAATGTTGCACAAAACTTCCGTTGAAGCTGTAGACAGGCCCTTGCGTGATCTAAGGAATCGGAACTCACCAATGGGTGGCTGCACAGTTTTGTTCGCCGGAGATTTTCGTCAAATCTTACCAGTTGTTATCAGAAGAACGAGAGCCGACGAAGTGAACGCTTCATTATAAAGATCTTACGTCTGGCCGGATATAACAAAATTGGCACTCAAAACTAACATGTAAGTACTCTTATTTTCAGAAGATAATAATCTGTTTCCTAATTTGTTACTTAGAGTTGTAAATGGAGATTTATCGGTCATTGACGGGAAAATTACCCTCAATTACGATTTCTGTGTTTTAGTAAGCAGCATTCAATAATTGATTGATGGCGTTTAACCTCAACTCCATGACCTATCTGACAAGTCTCATTCATGGTTTAAAGAAAGAGTAAATATTATCGCCGACAAACGAACAAGATGTGAAAATTAATGACTTGGTGTTCTCCAAATTCACTGGCCAGTCTCAAGTATATTACTCAGTAGACGCAGTAGTCGATAGTGAAAAAGCCGTTCATTACCCTACAGAATTCCTAAATTCTTCACTTCCTTCTGGCTTACCACCACACAAGCTTATTTTAAAAGTGGGAGTGCCTATTATATTGCTACGTAATGTACACCCACCAAAGTTATGCAATGGGACGCGATTAGTAGTGAAAATTTGAAAAACTGTTTCATTGAAGCAACTAACTTAACTAGCTGTGGTACAGGAGAAAAGGTCTTAGTACACAAAATCCCTATGATTCCTTCAGATTTGCCTGATCATTTCAAACGAGTACAATTCCCAGCAAGATTCTGCTTTGGCATGGCTATAAACAAATCACAGGGTCAGACACTTAGCGTGACTGGAGTTGATCTCAGAGGAGAATGTTTTTCTCATGGACAGCTTTACGTGGCTCTATCGCGTGTTACAACTAACCGAAATCTTTTCGTGTTCGCTGCTAGAGGGAAAACGAATAATGTCGTATACAAGGAAATCTTATAAGACCTGGGTTAAAAGTAGCCTATCACTTTGCATTCATAACTGTTCCCGGACGAAGCCGGGCCGGATTGCTAGTTGTTAAATAATTAAAGTGCTACGATATAACTGTATAGTCAAATAATTTGAACGGGCACAAGATTAGTGTCAGATGAGTGCTACGTGTAGTCTTAGATATGAAAATCATATACTTAGGAAGTAAACTATGGATAGTAGGTGTTAGTTAAGTCAGAACATTATGACTATCAGTGACAAAATTAACCATCTCACGTGACTAGCTCACCACGTGAGATATAATCAACGAGCTCCCCCTTTCGTGGGAGGTCTTTGCCCATCTAGGGATACTACAGGCTTTATTTATTCATTCATATTGGAGCTACATTGACGAATATAAGTAGGAATGTAGCACCTTGAACTGTACGTGGCTTCCTATGACCAAGTTAAAAGAACAGCGACTCCATACATTCACAATGGTGGCTGGGTGTATTCTTAAAAGTTAAATCTCATTAACATACAATATAATGGCATAATTATCTCGAAATTTGCTGAAAGAGGAGTACCATACAAAAGACTTCGCAAACATTACTGATCAGAATATCTTATTGAGTCTAATCTTGAATTTAAGGAATATTAGTTTCGAGATACAATATATAAAATAAGCAACCAACTAGAACCGTATACGGGCTTTATATGCTCCTAAAAGATGGTGGTTGAGCTTAGGCCTACTATTAAAACTTCAAACTCAATAACTCAAGATCCAATTCCCTAATTAGCAGGAAACTTTTAAAGAGAGGAGTATCATATTGTTAGAGCCCTAAGGGCACATAGCGCCCTTAAGAGAGATATCCATATGGCCACTACACTCCAGACATCTATCTACAACTAGTCTACGAATAATACTACATCTATATATCTATAATCATCCCTAAACACACCCCTGCTATCTACGCCATCTGTCCAACACTCTACACCATTTCACCCCGGAAATCATCCCTAAAGCTGTAAGCAACAACAGCAACACACTTATTTCCACATCAAGCGGGCAGAGCTAGTCACAGCTATTAGCCAAGTGCTTGCCTCACACATAAACAAATACACAGGAAATGTTTACCAGAACGGTAGTTTGCCAATCCTGCAACACTCAGCAGAACGGAAACACATAAAAAGACATCCCGCTAGGAGGGGGATGTCTGTCTCCTCCAGAATCGAGTGACGTCTCCGTACCGCAGGTGAGTGTGTACTTCTCAGGATTTCCCTAATTGTTTGTCATCCTTCTACTTTACCACATTTTACTACATTGTACACAATACTTGTTCAAAGCTATCCCTTATTCCAGGGAAGCATTTACATTCATACTACAGCTCTTAGTAATACACTTTTATCATAGAAGCCCGATTGTTGTTATTGTGTCCTCACATCCTACTTCACGGCCCACTTCCCCACTCACACTTTACTTGTAGAACAAAGTACTGGGTCAGCACTATTAGTTCACTCACGCCAATCGACCTTGTCCTCTAAAGTGTCTTGCTCGTAACGCAGCGTCAGCAGCCAAGTTATAGCTTCGCTCGCTCCTACTTTAGTTGCAAGACAAGTACCTTCACCCCTAGGGAGCAGCCCTTGCTTGTGAGCCCTCATTCATAGATATTTATCCTTTCATCCACTACGCCTTCCAACACTCACCCGACAATCCATCACACCCGTTAGAATTCCCCTGATCACACACCACCCTCGACACCTACTCACCCCCTGTTTCTACCCCCACAACAAGGGTAAAACAATATAAGACACCTCGCTAGCATTAATCATAACATTATAATACTGTATATAGCACCCAGCCGACATCTTGAATACATAAGACATTAATATCGATAATCTACTATTCATAACAGTTCCAATGACGAAACGCAGCAAGTATGTAGTCTCACATAAGAGACTTTATCTGCAGAAGGCACAAGATCAACAAACGGTGGATAGATGTACTTTCCTAATCTTAGAATCAATTCCTCTGGATGCAAGAGCGGAATTCCAACGAAACTTAGAAAACGAGGTGTCTTATATAAGGTTCAACTGTTAACGTTCGTCACGAGAACATTCAATTATACTGTGTGATAAGGACAAAACGTCATAACTATTCGCGAACTCAAGCGACGGTGCTGCCGTTATCTGGAACTAGCGTAAGGGTGATGGAAGCATAAACAAGCAGATGCTATAACATGTGATTTGAGTTGATGGGTGTGGTCTTCTCTCGTTTTCTCAGTTATTTTCATAATAATTGAGACTAAAAGATGACTTATATAATTGCACAGTTCCACTGTACTCTTCGAATTCAACAATATTGCGATATCAATGCATTCCTTTTAGAAAAAGAAAGCTTTTCAGACGGAATGGAGTCGATTACTTCGCGTCGCAAAGCCGTTTTCGAAGTATATGATCGTATGCGGCTGGCATTTTACAAAGGAGAATCAATTATTAATAATTACTAATGAATTTCTTACAATATCCAGTACCCTACATTCTCCCTTGCACTACAAACTAGGCGACTAAGCAAGGTCGATTTGTCAGCTGTTCTTCCCATGTGCCAAACATTTTTTTAGGGGTCGCTTTATCGTAGGCCTACATGTGGTTGTCTTTCTTTAACTTACCCCATTGCTCCTTCAAATCTGTGAGCTCAGGTCTTTTAAGTTTTCAATCATGTACTTATTAAAAATTTAATAATCTTTATAGTGTTGTACCCCTAGGGTCCGTGCCAGGTGCAGATTCCATGGGGGAGGAGCTCTGAACTGAGTAAGGGCTTTTCTGTACTCTGTGGAAGACGGATCTGGGCGGGGAAGTCCTCAACCCCGACACGGCGCGTCCCAATGGCTGATAGGGTCTCTTGTTGAGAGTGGTGCTTGCACCCGCGGATCAACTGAGGACATGATATAGTGGCAGCAGCTATATCATTATTGTTGATACAAGACCGATCTGTCGACCTTGCATCAGCAAACAGCTGCATCATATCATGGCATCCTTGGATGTTGGGATGTGATGTGGTTACTGCGCATTGAGGAAGGCAACGGGAAACCACCTCAATTTTTCCCCCAGGATAATCTTCATGGCTGAAAACCCAATTACATTGGCCCTTAGTCCCGGGCAGACCTTAAGTGGTCAGAGGGTGCGAAGAATCTCCCGGTCAGCCCTGAAGATAGGAACGTGGAATGTACGGAGTATGTTTGAAGCAGGAAAGATTCACAATACAATTCATGAGATGAAGAGGATGAATGTATCCATAATGGGTATAAGTGAGATGAGATGGCCGGGGACAGGAGATTGTAAAGTGGACGATTGCATGGTATATTACAGTGGTAATAATGATGCCAGGCATTTGCATGGAGTGGGTTTTATAGTGGACAAAAGTTTGCAGTCTGCTGTTATCAGTTGTATACCATTCTCCAGTAGAATAATGATGTTAAAGTTACGTGGTAAACCTTTCCACATTAATCTCATTCAAGTGTATGCCCCTACTAGTGACAAAAACGATAAAGATGTTGAGGAATTCTATGCCCAAATTCAGACCGTCCTCAAAGACACCAAAGAACATGATGTAACCCTTGTTATGGGAGATTTTAATGCAAAGGTTGGGAAAGGTTCTGAAGAACACATTGTGGGCCAGTGGGGTCTCGGACAAAGAAACAACAGAGGGGATCGTTTAGTGCAGTTTTGTAGAGAGGAGAACTTTGTCATTGCTAATACTTGGTTTAAGCTTCCTGCCAGGAGACTTTATACGTGGAAAGCACCTGCTGATAGTCCAGACAACATAATAAGAAATCAAATTGATTTCATTCTAATTAAAAACAGATTTAGAAACAGCGTGATTTTTGCAAAAACCTATCCAGGAGCAGATGTTCCTTCTGACCACAATCCTCTCATTAGCAAAATTTGTGTCCGGCTTAACAAGATTCCGATAAAAACAACACAAAATAAATATGATACTGATGCCCTTCGGGAAATAAATACAAGGTCACAGGTGGCTGCTGCTCTTGCCACTGATCTTAAGACGTTGAATTCAAATGACATGCAGCCCTTGGAACTTTGGGACACTTTTAAAACCTCATTGAAGAGGGTTGGAGATCATTTTCATAGGAACAAGAGACAACATAACAAAAGGAAGGCATGGATGACGGATGAAATATTGAATCTAATGGATAAACTAAGAGAAGTCAAAGGAAGAGATAATGAAGAATATTGGTTTATTCATAGATTGATAAGGAATAAGATCAGACAAGCCAAGGAAGCTTGGATGTCAGATAGGTGCAAAGAAATTGAAGAACTTAATAGTAAATATGATACTTTCCAGGTCCATAAGAAAATCAAAGAAGTTTCAGGTAGACACAGGAAAAGAAACACAGTCAACTTATTTGATAGTCAAGGTAACACGGTATTTGAAGTTGAAGAAAAATTACAGGTTTGGGAGAACTATATACAAGAGCTTTTTAATGATGATCATCGTCCTTCACGACCCGAAATTCCTTCAGTTGTTGGACCCATGATCACCATGGATGAAGTGAAATATGCGATTAGGATAGCGAAAAATGGTAAGGCTCCTGGTCAAGATGACATTCCAGTGGAATTATTGAAGATCTTGGATGATGATAGCATTGTGACGCTCACTAATTTATATAACAAGATATACGACACGGGCATATTACCAGAAGACTGGCTCTTGTCTACATTTATTGCTCTTCCGAAGAAACCGATGGCTAAGTCATGTAGTGACTTCAGGACAATCAGTCTTATGAGTCATGTGCTCAAGATATTTCTGAAAGTTATCCATAATCGCATATACAGGAAATGCGAGATGCATATCAGTGACACGCAGTTTGGGTTCCGCAACGGTCTAGGAACTCGTGAGGCATTATTTGCGCTTCAAGTTCTTTTCCAGAGATGCCGTGAGGTAAATCAGGATGTATATGCATGTTTTTTGGACTATGCAAAAGCCTTTGACCGTTGTCAGCATGATAAGTTGTATAATGCACTCAAGAACTCAGGAATAGATGAGAAAGACATTCGGATCATCATTAACTTATACTGGGGTCAAAAGGCTAGTATCAGAATTGATGGACATATATCGAGATCAGTGGAAATAATGCGTGGTGTGAGACAAGGATGCATTCTTTCACCGCTTCATTATAATATCTATGCAGAACAGATTTTCTCTGAGGCACTTGAAGGCATTCAACAAGGTATTAAGGTCAATGGTAATTATATTAATAATATACGGTACGCAGATGATACCGTATTGATTGCAAATAGTTTCGAAGGACTTAAAGATATTGTTACTATGGTGTATCAAAAGAGTAAACAATATGGCCTTGACCTCAACATTAAGAAAACAAAATATATGATAATATCGCGAAAACCATTATTGTCACAAGTCCTTTTAGTCGATGGACATCAGATTGAGCGAGTCAAGAGTTTGGTTTATTTAGGACAGAATATTAATGAGAATTGGGATCCTTCGGTTGAAATAAGATGCCGTATAGAGAAGGCTAGATCCATCTTTATGACAATGAAACAACTACTATGCTGTCGAGATCTCAGTATGACGCTTAAGAAAAGAATTGTGAAGTGTTATGTTGTCTCCACCCTTCTTTATGGTGTTGAAGCTTGGACCTTGTCCGTAGCTACAGAAAAGAAGATTCGAGCTTTTGAAATGTGGATATACCGACGGATTCTTAAAATTTCGTGGACAGAACATGTGAGTAATGCCGAGGTTCTTCAGCGTGTGAGCAGCCAACCTGAGCTGTTAAACACAATTAAGAAGAGGAAATTGGAATACTTGGGACACATGATGAGGAGTCCAAAATACCGTCTGCTCCAAGTTATACTTTAGGGTAAAATTGAAGGTCAGCGTGGACCGGGAAGGAGACAAATAACTTGGATGGATAATTTAAGAACGTGGTTTGGGCTGTCTTCCACGGAACTCTTCAGGATTGCACGGGATAAGAAGGTGTTAGCCATGGTGGTAGCCAACGTCCGTATCGGATAAGGTAGAAGAAGAAGAAGACCCCTAAGGTACGCCACCATCATCCCCTAACACTAACACCCCCGGAAAACCAAATGCCACATATCTACTTCAAGAACCAACGAATACATCTACATAATTACACATCTAACAAATTATTGCCTCAATGAACTCAGGTAGCCTCGTGTACAAGCCCAACGACCCCAGGAAGGGCTATGACATGGGAGAAATGTGCAAATTCCGCAAACGCAGCGCGACGCTCCTATAAAAACTCCGGGAGGTCATGCCTCCGGATCAGTCTGTCTCAGTGTTACCTGCGCGCCGAATCGCTGCTGTAAGCCGAAGTGTAAGTGTCTTAAGCGATCACTACTTACACTCCCATCCCCCTGTGCTTGGATTGTGATAATTATTTATTTTATTAACTGCTCTGCTAATTACAGGAGTACTTCAGATCCGAAGTACTCATTAAACTCAAACATAGTAGAAGCCACTGGTCTTTTCATTTATTATATTAGTTGATAAAATCCTACCCTCTTAGCTTCCCCACTAGGTAGGATCTAGTATTAGCACTGTTATTTAATTGCTTCCAGACGTTAGGAGAGCGTCACAGCCACAGCGCTGACACCAGCAGGCTCTCTCGCCCAGCTCGCCTGCTTACGATTCACATCAGACCGCTTAGCGCCGCTATCGCGCACAGAGCACTAAGTAAACCACCCTTCCTTCCACACTCACACCCTAAACTACCCCGCTAAGCAGTACATTGGGGAGTTCTCCTTTCAGATCGTACTGACGATCCCAAGCCACTAGCTAATCACCACCTCTTACACTTAATTGCCAAGCTTTCCCCCTAAACACATTTATTTCAACCCTTAGATTAATACTTTGTAGAGGCCACCCTCTCAGGTACCCTACAAATGGTGGAGGCACTAGGTACCGCGACGTTGTCATAAGACAACGCCTAAAGGAGTACATACAACGTATTTCTGCGGAAAAGATCCCTAAACTTAACCTCTTACTAGCCAAGCGAACGCCACCCAAAATTGGGAAATTTTTTTGAAGTAAGGGTCCAATAATATTTTTGTACCCACCCCAAGCCCACCCGATAGATAGTACATTTTTAAACGCCACCCTTACCTAGCCCTACGCAATTTACATCCCCACAGATACGCCCTTACAGTAGGACGTAGAGTAGAGATCCATGATCAGATACCAACATATTGGTAAGGTCAAGCGTGCACTTAGAAATACAGCACACAACCTCGCCGTTACCACCAAACCACTACGCCCTAAAATCCTAGTTAAAAACCCCGACTTAATAACAGAACACAACGCAGGCCAATTACTTGCCGAACTTGAGGACGCAGCATTAGATCTCAAGCTCAAATACCCAAACGTAATCCGACAGAAACGTCCCCTCACACGAGCACAGACACAGAACGCTCAACAGACGACCTCAGATAGCGTTGGCAGTGAGGAATTAACCCCCACATTACCGTACGCTATCTTACAACACATCAGTGACACGCAACAAACCTACAACGGGTTGCAGGTCATGTTACAACAGTTAGACGAAATTACACACAATTCTTCGAGCGGGGGACTAATCGCAGATATACACGCCGTCGCTTTAACTCTAGGCGACCATATTAACAAGGCGCTTCCCACGCTACAAGCGGTCAACATTGAACATAACTTGTCGCTGGATAATATCCAGGGTACTGAGCAATTCAACCCTCAGGACGCTCCAAACTCTACCCCTAACCACCCAGGTACCTCCCAAGGCGGAAACACCTACATAACACCAGTCGAGATTCACCGGCAACCCCTAAGCCACGCACACTCTAGCGTTGCATTAAATAACAGCGACCTAGATTCCCCAGTTGAGCGCACCCCCTTAACTACCCCCAACACTTCCTACAGCGCGGACATGACCATGCCCACAAAGTATCCAATGATACAACCTGCTAAATACCCAGGTGACAAGCAGGACCCCAGGGAATATTTGAAAGCCTTCAATCGAACGGCTAAAATTAACGGCTGGTCAGCTGAGGACAAGAAACGCCTCCTACCGCCATACCTCACCAAATCGGCCCTAACGTGGTACGAACTCCACGAAGCCACCTTGGCCGATGCCACCTGGGAGCAGTTTTCAGCCTCCCTCGTTAACACATTTCAACTCACCCCTGATGAGGATGACTTGTACGACAAAATCCGCGCCCGCATACAAGGTCCCCCGGAAGCCACACAGGCATACATTAATGCCAAATTATTGATGTGTGAGAGGTATAATAGGGAGATGCCAGACAGGCAGAAAGTGCGTCTCCTTATGCAGGGAATGTGCCCTACCTTGGTAGACAAGCTCTGCACCTTGCAAAGCAACACCGTAATAGAGCTACAGGCAAACATCAAATTTGTAGAAGAGGGCAACAAAATGACCCAAAAAGCCGTGGACCAGCACATCCGCGTGGATAACGGTGATTTGCATCAGCAAATCCGCGATCTGACAAAACAGAGGCAGGAGATGCAAATTACGGCTATACACACTAGCAATAAAACCCGCCTTCGTAGGGAGGATCCACAAGATAAGGGGCGATCACCACGGGGCGATCACCAGGATCCATATAGACCCAATCATCCCCCACTGCATAATTCACCCCCGCTGAGAGAAGCGAACTTTTTTTCACAACACTGGGAGGAAGTGCCTCGCCGCAGTGAATCAAATCCCTTCCGACCAACACAGTATCGGGCAGATACTCGCCCACGAGGCAACCCATCCCCAGATTACCCACCAAGCCATCATCCCCAATATAGGGAAGATCGAACATGGCATCGTGACCAATACACCAGATACACACGCCCGGTCTATATCCCTCCACACCGTCGGCCAAACACTCCCCCGCAGCAGGAGCGATATGAGCCACAGTACGAAAGATTTCCTCCCGGGTACCCTCAGTACGCCCCTGTAATACGGGAAAGGGGACCGGAGGACTATCCACTGCCCGACCACCCTCCACGGGATTCACGAAGGCATTCACCCCCACGAGGTAGACGGGTATTACTCCCCAACCCCAATATCAGCCCCGGCCAAACAATTGGCGAGACAATGCGCCCAGGGGGCAGCCTCGCTACACAGACAACCGAGGTTATGCCCAGCCAAAAAACTATTAGCTAGGGGAGGGCCAGCACCCACTCAATCGGATAACCCTCCCCCGGTAACCACTAAGCATTCCACTCAACCCCCGCAGGACAACTGTCCTGTCCGGTCCAGTAAGCCACCAATCCCCCCAACTTCCGCCCGCCAGAATACAGCGCAGGAAATACCTCCCCGATCGCAGCTCCAGGCACATACGGTCAAAGGGGATGGTAATTGCCTCTTTCGAGCACTCAGTTTCCTGCTCCATAAAGATGAGGACCAGCATAAAGAACTCCGAACACAGCTGGTCATGTATATAATGGCACACTGGGACGAGTATAAATATTTCCTCGCCGACGGGAATGATGCCTTATTCCCCAATAAATATGCATATGGGGATTACATGCATTGAAATGGCACATACGCTGGAGCGACGGAGGTTACCGCTCCAGGCCATATCATTAAACATAATATCCATGTCTATACACTGGACAAGATGGCACCCACTTTTTCTACAGTAGGCTACGACAAACATCTGTACCTTTTGTTCGCGGGCAACGCGAATGCGGGTCATTACAGCCCTCTCACTATCAAATCGCCTCACACACCTCAACCCTCCGCCCCTCAGGTTGAAAAAGAGGACACTATAGGCACATTAACAACTGGCAACAAGATTACCCCCTAAGGACGTTTCCACGACGAGCGTAGTTAGACTACCCTTGATACGCCCACCCACATTGATTCCACCCGCGGACCAAAGCGGCCCGACCACTAAACCAGGCGCGGCGAAGCCAGTAACGTGTATCGCTACTGTCGCGAATAAGTTACCTCCACAGAAAGCCGGCTGCAAACCCACAACCACTCAGACACATCGGCTATTTAGAATACCCCTGCCGAGACCAGGGTTCACATCCCGTGACAGCAAACATCATTCCAAATATTTATCCATTCACCGACAGCTCAAGAGAAAGCTTAGGACTCTACACATGGCAGACGGGAATGACACAGCTGAATTGCGACTCCCAGTTTCACGGGACTCAGCAAAGCGTGTCAGGTTCAGTGATCAGACCGCAACTCCACGTTTTCTCAACAGAAGTACCAGACCGGCAGAACAAACAGTTTCGCAGGCCGCGATACATAACGATAAACATAATTCACCGTCCCAAAATCCCGCAGTACCGATCATCACGTATAAACTTAACAACATGTGTACTGCACAGGACGGACACAATATTACAGCCCTCTCTATCCCGGCCAAAATTAACGGGTATAAAATTCAGATGTTATTAGACACGGGATCAGCTATTTGCTGTGTCAGCAGTAAGTACATTACAACGAGCGCATACACAGGATGCCTCTCAACACTCGCCTTGTGGCTGCTAATTCCCAAACCATTTCCTGCTTAGGCACTACTGATATAAATCTTCAAATAGGTTCTTTTGAAACTAACTATCCCATGTTTGTTATTAAGGACTTTTCCGTTCCTGGTATCATTGGCACGAACTTTCTTGCCATGTTCGAACCGAACATTAGCTTTGTCACTAATGAAATACGGTTAGTGAACGGAGACCTTATCACTACACACCCGATATCACACGCCCGGAATACATACAATCCACGAGTGCAGCGAGTCCCGCGCGCGCACCAGGTCTCTCCGTTGGTTACCATATCTCCGCCAACAACCACGAGTGCTAACACAGCCACGCCCGCCACTGGGGACACACAGTCACTAACCCCAGAACAGAATAGGAAGCTTACAGACCTCTTAGAAGAATATAAGGATATTTTTGCACATTCCCTTGCCGACTTAGAAGTGACCGACTTAATTCACCACCGTGTCGAATTGACCAGTGATGCTCCGGTTCACCAGGCACCTTACAAGGTTAGCGCTAAGGAGCGACAAGCCATAGAAACACAGATTCAGGAGATGTTAGAAGCCAAAATCATCCACCCCATTGTGTCTAATTATAGTGCCCCGGTCGTCCTTACCCGTAAACCCGATGGTTCACATAGGTTTTGCACAGATTATCGACGCCTCAATAGATTAATTAAGAGTGACAGTTACCCGCTACCACGCACAGACACTTATCTAGAGACCCTAAGCGGAGCTATATATTTTTCAATAATGGATTGTTATTCCGGATTTTATTCGATCCCTGTGTATGAGCCTGATAGGCATAAGCTGGCATTTGTCACCGAGAACGGCCTCTTCGGTTATAACGTATTGCCGATGGGTTTAAAAATGCCAGTCAGACGTTCCAAAAATTGGTAGATATGGCATTCGCGGGCCTCAAATACCGCTCGGTATTAACTTATATAGACGACATAACAGTCTTCTCGCAAACATTCGAAGAACACATCATACACTTGCACGAAGCTTTTGACAGGATCCGGCACGCTAAATTGAAGCTAAAGACATCCAAATGTCAGTTTGTAAAAACGAAGGTCCACATTATAGTTCACATTGTTAGCCGCGACTGCATCACACCTGATCATGCCAAAGCCGCCATCACCGATATTCCCATGCCGGAAAACATTAAACAGCTACGTTCTTTTTTGGGCCTCGCCAGTTATTATCGTCGTTACATTCGCGGATTTGCACAGATATCTAACCCCCTAACCGAGATTACACACGAGAAAACGCCCTTTATCGTTACAGAAATACACAAAGAGGCTTTCAACAAACTTAAACACTTACTCACTACACCGCCCCTGCTCCAACATTTTCAAGAAGGTAGGCCCACCTTCGTACATGTGGATGCAAGTCAATTCGGTAGAAACCAGATATTCCGCAACCGAAAGAGAGATGATCGCTTTCTCTTGGGCCGTAAATTACTTCCGGACATATCTCTATGTTATCCACTTTACGGTAGTTGCGGATCACGCCAGCCTTCTTTACTGGGATAAATTCAAAAACCCCAATTCCCGGCTTAATGGGTTCATATTTAAATTATATGACTACGCCTTTGAAGTTAAGCACAAGAAAGGTAAGGCACACCTTGATGCAGACGGCCTCTCGAGACTACCTGTCCTCGAACCGCTTGACGAGGATGTCAATCATGCCTGAGATTCCTTACCCACATTTGCAGTCACTCACATTGATCTGAAACAGGAGCAATTAAACGATCCCCAGTTGGGACAAGTTAGGATTGCCTTACATAATCGCGACCAGGTAGATAGTAAAACTGCCCGCTTATCACGCAGATTTTTTCTTGATAAGGACGATCTCCTTAGGTACAAATCCACGGCCACGCATGACGTCACACCCGTTGCCCTTCCCACTACACTCCGAAACCACGTAATGACGGAATATCACTGCCCACCCCTTAATGGCACACACTTTGGAGTCCATAAGACATATTTGCGCATTCGCAATAAATACTATTGGGAAAACTTGAAAAATGATATCATAGAGTTCATTAAAACTTGTCACACATGCCAGAGGAACAAACACCGACCTGGTAAACCCCATGGCTTACTCGACCCCATCCCCGTAGGTGAACTATGTAAGCACACGTAACAGCTTTATAGCAGAAGCAAGTCCTGAACACGAACGCAGGTGAATAACGAATCAAGAATATAGAAACACGAAGAAAGAAGAATAACCACACACGAAAAAATAATGAATATATGATCTCCCGGGCCGAGGTATGTGGCACCGATGATCTCCTCTGTCCATGCCCTCGGAGAGTATCACCTACGATTTGCAATTTACGACACACCTTAGTATGTAAAAACACGTAATAGCTTCATAGCGGGAGCAAGTCCTGTACACACACACACAGGTGGATAACGAATAAAGAAGAAAGAAGAAAGAAATATATCAAGAAAGAAGAAAGAAATTTATCAAGAAAGAAAAAAGAAATATATCAAGAAAGAAATTTATCAAGAAAGAAAAAAGAAATTTATCAAGAAAGAAGAAAGAATTTTATCAAGAAAGAAAAAAGAAATTTATTAAGAAAGAAATGTATCAAGACAGAAGAAAGGAGTTTATCAAGTAAGAAGACATAATGGAGGAATATCTTTGTATTGCCTTGACGAGGCGATATGTTTTGCGATGTGCCCATATGCATAGTAGCATATTGTTACTATGGGCCAGAGTAACTTGTACGGATGTATATATGTAAATCACCCGTTATATCTCTAGAAGCGATTTTTCGAGATACGATGCGGTATGCGTTTTTTGAGAATGGCCAGAATTAATTTTAAGGATATCTTATAGATATATATTTGTGTCTTGACTTTTCAGCACAGGTTGCAAACCTGAGACGCCAACTCCCGACACAGCGCACCCAGTGGTGCATAAGTTGCACATATGCATCGAGGGTAGCTCCATTTTGGGGCACTCGCCCAGTTACCCAAATACAGCGTATGCGCATGATATATTTTCATAATTAATATATTTTTGTGTACATCCACAGGTTCACACCGCAGATGCCAAGGGTCTATTTTGATATTATTTGTATTTTTGTCCCAACAGGTGGCGACATTATATAACCACTCATGTATGTGTCTTTTTATACACAAGTTTCCCTCCCCAAATTTCACACTCACACGGCCCATACACGATTCCCCCCCACACATAGGATATACGTTTCCAGGTGAAAATCCGAACCACGGTGGAGATATACCTGTGGGATATCCCCCCACTGGAGGTCGGATCAACAAAGAATATTTGCCACCTGCAATGAGAGGTGCGCTACGGCCACACAACTCGCGCCTATTTTTGTGGAGGACGAGTTGTGCTGCAAAGATGACTTCGCTTTCCCACAGGGAGCAAGTCATATCATAGACATATAGATAAATAACCTGCAGGTACTAAATAGACGTTCAGGTACATATTAGTTCAGAGTGCACTCATGATAGAGTTGTAGTTGAGAGAATGTAGTATAGTTATGGTATTGTTGTAGTTGAGAGAGTACGATAGTGTTGTAGTTGAGAGAATATGGTATTGTTAGGGTATTGTTGTAGTTGCGAGAGTATGATAGTGTTGTAGTTGAGAGAACATTGTATTGTTATGGTATTGTTGTAGTTGAGAGAGTATGATATTGTTGTAATTTTCTTCCCCACAAATAAACCATTTATACATATTTTCCCTTAAATTACACCCTGCGATATTTCTTTGTTTCTTTCTCTCCACCCTATCTCTTTTATACACGTCCAGGGCACACGAGGGCAGTTCTTCATCCGCACCAGAGGTATGTTAATTGTATATCCTCCCCCACCCCTAGGATGTTTTTTCCTCTCGTTGTGTTAATGCACCCCTTCAGATGCATTGCCGATGTTGAATGTTTTGATTATGTATGTATCTTATATTTTGTTTTACATTGTAATATGGATGCATTTTGTATCATGGTATTATCCTTGCGTTATCGTCAGGATGACAATTGACATTTGTATATGTTTAAGCTTCACACCCCACTGTTTGCATTTTTTGATACCACGTTGTAATGAATTATTGTTCCCCTTACCTTATACACCTACACATGATCGCTGGACACTACCCGGAGGCACATATAATCTACAAGGCACTTCTGCGAATCCCCAACCTTCGACGCTCACTTCTCTAATGCACATTCTCTATCTGCCCCATAACTCAACCTTCTACACTTTATCTACCACGAGGCTACACACACCCCCGACGACGCCACCCACACATTTCCGGACGGAAATACCAGAAGAGAAGAACAGAAGAAAGAAGATATACAAGTAAGAAGAAGATGCCCTATTATCCAAAAACCATCCCCACGTCTTCGTCCAGTTATCGAGGACGATAACTAACTCCACAAAGGGGGTTGTTGTACCCCTGCGGTACGCCACCATCATCCCCTAACACTAACACCCCCACATACCTACTTCAAGAACCAACGAATACATCTACATAATTACACATCTAACAAATTATTGCCTCAATGAACTCAGGTAGCCTCGTGTACAAGCCCAACGACCCCAGGAAGGCCTATGACATGGTAGAAATGTGCAAATTCCGCTAACGCAGCGCGACGCAGCGTCTTAAGCGGTCACTACTCACACACATTCAATTACACTCCCATCCCCCTGTGCTTGGATTGTGATAATTATTTATTTTATTAACTGCTCTGCTAATTACAGGAGTACCTCAAATCCGAAGTACTCATTAAACTCAAACATAGTAGATGCCACTGGTCTTTTCATTTATTTTATTAGTTGATAAGATCCTACCCTCTTAGCTTCCCCGCTAGGTAGGATCTAGTATTAGCACTGTTATTTAATTGCTTCGAGACGTTAGCAGAGCGTCACAGCCACAGCGCTGACACCAGCAGGCTCTCTCGCCCAGCTCGCCTGCTTACGATTCACATCAGACCGCTTAGCGCCGCCATCGCGCACAGAGCACTAAGTAAACCACCCTTCCTTCCCCACTCACACCCTAAACTACCCCGCTAAGCAGTACATTGGGGAGTTCTCCTTTCAGATCATACTGACGATCCCAAGCCACTAGCTAATCACCACCTCTTACACTTAATTGCCAAGCTTCCCCCCTAAACACATTTATTTCAACCCTTAGATTAAAACTTTGTAGAGGCCACCCTCTCAGGTACCCTACAATAGCCAATCTGTGCAGTCTTTTGTTTATCGGATTCAACAGTATTAGGCTATATCATACAAATATAAATGTATCTACTTACTGAAGTATGTAAAGCAATGTACCGACTATACGCATATTGCATATTCCTGAACAAATGATTCTTTTCTCGGCAACTGGTGACCGAATTTCATTTAGAATCTGATGAGGTACCCCTTTCAAATTACTAGTTTGTAACCATAAAGCTTCAAGTCTCATAAAATCTTCCGTTTCTTGGACTTTCCCGCACATAATTATGTGTTTAGCATCTAAAATTGCCTTTCATTCAACGAGAGCCCGCCTAGAATTGCCGACAACATTCAATACGGTAGCCTACATCATGAAATCTATCACCCTTGATTTCACCATTTTCTCGCGACCGACCTGCCACCTACATTCGATTGAGTTCGCGAATAAGCTACCCACACATTTAAAAGAAAATAGGATGTTCTTTACTGAACATCTTGTTTTTATTTTTAAATTCAATGCCCCAATAGGGTATTTTGACATTGGTGTCTGGACGATGCTATGAAGTTAAAATCAGTAGAATTTGTGCTGTATTTTTTTTGCATCTCGAGAAACTTAATATGTACACCTGATGTCCATATTTGTAAAGACAAAACCACAGTAGCCTTACTGTGCCACATGATTCACACAGTAGTAGACCAACGGTGTCCTATACTTCATTTCTACAGTACTGTACACACCTGAAATTATTTTCAACTCATTTTTGAGCCTAGAGCAATTGAAATCTCTTGTACATTACCCTCATTCAGAATTTCGTTGAAATGCTAAAATAATTCGTCAGTTGTGTATGTACCTTTTAACATCCAAAGGTGCTCCAAATCGCCATATTTGGGAGAAAATGAGTGAATGTTGAACATTTATTACCTAAATGCAGTGACCTAAACGAAATTGCATCTTCAGAGCAACAAATCTCTTATAAACACTATGTTCTAGTCAAATGTCTCCATTATTGCTCTTTGTATTATTTGTTGCAGATTTCAATATTTTAAGCTTATTTTCATCTTATGAAATATAGGCTGTGGGTGCGCCTAATCAAATATAAATGGCTGGGGCAATTTCCAAGAAACTTGGCAAGGACTTACTAATACCTTTTCCAACCTCGACCATTCCTTTCAAATTTTAATAAAATTTCACCAATCCAACATGGCGGGCACACAAAATATTTCACCGAGATTCAGTAGTTCTGAAACTATTAGTGCTATCAGCCTTAAATTTTGTATGGTAATAGATCTGTTGATCTATGAGATATTCAAAAACCTGATAAGCACAATACTAACATGGCGACCACACAAAATATAAATATTTAAATGGGCTTTTCTAGCAACTTATGCATACCAGCGCGCAGCTTGGCACATTAAATTGGTATACAAGGCTTAATATCCTGGTGACTAATTTACTTACATTTTCATGATAAATTCAAGATGGCGGATGTGTAGAATTTTAAAATATTTTTTTAGCCTACTTTCGATTTTTGCAAAAATATGAAAGTAGACTTATGAGATCTACTCAGGGCCAAAAAATTGTGTGTCTGTCTGTGTGTCTGTGAGTGTATGTGATTTGGTATGTCATCATAGTATCAATTGGTATCAATTGACCAAACTACAAGGTCATCAGCCCAATAGTTTGAAGATGGCGGCCATGTATGTGTGCAAATCGACCCCCCCCCCCTATCAATTCAAACACGACGAAAACAAATCGAAACCACCTTTGGTACAGAGGTAGCACTAGCAAGGGACAACTCAATGTCTTGTTGTATATCGCCGCCATCATAACAAAAAGGAAATGGCACCCACCCCAAATATTGGCAAACTGCGCGCTACTCCGGCGGGGGTCCGGGCAGAGACACCAAGAGCCCACTGAGGAGCCAGCTTGGTGTCCTAGGCGAAACCCCACACAAGACACGGCACAAACCTAGAAAAATTTCTGAGTTTTAATTCACTGGCCGTGAAAGCCAATATACCATTTTTTGTACTTATAAAACTCATGTATTTCTTTAGTCAGGATTAGGGAGCCACCCATTACAATTGGGTACAATCGTGTTGACCGACTAAAAACATAAATTTCGATCTAATACAGTAGTACTGAATTCTGTTGTTTACTTTACATAAATACATTATAGAAGTCGCGCACTTGATTTTTCGTAAAATTAGCTCTTGTGACACGTTACAGAACGATGCCGTCTCACGAGAGGAGTTACATTCTGATACTGAAAATTATGTACACATACTCTAGAATATCATTTTTCATTGTTGTGGAAGGCTGACTTATCTTTGTGTGTTGTGAACTTTGTGAATAATGTGTAAAGTGTGATATCTGTACATAAGTTATTTGAAGTTGAAATATGATGGCGTTATGTTAACCAATTGTGTGTTTCCCAGTGCTCCTTTCAACTCACTCTCCACATTATGGTGCCGAAACTCGAACGAAACCAGTCTGTCTGTTAGGTCATCAGCCCGAAGGCTGGTTGGATCCTCGAAGAGTACCGCCGTTAGGTTATGTGGGTAGATACCCACAGAGACCCAAGGCAGCGCTATATTGAGGCGTACTAGGCAAGTAGAGGAGTGAGGTAGTTTGCCATTGCTTTCCTCACTGAGTCGTAACAGCAGTACTAACCATATGAGTAGAACCTTTCACAGCACCCACAGGCACTGACTGTGCCCTGAATGTCATTAATAAGACACGTGTATTTACTAATGTTGTTGGCCAGTGCTAATGCTCCTTTGTCGCTTTTTACACAACGGAAGGGCACTCGACGCCGAGAACCTTATACACTATCGAGAAGACATCACGTCAGCTTAAAGCACGCCACGCTATCAACGACAAGACGCTGCAAGAGTTCTCTCTGCCAACTAATCCTTTTCAGATAAGTCAAACCATCACAAATTGACATCCGTTTAGTAATGCATGCTGTTCATCAGCCGGAAAATACTTTGGAAACCTACAGATAGGCTAATTTCATTAAATGCGATCCCAGAAGGGATTGGAGCAACAGGGAACTGCGTATTGTAAAAAATTAAGCACGCACTCTGCTATCTCGATTTGTTAGCGACTAGTTAGCCACTAGTCCTCGCTCAACGCCACCAGATTTTTTTTTCATCTGAGGAATTTCCAGTACGCATGATTATTACCTTCATGAGATCTACTTGAATTACTTCAAGAAGTACCAGCAAATTGTACAGTACGTTACTGACACATAACTAGTAGCGCGATCTATCTGCAACCATTGGAACTGAATACACATCTGCACAGCGCATGCGTACCTGCCAGTTACGTCCCGAACTCTGATCAGAGGTGACCCAGTGTATTCAACCAGTCTCGTCCCCACGACAGCTGCATTTCAATTAAACGCTAAGTTTAAAAAACCATTGCAGCAAACGTAGAAGCAAACAGAACCATTCTGTGCATTTTGCGACCAACAAGGCCACTGGGCGCAAGATTGTAGGAAGGTGAAAACTGTTCATGTCCGAATTGAGGAGCTAAAGACGAATAATCGCTGTTTCCTCTGCCTGAATCGAGGGTATAATTCGAAGAATTGCAGTAGACGGGGGAGAGCATTTTGTTCAAAATATAAGCAATCCCGTCACTACTCTATTTGCTCAAGCAATGATGTAACCTCCACTTCGGTCAATAAAATCCCCTCTCATAATCCTTATACTCACTTACAAACTGCGCGTATTTGGATTGTTGGACCAACTGGCTTGAGTAAAACGACACGTTGCATCTTCGATGGAGGCAGCCAGTCTACATTCATAAGCAAGTCTCTTGTAGACATATTGAAGCTTCCTACTATCACGGAACGAGACGTATCTATAGCAGCGTTCGAATCTGACACAACTATCCCTCAAAAGCGTCGCCTGGTTAGTTTCCAGTTACAGGGCACCCAGACCAACGTGTCAATGGGCATCACCGCACTCGAAAGTGCAAACATTTACTCAATGCACCCTACAGTGCCACAAGACGTCTCTTCCCTGAAGTCTGTACGGAAGTTAATATTATCTGACCCTAAGGATGACTTACACGATCTCCCAAGTGAAATTCTAGTTGGAGGAGATCACTACTGGAAGTTGATAAAATACACGCATCCTGTTCCCGTATCTCCATCTTTGGTACTCATTTGTTCACTTTTCGGATGGGTACTCAGTGGCAATAGAACCGGAGTCACTGTCAACCAGCTAACCGTTAACAAAATAACACTGCAGGATGAACCTTCACTTCTCGAGCACCAAGTCCGTAACTTCTGGAACCTTGAAGCAATTGGAATCAAGGAAGAAGAATCGATATCCCACACGATGAGCTCCACGGATCTCGATATCCTCAAAAACTTTCATGAATCTCACTGCATTCAAGATAGACGGAGAGTTGTTTCTTTGCCAAAGAAAAACCGGGAATTTGCATCGGATAACCGCACTAACGCTGAGAGACGATTCCAAGCCTTGACGAAGAAACTGCAACGAAATAAAGACTATAACGCCATGTACAACGAAAGAATGCTCGACTACATCATCCAAGGCCAAGTAGAGATGTTGAACCCAGAAACCCGAGCAAGTTGTGTGCACTATCAACCACAGCATGCGGTCAAGAAGATGGAACATAACGTAACTAAGTGGCGCATTGTATTCGACGCTTCGTCTCGTGAAAATGGATCTCTATCGCTGAATGACGTCCTAGAAATCGGACCTAATCTTTTCTCCGACGTAATGAGTATCCTGCTTCGGAATAGATTGTACCAATATGCGATTCTTGGATATATAAATCAAGCCTTTATGCAGCTCTCACTTGACTCTAGCGACAGGTATCCAACACGGTTCTTTTGTTTTCGAGTAATCAAGGACGAAAACGGCCAATACCACGTCACCGACGAAGTGGTCACCTGCCGCTTCACCCGACTACCTTTCGGACTAACCAGTAGCCCTTTCCCTGCGAGAATTGGCTACGAGGCACACTGATGACTACGCAGTTGCTGCTAACCTCGTGGACCAGCACATGTACATGGACGATTTTGTCGCATCTACTAACGACGAAGAGGAACTCCAAACAATATACTCTCAGCTCACGGATTTGATGAGTATTATCAACATGCTTACGTCGAAGTAGGCCTCGAATTCAATCACACTGCAAAACGAGTGGCAACATCAAAATCTACCCATTCAAGAGGTTACACAGATCTTGGGAATCAACTGGAACACGGGCCATGACACATTGCATCTTTTCAGCTATCGATGACCACTAGATGTCTCCAGATGACCCTGACACAAAACGCCACGTTCTTCAGATTACATCACGACTATACGATCCTCTCGGACTGTTCTCTCCGGTGACAATAATTGGAAAGATGTTGTTTCAAGAAACATGGACTAGAGGTATATCATGGCATGAGACTTGACCTTCTGACATTGGGCACGAGTGGTTAGATGGTGTTCGAATCTTCAATACGTGTCGGACATTCACAACCCACGATGCTCTCAACAAAGATTTGGACAACTATCCTCTACACGTATTCTGTGACGCTTCCGAACGGGCATATGGTGCTGCTGTATACCTTCGAACTCACGCTCACGATACCACTACCGTTCAGTTAGTATGTAGCAAAGCTAGACTGGCCCCTATAAAGAAGGTCACGCTACCATGTTCGGAATTACTCGCTACATATGTGGGCACAAGACTTCTTCGTTTCTTCTGCCGTGCTACATCCTGTGACATCCGGAAAGCAACGCTGTGGACAGATTCAGCTATCACTCTAGGCTGGATACAAAACGACCCGAACCGCTGGAAAACTGTCATCTGCAATCGTGTTACAGAAATCACCGGCTGCACTTTACCATCACAATGGTTTCATTGCCAGGAACGGATAAACCTGCAGATCATTTACCACGAGGACTGCATGCACCAGATCTAAAATCAGCAGATATTTGGTGGCACGGGCCGGCCATGTTGGGGATCCTCCAAGAAGTCGGCCGCCCAAATACAGCACCGAACATCTAACACTTCCAGAAGCTAATAAAAAACTCTGTCAAGCCCTTGTCTTTACCACCCATGAAGCACTCGGTGATTTCGCAAGATTCAGCACCCACAACAAATCACTTCGGACCACAGCTTGGATCCTCCGGTTCATTAAGAATCTTCGGTCAGCGGATAAGCAACTGGTGACTTGACAGTGTTGGAACTCGAAGCAAGTCGACGATATTTGATAGTTTCTGTACAACGAGAGCCCATCCCCAAAACATCGAAGATCGACTCTTTTCAACCGTTCCTGCAAGACACATTGATCCGCCTTGGTGGCCGCCTCCACTTCACAACGACGTCGTATGACGAAAAACACCCAATACTTTTAGAGAGCGGACATCCCTTCACTTGTCTTCTAATCCGTCATACCCATATCAGACTGCACCATTTGGGATCATGGATTGTGCTCTCCGAGCTGCGATGCCAATTTTGGATTCTACGAGCATGGCAAAGCATTAGGAAGGTATTGAATTCATGTCTGCCTTGCAAGTTATCACGAAACCCTCCTGGACAGGAGAACGAAGCTCCCTTACCGACCGATCATGTACGATACTCCACACCGTCCACTGTAACAGGACTCGATTTTGCGGGCCCACTATACGTCCGCCACGATAACACCGTTCTCAAAAGTTACAACCTTTTGCTTACATGTGCTACTGCCACTTGGAGCTATCGTCGGATATGACAGTACAAAAGTTTCTGATGGCCTTCCAAAGATTCGTCAGCCGCCGAGGCCTACCTCATACCATATATAACGACAATGCCACCACTTTGCACGCAGCTCATAGAGAACTTAGAGAGCTTTCTGTGATCTTCCACGGCCACGAAGCATCGAGCTAACTTTCCAAAAATGGCGTCCGCTGGAAATTCATCGCACCACGGGCGGCTTGGTGGGGAGGATGGTGGGAACGAATGGTCGGCACTACAAAACGCTGCTTGCGCAAAGTTTTAGGCCGTCGGCAAGTGAATGAGGAAACCTTGTACACCATTCTCGTAAGCATTGAAACCGCCATAAATTCCCGCCCTCCCCTCCTAAAGCCTTGGCTCCAAGTCATTTCATCCACGGCGAGAAGCTGACGACAATCTCTGCAGGACCTGAGCCTGCTATTAATAAGAACTTGAAAAGTGAATACAGGCTTCAGCAACAAGTGGCAGAAGATTTCCGGAAACGCTAGATGAAGGAATATCCTCTGGAACTACGCAACCATCACCACGTACGACAGACATGCGGCAAAACTCCGAACTTCCAGGTAGGTGACCTGGTCCTGCTGCAAGAAGACAACCGTCCTCGCCACGTATGGGGCAGTCGTGTAATCGAGGAACTACGACCTGGACGAGACGGAAAACTCAGGACTGGCATCCTTCGAACGCCAGACAGGAACCGGATAACGCGTCCAATTCAGCTGGTCATACCTCTAGAGGTCGACCAGGTTGGGGAGGGTGTGGAAGACTGACTTATCTTTGTGTGTTATGAACTTTGTGTATAATTTGTAAAGTGTTATATCTGTACATAAGTTCTTTGGACTTGAAATAAGATGGCGTTATGTTAACCAATTGTGTGTTTCCTTGTGCTCCTTTTCACTCATTCTCCACAATTGTAGTGGTGGTGATTGTTTTAAGGGATTGAACACCGTGGTCATCAGCAGGTAACATAAATTATAGATTATAGGCATGCTAATTTCTGAAAAGAATATATTTTACTGATCTTCCTTTTAACCAGTCTTGGTAAGTTGATAAGCCAGAACCATGCACTAAATATTCCAACACACACTTCCTTAGTGTTGTATTCATGTATTGTACTCGTAGATAAGCCTCATCGTGTGACTTTGGACACATTTTCCATTGCTGGAGGTTTGTTGATGAGAGTTATCTTGACTAAAGATGAAAGCTTTGATTTAAGACAGGACAAGCAGTAGAACCACAGTCAGACCATTTTGCTATCTTAAATCATAATTTCTATGTTTATTGCCTGTACAACGTTTGGATATTGAGTTTTGAGTTTGAAATTGTTGTTCTATAGGCCTACGGTACTTTATCATAATGCAGGTCATGCAGCAAAAATGCTATTTAGTCTATCACATGGTAAATGCATTTAATAGATACTTCTAAATGGAACAGACTAGTAGAATATATGAAACTAGGCTATTAACTTCTTCAGTGAACCATTTGTTTAAGTTCAAAATGGTGGTCATGTGTAATATTCCACCATATTACCTTGTGCAGGCAAAATATCTTACATAATTTTCCGTACTAAGTGTCATGCCTATCGCTCATTTACATCTTCATTGATCAATTTATAAGTTTTAAATGTACAGAAAACCATCATGTTGATGTATCAATGTGATGGGAGTATCGTATACTACCTTCTTGTTAAGTTTCAAATTAGCAAGTTTATTACAGGGTGAATTATTGATTTAAACATTTTATATACGTTATTCAATATTTGGTGACTTGTCCAAGTGAAGTCAATTCCAGGTCTTCTTTCACAAAATGTTGTGCTCATTACCGATACCAAATTACAGCCCTTTACTAAGTTTTGTACCCGGTGTTACTTGTATGACATATAGAAAGATACTTGCCAAGTATTACTACAATGTGTATTCACTTTGCTACTATTCAAGTTTAAAACGTTGTTCATTGTCTCAAATACTGCTAGAGTAAACGAACAACTCTTTATAAATCTCGTTCAACACTATAGTACTGCACAATAACATTACATAGAATGCAATGATTAGTATACAGGGCTATATACACAATTTAGTTGCAGTTGATATGTTTGTTGGATGTCACTCCTGTTCGCATTTGCGAATGGTCTTATGTTAATCTTCTACTCATTTTTGATTATCATATTAATGCAAATTTTTCTCCATTTTATTTATCTATGTTGTGGTCACTTGAACAAATTTAGATCTATTCCTGGTTTTATTATTCATCAAATTCCATGCAATATTTTTGTGACAATATTTTCTACTCACCAATGATACATTTTTCAATTAACTTTAGTATAAGCACTTGACAACTTCTAAGTGTTTTAGTTATATGTCTGCCTTGCACAGCACGTGTGTGGACACTTCAAGATGTTCGAACCTGTCATCTTCCATACGTCACTACATTCAGTTTGCTGATCGGGTCTTCGCAGTCACTTGTTCTTTCGTGTGCCTCCCTCTAAACGGCTGGACTGCTTCAGATTCCTCTCGAAGATTCCATGTAATGTCACTCAGCTACAACTATGTATATGGCTCGCCGCTTCCGTGGCCAGCCAGCTGTCTCCATTTCCTGCTCATATCAGCCGTCTGCGGTGACGTCAGGGCCGATAAGACCGAGTCATGCACAACAAATATAAGTCCCTCGGAACAAATTGGCCCGTGACAAACTGAAGCTGGCCACCGGGCCTACCTCAAGTTCAATGGCAGCTTACAATGCAGAAGAGGGTTGGGAAGGGGCGAGAGGGGGCGAAGGAAGAAAGGCTGCTTCTTGTGACAGATTTATAACAGAGAGGTACAGTCAGCTAGTTGTACCCAACATGGTACTTATTTACTAGTCACATAAAAGAACTGAGGACTATCACAAAGATATGAACAGTGAATATTATATTCGTTGGTTAAAAGAAAAGTTGATCCCTAATTTGGAACGCATCCCAGTGCTTGTTATTGATAACGCATCGTACCACAACACGCAGAAAGAATGGTTGATTATTAATAGTACAGTGCTGAACTATATAGTCATAAAATTTTCGTTACAATATTATTCCATTACACGTATTAGTGTCATTTAATTATTCTAATCACCTAATACAGTTTGTAACGAGTGAAGTAAATAATGGTTGTTATCGTGTGAGTGAGTGAGTGACAGTCGCTGCGTGAACAGAGTGTACTTCTGACGCAGCGGACAGCACCCAGCAGGCTGAGGAAAGCAGACTCTCTCTTCAGCTTCCTACTAGATTTTCACAAGGGTCAATTAGTTCTGAGGCAGTTATACTTTGCTGTACCGCTGCATCATGCGGTAGTAACTTTTACAATCTGCTTGGAAGCTACCCGGCAACCTTCTGGTCGAGCCAATAGCCCAACTACATACACTCCTGCAAGATGGCCTGAATGACCAAAATCTTCAAGTGCATCGGGTCAGTCCTTTTTATAAGATTTCAAAATCTTCATACAAGGGAGTGGAACTCTCCTTTTAATAAATCGACTTTTAATCTTCAAAATTTATACTCAAGTACTCTCCTATTGTGATTGCTCAAAGAATTAATCTCTATTAATTCATATTACTCAGATCTCTTATCTACCTCCTATTTCTTTTGATGAAGACAATTTATTCAGAGATTGCTAACTGTTTAAAATTCAATCTTCGAAATTCTCCTCTTATATTTTAAAATTTTTAAAGCATTTTTTATTTATAATATTTAATACACCTTGAAAACGGGTTTCAGAGTTCAGTGGTCTATCCTTGGTTTCCTTTCCCTTAATATTCAAATTAATAATTCTGCAATTCCCTTTTCTTTTTTCACCCAGCCTATTAGGGAATGGAGTTTGTATTTCCTCAAAAATGTATCTCCAGTCCCTTAACAACTCCGACTAAGGAAACATAGAATTTTTTCTTATATGCCTATTTCTGCTAAACATTAAGGATTGATAGTTCATTAGAAGCATTATTGAGGGTTGAGTAGTTTATAATAATTTCTTAAGTGTGTAGCTCATTTTCACCTGTGACATAATTTTACTTGCATCAAAGCACTGATTAATAATCTCCACTGTATGTATGTCTACCCCTTATTATTCCCGTTTTTTCCAACGGGGTCGGGGATGAGATGCGATGGAAGTCATTATGGCGATGGTTTTTACGGCCGGATGCCCTTCCTGACGCCAACCTCATGAGAGGAGTTAATGAGAGATGAAATGAATGATGGTGAATGAAACTGGGCAAGGATGTGGAAGGAAGCGGCCGTGGCCTGTCAGAAGGTACTGTCCCAGCATTTGCCTGGTGTTGAAAATGGGGAAACCACGGAAAACCATTTCAAGGACGGCCAACGGTGGGGCTCGAACCCACGCGTCTACCGAGTCAGCAGAGAGCTTGGCCCCATGACCTAATGCTGCGCTTTAGCCAGCGTAGCCACTGCTGTCGGTTGATTAATAATCTCCACTAATATTTAAAATTCTATTTTTCGACCTTGTTTGCCTTACGGCATCGTCACGAGAAACGAGTAGCTAATATGATGATAACACTAGCCGACAAAAAATATCTTTTATTTGCTTCTTTTACAAAAAATACGAATTTCTTACTAAATTTGGGTCAGGAAAACCGAATATGACCTTAGAAATTGTTTACATGCTCTAGTTGTTTAGATACACTACTTGTGATACATGTACTTCTGAAGTAAAAATCAATATTATATTAATATGATATCTGAACACAACAGAAGTAACAATTGTTTTAATTCACTCCATATACTGGTAAATTACGTTTCTTTCCCCAGGGCACAACGTTTCCCTAGAAGGCCAGATCTTTCTGTTGTAATGTGAAGACCTATCCCTGCTGTCCCACAAGAAGAAGAAGAAGAAGAAGAAGAAAACAAAGGTTATTCACAAACAATAAACAAAATATAGCTGACAATGACTCAGGATAACTGTACTAAGGATTGGCAAACTTCAATTTATTTAAATAAAAAATTCAAAAGTTTGGTGCTTTTCAGACGGTCAACACGAATGTACCCAAAAAGAGCTGTAATTTATTACAGGATTCGAAAGTTCCTCAAATTCTCTAGCATTTAATGAAAAGTCATTATATCTCAGAACATAGAGCTATCTCAACATTCTAAATGCCATATTCGTATTTCCCATGCTCGAATAAACTAGAAATGACTGTTTTTCTTTCGAAACCATTTTCACTGTTGGTTATTGTTATTTTAAGGGGCCTAACATCCGGTTATCGGTTCCTTGAGTAGATAATAAACAAAGGTAAACGAATAAAACTCCACGCCATTAGAGAGCCTAGACAAGAGGGAGAATAATATCTTTATCTAGGCAGCCAGGGTGTAGTAGATCACCAATTACTCCACCATTTCAGTCGGTCAACCCATTATTATTCCAAATATTGGGATATGCGAAAAAACAACCTGAAAAAACGTACATATACATATATTTGTTATGGATTACAGAAGGGAGAAACAACTAAGGGAAGACATGTTTCTCTCGTCAAGCAAGCATCATCAGATCCAATAATACAAGACAAACTCGGTCTATAAAACACTACCAAACCCACAATTACACCCACAGATAGTCTCTGCCCTCCATTAACAAAAAGGCATGGCAAAATTAGAAAGTGTGGCAACTATTACTGATAAATACTAAAGCATTAAACACCCGAAAAAAATATATTTATTTTAATACCTACAATGTTGCAAGACTGAGATATGACGATCCCATCAACAAACAGTCTCCCTCTACCAACTAATCCATGAAGGTGTAACTTATATTGCTGGTATACACTCAAGCAATAAGCCCTAAGCTAGAATTGTAAACTAATATGCAGAAATTGTAAATAAATTGATCAGGAATTGTAGGGTATTCAGGGAGGGGCTTTTTTGTTTGATGAAACAGACCACAGACTGATCTGCTGTGAATTAGGCATGGTTAGACCCAGTGGCGTACCGACGGGGGGGTTAGGGTTTAACCCCCCCAGAGACATTAGTCATGACTCCTTATATTGTCCCATCTATCACCTGGAAAATGTTTTGAATTGCTGCCAGTGAGGCTTCTTTAGGCTACTCCTTTGTAATATTTTTTTTTAATGTGAACACGTTCTTCACGTGGTAAATGACCTCCACTCAACTCGCAACGAGACTTCTCCAGCTTTGGCGCTAGCTACTAGTTATGGCCTGGGGTAAACACCCTTAAACTACATGTTAAACGGGGCAAGAGGGGAAGATGACCTCGCTGTTCTTCCACTTAAGGCAATAATAACTAATTACACTAGGCGAAATATCAAAATTGTCATTTTATTGTTAAAGTGTGCGATTGGTAACTATCGTAACGCAGCTTCGTGCTGCTTTAAACGTGCATATCTGTGAACTGCCAGATCGTGAGTCGCAGTTTTTTCAGAGTTTATTTTTAATGCGTAATGGATCGATTCATTATTAAAAAACCAAGAGTAGATGTTACATGCAACACTGCCATTGCAAGTAGTTCATCTTTAAGAATTGAAAATGAACTTGAAGAATTATCGGCTACTACCAAGCCGGCTACCGACCAAATACATCGAACAGACTTAGGAGGTTATGCCGGCCAACAGGTGTGTTTACAATATGATTCATGATAATCGCTATTTCTGTAACTGATTTGCATTTCGATGCTTTACCTATTATGTTATACCGGTATTTGTATGGCCTTGGCCTACGTATGTGTCGGTACATGTTAATTATTTCAATGTTGTGATTTACTTTTTTCTTTAGATTGATGATTATCTGAAAAATGAACTGTTGGAAAATACCTGGACACCTGGAAGCAATTTTAATTTCCCTTTATCGGGTCCAAGGAATCTGAAATTTCAGTTGAACTGGTTATCAGAGTGGAAATGGCTAGTTTATTCTCCTTCAAAGAACGGAGCCTTTTGTTAATATTGTTCGTTGTTTTGCACCGTTGTTGGGAAACAATCTTCATCGCCAGGTAAACCAGTAAAATTTCCTTACATGAACTGGAAAAATGCGAAGGAGGCTTTCAAAAAACACCAAGAAACCAATTATCATATGGCATGTACGGAAAAGGCTGCGAACTTTCTTGCCATATACAGAGGTACAAAACCTGCTGTTGACGTAAGCTTGGATAGGGGTGTTCAATCCAACATATTATGCAACAGGGATAAACTCATACCAATAATTAAATCTGTGATTTTCCTTGCTCGAATGGGCATTGCTTTCCGTGGTCACAGGGATTCGGGACCTGTAAATTTAGATGAGCCTCTCAAGAAAGGGGAGGGAAATTCCAGGTCTCTTCTCAAGTTTCGAGCAGAAGCTGGTGATACAATACTAAAGGAACATTTGATGACAGCATCCTTAAATGCAAGATACGTAAGCCCACGGATTCAGAATGAAATTATTTCATCTTTGAATGACATTATACTGATAAGGTTAGTCGATCAGGTGAAAAAAGCTAAATACTTTTCTGTTCTTGCTGACGAGACCACAGACATCATCGGTGTGCAGCAAATGTCACTGTGTGTCCGTTTCGTTCAAGATAATTCCGTACATGAGGAGTTTCTGCAATTTATTGCTATCAATGATGCTTCTGGGTTAGGCCTTGCGAATAGCATATTGTCTGGTTTGAAATGTGTGGGACTGGATGCAGAATATCTCGTAGGCCAAGGTTATGATGGAGCTAGTGCCATGAGTGGATCCTACAGAGGTGCTCAGGCCATTGTATGAAAACAGTTTCCCAAAGCCCAGTATGTTCACTGTAGTGCTCACTGTTTAAACCTGGCCATTTCTGAAGGGTGTAGTGTTGCAGAGATTAGGAACTGTATGGGTACAATTGAAAGAGCTTATGCCTTTTTTTAGTACTTCACCAAAGAGGCAGGCTGTGTTGACAAATGAAGTTGAAAGTATGGAGGAGAAACCCCGAGTGAGTAAACTCAAGAAGTTATGTGCTACGAGATGGATTGAAAAGCACGAGTCTGTTCGTTCATTCATTGAACTTCTGAAACCGTTATTGTTGGCATTAGAAAAAATAGCAGCATGGGTTGATAAGAAGGCAGCTACAGATGCGCACTTCTTCTGTGCGCTATCAGCAAATTTGAGTTCTTGATAAGTGTATTTGTCACTCATGAAGCATTTCAAATCACACTTCCTCTCAGCAAATACCTTCAAACTGAAAATTTGGATCTCAGTCAAGCAATCAACGCCTCCATGAATGTTAAGAGGTCTCTTGAATAAATGAGGGCAGATGCAGACGCAAGGTTTTTGTGTGCATATAATTCGGTTTTAGAGTTCTGCAAAGAATTTGGAGTGCCTGTAGTTCAGCCTCGAACTGTTGTTCGACAAACGATGAGGAACAACGTTTCATCTAACGATCCGGAAGAATATTATAGGCGGGTTATTTTCATCCCATTTCTTGAAGAAACTATTTCATCACTTGATGATAAATTTGTCTCCCATAAAGAAACTCTTCAGCCATTGCAAACACTAGTTACCACAACTGAAGACGAACTATTCAACCAAAGCATAGCTGAAGTAGAAAATGTAGCTGAATTTTATGGACTTCCCCTTAATATTAGAGGCGAGCTACTTCTCTGGAAACAAACTCTGAAATCTATTGAAAAGAAGCCCAAGAGTGCTATAGATGCTTTGTCAATATGCAATAAGAACATGTTTCCAGTTGTGTATAACCTGCTTGTCATCATGGCTACCTTACCTGTCACAACCTGCTCGTGTGAAAGATCGTTTTCGTCCTTAAAATTCTTGAAGAACTATATAAGGAATTCAACTAGTGAAGAACGCCTTAATGGATTAGCTTTGATGTTCATTCATGATACTGTTGATGTTTCAATTGAGGAAGTACTGAATGACTTGTCTGTCAAACCTAGAAGGCTTGATATACGATTGAAGTAGACTTGTCTAAGTCCTTCAACAAATTCCAGGGCAAATATCTACTTAATCAGATTCTTTGGTTTAGCCCGATTGACAATTTAGACATTTCTTTTGTATCTAGTGCAATATCTATATTGGGCTAAACTCTTTTCCGAATTTTTATTAATCTTTTATGTTTTCAATTGAGTTTGTAATATTGTTTAAAGTGCTGAAAAATATAGTTAAAATAGTTTTCATGCAAAGAGAATCATATATATATATATATTCTTTCATTAGTATAGATCCCTCCTGTGGCGCTCACAAGCGACCGATCGTGCCAAATGAGCATTCAAATGAAAGAGAATAGACATTAGCAGTGACGAATTGCACTCTAATTTCATAAATATCAATAATTTCTTTAAAAAATGACTTTAAAAAAATGTACGAAGTGTGAGATTTGTCGATACTGTTACTGTAGGAAAATATGCTCCGTAATTGCTGTCCACTTCACATTTTGGACGCTGTGACGCTTGTTTCGTGTCATTTTAACATTATGAGGTCTTTCCTTTATCATTTTGCATGGATTTCAGAAACAGTAAGTCAAAGGAATGAGTACTCAAATCGTATAATTTCAAAAATATCGAATAACTGGTGAGTGTTACAGCTAAGATAAATCAATGGACTCAGCACACAAATGACATTAGCAGTGACGAATTCCATTCTAATTTCAAAAATATCAATTTTTGTTAGAAGTGTGCGATTTGCAAATACTGGAGCTCTAACATGCTGCAATTAATTCTCTCGTTATAAACCTATCGGGGAAGGGTGGTTTATGAACATGCGAGATTTCTCCGGTAGTGTTTATTTAACTGAGTTGTTGCTTTTTATGAATTATATTCGAATTATCATTTTTATTATAGGACATTACTATGAATGACCCCCCCCCCCCCCGGAAGGAAATACTGCGTACGCCACTGGTTAGACCTAAAGTGCAGAATGTGAGGGCAGTTTGCAGCTGGATTAGGGTTGATAATCTTCAGGATACGGAACTTAGGCAGAAATGCACGGAAATGATTGATGAGAAATTCCAAAGAGTAGACGGTAAAGATCTGCAGGACATTGAAATGGAGCAATCAGAATACAGGGATGCAGTACTAGAAGTAGCAAAGGCATGTCTTGGGACAACAGTGTATAAAGACAGGATGAATCGCACATCCTGGTGGAATGACATAGTGTAGTCGGCTTGTAAAAGTAAAAGGAAGCCTTACAGACAAGGAATCCGGCAGACAGACAACTAGGCTATGTAGTGGAAAGATACAAAACCAAAGAGGAGAGGGTCTGAGTATTAGAACAGGGTACCCTCAACCATATGAGGCAAAACTGAGAGAAGGTTGGTTTGATTCCCACCTCAGCTACTCTATAAGTTATTTTCCGTGGTTTACCAACTACTAATCCAGGCAAATGCTTGGATGGTTCCTATCTTAGGGCCCCGGCCACATCCTTCCCAAATCTAGTTTTAATCAGAAATACATACTACTACTACTACTACTACGATAATCATCGCAATAACACAGGTTATCAATCGGATTCCACACACATACATACATACACACACACCCAAGTATATGGGGCTAAATAATCACGATGTTGCAAGCCCCTAAAGGAGTCAACAACAATAGCAACAAACAGATGTCTTCAAGAAAATATCTTTCTTTATAATTCCAGGATGGAGGGTTCGCAATTGGCCTTCCTTTTGGCATCTTCTTCAATAGGCTGACTACTGTGCAATTCTAAACGAAAGGTAGGATCAATGATCTCTCCACTCTCCCAATGGTTTCAACACTATGCAGGACATATAGTTAAATACACTCCTGCAAACCTACCATTGTCATTGCAGTGAAGAAAAATCGAGCAACTTCCTCTTTAGGTTTTCCATCCACAATAGAACCAAATGGAATCATTCTCTTTTTATGTCCCTCTGGAAAGAACTCAAGAATCTCACTTCTATATTTTTGTATCTCGAACTTGTCTCTCTTTTCAGCTGTCTTTAGTCCAAGGCGTATTGCCTCCTGGTTCTTCCGAATACGTTCTGCTGCACCATCCTCCTCATTTTTCTGTAAAGAATTGAAGCCATTAGTATTCATAAAATAAAAACTAACTATTTAAATTAAAAAAAAGAAAATTAACAAATATATAATTAGTCTAGATACCGTATGTGAAAAGCACGGTTTCAATGGCCTCCAAGTATGATTCTACAGTATTCTTCATATTTAGGCTGATATAATGTGTTTATTGGCTGCCTTGCATATCAAGCTCATATCCAGGATTTTCTTTGGTAGGGGGCTGATAAATATGTGTTAAATCAACAACATCCATACATTTACAGATATGTGAAGTTTTGAAGCTATTCCTTCAGTATTGCCTGTGCAAACTGTCAATTTACAGAAGCAAGACCCAAGATGAATGTTTAAATCTCACAATAAAATGACAATATGATATATCTCATTTATATCTATATAATATATCTATGTATCTCTATATATAAAAATCAATGTTACGTGATCGTTTGTCTGTCTGTACGTATATCTTCTATGCGTTCATATACCATTCATCCAATTACGATGAAACTAGGGTGAGTTGTGTGCACTACAGGGAAGGTTTCTGGCTTAGTAAATCCATTTTACAATAGGTAGCACACGAGTAGATTCAACAAATGAGTGACGTCACGCGAATCGTTTCAAGTCCCTTCATCCGATTGCGATTTAACTTTAGTGAATTGTTGTGAACACTCCAGGAAAGGATTTTACAATAGTGTACAGCCCAGGGGCAGTACCCCTAAAGTCCCACCCCTCCATCTTTCATCAAAACCACCCTCATAGGCATACCATAAGCCTCATATACTTCTTCAACACAAGCAGGCCCGGCGATACTGCTGACGGCCACGCTTACATAATACACACACAAACACAATAACTGGAGTGGCAACTGTGAGGAAAAGCTGACCAAGCAGTGGGGGAAGGCCTTAAAGGCTAGGCCCAGAAGAGTCCCATTATCTGTTCGTGGCCAGCGGCCCTGCTCCTACGAGGTCCGTTCCAGCTCTTCACCAGGTGAGAACTAGCCGTGTGCTCAGATTCCTTATCTTTGTAACACCTACACTGAACACTTGTGTATTTTACACCTTGTACTTCATTTTATATCTGTCTAACACTTAAAAGGGACAGTACATCACAGCTACTGGCCAATAAACACTTGGTCAGTAAACACACACGTTTATTACTAATTACACCCCATTTTACATCCTTACACCCAACCTGACCTTAGTCATAATTGCCCCTGACCGTGGAGACCAGGAACTGCATCGTCAGGAATTCTATTGTACTCGAGCAAGCGGCCCGACTGCAGAGTGTCAAGTCGCCGACACTGCACGTGAGCTCGCTGAATCGCTCGCTCTACTTAATTGGCAGGCTAAGTCATTAGCTCACCTTAAACATTCATCCCCTAGCAGGTAAACGCATCCTGTAGGGACGCCCCCAATAGATTACGTACTCACACCAACACACTACACTGGTAGTCTCCCCCAATTACGGGAAACTACCCTTATTCGGAAACATCCCTTAAATTAACACACCTACACTACCCTGTTTATCCCACCCCCAACAGAGGGATAAAACAATAGGTAGCGCACGAGTAGATTCAACAAATGAGCGACGGTGCGCGAATCGTTTCAACAAAGTCCCGTATACGTTCATAAACCATTCATCCAATTGCGATGAATCTTGGGTGAGTTGTTGTGTACTCTCCAAGGAGAGTTTTTGGCTTAGTAAATCCATTTCACAATAGGTAGTGCACGAGTAGATTCAACAAATGAGTGACAGCACGCGAATCGTTTCAACAAAGTCCTGTATGCACGTTCATATACCATTCATTCAATTGCTATGAAACTTGGGTGAGTTGTCGTGTACAGTCCAAGGTAAGTTTATGGCTTAGTAAATCCATTTCACAATAGGTAGCACACAAGTAGATTCAACAAATGAGTAACGGCACGCAAAATCGTTTCAAGAAAATCCTGTATGTGTTCATATGCCATTCATCCGATTGCGACGAAATTAAGGTGAGTTTTTGTACATACTGCCGCAAAGGTTTATGAATTAGAAAATCCCTTTGATTGTAGGCAGCATACGAGTAGTGTTGGCCAGCGAATCGTTTCAGGAGAGTCCCGGAAGCGTTCATATACAATTCCGCCAATTGTGATGAAACTTTGGTGAGTTGTTGTGCACACTCCCACAAATGTTTCTGAATAAGTAAATCCATTTTACATTAGATGGCACATGAGAAGTTTCAACAAATGAGTGATAAGCGCGAATCATTTCAAGAAATTAACTTTGGTGAGCTGTTGTGCGCACGCCTGCGAAGTTTTCCGAATTAGAAACTCAATTTTACAATAAATGACGTGTGAGTCGTTTCAACAAATGAACTTCGGTGAACATTAGTGCACGCCCGCATAGGTTTCTAAATCAGTCAATTGATTTTGTTGCGTCGCTTCAACAAATGAGTGCATTTCATACATTTTTGCGGCAGTGCATGTGTTTTATGTGTATGAGTGCAAATGTTTGACAGAATTGAATTGAATTATTCACAGCGACATTTCAGAACGTGTGGGACATAATTTGCTTCATTCGTCACCGTACTTAACTTAATTTGTCCATCTATGCCTCTAACTGGGGCAAATGACCTCGCTGTATTGATTTGGGAGTATCTCAATAACTGAGGCATTCCATATTTTACCAGTTACATCAACATAGTTCAACTAACATGCGCATTTCTACATATAGATATTTGGTGTCACAACTGCTCGAGTCCATGCTCTGTGAACTTGCGTGGTCAGGGGAAGGGACAGGCGAAGGGCCTGTCACCAGCTCACCGAGTTATCTGGTATCCCTGTCTATTCCAATACTGCTAACATAGGGCCGTTGCCTAAACCACTGTAGTGTTGCGAATGAGTGAGTGAGTCACCGACCAATGTATTTGGTATGTTACTACGCAAGGACCGGGACCCCACACGACTGTCATCATAGGCTATATCGTTATCCATGCGATCCACATCCCTCTCAGATTTACGGAGCTGGGACCCGAGCAGTAAGCCAACAGCTCATTCTCTAGATGCGACGAGTAGTTTCTTTCTATTACGGCAGTTTGTAAGTGTGACGTGTCAATTCAATAGTAGTTTTCATTATCATCCTTATCATAAGGGCAAATGACCTAGATGTTACGCCCTTTATACCACTATTCACCACCACATAAAGTCTTCCTCGACTTTGAGTTTTAACATTTTTCTTTCTATTACGGCAGTTTGTAAGTTTGACGTGTCAATTGAATAGTAGTTTTCATTATCATCATTATCATAAGGGCAAATGACCTAGATGTTACGCCCATTATACCACTAATCACCACTACATAAAGCCTTCCTTGACTGTGATTTTTAGAATATTTATTTCTATTACAGTAGGCTAGTTTATAAGTCTGATGTGTCAATTGAATAGTAATTTTCATTAACATCTTTATCATAAGAGCAAGTGACCTAGATGTTACGCTCATTATACCACTAATCACCATCAAATAAAGTCTTCCTCGACTGTGATTTTTAGAATATTTCTTTAATTACAGTAGTTGGTAAGTTTGACGTGTCAATTCGATAGTACTTTTCATTATCATCCTTATCATAAGGGTAAATGACCTAGATGTTACGCCCATTATAAAACTAATCACCACTATATAAAGTCTTCCTCGACTGTGATTTTTAAAATATTTATTTCTATTACATAGGCTAGTTTATAAGTCTGATGTGTCAATTGAATAGTAATTTTCATTATCATCTTTATTATAAGAGCAAGTGACCTAGATGTTACGCCCATTATACCACTAATCACCATCACATAAAGTCTTCCTCGACTGTGATTTTTAGAATATTTCTTTAATTACAGTAGTTGGTAAGTTTGACGTGTCAATTCAATAGTAGTTTTCATTATCATCCTTATCATAAGGGCAAATGACCTAGATGTTACGCCCATTATACCACTAATCACCACTACATAAAGTCTTCCTCGACTGTGGTTTTTAAAATATTTTTTTCTATTACAGTAGGCTAGTTTATAAGTCTGATGTGTCAATTGAATAGTAATTTTCATTATCATCTTTATCATAAGAGCAAGTGACCTTGATGTTTCGCCCATTATACCACTAATCACCACCACATAAAGTATTCCTCGATTGTGATTTTTAACATTTTTCTTTCTATTATGGTAGTTTGTAAGTTAGAAGTGCCAGTAGATTTCATTATCAACCTTATCATAAGAGCAAATGACCTAGATGTTACACCCATTATACCACTCGAAGCTTGTGGTTTAATGTGACTGTTAATCTCGCGATTATGGGCCACGGGACCTCCTTTTTACATGGAATCCGAACCACAGGACATTCATTCATTCATTCATTCATTCATTCGTTTAATTGCAATTGGGGGTGTGTCCCCCGGTGGCAAATTAGATATACATAACAAATAAATAATTGTACATAACAATTCACTAACAATTAAACTGGAGTATTTACACAGATAGTCGTCTTTTCTTAAACACACCTATATGTTTGGGAAAAGGCTCTAAGACTGCGGCAGGTAGAGAGTTCCAATTATCAATGGCACGGTTTACGAAAGAATATTTACCATAATTTGTTCGCTGTGGTCGGCCCTTAACTTTGAAAGGGTGATCGCTCCTACCCATGTACGTAGGCTTTTCCATACGTTTGCTAAGCTCACCCCATGCTGGTTGATTTGTATACGAGTTGTACATATCGCAGAGTCTAGATTTCATCCTCCTAGCCTCAAGTGATTCCCACCCATGTTTCTTTAACATACGGCTCACACTGCTCCTGGGATTAAAGTCACTGAGCACAAATCTAGCGGCCTTTCTTTGTACCATTTCCAACTCATTTATGAGCCATACTTGATATGGATCCCAAACCGCGGAGGCGTATTCCAGAACAGGTCTTACAAGTGACAAATATCCTAATTCTTTAGCAGAGGTACTACTTCCTTTTAATACCCTCATTAAAAAGTGCAGGGATTTGTAAGCTTTAGAAACTACACATCCTATATGACTACTCCATTTCATATCATTTCTTACGTGAACGCCCAAATATTTGCAAGAATCTTCTTCTACAAGTATTGCCTTCGCACTTTCCCTATTTTTATTAGACTACATTTTCTTGTGTTTATTTTCATTTTATTTTCAATCGCCCACTTATAGACCAGGTTCAGGTCATCTTGAAGTACTGCATTGTCTTGTGAGTCATGTATCTTTCGATATATTACACAATCATCCGCAAACAATCGACAGTCACTGCGAATCCCATTTGGTAAGTCATTTATAAACGCCAAAAATAACAAAGTTCCGATTACGCTGCCCTGAGGGATACCCAACGTTACGGTAATTTCATCCGAGAATCGGCTTTCAACTTTCACTTTCTGGGAACGACCCGTCAAAAATTCTTGGATCCATAAAATTACTCTTCTATCAATCTTCGTCGAAGCTAATTTATGGAGTAGCATGTCATGCGGCACGACATCAAATGCCTTCGCAAAATCTATAACTACGGCGTCGACTGAAACTCCATCGTCTAACGATTCGCTAATATCTTGAAAAAGCGATAGCATCTGACTCTCGCATGAGTAACCTTTCCGAAATCCATGTTGCCTACCATTAAACCATGATAATGTTTCCCACGGTTCCCTCAAGTAATCGCAAATGAGATGCCCCATCTGTTTACAAACGATGGACGTAAGACTAACCGGCCTGTAGTAGCCCAATTCAAGTCTGCTCCCTCCCTTAAATTTTACTGCGAAAATCTCACATGCATTGACCAGGAATCGAACCCGGTCCGCCTTTGTGAGAGGCATACAGCTTGACAGCTGCGCCACCACGCCCCTCCATTATACCACTAATCACCACCAAATAAATTCTTCCTCGACTGTGATTTTTAACACTTTTCTTTCTATTACAGTAGTTTGTAAGTTTGACGTGTCAATTCAATTGTAAACTTGGGTGAGTTATTGTGTTCACTCTCGTAAACGTTTCTGACTTAGTAAATCTATTTTACAATAGGTAGCACACGAGTAGTTTCAACAAACGAATGACAGCACGCGAATCGTTTCATCAAAGTTCCGTCTGCATGCACATACCATTCATCCGATTTGCAATGAAACTTGGGTGAGTTGTTGTGAAAACTCGCGCGAAGAGGATATAAAAAGTAGTTTGGCTCAGGCAAGGTAACCATTTCTGCAGAAAAGAAATTTGTCGACATCAAATATAAATTTAGGTATAAGAAAGTCATGTTTGAAAGTCTTTGTTGTGAGCGTGGCACTCTATGGATGTGTAACTTGGACTGTTGGCGCAGCAGATGAGGAGAATAGGAGCGTTTGAAATGTGGTGTTACGGGAGAATGATGAAGACCAGATGGGTAGACAGGGTAACAAATGAAGAGGTGTTGAGACGAGTGGGAGAGGAGAGACGTTTCTGGCGACTGCTAATGACGATAAGAGATAGGTTGGTAAGACACATACTAAGTCATCCAGGAATAGCAAACTTAGTTATGGAAGGGAGGGTCGAGGACAAGAACTGTAGGGGTGGACCAAGGTTAGAATATGTTTAACAGATTGCCTCGGATGTAAGGTGTGGTAGCTGTGTAGAGATGAAACGATTAGCTCAGGACAGGGAATTATGGAGTGTTGCATCAAACCAGTCAAAAGACTGAAGACTCAAACAACAACAACATTTATAGCTCCATCACATCACATTGGTTTCAATAATCTATATATTCTATATATCAACAGCGTGCAATTCCCAATCTAACAATCTTGTGATTGTAAAAATTCAAATGGAATATTTTCTTGTCGTGTTACGCTCAATAATGAGAACATCTATGCCAATATTTGAAGTGGTGAATTTTGTGTTTGGTTAACAATGACTGTTTGTATTTTTCAACATATCTCTTCCATATTAATACCGTAGGGGATCATTTAATTATTTCAAATATTTGAATGGTTCAATCGAGTATGTTTTCTCTCAGAGAGTATACGCTGTAGGACCCATGTATATTAGAAATTTCCTCCTTGTTTTGATGCATATCACCTCCTAAAATATTGGATATTCTCTTTTTTAACACCCTATATGGTAAATATGATAGATGAGTCCAAGTGTCATCTGATTCACATACAACCAAACTTTATCGTTTGTGTTTCAAACTATATGTTGGTCCATCAAAAGGTTTTGGAGTTATAATCTGTCATGTTTAGATGTTCAGACACCATGCTCAATGTAGGCAACACCGATTTCACTAAGATGATTCCTAACTACTTTTTCTTGCATGTTGTATTAATATTTTAATTTTGGTATAGTTATGCTGAATACTATCAAAGCAGGGATTTATTCAATGACGACAGAAAAGTTGGTATTAGGGTTTACTTTAAGACTGGCAGCACTAATTTCAAGTAAATATATGAAAGTTAAAACTTGAGCACTTCGTCCATACAAAGTTTGTTCAAAATAGGTAGAGTAGTTCTGAACTTCATATGGACTGTCTCTGAGTTACTGATCTCACGAATTTATTTTCAATGTTTTAGAAAACTAGGCTAAAATGTTTGCTCACCATGTGGATAATGCATTCTTTTAATTTCTCTGCCAGAATCTTCTTGTATGACATGCCTTCTACGTTTTCACCATCATCATCTTCTTGCAACTCAAGATGCAAATCAGGAAGGGGTGGAAATACGTCTTCATCATCGGTTTCAACTTTGTTTTCATCTTTGATTTCATCTTCATTGTTGGGGAATCCAACAAATCCTGTTTAAACAAGTTTAAATCAAAATTGTGAAATGTTGAGGTAAAAAATTGTACATACTCTAAAACTCTAAACTCAATAAATGGTAATCGTTATTTAAGAGAAAAGTTCAAGTGGTAAAGGGGTTATTTTTCATTTTTAATAATCTTTTAAGTAATTTTCAAAATAACAATACCATGCAAGTAACCACGTTCTCTACCAAAACAGAAAGAAGATAATCCCCTTAATATTCCAGGTTAAATTCGAAAATCCCTTGAGGAATATTAACAGCCATGGTAAAGTGACTTTTCCTATACAGCTAAAGTACCATAATATAATCAGGTATGGTGCTGTCATTAAGGTTAAGAAACATTGGCCAATAAGCTAGACTAGAGAATAATTTATTAGCCTAATTTCACAAAAGAGAATGGTTTGTGGTATAGGTAATTGTAGATAGATAGATAGTGTACAGGCCCGGGGGGGCTGTACCCCCTGAAAGCCACCCCCCATCGTTCACTAAAAACACCCTAACTGGCAACATCATAAGACCAGAACATTATCTTTACACGGCAAGAGGCGACCACCCAGCTTGGGAGGTTGGCCAACTACTTGCGACACATAACATAAACATCTACACAACAACTAACTGGGACAGCTACGTCGGCGGAATGCTGACCAACCACCGCCAAGAACTATAAGAAGGGAGGCCTTTTTGGAGCATCATCTGTTGTACAGTGTGTGTCGCCGAAGGCCCTAGCCGACATCTGCTCCAGTTGCATCATCAGGTGAGAATCAGCAAAGTGCTCAGAATCCTTTACTTTGTAAACACCCACTCATAATCTTGTACACTCTACTTGTATCATTGCTTACATTCCCCAACAAGGGACTTACAAATTCACACTCACTGACCAATAAACACATGGTCAGTAAATTACACTTGTCTTGATAATTACACGCCTCTTTACATCCTCATACCCTTCCTGACTCTCGTCACGATTGACCGTGACCATAGTAGCCAGTAATTGCTTGGTCAGGTTTCATTGTGCTTCCCGCATGCGACTCGACTACATAACGTCGAGCCGCTGACGTAAGCACGCCTATTGTATTACTCATTCCATCCGGCTGGCAGGCCGGTATAGTAGCCTGCGTTTAGAGGTCCATCCCCTGATCAACACTTGCATCTTTGCAGGAACATCCCCTAGCGTTTAAACACTGAACAACACTCTACACTGGTAAGCTCTCCCAGCTACGGGAAGCTACCCTCACCTAGGAACTACTTTCCAAGTCATCACAGTAACACAAGTGTTTTATCCCTAACTACCCCCAACTAAGGGATCTAAAACATATTGGTGGAGGCGCTGCTACCACGCACAGTAAGGGTAGGACTCATACAACGAGCCCTCGTGGTAGAAACGACCCCTACCGCACGCAGCCAAGCGAGACTAATTTTTTTTCTCCTACATTACGTCCAACAATTTTTCTTTATTACACAGGGATTTGTATTATTACACCCACCCCCACCTTCCCCATAGGGCAAGAACAGTGGAAATTAAATGACCACGTTTTGAACCACACTAAGAGACTTTGCGCACCATTTGTCGGCTAGTACAACTCCACTCCTGCCGAAGTTAAAAATTAAGAACAGTGACTTGATAACTGACCAGACTGCAGTACAACTTCTAGAGCACTTGCAGATCGCTCGCATGGACGCCAGAAAAAACATAGCCGAGGCACAGAGAAAACAAAAAGAACGGTACGATCGGCAAAGAAAGACCGTGGAATACACACCCGGGCAATTGGTTATGGTTTCCAATTCCGCCCGTAAGAAAAATGTGTCCGAGTTCCTCCTGCCACGTTGGTCAGGTCCCTTCAAAGTTTGCAGGAAGGTATCTGACCTAAATTACATAGTCAGCGTGCGCCATGGACGGAAAGTCATTAAGGACACTATACACGCCCGCCGTATGAAGGCATATCACACCCGCAAAACGACACCTACACGTAAAGGCGGGAACACTGTCAAAAGGAAGGGAAACGATTCCACGGGCAGACGTGGAAAGAAGGCCAAGAAATAGCCTTCGGACCCCGATGACCTCACCGGGATACGAACCCAACACTTGGCAGAACTATCCCGGAGACACAGGCCTAAAAAGCACCAGGAATAATTACCCTGGACAAAGACGGTCTCGAACCCGCAACCATCTGAATACCAGGAATGCAAGTTCGGGTAACTATCCAGTTGAAGGATAGGGAAACAAGGGATAGTCACATTGACAGACATTTATATGCATAAAATAATAAAATCGCCTCCGACACCTAGTCACCAAACACGCAACTAGCGGCCCGGTGACACACATGCATAACGGCATCTAGTTACCACTAACAGGGACATATTCATCCCAGGCCCACAATAACATAAAAAATTTGGGGACACAAATATATATAGTCGTAGGGTGTTATACATTACAAGGGACCCAAGACAAGCTGTACATGCAGCCAGCAGGAAGACGTGTCGGCAAGCATACACACATTGGCCTGGCACATGGGCCATCCATCTAGCCGGCAAAGCACTTCCTTGCAATGCTGTAATCCAATACTATCGCCGGGTCAGCGATAACACACACACATAATCACACGGCCTTCGCCAGGCGCAAACCAACTAACCGCTCTCAGCTCTGAATGTAGTAGACACGAACATTCACGCTAGTTTCAAAACCCCATAACTCCCAAAATAAGAGTACGAGGATCTTCACAAAAGGCACAAAACACTCACGCTAAAACATACTTTCATCCGCGTATATCAAACGCACGATACGCGTGCCAGGGAACATACGGTACAGAAATCGTAAGACCAGGACCTTAGAACAAGGCGGGCGCGCACACACGATAACACAATACCTTCGTGCCAAAAACAAACTAACCAATGGTATTTTTGGCGCGAAAACACAATCAAAAGCCACACTAGGGACATACAAATCCCAACAGACAACGCAGACATAAAACACGGAGTATTACACGGGATCGCGGGTCCGAATGCCCAGTTAAATCGGACGCCGTGGAAAACAAATATCCAGAATCCCAATTAGACTGAAATTGGCCCCATACAAGTACATAAGCGGTTGAGCCACACGATTTTAATGACAGGGAGGTTCTTTACCATACATACAGGAACATAGATTCGTTCCAAGATACTCGCCACCACAGCCTACTTAGGGCATTAGCGTCCACAAAATACTTTCCTCTGAACAATAGCGCCCAACACCTAGATACAGGTAACGCCACATCTCTTCCGGCAAAAAAAAAAGCCATGCAAAATTTCGATTACCCCGAACATGGGCAATAGACTTCCTAGACATGGATTACACATAATTACACAAGGCAGAGGTCTTGCGGAAAACAATGTACACACAACATCGGTAAGCAAAAACGGGGCAGATTAGCACACTGGCCCTCCCGGAATCCCAAACAATGACAACACACGGACATTGGCAAAAGTCATGTTCCATCAGCCGCCATACGTAACGTCAGAGACTTCCCGTACACAAGAACATGAAAACAAAAACACTACGAAACACTGCGTTGCGAATTCTCGCGCATTTCAACATTGTTGCCGGTAGGCATTCCTAGAGTACACAGACGTGCTGGTGACACGCAAATATGATGACGCTGCCATAAACCATCAATAATAGCAGCATACAGACACACGGATATTGACATAGGATTCAGCGCTGTTACAATAGGTATAACATTTAGCAATGTACAGACACGATAGGCCGGATTTATCTTAGGGCCACAGAAGTATGTTTACAAAGATGTTGACAAGCCACTCGCGCCACCTGACACTCAGCCATGCGAGACACGATAAGACGTATCCGATAAACGGCACGCGCGCCAGCGCGCTGCAGCGGAACGCAACTACAGTCACGCAAGCCTCAGTAACCACAGCCACGGGCACCTCCTGCCCACACACGCGACCACTAATCAGGGACAAATACAGACAGATTCCCTGAAGGAACAACCCCCCCCCCCAATAACTACTTCTCTTCTTGTATTTTTTTAATCCCAAAACCATCATAGGCGATCAGGATATGACCAGTTACACTACGATCACTTGCTACCTTAACACTATAAATTAGAGACCAGATTAGGCCATGACGTCACAGCATCACCGCACTTCGCCATCCCAAGGAGCGGATAGAAAGCGGATAGTGACCAAGTGAGGATGACAGGAGCAGAGATGGATAATGCCAGCAGAATGGCCAGGACACCACCTACGGGCTACCATTATACCACCCTTCTCCTTCCATAACCTTATCACTCACAACACTAGCCAACACAAACACATGGACACACAAAAACAGCTAAACTACATGCAAAAATATACATCGGGGTTGATAGACTTCATGCGTCTAAAGAGAGGGCTCACTACGCCCTGGCTCTCAATGCTTACGCCCGAGTATTAGGGGCGAGTCGGAAAAACGACAATTAAGCGTGATGCACATCTCTAAGCAAGAGATGAGGCCAAATTTATAATAACAATTCTTTTTTACTAAATAATCCCGCATGCAAGTGGCATAGGATTATTACACCTCGGCCTATACCTATCCACAAATGAGAGCGGATACGCCTCATATCCAGCCACATGCATGGAATATCCTACCCACACACCTGGGTTATTATTATTATTACACCTGCATGAAATTTTTAAAATTTTTGCAAACCTGGGAAGTACCTACCCCGTGCACTCACTGTAAAAGCATCCTGACAGCATCACCGGCTCCCGGCCACCATTAACATGGAGCCCAACGATGCGCAGCCCTATCCTACCATGCTTTAAGCCCATCCAGCAGATAACACCCCCGGATCCTAATAACAAGGGACCCAACGCCATAAAAACCCACTAACGCCTCCAAGAAAATTACCAAGGCATTACCGCTGGAAGTCCGACGTGGCAACAGAAGGCCTGAAGTAGTCCATGCATCTAGAAGATTCTACAGCCCCAGGACACTTAAAATTTTTACATAACTACATAATACCCATACACTTATTTTACATATCACACCCATTTTTTTTAAGGAATCTGAGTCACGCTGAAAGGTGATGACAGCGTAGACAGAAGGGCAGAGGCACCACACAGGAACAGAGCTGGGGAAGGCGATGATGAGCCCTACCCCAGTTAACTCAATGGCCCAGACTAAATAACAGACGGAATTACGTAAGGTCGAAGCACCGATGACCTAGCACGGGCAGACTTCGGAAGCCCGGGAGTACCTAGCCTGTCCCCGGGACAAAGAAACGTCACACCCACTATGTGTTACGGGCATCGAAGCCAGCCCTGCTGGGGAGACTTTTGACAAACGGGGGGAGAATTAGCCAACTCCGCACCGGACTCAGGAGAGGAACCAAGGGACGACCAAATTAGGACTAGACTCCTAGTTTAGTATGTAAGTAAGTAGAGCTTCTATGGCGAGAAGCTAGTCTCCTACTCGCAGGAGTGAAGCAGGATCTCAGGATTCAGCTGGACCAATCCTAGATTCGCCAAGTCCTTGCCCCGCGTGGCCAAGGTGAAGACAACCAAACAAATGAATAATGAATAAACAAATAATGAATAATATGAAATATGAATAATATGGAATGAACGCGATAATTCGGTCCCATGCCCACATAAATGGCTGACAGCGCGTCACCAGAGCTTAAATGGTGACACAGCGAGCGGCCAGAGATATTCAATAGGCATGCAGCGAGCTGCCAAAAGGGGGTTCGAGTGGGCAAACCCAGCAATGCCAATATAGGCGAAGAGGATGCCCGGACGCTAAAATTCCCGGATGATATTATTCTATCGGACGATGTCCGATGCCCACATAAATGGTAACGCAGCGAGCGGCCAGAGCGTAAATGGTAACGCAGCGGGCGGCCAGAGATATTAAATAGGTATGCAACGAGCTGCCAAGAGGGGTTCCGTGGGCAAACCCAGCAATGATGAATACATCAATGAATGACACAGGAAGAATGATGACAACACAGGCAAGTATAACGGCGATGCGTTTGTCATCCAGCAGCGCAGGCGTCCGGAAATTTAGTAATTATTAGTATTAATCACTAATATAAATGTCGACAACTAGTATTAAGGGAGCGGAATCCGGTGGTTTTAGAGACAACCCGTGTTTCTAGAATACACGCGGGTGGTGATCTGGGGAGGTAAAACTGCCCCGGGCGATCGCTCCGGTCGAAATTTAAGCATGTAAGACAGTTGCATTTGGAACGCAACTTAGAATTAAGCAAACTTAATAACCGCTGTTGCTAAATAATAGCACAGCACATTTCGGCACTAGATTAAGTTAAACCATTCGACTTGTAAATACAAAATATTTTTTTCTTATCTATCATTATTTAGACTAAGCGCCCTAAGATTAAAGCAAAACATTTCGGCGCCTGGTGACAAACAAACCCGTCATCAGGGTAAGCCCGACAATACGTTAAGTTAAGTAAGATTAATATAACGCGTTCGGCTCCTGGTTACCAAAAACCGGTACCAGGGTAAGCCCGATAACACAATAGATTAAGATAACAACATTAGGCTAAGATAGACATCTAGCCGGCATAGAATAAGAATAGAGTAAGGCGCCAAGGGCGACTGGAAGGTATATACATGTGTGAATGACAACAATGCACTGTCCGGTATAACCATACCCATGCGTTCCCTTTCAGGATTGCAGAAAGAAAACATGGACAGCAGCACACCCACTAACAAAATATTTATGTCTTACAGGTCAAGATCATTGCACTGTACATACTCCCTGTAAATATAAATCCCCAATCACACACAAATGAAAAACACTGATGTCACACAAACACATACACTTTGCTACATTTTCAAGTCGCGCCGATAAGGTGACGGCGACGCGACCAGCAACGTGAAGTGATCGTGGGACACTGAACGCCACTGACGCAAATCTTAGAAACCGCTTAAATAATGAGCGACCTACGGCAGCCAGGGCCAGCGCATAGGTTGTAAGCGCTCACCCTTGCTTCCAAGGTGCAATTTTCTCACCCACGGGAGAAAATTCACAACAGGTATGGATTAGCGGCACAGCCACTAAAACACAGTAAAATGGCCGGGCAGAAAATGGCCATGGATGAAAAGGTATGATCAAGGCCAGATAGGAGCGCTATGAATTGATCACATAACGAGAGAGAGGTACCAAGCTCATGAGAAAAACGGTTTAGCGATAAGGTTATTATTTCATGTCATTTTATGTTATTTTATGTTATATTATGTTGTAGCATCATTGTAAAAACAAAAACTGTAAATCCAAAGCATACACGCCATAATGTCAACACTGTACACACTGTTTTTTTTCTTTCTACTCTACTAACGCCAAAACTTGTGAAGGTGTCCCGTTTCAGCCCATGAACAATAAACCATTATAATATTTCCTTTAACTTATACCCAGGGGCACCTATTTTTTTCTATATTCTTCCATCTTTCACACTAAAACATTGCAGGGAGCAATTTTTTCCCCAACACAGCGCCGGACGGCACAACCACCCGTCCAGCCTTGGGTTTTTTCCTCCCTGAACAATAACACCACATATATATAATGTCAAAATCACGTATTTTTTGTACTTTTTAATATTTCAAATGTCAACTTTTTAAATGAACTGTTCTAAATTATAATATGTACAATCCACAACCTACCCCTCTGAGCACAAGCTGAACTCACATCACCACGACATCGACACGCCTACATCAACACGGAAGAAAGAAGAAGAAGTACAAGAGGAAATCAAAAACGACCCATCACATCGACACCCCCAATCTACGTTCCGTTCCCGTTCGCGGGGACGCGAACTAATCGAAGAAGGGGACTTGTACAGGCCCGGGGGGCTGTACCCCCTGAAAGCCACCCCCCCCCCCTCTTTCACTAAAAACACCCTAACTGGCAACATCATAAGACCAGAACATTATCTTTACACGGCAAGAGGCGACCACCCAGCTTGGGAGGTTGGCCAACCACTTGCGACACATAACATAAACATCTACACAACAACTAACTGGGGCAGCTACGTCGGCGGAATGCTGACCAACCACCGCCAAGAACTATAAGAAGGGAGGCCTTTTTGGAGCATCATCTGTTGTACAGTGTGTGTCGCCGAAGGCCCTAGCCGACATCTGCTCCAGTTGCATCATCAGGTGAGAATCAGCAAAGTGCTCAGAATCCTTTACTTTGTAAACACCCACTCATAATCTTGTACACTCTACTTGTATCATTGCTTACATTCCCCTACAAGGGACTTACAAATTCACACTCACTGACCAATAAACACATGATCAGTAAATTACACTTGTCTTGATAATTACACGCCTCTTTACATCCTCATACCCTTCCTGACTCTCGTCACGATTGACCGTGACCATAGTAGCCAGTAATTGCTTGGTCAGGTTTCATTGTGCTTCCCGCATGCGACTCGACTACATAACGTCGAGCCGCTGACGTAAGCACGCCTATTGTATTACTCATTCCATCCGGCTGGCAGGCCGGTATAGTAGCCTGCGTTTAGAGGTCCATCCCCTGATCAACACTTGCATCTTTGCAGGAACACCCCCTAGCGTTTAAACACTGAACTACACTCTACACTGGTAAGCTCTCCCAGCTACGGGAAGCTACCCTCACCTAGGAACTACTTTCCAAGTCATCACAGTAACACAAGTGTTTTATCCCTAACTACCCCCAACTAAGGGATCTAAAACAATAGATAGATAGATAGATAGATAGATAGATTTATTTTGTCTGGCAAGATTAGGGCCATTGGGCCCTCTCTTCCATCTAACCAGATTATACAAATGATAAGTAATGAACAATACAAATACAACTTAAATCTAACAATTTTACAATATTTATACATTATAAAATGCATATAAACTGTATTAGCTTGTTGGTGTAGGCGGTAAATTGTTGCATTGCTAGGGTGAATAACTAAGATACTTAGAAGTAAGTTTAAAATTACAGTAAGGTAAGGAAATACTGAAAAAAGTAGACTAATGATGGTGATGAAGATGATGATGAAGATAATTAGTCGTTACTGAAGGAGGTTATTTAGATATTATCTAAATAGAGAGTAAATGAGAAAGTGAGAATTGGAAAGTTTGAATATATGTAATACGACGTAAGAATATAAGCATAAGTGTTGAGTGTAGTCACTTCCTAGTTCACGAACCATGAGCAATGTCCAGTGGCTTAGCGATTGTCATGGTGGTGACGGTTTTTAGGTACAAAACATGAGTCCTGGCCCTCCTTGTGCTCAGGTGGCTACGTCGTCAAAATATAATATCCAGCACACAAACTATCCTGGTTCTGCCAAGAAATTTAATTCTGGACTGAGGGCTGGAACAGGGTACACTCAGCCTCATTAGACAAAACTGAGAAAAGGCGGGTTCAATTCCTACCTCAAACATCCTGAAAATGGTGTTCCATGGTTTCCCACTTTTACTCCAGGTAAATGCCAGGATGGTACCTAACTTAAGGGCATGGCTACTTCCTACCCAAATCCTACCTCAATTACAAATACACACACTACTACAGACATGACATTGACACAGGTTATCAGACAAATGCTATACACACCCAAGTAAGAGGAGCATTCAAAGTTACACATGAGTATGGCAGTCCAAGTACCGTTTATTGTATAACACACTATAATGCAAAGGGACACAGATACATCACACATTTTTCGACAGTCACCAGGTCTCTGTATACAACGGTCGGCACGGTCTACTAATCGTTCAATACCTCAACGATAGAAGTCCGCTTCTTGATGTACACAACGCCTTCACAATCGAAGAACACCTTCCCGGCCAATGGCGTAACCTTGAATTTCTTCCGCACCGGCGAGGATGTGTGTATCCATTCCATAGACGCCCTCTTTGTTTCCGGTGTGAAATGATGCACCCATGTCTCATCTCCTGTAATGATACGACTTCAACAGCGTAACACTGAAGGAAGGCCAACGACGCCAGGAACCGTGCGTCTTTCTGTGCGGGTGTCAGAGATTGCGGCACCCAACGTGAGCTCAATTTCCGATACTGCAGATGGTCTCGCACGATGGCATGAGCACTGCCTATGGAGAAGCCGAAGTGCTGTACAATGTCTGGGATACACACTCTGCGATTGATGCGAATCATTTCATCGACCTGTCTTCTGTAGTCGATGTTGATGGCCTTCCGTCCCGCACAGCATCACACACATCTTTCCGGCCGTGCTCAAATTGTTGGCACCATTTCACAATATTGCTTGCCGCGACATTGCATTTGGTCCATACACTACCACAATTTCACGGCAAATCTCTGTGCAATTCAGCTGTCTTGCCCACAAGAATCGTACGGTACCATGAGCTTTTAGTTCTCGCAGTAAACAGGTGCAATTGCACTTTATATAAAGAGAGGTAGCGTGCAGCTCGTTACTCCAGTGGGGGTCCGGGCGGGGACACCAAGAGCCCGCCGATGAGCCAGCTTGGTGTCCTAAGCGAAACCCCACACAAGACACGGCACAAACCTAGAAGAATTGCTGAGTTTTGATTCACTAAGCCAATATACCATCAAATTACATACCTGTTATCTTATTTAGGGGCCTTTCTTTCAGGATAGCCTATCCTAATACTATATCTAGCCCAAGTATATTTTCCAGTGTCAACTGTTCAACCTAGTACCTTATTAAAAACATACTTTTTTCTGCGTCAAAAACTATTCCAATTTCAACGATGCTGGGCCATGTGTGGAGGCGATCATGTTCTTTGATCTGTTTTAAAAATAGTAATTTAGAACTCTTTTCGCCAACGCAGCGTGCGTCAATTCATCTTAGAAGCAAACCATTTTAAGATTGAATAAAGAACCGCATTTTCTTTCTGTATACGCCCCGTGGTGTTGGGGTAGCACGCCTGCCTCTCACCTGGAGGCCCCGGGTTTGATTCACTGCTCCGTGAGGGATTTTAGAAATTGACGTGAGGGCTGGAACGGGTTGCACTGAGTCTCGTGAGGACAATTGAGTAGCTTTCTGAAAGTGAGCCAGCGTCCCGGTCGCGAAAACCAAGATTTACGACTGGGGGAACCCGATGCGTTGACCACGCGTCACCCCAATATCTGCAGACCGTATGGCTGGTCAGCGGCCGCTTGGTAGGCCTAGGCCCTTCGTGGGCTGTAGTGCCAGGGGTTATTAAATTATTATAAATATATATACCCAAAGGAGAAAATATATATGAATGGTAGGCTAAATAGGTATATTCAGGCACTTTCTGATTTATTTTAATAATCGTATCTAGGTACATTTTAGTCTATTTTCATCTTATGAAAAATATGCTTAAGCTAATAGATCACAATTGGTCTGTCTGTGTGCGTGTCCTTAATAATGTTTGATTTTCTTGACCGATGTCAATAAAGTTTGGTACGTAATTTGTACTACCCCGTCTAACCTTAATCCGTGCCTTTCAAATGTTGATAAATGTCACCAATTCAACATGATGGCCTCAAGCTCCAGGACACTGCCACTGCCATCTTAATGTACAGGCCATCATGCAGCGACTCTAACGATTGATCACCTGATCGGTAGGGTGTAGAGGTGACGACCATTTTGCTATGTGGTGTGTTGTTTATAATAATAATAATAATAATAATAATAATAATAATAATATCGTATGGCCTCGGATAACGGGTGCAAGCTTTGTAATTTGACACCCAGAGGTTAGCTTGCATGTCGAATTTCGTTGTTCCTTGAAGCACTATGAAAGTCAAGGAGGTTAGATATCTAAGGTCCTTGAACACTATAGCGCTTTCTAGTAGAGATATTAGGAACTTTGTGTTGGTGGAAACTTCCGAGATTAATTTTTCCATTATGAACATGGCCTACTGAATTCAAATGGGTTCTTTGACATGCCAACATCGTATGACATGCATGTCGTATTTTTGCCGCCTTTCAAAAAAATCACTTACCACGGCCAGGAGCGAACCTGCAATCTTTATAACTTTTATGAAACAGTATCCACGTGAAAAGTGATACTTGAGAATGCTTCTACTTACGTCATCTAGAATGAGGATTATTTATTTTCTGAAACAAATGTTCATTTTGTAGGTGAGTTATTGTATCTACGCAAATTTTGCGTTGCATGTTTGTCATCAAACTGAAGGTTATGTTTTAGTTAGGACCTCTATATCACTTATTATTTCGACTCGTACAAGGTTTCTTGGGTGGTAATACAATGTTAGTTCAGGAAACCTCTTTCCCAGGTCGCAGGTATGCCAAACGTTTGTAGCAACTGCCGGTATTATGAAAGAAATGATGATGTGTCTTGCTTCTCCTTCTCCACCACGCCAATTTAAGAAAGCAATGCATACACAACATTCCTAGAAATTATTTGAACATTACGGGGAATACAAGAGTGTGTGTTAACATTTCTCTGAAAGTAGGATACGTCGGGAGAGAAGAGCTAATCGCCCAGAAGGTAGGATGTAAGTTGATATGGTTTCAATTATTGTATGAAGTTTCCAAACGTCAGCCTATGCTAGGACTGGAAATATTTCTAATACAGTATGATAATGCTGAGGTCAAGCTACTTACTGTATGTAAAACAGAGAAGCGATATCCAGTAATCAGTATCTATTGAAGTCAGTCCAAGTTACATTATTTGTGAATGGTCTCTCGATCAAGCTCAAGTGAACATGATAATATTTTCGTGGCAGCATTTATGTAGGCTACTGTATTTACATTAATGGGATTGTTAGCACCTGGTGTATGCACTCTAGGTTATTGATACCTGATACCAAAATTACAACCCGTTGTAAATTCCTGATGCAAGAAACAAGTTAGATTGAGTCATAGAAAATAAGTGCTGTTAGGATAGGCCCTGTTAAAGTCCCCTTGAGGGTGGCCTGTACATTGATTACAGTTATAGATAGGTTACGTGAACTTTGTCATCCACGAGCAGTTCAGAATGTGATCTATTGAATAACCAAGAGTGATGCGGGGTTTACTCAGGCATCTACCATAAACCTTTTCAAAGCGGTAAACAACGAGAAAATGGTCAAGAATAGATATTATTCTCGACGTCAAAATTCTGCAATTTAGACCTGTTGGTGTGTTTCAACGTCCTAGTAAATGTACCGGCAATGTACCATTTTGTTCACTCGCAAAATACCAGCTACATCGGCCGGATTCGAACAAGCGGAGCGACAATTAGACGTATGTAGTGGTAACGGATGGAAGTGCTAATCAACCCCAAATAGTATTGCTATTTTTCTACGTCTTGAAGCGGGAGCGTAATTTATATTCGGTTTCAAGTAACTGCGTGTGAAGGGAGGGAGCTATCTGTCCTGCTGCTGCGACTATAACGACCCTAGGCGTGACGTCACTGTAGGAGCCTTATGGCCTGTGCATTACGATGGCAGTGACACTGCCCTCAGTGGTGATCGAGGTGGGATCCCTGGCTTAGTCCGTGGGAAAAGCTAACCCTGGAGGGTAAAACGATAACGAAAAAAAATATTAGCAACGGAGATATCGGTAACAACTTAGATCATTTTTAAGGGACGACACTACTTTCTGCCACTAGAAGAATAGTTTAAATTACTATGACTCCATACACATAATTTATTCAAACATCGGGAAATTACGTCTTGAAACATCAATAATAATTAATCAACATAGTGATTTTAGTCTCAGCGCGTGCCCCATCAGCCAGTGCAAGGCAACGTGCTTGTTCCGATCGCGGTCACACATGTTCATACTGAACGTTAGAAATATGTCTCTTAAATACAATACGATAGATCCCGTTGATTCGAAATATTTGTTGTTTCATATAGGGGTTTGGAACATAGCCTATTGTTCATCAGTCTCATGTAGTTGGGGGGGGGGGGTATTGCATTTGTCTGATAAACTTTGTTATTGCGATGTCTGTAGGAGCATGTGTAGGCAAGCTTGGGAAGGAGTTGGCCGTGGCCTTGACTTAGGAACTATCCACGCATTTTCCTGGAGTAGAAGTGGGAAACCACGGAAAGCCACTGTAGGATGGCAGATGGTAATCGAACTCACCTTCTCGCAGTGTTGCCATATAAAGCAGAGTGTAACCCATAGCAGTCCACAGACTAGACTTTCGCTCGTTTCTAACCAATAATAGTATTTCTTTCCAAAATGGAATTTCGCGTTCCTGCTTTTCGTTTATTTGTTTGACAACCATATCGATTTCCAATAGCGCCTTAATGATCGCTCCATAATTAAAATTAGCTGCTGTGAGGTCAAAGATCAGAGATTCGAATCCCGGCACTGAGGGGACCATCCTGAGCACTTTCCTCGGATTTTTTCATACTCCTTCTTAAATTATTTTTTCTTTTTTCTAAGTCGTTTTACCCCCCAGGATTGGCATTTCCCTCGGACTCAGCGAGGGATACCACCTTTACCGCCTCTTAGAGCAGTGTCCTGGAGCTTGAAACTTCGGATCAGGGGATACAACTGGAGAGGTGCGACGAGCACCTCGCCCAGGCGGCCTCACCTGCAAAGCGAACAGGGGCCTTATGAGGGATGGGAAGGGCAGATTGGGAGGGATAGGCAAGGAAGAGGGAAGGAGGCGGCAGTGGCCGTACGTTAGGTACTGTACCAGTATTTTCCTGTTGAGATTAAAGCAATTTTGGTTTGAATATTTTTACGTAAAGCCGCGATCTTTTGAATGCACGAGATTATTTACGCAAACTGGATTCCAGCTGGTTTAGGAGAACTGATACTATCCAACAAAAACTCCATGTGGCGAGACGATTTCACAGTTACGTCACGCCCAGCAGATGACAGCCAAGGTCAACATTCCGTAGATGGAAAGGGGTGATACGTATTGCAATATACTCGTAGAAGATGTTTAATAATGAATTACAGAGATTACAGAGAGAACAGACGACATGGAAATGTTATGAATAATAACATACTGCATTATGAAGCTAAATCTATTGAAGGCGATAAGTAGCAGCAATTGTTTTTTTACGTATGTAGACTTCGATATACATCAATATAGTACCCTGAGGAGTGTATCGAATATCAGACCGTGGGAGTTTTGTGTCGTGAGAACACACGACAGATTGATTCTTGTATTCAACCCGTCAAGAACACTCGGACGTGAAAAGTACCGTGAATATGTGAAGTGCGTATCGTGCAGCATTATACACACGCGGAGCAAGTTACGGGAAGGAACTTGAAGTTGGAAATACCATCGATAATAACATACAGAAGATTTGTTATTCATTCTATGATTGTAAAATCTGGAACTTAGAATATCTACAGTAGAGCTTTGTAAATTACACGTCGCAGTGGAAAAGCAATTCGACATAGAGATTGTTCTATGTATGAACATATTAGCAACATGTTATCAAGACTGGAGTCTGGAGGCATGATTACGCAGTTTTATGAACTTGCTATTATGAAGTGCTAAGCTACTGAAGGAACGTAACAGACAGCGTAGTATCGAATATCATGCGTAACTACGCAATAGAACATGTATAAGAATTATACTGTTCATTACCATAAAGTCAGCGAAGGGAATTCTACAGATAGCACTCTCAGATGGAATACTGTTACAAATGGAGAGATCTTCAACCAAAAGAGCAGGTGTCTATTATCGCTACGAACGAGATCCAAGGGTTGTCCAGGAGAGATGACATTGATTATTCGAGGAAGGACGAGCAGGGGGAAGGAGTTCGTTTTCCCAGTTCGATGCCAGGAGGGTCAACAGCATTTCGGAACCAAGGTGTCGTTTGGAGTAGGAATGGTGGTGTATTCCATTATACACGTTGATCAGGAAGCCATCACAAGGTAGCTGGAAAGATTTTCATTATGTACAGTAGAATTAGAGATATTTATGGAGTAACCTTTTTCAGCATAATTGCATGCATGTTGAAATGAACAACAATTTAATTATGATCTTTCTGTCATTTTAGCTATTCGTTTACCAAGATTTTGATTCGATTACGAATGCATCTTTCGCTTTACTTTTGGTATTTTTGATGTTTTTGAATTTAATACTTTAGAATTTCGTCTATTTTTATTTTGGCAATTCGTTATGAAGATCTTTAATTGTTGAGAAGATTTTGCGATAGGAGGAAGATTGCTTATATAAGAAGATTGCGTTTACAAGAATAATATATTTTCGAATGAGATTTATGAACATTCTACAGGAAACATTAGTAGTGGAGTGATGAGAGTTCTACTTCACTTCAGAACATACATGCCGTTACTACTAAGCCTCAGCCATGTAATATTTGTCGATATCTCTCAAAGCCATGGTCCGATTTTGACAAATGAGGTGTCGTTGGACTCGGTTTGACGCCTTCTTTCCAATGTACCACTCATTTCAACCCCTAAATAAAACCTACCCCTACTAGGGGGTGAAATTGTAATTTTTTAATGAAAGTCTCTTTTCATATGCGACATGTATAAGGTGCGCTGCTAAAATGAACTTAAACGTTGTTGCTCATATAGCGCATGCGTTTTTCTTGATGTCGCTATGGATTAACATTTTTGTTTTTGTTTTGTACGCATGCGCACTTGGGATTTTTGTAAGAGGGCGAGCTCTTTGAAAAAAATGATTGATAAGAAGGGGTTTTGGTGGTGAGGTGAGAACCAGATAGTCGCCTACTTTCCTACGAAGTTTGCCGATATCTCTCGAACGCAAGGTCGGATTTGGACGTGTGACGTGTCAAATCGCTTGTCTCGAAGCGAAGGTTAAAGTTTTGAGAATGAGGGAAACAGGCTTTTTGGGGGTAAAACGGTGATTTTAGACTTTTTCCGATATTTCACGAATGCCTGGTCGGATTTGGTCCTATGACGTGTCAAATGCCTTGTCTCGAAACCCTGTTTATTTTGGTAATAGGTTAAAGTTTTTGAGAATGAGGGAAACAGAATGTTTTGGGGTAAAACCGTGATTTTAAACATTCTGCTATATTTCGCGAACCAATGATGCTAGAGGCGTGTAGGACGGGTCCAAAGACTCGGGCTGACGTCCTCTTTGCTATGGACCATGCGTTATACTTTTTAAAAATTTGGAAACTCGATTTTGGGGTAAACACGTGTTTTTTGTGATTTTTGCCGATATCTCACGAACCAATAACGCTAGAGACGTGTACGAGGTGTCCTAGGACTCGAGATAACGCCCCCTTTCAAATGTGGTAGATATTTTTTCCAAAAAATAATTCACAAAGGGCCTAACGCCATACATGTTGAAAAAATTACCAAAAGATCCAAAACTAATAGGTCATTAGCTTTCTAATATCTCATGAATCAATAAGGCTAGGGACCTGTATGAGAGGTCGTTGGACTTGAAGTGACATTCTGTTTTTGAATATATTATTTATTTATGTCAAAAGGGCCTAACTGCACTTTTGTTAATATCTTGCTAACTAATAATCAGAGAGGGTCAAGTGAGGTGTCATAGGACTCAGGATGGTCAACCCTTTTCCATGACCAACGAATGTACCCAAAAGTTATAAAACAGCAAGGTCATTGACCTATGATTTTATAAACTAATAATCAGAGAGGCTCAAGTGGGGTGTCATGGGACTCAGGATGGTCAACCCTTTTTAATGACCAACGAATTTACCCAAAATATTCAAAACAGCAAGGTCATTGACCTAATATTTTATAAACTAATAATCGAATATCAACATGTGAGGTGTCATAGGACTTAGAATGGTCAACCCTTTCCCATGGCCAAAGAATTTACCCAAAATACCCAATACATCAAGGTCATCGACCTGAGATTTTATAAACTAATAATCGCATACGAACATGTGTGATGTTTACCATGTGTGATGAAACATAGCTAGGTAGAGAAAGAATTAGTGTAGGCTACATGTATGGTGACTGACAAGTCTTTTACCATTGAAACTTGATTTTCAGATCAAACTGCATTATAGAGAGAGTATAGGTTGCAGGTATGGGTTAATAAATGACGAACGGTGTACTCAAACTCTGATTTATCGATTCAAGAATTAAGAGTAGACTATCTTTAATTGATTGGTTAAAGAGGATAGCTAAAACACACACACAAAAAATGCTCAGTGGTTACCGGGACTAGATGGTCGCTGCACACAACAAGCTTTAAATACTTGAGGCTAATAATCTATACACACACACACTCGCTTGTTCTAAACTAAACTGTGTTGCTGTCAGTGCTCAGACAGTAGGCTGATGACAAAATGCATTGCTAACAGAAATATAATCATTTCCGATTGTATAATGTTACCAGCTATCCATTTTGTGTTGTAGTGTTAAGCACTTTTAGCTCTTGTACTGGTGGTCTTAACTCGATTTCCAGGTCTGAGGCCTAGAACGAGTCAAACTAAGAAACAAGAGCATGGTGGTGTAGTGGTTAAGCTGTTAGCCTTTTCACCAGGGTTCGATTTCAGGTTAATATGCATGTCGTAAACATATTAAACAAAACAAAACAGAGATAACGTTTAAAACTGATTACATTTGTGTCTTTTCAAATTATTACTTGGATTACAAATACAAAGGTGAACTGGGTTTGATATACAGTTAATGCTGTCTATCACACACTAGACTGTAAGAAAGCCAAATAGCAAAAGGCGTAGGTAGAGCAGTGGTAAAATTGCTATATGTAGAGAACTACCTAGCGGTTTTATGAACTGGCAAAGCTATATCGCATAAAAAGTGCAGGGTACAATCCAGCAATCAAATTTCTATCTTGTGGAACAGAGAAAATGCACTTTTACCTTGATGGATAGCAAATGAGTGCAGATGAATGACCTATTCATTAGCCTACCATGGGGTTATAACCACGAGGTGGAGGTGTGACTTCTATATTTTATTGTTTAGAGACATGGCTTTTTTGTAACCAGTAGATTTAGTATTTTGTAAATATTCATTTTTGTAATTGTAAATAGTGGAAACATTTTTTGGAAATAGTAAATGTTAAATGCATAACTAAAAGTTATTTGGGATAAGTGTGCATGTCAAGGATAAATAGCGTGGTTGTATTTGTTTTCAAAGACAGGTATGGTTGTGTGAATGTATGACTATAGATAGAATGATAGAGAGAGAGAAAGCTTGTGTGTGTGTGTGTGTGTGTGTGTGTGTGTGGGTAGCATTGATTTTTCAACCAAAGCAAACACGGCAAGGTAGGATGGTGGGGTAATTAATGTATATAGCAAATGGTAAATAGTATACTGTATTTTTTTAACACCTGTGGTTTTTTTAATGCAGCAGTAGATAGGTGTTATTTTGTAAAACAGTCTTACCTACAGTAGTAGTAGTAGTAGTAGTAGTAGTAGTAGTAGTAGTAGGCCTATATGTTTTTGGAAACAAACAGAAAGAGAATGCACTATTGCCATGGCCAAGCACTTTCATTAAAGTGATTTCAAGATAATTTAAATCAGCAAATGTGTGTTTTACAAAACTAAACTTTCAGCATGGACTAAATCATAAACGTGTCGTCTGTGATATGAAAAAAAATAGGAAATCCATGTTTCCATATCAACACAATTTAAAAACTTAAAACTGACATTTAAAAAATGTAAATGGGAAATTGACAAATGTGTAAACAACAAAATGGAAAATTCTTGTTTCAATATCATGAAATCCAAAAACTTTAAACTGACATTTTCAAATCGTGTACATGGAAAATTGACAAATGGCAATGTGTGAAATGTGAAAATGAAAAAAAAATGAACAAATGGCTATCATTATTTAAAAAAATATAAAAAAACGTCATGTTCTATCGTTAAAGTGTGAATCAAACCACATCTACTTATTTGGAACACCCGAGACTGAGTAGACCTGTTTTAGTCCTAATTAACTTTCAAAATTTTATGTTAAAGCTCAAATTGAACTCAAGAGCTTTAGAGTGCCAGCTAACTATTATAACCGTTACGTCACAAAGACAACTTTACACTACTCTTAATGAACAATAATAAGAAAAAGAATAATAAATGTTGAATTTTTTAAAAGGATGAACATGGTGACACTGTTTCTGTTGCACAGTCTGCTAGCTGCTAGCCAGCAGCTGGGGTCTTAGAAAACGATACAGTTGACATTTTGTAATGAGATGTGACATGTTTCAAAGTACAGTATTATGGGTTGCTGTTGAGTAAAAACTAATCCTGTACAAGGAAGCAAGGGTTCGAACCCCTTACCGAACATTACTATTGCCTGAACATGGCTTGACGACACTGTATTATTATGATACTCGGTACACAAACCATAGATAGAGTGTATTGTTTAAGATCACTTTCTTTCTGAACATAGGTGGAGACTGTTGATGGTTAACAATGGCATTAATATAGTAGGACGTGGGTATAGCAATTAAGAAAAAACAGACAATACCCATACAATATTTTTATTTATTTAATATAAGTACTTGTACAATAGTTACATTCAAAATACATTTCTTTTTTCTCTATTACTATTTAGTCCTTTTTGATTCTCTTGCATATGAAGGGTAGATAACCTTGTAGTTCAGCCCCTTAAAACAACAACAACACAACCTTTTGCATAGTCTGTGATGTTGACGGCTCTTGAGATGTGGAAGATGGATTAAACATAACTTTTACAGCAGGGGTTAAATGTTGCTCAATAAACACTGCACTATTTTGAGTAGCAACATTTTTTTTTCTAGTACTAGCTTTTTAGCATTGTCATGATTATTTGTTGACACCAACAGTGTTTCATCTGGTACACCACATTGATGATCACTCACACTTAAAACTTTACCATTTCTACTTTTTAGATTGCCTCGACATCTTTTTGACCTCTCTTTTGAGCATCGCCAAAATATTATTCCTTTTACATTTTGACGATTATAGTTATAAGAGTAGCCTTTATAGAGTACACGTTGTTTACCTTTGTTAGTTGTAGTAAGTTCAATAGTAGCAACTAACCTGTTAGTATGATTTGCTCACTACAAAGGTTATAACTGTTCTGATAATAAAATCATTTAGCGTTGGCTTTTATATTTAATATGTACAGTTTGAAGTGATAGCAAAAGTGAGAGCAAAATGGTAGCAGAGTGGTAGAAAATATAACATGTATAGTTAAGAAATAGTTAAAGCGGTTATGTGGATCCATTACATAATAATTTTAGCACGACGAAGCTCATTTTCTATATCCAATAGTTCTTCCTCATATTCAGTATAACCAGCCTGTTTATAGACATGCAGTTGCTGAAGCCGCCCGATTAGCTTACTTGGATTGTTCCAGTAGACAAATTTAACAAATGAGTTTCAGGTGTAAACAAAGCATTACCATTATCATTATTATCTTCATCATCAACATCATCATCATCATAACCATTATCATTATCATCATCACCATGATCATTATAATCCTCATCACTATTTCTATATAGTCCTTTTTGATCATTTTGCAATACCACATTTTGCACAGTCTGTGTTGCCTTTGATAATGTTGGGAGTTTTTCAGACATTGACAACTGTCCTAACACGACTTTCTGAGGAGATGATACATGCTTCTTAACAAACAATGCACTATCTTGAGCTGCAATATCTTTTTTTGGGACAAGTGTTTTAGCATTTTGAAGAGTTTTTTTTAAACAGCAACGATGTTTTATCTGGTACACTACATTGATGATTAATCACACTTAAGACATTACTATTTTTACTTTTCAGCTCACCTCGACACTGTTTTGAACGATGTTTTGAACAACGCCAAATAACAGTTCCATTTTTATTGGTTCGTTTTACAATATATGTATATCCTTTATAGATTACGTATGGCATACCATTGCTATTTGTTGATACTTCCATGTCAATTGTCAAGCATGAACTAATCTCTAGCAAAGTTCACTCGATAATATAAATAATAGTTTAAAGTGAGAGGAAAAGTGGGTGCAAGAGTGGGTGTAAAAGTGGGCGCAAAAGAGGGTGCAAAAGTGGGTGCAAGAGTGGGTGCAAAAGTGGGTGCAAAAATGGGTGCAAAAGTGGGTGCAAGAGTGGGTGCAGAAGTGGGTGCAAAAGTGGGTGCAAAAGTGGGTGCAAGAGTGAGTGCAAAAGTGGGTGCAAAAGTGGGTGCAAAAGGGAGTGCAAAAGTGGGTGCAAAAGTGAGTGCAAAAGTGGGTGCAAAAGTGGGTGCAAAAGTGAGTGCAAAAGTGGTGCAAAAGTGGGTGCAAAAGTCAGTGTAAAAGGGAGTGCAAATGCGAGTGCAAAAGTGGGTGCAAAAGTGGGTGCAAAAAGTGGGAGCAAAAATTGGGAGCAAAAAGTGGGAGCAAAAAGTGGGAGCAAAAATTGAGAGCAAAAAGTAGGAGCAAAAAAAAGTAGGAGCAAGTATGGGAGCAAATGTGAAAGCAAAAGAGGGAGCAAGTATGGGAGCATATGTGAAAGCAGAAGTGGGAGCAAAAAAAAGTGAGAGAAAAAAGTGGGAACAAAAATTGGGAGCAAAAAGTGGGAGCAAAAAGAGGGAGCAAAAATTGGGAGCAATAAGTGGGTGCGCAAGTGGGTGCAAAAGTCAGTGTAAAAGGGAGTGTAAAAGTGAGTGCAAAAGTGGGTGCAAATGTGGGTGCAAAATTGGATGTAAAAGTGGGTGCAAAAGTGGGTGCAGTTTATAGTAGCCACCATTTTTACTAGAATGTGATTTGAGTAAATGTAATTTCTAAACCCAAGTAGTGAGTAGTCAGTTGGTTTTGATTTATGCAAGCGTAAACATGTCTCATACACTGATGATGGATACTCAAGGCTTCTTGGTCAACAGAAACAAGTATATAGTTAAAGAGGTAGCTATTATTGATTGCACAACACTGAATCTATTTTTGAAATTTTGACAAAGGGTCTAAGTGCACTTTTATTAATATCTCGCGAACCAATAAGACTAGGGCATTGTATGGGGTATTATTGGACTTTTTGCCGAAGACTGCTGGTAAACACCTATGTTCCCACGACCTTTTTAAAGATGGCGGCTGACCCACGAGGGGTGATTAAAAAGTATTCCAAGCGGCGCTTGTCGATAAGCAAACCAATAATCAAAGGGGGGTATGACAGAGCTTGAGGCGATAACCCCTTTTGATTGATCCCAGTTGATTTGCCCCTTTGGACTGGTCCCCGTTGACTTGTCCCTCTGGACGAGTCCTTTTTGAAGGGAGTCATTTATGACGGGCCCCTGCTGACAGGTCACTGTGGACGGATCCCTGTGGACGAGTCCCTGTTGACAGGTCCTTTTGACTAATCCCTTTGGACCGGTCCCTTTGGACTGATCCATATGGGTTGGCCCATGCATTTATCCAAATTATGTCAATGTTACCCACACACACACACACACACACACACACAAACACAAGGTTTCTCTCTCTCTCTATCATTTTATCTATAGTCATACATTCACACAACCATACCTGTCTTTGAAAACAAATACAACCACGCTATTTATCCTTGACATGCACACTTATCCCAAATAACTTTTAGTTATACATTTAACATTTACTATTACAAAAAAATGTTTCCACTATTTACAATTACAAAAATGAATATTTACAAAATACTAAATCTACTGGTTACAAAAAAGCCATGTCTCTAAACAATAAAATATAGAAGTCACACCTCCACCTCGTGGTTATAACCCCATGGTAGGCTAATGCATAGGTCATTCATCTGCACTCATTTGCTATCCATCAAGGTAAAAGTGCATTTTCTCTGTTCCGCAAGATAGAAATTTGATTGCTGGATTGTATCCTGCACTTTTTATGCGATATAGCTTTGCCAGTTCATAAAACCGCTAGGTAGTTCTCTACATATAGCAATTTTACCACTGCTCTACCGACGCCTTTTGCTATTAGGCTTTCTTACAGTCTAGTGTGTGATAGACAGCATTAACTGTATATCAAACCCAGTTCACCTTTGTATTTGTAATCCAAGTAATAATTTGAAAAGACACAAATGTAATCAGTTTTAAACGTTATCTCTGTTTTGTTTTGTTTAATATGTTTATGACATGCATATTAACCTGAAATCGAACCCTGGTGAAAAGGCTAACAGCTTAACCACTACACCACCATGCTCTTGTTTCTTAGTTTGACTCGTTCTAGGCCTCAGACCTGGAAATCGAGTTAAGACCACCAGTACAAGAGCTAAAAGTGCTTAACACTACAACACAAAATGGATAGCTGGTAACATTATACAACCGGAAATGATTATATTTCTGTTAGCAATGCATTTTGTCATCAGCCTACTGTCTGAGCACTGACAGCAACACAGTTTAGTTTAGAACAAGCGAGTGTGTGTGTGTATAGATTATTAGCCTCAAGTATTTAAAGCTTGTTGTGTGTAGCGACCATCTAGTCCCGGTAACCACTGAGCATTTTGTGTGTGTGTGTTTTAGCTATCCTCTTTAACCAATCAATTAAAGATAGTCTACTCTTAATTCTTGAATCGATAAATCAGAGGTTGAGTACACCGTTCGTCATTTATTAACCCATACCTGCAACCTATACTCTCTCTATAATGCAGTTTGATCTGAAAATCAAGTTTCAATGGTAAAAGACTTGTCAGTCACCATACATGTAGCCTACACTAATTCTTTCTCTACCTAGCTATGTTTCATCACACATGGTAAACATCACACATGTTCGTATGCGATTATTAGTTTATAAAATCTCAGGTCGATGACCTTGATGTATTGGGTATTTTGGGTAAATTCTTTGGCCATGGGAAAGGGTTGACCATTCTAAGTCCTATGACACCTCACATGTAGATATTCGATTATTAGTTTATAAAATATTAGGTCAATGACCTTGCTGTTTGAATCTTTTGGGTAAATTCGTTGGTCATTAAAAAGGGTTGACCATCCTGAGTCCCATGACACCTCACTTGAGCTCTCTGATTATTAGTTTATAAAATCATAGGTCAATGACCTTGCTGTTTTAGATCTTTTGGGTAAATTCGTTGGTCATGGAAAAGGGTTGACCATCCTGAGTCCTATGACACCTCACTTGACCCTCTCTGATTATTAGTTAGCAAGATATTAACAAAAGTGCAGTTAGGCCCTTTTGACATAAATAAATAATATATTCAAAAACAGAATGTCACCTCAAGTCCAACGACCTCTCATACAGGTCCCTAGCCTTATTGATTCATGAGATATTAAAAAGCTAATGACCTATTAGTTTTGGATCTTTTGGTAATTTTTTCAACATGTATGGCGTTAGGCCCTTTGTGAATTATTTTTGGAAAACATATCTACCACATTTGAAAGGGGGCGTTATCCCGAGTCCTAGGACACCTCGTACACGTCTCTAGCGTTATTGGTTCGTGAGATATCGGCAAAAATCACAAAAAACACGTGTTTACCCCAAAATCGAGTTTCCAAATTTTTAAAAAGTATAACGCATGGTCCATAGCAAAGAGGACGTCAGCCCGAGTCTTTGGACCCGTCCTACACGCCTCTAGCATCATTGGTTCGCGAAATATAGCAAAAAGTTTAAAATCACGGTTTTACCCCAAAACATTCTGTTTTCCTCATTCTCAAAAACTTTAACCTATTACCAAAATAAACAGGGTTTCGAGACAAGCCATTTGATACGTCATAGGACCAAATCCGACCAGGCATTCGTGAAATATCGGAAAAAGTCTAAAATCACCGTTTTAACCCCAAAAAGCCTGTTTCCCTCATTCTCAAAACTTTAACCTTCGCTTCGAGACAAGCGATTTGACACGTCACACGTCCAAATCCGACCTTGCGTTCGAGAGATATCGGCAAACTTCGTAGGAAAGTAGGCGACTATCTGGTTCTCTCCTCACCACCAAAACCCCTTCTTATCAATCATTTTTTTCAAAGAGCTCGCCCTCTTACAAAAATCCCAAGTGCGCATGCGTACAAAACAAAAACAAAAATGTTAATCCATAGCGACATCCAGCAAAACGCATGCGCTATATGAGCAACAACGTTTAAGTTCATTTTAGCAGCGCACCTTATACATGTCGCATATGAAAAGAGACTTTCATTAAAAAATTACAATTTCACCCCCTAGTAGGGGTAGGTTTTATTTAGGGGTTGAAATGAGTGGTACATTGGAAAGAGGGCGTCAATCCGAGTCCAACGACACCTCATTCGTCAAAATCGGACCATGGCTTTGAGAGATATCGACAAATATTACATGGCTGAGGCTTAGTAGTAACCGCATGTATGTTCTGAAGTGAAGTAGAAATCTCATCACTCCACTACTAACATTCACGAATAATTTTGAATATTTACTACGATGAAATAGATGAACTTTTTGATAATTTAAATAATACGTCGATTTGAAACTTAGATTTGAACTAAATGAGAATCTTGAATACTGTATTAATATTTTTACTTCTCATTTTGAGAAGACTTCGATTTTTTGATTGACGTTTAAAGTCATGATTTCTTGGTTTAGAATCATCTCAGTTTTTCCGATTTTCATTGATCCGAGATCATTGCTAGCTATTTCTTGGGTCGATCATTTCTAATGGTTTTTATTCAATTCAATTAACATTTGAAATAAACTCCACGCTTTAGGATTGATCGAATTTCATGAAAGTCTGGCATGTTTCGATTTTTGAGACTGAACTGTTATGAGCCTTACCCATACTAATACTCATTGTTTTTTATGGTCAAATTTTTGGATAATTGTATTTCTATTACGAAATAATTATGGATGTTACAAAGGAGTATTTCGAATGTTGTTCAACATAAAATGATCATGAACATAATATATGATAATTCATAATGCAAAATTGATGTTTGAAAAATTTTGAAGTGGCAGAGGAATTTAAAGCATATTTATATTAAACTATTATTGTATTGAAATGAGTCAACAAGTGGTTAAATGGAATTATAATGTGGTAATATAACATCGTTGAATATTATGAGAAGTGGTGAAAATATGTACGAAGTAATGTGGAATATAGTGAGAATGGTAAAGTTATTGATGAATTTATTGAACTATAATGTGAGCATATTGAAAGTTGATTGATTAATTATGATGTAGGTTTTTATCGTGATTGAGCACGAGCAATTTTGTTAGAAAACATATGTAGGAATATTTTTGTACCACGAATGAGTTTTAAGAATTGAAATTTGAAGTGAAGGAATTAATTGATTAAGATATGGATATTGTTGAACTATTATCACGAATCGTAAGTGAAGCTTACAATGATACTTTTGAAATATAATTATATAAAATTACTCACGGATGATACAAAACACGTTTGCTTAGCTTAATTGCTTGTCAAATAGGACTTGATATGACGAAGAAATAACCATGATATGACGCTAATGAGATAAATACAATTGGATGACGTGAATCATGCATATATTCAGATATAATTAAATCTGAATATAGTAGTACATAATTTTGAATTATAATTACGTGTATAAAATAGGGAAAAGTGATTTTTGATGAATAGTATAGTGTGATATTCACACATGAGTTAACAACGTCAGATGCATGAGTGCATCGAAATTATTATGATGATTGACGTGACATTGATTTTGAATTTTTGATTATCGCCATTTTCTTCGTTTGTCTTCGATTAATAAATTGATATTTTATTTTAAATTCATTCCGATGTGGTGATTTATATTAATGGAAGGATGTGTAGGCGGGCCAGTGTTTGATATTTTCCCAACGTAAGTCTTCAACCGTGAGGTCATTCTTTGATTCTCGAGTTCTGCGTTTGAGCTAGTTATTTTTGTGTTTCCATTGTTTTTTTCTTAAGGCATTCGTACACCTATGTGTATCTCTATTCCTGGTTGACAATGTTGGTAGGATTATGGTTTTTTTCTAGCCGGGTACTTCCAGATTTTACAATCCAGCTGTGTCATCGGACTCAACAGGATATGTCCACGAGAATACGGGTACAGTATCATCCCGGCATTTGCATGGAGACGAAGTGGGAAAACACGGGAAACCACTTCGAGAAGGGCTGAGGTGGGAATCGAACCCTCTCTAGTCATTTGGACTGCCCGAGGCTGAGTAGACCCCGTTCCAGTCCTCATGCCACTTTTCAAATTTCGTGGCAGAGCCGGGAATTTTAAAGTCTTGCAAGCGTAAGCTAAGCTCGAAAAGTAAGAAAACCTTGAAGCGATTCGGTTACATTCGACAAGTGAAACGAACTCGATTCTGGACGAAACGAGTCCCATCGAAACCTCTCAGGGTGTTGTGAGGATCGAACTTCATTCTCATAAGGCTTCAGCACAAAATTAAAATAATAATGATGAAATCCGCATCGATGTCAACCAACAAGACATTTACACCTCACCACACGAGAGCTACCTTTATATCGAGGACCAGCTCATGAAAGCTGATGGTACTACACATACAACATCAAATCTAGCTAATAATGCATTAGCCTTTTTTATTTTCTGAGATTAGGTACTTAATCAATGGTGCCGAAGTGGATAGCGTTAGAGACGTGGGCACAGCGTCTTGCATGAAGCTCTATCCGTTGTTTGACAGTGAGGAAACTGAGGCACTTCGCATGTCTGCCTGGTGTCCTATTAGTGAGAACAACGACCCCTTCACAGGGGTTCTGCCACCGAAGTCCGTATTTGGCTTTGCCGAGGACCTTAAACATATCATTGCCAATGTCAGGCATGAACTCGTCCTCATTCGTGATAGAAGTGACTAAAACACACTAAAAGGAGCAGACACTGTTCATGATTCCAAGATCCAACTGAACCGTATTTTATGGAAGGTGCCTCTCGTAACACCCTCCGATCAGCGGAAGCTAATGCAGCTCAAACTAGTAGAAAAAGACACTCCCCTGCCCATTCAGTTCAGGAGCTGGGAACTACACGAATTCCCCATCTTGGGCACATCCGACAAGCACAGCTGGTCTGTAAAGCCTTCTCGCTATGCAGAGCGACCGCTGTACGTCTAGGGTTTCAGACCGATCGCACGTACCAACATGCTAAAGATGCTTCCCAGTTCGACCACATACTGTAAAGCTGCGAAACATGCGTCTTTACCTGAATGGAGTCTCATTTCCCTATGTAGCTCTAGACTTGAACTTTGAAAAGAATAAATTCGGAGCTCTGTACGAAATGTTTGTAAAATTTCAGTCATCTTATTACCTGAGGATTTCAAAACAAAAGCTCCTTTAACCTTCTTGGACTGCTCACATTTGGAGGAATCGATTAATGAGGTCACCGTAGACATTCGTTTGGATTTTGAAACAATGGAAAATGTGCCCGCTAATACGAGTGCTTATTGTTTAATCATCCACGATACACAAGTCGTCTATCACCCACTGAGTAATATTGTAAAGAAAGCTTAGTAAAAATAAGGTAAAAAAATCAAAAAAATATGAACACTATCAATTTTGCCTCTTTTTTACCAAGTCATAAACTTTTTTAAAATAAGGCATATATATAACATGAGTGAGAAGACTAGCAAAGTGGAACACGAGTTGTATTCACGCAGTCATGAGTTGATACATGAGATAATGCATCTCTAGAGCACAATCTGTTTTCAATCCAATTCAACATTAAACTTTGGCAATAGTAAAATGATAAAACTCAACAAAGCTATTAAAAACGTTCTTGAGCTATCAGTAAAAATGGCTAACTGTACAGCTTCTCTTGTTGACATGAATGCTGCCCCCTAGTTTACCTAAAACCAGCATGTTATTTGTTGCGTGTACTTGAAATTATTCGAGTACGCTAAAATAGATATTGTGATATGTTGTGTAGTTACCGCAAATTAGCGTCTGTAAAAGTGATGCTCCCTGTATGAGTGCTTGCATTACAACGTCCCTTTGTATTTATTAGTTCAAACCAAGGGTTTTTATTTGTGCTAAAACCCACATTATACGTGTAGGCTGGTGAATTATTTGTCTTTACGTTTGCTTGTAACAAAAAAACAAAATCACCTCACGTTAGGAGAGGTTTTAGATCTAAGTACTATTGTTCAATAAGTAGTATGTATGGGTTTGTGTATTTTTTTAAACATGTTACAAATGTGTAGATGCATAATGTCCGAGAGAAAACTTGCTTACATTATCTGACGTGATCACTCTCTTGTCATCATCTCGACTCAGAGCAATCTTGTGCAAGCGGTCGGTAGTTACACGGTGCGACCTGGACCTGAAATCGTTTATAGTCACTCGTAACATTGAGCCTTCGAAGAGACACCGCTCCAAGTCTCGGAGACTAATGCGTTTCTGAACAACGCTTCATGTAACTCCTTTAATTTTTTAACCATATTTTTTTATGTTCAAAGCATACATCTTTTGCCAAAGCCCCGTACATTTTTGAGCAAGCTGTCCGCAAGCTTCGTCTTTAAATTTACCCAAAACCTTCTTATTCTTGGTTGAATACAGCGGGTGATCGGGTTTGTAGTCACTTGTGTCCAAAAGCTCATTCAAGTTAGCGCTCGCCATGTCCTGGTAAACATCATCGGTCGTTAGCAAATGTATAAATGAGCCGGTGTCTTGGTACATTAATTTCAACTTTTCACTGCCATAAAACTGAGGCAAAACGTTATAGTGATACTGATACATCAGCGTTTTGGATAAATCCAGAACAGACATACCGATGTACACTGGTTTGTCTAAATATTGTGAACGTTTTGCTAAATGAACAGCCGCAATATTAGGTCCGAAGATCTTTCCGTCAACAAAATTAGGTTTTGCCACAAGTTTCACAAGCTGTTTCGCTGTTGTTACGAGACGAATGTCTAAGCGATTTCGAACGTTTTTCAGGGTCTTTCCAAACATAGCATTATTAAAAAGCTTGTACAAGTCCTTTTCAAACCATGGTATTTCCAAACATAGCATTATTAAAAAGCTTGTACAAGTCCTTTTCATAGTCGTTCTTAGCTTGTTTTCTGAGTTAAGTGTTGAGGTCCACATAACGTTTTAACCAACGGCATTGGGCAAATCTTAACACCCGATGTACCTTCTTTACCACCAGACCATGTTTTATTGCCTGTTTTAAAGCCATGTAATGAACAACATAGCGTTCGCGGCTTCCAAAATGTAATACCAGTTTCTCCACAACAAATGATTTGCGTGGTTTTCCTCTTTCAGCAAGAAACGGCATATCGTTATGTAGGTCGTGGAGTTCTGTTGGGTAGTCTATATGCACCTCGAAAAACTAGCCTTGTGGATAATTTTGACTGAGTTCCTCAATATTAACAGTGTCTGGAGAGACCAAACAAAATCCAACGTAAGGAAGTGGTAAGGACATGGCCCAACCATAAAGATTGTTAGCATCGACATACATAATAAACTGGGATGGTTTATCGTGATCATATTCTGATATGTACTTATTATTTGCTACTCCAAAGCGATGCGAAGCTTGAACCATACCACCTCGTATGCTACGCTTTACAAAAAGCAGTTGATCGTATTGTTAGGTTATCGAGCTGAATGCGTGCATAAAGCAGCATAGCCTCCGAGGTAAGCGAAGGAAGAGACACAAAATGAGCTGGATCGAGTGTGTGGGTTCGCATAGTTGCCGTGCGAAATGGTTCGACAATTAATGCAAGGAGAAGCACGCATTGTTTCAAGTACAGATCGTTGTATTTCCCCAAGGTTCTAACACCGAAATGATTCCATACTTTCTTTGCATGTCCATAGTTTTTGTCGCTAATATTTTCCCCTTTTAATTAAAAAAAATTGTTTTGAAGGCAGACTCGTTTCTTCATATTTACTCCACGCATCGATGTATTCATAGGGAAAAACACCCTTTCTCAACATTAAAGCAGCATTGTCTTCTGCAAAGTGTTTGATAGTTTCAGGAAAGTGTTCTAAGTTCTCGGCTAGTTCTTCCAGTGTGCTGTTCAAGAACCGAAATGGGTCTATAAATGTAATTTGCACAGTTTCATCTTGAAGATATAGCGTGAGCGAAATGTACTTTTCACTAGTGTTTGGAATAACTGTTACTCATCCCTGTGTTAAACCGAATTCTTTTATAATAAAATGCATATCATAATTTTGTAAATTATGTATAACCACGGGTAATCATGTATTTTTTTTTACATTTCATATTACAATTGTTATGTGCAGAGCCAAAGTATTCTCCGGTGATATGACAGTGGTCTCTCCCTTTGAAATTATTTTCATGTCGAAATTCTTTTCCACACATGTAACAAGTCTTAGCCGCTTGGAATTCACGTTCTTGCTCCTCTGTCAAGTTCAAAGGCAATTTTTCTTCATACACAAAACCTAATGTGCGATCCAAGCTTGTTAAATAATTAATAAACACCTTGACTACATTAGGTCCATGGTAGAGTTTCGGCTCTCTAAGTAAACCGAATTGTTTAGCTTCGATTGAGGAATCTGCTTTTAAATATACACTAAAACTCGTGGGTTCATGTTCCAGATATGCGTTACTAGTCTGGCAAGATTGAACAGGTTTCAAGAGGCATTCAAAATCGACATAAGCCACGAAAGGAACTTAAATGGTATACTTCTCTAAAACACAATTTGAAACTGCCATCGGGTAATTTTACATGAGCAATTTGTTGGTCAAGACAGTATATTTTATGTACTTCTAGTTTCTTGGTAGCATTTCACCCGTGCTGGTCGTCGAAATGAGAAAAGCAGCGCATGCATAAAGCCGAGAAGTTATTATTATGTTTCGTTAGTCGACTTCGGAATAAGCTGGTAAAGTTTTTATGTAAAAACAGTGCCCTATCCCCTTTTTGTTGGTAGTGTACAACAGATTGGTGTGGTCTGCTGACACTTCATCAACAACCTTCAACGACATACCTTTGTTGTTAGAATCTAAACAGAAAACGTTTACGGAAATATTATTCTCTTTTTCAAACTTTTTAATAGAATGAATAGCCATGGGGATTGTAATATCTGAAAAGTCATATTTATCGTTCAAACCTTTGTATTTGTAAACATACTCAGTATCCCTTTCAACAAATTTTGACAGCATTTCATGGACGAAACACCTATCATCGTAATTTTTAACGTTTATACATGCTTTCTTAGCGCTAATTTCTTTAGGGAGACGTAGGTATGTACTTACTCTCACTGGGTTATACTTGTTTATTCTAACCCGCAAACCATCTGCACCCAACAGAGACCACCCACTGCCTTTCACTTCAGATGCAGGTAATTCTGAGATTAATTTCTTAAACTGTTCGCTAACAAATTCATTAAGATCCATTCCCTTATAAACCGCTTCACTCTTTGTTTTAAAAACTCGATCACATACCTCCTCGTGAACGTTGATAAAGAAACATTCGAGCAAAAGATTTATCTTTACGGAATTATGAAAACTGAGTTCTTTTTTATGAGAATAAAGACACGCTCTTTCGCTTCCTACAGATATGCTTCCGCGTCATCGCATGTTTCACATCGAATAAAGTAAGAACGCATTCGGTCTGCAAATGCCGATTCATAGATCACAACTCCCTCATCATCAGGAACTGTCGACAGAATCTCACACCTCAGCTCGCACCTTCTACGATTGTTAGGTGATTCATAACCACAAGACTCCTCGTGGCGTTGTCCGTTGAATGAGTTTGAAAAACATTTGTCGCATTTTTTACACTGATAAAAGGTTCCACATGAATACATGTGGCATTTCCTACTTGATTCTCGAGTAAAAGCTGCTCCACATTTTTCAGAGAGTGAGGATGATACGTTGGATATAATGCAAAATAACGCTCTCTCTATAACAAGCAACTACAAGACAGCTTGTTCTGTATACATACTAATTTTCAAATTTTTGCAACTTGCACATCAAAACTTAAGACAAAATGAGAACATAGCAGTGTGTACAAGACAGCTTGATCTGTATACATATTAACTTTCAACTATTTGTTACTTGTACACCAAAACTTAAGACAAAATGACCACATAGTAGTGAGTACAACACAGCTTGTTCTATATATATATTAACTTTCAACTTTTTGTTACTTACACACCAAAACTTAAGACAAAATAACCACATAACAGTGAGTACAAGGGAGCTTGTTCTGTAAACATATTAACTTTTAACTTTTTGTTACTTGTACACCAAAACTTAAGACATAATGACTGCATAGTTGCGAGTACAAGACAGCTTTTTCTGTATAAACATTATCTTTCAACTTTTGGATGTTTTGACATCAATGCACATAGAAAAAATAAAGCCAAAAACATGTCTGTAACTCGCATCTTGGCTTAATTCCACTAAATCAATCCGTTTACACTGGCAAATTGTACTTTCTATACAGCTCCCAAGCATGCTTACAAAGAGCCATAAAAATATTTCCATGTGAATAAGCACTTTCACAACATCTATAAAAAAACTAAAAAGAACTTAGTTTATTAGCATTGATCGCTTGCTGCAAAAACACAAGTTCCTATAATAGCATTTAGTTTAATAGCATTGATCGCTTGCCTCCATCACACATGACCCTATAATAGAACTTAGTTTATTACCATTGATCGCTTGCTGCAAAAACACAAGTCCATACGATAGCCTTGATCGCTTGACTCCAAAAACACATGTCCCTATGATAGCATTGATTGCTTCCCAAAACACAAGTCCCTATAACATTGGACGCTTGTATCGAAAGGGCCCTACAGAGCTTATAAAAGCCATACTGCCAAAAACATGTCTGTAACTCGCATCTTGGCTTAATTCCACTACATCAATCCGTTTACACTGCCAAATTATACTTTCTATACGTTTCTATACAGCTCCCAAGCATGCTTACATAGAGCCACAAAGATATTTTCTTGTGAATTAGCACTTGCAAATCATTAATTAAAAAATGAACTTAGTTTATCAGCATTGATCACATGCCTCCAAAAACATAAGTCCCTATGACAGCATTGCTCCAAAAACACAAGTCCCTATTATAGCATTGATCGTTTGACTCCAAAAACGCGAGTCTTTATAATAGCATTGATCACAAGTCCCTATGATAGCATTGATCGCTTTACCCCAAAAACACAGGTCCCTATAAAATTGGATGCTTATGACAAAAACGCTCTTGAGACTTATCATCTACTTCTAAATGTAAATAAGCCTCCCTTAAATCAAGTACACATACATATTGAGGCCCTGCCAATGAAGCAAATATGTCCTTTGGTTTTAGTAAGGGATAAAAGTCAACATAAAAATTAGGGTTAAGGGTCCTCTTAGAATCAACACATGTTCTGCAAGTACCAGGGGTGGGTTTTGGAACTGGCCAAATAGAAGATGCCCATTCAGACCTACCAACCTTAAATCATGGATTATAGCTGGCTTAACACCAAAAGGAATCTCATATATCTTTTGCAACACTGGAATAGCTCCATCCTTTAACACAAAATGAGCCTCAAAATCTTTTATGCATGCAGAAGCATCCTTGCAAAATACCTGGGGATACATTCGCTTCATGTTTTGCCCACCAACTATAGCATCGGAACCCGTGACAACACTACATTGGACAGATATCTGTTTACATGAAAGAAGTTCTCTCCAATTTGGCATTAACATATCAATCCAATCTCTACCTACTGTCGACCAAAGTATTATGTGCACTCGAGTTTGAAGGTTGTTTGTGAAGTAACCAATAGACGTACATGAAATCCAATAACATCATCATTTTTGTCGTTCTATTTTACGTTAGGTCATGTAGGTTTGGAATTTATAATTTATATTTTAATATTTTTTATCGCAGTTGGAACACAAAAAGTGCACGTTTTTAAGCGTGTTTCAACCATGCGTCATATTTACGAATTATTATCTCAAAAACCCGTCATCAGATCGAATCCAAATTTTAACACAATATACATTGGAATATTGTATAACTGGTTTATTAATTTCAAAATTTTGTGTGTCCAAGAAACAAAGTTGTTATCATTTTTGTAAGGTAACTTTTTCTCGGCTCGGGGTGGTTGGAAAATGTAGTTCTTGGTTGCATTGTAATCCTTATACATCGAAAAGTTATCCTGTATGACTGTGAAATACGTTAATTTATTCACTTATTTTATGTCGGTTTGTATTTCTACGGGGAAATATCACATGTTTCACCTGCTAGCCGCTCCGGCAAAAGCTGTACAGCGTTGCCGTAATGGTGCCCACACGCATCATGGCGCGTGTCGCTCGGAAGTGATGGGCTCCATCTCAGCAACGCTGTACAGCTTTTGCCGGAGCGGCTAGCAGGTGAAACATGTGTTATTTCCCCGTAGAAATACAAACCGATATAAAATAAGTGAATTAATTTACGTATTTCACAGTCATACAGCATAACGTTTTGATGTATACCGATTACAACGCAACCAAGAACTACATTTTCCAACCACCCTGAGCCGAGAAAAAGTTACCTTACAACAATGATAACAACTTTGTTTCTTGGACACACACAATTGTGAAATTAATAAACCAGTTATACAACATTCCAATGTATATTGTGTTCGATCTGAAGACGGGATTTTGAGATAATAATTCTTAAATGTGACGCATGGTTGAAACACGCTTAAGAACGTGCACTTTTTGTGTTCCAACTGCGATAAAAATATTAAAATATAAATTAAAAAATCCAAACCTACAGGAACTAACGTAGAATAGAACGAAGAAAATGTTGATGGTATTGGATTTTATGTAGGTCTATTGGTTACTTAACAAACAACCTTCAAACTCGAGTACACATAATACTTTGGTCGACAGTAGTAATGGATTGAACTCATGGTCACTGTTAACTATTACTAAAGGTAACATAAGTACAGTACATCCAGTGTATACAGCAATATCTCCAGTTCCAGCAATTTCAATTGGAGTGCCTTGAACAGATTTCAGTTTAATATGAGTACACTGCTCATACGATAACAAAGGAAACAATTCTTTGAACTTTCGCAAAGTTATGGGCGTTAACCCAGAGCCTGTGTCAACCTTCCATGGAAAACACTTGAATTATTGACAACAATATTTATCAAATGACGAGGGTTTGTTGAATGTAAATGCACATGGTAAGCATGCTACTCTAACCCCTTAATGGAATCTACACATTTACTTATTTTGTTTTCCAAATACTTTTCATCACTAACATTGATATTAAATTCTAATTCAGAATTCTTGAGACATGAATTATTTGCTGTGACATTAGCAGAAGTAAACTCAACTGACCTATAATCTCTACCTAGGTCCATTGACTAATTGTTCACATCAAAATGCACTAGAAAACGCATACTCTTCACATTCCTCAATTTCTCCACACATTTTCATGGCATACTCCTCATCATCAATTATATTCACATCACCTTCATACGCATCTGAGCTATGAATTATATCAATATAACCAACAAAAGTAGCTTCAGCTTCTCCGTTAACAACTTGGCTGGCATAACCAAACACTTCAACAACAGAATTTGAACTACAGCCTTGAGAAATATTGGCATTTTTATGCTCCGTTATTATCTGTGGTACATTATTGCTAGCACTGCTTTTCTCTACTACACACTTATTGTCTGATGGTTCACTATGCATATAATTAGCATAATGTTGGGCTACATGACCTGACAGTGACAAACATTACACTCTTTGTTGATGGCCCCATTAATCAGGTGAGTGATGTAGATCACCACATCTCCAACATTTTCCTTGATCCTTGGAATTGCTAGCTAGAGCAGATCCCTACTCACTGGAGTGGGAATTTTGAAAACCACCACGGCCTCAGCGCTGGTAACTTTTGTGAGAGCTCATTCGTCCGCTTCTGAATGTCGCACGTTCGTTGCTGTTCTTGTATCCGCGACCGCGAGTCGACTCCGTCCCTACACCTCGGGAACAATGAACTTTGTGCACTGCAGATGCAAAATCCGACGATGGTGAGTTCAACTGCCGTAGTTGACCCGTTATGTCCTGGATTTGCTTCTGAATTTGTTCCTCATTGCGAGCAATGGTACATGCGTCACCAAAAGTACAACTACGCTGGTGCAGTACTTTGCTATGAATAACATTGTATCTAAGACCCGATACAAGTCTGTCTTTCAACGCCACTTCACGGTAATCACCAAATGCACATTTCGCACTCTGTTCATTAAGCCTATTTATGAAGTCTATCACTGTTTCATTTGGCTGTTGCACCATACTGTGAAACTGCACTCTTGCAACCTCTGTAAGTCCCGCAGGTTCAAACACATCTTTGAAAGCTTGCTTGATTTGAGCGAGAGTCTGCTGTGCTATGTTCGCTGGATGTAACTGGCGTTTCACGTTTTCTACATTGGTGCCCAATGTTGAAATGAGTAAGGCTCGACGCCTACGTACATTTTCAGGAATGTTTCAACACTTTCTTCCTTCGGGGAATATTCTTTGAGTGACGTCAATCGTCCTACAGCCGCCATCATGAATGCACAATGCACCCATTCTTCCAGTCACACATAAGCACAGAATTTTGAGTCGTCCATCCCTTTTTTCTTGCTCCTTATCTGTTCACTCCCTCTACGGTCCGTGAAACAGTTCCATATGATCCTATTTTTCGTCGCCACTACGGTATTGTGTTTCTTTACTTTTGTATGGTGCTTATCCTAATTACTAAGAACGACAACACTTATTGACTGACTGCGTTTATGGAGACAACTGAACTACACAGTACAAAATCACAGGGTACACATGTTGCCAACCTATGCTTGTGAAATACACAACAGCCCTAAGATAGAAAAAGTACAAAGCACCAAGAATCGAACCCGGGACCTCTCAGCCAAGTTGCACAGCTTGTACAAAGGCAAAGGAAAGAAAAAACACACAAAAAGTACAAAGCACCAAGAATCGAATCTGGGACCATGGCGAGCGGTCACGTGGTGGGGTCACGTGGGGTGAGGGCGGGGCATGGGACACTTGGTCCAAGGGTTCGTGGCTGATTTTGAGGATTGAGGACTCTAGCGGTGACATTACAACTACTTGTAGAACTGAAGGAGACCGCATCCTGGGGAAATCTGAAATCTGGAAAATAAACTGCCAATATGGCACCCAAAGTACTAGACACTGTTCCTGCACAGTAGCCAATCTGGCAAAAGTGATTACTTTCAAATACTGTATTTAGTGCTCATAATGTACAAATACCCAGTAAAATGGCCCCACAAAACTACAAAATGTGCAAACCTGCCAGAACCAAATTTTCTTTACTACTGTACAGGACCCCTAATGCCATCAATCTTACCTTGAATAATTAATTGCAACATGTTGTATTTGTTGTTGCACATGTAATGACCAAATAAATCTAGTTTTCTTCTTTTAATGATATAGAGAATTTCATACGCCGCAGTACTTCCATATTCGTGATTTAGCTCTCCATGGTATCCTTAATATTCTGCAATACATCCACATTTCAAACGGTATCAGTCTCTTACTTAATACCTCGATAAGTGTCCATAATGAAACTCCATAGAGAAGGACACTAAAAGTGTAGCATCAAAGCAGTCGGGTGCGTAATGCAAGGCCTAAATTACTGCTAGTCAAAGCTTTCCTCATTTTCATGAAAGAACTTCTGGCCTGTTCAATTCTGCAATGAATTTCTTGACTTAATTCCCATTTATCATTGATTTGACATCCAATATTAATATGATGAAACCATTGAATCCTTTAATTACCAAATGCAAGAATGTCTTGAATATCACTTTGTTTTCTTGTATTATTACTTTGTACTTTCAATTGTGTTTAAAAAAATGTTTTTTGTCCTTAGTGTTATCAGAGATTTTGTAAGTGCATTTAGCATTGAAAATACAGTTTGTCTATAGTTTGCCTAACTCTGGTTAGCCTACACATTGATATGAAATCATGTGATTCTCTCTTCTCTCTTTCCAAGTGGAAATGTGTGTAGTCTTTCAGGGAATAAGGTCAAATGTTAACATTAAAAAGAATGTACATTTCTGCAAAGAAGTTGAATGCACAGTTTATATTTATTAAATATTTATTAAATTTATTAAATTTATTAAATATTGGACTGGCTGAAATTCCCCAGAGATTTTCAGAATGTTAAGATTCTATTTTCCAAAGCAGTAGATACCCTGTTAAGAGATGGATACAACATTATAATGCTACTTTTCAATTTTTAACTGTCCCCATAAAAGAACCCACCAATCACTGAATGGTCTACTCTTCAGTCTAAGTTGGGTATGTGGCGTTTGGAGATCTGAAGTTCGAATCCTGACGCCGATGGAAGCCACTGTGAGTGTGGTTTTCCCCCTGCTTTCCCCTCCACCCCTTCTCAAATTCTGGGATGTTAACTTACTCCGGTACCAAGGCACCTACCCGAATGTCCAACTTGCACCCTTGCACATTTCAAGAGGAAGGCGAAGAGCGAATTACTTGGCCCTTTGATGTGAGGAGCGCCTCATGGGTCCGGTCATATGCTGGACCTGCCTTCCTGTCCTGCCCTCAGACTTTTGAGGGTGGGGATAGGCCTGCCGACTACAATGGCCAGCACACAGACCCACCAAGAACAAGCGCTCGATCTATTACACAGGTTATCAGACAAATTCCATGCACACAGAAGTGCATGGGGCTGGTTATTAAGAGGTACCAACCCCTTAAATGAAACAAATAATGAAATTTTGCTCTAATTCGCATGTCAGAAGTGCGTCTTTTGTCAAGTTGCATTCTGCCCTTTGAGTTCGTAAAGATACAGTAGCATTTGGTTACATCAACTATCATGCAGTTATCACCTGCAAGGTGAGAAATAGCTATCAAGGTGAGAAAGGTGAGAAACCAGTAACATGCCCGAATAGGTTAACATGGAACTCTTACCATCATCTCCATCACTGAGTTCTTCATCATCGTCAAAGAAAACTGAAATTAAAATAAAATCGTACGATAACATTGTTACAATATTTTCACTAGATTACCAACAACATGCTATTTCAAAACTACTCACACTCTGGATACTTGGCACGCAGGTCTTCTGCCAGAGCTTTGGATTCTTCTGCAAAACACAACAGAAAATAAAATGGAATTTATGATATGATTACCTATCAACATATTCAAGAGATAGTTAGCTTTTCACAAAGAAGTACTTGCACCTTTAGTAGCTAATGATAATGAAATTATAATTTACTATACAAACAAATGTAGGCCTATGTAACATCAGAGTTATCAATGTATTGAATTGAAATAAATAATAATTTTGCCTCATTGGCAGTTTAGGTCAACACCACGAAACAAAACAAAACTAACAACGGTTTGAAATATATACAGGGCTGTCAAGATACATTTGGTACAAGATATAAATGGCCTATATAAATACACTCTTGGAAAAAATTACATGTATTAGTTAAAATTCACAATTAAATTGGGCAATTTAGGATTACGCGTTTCGACCCTCAAGTGGCCATCATCAGATCCTGATCACTGTGTTCAAATTTTAAAATTGTCACTAATGTAAATTCACTATTGTAGTACAATAGTATAGTTAGGTGAACTATACTGTGATTCGCTTTGAACCAATTCTTACGTTAGTTTTTTGTAAATTACAAGAGTGAAGGTGTATACAATTTAAAATAACACACTGTGACAATAATAGCCTAATTAACAAGTTTTGGCATGCACTAGAATTAATTATAATGTTTAATTATCCGGTGTTGGTGCTCCTCACTACACTGTTGACTCAAGTGTCCTCCCCAACACTACTGAAGCAGCGAGCTAACTTGCCTTCTCTCATTCACATGTCAACCTGCGTACACTCTGTTATCGGAATTATGTAATTGAAGTTTTGACAAGGCTATCGTTATACCTGAACTAAACAGAATGAGGACGGAATTACTTATGAAAGTGTATGTTAGAGACTTTTGGAACTGTTTTTTTTTTCAGACTTTAAATTAGTCATCAAGTTAATAATGTTTTAAATTATTTTATTCAATTTTGATTTTATAAAATGTTTAATTTGTGAATATTGTATTTACACAGGGTGTATCTTAATTATACCGACAAAAAAAATCAGGGACGCTCTGCTTGTTATGTAAAAGTCGATGCCGCGATCGGATTGGCGGAGAAAATTTTTCCCTTCGAGAAAATGAGGTTACTTTGTTACTTCCGGGCGCGCGATTCAAATCTACGAACTCACCGTATTTGCTGGCCCAGGGAGCAAGCCGCTGCAGCGGCCACTGCTGTGCTTCAAGCGAGAGAAGGTAGTGATTTAGAAGGAGAGAGAGAGATATGCTGGCAAGCCGGGGCGATCGAGGAAACTTGCGCATGTCCGCCCAAGGTTTGTACAAACCTTGATGCCGCCACCATATCTCTGTCTCCTTCTATCTCACTCCCATTCCTCGCTTGAAGCACAGCAGTGGCCGCTGCAGCGGCTTGCTGCCTGGGACAGCAAATAGGGCGAGTTCGTAGATTTGAATCGCGCGCCCAGAAATAACAAAGTAACCTCATTTTTTCGAAGGGAAAAATTCTCTCCGCCAATCCGATTGCGGCATCGTCTTTTACATAACACGCAGAGCGTCCCTGATTTTTTTGTCGGTATAATTAAGATACACCCTGTATATTTATATCTTTTACCCCACCCAATCGTTGGGGACAATCTTGTTGACAGACTGAAAAATCTACAAAAAGTCAATTTGTGGCAACACTAAAAAAACGAATGACTTCAAATCTCTACATCTAGGCTACATAGAAAATGAATATAAATAGAGTATCTTATGTAAAACTACTGGATGCATAACATACAGAATTAACATTTCAGTAATAAATTATGACCCCTTTTGTGCCCTAGAAATAGGCCTAATACCCATTTCCAAATTTTCATTATGATCATAACAACCGTTTAGACACCAAAACTGATCAGATAGTTTTGACTTTTCTAGTGCTGCCATCCTCCACCAAACAATGGACATCTTCATAGACTTGCCAATTATTTTGTAAAGCTTCTGTGATTCGAGACCAAACCATGTGTTATCGAGTATTCCTCACCCGCTTGCCATTTGGACAACATCCCAAAAAATGGCCCAACATTTCAACTTCTTCACACTCTGGGAAACAGCAGTGATTGGTAGTAAATATTCTTCCTGGAACTGATCGTACCGCTGCTGTGTTACCCAACATCTTTATTTCAGCTGTCCATTCTGGAGAAGACATGCCTTGCCCATTGCTAATCCAGGAATTGCTCGAATGATCATCCTCGTACCTTTATTGCATAGCAAATGTATTTGGATATATCTGTACGATACTAACAAACATTTCAAATTTGATATATCTTTGGGCCTTGGACATGCTCCTTTCTTCCCAAAAGTGTTGAGAGTCGGGATAAAAGGGTCCCTTTAATTTTGTTCTGCTCCAAACGAATGCACTATATGTCGTTTGAAAGTTCTAAGGCGTTTTACATGCAAATATGTAAAATATAGTTTTGTTAAAAGTAATTTACAATAGATGCCATATTATTTAGCTAAATCTTGACTCATTTAGCCAATAAATTGAAACAAAATATACTCTCGAAGTTCTAGATATGTACTGTATTTACTTACTTACTTTCTGGTCGGCGCTACAGTCCCTGAAGAACCTTAGCCTCCTGTATCACCTGCCTCCATTCATCTCAATCTTCCGCCTTCCATCTGTAGTTCCTGATTCTCAGACTCCTAAGGTTGTCTTCCACATCCTCTATCCACCGTCTCTTGGGTCTGCCTCTTCTCCTTCTTCCATCCGGTCTTTGTGTAAACACCTTTATGACGCTACGTGATTCTGGCATTCTCTGTATAAGTCCTGCCCATCTTATCCTCCCTTGCTTAATTTTCACCACAATATCTACCTGTCCGAAGAGTTCCTGTAGTTCCACATTTGGCCTTATTCTCCAACCTTCCTCCTCTCTCACTGGCCCGTATATTCTCCTTAAGATCTTCAATTCCCATCTTCGTAGCCAGTCTTCTTCTCTTCTATTCAGAACCCAACCTTCCGATCCATACATAACCACAGGTCTTAGTATTGTGATGTAAATTGTTACTTTAATATTCCTACTAACATTTCTGGAATAAACATGCTTTGCAGAGCGTAATAGCATCACTTTTTATTCTTTCCTGTACTTCCACTTATGTTCTGTTATCCTCCGTTATTATTGAGTCCAAATATTTGAATTCTTGTACTGTATTTACAGGAACTTAATACGGTATCCACTGAAGATACAAACTACCTTCTATTTTATGTCTAGGCATTGAGTTAGAACCTAAAGGGCTTTGCGAAGTCAAAACTATCTGATCAGTTTTGGTGTCTAAACGGTTGTTATGATCATAATGAAAATTTGGAAATGGGTATTAGGCCTATTTCTAGGGCACAAGAGGGGTCATAATTTATTACTGAAATGTTAAGAGACCAGTAGGACATGGGAGTAACTTAAGTAACTTTTGATATAAATTTACTAAATTTGATATTAAAAGGAAGGAAGGAAGCGTGTAGCTTAACGTGACCGTTAATCTCTAGATCATGAGCCACGGGACCTCCTTTTTACGTGGAATCCGAACCACAGGACATGGCATTACACTTCGAAAATCTCACATGCATTGACCGGGAATCGAACCAGGACCGCCTTGGTGAGAGGCATACAGCTAGACCGCTGAGCCACCAGGCGCCCTCCCCCCTCTCCATGATGAACCAAATCGCCTATTTTCATATATGGCACACACTGACTGACAGACTGATAATTGAATCAGCCAAAACTGAAAAGCCTTAAGTCAGTTTTCATTACTTTTCAGGAGAGAGAAAATATGTCATTGACAGAACACGTAAGTCGTATGTTGTTGTATTGGTATTACTGTGTAAGTTGTCAGCCATTTTAGTATTTTGTCGCTCTTTTGTTTGATTCCTTGTGATTGGCCTGATTGGTGCGACTATAGCACCGCCGTGTGTTCTTGTTCGGCAATGTATTTCAAGATGTGTGTCTCAGTGTCTAGTTAAATAAATATCAGTTAGCAAGTCGGGTTTTTATTCCACTGCTAATTACAACCTAACTACAGGGTATGGGCCCAGGCCACAGTTAAACGACCGAATAATGATGAGAAGTGAAAGAGAGCGACTGAAAGTTGAATGAAGAAAGTCGAAAGCAGTGATTGTGGAGAACGTCCAAGAAGGCAGACGACAAACGAGGTGACGGTGTGCCGCAGTTGAGAAGTGATAATTACTATGCATGGTCAAGAAGAGCGCAAGCTGAACTTATCGAAAGAAATTGCTGGATTGCCATAGAACCTGGTTTCAACGTGGAAGTGGAGAACTATAATGAGGTTCAAGCGAGAACCTTTGGCCTTACTTCTCAAGTATGTGACTGATGCATACTTGGAAGACATTAGAGAGGAGACAACAGCAAGAGCAGGGTGGATAAAATTGAAGAACATTCATTCCACATATACCCTACCTCAGTGTTTGGATAAATTGAAGGAAATGGTGAACATGGTGATGACAAGTGACATGTCTATGCATCAATACATGGCTAAAGTACAATCTCTCAAGAGAGTCATTAAGAGTGCAAACTGTGGACTTGAATTTAACGACACTCAACACGCTGGACAATTGCTCAATGGTTTACCCAGAGATACATATAAAGTAACAATAGCACTGCTGTGTGGTGAGGAGGGACTAACGACCAAAAGAGTGAAGGCTGCTCTCTTGAGAGAAGATTTCGTTGCAACGCCTGGATTAGTAAGCCCCGCTTTCGTCATCATCGGGAGCTAGCCGAGGACGCAGCGGTTCTAGAGGAGGCTTCCGAGGACGAGGCGGTAGCAGCGGCAGTAACCAAGCAGGGAATGTTACTCCAGGGGAGGCGACTGTTCGTCAACAAGATCAGCAGAAGTGCTACAGATGTGATCAGTGGGGTCACATAGACAAGATGTGTGACAAGATGTGATGTTACTGGTGTACGAAGCTAGGACACCTTGCCTGAGATTGTACAGAGCAGATAAGTGAAAATAAGACAACAGACAAAGGTAAGGTTAGTCAGAGTCAGAATAATTACAGAGCATGTGTCGGAGCTAAATCATTCATTATCATTACTTATTCAATGCAAGAACGGGTTATATTTTGAGGAGTTTGTGATCACATTTGCGTGGAGAAAGAGAAGTTTAAAAATGTATGCCCTGCAAGTGGTAAAGTAGAAATGGGAGTGGGCAATGTAGAGGTCCAGGGTATTGGCACAGTAGATATTAAGATGAAAGACGAGGGTGGAGGATGGACATTGGGCTTGTCAGATGTGTTGTATGTACCCTCATTTAGATGTAATTTGATTTCATGTTCAAGACTTATTTCCAAAGGAGTTGTGTGTGAGTTCCGTCAAGAGAATTGTGTTGTCAGAGATGAGAATAATTGGAAAGAAATAATCTTCAAAGGTTATGTAAGAGATGGATTATATTTTTCGGATACTGTTAAGGAAATAAATGCTTCTTGTGTTGTGACTGAACGTGATGTAAACACTGTTGTAGATTCTTTAGTTCAAGAGTTTGTCTGATTGCCATTTAAATCTAAGGCACTTGCACAGGCGCGGATCTAGAGTTTGGCTTTGGTGGGGGGTTACAGAATCGAAATTGTTAAAAAAATGGTATCACTAAAAACGCAATCACAAAATAACCAAACGTACAAAACCAGACCAATTTTTTTGCAAGCTACATGGATAGAAATTTGATGCGTTTAGCGCACCAAAAATATTCGTACAAATTGCAAGGGCGTGTTTTGCGAATTTTACATCGAGCTTCGAGAAAAGTATCAAGGTACGTTACAGTTTCGGCAAGTCGAGTTGGTACCGACAATGGGAGAAAGTCACAACTTAAATTGCCAACCAAGTTTGCAGTTTGGACGTCGGCAAATTTTTTTGGTGCGAAAAAAGCCCCAAATTCCTATCCGTGCATTGCTGCACATTCATCGCGACATCACTATAGACATCGATTCGGTAATCACAAGGTTTGCTAAACAAAATAGACGAGTTGATTTTGTTATATAAATAATCGTTTTTATTGAACAGGCATGAAGTTATAAATATGTACAGTTGTAACAGAACATAATAATTGCAATAAAGATATTTTCAGTATTGAATAAAATGAAAAAAAAACTGTTTTTCAGTTAAAATTCGCCAAGTTTTATTTGTCTGGTTATTGTGCTTTCGTTTATCGAGTTTGCAAAAGAAAATTGGTCTCCGTTTGAGGGGGGATCATGACCCCCGTGACCCCCCCCCCCCCCCTTGAATCCGCGCCTGCTCTTGCATGAAGAAGCAATTAAGAAAATAATTCCTATCAAAGTTCAAAGTAGCTTGGGAGAGTCATGTATAGCATGTTTTAAAGGGAAGTCAACACAGAAGGGTTTTCCTAAGACTAGTGACAGGGTGTCTAGTAAACCATTAGATCTTATCCATAGTGATGTGATGGGCAAACTACCAGTTTCACTGGGAGGTTCACAATATATCGTCACTTTTAATTATGATTATTCTCGATATGTGTTTATGAATTTCTTGAGTAAGAAAAGTGATGTGTTTGAAACTCTTAAACGTTTCTAAGAAAATGTAGAAGTGTTTCATGAAAGGAAAGCTTTGTAGACAGATGGAGGAGGAGAATATGTGAGCAAGGAGTTTGATGAATTTCTGAGCAAGCACGGTATTATTCATAGAAAAACTGTAAGTTACTCACCTGCTCAAAATGGTATAGCAGAGAGGCCTGAGTTGTATGTTAATTCATTCTAATCTTCTAATCAGTTTCTGGGCAGAACCAATGAATGTGGCATGTCATATTTACGAACGTGTCTCCTTCTAGGGCTGTAGGCAATCAGATACCATTTGTCCTGTGGAGGGGCACTCCAGTAAATGTAAAAGACTATGCTTATATTAAGCTGTTTGGATGTAGAGGGTGGATCTAACTGTAATAAAGGATCAAAGTTCGATTAGAGAGCTGTTGAAAGGGTATTTGTTGGGTATGGGAACAATGCTAAGGGTTATAAAATGTGGATTCCATCGGAATGAAAGTTCCAGATAGTAGGCTACACAGTGTGAAATTTAAAGAAAGGGTGTTCCCTTACCTTCAGTATAGTGTTAGCGAGACAATCCCATCTCTCTTAGATCTTAGAGGCAGTTCTAGAGTACAATTGAATGATAATGTACCCATTAATGTTGACGATAAAACCCCAGACTTTGATTTTGATGAGTTATTTGAGGGAGAAGATGTTGAAAGTTTTGATATGAGTAGCATTACTGAGATTAGCGATAATGAACCATTCCTAGGTTGGGATATTAGCGAGGTAGAGAATGTTATGCATGTGAATGTACCTGTTGGCACAGATGAGACGGAGTTGCATAGATCACAGAGAATAAGAACGAGGAACGAAAGTTCGAGGTGTAGTCTTGTCATGTTTAGTACTGACTGTGATTGTGATACCAATTTGTTAAATGTTTTTGATGAACCAAAGACTGTCAAGGAAGCTTTAGAAAGTCCAAATGCAAGTTGATGGTATTCAGCCATGGAGGAAGAGATGTGTCAGCTTAGGGCAAAAGGCGTTTTTGTGTTGGTAGACAGACCGAAGAACCACAATAAACTGGGAAGTAAGTGGGTGAATGAGGATATTACAGTAGAAAGGTTTAAGGCCAGATTAGTAGCTAGAGGCTTCTCCCAGATTCGAGGGGTAGATTATGATCAGGGGCGTAGCTACAATGGGGCAAGCGGGGCACAGCCCCGGGGCCCCCGAGTTTAGGGGCCCCCAAACCCTAAAAGAAAAATTATAAATAAATAATAATAAATAAAAGTAGTACTAGAAAACATATTTGAGAATTCAATTTAGTTCAGGGGCCCCAATTGTACGGAACTACGCGTCTAAACTTGTGTTTAGAAACTAGTCACGTTCAGTGCAATCTGTATGTAAGATATATCCATCCATTTGTGTGGTATTCTATGAGTATTCTTTGATAGCCGGGCGCCCGATCCAGACGCCGGACAGACAATGCGTTGTTCCCCATTCAGCGCATGACCATGACTCATCGTTCCACCCCTTCCCCCCTCCACTGCGACATCACACCACAGCAATGCACAGTAGCAGAGTAGTAGCAGTAGTGTAGTTGGTACGTCGCCACAGCGGTTCCCGGTTAAGTGGCTGAACTTAAGTTGTGGCCTTCATTGTGCTATTTTTTTGACGACGCTATGAAACATACCTATGAAAGTGGAGCTAAAAAAAGGAAGAAAAAAGAGGAGACGGTTCGTGCTTGTACTAAATCGTTAACTGCATGGTTGCACCCTCAAACTCAATCAGGTTTAGAGTACGTTTCGGTGCAGAAACAAGATCAAAGCGAAGAAAACGAAAATAATGAAGGTAAGAAGAAACCAAAATTAACTATATTGTAAAAGTGTTAAAAGTTGTTAAGCAAAGTAAAATTATTGTTATTAAGAGTTCCATTAACAATTTGGTCAGTACGTAATATTTTATAACAAACTAATATATTACGTTAATATTAGAAAAAGCATAGAATGCGTGATAGAAACAAACAATAAAGCGGTTTGCGAATTGCGACTGTTGATTCACTTCATTTGGACTGAGCACATTTTTTTTGTTTTTCACTTCACATTAAAAATCACACTGTATCGGGTACACAGTATGCATCGTTTCAACGGCCGACTATCATTGGTGACAGTCTTTTTTGTCCCTTTAACCAACTATTAATCAGTTAGTTGGCTTAGTTTAACAGTTAGTTGAATCTGTTTCCACAAATAAAACACTGCAATCAACTATAAACCACTACACTAATTTTTTTTTTTGCTCAATATTACGCACTATGTATTTTTTTCAGATGTTGACGCTCATCAACAGTTTGAAGTACATTAAAACGATGTTCCGATCATACATAGTGGCCTGTCATGTCCTGATCAGCCAGTCGATAATAACAATGACGCAGTAGGCTTGGCTGAAACTGGACACGCTGAAAATTATGTTTTGCAAGACAAAATGAATTTCCTAGTCCCGTCAATAATCCAGAAATAAAAAAGTTAATCATAGCATCAGGACTTTGTCAACCGCGTGGTCCCTTTCCAAAACAGCCCGATGGACGAGGAAGAAAACTATCATTTTCAACTAATTACTACAGTTTTATAACAGGTTCTGGGATGAAATGTAAAAGACTCTGGCTTTACTATTCGCAAAAGTTAGACCGTGTCTACTGTCAACCATGTTGCCTGTTCCCACAATATTCGGAGAACACTTTCGGTAGTGTGGGACTAAACGACTGGAAACATCTTTCTGATAGAATTAAAATTCATGAACAATCGGATGACCATATATTTTCTTGTGTTATATTTGAGAAATCGAGGAATGATGAAACAATGAGTGATGCTTTAGAATAACCGTTAAAAGGAGAGAAAAATTACTAGAGGAAAGCTCCAGAAAGAATAGTTAATATTTCATTAACTTTGGCCACTTGTAACCTTGCTTTCCACGGAAGAAGTAGTGAAATGGAAGATCCAAATAAAGGAAATTTCTTGTTCATAATAGAACTTCTGTCTGACTATGGCCCTGTACTAAAAACCCTTTTGCAAAAGCCAGCAGGAAGTGTAAACTATTTAAGCTTTAGCATCCAAAATGAAGTTATTTCCTTGATGGCAAATGAAGTACTGAAAGAAATCAAATATGAAATACAGAGCTCGCCTTTCTTCTCTGTTATTATGGTTACAACTCAGGATATAAGTAAAGTTTTCAGGTAGGCTACGTCAAAGTGGTAAATGATGAAAAAAATAAACCTAAGAAATAAAGATTTACGAAACGTTTACCATTTGCATTTGGTTTGACAAGTAAAATAGTGGAATCTATTAAAGATACAGACCTTGAATTGAAAAAATGTCGTGACCAAGGTTATGACTGCGCAAGCGTAATGAGTGGAGTATACAATGGAGTGCAGAAAAAAAATCAAGAAGTTGCGCCACATGCATATTGTGTACATTGAGCAAGTCACAATTAAAATCTGGTGTTGAAAGAGGCGGTAGAAGCCAATCGTGAAATAACACAGTTTTTTGAGGATGTACAAAATGTCTTACAACTTTTTGGACACAGTGTCAAACACTGGCTGGGGCTGCAAGATGCATCCGAAACTGCAAACATAGCGTTAAAAACACTCAACCCAAGAAGAAGGTCGGGAAGGTACGAAGCAGTTTTTTCTTTAAAGGAGAGGTTTGTCGATGTATTAAGAGAGCTATCCAAACTTATTTTGACAAGTAATAAGGCAAAAGAAAGGAATGATTCAATAGGATTGAAAAGGAAAATTGAAAGTTTTGAATTTGTGCTTCTGTTAGTTGTACAAACAAAGATTTTGCAGCAACTGAACATCGTATCTAAATGTCTACAAACTGATAATATGGATATTTGTTCAGCTTTTGATCTATAAGGTGATGGATGCTCTCTTAGGTGTTACAGAACTAAGAAATTCATTTGAGGACCTTGTAAAAGAAGCTTCAACTATGGGCTCCAAGTGCGGAATACCTTGTGAGTTTTCTGAGAAAAGACTAAAGCAAATTGAAAAGAATTTTATGAACTGAGTGTAGACCATCAATTTCTCAATCCTGAAACTAGATTTCGGGTATCTGTGTTTTACTCCACGATTGATACAATTATGGCTCAGGTAAACGGCAGATTTGAAGGCATGAAGTCAGTTATTAATGCCTACAAAGTTGTTAAGCCTTATTTCTTGAACAATGCTTCAGATGACGAACTGATTAAAGAGGCAAACGGTTTCGCCGAGACTTTTTCGGATGACGTGTTGCCAACATTTCCTGCACAAATTTCCAGCGTGCGTGCATCTTTTTCCTCTAAAAATAAGAAAATGTCGACTGAAAAGCAACTGATAGACCTCCTCTACATTGAAAATAACATTCTGGTTGAAAGCTATCCTGATGTGTGTACTGCTTGTTTTATGTTCTTGACTGGAACTATCACAGTGGCTAAAGCAGAAAGATAGTGTTCTAAGCTGAAAATTATCAAGTCCTACCGGAGAAGTGCAATGAGCCAAGAACGTTCAAATGGGTTGGCCCATTCATCGATTGAAAATGAAAGAGCTCGAGAACTTAACTTCTCACATGTAATTAACATGTTTGCAGATGCAAAGAGTAGGAAAATAAGTTTTGTGTAAATTAGGTTAGATTATAAGTTTATTTGTTTTGAATAGTTTGTTTAATAACAATAACTCAACATCTTATTTTGCAAACAATGAGTAAATATTTATAGATTTATTTTATTTCAAGTTATTTCTATAGTACATTTGTAATTTTGAACTTTCGACCTGGCAAGTATTTTATTTTTAAAGCCTAGTACTTCATAGACGATCCTATCTGTTCCCTTTTGTTTTCTACTCTTGCATCATTATTGTCAGTAATAAAAGAACAAACATGTGTACTTATAATATATATCTACATGCAGTTTTCTTCTCTTTCTAATCGATGCGGTATTTGTGTAGACGTAGTTTTCTTATTACGATATCACAATTTCTCAAATTGAAAAGCTATAGCTATTATGTATCATAATTATTTAGGACATTTATGGAGCCAACAGACAAAGTATAAATTAAATATTTCTAGAAAAATGGAAGTGGCAAGGAGGGAGGAATTCTAAAAGTGCATAAAGTCACTTGGTAAGTTCTTATCATCAAACATTATTAATATTAAAGGCCTGCAGTTAGGTCAGGTTTTCAGAAGATAGTGAGGGGGCCCCATTTCAACTTCTTGCCCCAGGGCCCCTTCCGGTCTAGCTACGCCACTGATTATGATAAAACATATTCCGCTGTAATGCACAAGAAAACCGTTAGTTTTTCATTGTCATTATCAGCAGTCAATGGGTGGGAAGTGTATCATGTGGATATTGTGACCACATATCTTAATAGCCCTCTCAATGAATTAGTGTATTGTGTGTAATGTTTTGTTGAAGAAGGACAAAATAAAGTGTGGAAATTAGTTAAAAGTCTATATGGAGAAGCAGAGTGCTAAAGATTGGTTCCATAAAATGAATAGTGTGCTGAATGAGCTGGGTCTAACTGCTCTTAAAAAGGACCAGTGTGTTTATATCAATAAGACGAAAGATTTGATTGTGGGGGTGTAAGTGGATGATTTGGGTATTTGGGGCAATGCAGAAAATGTGAATTGGGTGAAGTCTGAGCTGAGGAAAAGGTTAGAGTTAAGGGACTTAGGAAAAATGACCAATTTCCTGTCAATGAATGTAACACAAGACAGAGAAAATATTTGCATTGACCAAAGTAAATACACCAAAGAGATACTGTTGAGTTGTAAGTTAAGTTCTGCAAAAGGGAGGTCAGCATCCTTAGCTATCAGTAGTGATGATAAGATAGGATCAGGGGAGGAGAAAATAGATTAAAAAATGTTTCAAAATGCAGTAGGATAGTTACTATATTTGTCAACATCAACAAGACCAGATCTCAGTTTTGCGGTATGTAAAGTAAGTCAGAGATGTAAGGACCCTAATAGACAAGACTGGAATAATGTAACACATATCATGAGATATTTAAGAAATACATAGGAAATGAAAATTGTATGTTCTACTTAAGACCAAAGAAATTGTAAAGTGGAAATATTTTTGTGATGCAGTTTATGCTAATACTAAATCAGAGATTCTGTCAATTACAGGATATGTAATTAAATATGCTAACGGTCCAATTATTTGGCATACTAAAAAACAGACATGTCCTGCACTATCTACAGTTGAAACAGAGTATAATGCCATGTGCGAGGTAACTCGAGATGTACCGTACTATGATTGGACATGATCCTGAGAGAGTTTGGGCAATACAAGTTTATGAGTAAACCAATTGTTATTAGGTGTGATAATCTAGGTTCAATATTTCTGAGTGAGAATGGTTTGGATTCAGAGCGATCCAAACACATGGATGTAAAGTTGTGTTTTTACAGCACTATGTTAGGAGTGGGATGATTCTAATCAAGTACTGTATATTTCATCCAATAAGAATCCAGTTGATTTATTCACAAACCCTTTAAGTGGACCGAAAACTGCAGAATGAATTAAGATGTTCGGTATATCTGATTAGTGTTTGAGAGTATTAATTTCTGTTTGATTAATTGATGAAGTTTAATGATTTAAATGTGTTATACTTTTGTGTATTGATATGAAGTTTTTGAGCGCTGAAATGACTGCCTAATGGGAGGTGTTGTTGTATTGGTATTACTGTGTAAGTTGTCAGCCATTTCAGTATTTTGTTGCTCTTTTGTTTGATTCCTTGTGATTGGCCCAATTGGTGCGACTATAGCGCCGCCATGTGTTCTTGTTCGGCAATGTATTTCAAGATGTGTGTCTCAGTGTCTAGTTGAATAAACATCAGTCAGCAAGTCAGTCTTTTATTCCACTGCTTATTATACCCGAACTACATCGTATTATTGGCCTTTCGCACACAGCAAGCTACCCCCAAAAGTAGAAATGAATACTGTATGTAAGTTAATTGTTTGATAAATCCAGGAATAACGATAAAAATGGATTGCATGTCCAATACTTACTTGGCCTTGCACATCATTTAAAAACCTTGCGAGAAAGTTGGTTTCCCAATTCAGAAGTTACTTTAAGCACACAATAATGTGAATTCTATGAATGTTAACAACTTATACAAGACATGTGCAACACGTTCCTTTGTTATTCATAGCTAATAATATAAATAAGATGTGGTTATTATTAATCTTATTATTTGTTTGGCAATAGAAATGACCGAGCGTACCTCCGTGGCTTAGGCGGCAGCACGCCGGCCTCTCACCGCTGAGTCCATGGTTCAAATCCCGGTCACTCCATGTGAGATCTGTGCTGGACAAAATGGAGGCAGACAGGTTTTTCTCCGGGTACTCCGGTTTTCCCTGTCAACATTTCATTCCAGCAACACTCTCCACTATCATTTCATTTCATCTGTCATTCATTTAATCATTGCCCCAGAGGGGTGCGTCAGGCCTCGGCAGCCAGCACAGTTCATATCCTCGCCGCTAGATGGGGGCTTCATTCATTCCATTCCTGACCCGGTCGGAGACTGGAAGCAGGTTGTGGATTTTCATTTCACCTCCTGTGATCTTGAAATTGAAGTAACGTCCCCTCTAACCCTCATTAGATTGCATCATTCCAGTCCATTCATCATGCCCTCTAAAGTCCGTTACTTCTTCTTTTGCACCCATCTTGTTTCCTGCACTAACCCGTTCCCAAGCCACCATCCTGCAGCTCACATAGCCAGTTGCTTCCGGCAAGCCCATCCTGCATCGAAATTATGCGTGACCCAAAGCCAGCCTGTCTGCTATTTAGTGCTCCTTCGTTACACATCGAAGTTATGCGTGACCCAAAGTCAGCCTGACTGCCATTTAGTGGTAATTCTTTACACTTGTAGCTTTATGCGAAGTTTCTTTCTTTTTTTCTTTGATAACGTGCAATCAATTGTAGTATTTGATGTACGGTATTCAAGTTGGTGGGTGCATATAATATTCATTGTTCTGGTCTTGTAATTCTTGCAACCGAGGTCTCTCATACAAGGCTCTTTACACCACTTTTCATGCTAATTGCTCAATTATTTCCTAATTTATTGATTTTAAACATTTGCACAAGTAGTATGCATGGCCGCCACCTTGATAACATTAAGTCTATGGTATTGTGCCTTTAGCAGAGAAATTCTGTACAATACTACATTTCGCGAAAAAAAAAATCTTATTTTCTAAATGGTGAAAAATAGATATTAATATTATATATGCACAAGATGGCCGATGCCCATACTATTCAATATGATTATGTTATAACTCGGGTGTGTGTTAGACTCTTCCGTCTTTTGACTGGTTTAATGCAGCCCTCCATACCTCCCTGTCCTGAGCTAATAGTTTCATCTCTACATAGCTAACAGACCTTAAATCCAAAGCAATCTGTTTAACATATTCTAACCTTGGTCTACCCTTACAGTTCTTGTACTCAACCCTCTCTTATATAACTAAGTTCGCTATTCCTGGGAGTCTTAGTATCTGTCTAATCAACTTATCTCTTCTCTTCATTACCAGTCGCCAGAAACATCCATCTCTCCTCTCCCACTCGTCTTAATGCCTCTTCATTTGTTACTCTAACTACCCATCTGATCTTCAACATTCTCCTGTAACACCACATTTAAAACGCTTCTATTCTCCTCTTTTTCGCTGCACCAACAGTCAAAGTTTCACTTCAATAGAGTGCCATGCTCCAGACAAAGGCTTTCAAAAATTACTTTCTAATACCTAATCTATATTTGATGTCAACAGATTTATTTTCAGTAGAAGAGCTTTCATTGCCTGAGCCAACCTACTTTTTATACCCTCTTTGCTTCGTCTATCACTTCCTTTAGCTTTTCACCTGCCAATTTGTCATCAATAGGGGTTTCTGAATCCTTTGGCTGCATTCCATTACTTTTGTTTTACATTTATTGATTTTCATCATGGTTTCATGCAATTCCCATAATTCCATTTTGGTGTGTGAATTTTTATTTGTTAGCCAATGAATTTTCAATTGTGATCTTAGTAGAAAAATTAGCACAGTATGGGTAGTTTTATGTTAATTTTATGAATATTCCTGAATGCCAATTCATCGAGTACAAAAGTGAGCATTGGTCTATTGAAATGTTAGTTATAGCTTATAACAAACATTTCGTAAGGCTGCCATACTGAAATTATTAATTGTATTAGGAAAAGAAACCTTAAGTCAATAAACTCCAATATTTGGGTACACTGTACCAGTTTCGGTTATACAGTTGAACCTGCTTTATACGTAAGTCTGTTCTGCGTAATTTGTATTTGTACGTAATTTCTTTTTAGGTCCCAGCAAAATATAATTGAAAAGCGTGTTAATTTAACCTTATTTATACGTAATCTGTTTATAAATAATTCGCTGTTATAGATAGATAGATAGATAGATTAGATAGATAGATTTATTTTGTCTGGCAAGATTAGGGCCATTGGGCCCTCTCTTCCATCTAACCAGATTATACAAATGATAAGTATTGAACAATACAAATACAACTTAAATCTAACAATATTACAATGTTGATATAATATAAAATACATATGAAATGGATTAGCTTGATAATGAACAATACAAATACAACTTAAATCTAACAATTTTACAATATTTATACAATATAAAATACATATAAACTGGATTAGCTTGGTGGTGTAGGCTGTAAATTGTTGCATTGTTAGGGTGAATAACTAAGATACTTCGAAGTAAGTTTAAAATTACAGTAAGGTAAGGAAATACTGAAAAAGTAGACTAATGATGGTGATGAAGATGATGATGAAGATAATTAGTCGTTACTGAAGGAGGTTATTTAGATATCTAAATAGAGAGTAAATGAGAAAGTGAGAATTGGAAAGTTTGAATATATGTAATACGACGTAAGAATATAAGCATAAGTGTTGAGTTCAACTTTCATTTACTTAGTGAGTATGTACTGCTGGCAACGCTGCTTGAAGCTGGACGGGGTTGCTCCTCTGACAGAGCGAGGCAGATTGTTCCACAGTCGTGAAGTATCAACAACGAAGGAGTTGGTATAGCGTACTGTGCGGTGTATGGGTATCAGCAAGAGAGTGTATTTTTTGACCGTGTTCCAAGACGATGCTCGTACGAGAGGCGGTGAAACTGAGAATGCAGGTAAGCTGGAGTTGAAGTTGGGAGTATTTGTTGAAGAAGACATAAGGAATGGAGGTCGCGGCGTTGATTTAGACGTAACCAGTTAAGTTGCTCATAAGCGGGGGTGACTTGGTCATAATACCGTAAATTAAATATGTAGCGTACACAGGCATTTTGTGCATGTTGGAGTTTGTTTTTAAGAGTAACAGTGAGATCTTTGTATACCACATCGCTGTAATCAAAATGAGGCAATATTAGGGAGGAAACAAGTCGTGAACGAGAGAAAATATTTTAGAATCTTCGAAGTGAATTCAATGCGGAAAATACTTTTCTGGAAACTTTGCAGACGTGCTGCCTCCAGGAAAGATGTTCATCTATAATAACGTCTAGATCTTTAACTGACTCTCGGAATCCGATTGGGGAATCGCACAAGCGTAATTTTGGTAAAGTGGGTTCATTTTTTAGTTTTAGGAGGATTTTCGGGTGGGAGATTATGATTGGGTATGAAGTGTCAGTGAAATACATCTGAGTTTTGCGTAATTGTAATTTAATGAGCACGTGCTGTTATAAAAGATACTAAAGTACTGTATTTATATAGTTTCCTCTTTGTTGGCGTAGACGGGGGTAGAGCGGTTGGGTTTCGGTGCTGAAACAAAACACAGAGTTTCTGTCTCATATGGGACATGCTCTAGATTGTTCACACGAAAAAATCTCATATTCAAACAAATTTATTTCCTTTTGTTTCCACGCCGAACCACCGACTCCACTTGTAACTTAATCTTTAGCGGCATTGTGAAGGTAAAAAAAGACGCAGCTGGAGGAGCTAGATAGAGAGCGAAGGGAACTGGTTAGGTTGGCCTTTGCTACGCCACCAATAGGTAAGGGTCAACATTGTCACTCTGCGAAACTCTGTGTCTTGATTGAATATGATAATTTCTTTCGTGGGAACAATGGACAAGTAAAATGTCCACGGTGCCGGTATCTGGTGTTTACTGTTGAACAGTAGTTTCGTCATTCAGTTGCTTTCGATTAGACATGCAGAACACAAAAAGGAAAAGTTATACCCTACATGAGAAAGTAAAATTCATACGAGAAGTGCACGCTAATCCACACAAAACAAAAACTGAAATTGGTTCAGACTTAGGGATTGCTTATACCACGCTATGTACAGTCATCTGTAAAAAAGAACGCTATTTTGGATGAGTTTTTAAAAACTGGTTTTGAAATCAGCAAAGCGTAGCCGTCAGCAAGAAGGGAGGAACGTAGATTTGGAGAAAGCACTTTTCACATAGTTCCAGCAAAGTGGGCTGCAGCTCTACCAATTAGTGGCGACATGCTGAAGGCAAAGACGATAAATTTAGCTAAAATGATGAGTATTACTGCTGATTTCAAGGCTTCGTCAGGATGGTTGCAAGGATTTAAAGATCGTCATGGAATCACTGGGAGAAAAATTTGCGGTGACTCAAAAGCTGTGGACGACGTCACGGTGCATCATTGGAAAGAAGAGGTTCTTCCGGGTATCACAAACGATTACCAGCCTACAAACATCTGCAATTGTGAAGAGACCGGCTTATTCTACAGTCTCTTTACTAATAAAACATGAGCTGAAAAAGGTGACTCCTGCCATGGAGGGAAGAAAAGTAAAATTCGAGTAACAGTTCTCCTTGCCATCTATGCATATGGATCGGGCAAACTTCCTCCACTTGTGATAGGCTTTAAAACCAATTTATAGGTTATAGGTGTGCGAGAATCTAGTTGAATTTGTTGTTGGTTTCTATTTACCAGTCTTAAGGTTATATTACTAATATTGTCAACACCCACAGAATGAAAAAGAATCACTGGAGCGTTTTCACGAATAATATAGCCATTGGGTGATGTCACAATAAAATCGTAGAGCGAATGGGATGGCTCTTGATTTGTGTACACGTTGCTAATAATATTACACGTCACGGACAGGTGATGGTCCTCGATTAATTTCACTTCATGATCCGAATAGTATATTTCGTTTGATTCAAGAACTTGCGGTAGATACCCCAATAAAGATCCAATGGAATCTGGTTGTGTTTTAAAATCAATCCTAAACTAGGATAAAATACTGCAGCGATGAGTTATGGTGTGGCCTACAAGTTCAAACTTGTGGGTTCCGTCAAGAAATGGCTTTATGCCATATTGTTTCACTAGCACCACGTAAATGTGTTTATAAATATCGTCTATGGTATATCCACCAGGGGGCAGAGCTAACATAGAATCATCATAGTAAAACTTGTCGTTAACATTTTCACGTACGTTGTAAATTCCATTGTAAGTTTCAAGGGAAACAAGCCCCAAAACGTAAGGTCTTTCACTCAATTTCATAAAAGGGTAAAAGTCTAGGCTGACTTCAGGTCCACGTCCATGCAGTGTAAATTTCTTACTTTCTGCTGTCATACTGTTTACGTTTTTACCCACGCTGTGTCTTATATATATAGAAACATGAGGCTTAAGCGCCCACACTCTTGTGTGTTGAACTTTTGCTGACGTTTCACATTATAGTATATCTATGCTCTGTTTCCAAAATACTTGTATAATTCCATGGGTGGAGGGAGATTGCCAAAACTGTCAAAGTACCACACGGTAAGACCATGTTTACATAGGCCACATAATGTGTTCCTGGTCCACGGCTGTCATCTAGATTAATCATAGCACGTTCCTGTTTCCACGGCCTGAGTGGTAATTGGTTGCGCATAAACACACCTCGAAAATGTGGAATCTTTAGCCGTTTAGCATAGCTTCATCATGGGTTAGGGCATATCTTGGTATGACTATATATTTTTTGTGACAGGTAAATACCGAGTCCTTGTTTGTAGGGTGCAAGTTTCATGTTTACGTTTCTAGAGACCATAGCAATCGCTTCCATAGCCTCATTATGTCATTTGCTCTCTCCCAATTGCTGCTTGGCCTATTGAGTGGATTGAATGGTTCTGGCAATGGCACTAGCACCACCTAAAAGCGAACCCAGATCTGCGAGCCCGGCAAACAAAGCCGGTAAAAATCCAGTTCGCTTCGGAACAGGAATCACACGACCTTGTTTTAAAAACCGTTGTTTACTTTTTGGATTCACATGCCATTGTGCTGCTCGGAGTGCTTTTTTAACAGCCAACACTTTATTTTTTTAATTTCGTGTGGCCTTATGGGTTGCATGAAGAATAGCTTTAAAGCCATCCTTTTGAGATGACTTGGTCTTTCTTTTAGTCATTTTACCACGTATCATTGTTTTACCATGATGAACAACCTTTCAAAAGAAAGTTTAAGTCACAACTAACACTTTTCTAGGGAAAAACCTATTAACAATAACTAACTAACTAATTTCCAGAGGCTGCATATTCGAGTTCTACATAAAGCGGGGAATCGTTTGTTGTGTTTTCTGCTTGTCATTCCTCTAATTTTAGTACCAAATGGAAAGACAATTTATCGCCCACTCTTACATCATGATCACTAAGTAGTGACATGGCACTATTGTTTAATCGTATCGATAAATGTCTTATAAAAATCTGGTATAGGCTATGGTCCATAATACGAAAACTTCCATTATACCTTAAACGATAACTTGTTGAACCTGAATGTAAAACATAGGTAAGGTTTGACTCTATTTCGCAGGCCATCGGTTGCTTATGTAAACGAGAAATACGTGGGGTGATGGTTTAATCATCGAGGATACATAGTCTTCCACAAATTGTTTGGTTGTGACCTCATGAGGCTCTATGGGATCTGAAACGTCGGCTAGTCGTCTTCGTTTCATATGTAAACTCGTTTCTTTAATTTCACACATGTTGGTCATTTCCGAGGTTAAAAACTGTTTGGTACAGATATCTTGTGGATCCACAGGGTCAATGACGTGGATTATGCGGTTATTATTAGCGGTATAGCCATTTACAGTCAGGCTTGGCACCCTACTATATAACCCTCTCACCTTGTTATCCACATACTTATTGTAGTGGCATTAGTACAAACTTGAGAATGTTTTACAAAAGTTAACCGTTTTCTATTAAAGTCATAATCTCTCTCTTTATGGCGTGGCACCACTGACATATCCACATAGTGTTTATTGGCAAGATCCGTCTCTTGTTTGGGATCATTTAATGAGGTGGCCTTGACCTTGGCCATTAATGCACGTCCAAAGGCATCCGTGGTAATACTGTTCCTGACACAAGGCTTGGCTTCGTGTATATAGACAGCCTACTAGTATCCTTTACAATTAGTTGATATGCAGCTTATTTAGCAGCAAGAGGTACTCCCCGTGGGGAACAAGGTTTCCCATCTCTTTCCTACATCACGTGAGCAACATCACGGTTCACTGTTTCCCTCAAGTATTCGCTGCCTCATTGTGGGGCCTTTAGGATGTGGAAAGACCAATCTTTTGCAAACCCTCATCACGGCTCGAAATGTTCTGCGTTTTCAAAATATCGATATTTTCGTAAAATCCCTCATCAATCACTCTATGTGTTCCTGGAACAGGTAAGGTCTGAACCGAAAATATGGGTTATTTCACGTTTTCAGTGCAAGAAAATGTTATTGCACCAGATGCTGTAAGGCCTGATTCGCTTATGATTTTCGATGTCTCTACAGAAGGGCAGGCTATTATCCAGAGCTATTTCAGCTTGGGTCGTCACAAACATATCGATAGCTTTTATCTTGGACAAACTTATTGCAAAATGTCCAAACAACTCATACGTGATAATGCCAATATGACTGTTTTATTTCGCCAGGATGAGCGGAATATACGCCACATTTACAATGAACATGTCAATCCCGATATGACCTATTAAACCTTTACTCAATTGTGTGCCAAGTGTTGGAACACTCAACAACATGCCTGTCTCGTTATTGACACACAGAGTGAACTTTACCAAGGACGTTATCGCTTGGGTTTTGATCATTTTATTCATATTTAAGGAGCTCCCTCATTTCCTCCTATATCATTTGTCGAGACACCATGACAACAGCAGGGAGTCAATTAAAAAGCATAATATTATTGCAAAAAATAATATTCGCCAAACGTTTCGTCAATTGAGACAATCACGTGCAGATAATGCTTTGTTTATCCAACAACATTTAGCGCCTCCTTTAAAAGCCATGTTTAAACCATCTTCCAAGCCATCCGAAAAGCTACCAACAGTTTCAAAAGCAACGCTGACTCTACAAGAGGTCACTGTGGTAAAGGAACAAAAGTAACTGGATAGTTCTAGTGATGTTGAGGATGAGGTGTTTATACCAGGAAAACTATCACCACTCCCGGAGTTTTGAAAACAACAGTGATTGCCCAAACGCCTACAACTTCCAGGCAGCTTACGTTGTCAGAAATCTTGTCTACACCCGAGTATAAAAGCCGGTTAAAAGGCATTCTGATAAAGAATTACGGTGCTTTAGTGTCACCCTACCTTAACAATTTTACTAAAAAGACAGATACTACATATGGTGTTTACTATAAAGATTATTGTTTTCGAATTGGTGATTCCAATATTAAGTTCGGTAAACATGTAGTCATCTTTCAAAAAGGTAAACTATAAATTGACATCGGGTCTTTTAGAGCTGTTATTTTCACGTACTCCGCTTTCCGAAGACTATACCTGGAGTGATCACCAAACGTATAGAACCATTTTAATGGAAACCAGTGCTCACAAAAGGGAGTATAAACAATCTGAACCAGTCAATGCCAATAAAAGTATCAAGTATAAAACTGTCATTTGAAAATTATTTTCAATCCCGGACAGTATTCGTCGTGGACATTCAGCTTAGGGAGTGACATTTAAACCATTAAAACCCTTCGTGGAAGTCACCTACTAGTACAATCCATGTAAGCTAGTCCAGCGGCTACAACTCTTGCATGCTTCAAGACTGGCTGGGCACACCGGTCATAATTGAGAAATCCAAGAAATTGAACAAGAACTTCGAAATGCCAAAATTATTGATTAAACCTTCACCCATCAAAGTGGAAGTAGCTTGCAAGTTGCATGCCCTGCCAGGCGTAAATATCAGCGACTCAAAGTTATTTCACGTGGTGTGGATGAGCTTTGGCAGGCTGATTTGGTGGAAATGATTCCATATGCTAGCGTTAACGATGGTGTACTCTATATGCTTACCGTCATTGATGTTTATTCCAAAATGGCCTTTGTTCAACCTGTAAGTCGCAAGTCAGGTCCTTTAGTCACCGCTGCATTCAAGAATATTATTCAATAATCCAAACGTCAACCCAAGCTTCTGTAAACAGACCAGGGCAAAGAATTTTTCAACATGGATTTCTCCAGCTTTTTGAAATCCTCATTACACCACGTACACCAATCTAAAAGCAAGTGTGGTAGAGCGTTTTAATCGCACGCTAAAACAAATATGTGGAAAGAGTTCACGGCTTGGGGATCCTATCGGTGGATATAACTAATACCTAAGCTAGTGTCACGTTACAATGACACCAAACACCGAACTATTGGAACAAAGCCAGCAACGTATTTACTGCAAGACCTCAACCATCAACCCATGAAAGGACGGTTTTATCTCCAAGAACTTCAAAAACAACGTTTCCAAAACATTACCTTGTGGAAAAAGTGGTCAAAACAAATGGAAACGAATTGTATGTTAAATGGATTGGGTTTAGCTCAGCCATTAAGTCTTGGATCAATAAATCTGATTTAGTGTCAACCGTATGTCTTTTATTTATTAAAACCCCTCAAGTCATAATCATGGAATTAGGAAAGGGGTTAGCCGTGGCCTATCTGTACTGCACTCACACTTAAAAACGAGTTAAAATGTTTAAAGACTTTATGGTTTATAGTAGTCTGAAATAATTCTTTCCCTGCCTAGCTATGTTACATAACTCACAATAAACAAGTCTTTGCTTGTCTGTAACCTAACACCCCTACTATCTCACAGTCTCGGTGACAGGTTTCTCAAGGTCTCATAACAGGTTCATTCTTGTTAAAGCTAACCGTGACAATGAACCATTCCCGCATGTCATTACCACCATCCACTATACACGTTAAGAACAGCTTCGCCCTTAGTCATGTGGCCAAAACAAAGTACTTTCGGGTTCAAAAGAAATGACTAACCCGCATCTAATTAAACCCTAAAAAGAATCCATGGTTCGTTGACTAATAAAAATAATTGTTTAAAAAACAATCACAGGCTTGTCCTCTAGTCACGTGCCCAAAAATCCTCCGTAATCTTGCCACTAGTCACATGACACAAAAAACAAAGACTTCCCCTCTAGTCATGTGGTCCAAGTAAGGTACTGTCATGCGTGAATAAAAATAGCCACCATCCCATATCGTTAAGCCCTCTGTCAAAAATCAAAACAAAAGAGGGCATCATGGCGATTAAAACAAGTCCTAACACGTTATTCTAAACTTAAGGGTTCCAAAGATATTAAAGGAAAAAAAATTAAGTAACTTTTTTATTTCGGGTATTTTTAATATATTCATGGGCTAGAAAAAAGGGGCCAGTCGAAAGGGACCGTCGTCCCGAGGCCTGACGTGACCCTCTTCGATTATCGATTTGAGAGAAATCGATTTGCCTATCGACAGGGGTCCACCATCAATCGAGCGCGCGCGGTAGTCGTGGTGAGGGTAAGCCCCCCCCCCCCCCCCCCCCTAGACCGCTACTCAAGGACTTTATTTCGACTGCCTGGAAGCAGGTGTCATCCTCAACAATGAGCAACTGCTTCCGCAAAACTTGTGTCTTACTGGAAGAGGCTGCCTCTAATGATGATTATGGGGACGAAATTATGTCTGGCAATGAGCTAATGCTACCGGAGGGTGCAGATTTCGATACTTTTGTTCATTTCGATGATAATCTGGCTGTATGTAGGATACAACGGGAAGAAGAGATTATTGCTGATGTATGCCAACAACGAGGTGGCGAAGGACCAGCTACAAGCGATAGTGACAGTGATGGAGATAGAAATGGAGATGACTACTTGAATCTTGAAACACCTGAACTAAGTGTAGTGTTAAATGCAATCGATGTGTGTGGGCGTTACATCAGTGTCAAAAGTTGTAGTGAAATTGCTTTGAATTCATTACTACGTTTGCAAAAGGAGGTTTATACACTTACAGCAAGAAAAGTGAAACAAACCAAACTATCTGATTTCTTTAAGGCTGGGCCAAGTTCAAAATAATACAGTACTGTATTAATAGCTTAATGTATGTATTGTTTGCTAGGATTTACACATATAAGTCTATTCCATTGGTTTTTCAGTAAATATGGCATGTGTTGTGAATTTCCAAATACATTATCTGAATACTTAAAAATACTTTAAAAAATATTAAAATCAGATCGATTACAACGTTAATAATGGAAGAACAAATTCTTCAAAAAACACAGCCCGTAGAGGAGAAGTTAAAGATATGGAACTGATGTTGTTCATTGAGAAATTTAGAGGTTGGGATTCATTGTGAACTTATGATTACATTGTAATACAAGGTTTTATGATACATTATAGTGATAAGAGTTCGTCCAAAAACATTCATCCATAGCTTCTCTAGTTTTTGGACTAACTCTTATCACTATAATGTATCATAAAACCTTTCATTACCTAGTACAACGTAAGCATAAGTTCACAATGAATCCCAACCTCTAAATTTCTCTATGAACAACATTAGTTCCTTATCATTGACTTCTCCACAATGAGCTGTCTTTTTTGAAGAATTTGTTCTTACATTATTAACTTAATGAAATTTGTAACAGATCAGATTTTAAATTTTTAGAGTATTTTTAAGCATTTACATCAGATAGTCAACGAATTTCGAAATATTTTTGAACTCATACATTTTATAAAATTATTGTGTAATTCATATACTATCTGAAGAAGGAGGTTATAATATAACTGAAACCGGTACAGAGTACCCAAATATTGGAGTTTATTAACTTAACGTATCCTTTCCTATTACAATTAAACACTGTCAATACGGATTTGGGCTGACATGGTCCTCTTCATGTCATTTCGTACTGAAATTAATAAGTCGAGAAATTTGTAACTTTGCCCTTTAACACGCCTTATACGGTGGTATGTGATACTACCGATACGGGATCCAATGTTCAGTTCAACCAATATTCTCACTTAGACAACGGAAATGCAGGTTGGTTGCTATAATGCATGGGTGGTGGGTTGCATCTCTAGCAAGTTTTATTCAATTAGGTTCAGGAGTTTAAAAACTAGTAGGGGTGAGTGAGAGAGAGATAAATACACCTATTTCGTTTTTAAGCAAGAAAATTAATGACAGGGATAGTCATACAATGGTCCAACAAGGGTTAGAATACTTTGTAAATGATCAATAATGTTCTATAAATACGGGTCCAAAAAATGAATATTTATTGAAATATCAGACATGGAAGTAGTATACCTAATAAATTTTAAGTTAAGTTTTTTCTTACAATGATGCACCATGTTCAGTATCTTACACGAGGAGTTTGAAATGCCAACCCTCTGCCTTATTGTAGGCCTTTGCTCATCGTGGCCCTGAGGTACGAAAACACCCAAAATGCCTAGGGTTGTAAGTCTTCTTTGACAACCCTGCTCAATTTGTGCATGAAGTATTGCTTCATTCTGCACAGCAGTTGAGTACATTGAGTGCAATATGTCCGATAAGTGTAGAGGCGAAGAAATTGGTCCACCTTTACCTTACCTACTGCTCATTTAGATGTGCACAACTAAAATGTATATTCCATCCTCTCAATACTTTTTATTTGCAAATTCTTAAATTGTGAAATAAAGCCATTTGTATAAGTGATGCAGAGAAAATATGCTATATGTTGCTTTCTTACCTGGTGTCCTCGTGCTCACTTGTGGCTTCCTTCGACGCGCCTCGAAGCATTCTGCTGAAAATCTCTGAGAGCAACAGCAGTCTTTCTCACTGCATATGCCTGAAAAAAAATCAGTTTTTACCCTAATGAGGTACGAAAACACTCAAAATGCCTAGGGTTGTACGTTTTCTTTGACAAATCTGCTCAATTTGTGCATGAAGTATACCTTCGTCCTGCATAGCAGTTAAGTACCGGTACATTGAGTTCAATATGTCCGGTGCGTGTGGAGGCCAAGAAATTGGTCCACCTTTACCTACCCGGTGAATAGGATACTGCTCATTCAGATGTGCAAAACTAAAACGGACTGGGAGTAACGTCCTGAATATTCCATCCTCTCAAAACTTTTTATTTGCATATTCTTAAATTGTGAATTCAAGCCATACAAGTGATGCAGACAAAATATGCTATATGACATTTTTTTACCTGGTGTCCATATGTTCAATGGCAGATCCCTTCGACGCGCCTCGATGCATTCTTCTGAGAACGTCTGACAGCAACTGCAGTCTTTCTCGCTGCACAAATAACGATCCATGCCTGAAAAATAAAAAACATCAGATTTTCCCCAAATCCATTTGCCTTTCTCTTTACCTCTATAAAACAAGAATGAAAAATCCCTTCTAAACACATTTGATCGTTTTCAAATTCAGAGTTAGTAAAGAGAAACAGGAGTGGTTCTGAACAAAAAATATAAGACAATATAAACGTATGTCCTAATTTTAGACACTCTGCAACGTAGCCGCGCGTGTTAAATCACATACCACGCCCGTGATGGAGAACTGCAGCAACTCCTCCCATTAATTGATTATAGTCCCTCACAATGACTGTCGACGCATTCACATCCATTTTTGTACCATCCTTCATTGTTCTACTCACTACAGTATACATGATTCAGTGCCATGATAATTTGAAAGTAAATTAATAGTACGATTATCTATCCACTTCACAAAAATAATACTCTGATCTGTTATTCTGTAATCAAAATTTCGCCTTTTCAAATCTTTGTCCTTGGCAAGAGTTGAAGGAAGAACTTATCTCGTAGATCGTACGGCGGTCTCACCAGCAAATATGCCTTCATGCTTCAAGCTCTCAAAAAGGAGTACCGAGGGAACCAAATCCATTATGATAGTTTTTATTCCTCGGAGATGAAGTTAAACCCTTCACCACTCCAAGTCTAAAGTCAGTATTTTCACTGCCATTTTCCTTTCTACTTGGTGCACGTCAAACACATATACATATCCAGTCATATCAGAGCGATACCAGAGTTTGTAGCCTCACTGTATTGTCTTCATTATACTGGTTTATCGAAGTATCGTCCTTGGATGAAACCAAGCTTTCGTCACTGATCTGGTTTCCTAAATCTCTGGAAATGGTTATTCAAAGTACGGTAACTAGCAGAGACCGAATTTTATATACAGTAATTTCCCTTGTTGTCAAAAGGAATACCATAATTATCATTTATATGAATATTGGCCTTAATTTGGAAATATTGATCACGATTCATAGCCACATTCACGCCTGGATCTGGATCATTTAACCAGTAATCTCGAATCCTTGGTGTTGTGTATTTCACATGCATAGGTTGGCAACATGTGTATCTTGTGACATTGTACTGTGTAGTTCAGTTGTCTCAATAAACGCAGTTAGTCAAGAAGTGTTGTGTCCTTCTTAGTAATTAGGATAAGCACCATACAGAAGTAAAGAAACACAATACCGTAGTGGCGACGAAAAATGGGATCATATGGAACTGTTTAACGGACCGTAGAGGGAATGAGCAGATAAGGTGCAAGAAAAAAGAGACGGACGGCTCAAAATTCTGTGCTTATATGTGACTGGGAGAATCAGGCATTCAAGATGGCGGCTGTAGGAGGATTGGCGTCATTCAAAGAATATTCCCCGAAGGAAGAAAGTGTTGGAACATTTTGGTTCCGTTTCGACCAATTTTGTGTTCTCAATAATATAGAAGACATTCCTGAAAATGTACGTAGGCGTCGAGCCTTACTCATTTCAACATTGGGCACCAATGTAGAAAACGTGATACGACAGTTACATCCAGCGGACTTAGCACAGCAGACTCTCGCTCAAATCAAGCAAGCTTTCAAAGATGTGTTTGAACCTGCGGGACTTACAGAGGTTGCAAGAGTGCAGTTTCACAGTATGGAGCAACAGCCAAATGAAACAGTGATAGACTTCATAAATAGGCTTAATGAACAGAGTGCAATATGTGCATTTGGTGATTACCGTGAAATGGCGTTGAAAGACAGACTTGTATCGGGTCTTAGATACAATGTTATTCATAGCAAAGTACTGCACCAGCGTAGTTGTACTTTTGGTGACGCATGTATCATTGCTCGCAATGAGGAACAAATTCAGAAGCAAATCCAGGACATAACGGGTCAACTTGGGCAGTTGAACTCACCATCGACGGATTCTGCACCTGCAGTGCACAAAGTTCATTGTTCCCGAGGTGTAGGGACGGAGTCGACGCGCGGTCGCGGATACAAGAACATTAACGAACGTGCGACTTTCAGAAGGGAACGAATGAGCTCTCACAAAAGTTACCAGCGCAGAGGTCTTGGTGGTTCTCAAAATTCCCACTCCAGTGAGTAGGGATCCGCTCTAGCTAGCAATTGCAAGGATCAAGGAAAATGTTGGAGATGTGGTGATCTACATCGCTCGCCTGATTAATGTTGGGCCATCAACAAAGAGTGTGTTGTTTGTCACTGTCAGGTCATGTAGCCCAACATTATGCTAATTATGTGCATAGTGAACCATCAGACAATAAGTGTGTAGTAGATAAAAGCAGTGGTAGCAATAATGTACCGCCAGTAATAACGGAGCATAAAAATGCCAATATTTCTCAAGTCTGTAGTTCAAATTCTGTTGTTGAAGAGTTTGGTTATGCCAGTCAAGTTGTTAACGGAGGAGCTGAAGCTACTTTTGTTGGTTATGTTGATATAATTAACAGCTCGGATGTGTATGAAGGTGATGTGAATATAATTGATGATGAGGAGTATGCCACGAAAATGTATGAAGAAATTGAGGAATGTGAAAAGTATGAGTTTTCTACTGCATTTGATTATGATGTGAATAATAATTCAATGGACCAAGGTAGAGATATAGCTCACTTGAGTTTACTTCTGCTAATGTCACAGCAAATAATTCATGTCTCAAGAATTCTGAATTAGAATTCAATATCAATGTTAATGATGAAAAGTGATCGGAAAACAAAATAAGTAAATGTGAATTTACATTCAACAAACCCTCCACATTTGATAAATATTGTTGTCAATAATCAAGTGCTTTCCATGGAAGGTTGACACAGGCTCTGGGTTAACGCTCATAACTTTACGAAAGTTTAAAGAATTGTTTCCTTTGTTATTGTGTGGGCAGTGTACTCATATTAAGCTGAAATCTGTTCAAGGCACTCCAATTGAAATTGCTGTTACTAGAGATATTGCTGTAAACACCGGAAGTACTGTACTGTACAGCCCAGGGGCAGTACCCCTAAGACCCACCCCTTCATCTTTCACCAAAACCACCCTCATAGGCATGCCATAAGCCTCACATACTTCCTCAACACGAGCAGGCCCAGCAATATTGCTGACAGCCACGCTTACATAACACATACATAAACACACTATCTGGAGCAGCGACGGTGAGGAAACGCCGACCAAGCAGTGGGGGAAAGCCTTAAAAGCTAGACCCAGAAGGCCCCATTATCTATTCGTGGCCAGCGGCTCTGCTCCTCCAAGGTCCGTTCCAGCTCTTCACCAGGTGAGAAATAGCCGTGTGCTCAGATTCCTAATTATTGTAACACCTACCCAGAACACTTTGTATTTCACACACTCTGTACTTTGTTTCATACCTGTCCACCACCTAAAGGGACAGTACATCACCGCCACTGACCAATACACACTTGGTCAGTAAACACATACATCTATTACCCATTTCACCCAGTTTTACATCCGTACACCCAACCTGACCTTAGTCCTAATTGCCCCTGACCGTGAAGGCCAGGAACTGCACCGTCAGGAATCCCATTGTATTCGAGTAGGCAGCCAGACTGCAGCGTGCCGAGTTGTCGACTCTGCACGTGAGCTCGCTAAACGCTCGCTCATATTTAATTGGCAGGCTAAGTTAATAGCTCACTCTTAAACATTCATCCCCTAACAGGTAAACGCACCCTGAAGGAACACCCCCAACAGATCACATACTCACACCAACACATTACACTAGTAGTCTCCCCTAATTACGGGAAACTACCCTTTTTCGGAAACATCCCCTAAATTCATACATCTACACTACCCTGTTTATCCCACCCCAACAGAGGGGTAAAACAGATTGGTGGAGGCGCGGCTACCACGAAAAATAAGGGTAAGGGACTCAAACAACGAGCCCTCGTGGTATAGCGATCCGTACTGAAAGTAGCCAAGCGAAATTTGAATTTTTTTTCTTCTCTCTCAGAAAAGGCATTATTTTTTATTTTTTTCTCCCTCCCTGCAAATATAAGGAGGAATTCAAAGCCCACCCCACCCTCCCTAGAAATGAGTTACAAAACACACCGCTCACAACATAAGGCTATCAGTAGCCATAAAGGCATTTAGCAACAACATTCTACAGGCGCCAGAAGTAGAGAATTTTCTCCGGATAACAAGGAGGTAGCCCCACATTAGTGGCAGAACATATACAGGGCAAGAGGAAAAGATAAACACAGGGGAGTCAACACACGCACACAGCAATACCTTATATATACAGTTACGTACACCACGGGCACAATGAGGCATACAAATGTGTTTCCGTTACTACTCACCCTCGTTGTTAGCAGGATACTTATAAACGCCCTAGAGCAACCCCCAAGAGGGCCTAGGGTAAAAATCACCCCCGGTGTGCACTGGAAGCACATACAGGGACAAACGGTGTATCAGGGTAATATACCCATCACTTATGATGTACCGGTAAGGCAAGAATACATCCCGGTACCACCGTCTATAAGGGGGGACGAGCACAAGTCCCAAATACACTCACTATGGGAGGCCATCGGACAGACACTTAACATACACGGGGATACAGAACAACTCCAAGGAACAGTTACCCCCCCCCCCCTGCAGACCACACGGGGGAGGGGGAGGAGAGAACTCACGTTTATAGGCAACTTTTTTACAGTATTGCTGTGGCGTTGCTACGAAGGAAGATAGTAAAACACTACATATGACACAGCGGCAAATCACGAGCTACACGGAAAATTTAAACAAGATGATCCACGCGAACCATAAGGATCTAACCGAGACTACATTTAAGTTAAACAATTGGACACACACGGTACAAGACTCCATTACCACAATCGGTGAGCAGTTAAAAACACTCGCGAATGCGACCCGAGCAGGCAAGGAAGCACAGGACAGTATACTGGCTTCCACGGCCCATATGGCTGTGGTGAACGCCATAAGTATTTACAACGCGATTATGAGCATGCAGAAACAGCAAGACTTGACGTCATGCAGACAACACAAAATCCCCGAGAACACTATACATACAAACACTCTGCTCGAGGATTTAACAAAGCTTCAATATAAACTCAGGAAACACAAATACCAGTTGGCCACTTCTATCGAACAAATAAGCTGGTACTACACGAAGCCAATATGCTCGTGTATATACCACGCTAACAGAATACATATCAAAATTAATATACCAATAATCGAGGAAAACGCGCATTGGAACTTATTTGAATACGTCCCCATACCGTATAAGTGGCTAGGGGGCACATGTACACTGACACACGAACCCACGTTGCTAGTAGTCAACGGGCGCGATATCCGCGTGTTAACAGGTAATGCGCTACATGATTGCATTACGCAGATAAATGCGCTATGCTATATACCACGGTTCCAGGAGGTGGCGACAATTCAGCCTGCCTGCGCCGTCAACCTCTATAACAAAGCGCCAACCGATAAAATACTAGAGTCATGCGCGTACAGATGCGATGAAGGGTCGCAGAACGCCCTCATTACGCAAATTGACATGGACAAGTTCGTCGTCACAAACCCAACGGCGGAAATGGGTATCCAATGCCCAGAAGGAAGGACAACCCTCTTACACCCACACATGGAGGCACCGCCAGGGGCTATCGAGATACACCTTCCATGCGATTGCCAACTCACGGATGGCGGGAACATCTTAATACCACATGCGTTTCCGTGTGACGCGAAAATAGTAAAGGAACTCGCCATAACCCATACATTACCGGCAGCATGGACGAAGCAAGTACAGTTACAATTACATGATTTCGAGCACTTACAGACAAAACCGCTGTTGTATGACAACATAACGGCGATACTCAATGCCAACTGGTCGTCGGTGATCCCGACATTTAACGTCACGGAAACACCTTTCAAACAACACAGACAGCCCCTACAAATAGCAACACAGCACAAATATTGGTACGATTTAGACACAACAACAACGGCCACTGTAGCATGGAACGCCGAGACTACCATAGTAATCATTTACATGTTAGCTAGACAGATGGCAATAGCCAGGGACATCCGGCAAATACATGCGCCCAGAGCGAATACATAAAGCAGAATACTCTCGCATAGCCATATGATAGCATGTTCAAACATTAAATAAAACAATCCACACGGATGTTTACTTCCGATACCGCAACACAAGGGAAGGGGTCTGCCGAGGCCATAGGCCAGAAAACGGTCAGGCTAGCCTCCAATACACTACAGGGCCAAACTCACATAGACACACGTCCCGCAGCTCCGGTACGGGAGGCAATTTTGCCAGACCGAGGGGCGAAGCCTACGCCTGCCCCCTCAGAACGAATGAACGAGAGGGAGTTGACGCCAGGGCTCTCAAACACACACGATAACACAGAGAGGAACCTGGAGGAAACTATATCATGGGATGAGGACATAGAGAACGTGCCACAGCACGATAAGCCCATACAGACCCACACAGATAGACACAAAGGAAGGAGTCTGCCGTGGCCATAGCCCAGAAAACGGCCAGACTACCCTCCAATACATTAGAGGGGCGCTCACAGACAACTACACGACTCCTACCGCCAGTTCAAAGGGCGATTTCGCCAGAATGGAGGCGGACACGAACATATGCACCCCCGATGAAAAGAAATACAGGGGGATTGCTTACAATTCACCAGGGTGTAACACACACGCCTGCACGCACTATCCTGCCTCCAAAACAAGGTACACGGGGATAAGGGAAGTTTTACCGCCCACTCCACGCGGCCAGGCAGACAGGAGGACACACACTCCCACCGACACTGATAGGGTAGTGCGGAGCCAACGCAGCCCTTCAGGCACCAGCACACCTACGCCTATTAACAGGCACTACGGTGAACGTAGGCTTAGGCTTACTTTACTTAAGACACCCAAGAAAAATGGTAATGAAACGCCCCAATGGGAGCCAGCGGCCTATACCCTCATGACAGGGCGAAGGTATTCACCCCGCCGGGCAACAGCGCTCGGGCGAGGATAAATACATTTACAGGGGAAAAATCCACTCCCAACTAGACAAAAACTGGCCAGAAACAATGTAATTTGTAGGCACATTAAAATTAAAACCAGGAATATGGACACGGGGACAGACAATCACACGGACGACATCGCACAGACAGCATGAATATACAATCCCATAGAAAAGGCATAGGATCCCATATAGACACTGTGTCCCATAGAATTACAGCTAAGAATTAATGTATGCATAAGAAGGTTTATATTATATGTATATGAATTGCATATTATCATTGTGTACACATCTTAAATATACACCAGGGATGGCATATGAATTGCACTAATGCCACTCACAGCACAGACATAAACACGGGGAGGTTCTTTTACAAGGTAGGTACACCGACACGGGAGTATACAGCAATAGCTTACTGCCCAAAGTCAGCCTCAAGGGCGTGACATGGCAACTAAGGGCCAGGACACACAAGCACAAGAACGATTGAGCCACACAAGCATGAACACGGGAAGGTTCTTTTACATACGGGGAATACATGTACAAACATATAAATTACACAGGCAGAGACACTGCCGCGTAGCTGCGAGACATAACACCAGATGCCACACGGACAGACAGCGGGCACGGATGACATAAAGGCCACACTACGCAAATCTGACACAGATAGCGTCATCACGATAGTAGGGCCAAAAGATAAGGCACGGTAATTATGAAGAAACGTAGGGCCTCGTACAAAACACATTTTAAAAGCGCTCACAACATTTGTGGCAAGGTCACAACATAAATGTTGTGCACTCCAAATGTTAACTGCCGGACAGGAAACACAGTCCCAGCAGCGGCATTATCACATCAGGTAACCCAATACTTTGCACACTCAGCGCGAATACATAACACAATCGGCGACCAAAGACATCCTACAGTTATAGTAGTATTATGGTCGACCAAGAATCATTCACTAGGGACTCAAAACCACACTACGCCCACAAATTAAGACCAAGGCTAACCAAAATTCACACAGACGACATACACGTGTCATACTTACAGGGGCGTAGGCCCGTTCCAAGGTATTCGATATAGCAACCTACTTAGGGCATTAACGACCCCGGGACTACCAATAGGGGACGTACCGGGAACACCAGGCCTCTACGGAGACCACAAAATACTCTTTTGGACCATAGCGCCCGAAACCTGAACACGGGGGACGCCACGGGCACAGACAAACGCTCACACAAAGTAGGTAACACCACATCTCTACGGCCAAAAATCATGGCAATCCAATACAAGGGGCATCTAGATTACCTCGGACATAAAATAATAGAGCAAGGCACAAAGGGGAAGTAATCACGGAAACAAATTCCCAAACAAGCTTGAGAGCGAAAAACTGACAAGTTAACACGTTGGCCTTTCTAGAATGCAAACACATGTCGACACACGGACAGTGGCAGAAGTCACGTTTTGTTATCCTTCCTGCATATCATTGAAGACTTTCAGTACACAAGGACACTAAACAAATATACAGGAAGCACGGCACTGCAAATAAGCGAATTCCAACGTGTCGCCATACACTGTTTGCGGAAGAAATTTTTGTAGCAGCGGAACGTGACAATGACATACAGACATGATGACACTAACATAAAACAATACCAGTTAAGGTATACAGTGACAACACGGATGTTGATACAGGAAGTGGGAGCGGCATTACATTAGGCTTCGCATCAAATATTACACAAATATTGCAGACCCGATTGATCTGGGAAGACAGACTATTTTACGCCTACCAGTCACAGGACTAGGAACATGTGTACAAAGGTGATAACAGACAGTACACGGCGCGTGACAAGTAGCCACGCGGGACAAGATAAGCTCTCTCCGATAACAGCTCACGTGCCGGCAGGAGTTAGCGGTAGGCGGCTCCATACATACAAGCGCGCACCAATTACAGCCACGGCCGCTTCACTCCCACACGCGCCCAGCACTTAGGGGCAGACAGGCAATTACACGCGAACATACAAACTAACTATTGGCGGATACAGACAGATTCCATGGAGGAACAACCCCCCCTAATAATTTCTTTTCTTGTCTTTTTTCTCCTAAAACCACTTCAGGCAATTATGCTATGCCGATTTCTATTCGCAGCCACATGCTACCCCATCCCACATTATGAACAGGGGACCAGATAGGGCCGTGAACGACACAGCATTACCACACTTAGACATCATAAGGGCAGCCAGAGGGCGGGGCCCACAGACATAAACATTTTACACGACGTGGGAATGACAGTCCCACGGGCGCTCCACAGATTGGTATTCTGGGAGACACTAGGGGCTATATGGCATCTCAACTCAGCCAGCGTAAATCCCAAAGAGCGGGAGGAAAACACATAACGACCAAGAGAGGCTGACACACTACAATAGGAGAAAAGGTGGATAATGCCATCAGGATGGCCATAGTACCAGCTACGGACTACCATCCCCATACCCTTCCTCCTACATACCCCATCACCTAAAACACTATCCAGCACAGACATATAGATACATAACATGAAGTTCCGTGAAGAACTATACAGCCTACTTTTCATGCCAATGATTATTCTACAGTATATGAACCTATCTAGTATAATGACGAAATTAAGTTGGTAATATCGAAATATCTAATTAGTTCAAAATATACCTGGTATAATGTAGCCTAATGGAGCACTACAGTTGGCAGCCCTGGTGACTGAATATATTCTTAGTTCCACCTCTTAAGGTACAGAATACCAAATTTGTTTGAAGTCCAAGGGACGTTACATGCAGTTAGACACTGGATCTATCAGCACGCGTAAAAGCATGTTGCCAACAATACCATGCGTGTGCTGGTCAGAAATAATCTGAATTATTATGATATCTTGTTGTGCCAATTTTGGATGAAATCCATTTGTTAATATAGGAGCTACATGTATTTTAAAATTGGACATATCAGCAGGCATAGAATCATGTTGGCAGCACTGCCTTGTATTAATTACTCCAAATTAATCTAGAACGTCAAGTGCTATACGTGTGCAAAGTATAGAGCTGTTGGCTTGCATACTTTCTGATATATTGATATTAGGGTAAAGAGAATATAGACAGCATTTATTAACAGTTGGCAGCCCTGATTGCTCTTAACAATACTTATAGTCATATCTGTTATGGTACACATATCAAATACGAAATTTGGTTGAAATCCAACTGATAGTATAGAAGTTACATGTATTTAAAAATTGGTACTATCAGCAGGCTTATAATCATGTTGGTAGAACTGTCGTATATAAGTTACTCCAAATTAATCTACAATGTCAGAATATACGTGTGCATAGTTTAAAGCTGTTGGCATGCATACTTTCTGATATATTGGTATTTGGATAAAAAAAATAAGAGAGCAATTATTAACAGTTGGCAGCCCTGGTGGCTCTTAAGAATACGCTCAGTCATATCTGTTTATGTACAGATATTACATACAAAATTTGGTTGAAATCCAATCGATAGTGTAGAAGTTATATGCATTTAAACATTTGACCTATCAGAAGGCTTAAAATTATTTTGGCAACACTGTCATGGTTGGCCTCCTGGAAATTAAACTGAAATAGTATTATCTACATTTGTGCCAATTTTGGAATAGCTCCCATGCATATCTTGCAAGATATCAAACATGGAGCTAAAATTTCTAGTGCGTTTTTTCAGCAGTTGGTAGCACTGACATCATTTTCAAATATGGACGTGAGCTATTCCGGTGCACATCTTTACTCATACTAAATTTGGTTTTGATTGCTGCAGCCGTTTAGGAGTTGATAGGGGGGACACACACACAGCCAGACAGACAGACAGAAGGACAGACAGACAGACACACATTTTCCCGGATCGATCACATAAGTCTACTTTTTCCTCTTTTTCGCAAAATGTGAAAAGTAGGCTAAAAACACCTACACAACATTGCAAATTATACAGAGGGTTTGATAGACTTCATGCTTTCCACAAATTAAGGTTTACTACACCTTGGACCCGAACGCCTACACCTGAGTATTAGAGGTGATTCGGAAACAAATATTAAGTGGCGATGCACATCTCTATATAGAGAGATGAGGCCATACTGATACTAACAAATATTTTATTAATCCCGCATGCAAGGGACATAAACTTATTATATCCTAGCACATGCCTTATCCTCAAATGAGAGAAGACACGCCTCATATCCATCTCACTGCATGAGATATCCCACCCACACACCAAGGGTATCACACCCGCATGATATTTTCAATTGTGGACACCTGGGAAAAAACCACCACATCCACTCACAGTAAATACATCCTAACAGCATCATCGGCTCCCGGCCACCACAAACATGGAGTCCAACGATGCCCAACCCTCTCCCACCACGCTTTAACCCCACTCAGCAAATAACACCCTCGGATCCTAATAATAAGGGACCAAACACCCCATAAACCTATTAATATCTGCAGAAAAGTACCAAGGCATCAGCGCTGGAAATCCGATACGGCAATAACAGGCCTAAAGTAGTCACTGCATTTCGAAGATTCTACAGCCCCAGAACACTAGGAATTTTACATAATTACATAATACACGAAAATATATTTAAAAATCACACTTATTTTCAAAGGAATCTGAAGTCACACTATATGGTGACGAAAAGGTAAACAGATGGGAGCAGAATCGCCACACGAGGACAGAGCTGGAGAAGGCGGCGATGAATCCTGATCCAGTTTAATGACAGATGGCCGTAAGGTCGAAGCGCCGATGACTCAGTGCGGGCAAACTTCGGAATCCTGGGAGTACCTAGCCTATCCCCGGGACGAAGATACTTACACCCATTATGCACTGCGGTCGTCGAAGCCAGACCTTCAGGGGATACTTTTGACATCTAGTAGGAGAATTAGCCATCTCCATATTAGACTCAGGAGACAAACCTAGAGACGACCACATTTAGGACTAGACCCATAGCTAGATGTAAGCTAGGTCCATCCTCGGAGGCGTAGAGGATACTCTTCCAATCGTGTGAAGTGAAGAAGGGCCTCAGGATTCAACGGGACCAATCCTGGAGCCCGCCAAGTCCTCATTCCGGACAGTGAGGTGAAGATGATATAATAAATGATATATATAATAAATAATGAATGATAAATAATGCGTATGGAATGAATGCGGTCATTCGGTCCCGTGCCCACATAAATGGATGACACCGAGTCTCCAGAGCTTAAATGGTAACGCAGCGAGCGGCCAGTGATGTAAATGAGGAATGCGGCGAGCTCTCACAGCGGCCTGGGCAACCGATTAATAAATATAAAATGGCGAATAATGCGAATATAAGTATATATAAATACAAATGAAAAGGATATCCGCGCGAAGCGTTTGCTCCCTAGCAACGCAGTCACACAGGCCTATACACTACACATTAGTTATTAAGGGGGGAATTCGACAATTAGCCTTAAGGACGCGGAATGCAAAAGGGTTTTTTAACCTGGCAATTTTGGAAGCTACCGGTGTTTCCAAAACATGCACGTGTGGTGCCCTGAGGGTGGCGATATACCTCAGGCGATCGCGTCGATCAAAATTCTAGTATGTAAGGCAGTTGCATTTGAAAGGCAACTTAGATTTAAGCAAATTTAACAAGCACTGTTGTAAAACAGTAGCTACAACATATTTCGGCATTAGGTTGACTATTTCGGCATGTATATACAAATATTTTTATAGCATTAATTAATATAATCTAGGTTAAGCACACTTTACTTATCATAGGGCGTTCGGCACCGTATAGGGTAAGACCGACACCACATAGATTTAATTGACGTTACTAGGCGAACGCAATACAGGGCGTTCGGCACCGTATAGGGTAAGACCGACACCGTATAGGTTTAATTGAAATTGACATGCGAACGCGACACAGGGCGTTCGGCACCGCCTAGGGTAAGTCCGATAACACGCCAACAATAAACGGTACAACAACCGAGGCTGACCTACCGTAGTAATACACGAGACGTCCGAAGAGGTCTCAAGGGCGGTGGCATCATCCAAGCCGACCCTTAAAACAGCGCTGCGCTCACAATATTGGCCAAAGGTATTTAACTAACTTGTATTTGTATTACAGCTTTGGATCCCAACACTGCAGCACCGCGGAAGAGAGTCAGGATAAAAAGTAAAGGTAAAATAGACCACTAATGTCACAAAAACACATACTCTACATACTTTTCTACACAATACTGATGCATACACCCTCACATACACAAAAACATAATAGATGTAAGCCCATAAATAGTATAAGTTCTAGCCGGCATAAGAAGGCATAGAATAAGATAAAGTAAGAAGGCACCCGACAAAGAACAAGGCGGACGTATGTCAATGACGACTGACGAAGGAATATATTGACAAACAATATTAATTATGATTTTCATTTCAGTACGCCGGCACAAGAGGCGATATGGAAGCTATACTAATGAATATAGGTTATTTTTCTCCAACTTACAGATGGCGACACCATGCATATGGTACTGACAAAGATAATTTCACTGCCATACAGCAGTAACGTGTTTTTCTCCATTCCAGCACAATACACACCGTCACTCATTATTGTGTAAACACAATGTGTCACAATGATCACCTTATTACACAATAACACCTGAAGACAAGGTAAATCTGCAAAGTAAGGGTTGATACCTGTGGGGTATCAGGCCTACTGACAGATACAGAACATAACGTCAAAGATGTGACGTGACATACAACACTGAGAGCCGTAACCAAATTGTGGAGACGACTTTCACTGTTAAGTGTGGAATCACTCGCCCACAGAGAATGACCCACAAGGTAAAGGTACATTGGCAGACTAGCGCTAAACTACGGTAAGAGGAGCGGCCGATTAACATACAAGAGGTATGAATGGCCAGAGGAGAGCGCTATGGTAATGTCGGACAATGAGAAAAGGTACCAGGCTCATGAGCAGACAGGTTTAGTAATAGTAGTAATATAATTAAGACTAGCATGTAAGCATTGTAATCAAAAAATTGTAAAAACATTGTAACACCATCAAATCACGAGAAATATGAAATACTGTAACATTCTAACACCATTCACACCGTAATACACTTTTGTCTCTTTCATTTTCTTTCTACTAACGTTAAATTTTGTGAAGGTGTCCTGTTTCATCCCAACAACAATAAATCATTCCGATATATACCTTTAACTTACACCCTGGGGCAGCTGTTTTTCTATTTTCTTCCACCTTTTATGCAATACTTTGCCTATACTTTATAGACACAAGGTACATGCAGGGAGCAATTTTTTTTCCCACACAGTAGTGGACGACACAACCACCCGTCCAACCATGGTTTTTTCCTGCCTGCATGGCACCAATATGCACATACCTATGTTTTTTTTCTTTTCTTCGTTTTTCTCATTCACAGCAACAACATCAAGTTAATAATGATAATCAAAATCAACTATGTATATGTACACACCCAAAACCCACCCTCTCTGAGCTCACGCTAAACTCACATCACCAGAAGGACAACACGACATCTACACATCTACACACGACACCGAAGAAGAAGAAGAAGAAGAAGAAGAGGGACAAGAAGAAGAAGAAGAAGAAGAATCACTACACCGACACGCCTACTCTATTTCCCGTTCACGAGGCCGCGAACAAAGGCCGAGGAGGTCTTGTACGGTCCAGGGGCAGTACCCTAAGACTCACCCCTTCATCTTTCACCGAAACCACCCTCATAGGCATGCCATAAGCCTCACATACTTCCTCAACACGAGCAGGCCCAGCAATATTGCTGACAGCCACGCTTACATAACACATACATAACACACTATCTGGAGCAGCGACGGTGAGGAAACGCCGACCAAGCAGTGGGGGAAAGCCTTAAAAGCTAGACCCCGAAGGGCCCCATCATCTATTCGTGGCCAGCGGCTCTGCTCCTCCAAGGTCCATTCCAGCTCTTCACCAGGTGAGAACTAGCCGTGTGCTCAGATTCCTAATTATTGTAACACCTACCCAGAACACTTTGTATTTCACACACTCTGTACTTTGTTTCATACCTGTCTACCACCTAAAGGGACAGTACATCACCGCCACTGACCAATAAACACTTGGTCAGTAAACACATACATCTATTACTCATTTCACCCAGTTTTACATCCTTACACCCAACCTGACCTTAGTCCTAATTGCCCCTGACCGTGAAGGCCAGGAATTGCACCGTCAGGAATCCCATTGTATTCGAGTAGGCAGCCAGACTGCAGCGTGCCGAGTTGTCGACTCTGCACGTGAGCTCCCTAAACGCTCGCTCATATTTAATTGGCAGGCTAAGTTAATAGCTCACTCTTAAACATTCATCCCCTAACAGGTAAACGCACCCTGAAGGAACGCCCCCAACAGATCACATACTCACACCAACACATTACACTAGTAGTCTCCCCCAATTACGGGAAACTACCCTTTTTCGGAAACATCCCCTAAATTCATACATCTACACTACCCTGTTTATCCCACCCCCAACAGAGGGATAAAACAGTACTTATGTTACCTTTAGTAATAGTTAACAGTGACCATGAGTTCAAACCATTACTAGGTAGGGATTGGATTGATATGTTAATGCCAAATTGGAGAGAAGTCCTTTCATGTAAACCAGTGATTCTAAACCGGTGGTCCGCGAGTGACTCGGGAGTGGTCAGGAGGAGAAAAGACCCCACCAGCACGTATAAAAAAGTGGCCAATAAATGGGAATTTCCAAAACGATGTGCGATGAACGAGAATCGTCCGAATGTATTCGCGGCGATGACTATCAGGTTTTGAATTGAAATATCTTTAAAATAAGTGTTATTGAGGAAGGGTACAACCGATATAGTGTATTGGGGGTGGGGGGGGGGGGTCCGTACAAGATTCAATTTCAGGCTGAGTGGTCCGCAGACTTCTACGGGTTCAGAACCACTGATGTATACAGATATCTGCGCAATGTAGTGTTGTTATGGTTCCGAGTTGAAGTTCAAAAATTGAAGGGAATGTATCCCCCCGGTATTTTGCAAGGATGCTTCTGCGTGCATAAACGATTTTAAAGCTCATTTAGTGTCAAAGGATGGAGCTATTCCAGTGTTCCAAACTTTATATGAGATTCCTTATGGTGTTAAACCAGCTGTAATTCATGATTTAAAGGAAGGTATCCAGAAGGGCCGTTATGTTCCAGTAAGTAGATCTGAATGGGCATCTTCTATTTGGCCAGTTCCAAAACCCACCCCTGGCACTTACAGAACATGTGTTGATTATAAGAGGACCCTCAACCCTAATCTTCATGTTGAATGTTATCCCTTACCAAAACCAAAGGGTATATTTGCTTCATTGGTAAGAACTCAATGTTTATGTGTACTTGATTGAAGGGAAGCTTATTTACAGTTAGAAGTAGATGAAAGGTCTCAAGAGTGTTTGACTATCAATATACCCATTGGTTTGCTACGTCCCACACGGTTGATGTATGGGGTAGCCAGTGCTCCAGCTGTATTTCAAAGTGTAATGGATCAGATACTTCAAGGGATCCAAGGAGTTGAAGTCAGTGGCGTACGCAGGATTTCCTTCTGGGGGGGGGGGGTTTCATTCATAGTAATGTCCTATAATAAAATAATATATATATATATATATATATAATATATATAATAAATATATATATAATATATATATAATATATATATAATAATAATAATAATAATAATAATATAATAATTCGAATATAATTCATAAAAAGCAACAACTCAGTTAAATAAACACTACCGGACCCAAGCGAGAAATCTTGCATGTTTATAAACCACCCTTCCCCGATAGGTTTATAACAAGAGAATTAATTGCAGCATGTTAGAGCTCCAGTATTTACAAATCGCACACTTCTAACAAAAATTGATATTTATGAAATTAGAATGGAATTCGTCACTGCTAATGTCATTTGTGTGCTGAGTCCATTGATTTATCTTAGCTGTAACACTCACCAGTTATTCGATATTTTTGAAATTATACGATTTGAGTACTCGTTCCTTTGACTTACTGTTTCTGAAATCCAAGCAAAATTATAAAGGAAATACCTCATAATGTCAAAATGACACGAAACAGGCGTCACAGCGTAAAAAATGTGAAGTGGACAGCAATTACGGAGCATATTTTCCTACATCAACAGTATCGACAAATCTCACATTTCGTACATTTTTTAAGTCATTTTTTAAAGAAATTATTGATATTTATGAAATTAGAGTGCAATTCATCACTGCTAATGTCTATTCTCTTTCATTTGAATGCTCATTTGGCACGATCGGTCGCTTGTGAGCCCCACAGGAGGGATCTATACTAATGAAAGAATATATATATGATGATTCACTTTGCATGAAAACTGTTTTAACTATATTTTTCAGCACTTTAAACAATATTACAAACACAATTGAAAACATAAAAGATTAATAAACCATACGGAAAAGAGTTTAGGCCAATATAGATATTGCACTAGATACAAACGGACAAAAAGAAATGTCTAAATTGCCAATCGGGCTAAACCAAAGAATCTGATTAAGTAGATATTTGCCCTGGAATTTGTTGAAGGACTTAGACAAGTCTACTTCAATCGTATATCAAGCCTTCTAGGTTTGACAGACAAGTCATTCAGTACTTCCTCAATTGAAACATCAACAGTATCATGAATGAACATCAAAGCTAATCCATTAAGGCGTTCTTCACTATTTGAATTCCTTAAATAGTTCTTCAAGAATTTTAAGGACGAAAACGATCTTTCACACGAGCAGGTTTTGACAGGTGTGTCAAGCCATGATGACAAGCTGGTTATACACAACTTGAAACATGTTCTTATTGCATATTGACAAAGCATTTATAGCACTCTTGGGCTTCTTTTCAATAGATTTCAGAGTTTGTTTCCAGAGAAGTAGCTCGCCTCTAATATTAAGGGGAAGTCCATAAAATTCAGCTACATTTTCTACTTCAGCTATGCTTTGGTTGGATAGTTCGTCTTCAGTTGTGGTAACTAGCGTTTGCAATGGCTGAAGAGTTTCTTTATGGGAGACAAATTTATCATCAAGTGATGAAATAGTTTCTTCAAGAAATGGGATGAAAATAACCCGCCTATAATATTCTTCCGGATCGTTAGATGAAACGTTGTTCCTCATCGTTTGTCGAACAACAGTTCGAGGCTGAACTACAGGCACTCCAAATTCTTTGCAGAACTCTAAAACCGAATTATATGCATACAAAAACCTTGCGTCTCCATCTGCCCTCATTTATTCAAGAGACCTCTTAACTTTCATGGAGGCGTTGATTGCTTGACTGAGATCCAAATTTTCAGTTTGAAGGTATTTGCTGAGAGGAAGTGTGATTTGAAATGCTTCATGAATGACAAATACACTTATCAAGAACTCAAATTTGCTGATAGCGCACAGAAGAAGTGCGCATCTGTAGCTGCCTTCTTATCAACCCATGCTGCTATTTTTTCTAATGCCAACAATAACGGTTTCAGAAGTTCAATGAATGAACGAACAGACTCGTGCTTTTCAATCCATCTCGTTGCACATAACTTCTTGAGTCTACTCACTCGTTGTTTCTCTTCCATACTTTCAACTTCATTTGTCAACACAGCCTGCCTCTTTGGTGAAGTACTAAAAAAGGCATAAGCTCTTTCAATTGTACCCATACAGTTCCTAATCTCTGCAACACTACACCCTTCAGAAATGGCCAGGTTTAAACAGTGAGCACTACAGTGAACATACTGGGCTTTGGGAAACTGTTTTCGTACAATGGCCTGAGCACCTCTGTAGGATCCACTCATGGCACCAGCTCCATCATAACCTTGGCCTACGAGATATTCTGCATCCAGTCCCACACTTTTCAAACCAGACAATATGCTATTCGCAAGGCCTAACCCAGAAGCATCATTGATAGCAATAAATTGCAGAAACTCCTCATGTACGGAATTATCTTGAACGAAACGGACACACAGTGACATTTGCTGCACACCGATGATGTCTGTGGTCTCGTCAGCAAGAACAGAAAAGTATTTAGCTTTTTTCACCTGATCGACTAACCTTATCAGTATAATGTCATTCAAAGATGAAATAATTTCATTCTGAATCCGTGGGCTTACGTATCTTGCATTTAAGGATGCTGTCATCAAATGTTCCTTTAGTATTGTATCACCAGCTTCTGCTCGAAACTTGAGAAGAGACCTGGAATTTCCCTCCCCTTTCTTGAGAGGCTCATCTAAATTTACAGGTCCCGAATCCCTGTGACCACGGAAAGCAATGCCCATTCGAGCAAGGAAAATCACAGATTTAATTATTGGTATGAGTTTATCCCTGTTGCATAATATGTTGGATTGAACACCCCTATCCAAGCTTACGTCAACAGCAGGTTTTGTACCTCTGTATATGGCAAGAAAGTTCGCAGCCTTTTCCGTACATGCCATATGATACTTGGTTTCTTGGTGTTTTTTGAAAGCCTCTTTGGCATTTTTCCAGTTCATGTAAGGAAATTTTACTAGTTTACCTGGCGATGAAGATTGTTTCCCAACAAAGGTGCAAAACAACGAACAATATTTACAAAAGGCTCCGTTCTTTGAAGGAGAATAAACTAGCCATTTCCACTCTGATAACCAGTTCAACTGAAATTTCAGATTCCTTGGACCCGATAAAGGGAAATTAAAATTGCTTCCAGGTGTCCAGGCATTTTCCAACAGTACATTTTTCAGATAATCATCAATCTAAAGAAAAAAGTAAATCACTACATTGAAATAATTAACATTTACCGACACATACGTACGCCAAAGCCATACAAATACCGGTATAACATAATAGGTAAAGCATCGAAATGCAAATCAGTTACAGAAATAGCGATTATCATGAATCATATTGTAAACACACCTGTTGGCCAGCATAACCTCCTAAGTCTGTTCAATGTATTTGGTCGGTAGCCGGCTTGGTAGTAGCCGATAATTCTTCAAGTTCATTTTCAATTCTTAAAGATGAACTACTTGCAATGGCAGTGTTGCATGTAACATCTACTCTTGTTTTTTTTTAAATAATAAATCGATCCATTACGCATTACAAATAAACTCGGGAAAAAATGTGCGACTCACGATCTGGCAGTTCACAGATATGCACGTTTAAAGCAGCACAAAGCTGCGTTACGATAGTTACCAATCGCACACTTTAACAGTAAAACGACAATTTTGATATTTCGCATAGTGTAGTTAGTTATTATTGCTTTAAGTGGAAGAACAGCGAGGTCATCTGCCCTCTTGCTCCGTTTAACATGTAGTTTAAGGGTGTTTACCCCAGGCCATAACCAGTAGCTAGCGCCAAAGCTGGAGAAGTCTCGTTGCGAGTTGAGTGGAGGTCATTTACCACGTGAAGAACGTGTTCACATTAAAAATATATTACAAAGGAGTAGCCTAAAGAAGCCTCACTGGCAGCAATTCAAAACATTTTCCAGGTGATAGATGGGCCAATATAAGGAGTTATGTAAACTAATGTCTATGGGGGGGGGGGGGTTAAACCCTAACCCCCCCGTCGGTACGCCACTGGTTGTAGTATATATTGATGATGTCCTTGCCAGCGGTATGAGTTATGATGAATGTAAAGAAAGATTGCATGAAGTACTTGTTAAGCTGAATAGTCATAATGTTAGAGTTAACATAGGGGATGAAGATCCCTAGACTAGTGAGGCATAAAGTCTCTATAAAATTTTAGCATCCCTAAATAAGCACGCAATTTAGTTATGATGAATGTAATGAAAGATTGCATGAAGTACACACAAATGTGTGTGTGTTTTTTTAAAGAATAAGTGAGTATTTGGGGCTTCACATAGATAACAAGAAGTTCCGTGACGAACTAAAGAGCCTACTTTTCTTAAAATTTAAGATTCATGCAAATGATTAATCGATATGGATCTATCTAGAATAATGACGAAATTAAGTTGGTAATATCGAAATTTCTAATTAGTTCGAAATACTGTATACCTGGCATAATGTAGCCTAATAGAGCACTACAGTTGGCAGCCCTGGTGACTGAATAGATTCTTAGTTCCATCTCTTAAGGTACAGAATACAAAATTTGGTTGGAGTCCAATGAATAGCATGGACGTTACATGCAGTTAAACATTGGATCTAACAGCGCACGTAAAATCATGTTGGCAACAGTGTCATGCATGTATTGGTCAGAAATAATCTGAAATAATATGATCTATTGTTGTGCCAATTTTGAATGAAATCCATTAGTTAGTATAGAAGTTACATGCATTTTAAAATTGGACCTATCAGCAGGCTTAGAATCATGTTGGCAGCACTGACGTATATTAGTTACTCCAAAGTAATCTAGAATGCCAGGTACTATACGTGTGCAAAGTTTAGAGCTATTGGCTTACATTCTTTCTGATATATTGATATTAGGGTAACAAAAATAGAGAAAGCATTTATTAACAGTTGGCAGCCCTGATTGCTCTTAAGAATACGCATAGTCATAGCTGTTATAGAACACATAGCACATACGAAATTTGGTTGAAATCCAAATGATAGTATGGAAGTTACATGTATTTAAAGTTGGACCACTCAGCAGGCTTAGAATCATGTTGGTAGCACTGACGTATATAAGTTACTCCAAATTAATATAGAATGTCATGTACTATACGTGTGCATAGTTTAAAGCTGTCGGCGTGCATACTTTCTCATATATATTGGTATTTGGATAATAGAAATTAAGAGCATTCTTTAACAGTTGGCAGCACTGGTGGTTCATAGGAATACGTTCAGTCATATCTGGTTATGTACACATACCACATACGAAATTTGGTTGAATTCCAATTGATAGTGTAGAAGTTATATGCATTTAAATATTGGACCTATTAGTAGGCTTATAATCATTTTGGCAACACTGCCATGTATGGCCTTCTGGAAATTAAACTGCAATATTATTATCTATATATGTGCCGATTTTGAAATAGCTCCCATGTATACCTTCCAAGATATCCAACATGGAGCTCAAATTTCAATTGCGATTTTTCAGCAGTTGACAGCACTGACATCATTTTCAAATATGGCCTTTACTCCTACCAAATTTTATTTCGATTGCTCCAGCCGTTTAGGAGTTGATAGGGGGGACACACACACAGCCAGACAGACAGACAGACAGACAGAAGGACAGACAGACAGACACACATTTTCCCGGATCGATCTCATAAGACCACTTTTTCCTCATTTTTGCAAAATGTGAAAAGTAGGCTAAAAATGGGATTCATATGCTAGAAAAACGTGTCAAGCCTATTCTTGAGGCGAGACAACCCACCAACATCTTCATCACCTAGACTTCTAGAGAAAAATGTTCCCTGCTTAGTAAGCAGAAATTATTATCAAATCAAACACTTATGTTGTATGATCCCTCACTACTGTTTTAGATCCCTTAGTTGGGGGGGTAGTTTAGGGATAAAACACTTATGTTATTGTACTAATTTGGGAAGTGATTCCTAGGAGAGGGTAGCTTCCCGAAACTGGGAGAGCTTACCAGTGTAGAGTGTTGTTCAATGTTTAAATGCTAGGGGGTGCTCCTGTAAAGACGAAAGTATTTGTTAGGGGAAGGTCCTCTGGCTGCAGGCCGCTGTGCTAGTCTGGCAGCTGGACGGAGTGAGTGATATAATAGACGTGCTTATGTCAGCGGCTCGCTGCTATGCAGTCGCGTGCGGGAAACACAATGAAACCTGAGCAAGCAATTACTGGCTACTGTGGCCACGGTCAATCGTGACGGAGGTCAGGAAGGGTATGAGGATGTAAAGAGGCGTGTAATTATCAAGACAAGTGTAGTTTACTGACCATGTGTTTATTGGTCAGTGAGTGTGAAATTGTAAGTCCCTTTTAGGGGAATGTAAGTAATGATACAAGTTGAGTGTACAAGATTGTGGATGGGTGTTTACAAAGTAAAGGATTCTGAACACTTGCTGAGTCTCACCTGATGATGGCAGCTGGCCCAGTTGTCGGCTAGGGCCTTCGGCGGCGCACACTGTATGACAGATAATGCTCCAAAAAGGCCTCTCTTCTTATAGTTCCTGCCGTTACTTAGTCAGCATTCCGTTGACGTAGCTGCCCCAGTTAGTTGTAGTGTTAATGTTTATGAATGTGTTGCAAGTGGTTGGCTAACCTCCCGAGCAGGGTGGTCGCCTCTTACCGTGTAAAGGTGATGTTCTGGTCTTATGATGTTGCCAGTTGGGGTGGTTTTATTAGAAGATGGGGGGTGGCTCTCAGGGGGTACAGCCCCCCGGGCCTGTACAAGTCTTCTTCTTCGATTAGTTCGTGTCCCCGCGAACGGGAACGGAACGTGGAGTGGGGGTGACGATGAATCGTTTTTGGTTTCTTCTTGTACCTCTTCTTCTTTTCTTCAGGGTTGGTGTAGATGTAGGTGTGTTGATGTCGTGGTGATGTGAGATCAGCTTGTGCTCAGAGGGGTAGGTTTTGGGATATACATATGATAATTTATAACAGTTCATTTAAAAAGTTGACATTTGAAATATTAAAAAGTACAACAACAAAAAATACGTGATTTTGACATTATATATGTGTTGGTATTGTGCAGGGAGGAAAAAACCCAAGCCTGGTCGGGTGGTTGTGCCGTCCGGCGCTGTGTTGGGGAAAAATTGCTCCCTGCAATGTTTTAGTGTGAAAGATGGAAGAAAATAGAAAAAATAGGTGTCCCAGGGTATAAGTTAAAGGAATATGTTAAAAATAGTTTATTGCGTTGGGGTAAAACGGAACACCTTCACAAATTTTAAGTTAGCAGGGTAGAAATGAAAATCAGTGTGTACAATATGGCGTGTAAAATGGTGTGACAATTTGTGAATTTATGTGTTTAGGTATACAGTTGAGCACCACTATGTTTGTGTATGCTTTGGTTTTACAGTTTCTGTTCTTACAATAATGATATAACATATCATAACATAACATAATATAACATAAAATGACATAAAATAATAACTTTACTGCTATACCGTTTCGCTCATGAGCCTGGTACCTCGTCTCATTCCCTAGGCCTTCTGTAGCGCTCTTGTCGACTCATTCTCCCTTAATTTATTACCCGCTGGCTGTAGGTGCCTCTCACCTATGGCTGTGGGTTAGTGGTCATGCCGTTACTTTTCCTTTCGTAAATTTTCCCCGTGGGTGGAAAAATTTACCTTGGCGGCGAGGGTAGGTGCTCACAACCTCTGCACCGCCCCTGGCTGCCGAATATTGCTTTTTTTTATTGAAGCATATCGAACGTGTGTTCGCGTCAGCGTCGCTCGGTACCCCACGTCACCTTACGTCGCTGATCGCGGCGCCGTCACCGTATTGGCGCGACTGAAGAGCGATGAGGAACAGTGTGTTTTTGTGACAGAGATAAGTGTGTGTGTAATTTGGTGTGGAAAACATATTTACAATAGACATGCTCGTGCTCCTTGTCATCTGTGAAATAAAAAAATGGATTATTGACCATCTATTTGGAAAACATGTACGTTCGTTTGCTTCCTCGCTTTCCTGTGTGGGTAAAAGTGGATTAATGAATAATAATGCATTTACAATACATGGCAATACATCACATGTATATATATATGTATGTCGGTGGCGCTTAATTTATAAGACTAAGTGTGGCGCCACTGAGGTGTACCTTACTTCTAGGTTAGCCTAGGTATTATCTAGCTTATTCTATGCGTTATCGGGCTTACCCTGGTAACGGTTTTTTGGTAACCAGGTGCCGAGCGCGTCATCTTAATCTTAGTTAACTTAACGTATTGTCGGGCTTACCCTGATGACGGGTTTGTTTGTCATCAGGCGCCGAAATGGTTAGTCTAAATTATGATAAGTGAAAGAAAAAAAAATTGGTGTTTATAAGCCGACTGGTTTAACTTAGTCTAATGCCGAAATGTGCTGTGCTATTATTGAGCAACAGCGTTCATTAAATTTGCTTAATTCTAAGTTGCGTGTCAAATGCAACTGTCTTACCTGCTAAAATTTCGACCAGAGCGATCGCCTGAGGCAATTTACTTCCTCAGATCACCACCCACGTGAATTCTAGAAACACCGGTTGTCTCTAAAACCACCGGATTCCGCTCCCTTAATATTAGTTGTCGACATTTATATTAATGATTAATACTATTAATTAATAAAGTCCCGGGCGACTGCGGTGCCAAAGAGCAAACCGCCTCGCACGGCCATCCTGTTCATTGCCGTTGTATTTGCATATGTTGTCATTATTCATGCGGGAATTTGAGCGTCCGGGCTCCTCTTCACCTATATTGGCATTGTTGGGTTTGCTCATTAGAACCCCTGTGAGGGCTCGCTGTGCTCCTCATTTAATATCTCTGGCCGCCCGGTGCGTAACCATTTAAGCTCTGGCGACCCGTTGTCAGCCATTTATGTGGGCGCGGGCTCGAATGATCGCATTCATTCCATATTATTCATATTTCATATTATTCATTATTTGTTTAATTTGTTGTCTTCACCTTTGCCACGCGGAGCAAGGACTTGTCGGATCTAGGATTGATCCCGCTGAATCCTGAGATCCTGCTTCACTCCTGCGAGTAGGAGACTAGCTTTCCGCCATAGAAGCTCTACTTACTTACATACTAAACTAGGAGTCTAGTCCTAATTTGGTCGTCCCTTGGTTCCTCTCCTGAGTCCGGTGCGGAGTTGGCTAATTTTCCCCCCGTTTGTCAAAAGTCTCCCCAGCAGGTCTTGCTTCGATGCCCGTAGCACATAGTGGGTGTAACATCTCTTTGTCCCGGGGACAGGCTAGGTACACCTGGGACTCCGAAGTTTGCCCGTGCTAGGTCATCGGCGCTTTGACCTTACGTAGTTCGTCTTTTTGGTCTGGGTCATTGAGCCAACCGGGGTAGGGCTCATCATCGCCTTCCCCAGCTCTGCTCCTGTGTGGCGCCTCTGCCCTTCTGTTTACGCTGTCATCACCATTCAGCGTGTCATCAGATTCCTTTTGTGTTAATAAAAAAATAGTGTGATCTGTAAATAATTTACTGTGTAAATAATGTAAAATTTTTAAGTGTTCTGGGGTTGTAGAATCTTCTAAATGCATGGACTACTTCAGGCCTGTAGTCGCCATGTCAGATGTCTAGCGTTAATGCCTTGTGGAGTTTCCTGGAGGCGTTAGTAGGTTTCCATGTCGTTGGGTACCTTGTTATTGGGATCCGGGGGGTGTTATTTGTTGAATAGGCTTAAAGCATGGTAGGAGAGGGTTGCGCATCTTTGGACTCCATGTTTATCGTGGCCGGGAGCCGGTGATGCTGCTGGGATGTCTTTACAGTGAGTGGACGGGGGTAGGTATTTCCCAGGTTTGCAAAAATTTTCAAAAAGTGCCATGCAGGTTCAATAATAATAACCCAGGTGTGTGGGTAGGATATTTCATGCGTGCGGATGGATATGAGGCGTATCCGCTCTCATTTAAGGATAGGTATAGGCCGAGGTATAATAATACTATGTCCCTTGCATGCGGGATTATTTAATATGAAAATGTTTGTTAGTTTAAGTGTGGCCGCATCTCTTTATATTGAGATGTGCATTACGCTTGCTATTCTTTCTGACACACCCCTAATACTCGGGTGTTAGCATTGAGAGCCAGGGCGTAGTGAGCCCTCTCTTTAGACGCATGAAGTCTATCAACCCCGATGTATATTTTGGCATGTAGTTTAGCTGTATTTATGTGTTTATGTGTTTGTGTTGGTTAATGTTGTGAGTGACGAGGTTATGGAAGGAAAAGGATGGTATAATGGTAGCCCGTAGGTGGTGCCTTGGCCATCTTGCTGGCACCATCCATCTCTACTCCTGTCATCCTCACTTGGTCAATATCTGCTTTCTATCCGCTCCTTGGGATGGTAAAGTGTGGTGACGCTATGACGTCACGGCCTAATCTGGTCTCTTATCTATAATGTTAAGGTAGCAAGTGATCGTAGTGTAACTGGTCATGTCCTGATCGCCTATGATGGTTTTGGGATTTAAAAAAACAAGAAGAGAAGTAGTTATTGGGGGGGGGTTGTTCCTTCAAGGAATCTGTCTGTATTCGCCCCTGATTAGTGGTCGCGTGTTTGGGCAGGGGGTGGCCGTGGCTGTGGTTACTGAGGCTTGCGTGACTGTAGTTGCGTTCCGCTGCAACGCGCTGGCGCGGGTGCCGTTTATCGGATACGTCTTATCGTGTCTCGCGTGCCTGAGTGTCAGGTGGCGCGTGTAACCTGTTATCGCACTTGTAAACAAGCTTCTGTGGCCCTATGATAAATCCGGCCTATCGTGTCTGTACATTGCTAAATGTTATGCCTGTTGTAACAGCGCTGAATCCTGTGTCAATGTATGCATTTCATGGTCACTTCCGTTATAACAATAGTGTCTGCCGACAGCAGTGTTGCAATGCTTCCGGAATTCGCAAGTCAGTGTTTTGTCGTGTTTTGTTTTCATATGCTTGTATACGGGAAGTTTCTGACGTTACGTATGTCGGCTGCCGGAACGTGACTTTTGCCAATGTCCGAGTGTTGTCATTGTTTGGGATTCCGGGAGGGCCAGTGTGCTAATCTGTCCCGTTTTTGCTTACCGATGTTGTGTGTACATTGTTTTCCGCAAGACCTCTGCCTTGTGTAGTTATGTGTAATCCATACCTAGGAAATCTATTGGCCATGTTCGGGGTAATCGAAATTTTGCATGGCTTTTTGCCGGAAGAGATGTGGTGTTACCTGTATCTAGGTGTTGGGCGCTATGGTTCAGAGGAAAGTATTTTGTGGACGCTAATGCCCTAAGTAGGCTGTGTTAGCGAGTATCCTGGAAGGAATCTATGTTCCTGTATGTATGGTAAAGAATCTCCCTGTCATTAAAATCGTGTGGCTCAACCGCTTATGTATTTGTATGGGGCCACTTTCAGTCTAATGGGGATTCTGGATATTTGTTTTCCACGGCGTCCGATTTTTTACTGGGCATTCGGACCCGCGATCCCGTGTAATTCTCCGTGTTTCATGTCTGCGTTGTCTGTTGGGATTTTAGCGTCCCTAGTGTGGTTTCTGATTGTGTTTTTTCACGCCAAAAATACCATTGGTTAGTTTGTTTTTGGCACGACTGTGTTGTGTGATCGTGAGTTCGCACCCGCCTTGGTTTAAGGTCCTGGTGTTACGGTTTCTGTACCGTACATACCATGGCACACGTATCTTGTATTTGAGACACGTAGATGAAAATACGCTTTGGCGTGAAAAATTTGGGTCTTTTGGAATGCTCCTCGTATTCTAATTTTGAGAGTTATAGGGTTTTGAAACTGCCGTAAATGAATGTGTATGTTCCAGCCAGGCCTGGGATACTCTTAGGTTGTCCGTGCTAGTGAAGGTCGCGCACTCACGAGTGTGTTATCGCTGACTGCGATGGTGTCTAATTCCATTGACGTGTGCACTATCTGTTACTTGTCTGGCGATGTGCATATGTCCAGCACGTGTGTGTGGGAGCTTGATTGCTCGCTCTCTTGTTGTGAGCATGGCTTTCCGTAATGGAAAAGAACCTTCGACTAAATACGTTCGTGTCCCCAAATCTTATGTTATTGTAGGCGTGGGATGAATATATTCTTGCTAGTGGTACCCGATGTCATTATGTATGTGTGTCACCGGGCCGCTAGTTCCGTGTTTGGTGACCAGGTGTCGGAGGTGATTTTATTGTTTTGTGCGTATGGATATCTGTTAGTGTAACTGTCCTTTATTATTCTATCCTCCCATTGGATAGTTACCCGACCTTGTACTCCTGGTATCCAGAAGGTTGCGGGTTCGAGACCGTCTTTGTCTAGGGTAAGTATTCCTGGTGCCTTTTAGGCTTGTGTCTTCGGGATAGCTTTGATAAGTATAACTTACTGTTTTGTATGGTATTTCGTTTATTGTGTGACCTCCAAAAATAAATAGTGGTGTTTCCCCTTGAGCTGTGAGTGTTACCCCATGGCGTTTATGTTTAGTTTGAGCGCTGTTATGGGGGACAAGAGAAATTCATGCTGTAGGCAGTGTAACAAATAGCGTACGCCTATGGATCAAATATATACAGTTTAGCTTGGATAAATCGCATTTCACGGGGTTAGTGAAAGAGAAAAAAAATTGAGTTATCCAAACATTCAAATTAAGAAAGTTCTTTGAAAAAAAAGGTAGAGAAAATATATTGTATGACATTTACATAATGCTTTTATGTTTACTATAGCAGGTTGCCATCCGGCGGTACCTTGTAAAGATTGTATCGTAAATAATTGCAAAAGGTCCAGAATGAAAGATAGGACCTGAGTGTACTATTCACCTATTTGGTGACGTTAGTAAGACAGTAACCTAGTTACGTCTCAGGGAAATCTACCATTTTTGAAAAGTAGTTTGACATTCTTAACTGTTTCTTACGATTAAGTCTCTCAGTCATCCCACAAGGATCTATCAAACTGTAGGAACGGAAAATATAACAAGATAGTCATTTCTACTTGGAAAGACCCGCCCAAGCTCTGTGCTGCGGCTTGTTGCTTAGGCTGCATTCGGAATAGTTCTCTGAGGACCTAAGCCGCGTGGCCCACTGATTGGCCTCCGATTGTCTTTGCACCTTAAAAACTTTACATTATCCAAGCTGTAATTTGACCTAACTATGATTATAAACCCTTGATGGCTTAAAAAATGCTAGGGGCCAAGAAAAAATCAGGAAAAAATTTTAAATTATATAATTTTGAGTTGGCCACGAGTAGTGGTTTTGTGGGGGTTCTGGCCCCTCCACCTCCACACCCTCCACACAAGATGGCGGCAGCCCGATATCTCCCGAACCCATGGTCGGATTTTGACGAATGAGGTGTCATTAAACTCGGGCTGACACCCCCTGTCCAATGGACAACATAGTTCCACCCCAAAAATAAAACCTATCCTACTAGGGGGTGAAATTGTAATTTTTTAGAGAATCTCTGTTACCAATTGCAACATGTGAGAGTTTGAATGCCGATATGGAATGAAATGTTGTTCCACATAAAGTGCATATGTTCGGTGGAAAGCCACTATGAATTAGCATGCCCACTCATGGCTTTTGAAGAGGCTGGGGAGTGGATCCCTATGGATGGGTTATTGTTGACGGGTCATTGTTGGCGGGGTCATTGTTGTCGAGTCATTGTGGACGAGTCCTTTTGGACAAGTCCTTGTGGACAGGTCATTGTTGACAGGTCATTGTGGACGAGTCTGTGTGGACGAGTCCTTGTGGACAAGTCCTTGTGGACGAGTCCTTGTCCCTTTGGACTGATCCCTTTGGACGGGTCCCTTTGGCCTGGTTCCTACGGACTAGTCCATGAATTTATTTAAATTATGTCAAAGGGCCTAACTACATTTGTGTGTGTTGAATTGACGTTGTTCACCACTACTATAATGGAATAACGATATGAAAGGAAAGTGACGAAATACATGTGAACACGTGTGAAATGACCTTATTACAGTCCTCCTTGTGAAACAAGTCACATCCTGTTTTGCTTCATACGTGAGAAAATGTGAGTTCGAACCCGTGGTCGGATTTTGACGAATGAGGTGTCATTGAACTCGGGCTGATACCCCCTTTCCAATGAACAACATATTTCCACCCCAAAATAAAACCTACCCCTACTAGGGGGTGAAATTGTAATTTTTTAGAGAATCTCTCTTTCCAATTGCAACATGTGAGAGTTTGAATGCCGATATGGAATAAAACGTTGTTCCACACAAGAGACATGTGTTTGATGGATAGCCACTATGAATTAACATGCTTGTTTTTGTTTTTTGTTTTTTACGCATGCCCACTCATAGCTTTTGTAAGAGGGCAGGCTTTTTAAAAGATGGCGGCTGTAGTGTAACCTAACCTAACCCAAAACACGAGTGGTGATCAAAAAGTATTTTAAGTGACGCTTGTCGATTGGCAAACCAATAATCAAAGAGGGATATGTCAGGCCTTGAGGTGATAGCCCCTTTTGATTGATCCCTGTTGATTGACCTCTGTTGATTTGTCCCTTTGGACTGGTCTCTGTTGACTAGCCCCTTTTGGACGGGCCCTTTTTAACAGGGGGTCATTTTTGATGGATCCTTTTTGACAGGTGCTTTTCGACGGGTCCCTGTTGACGAGTCATTGCTGACGGGTCCTTGTTGATGAGTCCCTGTGGACGGGTCATTGTTGACGGGTCCCTATTGACAGGTCATTGATGACAGGTCATTGTTGATGGGTCCTTGCTGACAAGTCCCTGTTGATGGGTCCCTGTGGAAGGGTCCCTTTAGACCGGCCCCTTTGGACTGGTCCCTATGGACCGGCCCATGAAATGTATCAAGCAAAAATTAAAAAAAAACATATCGTGTTTTTGACAGAGTGGGATAGACATAGTTATAAGAGTTGAGAGTCGATAATTAATCTAAAAGTACTCTGGAATTCATGGAATCTTAGTGTGTTGTTGTTGTTGCTTACAAACCGGTATGGTCACGTCAGGTGAAGTTAGCTAGGATTAGATTAGGATATGTTCAGGTAGTTTCCATAGTCACCGCTAGATAGCGGAAACATACTTTGCGTGTCGCATGTGGCTATTTGACAAAGTTTTACTGTGTGAAAAAACGTGCTTGTATAACCTGTGTATATAAATTTAAAATACAAATAACCACTAAGTGTTTAGAACTAACATGTATAGCCTTGTATAGGGAATATATAGGGGTCCTTAACAAGATAGAGTGTCTAACACACGAGTGTACAGCCTTTTGATATGCAGTAAGTACCTGATCACACCTACTATCAATTGCGCCTACCATTAATCGCGTCTACTATCAATTGCGTCTACTACCAATCGCGTCTGCTAGGACATGACTTTTCATTAAACCAAAACATTTCCTTTTTTGTCAGCCTCCCACCCCTCTCATCAATCTATGACGTCATAGTCATCGTCAGCCTTAAAGCAAGTCTAAACTTGTAGAACATGTCACGTGAGAAAGTTAGGTTAGGTAAAGTTAGGTTATGTTAGGTGAGCTGAGGTTAAGTCTTAAAATACCCCCTCTCTGCCTTGTACTTTGTATAAACATTGACACTGTAACTTTGTAATATCAAAAATGATCTAAGTCGCGTCCATATCAATCACGTCTACTATCAATCGCGCCTACTATCAATCACGTCTACTATCAATTGCATCTACTATCAATTGAGCCTACTATGAAATGCGCTTACTACAAATCACGCCTACTATCAATCACGCCTAGTATCAATTGCGTCTACTATCAATCACGCCTACTATCATTTGCGTCTACTATAAATCGCGCTCATGTCAAATCGCGCCTACTACCAATTACACCTACTATCAATCGCGCCTACTATCAATTGCGTCTACTATAAATCTCGCCCATGTCTAATTACGCCTACTATCAATCGCGCCTACTATCTTTCGCGTCTACTATAAATCGCGCTCATGTCAAATCACGCCTACTATCAATCACGTCTACTATCAATTGCGTCTACTATTAATCGCGCCTACTATCAATTGCGTCTACTATAAATCGCGCCTACTAGGACATGACGTTTCATTAAACCAGAACATTTCCTTTTTTGTCAGCCTCTCACCCCTCCCATCAATCTATGACGTCATAATCAGTCTTAAAGCAAGTCTAAACTTGTAGAACATGTCACGTGACAAAGTTAGGTTAGGTAAAGTTAGGTTATGTTAAGTGAGCTGAGGTTATGTCTTAAAATACCCTCTACCTTGTACTTTGTATAAACATTGACACTGTAACTTTATGATATCAAAAATGATCTGAGTCGCGCCCATGTCAAATTGCGCCTACTATCAATCGCGTCTACTATCAATCACGCCTACTATCAATCGCGCCTACTATCATTTGCGTCTACTATAAATCGCGCTTACTACAAATCACGCCTACTATCAATCACGCCTAGTATCAATTGCGTCTACTATTAATCACGTCTAGTATCGATTACACCTACTATCAATTACGTCTACTATCAATTGCGTCTACTATAAATCACGCCTACTAGGACATGACGTTTCATTAAACTAAAACATTTCCTTTTTTGCCAGCCTCTCACCCCTCCCATCCGCAAAACGTGCTTGTATGAGCTGTGTATTTAAATTCAATATATACAATTAACCACTAAGTGTTCAGAACTAACATGTCTAGGGTATATATGGGATCCTTAGCAACAAACAAAAAATACGGTCTAACCTACGAGTGTACGGTCTTGTCATACGCAGTAAGTACCTGTTAACCTTGACTAGGGTATAAGAATATTGTCAGTTGACTACTGCCTGTTACAGTGTTCACATCGTGAAAGACCGTCTCACCTACCAGTCTCCAGCCTTGTCATACGCAGTAAGCAGCTGTTGGCGGAAAACAACATCCATAAATCTTGACATTTAGGAAAGTGTGTGTGTGTGTGTGTGTAAATCACTTGTAAACTAAAGATTGTTCACGTGACTTTACTAAAATTTAATTCATATGTATTAGTTGATATGGAAGTCTCAACAACCAGTCATGGCAAGCCATGTGTCTTCTATAAAGGATATACATATATTGTAAAAACAACCAATAAAGATGGAACTGTTATTTGGCGATGTTCAAAACAACGATCCAAAAAGTGTCGAGGAATGATTAAAACAAAAGACTCCAACGTACTTACTTCAAAAGAACATCATTGTGAATCTCAAATTAATACACATTTAAATACGCAAAATACTCTAACCCAGGTAAAAAAGCAAGTCCAAGAAAAATATATTGCTGCTCAAGATAGTGCATTGTTTGTTAAAAAGCATTCATCATCACCTCAAAAAGACATGTTAGGACGAATACCATCGTTCAAAAAACCCTTAACACTATCAAAAGCAACGCAGACTCTACAAGAGGTCCCTGTGGAAAACAAACAAGAGGAATTGGATAGTTCTAGTGATGTTGAGAATGATGATGATGATAATGATGGTGACAATGACTATAATAATTTTGATGATAATATTCATAATGATGATGATGATGATAATTATGAAAAAGAAGAGGATGAGGGTTTTATGTTTATAAAACCATTGCGGCTTCCCCAGTTTTTAAGAGCAAGAGTACCTGGAGAAAGTTGTAAAAGGATCTACAACAAGCGTTGTGTTTAAAAATCTATATAGAACAATGGTAAAGAGATAGACTTGAATTCAGTGTGTAACTATTATAAAATGAATTTAATAAAAATATTGTATGGGTATTGTCTGTTTTTCTTAATTACTATCCCCATGTCCCACTATTAATACAATTGTTAACCATCAACAGTCTCTGACTATGTTCAGAAAGAGAGTGGCCTTAAACAATACACTATATCTATGGTTTGTGTACCGAGTGTCATAATAATGCAGTGTGGCCAAGCCATGTCAAGCCAATAGTTATGTCAGGTAAGGGATTCGAACCCTTGCTTCCTTATACAGAAAAATTGATCTTAAGTCAAACACCTTAACCACTCGGTCAACCTGACAGTTACTAATTTAATTAGTCTTGAGGACTTGAGTGTTTACAAAACTTTTTCCAGTATACATTGACTAAACCACTTGCTTGTTTTGAAATATAGATTTTGTTTTGTTTTACCATAACATTGCAGTTATGAGTCTTGTGAACTGGGTGTTCAATATAGGGTTAAAGGCATTTTAAAATCATTTTAGAAAAGCTCTTAGGTATCGTGTCATGGGTTTTAGTAATGCATTACTGTTCGTTGACTAACATATACCGTTGCACAACATTATTTTAGTGAACTTACATGTTGTTGTTTGAGTCTTTAGTCCTTTGACTGGTTTGATGCAGATCTCAGCGCCTATCTGCCCCGAGCTAATCGTTTCATCTCTATATTGCTACCACACCCTACATTCAAGGCTATCTGTTTAACATATTCTAAACTTGGTCTACCCCTACAGTTCTCGTCCTCGAACCTTTCTTCCTTAACTAAGTTTGCTATTCTTGGGTGTCCTAGTACGTGTTCTACCAACCTATCTCTTTACTTCATTAACAGTCGCCAGATACATCTCTTCTCCCCCACTCGTCTTAATACCTCTTTGTTAGTAACCCTATTTACCCATCTAATCTTCATCATTCTCCTGTAACACCACATTTCAAACACTTCAATTCTCCACTTTTCTGCTACACCAATTGTCTAAGTTTTACTTTCATAGAGTGCCACGCTCCAGACAAAGGCCTTCAAAATGACTTCCTAATACCTAAATCTATATTCAATGTCAACAGATTCTGTAGAAATTCTTTCCTTGTCTGAGCTACATAAGAATCCTAATCGGGTCTGGTATAATGTCTTGTTTAGCAAACATAGTCACTCAAAAGGTCTAAGCATTTTTTGTATATAACCCAAAATATAAACAGTTTTTCTAAAACCCTACTCATTGGTCAATAACAAGCAGAGTCGCCAAAGTGTTTCGTTGGTAGTTAACTCATGTCTAGTTAATCAATTCCTTTCATATCGTTATCCAATTGTAGTAGTAAGGACTAGTGAACAACGTCAGTTCAACACACTGCTTTAAACACAAATGTCGTTAGGCCCTTTGACATAATTTGGATACATTTCATGGGCCGGTCCATAGGGACCAGTCCAAAGGGGCCGGTCTAAAGGGACCCTTCCACAGGGACCCATCAACAGGGACTTGTCAGCAAGGACCCATCAACAATGACCCGTCAACAATGACCTGTCATCAATGACCTGCCATCAATGACCTGTCAATAGGGACCCGTCAACAATGACCCGTCCACAGGGACTCATCAACAAGGACCCGTCAGCAATGACTCGTCAACAGGGACCCGTCGAAAAGCACCTGTCAAAAAGGATCCATCAAAAATGACCCCCTGTTAAAAAGGGCCCGTCCAAAAGGGGCTAGTCAACAGAGACCAGTCCAAAGGGACAAATCAACAGAGATCAATCAACAGGGATCAATCAAAAGGGGCTATCACCTCAAGGCCTGACATATCCCTCTTTGATTATTGGTTTGCCAATCGACAAGCGTCACTTAAAATACTTTTTGATCACCACTCGTGGGTTGGGTTAGGTTAGGTTACACTACAGCCGCCATCTTTTAAAAAGCCTGCCCTCTTACAAAAGCTATGAGTGGGCATGCGTAAAAAACAAAAAACAAAAACAAGCATGTTAATTCATAGTGGCTATCCATCAAACACATGTCTCTTGTGTGGAACAACGTTTTATTCCATATCGGCATTCAAACTCTCACATGTTGCAATTGGAAAGAGAGATTCTCTAAAAAATTACAATTTCACCCCCTAGTAGGGGTAGGTTTTATTTTGGGGTGGAAATATGTTGTTCATTGGAAAGGGGGTATCAGCCCGAGTTCAATGACACCTCATTCGTCAAAATCCGACCACGGGTTCGAACTCACATTTTCTCACGTATGAAGCAAAACAGGATGTGACTTGTTTCACAAGGAGGACGGTAATAAGGTCATTTCACACGTGTTCACATGTATTTCGTCACTTTCCTTTCATATCGTTATTCCATTATAGTAGTGGTGAACAACGTCAATTCAACACACACAAATGTAGTTAGGCCCTTTGACATAATTTAAATAAATTCATGGACTAGTCCGTAGGAACCAGGCCAAAGGGACCCGTCCAAAGGGATCAGTCCAAAGGGACAAGGACTCGTCCACAAGGACTTGTCCACAAGGACTCGTCCACACAGACTCGTCCACAATGACCTGTCAACAATGACCTGTCCACAAGGACTTGTCCACAAGGACTCGTCCACAATGACTCGACAACAATGACCCCGCCAACAATGGCCCGTCAACAATAACCCATCCATAGGGATCCACTCCCCCAGCCTCTTCAAAAGCCATGAGTGGGCATGCTAATTCATAGTGGCTTTCCACCGAACATATGCACTTTATGTGGAACAACATTTCATTCCATATCGGCATTCAAACTCTCACATGTTGCAATTGGTAACAGAGATTCTCTAAAAAATTACAATTTCACCCCCTAGTAGGGTAGGTTTTATTTTTGGGGTGGAACTATGTTGTCCATTGGAAAGGGGGTGTCAGCCCGAGTTTAATGACACCTCATTCGTCAAAATCCGACCATGGGTTCGGGAGATATCGGGCTGCCGCCATCTTGTGTGGAGGGTGTGGAGGTGGAGGGGCCAGAACCCCCACAAAACCACTACTGCCACGTTCTGCTGTATATACGTGTGAAATCTACCGTTTACAGGGGTGGAATCTGCCCTTTGTGTATCCATTATCGTGTTTCTCACGTGTAAAAGAACCTGCCCGTATATATATTTGTGATTCAGGTGACAGTGTGTGTTATATTCATGGTGAAAGTCGTTATCCACGTCCGAGCGTCATTGCTCGAGAAAGTGAAGACTTTCGCCCTGTCACTAAGGCGTAGTCCCCTGAAACCGGGTGAGTTAGCCGTGGTGGTTACGGCATGACTGATGGCAGTCGCTCACATCCGGGAGGCGAGGAGGTTCGAATCCCCCCGCCGGCAACCTTGAAGATGGTCTTCTGTGGTTTCCCATCTTCCTTCCAGGCAAATGCCGGGGTTGGTCCCTAACTATAGGCCACAGCCACTACCTTCCAACTCCTCGTCCTTACATTCCAACTTCCCTCCTTCCCTCCCCATCGGTACTTGTAGCTCACCCATTGGGTGTCCGTCTCGAAGCAGCTACAAAACTGGCGAGCTGAACATGTCCTCGGACACTCCCGGCACTAAAAGCCATACGCAAAAAAAAAAGTCCCCTGAAACCCATTGAGGTGCTTCTTTGCTTTTTTTCTGGAGGAGTTTGTAGCAAAATAAGCCTGGGCCTACTTTCCCCGTAGTGCCTGGATGTTGGTCTGAGTGTGTTTGTGTCTGAGGGGCTGATTGCGCTCCACGCTACCCTAGCAGTGTTTATAGGGGTGTGTGTATTCCTGACTGCCCGGCCTCGTGGGGTAGGTAATAAGACCTTTCTTATACCCCGTGTACTGTGTGTTTGTGGCTGGTCAGTGTGCACAGGCGAGCGTTTTGCACCCTGATGGGCTGAAGGCAACACCCTCTTATGCATTTGCACCTGGGGTACACATGCTAGTGCCCGCTTCCATCCTGGCAAAATTGCCCTTTGAACTAGCGGCAAATGCCGTTTAATTGCCTGTGATTGCCCTAGCGATGTATTGGAGTGTAGTCTAACCGATTTCTGGCCTATGGCCACGGTAGACTCCTGCCCTTGTGTTTGCCTATGTGTGTAGGTTTGTGTGGGCCTAATGTGCTGTGGGACGGGCCCTATGTCCTCAGCCCATGACATAGTTACCTCCCGTTTTTCCCCTGTGTTATTATGTGTGCCCGAGAGTCCTGGCGTCAACACCCTCTCGCTCGTCCGTTTTGAGGGGGTTGGCCTAGGTTCTGCTCCTCGGTTTGGCAAAATTGCCTTCCGATCCGGAGCTGAGGGACGTGTGTTGATGTGACCTTGGCCCTGCGATGTGTTGGAGTCTAACCTGGCGGTCTTCTGGACTGTGGCCACGGCGAACTCCTTCCCTTGTGTGGCAGTACGTGTCGAGAGGGTCATCCTCGCAAATTGCCGAGTTAGCGTATCTACGCTTATGTCCTCTCTCGGCTGGGCTGGCGGCCCTACCATGAACTGAAAAATGGCCTTGTTAGCTTGGAGTTCCTTATATTCCTCCCAACTTTGGGCGTACTGCCTATTGAGGCATATGGCCTGTTCGCAAATTGCTGTATTAATGTGTTTGTGTCCTATGCAGTTCTGTAGCCGCCAACTGGAGAAACGCCTGTTCGCGAATAAGCTCCCTGTATTGGGCGTATAAAATTGTGTAGTGCAATCTCATCCTATCTGGGGTTGTGTTATCTGTTACCGGGCCATGTGTAGTGATTAATTGGTAGTATATTCTGTTCCTTTGGACATGGATCCTATTGAGGTGTTCATGTATGTGCCTTAAGTGCTTGTGTGCGCATCTCAATCGCGCTGTTCTACCCTCTGACGGGGTGTATGGCTGTTTGCCCTGTATTGTCCCGACCTTTGTTTGGAGTGCCCGTATTTGTGTCTGTCGCCTTTTTATATGCCTCTGGCACCTTAGCAATAATGCAAATAGTATCAGTGTACCCCTATGGCCTCTATGGCTTACAATCTCTGTTGCTTCTACATGTGGTGCCATTCTGAGTTAAGGGTGGGTATAAAAAGAAATGTGTGTGAGATTTCTGATTCTTTCCAGGGGTGGGGGGGGGGGTTGGTTTGTCAAAAATGTCCCTTGTGTAGCTATGGTGAAGGAAAAAAAAATAATGCCTTCTAAAAAAATCAACTTTTTCGCTTGGCTGCGTGCGGTAGGGGTCGTTTCTACCACGAGGGCTCGTTGTATGAGTCCTACCCTTACTGTGCGTGGTAGCAGCGCCTCCACCAATATGTTTTAGATCCCTTAGTTGGGGGGGTAGTTTAGGGATAAAACACTTATATTATTGTACTAATTTGGAAAGTGATTCCTAGGAGAGGGTAGCTTCCCGAAACTGGGAGAGTTTGCCAGTGTAGAGTGTTGTTCAATGTTTAAATGCTAGGGGGTGCTCCTGTAAAGACGTAAGTATTTGTTAGGGGAAGGTCCTCTGGCTGCAGGCCGCTGTGCTAGTCTGGCAGCTGGACGGAGTGAGTGATATAATAGACGTGCTTATGTCAGCGGCTCGCTGCTATGCAGTCGCGTGCGGGAAACACAATGAAACCTGAGCAAGCAATTACTGGCTACTGTGGCCACGGTCAATCGTGACGGAGGTCAGGAAGGGTATGAGGATGTAAAGAGGCGTGTAATTATCAAGACAAGTGTAGTTTACTGACCATGTGTTTATTGGTCAGTGAGTGTGAAATTGTAAGTCCCTTTTAGGGGAATGTAAGTAATGATACAAGTTGAGTGTACAAGATTGTGGATGGGTGTTTACAAAGTAAAGAATTCTGAACACTTTCTGAGTCTCACCTGATGATGGCAGCTGGCACAGTTGTCGGCTAGGGCCTTCGGCGGCGCACACTGTATGACAGATAATGCTCCAAAAAGGCCTCTCTTCTTATAGTTCCTGCCGTTGCTTAGTCAGCATTCCGTTGACGTAGCTGCCCCAGTTAGTTGTAGTGTTAATGTTTATGAATGTGTTGCAAGTGGTTGGCTAACCTCCCGAGCTGGGTGGTCGCCTCTTGCCGTGTAAAGGTGATGTTCTGGTCTTATGATGTTGCCAGTTGGGGTGGTTTTATTAGAAGATGGGGGGAGGCTCTCAGGGGGTACAGCCCCCCGGGCCTGTACACTACCTATTTTTGTAAGTTCGGATGGAAGTCCTTATGGCATTGCTGCTGTGTTGTCGCACCGTGTTTTTGATTATAATGTGAACAAAATTGAAGAAAAACCTGTTATTTTTACATCCAGTACACTCAGCCCGGCTCAAAGGAAACATTCTCAGTTGGAACGAGAAGCTTTAACCATAGTAGTAGCATTAACAACGTTCCATAAATACATGTATGGACAAGAGTTGATATGGGACACTGAACGCTTGAACTAGTGAAAACCTTGTAAATGTATTTGTGTTGGTTGTATGCATCAATAATGGATGTTTTTTTAAGTTCTTCTCAATTTTTTTTTGTAAGGGGAGAATGTTGTGTATTTCACGTGCATAGGTTGGCAACGTGTGTACCCTGTGACGTTGTACTAGGTAGTTCAGTTATCTCAATAAACGCAGTCAGTCAAGAAGTGTTGTGTCGTTCTTAATTATGATAAGCACCATACAGAAGTAGAGAAACACAATAGCCTACTTGGCACACAATGGAAGCCAATGAAAAGCAATTTTAAGACAAGAAATGAGTAAATTTCATCCGACCTAATTGGTAGAATAGTTTAAACATAACCTCAGCCAGTGCATGACATCTCAGGTACCTGATGGGACTTTGCAGTCTCTAGCATTCCTCAATACCACATGAGTAATCCATTCAAGCAGAAGAATGTACACTATTAGCGTTGTGAAAAAAAAAGAAAGAAAAGAAAAAGCTTACCAGTACCAGTTGAGCAGAAAAACGTAATTATTTTACTAATCAGCTCAAAAACCTGCGATGCGTGAAATTCTTCTAAGCGTTAGGCTGATACCGGAACCTCCCGAGATAACTTTGTGACACATTGCAAGATGTTCTAAAATGATTCCAAAGAGGTACAGTATTACAACAGACTTCAAGGAGTACTAGGTATAAATTAAAGTAGTGAAATTTTATAGAATAGAATCCAAAGAGTTTTAAAGGAAACGTGTATTCTAATATAATAGATGTTCCACACGAAGAAAGGGATGACAGTGCACCGAGAGGCGAATTGTCATCTGATGGAGAGGAAAATATTGTTTCAATTTTCCGAGAGAGTGACAAGACAGCCGAAAATTAAGTCATTGTGACTTTTGAGCGGAAGTCCTTTCTAGGATTAATAACAAATGCAACAGAAAGGGGTCCATATGTAAATGTTCCCCAGAGAAAGGCCACCAACGTTGTTTACAAGGAGGCACTCGGCTTAAAGGGTTGTTAACATCTCTGCAAATATATCACAACTGATCCGTCAACGACGGGTACAGCAGAGAGTTGGCATTATTAACACAAAGTGGTCACGAATTAAATTGGAAAGTAGTAACAATGGTCAAGTGAGAAGGAAAATATATTTTGTGACAACAGTGAACTATTTATGAGCATACAAAAACCTGCACAAAGAAGCAGAAGAGAGATCTCTGATGTGCTTGAACTGGAAAGGATTGATGAGGAAAACTTAAGTGGCTATGTCCTATAACAGACTGAGAAGCAACCTATATTCCGGGACCCATACGGTAACTTAACGAAATGAGGGTTGAGTGTTGCATTATGTGCAACGTGGAACCAATGCGGTTTAGTGATGGTACTACTGCGCGTCTCGTAGCTAGCGCTTTCTGTCCAGGGAAGTAAGACATTCAATTTCGACGATGCAATATAAATATATTACTATCATCTTTCCTCATCATACCAACACACTTAATGCAAGTAAGAAGGTCAAAAATCAACAAATACTTCTAAAAAAGAAACTCTAAAAAATTTACGTGCTGTTCATGCTACTACTTCTGTCCAGGGAAGTAAGACATTTGAAAATCCCCTATCACTTCCTTTCCTCACAGACGAACTGAGTTTGATAGACGGGCTCATGACTCTCGCCATCTGTCAGCATATTTTAACATGCGAAGGTGAGATAGATGTGATATACGAGTACATGCATCTCAATGACGCACATTACTTCTCTCTTTTATTCTGTTTGTCAGCTGGCGTGGGTCAGCGGTAAAGGGTTGGTCTTAAAACTGAACTCGACCTCGGCTGTCCGTTCGAATCCGGCCACAGGCATGAATGTGTATCCATTGTCTTTAATTGTAAGCGAATTCAATTTCGACGATGCAATATAAATATATTACCATCATCTTTCCTCATCATACCAACTCACTTAATGCAAGTAAGAAGGTCAAAAATCAACAAATACTTCTAAAAAGGAACTCTACAAAAATTTTACGTGCTGTTGATGGTTTATTTATCTTATTAGCTGTATATACTGTAGTTTAGTGTTTTTCACCCTAAGTGATCTTCCTTTCTGGCTAGCACTCTTGCCTGTCACTTCGGAGGCCCAGGTTTGATTCCGGGCCCATCCAAGAAATTAAATTCTGGTCTGAGGTCTGTAACGGGGTACACTCAGCCTCGTCAGGCAAAACTAAGAAGAGGCGGGTTCGATTCCCACCTCAGCCATCCTGGAAGTAGATTTCCGTGGTTTCCCCATTTCTAATCCAGGTGAATGCCGGGATGGTTCCTAAATTAAAGCCACGGCCGCCTCCTTCCCAATTCTGATCTGAATTACAACTACACACACTAATAGAGCCATCATAATAATATAGGTTATGAGACAAATTACACACACACCCAAGTACACGAGGATATATGACCACGATGTCACAAAGACCTTAAATGAACCAATAACATTAACGATCTTCCTTTCAGTACCTATTTCTAAGTAGAACAATGTACTGGGTGCAAACTGCCAAATTACACGGGTGTTGGCCAAACAAGGACAGTCTACCCATAAACTCGCTAACCATTCTCCCGAAGGCTGTTTATTGTTACCCTTACAACGTAAACCCGTCAACGACGGGTACGGAGAGCAATAAATCATTCAATTCTTACAATCTCCATGCACAAGCTATTTAACTTGGCACAAGCACGTTCTTACTTCAGAATTTGTGTGTGCGTAAGGGTGGAGAGGCCAAGATGGTGCAGTGGCCTAGCTGCTAGCCTTTCGCCCAGACGGCTTGAATATAAGCTCCCCAGAGAAAGACCACCAACTTTGTCTACAGTGAGGCACTCGGCTGAAAGGGTTGTTAACATCTCCGCAAATACATCACAACGGGTACGCGAAGCGGTCATGCAACTTCCATTAAGGAACGCTCAAAACATGCCAAACACTCAATGAATACATTCCAGTCCTTACTTAAGTTCTAACTGAAATGATACGCCATTTAGCCATACGGACTAAGTTTTGCAACAGTAATGTTATGCGCCATCGAAAAAGTGTACATGTGGTAACGCGCTAGCCTCGTATATCATGGGACCCGGGTTCAAGCCTTTCTAAGTACTGAAACTATGTGGCCCATGCACAAAAGACATGAACTCAGGACATTGTGAAGTCATGTTAAAGAATCCTAGAAGCCTGGAGGGCAAGCTTGATAAAACAATATGATGAGGATTAATGATTAATCAAGTTTGGGGGTCATCAAGCCACATAATATCGAGGGAATTCAATTATTTCACTTTAGAATATACTACGGAAAGGCTGGAATAACGAAACAGTTTTAAGAAACAATGAAAGTGAGCTCAGTTTAACATCTAACTGATGAGCTTGGGAATGTGGGCGTCTGCACTGGCGCCAGCACTTGTCAATGTGAGGGGCTGGAGGAGCTACTTTCAGAGCTGTAGAGCATCCCCCGAAAAGGATAAAACACGCAAAAACAAAGAAAAAAAGAGTGAGAACTGCCAAACTCCTCCCTCTTTTAATGATATTATCAAAACGGCTCGACTGATTTCTAAAGTAAAGATCCTGTAGAATGCAGAAAATTGTAAATTGAATTTACGTGTAAAGAAACGTTTTAATAAAAGAAACATTAAAGCTAGACATGTAGTGACACTGGAGTACACAGGCTAGCGTGGGTCGCACCTAATCAGAGAACGTACATTGGAAAGAACTGGAGCAGAGCGTCACATGACAGCAAAATGCGCGAATCTTGTAATTAATCAACGGCTGATGCGATCGAGCTCTGCAGCACCTCGCTGAAATTGTTGTAAAAAGTTATGTAAGATGCCGAAGCAGTGCTGGATTAACCATAAGGCACAATAGGCAATTGCCTGGGACCCCCGGCTCAAAAGGGCCCCCAAAAAATAAAAAATAAAACACAAAAAATGTAAAAAAGTATTTTGGATTTGTTTTTGTTGAAAAAAGTCAAATATATTAGGTACCGAAAAAAATTTGAAACTTAGAATTACAATTCTATTTTTACAGTTTAATTTCTTGTTTTATACTTCCTAAAGTGCTGTTCGTAAATTCTCGCTTCCCGGGGTTTTCCCAGAAACTTTATCTTCTTATTATACTTCCAATTCATAAATAACTTAACTACTGTTTGACACATTCCAAGTCAATCGAAATTTCATCTTTCTGTTCGCTCTGTTGTTTAAGGATTGGAAGCAATTAACAGATAATCCCACGGTCGGGTCCCAAAATTCCCAAAATGGCATGACTATTTGAATTAACTGATAAGTCCCCCAGCCATCCCCTCTACTTTATTAGCCATAGATAAGCTCGGATTTCTGGCATTCTGGTCTAGAGAGTAACTTCGGAAACTAGTAACGTGCTCCCGCTTGAGTTCAGACTTCAAATCGACGGTTTTGTAATCGACAATTTTAATTCGTTAGTGTTCGATGAATAGTTTTATCTGTGTATCGGGTTGAATTAAAACCCCAACTCAAAAATGTCTTCACGTACATATTTGGCAAGTTTTCTTTTTTTGTGCACCACTCAAAGACAAAAATTACCGAGAAAGTGTAGTGTTACAGAAAGTGCCAAAACTGACTAAATTTTTCCTTCGGAATGAAACCTCTTCAAATTCATCGGAAAATCAAGGATCTGCCACTAGCGATGGATCAAAGGAGCAAAACAAAACGAACACTGGTCACGCAGAAGACCTGGATAATGATCCGGTCATTTCAAGGTCTCAAACATCCAGTTCTTCTTCCGAGGAAGAAAATGAAGCTGGAAAACCAGGTGCCAAAAATTTGAACCGTTTCACTGATCCAGGACCTTGGGGAAAATTAACCAGTGAAGACATACAGTTTTGGGTTACACATGGTCCGTCAAATTGTCAAAATTTGACTGGACCGTTTGAATCGTCCAAGCGTCGATATAATAACGAATCAACATCAAGATATTGCTCCCGAAATTTATTCTTTGGAGACAAACCGAATGGAGAGAATACACAACGAGATTGGCTCATTTATTCACCTGCGAAAGGTAAGCTTTGATTAACAATTGAGCCCTTCATGTATTTATGATACATTGACAGTTTTTGAAATGTTATGCTATTTTTATCAAAAACGATTGTGAATTATGTTTTTTTTTTTTTTTTTTTGGAATTCTAGTTCAATTTTATTCGTTTCCAGACTTCAATAAGTTCTCCCTTATGTGTAACAACGCGGTATTTTTGTGCACCATATGCACTTCCGGTAGCTTGGTCCAAATTATCAGCAACGAGCTTGTCACGCAAAGTATATTAAAACGCAACCAAAACTTGACAATTTTTTACAAGAATAAGATCAAATTTGTTAGATCATTTTTGTTGATCTGTTTGCTGTTTTTTTGGAATTTTAGTCAATCGTATTCGTTTCATTTTTTTAAATTATTATAATTATAAACGCTTTTATTTAACTTCAGTTGTGGCAAATCAAATCTTGCAACTACAATTTTGAATATTTCTATCTTACCAAAACGAATCAAATGTTGCATAGTTGTGTAACTTGAAATTACAAATAAATGATTAAAAACGATCTTTTAGTCCCAAAAATATACGATCATAGAAAAAAAATTCAAAAGATACAAAGAAACAACTGAAGCGCAAAAAACACCAAAAAGTCAAAAGTCAATAAACAATTTAATAAACATTTTCCTTAAACTTCAAACTCAACGCCAAAAACAATACAAAAATAAGAAAAATCACGTAAATTTATTAAATTCATCGATATTCAATAAATGATCGAAATTGTTATTATCAATAAATGATCGAAAATACATCGTTTTTGGAGAGGTACGATGCTACTTTTTAATCTCCAGACTAAAAAGGTTAACATTTCAGTTACGGGTTTTATGTTTTGAATACCGTTTAATTCATTTTTGTTCTCAAATTATAATAATATTTTTTTGTTTTATTTTCAGGCCGAGTCTATTGCTTTTTTTTTTTTTTTTTTTGCAAGTTATTTTTGCCGCCAGAAAAATTGAACAGACTTGCGCGTGTATTTATGATACATTGACAGTTTTTGATGATTGGAAGAACTTCGGGATTCATTTACAGCAGCATGAGAAGAATTTGAATCATCGGGAGAGTGCTAATTTACGTGAAAAAAGAAACGGAAACATGAAAATTTGCCAGATATATTCAGAAATGGACTACTTGAAGAAAAAACTATTGGCGCGAAGTAATAAAACGAGTAGTTGCTGTTATCATCACTCTGGCAGAACGAGGATTGCCATTCCTAGGTACTGTGCCCGAATTCTCTAATCACCACCTAATATCCGCTAAGAAGGAAAGGATTGCAGGGACGTCGATACCCAGCTCCATGTAACCCACCGTTCCCTGCTAGGTGAAGAATTAGGAAATCGTGGCCAGATACAGAACATAAGATAGTACTACCAAACTAGTTACATACATCAACTAACATTTAAGTTAATAGCAAAACAAGAAACTCGAATCTCAAGGGATGATAAGGTAATAAGAACTATAGTGGGCGCCTGTAGCTAACTAGTAGTACCATCCTACGCTGATTATTTAATGAGTAGGCATTCAGCTTTTATAAAAATATAGACAAGCAATCTAAAAAGTGCCTGTGTCGATTTATTCACTTGGACAATGCAATAATGTCCCTCACACACATAACTAAAGATTTGTGTCCAATTTGACACCTCAAACAAACTAAAAAAATCCCTAAGTAAAACCTTTATCTGTTCATCAAAATCGTAACTGAAGAATTCGGCACTCCACTGAGCCCTCCTTCTCTCAGCATGTAACTGTGCATGAAAATTGCACATAAAAATAATAGTTTAACATTGAAAAACTTTTTAAACATGCTGTAGTTCCTCTGAACTATCAAATTATGCAAATCATGAAACGTCGGCATTTACAAACATATCCCTACTCTATACATCGCGTTTCGTTAAATTGAACCGTGGTTCCAAATCTAGTTGAAAAATTGCAAGAATATTAACACTAGATATTTACAAGAATATACAAAATCGTGATCAGCACGATTTTTCTCTCCTTCATCAATCAAATCTCAAAAGATTTTCCTTTCTATATCTTTTCTATGAATATATTTGTATATCGCCAATACCTTATGGGTTTATTAAATATTAACATACTTGTCGAGTCCAAACGAACAAAAGTAACAAACGTTTAAGTTAATTACTGCTCAAAAATTACACAATTATTTAAATAAATTTCGATAGTGACGAATATCATTGCTAGAATCTCAGTTACAAATTTACTAACGTTGACAGACAATTAGGTGTTTGGCATTAATCCTCACTCCACACCTTCGTCATTAAATTCATACAAATAATCAACTAACTTTATTAACATCCTGTACACAATATTGCTTCACTGCAATAAAAACTATCTCACACTCCCTCATCGTGAACAAATTCTAAGAACGTCTCCAATACGCCTCCTTATTAACAATTCACAAACTTTATTTACGTCAAAGCACGGTATCTCCAAATATTTAAACCAATTCAATACATTCTAACTAATGTAAGAAGATCAGTGACACTATTTCCAACTCCCTAATTGCGGAATATTTTTCAAGTCACTCCTACTTCTTATACAAAAATTCCTCGTGCTTTCTATTTTTTCTCACGTTCTGTTCACAAACCTTAAATAATTCTGTACGCTTTCTTAAACACCTTGTGGTTTCAACTATATCCTTACTTTCATTTAATTCCACTCTTAACTTCCATAGCAATATTACTGTACTTTTCTGAGTTTAATCTGCAAGAATTCGCTTTGAAATACAAATAAAGTCAAATTCTCCCTTTCTTGATTACAAAATTTTATGATTATAATTCATATAAGTCCATCCTGACTCATTTCCGACAATATGTAGATTTACAATATCTCACCTTGTCTTTCATTCGATTCTCCATTTGAAATATCTTAACATTGAACTTTCCAAGTTCTGATCTTGAAACATTTAACAACAATATTTATTGAAAAATCTGTAGTCATTTTTCCAATTAATTTTTACATTTATTAATGTTCCCTGAACATCATTTGTTTCTGGTTGATTTATTTCTATACTCGGCAATGACGAGTATTACTTCAGTATAGTTCATGATAACTATCTGATTTGATAATGTAGTTATGACGTTACATTAACTGATATTTTCATTACAATTTCATAGCATTTTTAGAAAGTATTTCTGACGAAATATAATGAGGCATTTATTACATGAAGTAATGCCGAGTATTTTCGAAAATTTCGAAATATTCTAGGCTTTCGAAACATACTATACTTTCGAAACATTCTACTAAACTGTCGAAACATTCCACTCTCTTATAAAACAGATTTATCTAGAATCGGAAGTTCACTAAACTGTATAACGAAGTTCGAAAATATGAAATCTATAACTGGACTCTACAAAATGTCAAAAACGAAACTCGTTGACGAAAAATAAGAATCTGTCTAAATTTACAAGAAAATGGCAATAATATAACTTGGGTTATGAATAAAAATTTCTACACAAAATATGTGTTGCAAATTATCGAATATATGTTGGTCAACACTGAATCACTCACAACACATAGCTATCTACTGAAATTGAACAATAAGAAACATTTATCTACCTTATGGATGAGACGATCTCGCTTTAACAGTATGACATATGCTCTCTCCTCACTCACGTGCCTACCGGCGACAGTGCGATCGAGGTCATCGATTCTTGAAACTAGGCCACAGCTGGCTGGCTCCGGTCCGCTTGAACCTCGAACTCGACCTTGTCATCTCGTATCACCGTTGGGCATCTTGTTTTTTCGCGACATGACACAGTCTGGTATCTCGTGCACTTCTGAGTCATAGATTCTGACGTTCATTGCTTCAATCGGCTGCTCTCTGTTAGTAAGTCAAGGAAATCTCTGACTATAGATAATGTTCTATGAAAATTCCTAGATAGGTATGGAATATCATCGTAGCGTAGCATAAACTGTGACTTCAGTGTATTTCGGATGTAGTTGGCAATGAAATCCATCTCGCTGTTGTTAAACTGGATTTCACACTAATGCTGATGTAGACCAACCTCCTTCCATGGTGAAAATTAGAACATAATCACACCTTTAATGGCGATATTACACGCGCCGTTTCCCCTTTGACTGGGCTGAAATAGCATTTTGAATACATTTTGAAGTTTAATCGTTGTATATGAAAAAAGAAAATCCACACCCTGCTTCCAGTCTCCGACCGGGTCAGGAATGGAATGAATGAAGCCCACATCTAGCGGCGAGGATATGAACTGTGCCGGCTGCCGAGGCCTGACGCACTCCTCTGGGGCAATGATTAAATGAATGACAAATGAAATGATAGTGGAGAGTGTTGCTGGAATTAAATGTTGACAGGGAAAACCGGAGTACCCGGAGAAAAACCTGTCTGCCTCCGTTTTGTCCAGCACAGATCTCACATGGAGTGACCGGGATTTGAACCACGGACTCAGCGATGAGAGGCCGGCGTGCTGCCGCCTAAGCCACGGAGGCTTTATAATCGTTGTATATATGAAGTATAATCCTTGTATATCAGTAGTATTATTATAAAGTATTACTGTGATAATGTTTCAGTAAAACGTCAAATATATATCTCTGCTGTAGATCTGCAATATTCTGTAGTGTTATAATCACATAATATTATTGAACCCTTATGATATCATCTGATATAATAATGATTCATATTTTATTTTATTATATTTGAAAGAGGGTGTTCAGACACGCAGCAGTGGATTCGTGTTGAGGAAAAATGTTGCAACTATTGGGAGTTGGACGACAAGGCAAGTATATTTAAACCAAGCTTTTGAGACAAGGAAAAGTGTGCCATAATTCCGGGAACTGAAGAGGTCAACGTCCAATATGCGTGGCTTCAGTTAGTAGGCCATGAGACGGTTGATACCGATTTACGCGGGCAAGAGTAGGGGGAGCAGGATCTGACAGGAAGAAGATGCTTGTACGTCATAAATTGGGGAGGAGTCTCCAGGTCATACTCTTCGAGATATATTTGAACCAACGAATGAAGCTAGGCACGCATAAGGCCCGCGAAAAACTGGCGTACCTTTGATTTGGCGCAAAATTGAATATTAATAAAACCCATGATCATTTGTGTCTCCGCCGATCAGATTCTTAACCTGTGCAATAAGAGAAGCTCAATGAAATTAGTCGCAAGTCCGTAACTTAAAAACTCTGAATTATTTTTTAAAATTGTCCCCACTACCGTCAATTTGCTGTGTTCTCTATAAATGTAGCCAAGCTGGTGGTTGAACTGACTGACTTTATTTCGATGTGTCGTGGGCGACACTTGTGTTGACGAAATATTAACTTCTAAACTCTGACGAGTTCTTCAAGTATTTAAATGTGTATAATTTGCGTGTGAATGGTAGAAGCTTCAGGCTTACAAATATTTAGGGAATGTTTTTCTCCGAATAAATTGCTCATGACTTTGAGTGGATATTATCAGCTCATTTAGCAATTTTAGTAGTAATTGTAGTACTGTGAAATAACTGAACATTTCTATCCTAAGAAAACCAAGATGTCTGGAACGAGGCCAACAGTTGGAAGGATGACCATGGACACGCCAACGACTATGTCCAAGTCCGGCTAAATAACTGCTGCGTTATGAGTGGCGACGTGAGCTGAGAAGTTTTGGCGGAGGGATAAGTACCACATATTGATTATTCAATTAGTCGTAGTTAGATAAGCTGGGGAAATGTAAATAATTTTCTTGTATTTTCTTATTGTAGTTTGATTTTTATTCGGTTACCGACACTCGATTATAATGTCATGCGTGACTATTTTTTTGTTGTGATTTAATTGATTGTCATGTAACTGGTAAATTTACAATGCTTGTACAGTGTATTGTTCATATCGCTTGAGCGGAATTTTATGGTTTGAGCGATAAATGGCGCTTTTGTAGAATAAAACTTAACGGTAAACTTAGAATTTGGGGGGTAATATTTTAACCTTGTGCTTGATAAACAGGCGTTTTTATTGTGATTTGCCTAGAGAAATTTTATTTGCAGGGAACCATAGTTCTCTTTGTAATCTGTAAAACTAAGGAAGTAATGATTTTATGATCTTTGGGAAAGCAATTTAAGTCTTTCCGTGGAATCCTAAATCTGGACGTATTTCAGGTGGAGAGAGTGAGGTGAAGTCATTACCCAGGTGTGCGTTATTTGGTGATGTGTGTTGATGTGTGTCTACATGCGCGGGGAACATCGTGGTAATCAGCCCACGATTCCTGTCTGCAGCAAAATATAATTAACGGCAGTATGAACTCCGAGGAGGCTACTGGCTGAGATGTCGTGTCTTATAATTCCTGAGAGAATTATTGGGACAAAATAGGTATTTTATACACACATGTTTTCAGGAAATACAAGGTACTTCTAGGTTCGAGAGCTGCTGTGAGCAAGCTCCCGATATTATTACGCGACGCACTGGGTGAATGACATAATGACTTCATATGTGACGGACGGATTTAAGATAACACTAATTAGGTTGAGGCCGGGTTACCGTGTCCTCTTCTCTTAAAGTGAGATGAGCCTGTATTCTATATCTTGATTTAAAGGGCAGCTCGCCATGCTCAGACCATAATTTTCATGCATTAAGTTGAATTGATATTTATTTGTGTGTTATAATTAAATGCCATTGGGCATAGTGTTGTTCTTGTTTTTTTTTAAATCCATTTGGATTGTTGTGGTCATTGTAATTATTAAAATGACGTTCGGTCATGTCCTCGTGTATTTTGTTGTAGTCCCGTACGCTTGTGTTGATTTTACCAAGACCCCCTGGGCAATTAGACGTGTTTTGGCACGTTGTCAAGATCTCGTGTGGAGATCTATTTGTATGATAAAGGGTAGCGGGTGTCGTATAATTATTAAGTGTCTTGGTGTGTGTTCCCTAAGTTAATCTAATTTACGCAGAATTGCGGATTCGTTGCTTGACGGGAAACCATATGGTAACGAATCTCGTAATCGTACTTATTTCCTTCATTTAGTCAAAACATCGTCACGCGTGCACAAAGTATAGATTTGAAGTCGACATAGTGTTTCAAACGTCTTTTTATTAATAATCTCTCCTGAGATATTTATTTTAAATGTTAAACTGTGGATATTTGAATGCCACTTGATTGATGCAGACACAACTTAGGATTTGCAGTTGTGATCTATTTAGAAGTGTGGGAGTAAATTCGAGATGTTGTTTTTGTTGATTGTTATTTGCTTTGGTTATTAAACTTGTTATTTAATATACTGGGTTACCTCCTTTCTTTAATTATTGTATTTGTCCTATGTATCCCTGTAATCTTGAGAAGCAAAATGTAACTGCACGGCTATCATGGACCGAAACATCCGAAATTGAGTCTCGATACGCTTCTTCTACAAGGGTTCAATTATGAATTTCTTTCTTCGACAGATCATTTGTAAAACGTTCAGCTTTCACCAAGTCCTTTCACTGTAGTGTGTTTAATGTGAATTCACCGAGCCTCTAAGTCTCTTGGCCCATGGAGGTCACTCTCCATCGGTCAAGCTATTCCGTCTCCCGTTACTACTCCAATTCTAGGCGTTCTTGAACTTGGAATTACTTCTTTTAATAGGTCTTAACTCGTCCAACCGTATAATGAGAATGAACCTCTCTCTCGAGAGAGAGAGACTCCTTCCACCCCTATCTTCTCCGCGAGCTTGTGACGTATCTCCAGATTTCCCCCTCTCTTCTTTTGACACGCCCGGACCACAACTCTCGCCGCTGGTGACTCCACTGCCTTAAACCGGTTATCGAGCCTCCCTGCTCGCAACTTGACATGAATTTGGCCACTTCTAAAAGACAATCTCTCTCTGTTAAATAAATCCGAATGGTCCAATTGCATTTTGGCCTCTAATAAATGTTCATACATACTTCTGAAACTCATAATATATCTTCCTTCATACCACATAATGCTTCGTTATACAAATTTTAACTTTGATAGAAATTTTAATTCCACGCATGTAAAAGTCATGCGTCCCAGTTCGAATCTTGACTAAAGCATCTTCATAGTCTCAAATAAATTCGGGTACAGTACGAACGAGCACTTTGGAAAGCCGCATAATGGGAATTATTTAGGTATACTTGAACTTCTTGGGCAGTTTGATCCATTTTTGCGGGATCATATTGTCCGATCCGGAAATGCTGGAAAAGGTGTGTCTTTGTATTTATCCAAAACGATCTGTGAAGAGTTAATAAACATCATTGGCAAAAACGTTAGATCATATATTTTAGAAGAGGTGTCTCTAGCTCTATATTACAGCCTTTCTGTTGATTCAACTCCCGATGTATCGCATATAGATCAATTGTCAGTTGTGCTCCGGTATGTTTCACCAAAATATCACAAACAAGTTGAAAGGTTTATATCTTTTCTTGAAACAGAAGGTCATACTGGCGAAAGTTTGAAAACTCAAACTGTGATCTTCGTCACTGAAGATTGCGGTTTGGAAATTCAAGATTGTAGAGGACAGTCCTATGACAACGCACCAAACATATCTGGAAAGTATCAGGGTCTGCAAGCCAAAATATTAGAACTGAATAAATATGCGATGTATGTTCCTTGCGGTACACATTCCCTAGATTTAGTTGGGCAATCGGCTGTTAAATGCTGTTTTGACGCAGTTGATTTTTTTTCAATAATGCAATCATTGTATAACTTCTTTTCTGCAAACCCTTACCGTTGGGGCGTGTTGAAAAATTATATCAAAAACGCAAAAACTATGAAATCATTTCAGATACGCGCTGGGATGCACATGCTAATGCAACGAACGCGGTTTATGATTCGTTTCATAAAATTGTCGAGGGTTTAGAAAGCATTGAAGATGACGAGTCGGAAAATAATGACACTCGGCATGAAGCGGGGTGCATCGCAAACAGAATGCAAAAATTCGAATTCGGGTCCATGTTAATTTTATGGGATTCAATTTTGACTTCTATGCGTTTTTTGTTTTGTTTTTTTTGTCGTGGGGCCCCCTCGGAGGCCGAGTGCAGGTCTTTCTATTCGACGCCCGTGGGCGACCTGCGCGTCGGGATGAGAGATGGAATGGATGAAGATGGATGAAACTGGACAAGGATGTGGAAGGAATCGGCCGTGGCCTATCAGAAGGTACCGTCCCAGCATTTGCCTGGTGTTGAAAATGGGAAACCACGGAAAACCATTTCAAGGACGGCCGACGGTGGGGCTCGAACCCACGCGTCTACCGAGTCAGCAGAGAGCTTGGTCCCATGACCTAACGCTGCGCTTTAGCCAGCTGACTTCTATGCGTGCAACTGGTACATCATTACAAGCTGAACAGATTGACTTACAAACGTGTATTGCCTTGTATAAAACTTTAGACGAAAAGTTAGGCAAGTTTCGTGAAAGTTCAATATTTTCGAGGAAAAAGCTAAGAAATTTTTACCTGATGTATCGTATTCTAAAAAAATCGTCGTGTAGAAGAAAAAAACAACAGACCGACGGAGGCGCTCCTGAAGTCGAATTTTCGCCTCGTGAGAAATTCAGAATGACAGGTTTTCTCGAAATCATCGATAAACTCAACGTCGAAATGAAAAAAAAGGGCAAACATTTATATGGACGTTTCCAAGAAAATTGCATTTTTTAATAATTTTTCTATGAGCGATGTAGAACTCTGTGAAGCGGTAATCAATTTGGTTGGCTTTTATGATAAAGATTTGGAAGAATTTTCAGCTGAACTGAAACATTTTCATTCTTATGTAAACAACAGATACACCGCCGCCGAAAAATCTCATAGTCAGTTGTATGAGATTCTAATGAAAGACCAATTGTCAAATGTATTTCCTAAGGTAGAAATAGCTTTCCGAATTTTTTAAACTTTAATGATAACGAACTGTACTGCGGAACGTTCTTTTTCACAGTTGAAACGAATTAAAGCGCCTCGAAGAGCTACTGGACGACAAGAACGACTGGACATGTTAAGTCTTCTCTGCATAGAATCAGACATTTTAAGGAATTTCAACTTCGATGATGTTATTGAAACTTTCTGCGAAACAAAATGCAGAAAAAAGTTTTTCTGAAAATGTACATATGATCTAAATTGTATTCATTGTAAATTGATAAATAAAATCTCCTTCAAAGTTACGATTGACTTTTTTATGAAGAGGGGGGGAGGTGAACAAAAGGGAAAAAGGGGCCTCAAATTAACAATTTCTTCGCGCCACTATGAGTCTTAATCCGGCACTGTCAGCCAAATGAATCACATTGATAGGTGGGCTGAATCAGGTGATTCACTCCGGGGTGGGGGGAGGGGGAGGGGAGGGGAAGGGGGGGAGGGGCCAGGACGATTTCTCAAGGAAAGATTTAAATAGGCCGCCGACGACCACCAAGCCACAAGTCTTACAGCCTCCGAGACGCAAGGTCCACGACATTTTGCCACGCCACGCATAATTAAGATCAAGTATAATACTTCAGAGTGAACGTTAAAGTAAGGTAGTCGTGTGAGCATAAATGTCGCGCTAAGGTAGGACTGTTTTATCCGAGTGATAGTAATCAGCACACTGGAATATTTCGCAAAAAATAAGTGGAAGTCACCATTCGAAAGACAATGGAACAAGGGAGAACATTCGCTCGAGTCGCGTATCAAAGAATACTTATACCCGCGAGTGGAAGTTAAGTCACCGTGCAAGGTGGGCTACGTGAGGCGGACCCAAACCGCGAACGTTGCTCAGGATAGGGCTAGTTGATAAACAATTAGATAATTTCTATATTTGGTGACCTCGCCCAGATTTCAGCAAAACTTTCGACATCGTGACGATAGGAGACCCATGAACGCCGAGGGAAACCGATTCCACCTGTACGGCACGAGGTTGACTTGAGACAGCCCAAGAAAATGTAAATAAGAAATGAGAAAGTGAAAATTGTTTGTTTAGTGGTCAAGTAAAGATACACAGTGTAAAGTGTCAAGTGTTGTATTCTTTTGGTATTTCATGTGTATTTAAAAAGTGTTAAAATATATTGATAAGAAATTGTATAGTGTGTTAGAAAAAGTGTTGTATTTGTGGTCGTCATGTTCAACAGAGCTAGTGAACTGTTGGGAAAAGCACGTAGTTTAAAGTGTGAAATGGGGAGGTAATTTATTCGCCAGGGGGGCGAATTGCCATCTTTGAAGGTGGTCCTCATGATGTAAGTACCAAAATTAACCATGCACCAGGATACTAACATAAATAACTATGTAAATTAGGGACGGTGAACCCGGATTTGATCAGGAAAACTTAACATCATGTAAAGGTAACGTAATGTGCTAGGGCCGACTCAAAGATAATTAATGGAACCCAAAAAAAAGTGAAATATTATGTGTTAATTTATAGAAACAAAAGGTATTGTTGGAAAAAATAAAAGTGTTAAGTGTAAAGTGTAAAGATTCAAGAATTCAAATGTTTAACTAGAGATGAAGGTAATACGTGTTCAAAGCCGATGGAAAATTGCTGGGCTAAAGATGAGAAAGATTGCTATATGGGAATGTAATTGTATCGACCCCACGTAAAGGAAAAAGTTAATTGAAAATTGAAGGATTATTGATAGAAAATAAAGTCCGATTGAGCCTAAGTAAATGTTGTGATACAGAGAAGGGAATGATAGGTCCCGGGCATAGGCACCTTAGTTGAAGACTGAACCAGGGCTAAATAAGTGGAAGTAATTTGTACGGTAAGTGCACTCAAGGAAGGTGTGTGCCGTGTAAGGCCAAATTCATATTATTTGGGCAAATTGTGACGCACCATAAATATTCCCGTACCGTCAATAACGGGTGGAGGTCTCTCTAGTCTAGACGAGGAGTGTTCCTGTCTATGGATTATATGGTAAAATTCGTGCTAGGGCACGTGGATATAAAATGAAGATAGCATATTAAGTACCTATGGTCCGATGAGTTAAGTGTAGTAAGATGTATCATGTAGATTCCAGGTATTTAAAAATGTACCTGATGTGAGAATAATAAGAATAGATCTTATAGTTATATGAGAAGTTGACCAGTAGATGTTTAAAAATCCTTCAAAATGTTCAAATAATTAAGAGAGTGGTGTGTGTCATTTTAAACATGCAGTTTTAGAGAAAGGAAAAAATATCAGTGTTATTTCGCTTAGTGGTGTGGGGAGTATATGGCACAGCTATCTCCTCGAGCGAGCAGCCACCTTTGAAACGACCGTACTGTTATAAATCAGTCGGGCAGGGGTTGGTTGACAACCTGTAAATACAAGAGTTCCAAGCAGACCAGGCCACCTGTTGGAATAGTTGGAATAGTGTGTCAAGTAAAATGAAATATAAAATGTAATGATATCGCGTCTTGTCGATCAGTTCTAGAAGACCTTTGTTATCACAGTAAAAATTAGAGTCGGTTCCTAAATGAGAACAATTTCCTTAAATAAAATCCTCAAAATTTAGGTCCAAGTAATAATAATAATACGTTTGCAGACGGGTTCCCGGGAAAGAAAGAATCATCCAAATAGAAATGGGAGATACAATTCTGGTGTAATAGAAGGTTAATGGTACTAGATTCATGTGCATGAAATGTAATTTTGAAGGTGATTGAAGCTATAATTGAGTCCATTATGATGATGAAGAAAATGTGTGTACATAAGATGAGATTTAAACAGTTTGTTAGAAATAGAAAGATATGTAGAAGTAAAAGAATGGCGGAATGAGGTCCTAGATAGTTGTGAAGGCTAGGGATTTCAATTCAAAGAGATAATGTATGATTTTATGATTAAAAGGTAAAATCAAGGGATATTTTATAAATTGCCATTGGAAATCACAGAATCCAGAAAGAGTAAAACATAAAAAACCCAGTATAGGTTAATAACTGTTAATTAAATAATAAATAATTATTAAAAGTTTGATTGCGAGTTGAGATTCACGTAAAGTAGCATTAGATCAGATGATTTTCAATGTCATTATGGACTCGCGTGAGAGATCCAAGTCTGTTGTAAGGAAGTGTTTTATTCTATTTTTCTGCGTGGTGTGAATAAATTATATACTAGGAAGCTTGTTGTTTTCATTTGGGAGATGTTGATCCTTGCACAATTCCTCATATGTGTGTTGCCAACTGTGGGCGAATGTACTACGCCCCGAAACTGAGCACCGAGCAGGTAAGACACATCCATGGTTGGATGGGTACAGAGCATAGATCGTTATTTCTTTATAATTAATTGAATGTACGGTATCCTCCGCACTGCAAATTTAAACGTAGTTTTGTTCACATAACTAGCTCTTCGTACCCGTCGTTAGTGGGTTGGCATTGTATGGGTAACAAAAAAATAGCATTCGGGAGACTGGTGACATGAGGTCAGCTTAGTTATGGCCAGACCAAGCGTTCTCAACCTGGTGCTCATGAACACTACGGTGCTCTTTAAATGCAATTTGGTGCTCTCGTCATACGAGCCAAAAAGTGCTCGCGAGCAGCAGCTCACTTGAGATACTTTCTTCAATTCAAATTTTGTTGCACGAACCAAGATTCAGAAATTTTATCATTTTGTGAAATACTTTTAACCTATTATAATTTATGAAAATATAGCCTTATGAGATCACCTTTTGTCCATGTGTGCATGGGTATGTGTGTGCCCCCCCCCCCCCTCTAATAAAATCGAAACGGCCGAAGCGGTTTTATGAAACTCGGTAAGTATATACTACTACTTCGTCCAACCTCAACCGTTCCTTTCAAATTTTAATACGTTTCACCAATCCAACATGGCGGCCGCGCAAAATATTTAACCGTTATTCATTATCTCCAAAACTATTACCGATATCACCCTGAAATTTTGTAAGATGATAGGGAGTACTATTTGAAATGTTCACCTACTTGACTTTCAAAAATCTGTTAGGTACAAAACCAACATGGTGGCCAAGCCAATTACAAACATTTAAATGGACTTTTCCCGCGATTAGTTCATCCGAGCGCAGTGAAACTTGGTACGGTAAATATTCATACAAGATCAAATCTAATAGCATCTAATTTAATTCAATTGTTTACATACCCTCAAGATGGCGGCGAAATTTCAAAATTAAGTTTTTATTTATTGTGTCCTAATCATGCGATCGAAATGAACGTTTGAATAATGAACCTACCAGTAGCGGCCCGCCCACCAGGACTCCCGGACGGTGTCCTTCCTAGAGAACGAAAAGGGTTTTTCATTTTCTCTTGATATTTTAAGTCAAGAATTGTACTTTAACTATAGCTCTATCAATGAAGAAGACTGTTTGGTAATATCACGCTCAGCAAGCAGTTCACCGGTCACGTTGGAGTTACGGACTCTCAGCCTTTCAACCGAAGATGTGCCAAGGTGAGAGAGGGGTGAGACTTAAGGGGGCTGGCGCGTTTGTAGTTGGTTTGAGAGGGACGAAATATGCGGGCAGTTGTCGTAAGCCGGGTGGAGTACATACAGCTCTGTAGCACAGGAAAATATTTCATCCCCCCTTGCCCTTCTAGTCATGCAACATAATCTACTACTATTTGCTGTCACTAAAGGTGTGACTAACATCAGAAGCTAAAAGTCAACATACTGTATTCGCATCCATGCCCGTGGCCGGATTGAAACCAGCAGCCGAGCTCCAGTTTTGTTTCAAGACCAACCTCAAACCGCTGACCCACGCCGGCATAACAATTCGTCACTCCACAATCGGTGTGAAGTGATTGACTTGAGACTTCTTAGAGGCTTCATTGAGGTAGTATAAATAGGCCGTTCCTTTTCGGCCGCTACAATTACCATGCGCAGTGGTGTTTCAGCGCACTGTGAGCCTACATACGTGTGTGAACAGTGGAAGTAAAGTGCGCAATGTCTCCATTCGCAACGCCTGCGTACATTGTGTCTGTCGGGTCTCAGTGTTCTTCTCTGAGTGGAAAGGGTAAGGGCATGTGAGCGCCTAGAATATTGGTCTGCTGATTTAATTATGCCGTCCATTCAGTCGAACTTTTACAGGAATGCTGGATCTTCGTTGCCTTCATTGATCAATCTCTACTTAGTATAAAACGAAGTCCCCGATTCTTGGATGATACGGGTAAACTCGAGAACCACTGGATGGATTTTGATGCGGTTTTCACCATTCTGTTAAGGATATCTCGAGGATGATTTCTGTAGAAAATAATTTATTTATGATCAAAGGAAGCCGAGCAGTAACGATTTCAGTGGAAAAGTCGAAAAAGAAACCTGGCGTCCGAGCGCTTTGTAAGCTTACGCTGGGCAAACCGTTAAAAATATCTAAATACTATGAGTGTAAGAATTGTTCAACATGAAAAGTTCTACAAAAAAGTCCGCGAGAACATATGTCTATCTTCAATACATCGCCCAATATAAGTGTTTTTACATTTTAATTTCTTCCTACCATGTCCATTCAACTACTGAGGCGACAGTTTACGAGCTAGCTAAGGGCGAGTCTATCATCCTGATACAGCCTAGCTAGCGGGCGACCCTACAGCTCCTGATACAGCCAGCAGCAAACCGTGGAGTCGTGTTGAGTTAAGACTTCTGAGAAGGGTGGTTGTCTTTGGAGTTTCTCTGGAAGTGCAACTCGGGTTTTCTTCAATTCGCCTGTGAAACACAGTCAAGTTAAGATTGGACGGAAGGGGGATTTGAGTTTCATTCACCTCGCCATTCCCTGGAAGTGCAACTCTCATTTCGCCTGTGAACTTTCCGTTCTGCAAAATTCACAGTCAATTTAAGATTGGACGGAAGGGGGATTATATTATATTAAACTATACTGATTGGCGTATAATCTCTACTTAGTATAAAACAAAGTCTCCGATTCTTGTATGTCACGGGTAATCTCGAGAACCACTGAATGGATTTTGATGCGGTTTTCACCATTCTTTAAAGGATATCTCGAGGAAGGTTTCTGTAGAAAATAATTTATTTGTGAGCAAAGGAAGTCAAGCACTATCGATTTCAGTGAAAAGGTCGCAAAATAACTGGCGTCCGTGCGCTTTTAGGTAGATTTCATTAGAAAGCTAACTATTGCAATGGGTACCATGTTTAGACTTCCGGAAAATGTCGACATATCTTCGCGTTTCACATCCCCCAGACCCCAAAACCACCGTCAGTTCAAAAGTTTATACATAATTTATGTATGTATATATATATATATATATATATATATATATATATGTATATCAGTTTCTTGTGGACACGATAACTGCCGTAATATTGCACTAATCACTTTGTTTTTTTTATCGAATATGTATACCTATAAAATCTCGGTCGAGTTCGTTACTGGGCTAAATCGGTCGAAGGGGGTGAAAATGGGGGGCTTTTTTTTTTCGAAAAAGTGAAATATTGCTATAACTCTCTTAATATGTGAAATATCGAATCCGTTCCAAGTTCATACTAAGTGTCGGATAAAGCCCAAAAATTTATGTTTGAAGAGTTTTTTATAGTACCAACCATTGTCCAAAGGGGTGGGAAAAAGTGGGTTTTTCGGGAAACATTAATCATATCTCTCTTAATAGGCACAATATCAAAACCGTACAAAATGGACAATATTTCCCTAATAATTACCTAAAACGTTTGTCTGAAAGAATTTTTGATATGACCCACCATTACGCCAAGGGATGAGAAAAATGATTTCGGAATTATAAGAAAATGCCAAGAGCTATCAGTGGTTGCCATGGCAACATTACTAAATTGATGAGGGATGAGCCATCAGACGTTGCCCTGATAACGCACTTGCACGAGATCAGATTCAGATTTCCATCTGACTAAGTGTGAAGCGGCTTCGGTAACGTAACTGGTAGCATGCTGAACTTCTATGCCTAAGGTCAGGGTTCAAAGCCGGCCAAAGTCGTCGGATTTTCTAAGAGCGCTAAAAATCCCTCAGTATGCTTTCCTTTGGAGGAGAAGTTCCAACGTTCGTTGCGAGTTGCTGGTTGCGGTGGCATCTAGTAGCCAAGTTCACAGCTAGGTGTCGTTGACGGTAGTATCTGGTAGCAACATTAGGAACTACTGCTTGAAATTGACCGTCTGCAGTCCTTACCTGAATTACAGATTAATACAGCCATCACAATTCACACCGTTTATCAGACAGATTCTACACTCAACCAAAGTACACGGGGTTACATGACCGCGTTGTCGCAGCCCCTAAACTGAGGAACCAACCAAAATCTCTGCGGGAGATAAAATTTTGCGTGAAGAAGTAACAGACCGTTACATAGTTACACATCAGTGACGAAACCTTGCATAAGGTCAGTGTGACCACAAGTATAAAAATGGACTCCAAATGACAAGAAGGTTACCGTCATCATAAGACAATAAAATGTTTAAAATATGCATAAAATGGCGAAAAACAAAGTTAATTAATCTCCAGTTATAAAATACTTTCTCGCAATAAATGAGGTCTGATCCTTCTACGAAAACCTGCATATTCTGCCTATTTTCGCCTATCCCCAAGTTTGTACGGTGAAATCTACCTCCGCCTTCCGGCGTGCCGAGAGGACTTTTTAAAGTTTAAGCTGGGCAAACCGTTAAAAATCGCCTACTATAAGTGTTTTTACGTTTTCATTTCTTCCAACAATCTCCATTCAGTTACTGAGGGGACAGTTTACGAGCTAGCTAGGGGCGATTCTATCACCCCAGTTAGAGCTTAGCTAGCGGACGAGCTTATTGCCCCAGATACAGCCAGCAGCAAACTGTCGAGTCGTGTTGAGTTAAGAACTTTAGAGAAGAGTGGTTGTGTTTAGAGTTTCCCTGGAAGTGCAACTCGGCTTTTCTTCATTTTGCCTTTGAACGTTTCGTTCCGCAAAATTCACAGTCAAGTTAAGATTGGACGGAAGGGGGATTTGTGTTTCATGCACTTCGCCATTCTTAAATTACGTCTGACAAGAATTTGTAGCACATGCATCTCCATGATAATATAATTAATAGTCCAGTCAGTGATTTTAACCCATCATGCCGAGACGTAAAACGGATATTGGTCGTTGTTCATTGACATTGGAAAAATAAGCGCTTATCACGTAATGCATTCATAACTGTTCCCGGGAGAAGCCGGGTCGGGTTGCTAGTATATTAATAAATCTCACGATGCGTGTTGACATGGGGTTCATACATCATGTGAGTTGCTGGAAGCCTCGCTCGCTATGTGATGCATGAAATGACTCAGTGTTTCCGGAATGTACTCTGTCAATCTTCGTATTATGTTATCTTATAAAATTGTAGCAATCTATCTCGTCATGACATGTTCCTACTGGGACGAAGGAGGGATCGGTTTTATTTTATTTTATGACGAGTGAGTAGCCTTCACCTGATTCCATGATGTTTGTGTAAGTGGTTAAAATAATGGACACAGCTGAGGCGGGAAGAATGCCAAGGGGTCCCGAGATATTGTGTAGACTCGCTCTCAAATTCTCACGCGCAGGCGACCGGCCACGAATGGCCGGTCTTTTAATACATGCATTACAACTGTGTTGCGACATCAATGTCAGGGCATGTCACACCTTATTGACGTCAGAAAAGTTGGATGGCGCAGCCACGCGGTAGAATGTTGAAGCTGTAACATTGTGACTGGTGAGGTTTATTTTCATGGTGAAGCATTGATGTCGTGATGGAAACAGAAAGGAATTTGTCAAATTCGAGGAGGTACTGCTCTGTTTACGGTTGCAAATCGTATAAAATGGGTACGAAATCTCTTCACTACTTTCCTGTACAAAAAGTTCAGAGAGGAAGATGGGCTTCGGCGCTGTCAATTGGAAAACGTGTTACACGTTACATGACAGTGTGCATTTTTGTGAAGACGACTTCTTTCCACAGCGTAAGCACCGGTACTGTTGATTATTGAGAGTTATTGTCTCTAATTTGTCTTCACAAGGATTTAGCTACATCAAAAATACTGATAAACTTGTAGCCTAATAGGAATCTCTGCTCGCGGGCTTATAGGCCGTGTTCCAAGGACATTTTGTCGTCCTGACGTTTCACTGAATACTGCGTTCAGCATGTTCACAGGTTACATTGTGCCGTACATAGAACCGAATGTAATCTGCTCTTCGTAAACTTATTTTAGGGGTTCTTCCGATTGACAATAGTCGAATGGTTAGAAAATTTAAGAAAAATGCTTTTCCTAGCCTTAATTTGCCAGAGAATTTATATTCTTGCCTTTGAACAGCAAGTATGTAGCAATGTTGCAATATTGAAGTATGGTTTGGCTTAAATTGTGTTTTTTGTCTATTATCTCCTTACTGTTGAATTTAGTTAATTAATGTGTAAAATCTTAGTTTTAAGTACCGGTTTGGTGACCCATCATCCCAGGCAGGCCGGTAACACCTATACTACTCAGGCAGATAAGTCACTTAGCCGTAATTTAGAAGTTATAGTGATGTTAAGTATACATATGCGGTAATGTAGCAGGAGACCGGATCGGCCTAGGCTATTCTAACTTTAATTAGTTCCCATTTCAGGGTTTTTCAGTTTTGAGTGCGAATAGTTGGTTTGAAAGTTGTACAACAGAAAGGGGAGTATGTTTTGTACTGGTTTTAATTGGTATTATGGTTTATGTCGAGCTGAGGAGTGAATTTGATTTGGCTTAAAGTGTAGTTTTTGATCTGTTCCGTTTGTTTATGACAAGTTCAAATGGGGACTCCAGCTTTGTTAAATATCTCTATTTTAAATATTTAATTAAATATATTGATAAAGAGGATGCCTCCATTTTAACTTGCCTGTGGCAAGAGATTAATAAATGTATATTCTTGCCTTTGAACAGCAAGTATGTAGGTCAATAGGCCTATTAGCAATATTGAAGTATGACTTGAGCATCCCAAGTAACGCTTCTTTGAACCCAAAACATTCATGCAAATTCAGGGTTGCTGGATTCAATTTACTAACAGGAAGTCGTCCCTTGTTTTATGTGAGATATATATATTGTGAAATTAATAAAAACATCGATACCGCTAGGCTCCCAAGTACAGGCTTCATATATGTAACAGCAGACAGTAAATTAACTATCTACAGGTGGGTAATATTTTTAACTGGTAGTAATTAAGCACTGCATTTAAATTGATTATAAAAATATTTCTATCAATGAAAGAAAATATGTAGTATTTTGCCATCATAAATTAGAAGTCATAACAAACGCACACCCTATCACGGTCATGCTTACTTCTCGTCACTATCTCGCAACCATATTGCAAACAGCTGACCGTAAGCTCCTCCCCCGTTTCGGACGTCAATACCTCATCCACGTAATCTGTGAAGTAGGTTTGCCCATGACGTCACACGGAGGAATTGGAAAGAGGATGCGATGGGTGGAGCTTGGAAGCCCAGCCATTGCGAGAGTTGGTTGAAGCCAAGGTCGCGTCACCCTCCTGCGCTAATTATTCAGTGGCATCGTGCCTGATTGGACCAGTCAGCCGAGTCACTCCTGTGCGCAGACTACGTGTCTTCACACTGGCACTAAGCAGATTGCTTGGACGGGATATATAAGGTGCGTTCAAAAAGTAACGAGCCGGAGGCATAATTACAGAAACCAGTTCCTGTATGTTAGAAGTATTGGCCTTGGCTGTTAGGCACTTGGCCCACAGTGACACGAGGCGGTGCATGGCTGTCTCATAAAATTCCCTGGGCTGCGATGTGAACCAGTTCCGCACGTACAGCTGGACGTGTGCGTCCGAGGTGAATCGTTGGCCCCGCAGAGCCATTTTCAGGGGACCAAACATGACGTAATCACAGGGAGAGAGGTCTGGACTGTATGGAGGGTGGCCGAGAACCTCCCATTTGAATTTCTGCAGGAGTGCGGCGACTGTGTTGGCCGTATGAGGTCGTGCATTGTCGTGGAGCGACCACGGCGGCTATGGCGTTCACTGTCACTCGGCGGTCCTGGGTAATGAGTGCATCAACCAGCTGGACGTTGTTATCGGTAATGCATGGGGGTGTCCCAGACCGGGCATCATCGGCTAACGACACCCGTCCTTCCCTGAAGCGCTTGTGCCACGCCTTGACCCTTGCAAGGGATATGCAGTGTTCGCCGTACACTTGTGACATTCGGCGATGAATGTCCGTTCCCCCTACTCCTTTCGCTGTCTGAAACCTTACAGCACCACTTTGCTCTTCGGTTGACGCCTCCATGTCACTGTTTGCAATGCGACTGGCAGCGTTGGACGATTGATGCATGCTGTTGCTCGCTTTGTATCGTCATGTGACGTGCACGCGTACCCTCTAGCGACGGGCTGTGACCTTCCTCGCTCTGGTCGGAACCACACCTAGTTACACACGCCATGATTAGCCGATGTCGTCACCGGTTTGCGCATTCCAGCCTCCGGCTCGTTACTTTTTGAACGCACCTTATATATCAGCAAGTTCTCACACCTGGCATTGTGATGTCATAAGGATACAGATCGCGCAACTGGCTTACTGCCAGGATTTCAGGATTTGAGGCTTCCTGTTAAACCCCCTCACCTCTTTGTACCACGTTAATAATTTATAGCCTAGTTTTATTTTAGTGGCGACTTCTACTTACATCAAATTATTATGCTATTTGTTCCAGTAGTTTTGACGCCAATCTTTAACAAACAGACAAAAATAAAACTGATGGTATATTTAATCATTATAGACCTCAGAGATCTACGGGGTGGATTTAAATGATACACATTAACAAGGGAAATTGTTCTCTTCTCTCATTCAAAAATTTATTTTTCCTCTTTTCTGTTCATCATATTCCTGAAAACTATGAGAATTTTTATTGTACATTATTTTACCCCGCAATATATTATTTTTTTTCGGTGGAGAAATGCATTTACGCACAGAGTGTCGGTCTCCTGAGGGACAGACTACCGTCTAAAACTACCCCCGTTACTTCTGAACACTAGCCTAGAACCGTTTATCACATTGCTTCAAGCTAGAGCCATTTTATCTAGGGTATACTTCCGTAGTGAATTATCTTCAGTGGCGATCCATTCTGTCTTCTTTGTTCGGACAATAGTCTCAATAAAACTTGCTACCAGCTTCCAATTTTCTTCATTCTGTAGCATCACTGCAACAATGTCATCACGAGATATATCTGCCCCAATGTGCTCTTGAAGAGACTGTCTATATTTGACTCGTTGGCAATTGCATCTCCTAGAGTTCTTTTCCGTTGTGCGGCACGTCGGAGTTTATTAGGCAGTTCCACCTCAATTCTGCCATTTCATGTATCCACCAATATGCATGGTTCTTCCGATGGCGAGATATTGGACGTGGCATTGTTTTAAGGTTCCTAGTCGAAGAAACTATATTCTGTCTCGTGCCTGGGGAATCTTCCCGCTGCAATTTAGCTTGGATTTGAGTAATTTTCTCTCGTGGTTTCTTCCTGAAAAAGACCTTAGTCTATGACTCTACTTCTTCTCTTTTCTTTTCGTCCGTTTGATTTTTGTCATCAAAAGAGTTTGATGTTTGTGATCAATCAGTAGTTGTGGCTGCATCAACTTGTTGTTTTGTCTTGAACCTAACATTCCTACAGAAGACAAGGCTGTCAATGGTCTCCTCCATCTCCACTATTCCATCTTTCACAACCTTTGATATGTTTTTCTTTTTCGCCGCAGCAAGCTTCATTTTTTGGAGGATATTATGGCATTCTTTGCCATGCCTCTTCCTCCATTCTCTTAAATTTGGCCTGATGTGATGGGAGAAGTATTATATCTTCCGCATGTGCCCCATCACTCGATGGCTCTCCTGTTATTTCCACCCAGGCCTCATTTATTCAGTTCACATCTCTTTCTTGGTTTGTTAATAAACGAGTCATATTCCAAAACTGGTAAAGCGTAAGGTCAGGCCCCGAAGAATCAGCGTAAGAATGTATTTTTAACAGTACCTCCATGTTGGACTTTCACGGCCTAGACTTTATAAACGAATCGCCAGTGTTGCGAACCCAAAAAATGGCCGCTGACTCCAAAGAGCCCAGACCCACCTTCTCCTCCTAACGACAGGACTTAGATGCCTACTATTATTATTACTCCTTGCTCTAGATGGCATTGGATATTACAGGTCTATGTTACAATAGCAGTTTCCAAGGAGTTATAGCCTCACAACCGTCTAAACTAATTAATGACGGATGTCATCACTGCCTGTTTATAGAAGGAAAATCAAGGTCTATTGTTTTGATATAGACCTTCAAAACCTAATCTAAAAATTGTGATGTTAGTCTAGTTATCAATCACAATAAGTTCGTTAGCGATGTTATTTCAACATACACCAAAGATTGCGTTATAACTAGAATGTACAATGACCTGCTACGAAGCTGTACAGCAATTGTAAGGCTTATTTTTCTCAATTTTAACGTAATTTCAATATCACGCACTTCACGCACCACACCATATGCCAATCATGGCTCCCATCCTCAATCAGATAATAATAATAATAATAATAATAATAATAATAATAATAATAATAATAATAATAATAATAATAATAATAATAATAATAATAATAATAATGGACTAATAATATTCTAGTACACATGAATACTTTGTGACTAACCTGTGTTGACTTGTAGGCCAGATAAATAATGGTCATCGATAATTTTGAGGGATGATGGTTGCGCAATTAACTAGTCTTAATTAATACTTCGAGATTAATTGAAATCAAATGTCAGTAGTGGTTTTGGGAGAGTTCAAGGCCCACCCCCACCTCCCCACCTCACAAGATGGTGACCATGTGATATCTCTCGAACGCATGGTCGGATTTTGACGAATGAGGTGTCATTGAACTCGAGCTAACACCCCCTTTCCAATGAACAACATATTTCCACCCCAAAATAAAACCTACCCCTACTAGGGGGTGAAATTGTATTTTTTTAGAAAATCTCGCTTTCCATGTAAAACATGTACGCGGTTCAATGCAGTAATGAAAATTAAACGTTGTTTCACACAAGAGACATGTGTACGGTGGAAAGCCAATATTAATTAACATGCTTGTTTTTTGTTTTTACGCATGCCCACTCATAGCTTTTGTAAAAGGGCGGGCTTTTTAAAGATGGTGGCTGTAATCTAACCTAACCTAACACAATCCACGAGGGGTGATCAAAAAGCATCCCAAGCGGCGCTTGTCGATAGGCAAACCAATAATGAAAGAGGGGCATGTCAGGCTTTGAGGCGAGAGCCCCTGTCATTGTTGACGAGTCCCTGTGGACAGGTCCTTGTTGACAGGTCATTGTTGACAGTCATTTTTGACAGGTCATTGTTGACGGGTCATTGTTGACGAGTCCTTGTTGGCAGGTCCTTGTGGACGAGTACTTGTGGACGAGTCCCTTTTGACTAATCCCTTTGGACCGACCCCTTTGGACTGGTCCCTATGGACTGGCCCATGAATTTATCCAAATTGTGCCAAAGGGCTTAACTAACGGACTAATAAGGCTAGGAACTTGTATGAGGTATTGTAGGACTTGGGATGGAGCGCCATTTTAGAATGTATTTTTGAAATTTTGACAAAGGGCCTAACCACACTTTTGTTAATATCTCGCGAACCAATCATGCTAGTGACTTGTATGAGGGGTCCCAGCAATTGGGGCGATGTTCCCCTTTGGGGGTGAAACTATCCCCCCACTCCCAAATTGAAAAAGCGATATCTTGGAAACTAAGAACCCTAAAATTATGTGAGATAGCTTTAAAAATAGGTCATAAGTTACGCTTTTACCACGATAGGCCATTTCACCCCTAAAACAGTGAACAGTGATTTTACAAGGAAAAGGGTGTTAAACGCCTAAAAATGATAAATGAACCTAAGATCTTTTATTTTTGATGAAAAATAGTAAGGGGATGAAAACTACCCCAAAATTGAAAAATCGATATCATGGAAACTAAGAAACCTAAAATTAGGTGTGACAGCTCAAAACATTGGTCATTAAATACTCTTTTACCACGATTGGTCATTTTACCCCTAAAACAATGCATGTAGATTTTACAGGAAAAGAGGGGAACCAATAATCAGATTTGGACACATGAGGTGTTATAAGACTCGGGGCGACAATCCCTTCTTGAATTTATTATTTATTTTTTGAAATTTTGACAAAGGGCCTAACCACTCATTTTGAAAATTTAGATTTACTTAAATTTTTGAATTAATTTTAATATCTTTTTAGTAGAGAGAGATAGTACCGGTTGTGTTTAAACGAGCATGTCGCCGATCACTGTGGCCATGTTCAATGGATGAATCGATATTTTGTGAAGCACTGATTGAAGAGGATCATGCGACGACTTGTTTTAAGAATATTTTTTGTGATTTTTCCTATGATGCATGCATTTATTTAAATATCCCAAAACGGCAAGGTTACTGATTTGAGATTTTATAAACTAATAATGGGATTTCGACTCATAAGGTGTCCTAGAACTTGACATGACACTTTCTTTAGATGGCTTATGAATTTCCCAAAAAAGATTGAAAACAACAAGGTCATGGACTTTTCTTTCTCGTAATATATTGCAAACCCATAATGTTACATGTTTATGGTGAGTGATGAAACATAGCTAGGTAGAGAAAGAATTATTGTAGGCTACACGTATGGTGACTGACAAGTCTTTGACCATTGAAACTTGATTTTAAACCTGACCGCAGTACATAGGGAGTATAGGTCTCAGGCATGACATGACAAACGGTGTGTACAAAATCCAATTTATCGATTCAAGAATTAAGAGTAGACTATCGTTAATTGATTAGTTAAAGAGGGTAGCTAAGAAAACAAGATGGTGATTACACTGAACTAAACCGAACCAATACAATCTTTTCTGGATGTGTAATGTTACTTGCTAACCATGTTGTGCTGCAGTGGCAAGCACTTTTGGCTCTTGCAAAGGAGGTCTTAACTCGATTTTAGCTATAAGGCTTAGAACGAACCAAACTAAGAAATATGGTTATAGTGGTGCAGTGGTTAAGCTGTTATCCTTTAAGTAAGGTAGACCAGGGTTTGATTTTAGGTTAATATGCATGTCAAACACATATAAAAAAAGCAGGGATAATGTTTCAAGACTGATTAAACTTGTATATTTTTTCCAAATTATTACTTGGATTACAAATACAAAGGTGGACTGGGTTCAATATACAGTTAATGCAAGTAAGATTTTTGATTTGTTTTTATTTTAGACTTTAGATTTTAGAATTTACATTTTCGATTTTAGAAAGTACAAAAAGACCAAACCATAATGTCATGATTTTAAATTTTCGGTAACTTATTATTAAAGAAAAACATATAATGATTTGTATTACTTGGAATTATGTTTTCTATACTATAATTTTTTTTGTTTTAGATTTTAGAAATTTGATATTGGATTTTAGATTTTAGGTAAAGACCAAACTAATATATCCTATTCGTTAGACACTAGTATGTAGATAGAAAGATGATTAGACTATATGTTAAGATGAATTTTTAGGTGTTGACTGGCCTTGCAATAAGAATTGACTAACCAGACATGAGTTAACTACCAACGAAACACTTTGGCGACTATGCTTGTTATTGACCAGTGAGTAGGGTTTTAGAAAAACTGTTTGCTATTTTGGGTTGAAAATGAAAATCGACAGCCTGCTTCCAGTCTCCGACCGGGTCAGGAATGGAATGAATGAAATGCATAGACCTACTGAGTGACTATGTTTGCTAAGCAAGACATTATACCAGAGACGATTAGGATTCTTATGTTGCTCAGGCAAAGAAAGCATTTCTACAGAATTTGTTGACATTGAATATAGATTTAGGTATTAGGATGTCATTTTTAAAGACCTTTGTCTGGAGCGTGACGCTCTATGAAAGTGAAACTTGGACTATTGGTGTAGCAGAAAAGTGGAGAATTGAAGTGTTTGAAATGTGGTGTTACAGGAGAATGATGAAGATTAGATGGGTAAATAGGGTTACAAACCAAGAGGTATTAAGACAAGAGGGAGAGGAGAGATGTTTCTGGCGACTGCTAATGAAGTAAATCGATAGGTTGGTAGGACACATACACCCAGGAATAGCAAGCTTAGTTATGGAAGAAAGGGTTAAGCACAAGAACTGTAGGGGTAGACCAATGTTAGAATATGTTAAACAGATAGCCTTGGATGTAGAGTGTGGTAGTTATATAGAGATGAAACGATTAGCTCAGGACAGGGAGTCATGGATATCAGTATTAAACCAGTCAAAAAGCTGGAGACTCAAACAACATTTAGAGCTTACCAAAATAATCTTGTGTAATGGTAAATGCTAGTCAACAAACAGTAATGCATTACTGAAACCCATGACATGGTACCTGAGAGCTTTTCTAAAATTATCTTAAGATGTCTTTACATTATTAACTGACAGGTTGACCGACCGAGTGGTTAAGGCGTTTGACTTATGTTCACATTTTCAATACAAGAAAGCAAGGATTTGAATCCCTTACCTGACATAACTATTGCTTTAACATAGCTTAGCGATACTGTATTATTATGATACTCCATACACAAACCATAGATAGAGTGTATTGTTTAAATTCACTCTCTCTTTCTAAACATAGCTAGTGACTGTCAATGGTTAACAATTGCATTAATAGTGGGAGGATGTAGTGATAGTAATTAAGAAAAAGCAGACAATAACCATAAAATATTTTTTTAAATTTATTTCATAATATATACACACTGAATACAACTCTCTCTATTTACCATTGTTTGATATAGATTTTTTAACACAACGCTTGTTGTAGATCCTTTTATAACTTTCTCCAGGTACTCTTGTTCTTAAAAACTGGGGAAGTCGCAGTGGTTTTATAGACATAAAACCCTCATCCTTTTCTTTTTCATCATCATCATCATCATCATCATCATTATTATGAATATTATCATCAAAATTATGATAGTCATTGTCACCATTATTATCATCATAATCATCATCCTCGAGATCACTAGAACTATCCAATTCCCCTTGTTCCTTTTGCACAGGGACCTGTTGTAAAGTCTACGTTGCTTTTGATAGTGTTAAGGGTTTCTTAGACGTTGACAACTGTCCTAACATGACATTTTGAGGACATGATAAGTGATTTTGAACAAACACTGCACTATCTTGAACAGCAATATTTTTTTCTTGGACTTGCTTTTTACCATGGTTAGAGTATTTTTTTTCCATTTAAATGTGTATTAATTTGATATTCACAATGATGCTCGTTTGAAGTAAGTACGTTGGAGTCTTTGGTTTAATCATTCCTCGACACTTTTTAGATCGTTGTTTTGAACATCGCAAAATAACAGTTCCATCTTTTTTGGTTGTTTTTACAATAGATGTATATCCTTTATAGTAAGCACATGGCTTACCATGGCTGGTTGTTGAGGCTTCCATATTAACTAATACACATTAATTAAATTTTAGTAAAGTCACTTTAGTAATAATAACAGTAAAATAAATGAAGTGGATTGATATTTTTTAAACGTAGAATTTTCAAAGTACTGTCAAGAATAATAATCACATGAACAAATTTTAGACTACAAGTGATTTACACACACATTGCTCAATGTCAAGATTTATACTGAACACAATTAATAGTGATTATGATTTTTATTGACTGTAATTGATAGTAGCCATGGTTAGTAGGAGCAATGTATACTGGGTGCGTTTTATAGCACGCTCCATTTATAGTAGGTACGATTAGTAGACGCGTTTGATACTGGGCGCGTTTTATACAGATTATGATTTATACTGAGTGCGATTTTTGCTAGAAGCGATTTTTACCACGTGTAATTGATAGCAGGTGCTATTCATACTCAACGCAATTGATAGTAGGCGCAATTGGTAGTTGGCGCAATTGATAGTAGGCACAATTAATAGTAGGCGCGATTGGTAGTAGGCGCAATTGACTGTATGACGGGTCCTCACGAGTCCCTATGGACTGGCCCATGCATATATCCAAATTATGTCAAAGGGACCCGCCCACAGGGACTCGTCAACAAGGACCTGCCCACAGGGACCCGTCAACATGGACCCATCAGCAAGGACCCGTCCTCAGAGACCCGTAAAAAATGACTCCCTTCAAAAAGGACCCGTCATCAGCAGTCACCGGCAATGTTCGGGAGAGTAACCTTGAAATCTCATCTGGAGTTTCATATCTAGCCACTAGGACGCGCGCACAACACAGGAAGTGCGTGGGAACATACGATTACGTCAGCGAAACATGAATTCACTTGCCTGTTGTATGACTATCACTTTAGTAGTGGCATCAAGCAGCAAAAGATGTTTACTTACACAATTCATCATTATGGTGAGCTCTTTTTCTTATCATTATAGAAAGCTCTTTACAAACATAAAAATGTTATAGTGGTTCTGGTAACTTATAAGGTAGAGTGTAATAGACATGATTTTTTTGTTTGCTAATAGGCTACTACAATAAATATTCTCAATGCTATGGGACATGCCTGCGTATTAGAAAGGAAAAAGCTGAGTGAATTACCAATGCATACTCCTTTCCGCATTATCAACATTCGAAAATTGGACACAATGCATCGTGAACGTGTACTATGTGTAAGTGAATATTTTCAAACATTTCTTCCTGCACGGTTTAATGATATCTCAGAAAGTGTGTTCGAGAATGTAAATCGTGGAGTACATTCTCTATATCTAATTTATGAGGGTATAAAAACAAAAGAGGAAAGCCGTTGAAAGATATAGTACTGTTACAAAACCACTTCGCTTTATCAATTGTGCCTACTATCAATTACGTCTAATACCAATCGCGTCTACTATCAATTGCGCCTAGAATCAATTACGCCTACTACCAATCGCGCCTACTATCAATCGCGCCTACTACCAATTGCGCTTACGATCAATTGCACCAGCTACCATTCACGCCTACTACCAATTGCGCCTACTGTCAATTGCGCCTGCTAAAAATAGTACCTACTAACAATTACGCCTACTACCAATCGCGCCTACTCTCAATTGCGCCTACTACCAATTGTGCCTACTGTCAATTGAGCCTACTATTAATAGCGCCTACTACCAATCACGCCTACTATCAATTGCGCCTACTACCAATTGCGCCTACTAAGAATAGCGCCTACTGCCAATTGCGCCTACTGTCTATTGCGCCTACTATCAATCACACCTACTATCAATTGCACCTACTAGCAATCACGCCTACTACCAATTGCGCCTACTGTCAATTGCACATACTATCAATAGCGTCTACCAGCAATTACGCCCACTACCAATCGCGCCTTCTGTCAATTGCGCCTACTACTAATTGCGCCTACTGTCAATTGAGCCTAATATTAATAGCGCCTGCTACCAATCGCGCCTACTATCAATTGCGCCTACTACCAATCGCGCCTACTACCAATTGTGCCTACTACCAATTGCGCCTAGAGTCAATTGCGCCTACTATCAATGGCATCCACTATCAAATGCATCTACTACCAATCACGCCTACTACCAATTACGCCTACTGTCAATTGCACCTACTATAAATAGCGCCTACTAGCAATTACGCCCACTAACAATTGTGTTGTGTTGGCAGCAAGCACAAGAGTGTAGTGCAGTATCTTTGACATAGTCTTTGATATCAGTGAAGTTCAGTGTCAAAAACAATATGGTGTGTGTCGTGTGAATTGTGAATCTTTCCACAACAAATAATAAAATATGCATTCTAGAGGAGTCTATGTGATTTATTAAGAAGTGAACCTAACATTTTATGGCGACCGTGACAGGATTCATTCATAGTAAAAGGCTCCCGTGAATAAAGAAGATGGAAAGACTCGCTAAGGAAAGAACCGTAAAGCGGCGGTTATTTACGCGCTCACACAATCAACTAATGACGTCGTTAGAAGATGATCAAACTGAAACGGAAAAAGTGCAAGTGCAACTTGAAATCCTTCAAGAAAAGTATGATGATATCTCTAATTTAGATGGATTAATATTTCAACAGATGATAGACGACGAGTGTGAGGATGACGAAATAGAAACGGAATGTGAATCAGCTGATGATTACAAACACAAATTCCTTAGCTGTAGAACAAAAGCAACACGTTTTATGAATCCTGTTGTTTCCATTACCCCTCCACAAAGTGTAGTGAATGACAATGTTTGTGATAAAAAGAAATATAGACTTCCAAGAATAGAATTTAAGAAATTTTCTGGTGAAATAATTGATTGGTTATATTTTTGGAGCCAGTTCCGTAAAATTAACGAGGATGAGGACATTGGGAAGGAAGATAAATTCCAATATTTAATTCAGGCTATGACAGAAGGTTCCAGAGCATATGAATTAGTTACTAGTTTTCCACCCACTGCCGAGAATTATGACAAAGCTATAGCGAGTCTTCAAGCTCGATTTGGTAGAGAGGACTTGCAGGTGGAAGTTTATGTTCGTGAATTGCTCAAACTAGTATTGACGAATGCAGTCAATTCCAAAGAAAGGCCAACACTGAGTAGCTTGTATGATAAATTAGAGTCACATCTCAGATCGCTGGAAAGTTTAGGCGTTACTACAGAAAAATGTACTGCAATGCTGTATCCCCTAATTGAATCATCTTTGCCAGAAGACCTATTAAGAGCATGGCAGAGGAATACTTCCTTCAGGTGTGATTCCATATCCAAAGATCGTTTGCAGCAGCTCATGGCTTTTCTTCAAAATGAAGTAGTAAGTGAAGAAAGAATTTCATTGGCTATGAAAGGGTTTAGTATTAGCACATCCCAAGGATCTAAGATTAAGGGAGACAAGCAACCAAGGGATGTCATTGAACCAAATATACCTACTGCTTCTGCTTTGTTTGCTGATGTTTCTAAGAGACAGGAGTGTGTTTTTTGTCTTAAACCTCATTCGAACCCAGAGTGCATTAAAGCTCAAAAAATGACTGTAGGGGAGAAAAGGAAAATCTTAACTGATAAACACTGTTGCTTCAATTGTTTAAAGAAGGGCCATGCAAGTAGAGCTTGTAAATCGATTGTCAGGTGCATTGTTTGTGGTGGTAAACATGTGGTATTAATGTGTTATAAGCTCCGTGACAAAGAAAATGAAAGTGTGTCCAAACAGAATTACGAGGGAGACAGAAATTTGGTTCTCCAGGATGTCAATAATGTGGATAAGGCTTTAGCTAATGTGTCTTGTTCTCCTGAGGTGTACTTGCAAACCCTGGCAGTTGTCGTTAAAGGAAAGGGTAAACAAAAAACTGTACGAGCTGTCATTGATACTGGGTCTACTAAATCCTACATTGCACGTGACCTAGCCGAAGAAATGGGGTATCAGTCAATCAGGAAGGAAACGTTAATACATTCCTTGTTTGGTGGAGTACGTTCTCGAGAAGCAAAACACGACTGTTACAGAATAAGTTTAAAGCGATTGGAGGGAAACTATTCCAAGGAGCTGGAAGTTTTAAGCCAAGAGATAATTTGTGAAGATGTCCCATATATTAAGAATGGTTCTTGGAGTGAGGAGATAAGGGATCTGAAAATATGTTTAACTGATGTACGAGAGAGAGGGCCTGTGCAGATACTGATTGGGGCCGATAAGGCGGGTGAACTGCTCACTGGGAGGAAACATCAACTAAAATGTGGCCTAGTTTTGGTGGAGACTTCCCTAGGGTGGACACTAATGGGAAAAGTCATAGGTAACAAGGCCCAAAGGGATTTGGCATCATTATTAGTGTCATCATTGTTTTCCCAACATACAAGAATTTCTGATCTCTGGGACTTGGAATTTCTTGGAATTACTGACCCTGTTGTGAAAGAATCTATCGTCGAGAGGAATGAGCGTGTTAGAAATAACTTCCTTGAGACTGCACGTCTAAATGAAGATAACAGATATGAAGTGTGTCTGCCTTGGAGTGAACAACATCCACCTCTCCCTGACAACAGAGAAATTGCTCAGCACAGATTAGAAATCACTACAAAGAAACTACAAACTGAACAACATTATCAGGAGTATGATAATGTCTTACGAAGTTGGTTGGAGCAAGGAATCATCGAGAGGGTACCTGAAGAAGAACTGAAGAATAGTGGACACTATCTACCTCACCGACCTGTCTTCAAAGAAAACAGCACCACCAGGATCAGGCCTGTTTTTGATGCCTCGGCGAAGCAGAGAAACGCTCCATCTCTGAACGAATGTATTGAAAAAGGGCTTAACTTCATAGAGTTGATCCCTAGTTCGCTACTGAAGTTCAGAGAAAATGAGATCGGTGTGACGGCCGATGTAGAAAAAGCATTTCTTCAAATAAGTGTCAAGCCTAGAGACCGTGATTTTCTGAGATTCCTTTGGTGGGAGGAGGAATGTACAGGGAAGGTAGAAGTGTTCCGTCACAATAGAATTGTCTTTGGACTTGCATGTTCTCCGTTCCTATTGTCGGCAACCATCAAACTCCACTGGAACGAGTTGAAGAGACAAACAGTCGATAATAGTTCCTACTCAACTTCAACAATAGAAAGATTGGAAGAATGTTTTTATGTGGATAACTGTGCTATTAGTGTTAACAACAGAAATGACCTTCATTCATTCATGCGAGAGGCAAGCATAATAATGGATAAGGCATCTTTCAATCTCCGAGGGTGGGAGTATTCTCAGGATGGTACAGCTGAAAATCTTACTCATGTGTTAGGGCTCATTTGGAATAAAGGAGAAGATACCATTGAACTGAATCTAACTCATGTTAACGATTTCAAATATGATGTAATCACTAAAAGAGCTATACTAGGAGCTGCACATAAGGTGTTTGACCCTATTGGCTTCGCATGTCCGGTATTTCTCTGTCCAAAATTAATCTTGCAAGAACTATGGGCCACTGACTTGGGTTGGGACACCAGAGTAGACGAAACAACAAAGAGAAGATTCATGAAGTGGTTGGCAGAACTACCTCAGCTGTCTGAGATTAAGATTCCTAGATGTTTGATCGGTAGTGTCCAGTCGGTTGAAGATATATCTCTTCACGTGTTCTGCGACGCCAGTCAAACTGCATATGCTGCAGTTATATTCTTGCGAATACAGAAGGTTGACAATATAGAGCTACGATTTGTACAAGCCAAGACAAGAGTGGCACCCAAGAAGAGTATCACCATACCACGCCTGGAATTATTAGCAGCTACAATAGGGGTTCGACTAGTGACGTCAGTACTGCCAACATTAACTGCAAAAGAAATCGTTACTTATTATTGGAGTGACTCGTCGACTGTGTTGTCCTGGATCAAGTTAGACGAACCTTGGGGGACCTTCGTGTGGAACAGAGTGCAAGAAATTCGAAGACTGTCCAGAATAGAACAGTGGCGGCATGTTCCAGGAACCATGAATCCGGCTGACCTGGCATCAAGGGGATGTAGCACAAAACAGTTACTTCAACAGAGATGGTGGGAAGGGCCAAAATGGCTAAAACAATCCACTACACAATGGCCTAGCCCCGAAATTTCAACAAACGATGATGAAGTCTTCCAAGAAAGAAAAAAGAAAGTCAACACTATGACGGTGTTAGAAGACAAGTCCAATACCCAAGAATGGCACCTTGACTATTTCTCAAGTTTCCGTAGAACAGTTCGTATGATAGGATGGATCTTGAGGTTTCTGTATAATTGTCGACAGAAAAATAATAGAAGAACTACCGAACTATCCATTGAAGAAACCACAGAAGCAGAAAAAGTCGTGATGAAGTTCATACAAAAGGAGTGTTTTGTTGGTGAAAAGGATGAAAGATTCAACTCACTATGTGTTTTCATGGATGATGAGGGAGTGATGAGACTGAAAACAAAAATTATATCGCGCAAAGATGACTATGCTTTCCGTTGTCCTGCTATCCTTCCTGCAAAGCATACAGTGGTTCACGCTCTCAATAGGGAGAAGCACAAAGACTTATGTCATGCTGGAACCCAGATTCTGCTCAGTGGGCTCAGACAGAAATATTGGATCCTTGGAGGAAGGAGAACGGTGAAGGGTGCAATTAAAACATGTGTTGTCTGCAGAAGGTACCATGGAAAACATCTTGAAGCAGAACAAACTCATCTCCCCATAGACAGAGTAAGAGAAGCCTCAATTTTTGAAATAACAGGGGTCGACTTTGCCGGGCCTCTGATTTTGAAAGGTGGAGAGAAAGCCTGGGTCTGTCTGTTCACGTGTGCGGTTTTTCGTGCAGTACACCTGGAGTTAGTAACATCTTTGGCTACTGCAACATTCCTCGAAGCTTTTCGGCGCTTCGTGTCCAGACGTGGAAGGCCAATGATTGTCTATAGTGACAATGGGACAAACTTTCAAGGCACCTGCAATATGTTGGAGACAATTCAGTGGGATAAAATTGCTGAATATAGTTCTGTACACCAAATAAAATGGAAATTCAATCCTCCCACTGCAGCATGGTGGGAGAGGCTGATTGGTGTCCTCAAACAAATGCTCAGGAAAGTTCTGGGAAAGTCATGTCTGTCGTACCAAGAAATGATGACTGTTCTGTGCGACATTGAAGCTGTCATGAATTCACGACCACTTACTTACCTGTCCAATGATGGAGAAGACTTGATGGCTATCACCCCTGCAATGTTCCTACAGGAAGTCAAGGAGATTGGAATGCCCGATATCGACATGATCGAGGACATAAAACTTGACAGAAGATTCAGGTACAGACAGAAAGTAAAGGAAACATTAAGGGTAAGATTCAGGAATGAATATCTTGGACAGCTAATACAGAAGAACCACATTAGGAAAAGTCATCACAAACCCTGTGTAGGTGAAGTAGTACTGGTAGCCAGTGACAACACGAAGAGACTAGACTGGCCGCTGGCAAGAGTGACGGAGGTCATCCCTGGCAAAGGTGGTGTCGTGAGAGTTGTTCGCTTGGTGACTACAAAAGGAGAGCTACTGAGGCCAGTACAGAGGGTGTATCCACTTGAAGTGACATCTGGAGAAGATCATGCTTTAAGACTGCAAGTTGAGCGGAATGAAAATGAGAAGAAGGAGAAAAATCCAAAGACGGTTAAACCAAAGAGATATTTTGAGTGACTTATTTATTTCTATGTTCATTTATTTTGTGAAAATATGTGTGTTATGTTATTTTATTGTTTTGTTGAGTTGTTTCCACAACTCAAGGTGGGAGAATGTTGTGTTGGCAGCAAGCACAAGAGTGTAGTGCAGTATCTTTGACATAGTCTTTGATATCAGTGAAGTTCAGTGTCAAAAACAATATGGTGTGTGTCGTGTGAATTGTGAATCTTTCCACAACAAATAATAAAATATGCATTCTAGAGGAGTCTATGTGATTTATTAAGAAGTGAACCTAACAAATTGCGCTACTGTCAATTGCGCCTACTATCAATTGCGCCTACTACCAATCGCGGCTACTACCAATCGCGCCTACCACTAAACGCGCCTACTATCAATCGCGCCTACTGTCAATTGCGCCTACTATCAATAGCGCCTACTATCAATTACGTCCACTACCAATCGCGCATAGAGTCAATTGCGCCTACTACCAATCGCGCCTACTATTAATTGTGCCTAGTATTAATTGTGCCTACTATCAATTGCGCCAACTACCAATTGCGCCTATTATCAATTACGCCTACTATCAATTGCGTTGAGTATTAATAGCACCTGCTATCAATTACACGTGGTAAAAATCGCTTCTAGCAAAAATCGCTCTCAGTATGAATCATGATCAGTATAAAACGCGCCCAGTATCAAACGCGTCTACTAATCGTACCTACTATAAATTGAGCGTGCTATAAAACGCACCCAGTATACATTGCTCCTACTAACCATGGCTACTATCAATTACAGTCATTAAAAATCATAATCACTATTAATTGTGTTCAGTATAAATCTTGACATTGAGCAATGTGTGTGTAAATCACTTGTAGTCTAAAATTTGTTCATGTGATTATTATTCTTGACAGTACTTTGAAAATTCCACCTTTAAAAAATATCAATCCCCTTAATTTATTTTACTGTTATTATTACTAAAGTGACTTTACTAAAATTTAATTAATGTGTATTAGTTAATATGGAAGTCTCGACAACCAGCCATGGTAAGCCATGTGCCTACTATAAAGGATATACATATATTGTAAAAACAACCAAAAAAGATGGAACTGTTATTTGGCGATGTTCAAAACAACGATCTAAAAAGTGTCCAGGAATGATTAAAACAAAAGGCTCCAACGTACTTACTTCAAACGAGCATCATTGTGAATATCAAATTAATACACATTTAAATGGAAAAAATACACTAACCAAGGTGAAAAAAGCAAGTCCAAGAAAAAATATTGCTGTTCAAGATAGTGCAGTGTTTGTTCAAAATCACTTACCATGTCCTCAAAAAGTCATGTTAGGACAGTTGTCAACGTCTATGAAACCCTTAACACTATCAAAAGCAACGCAGACTTTACAAGAGGTCCCTGTGCAAAAGGAACAAGAGGAATTGGATAGTTCTAGTGATCTTGAGAATGATGATTATGATGATAATAATGGTGACAATGACTATCATAATTTTGATGATAATATTCATAATGATGATGATGATGATGATGATGATGATGATGATGAAAATGAAAAGGATGAGGGTTTTATGTCTATAAAACCACTGCGACTTCCCCAGTTTTTAAGAACAAGAGTACCTGGAGAAAGTTATAAAAGGATCTACAACAAGCGTTGTGTTTAAAAAATCTATATCAAACAATGGTAAATAGAGAGAGTTGTATTCAGTGTGTATCTATTATGAAATGAATTTAAAAAAATATTTTATGGTTATTGTCTGCTTTTTCTTAATTACTATCACTACATCCTCCCACTATTAATGCAATTGTTAACCATTGACAGTCTCTAGCTATGTTTAGAAAGAGAGAGTGAACTTAAACAATACACTCTATCTATGGTTTGTGTATGGAGTATCATAATAATACAGTATCGCTAAGCTATGTTAAAGCAATAGTTATGTCAAGTAAGGGATTCAAATCCTTGCTTTCTTGTATTGAAAATGTGAACATAAGTCAAACGCCTTAACCACTCGGTCAACCTGACAGTTAATAATGTAATTTGTTTTGTGCACTTGAGTGTTAACAAAATTTTCCAGTGTGCATTGACTCAACCACTTGCTTGTTTTTAAATATAATTATTTGTTGCTTTTCCATAACATTGTAGTTATGAGTCTTGAGAACCGGGTGTTTAATATAGGGTTCAAGGCATCTTAAGATAATTTTAGAAAAGCTCTCAGGTATCGTGTCTTGGGTTTTAGTCATGCATTACTGTTTGTTGAATAGCATTTACCATTACACAACATTATTTTGGTAAGCTCTACATGTTGTTTGAGTCTTCAGCCTTTTGACTGGTTTAATACAGCTATCCATGACTCCCTGTCCTGAGGTAATCGTTTCATCTCTATATAGCTACCACACTCTACATCCAAGGCTATCTGTTTAACATATTATATCATTGGTCTACCCCTACAGTTCTTGTGCTCAACCCTTTTTTCCATAACTAAGCTTGCTATTCCTGGGTGTATGTGTCCTACCAACCTATCGATTTACTTCATTAGCAGTCGCCAGAGACATCTCTCCTCTCCCACTTGTCTTAATACATCTTTGTTTGTAACCCTATTTACCCATCTAATCTTCATCATTCTCCTGTAACACCACATTTCAAACACTTCAATTCTCCACTTTTCTGCTACACCAATAGTCCAAGTTTCACTTTCATAGAGCGTCACGCTCCAGACAAAGGTCTTTAAGAATGACATCCTAATACCTAAATCTATATTCAATGTCAACAAATTTTGTAGAAATGCTTTCCTTGCCTGAGCAACATAAGAATCCTAATCGTCTCTGGTATAATGTCTTGTTTAGCAAACATAGTCACTCAGTAGGTCTATGCATTTGTTGTATATAACCCAAAATAGCAAACAGTTTTCCTAAAAACCTACTCACTGGTCAATAACAAGCATAGTCGCCAAAGTGTTTCGATGGTAGTTAACTCATGTCTGGTTAGTCAATTCTTATTGCAAGGCCAGTCAACACCTAAAAATTCATCTTAACATATAGTCTAATCATCTTTCTATCTACATACCAGTGTCTAATGAATAGGCAATATTAGTTTGGACTTTACCTAAAATCTAAAATCCAATATCAAATTTCTAAAATCTAAAACCAAAAAAACTATAGTATAGAAAACATAATTCCAAGTAATACAAATCATTATATGTTTTTCTTTAATAATTAGTTACCGAAAATTTAAAATCATGACATCATGGTTTGGTCTTTTTGTACAATCTAAAATCTAAAATGTAAATTCTAAAATCCACAGTCTAAAATAAAAACAAATCAAAAATCTTACTTGCATTAACTGTATATTGAACCCAGTCCACCTTTGTATTTGTAATCCAAGTAATAATTTGAAGAAAATATTCAAGTGTAATCAGTCTTAAAACATTATCCCTGCTTTTTTATATTGTTTGACATGCGTATTAACCTAAAATCAAACCCTGGTCTACCTTAGTCAAAGGATAACAGTTTAACCACTGCACCACTATAACCATATTTCTTAGTTTGGTTCGTTCTAAGCCTTATATCTAAAATCGAGTTAAGACCTCCTGTGCAAGAGCCAAAAGTGCTTGCCACTGCAGCACAAAATGGTTAGCAAGTAACATTACACATCCAAAAAAGATTGTATTGGTTCGGTTTAGTTCAGTGTAATCACCATCTTGTTTTCTTAGCTACCCTCTTTAACTAATCAATTAAAGATAGTCTACTCTTAATTCTTGAATCGATAAATTGGATTTTGTACACAGCGTTTGTCATGTCATGCCTGATACCTATACACCCTATGTACTGCGGTCAGGTTTAAAATCAAGTTTCAATGGTCAAAGGCTTGTCAGTCACCATACGTGTAGCCTACAATAATTCTTTCTCTACTTAGCTATGTTTCATCACTCACCATAAACATGTAACATTATGGGTTTGCAACATATTAAGAGAAACAAAAGTCCATGACCTTGTTGATTTCAATCTTTTTTGGGAAAATTCTTAAGCAATATAAAGAAAGTCTCATGTCAAGTTCTAGGACACCTTATGAGTCGAAATCCCATTATTAGTTTATAAAATCTCAAATCAGTAACCTTGCCGTTTGGGGATATTTAAATAAACGTATGCATCCTAGGAAAATTCATAAAAGATATTCTTAAAAGTAGTCGTCGCATGACCCTCCTCAATCAATGCTTCACAAAATATCGATTCATCCATTGAACATGGCCACAGTGATCGGCGACATGCTCGTTTAAACACAACCGGTTTGTCCTCTCTACTAAAAAAATATTAAAATTAATTCAAAAATTAAAAAATCTAAATTTTCAAAATGAGTGGTTAGGCCCTTTGTCAAAATTTCTAAAAATAAATAATAAATTCAAGAAGGGATTGTCGCCCTGAGTCTTATAACACCTCATGTGTCCAAATCTGATTATTGGTTCCTCTTTTTCCTTGTAAAATCTACATGCATTGTTTTAGGGGTAAAATGACCAATCGCGGTTAAAGAGTATTTAAAGACCAATTTTTTGAGCTATTTTCCAAGACATCGATTTTTCAATTTTGGGGTAGTTTTCATCCCCTTACTATTTTTCATCAAAAATAAAAGTTCTTAGGTTCATTTATCATTATTAGGCGTTTAACACCTGTTTCCGTGTAAAATCACTATTCACTGTTTTAGGGGTGAAATGGCCTATCGTGGTAAAAGCGTAACTTATGACCTATTTTTAAAGCTATCTCACATAATTTTAGGGTTCTTAGTTTCCAAGATATCGTTTTTTCAATTTGGGAGTGGGGGGATAGTTTCACCCCCAAAGGGGAACATCGCCCCAATTGCTAGGACCCCTCATACAAGTCACTAGCATGATTGGTTCGCGAGATATTAACAAAAGTGTGGTTAGGCCCTTTGTCAAAATTTCAAAAATACATTCTAAAAGGGGGCTTCATCCCAAGTCCTACAATGCCTCATACAAGTTCCTAGCCTTATTAGTCCGTTAGTTAAGCCCTTTGGCACAATTTGTATAAATTCATGGCCCAGTCCATAGGGACCAGTCCAAAGGGGTCGGTCCAAAGGGATTAGTCAAAAGGGACTCGTCCACAAGTACTCGTCCACAAGGACCTGCCAACAAGGACTCGTCAACAATGACCCGTCAACAATGACCTGTCAAAAATGACCTGTCAAAAATGACCTGTCAACAATGACCTGTCAACAGGAACCCGTCAAAAAGGAGCTGTCAACAGGGACCTGTCATAAATGACTCCCTTCAAAAAGGACCCGTCCAAAGGGGCTAGTCGACAGGGATCAGTCCAAAGAAACAAATCAACATAGATCAATCAAAAGGGGTTATCGTCTCAAGGTCTGACATACCCCTCTTTGATTATTGGTTTGCCTATCGATAAGCACCGCTTGGAAAACTTTTGATCACCCCTCGTGGGTTGGGTTAGATTAGGTTACACTACAGCCGTCATGTTTAAAAAGCCCACCCTCTTACAAAAGGCTATGAGTGGGCATGCGTAAAAACAAAAAACAAGCATGTTAATTCATATTGGCTTTCCACCGTACACATGTCTCCTGTGTGGAACAACGTTTAATTTCATATTGGCATTCAAACTCCCACATGTCGCACTTGGAAAGCGAGATTTTCTTAAAAATTACAATTTCACCCCCTTGTAGGGGTAGGTTTTATTTTGGGGTGGAAATAAGTTGTCCATTGGAAAGGGGGTGTCAGCCCAAGTTCAACGACACCTCATTCGTCAAAATCCGACCATGCTTTCGAGATATATCGCACCGCCGCCATCTTGTGAGGTGGGTGAGGTGGAGGTGGTGCTAGAACCCGTACAAACACACTACTAATGACATTGGTAAAGTCATAAGAAGCGTCCTGATTTCGCACGATTAAGACCCCTTACAAACGGGAATAATGAGAGTTAGACTTACACAATGTAAACGTCGTAGGCAGGTCGTGAAATTATGCAAGTTCATGCAAATCCTAGCCATTTCGTGAAAAAATGGCATTTAGTGTTGACAGTATTAGTTGCGTCATCTGGCTATTGCGCGTTTTTTCTTTTCATGAAGTGACAGGTCCTTGACGCATACAGTGTAAGAATTCATTTTACAATATCAGCCTAGTCACTTCATGAAGCTCGGGCAATTGATGTTGCAACGTTTCATGAAATGACAGACATAATAGAGTCATAGAGAGTAGACTACTTAATTTTTCTCCTTCGGCGTACATAAAGTATCACAAGAATAATATAATGGTTGTTCATAATGATTTAAGAAAAATCCGTTCATGCATTTATTTACCCTAAACCACACAACTATAGTAATGATCTAATTTATTGCAATGATTACAGCAATTGCCCAGTATAAGAGAGATACATCCTACGGAATTTTTAGAGTTATACGCCAGAACACCGTTATTACTTACGACCTTCTTCTTATTGTTAGAAGAAAAATAATTAATAATTATTACGTCACTGACCGCCTGTTAGGTTTAACTCTTCAGTCGGTCAATACGAATTCCCTCAATGACTGGGCGAGTGTACAATTTATAGGAAAAAAAGTACATTATGATCACTTTGGACGATGGACAAAACATTTTCTTGGTACTGTGCCCAACTGGCCACGGCAGTCTGGCATCGAACTCAGGTCTCATGAGAGAAGACCAGGCACATGGTTATGCCTAGAGTCGAACCATTGATCTCTGCGGGGGAGCAATTATTGGGAACCCAAAGAGCAATGAGAGGGATACTGACATATAAGAATGTAGCGTGATTTCACGATCTATAGATGAATATCATAGCAATTTGAGGGAAGAACTGTAGCCAAATGCAAGGAAATATACATTTTCAGAGCATACGAAAGTGAGAGAAGGCCAGTTTGAAGTTTTACAAATGACCCTTAGCAAGTGGGCGGAGTAGTCTAGGCGCCTACCGAACTACTTACGTCTGGAGCGGAGAGACAGCTCAGAATTAATGACTCGGGTATCCACCGCTTGACAACGGTGCAAGCTATGGCGGGATCGACTGCACATGGAAATAAATTGATTACAGCTAAATGGAGCATTAAAATGCATTGAAATATACACCCAGGTGAATATATTCACGGAGAGGTAATTTAGGAATGGTTTTCACCTAAATTAAGGCCTTTATCTCCAAATGAATGCATCACAACCTACCCTACGCTCAAGAGCATTGACTTAGTGACCAGTCAACGGGGAAGTACCATGATAGCGTGCCCACGCGCTGAACTAAGGCAATTAATTGTAATTAATTGGCCGAAGCGATCGCCGGCACGCGAATGTTTTTGAAACCTCCACACCTAAATAAACAAGATGTAGATGTCATTTCGGCTGAAGAGGCATTATTTCAAGAAAGGAGTCGCTCTCGTGTGTCCAGTGGACTATTTTGTACGAGAAACCGTTATATAGGGGGAGCGAGGCAAGCCAAGCCAGTCCTCTTCTAAGTTCATCACGAGTCTTCTTCTAAGTTCATCACAAGTCTTCCGCAGTTCGTCACCAGTTCTTTACCAGTCTTCTACAGTACACACGTAACTAAGACGTTGCTAGTAGCGCGCCAAATGTTAAAGTATCAACGCGTCGTCGTTGGAGAACAATAGAAGCAAGTTATAAAGCTTCGTGAATAATCATGAAGTGCGTCGAAAGTAAATTATTGCAGATATTTACATATTATCGGACGCAAATATAAATTCGCCACAGCGAAAAGGAACTTATAATGTTTTGAACAGTTCTTATACCGGGAGGTATTGTCAGAATTATATATGACAGCATCATCAGAAACACTACAATGATGGGAGTTGGAAACCATTGCCACCTAATTTGGATAGTGAGCTGAACAAGATTGCAGGGAACGAGGATGGAACGTCCGTAAAACGCTGTTAGATTGTCACGGAGACCAGCGGTTGTCATAATTACAGCGCATCTCTGAGATCAGGCGTAGGAGAAGTCCAATTTAAGGATCAACATGTGAAGTAGTGGATAAATGTATATAAATTGTGAAATAGTGTTTTAAAGTGTTCATGTGTATAGTGATTAATATGCAGTGTATTGCAATGATAAAAACCACTGATAAAAATATGTGTATCATGTGGAAAGTATATGAATCTAAGTGTTGTGTCAAGGATAACATGATGGCTTAAGTCAAGCGTCATGGTAGCGCTACAGCTGAGGCGCTGGCACTATCCAGCAAAGAGGAAAAAAATGTGAGTACCCATTTTTTATAATGTAATTATAACTAAGTAGTTCACCATGTAACGATTTATCACTTTGAGTAAGATGTAATAGTCACTTACTGAACGAGTTTTCACCACTCGTCTTGAATGACATATGGCTTGGAAGGTGATTTGTTTAAGGCCATTCAGGCAAAAATAGTGATGGATGTAACGGTAACGTTAAATGATAATAATAAATAATATTATGGGTCGGCAAACAGTAAAGTAATAGGCATTTTTGGCCTAAATAGTGTTCAAATAGTGTCATGTCTAATGTAAAGATACTGTATTTGGTAAACAGTGAGAGTATAACGTGAAATATAAAGAAATACGAGAGCTTTTTCAGTGTCAGTGAAAAAATGAATGAATATTTGATATGGTCAATCCTTAGGATTATTGTTTGAGGACCATTAAAGTAAAGTAAGCCAGTAAAATTTGATACATTTGTGTTAGGAGCTATGTAAAGCTTTGGCTTAAGTGGTATGACAGAGAACGCGAGTGCCTTAATAATGGAGTCATATATGTGAAGTATTGTTTGAGCCGCTTGTAAGCGTGCAGAATTAACGTAGAATCCAGTGATTTACGTAATAAATATAGCGGGGACAATTAGTATAGCTTGCACGTTAGGTGAGAAGTTGGCCAAATCTACGAGTAGTATCGCCCTTGAGCATACTGTATTATTTCGCAGCGAATTGGACAGAGCCTGTCTGTATCCAACGCTTGCTTGAATTATGCCACGATTGACGTCCGTCGAGACGCTGTGAGCATGTGTGTGTTAATGACCCACCCTGTGAGGTGAGGATCATATTCGTCGTTTAGGAACGCAGGTTTCCTTATATTTTATTGACAGCTGCTGGTGAAAGTCGTTGGATTTTCACTATGATGCGCGTCTAAAAGCCACTAGTCGTCACCATAGAACGGCAAGACTATCACTAGAATGCCACCCCAGCCATGAATGTTAATTATGGAGCCAGTTTGAGCCCAAGACACTATAAGGATAGATGTTAAATATTAAAATTGACTCAATTATTTAGGAGCCACACTCAGTGTTACTCTAGTCTGCACTTTGTAAACAAACCTGACCTTGATCTTGACAGAGTGAGAGAGAGGGGAATGGTAGACCATTTCTGTAGCGGCCATCTTGGATAGCCAGCTGGAACGAATTGTATTGCCTGCTGAGGGGAGGAAGGTCGTCCGACCGGTCCCTTGTAAATTAGTCACACTAGGACACTGAGAAATCTCGATATTTAAATATGCAAGTAAGATATGATTATTTTGATGATGCCAAGTGAATTGAACGGTGGGTTGCAACTCACATACGTTGTTGAATCATAGAAATCAGATAATATTTGGCTCAATTATTCTCTGAGGAGAAAAGCTGAACCAAAATAATGTAGGCATCTTCTTTTAGAGTGCATTTTGCCATTCCTGCTAATTTATGCAGACGGGTATGTGTTCTTCCCAGAACATGACACATTTGTAACAATGATAAGCCGACAAGACCCATAAAATCGTTATATGGTGAAACTATAAAATTAAGTACCACTTTTCCTAAGGCGTTCATATGCATGGAAGGAAGGAAGACGATTCACGCAACACAAAAAATATATCTGTTAATGATTGCGGAAAGTAATGTATTCATGTTAATCAAGGTAAATGCCATAAGAAATGGGAAAATGTTTTATTAGTATCATTTTATGTGATATGTGATTTTTGTGTTATGATACTCCAATTAACTAAAGTTGTGTTAGTTGTTGAACACTATGGAAACCCATGGAAGTCTGAAAATATCATTGACAGGATGCTAGAATTAGATTTGAGTGCAGTGTAGCACTATTTTAAAAAGAAAGCTCACAGAACAACCCTATTTTATTTGTGGGAATTAAATGTAAATTGTCCTTTGTTTTGTATTTGTTGTATAGCCATTGATTTTAGACCAGTAAATGTGTTACCTTTAGGAAAATGTTGTGTATTTCCTGTAGAGTAGTTACCTGGTAGACTCAAATCCTGAGCATGTGGTCGTATGGTGGGCAGGAACGTCCCATACCTCGAAAGACCGTGAGTTAGTTGGGATACGAACACATGGTCCACATGATGACAATCGGGTACAGTACTTTGATTATTATCAACACACTTCTCAAAATCGGGAAGCTAAAGCAACTATTAAAAGCTGGGAGCACACTGCCTCCGTTCCGTTCAGTTCGCTTCGGTTCGGTTTCTCTCGTATCCGTTCGCATCAGTTCGCCAGCCGCACATTGCGTCATTCTCCGTCCGCCCAGTTTCAAACACACCACTGTGAGAATAGCAATGTCGAGTTCTTCCGGTGATGAGAGGGAAATTATAGCGATAGCTTTAGCCTGTGAAGATGCCGAGAAAAAGGAAAGAAGGTTTTGGGTTCATGATATCAATTTAAAAAGGGAACAATGCGGTGAATATTACCTTCTCTTTCCGGACTTGTTACGTGATGAGGACAAGTTTTTTAAGTATTTCAGGATGTCAAGCTCCAAGTTTTTTGAATTGCTGAGTGTCCTAACCCTCCAGAAAAAGGAAACAAATTTCAGAAAACCAATATCACCTGGTGAACGATTAGCAGTAACAATGAAGTAAGTATTGTTTGTTCAATTATTATTATTATTATTATTATTATTATTAAGTTATTTATTAAGAATATCTGTATTACAGTACGTGTGAAATAACAATGAAAACCCCTATGATAAGTGACATAATGCTTAAATTAAACTATTGTTCAATCAGTGGACTCAGTCAAATTTCTTAGTTCATATTCTGACACAAGAGTATGTATTTTAGATTTAATTTCAACCTGTAGAATGGGACTAAATGATCGAACAGTTTCTTCCATGGCTTCAAAAAACTTCCTTAAGGAATCCGTGGGCTTTTTATCTACTCTTGGGTATTTAGTTTTTAAAAAATTGTCCAACACATCGGCCACAGAGGTATTTGACCTCTTTCGCTGCACAAAGTCTGCGGAAGGAGTTCCTATCTCAGCACCATTGTTTCCTGTTGATACACCGTCAACACTCAATATCGGCGATGCCTCAACAACATTCTCCTCATCGGCTTCCTGAGTTACCGTAGGCATGTTCGATTGCTGTGGTCTCTCGGCAAAAAAGGGAATTAGAAAACTCATAGAATCGTGGTGTTTCCATTGTTCGCTGCTTGTTGCAGCCTGACCGGTTCTTGTACCCTGTTTTTTGACACTTTTCCTATAATTGTCTCGCAAAGAATTCCATTTTTTCTTGCACTCGACAGCTGAAATCCAAAAGAAAAAAATAGGTATTTTACTTGCAGGACTAAGACATTGAATACATTGCATTCAAACAATTTGAGAACACACTTTCTTTTAATTACAGGTTTCTCGGTTATGGAGATTCTTTCGCCAGTATCTCGTTCAGCTATAGACTGGGCGAGTCAACAGTTCGCAAAATCGTGTATGAGACTTGCAAAATTATCTGGCATACCCTGATTAAGGACTTCATGCCGGTACCAACAAGAGAACACTGGGAAAATATCGAGAGAAAATATGCAACTTTATGGCAATATCCAAATTGTGTGGGTGCGATTGACGGTAAGCATGTGGTGTTTGAAAAGCCGCCGAACACAGGTTCATTGTATTTTAACTACAAAAAGACATTCAGTATTGTGTTGCTGGCTTTGGTGGATGCAGAATATAGGTTCATTACAGTTGATGTAGGAGCCTATGGGAGAAACAGTGACGGTGGCATTTTTAGGGCTTCTAACCTTGGAAGAAGACTGATGAACGAAACTTTGGATTTACCGGGGGAGAAATCTCTGCCAGGAATGAATGCTCCGTTGCCTCATGTCATTGTTGGCGATGAAGCTTTTCCACTATTACAAAATGTTATGCGACCATTTCCAAGTGCCCAACTGGCAGATGATGACAGGAAAAAAGTTTATAATTACAGGCACAGCCGCGCAAGAAGAGTGAGCGAAAATGCATTTGGAATACTTTCTAAGAAATTTCGAATATATTTAAAAAAAATCAATATTTCTCCTCAGCATTTGGAGATCATTGTTATGGCCACAACTGTCTTGCATAATTACCTGAGAGATGATTCCTGCTCTTGGCAACTAGGTGAACTGGACAACGATGAAGTGCCTTTAGCAATTGCAAACTTGCCAAGAATTGGTGGCAACAATCTGAGGAGAGCGTTCGAAATTAGAGAAACATTTGCAGATTACTTTCTTTCTCCTGAAGGAAGAGTACCTTGGCAAGATAGAGCAGTCAATCCTGGTTTCAATTGAAGCCTTTATTTCAACAGTGGTAGACCTCCATTTTTATTCAACTTGATATCGTCGCTGATATATACAACTTCAATATAAAGTATAGACCAAATTTGCATTTTGTGTTGTAGGTACTTTCTTTGGAGTGGAAAGTAAGCTGAAGTAAGATAGAGTACAATAGACTTGTATGAACATGAATGTGACTATTAATTTTAAAGCAAAAATAAGGAAACTTGTAGTTTAACGTGACCGTTTAATAAATCTCGTAATCATAAGCCCTGGGATCTCCTTTTTACGTGGAATCCGAACCACAGGACATGGCATTTCACTTAGAAAATCTCACATGAATTGGCCGGGATCTATTTATTTTAAGAGTTGTACCACTATGAAACAATAAAATAAGACCTTCAATTGAATATCAGTGATTGATAAAGTCGTTACATTCCAAGAAATTATAAAGACGAAATGTATGATTATTACTTTGTGTTCACTAGTGTGTATATAACTTGTTTCCATAATTTAATAAAAGCTGTTGTCTTCCGTAATATGTATTTATTATTACTATTTAACACAATAGAATGCAACTTTAGAAACACGCATTTGCCCTTTTATGAAAGTAAAGAAAGAAAGGTAAATAAATAATACACAAACCTGGACAGTTTACGACCTCGCTAATCATATCCCACGTATTCCTTGTCATTGTCAGATCGTGGTAATTTTTATCACTCAGATCATAAAGTACAGGATGTCGTTTTACCATTTCAATAAGAAGTTCCTCATTTATCGCACTCATTGCACAACGATATGTAACAAAGCACTAGGGAACCAGCCTTCCGTCTTCCGTCAACTTTGCTTGTCTGGGCAAACTTGACTGACCGGATGGTGGGGGGAAGGGGCTGATGGGTAATGAACTGATGCAGTGTGCGGCTGGACACTAGGTTGCATTGCCAGCAAGTCATCCAAGGTCAACTGAACGGAACGGAACGGAGGCAGTGTGCTCCCAGCTTTAGCCTTTCAAGATACGATTGCCGGTGGCCGAGGTGAGAACTATTCTTTGTTTACTTGTGTCTCTCTGTCAGCCTGCTTGGTTGACAAGTACAGTCACGCGGGTAGGATATGGCTCAGCTCCAGTAGCCTGTCAGCGTTCTCCTCTCCGTGGTGACATGAACTGTTACCGTACGCTTAGCTATGCTGTTGCAAAACAATTAAAAACGCAACATTCTTAAATCTCCCATTATTATTAATTTTTCCGTTCACAATTCACAATATAACTTCTAACACAAGTAGTGAAAGCAATGCTGATTGATTTATGAGCAGCCTACACTCCGTCATCGCTCTGTCCACCTCATCTTCCTGCAATGTTCCAATTGCTATTATCAACAAACGCAGGCGCAACCAAGTTCAGCGGCAAAGCTAAAAACAGATGTATTGGAAAAATTTTGACAGTTCAAGAAACTAGATACAGTGATGAAAATCACTTGGAATCAGGAAATCATATTAAACAAGAAACCAGCCATCCGACTTCCTAACGCACCATTACAATTCAGTACTGGATTTACAGTCAAACAAATATCACAAATTCAATAATAAACTTATATCTCCTTCTGAAAGAATTTCCTTACTCACAATCAAATAAGGAAATAAACTCTATACATTAATCAATGCATATGCCCTTACAAACAACTACAACCAAAAAGACGCATGAAAAGTAGAATAATTCTGGGAACTACCGGAAAAGTCAACAACAAAAATTTCCAAACACCAAGTTAAAATTCTCTTAGGAGACAAATTGTAAGTAAAAGAAATTTAGAACCACTGTAGGGCTTTACCCTGCTCACAGCATAATTAACAAAAACGGATAAAGATTTAATACTGAGCCCGAATTCAGCTTATTTTAGGATGATTTTGAGGCCAGTATCAATTCTTTGGTATTAAGAGGGCGCTAAAGTCAGCCGGCCGGCCGCTCGTGGCAGGCTCTGCTTATAACATTGAAAGAGAGATAAAATCTACGTTTTAAATAGGTCAATGGCTGAAATTAAACGAATCTTCACTTTCAAATCACGTAAATTCCTTCAATAGCACTTATTAAACTTTTCAAATGAGATTTCATTGATAATAACATTTTGTATCATTGAAACTGAGAAGCAATTTTCCCATAAGGCAAGGCCTTTTTTTCGCCGATTTTACTTCAGAAATTAAAAATCAATGTGAATGTCAAAAGTGATGAAAAGTTACATGGTTGTAAAGGGTATTTGTTTAAGAATGCTTCTATAGAGATGATTCTTGCTTTTCTCCTGCGTGTTTCTATAAAAAGAAGCAGTTTTAATGCCCTACACTTTCAGTCGTAATGCCGCTGCCGTAGAAGTTCGCTACTTAGCCTCATGAGCGCAGCCGTAATGGGTCGGTAAGGCAGAGTGACGAGTTATTTCGAGCACTGAGAACGACACTAACAGCGGATGTATTGTTTTCGTTGAATAGGATTTTACTGTGTTTACTTCCGTTCTTTCAACGAACTGTTAGTAGGTTCATCTTCTGTATACAGTGTTATTAATTCAACGAGTTTAAGTATAACTTATTGTGAAACTTTTTTTTTATCATACACTTATTAATTAAAAGTACAGGGTCCTTCTTTTCTACCAATCAAGCAAGTTCGTTATTGATGCTTTTTAAGGGGCGGAACTAAGTGGTCATCATCTCCTGTCCATCTAGCAACATAGCAGCACTATATCTCTCGGCAATGAGTCACGCGGCTACGCATGCATTTTGCCGCTGCGCTGCTATGACGCTAGACCGAAAAAAGGACCCTGTATAAAAATCAGATCTATTATGATTTAACATCATTGTCCTACAATAATACTCTGGTAGTCTCATATATTTTAACTAATTCTGTACCTACATAAGATAAGCGTGGCACTACAAATATTAGAAAACGCATGACGAGAAAAAAATACTCATGGAAAGGAGAGACATCATAGTGGCGAGAACTGCATTTTTATGGGTACCGGTACCGTAATGTACGAGATCGATGAATCAGAGACATACTTCATGTATTACCTTGATGAAGCGTAATGTAAGTCAAAACTATACAAGGTCAATGTGCTGGAAAATTAGCGACGGTTCCGGAGGACAGAAAGTTCCCATTGGTAAGAATGGACGGCTTTAAAATGTAACGTCAGTAGTCACGTGGGTTACAATCGTAGGCCAATTTTTAATCGGTATTTCATTAGTTATTTTTTGTTTTAAAATTTTGATTTTCGACTTTATAACAAGGATGGAGTATGATAAATCATAGACAAATACCATAGAGGAAAGAACCGGAAGGGCATGCCTTCGCTGCGCTGGCTAGTGCAATATAATATACCGTACTGTAATATTAATAATCTCAACCTGCAACAGAATTGCATGGATGCAACTTGCAATGGTTGAGCTTCAATTGATATTGTAACTTTCAAGTATGGTAAATAATAAGCCTACTGGTGAGTTAGCCGTGGTCGTTACGACATGACTGCTGGCAGTCGCTCACATTCGGGAGGCGAGGAGGTTCGAATCCCCCCGCCGGCAAGATGTTCTTCTGTGGTTTCCCAACTTCCTTCCAGGCAAATGCCGGGGTTGGTCCCTAACTATAGGCCACAGCCGCTACCTTCCAACTCTTCGATCTTCCATTCCAACTTTCCTCCCCAACGGTACTTGTAGCGCACCCATTGGGTGTCCGTCTCGAAGCAGGTACAAAACTGGCGAGCCGAACATGACCTCGGACACTCCCGGGATAAAAGCCATACGCTAAAAAAAAGGAAGCTTACTATATATTTTTTATGCTTTCTGGTATGTTCTGTTTTGTCGATTCGTGCCACCATATGCACTACACGCCATTATCGAAACAAACTCCGAAATAACCAGGCGCAATGCTCTGCCGCATACAAGTCACAGAACACCAAATACAAGTTACCTTCACTTTGGACTCGGCGCTTGGCTTCACTGAAACAAGCTCTGGGCAACTCCTCATTTTCTTTCCTCCCTGACAAATACATGAGTAGGTGAGCAAGGAGGGTTCTGCTTCAAATACCGTTATTTATGTAAATGAGGGGGGCGTGGCAAGGTCAATGACCGTGAGGTAGGTCATGATCAATGACCTTGAGGTAGGTCATTGACCCCACGGTCGCCTTGACCCTGGAAGGTAAACAAACCTTGGAGGGTCCAGGAACCGGTTTGAGGGGGTGTGGGTGGAGGGGGAGGGGTGGGGGAGGGGAGGGCGGGTGTGGGGAGTGTGTGACATCATAGCAGATTACGGGATGTGGGGTAGGTCATGGACGGGAATGTTCTTAATGGGAAACATGAATGGAGATGGATGGTGGTGGTTGTTGAACCCTGGCGTGCTAGGTTGGCGGGTAAACAAACTTGAATGAAGATGGAACTGTGAATGGAAGTTGTGACGTCACAGAAGATTATGTATTGTGGCGTAGGTCATGGACGGGAGTGTTCTTAATGGGAAACATGAATGGAGATGGATGCTGGTTGTTGTTGAACCCTGGTGTTAGGTTGGCGGGTAAACAAACGTGAATGAAGATGGAACTGTGAATGGAGGTTATGATGTCACAGGCAGAATGTAGCGTAGGTCATGGATGGGATTGTTTTCTTCTAATACTCAACGGTAAACAAATTGTCAATGGTATCTGGAGTAGTGAATGGGATTGAGACGGGAATGAACTGGGTGTTGAATGTGCTCAATGGTAAACAAACATCAATGAATCTGGAGTAGTATTTCCTGTAAATGGTAGGGTGGGGGAGGATACAAAACGCATGGCATGTTGGGTTGGCCAGCTCGACATGAAATAAAAACAAGATGGAGTACACCAGAACTAATTTATTAATCCATGAATTATATGTGGCGTTAAAACCTAGCCACTTAACAAAAAGTTTATTGCCACGTTTTTGTACAATTTTTTCAACAAGATAATGCTTGGGATATTGTGTCTTTTGTAGTTCCTCAATGTAGAATCCTCCTTGGATTGGCAGCTTGTTGAGGTCATCAAGTAAATAAACAACTGGATTAGAAAGTTTTACCTTGCGAATGCGAAATATTTCTGTGCTCCAGCTTGGCGTGTATCATTTGGCGAAGATTGTCTTATGTTTACTGATGCGCACATAATCACCGATATGCAATCGATGACGTTGTGGATCTACTGTTTTGATTTTGTGATGAATGTGATACAATTGCGCAATGTTCTTGGTTACAAGGCGTGGTTTCATATGATCCGATGGTTCTATGTTTGGTGTTGTTGTAATGTGTCACTAGCTCGCCTACAAGTTCAAGCCAGCAATAGGATCCTCTTGCTGTAAATTGTTCCCACATGCGCGTCTTGAGTGTGCGGTTGAAACACTTGCCTTTAGATTGCTAAAAGTGGAATAGTGATGGATGTCAAGCGATTTGAGATAAGCGGAAAAAGCCGTGTTGAAAAATTCTTTGCCTTGATCTGTTTGAAGCAATCGAGGTTGTCGTATTGACCGCTGAATGATGGTCTTGAACGCAGCGGTGACCAGTTGTGCAGATTTATTCCGAACAGGTTCAACAAATGCCATTTTGGAATAAACGTCGATGACGGTGAGCAGATAGTTGACCCCGTTGTTAGCTTTGCCATAGGGAATCATTTCAACCAGATCAGCTTGCCAAAGATCGTCAACGCCCCGTGTGATGACATGACGACGATGGTAGAGACGACGAGTTGGTCTATGCAACTCGCGAGCAATGGCTGCCTTAACAGACGAGGGTGTATGAACACGTTGACTCATTAGACAATAATGCCAGCATGACGAAGCTCCTCTTCTATTTCTAAAACTTCCGCCTCGTGTCCGGTATGACCGGCCTGTTCTGATGCACGCAACAGTTGCAGACGTTTAACCAACTTATTTGGATTGTTCCAATAGGCGAAATCGATGAATGGTTTCAAAGTATTAAACGTGATACCAGACGCTGAATTTGCACGGCGAACACTTGCATAGGTGGGAAACAATTTTGATATGATGGTTCTATATTTGAAGCCCTTATTAGCATTTACTGCTTCAGAATGTTTATAATTACGTCTAAAACCATTTGTAGCCATCAAGATGCTTTTATTCTTTTCAAGATCTTCTTTATCATAGTCCTCGGTAGAAGGTGTACGTGAAAATAAAAGTTCCAAAACACCTGGTTGTTGTGACTGGACTTCTTGTTTATATATATTGTGTGTTTTACAGTGTTAGCAATCCCTAACTGTGTGCACTCAGTTTTCTGTTACATTGAGTTGGCTGCCCTGCTGGGATTAGCGCGGTCGGGCAGCTGGAGGGTGAGAGGAGAGGGCTATTTGTGCACTCTCGGTTGTGACAATGGACAGGCACGGAGTCATTCGCTTACAGCGTACAAGGCCGTACGCTTCCGCGGCATCATAGACATGCCTTATTGAGTGTTTAATAGTTATTGTGTTGTATATAGTTGTGAATATATCTATAGTTCGTTCCATGCGTTGTTTTATTAAGTGTGTTTCGGCACCGTTATGTAATTCCTTGCCTTGTGAACCTGCACCACCTACTACATGCTTCCAGAGAATTGCAACCCCAACATATTGGACCTCCAGGGCCGGATGCGACGATTGTGTTTAAATACGTGAAGTGTGAATTATAGTGTACAAGTGTGGTGAACTTGCAATAAACTGGAATTTACAAACACAAACAGCTTGGCGGGTCATTCTCCTCGCTACGCCGAAGACCTCCGACTGCTGCCGAACAGACACGATGCAGTCTTCACATCTAAACAGCTAAAGGTACCTAGACAGGCTTATTTATTTATCATTGCTCGATCCTATTGCTCATTGTTATATTATCCTATCCCGTATTCCTAGTTTGTCAGCATGGATGAGGCAAATAGAAAACGATTAATCACTACACGTGCTGTAGCTAAAGCCAGCCTCATGCGCATGGCAAAATTTGTGAATGAACTTCAGGAGGTAGATAATCAAGCCATAATAGTGCGATTAAAAGAATTGCCTGTCATACGTGATAAGTTCGAAGGGGCTCAAACACAGTTGGAAGTGTTTGAGGACTTTCAAATGCACGCTAAAGATAGGGATGTATTTGAAACAATGTATTTTGATCTGTAAACAAAAATGACCAAATTGACTGTCGCTAACAATGGCTCTGTTAGCGCTAGGTCAGGTGGCAACAATCTAAATTCCACTTCCAACCATAGTTCAGGCTCCAAAGGAATTAAATTACCTACAATTCAAATCCCTTCATTTAATGGTGAAGTAACTCACTACAGGCATTATTACGACACATTCATGAGCCTTATTGTCAACAATGCAGATCTAGACAATAAACAAAGATTTCACTATTTACTGAGTTCATTGTCAGGCGAGGCACATGCTCTCATAGCCAACCTCCCAGTCACCAGCTCTAATTTTGAAATAGCTCTTGATACAATTTCTAAACGATATGACAATCCTCCTTTAATTGCTTCTGTTCATATCAGGCAATTGTTAACATTACCGTCTATGAGCAAGGTGTCAGCAAGTGATCTGCGGGCACTTCTCAACCAAGCATTGAGCAATTTGAATGCTATAAGGGCGTTACAATTGGACGTACCATTGGAAGACTTACTTGTGTCACAGTTAATACTGGAAAGGGTCGACATATCAATACGCAGGGAATATGAATCAACACTTAACACCAATACTTTTCCAACCTTGCATGAATTGTGTGAATTTCTCGAAACCAAGTGCAAATCAATTGAGATCATAAATTCTAATCTACCTAAGCCTAGTTTAACAAACATTAAATCTCCTGTTCCCCACAAGCACAAACATGGCGCACAAGTCCAGCAATCATATGTTGCAACAAATTCACAATGCATGTATTGTAGTCAGACGCATGCACTGCATAAGTGTAGGAGTTTCGCACAAGTTCCAGTTAATGTGCGATGGGAGTTTGTAAAGAGCAAGAATTTGTGTTATAATTGCCTCAAGTCAGATCACAAGGTTAATGACTGTAAATCGGGCAGCTGCCGCATTTGCAACAAGTGGCACCATACACTAGTACATATGGATGCACCCCAACAATCACAACAAGGTAGTCACTCTTATAACCCTCCTAGGATTGGTAGCTCAGAACAGCCAGGGCAACCCGAAGGAAGGTCAGGAACAATAAGTTCCTGCACATTCAAGATAGAGTCAACCAGGCACATTCTCTTGTCTACAGCTTGTATCAAGGTTAGGGATAGTACAAGAAGATGGCAGATATGTCGGGCGCTGCTTGACCCTGGTTCTCAATCCTGTTTTATTACTGAATCCTGTGCTCAGCGATTGAATCTTCCTAGGCAAAACAGGAGAGTTCCAATTCAAGGAATAGGAGACACCACTTCAGAGACGAGGCACAGTATCTGTCTTGAAATATCCTCTCACACCAACAATTTCACTACATCAGTCGAATGCTTGGTACTTACTAAGGTCACTGTCGACCTACCAGGACACGTTATTGATCCTACTGAATGGCACCTACCCAAGAATCTTCCTCTAGCAGATCCGTCATTTCATCAACCTAGTAAGATCGACATTTTGTTAGGAGCTTAAATTTGTGCATATATTTACCGATCTGGTAAGGTACCCAGGGACTCCAATCACCCTGCCCTGCATGAAACCGAATTTGGATGGATTCTATCGGGGAGGTATGAAACAGGGACTCACCCTTCCACTCTACCACGGCGACCGGTAGCATCATTCTTTGTGAAGACTGACGTTGATATTCAGAATCAACTTCAGAAGTATTGAGAATTAGAAGAAGTGGGCCGGGCTCCGCTAACTATAGAAGAACAACAATGTGAGGCACACTTTGTACACCACACTACAAGAGATCATTCTGGAAGATTTGTGGTTCGCTTACCATTCCATGAAGATCCGGACAAATTAGGCGATTCATTTACGATGGCATCTAAGCGATTTCAGCTACTTGAACGAAGACTCAGTAGGCATCCTGATCTGAAGCAAGACTACGTGAAATTTATGGACGAGTATGAAGCATTAGGGCATATGGAGCCAGCCTGCGCAGCTACGACATCTACATACTACATGCCTCATCATGCCATTCTTAAAGAATCCAGTTCGACAACAAGGACAAGAGTTGTTTTTGATTGCTCTGCTAGTTCCAGCAATGGTGTATCCTTGAACAGCCTACTTATGGTTGGGCCTACTATACAGCAAGATCTCTGCTCCATAATTCTCAGATTTCGAGCTCATCCCATTGCATTCACTGCTGACATCGCCGAGATCTACTGACAGGTACAAGTAAACATCCAGGACCGTACCTACCAGCGTATTTTGTGGAGAAGAGATCAGACAGAACCCATCCAAGAATATCAATTAACAACTGTGACCTACGGGATGGCAAGTGCTCCCTTCTTGGCTACGTGATGTCTACAACACCTTGCTTCAGAAGGCGCCCAGGTCCACCCCAAGGCAGCAGAAGTTATTGCAAATGACTTTTACGTAGATGATTGCATGTCTGGATGTCAAAACATCGAAGATGCTCTTGAAACGCAACGTCAGTTGATAGAATTTCTCCAGGGGGCGGGATTTCCACTACGCAAATGGTGCAGTAATCATCCTGGTCACTTGAGAGTCTTCCCGCGGAGCTCAGAGAGACCCAACTTCCTCTACGCCTCGACAATGATGACAACGTTAAGACTCTAGGGCTATTATGGCATCCTGCTGCAGATAACTTCCAAATAGTTAACAACATCCACTTGGTATCAACTACACATGAATTCACGAAGAGAACTGTGTTGTCAGTCATCTCTGCCATTTTTGATCCGTTGGGTTTCATCAGCCCAATAGTCATCCTTTGTAAAATGTTTCTACAGCAGCTCTGGCAGCAACAGATGTCTTGGGACTAACCACTGTCTCCTGAGTTATCACAGATTTGGCAATCATTGTACCATCAGCGTCCTCTCATAGACAACATCCGCATAGCCAGGAGAATTCTTGTTGATAATCCTGTAGTCAACATCCAGTTACATGGCTTCTGTGACGCTTCAGAAAAATCATATGGAAGTTGCATATACCTGCGATCCACAAACCAGAATGGAATTACCACAGTGAAGCTCTTATGTTCTAAATCAAGAGTAGCACCTTTGAAGAGACTGTCACTTCCTCGATTGGAACTCTGCGGAGCTTTATTGCTGGCACAATTGCTTAAGAAGGTAAACCGAGCTTTGAGATTGGACATTTGCCGAACATATCTCATGACTGATTCTACCGTAGTATTAGCATGGTTAAATGCACCCTCTGATAGATGGAAGACCTTCGTGGGGAATAGGGTGGCTGAAATACAAGAGAACACTACAAGTGCTGAGTGGAGACACGTACCATCACCCGATAACCCAGTGGACATGATTTCTAGAGGAGTCTATCCCAATGATCTCATAGGAAATCAGCTATGGTGGGAAGGATCAACTTGGCTACGAGAAGGTGCCACATCATGGCCTACTCTAACTGATGCTGTTACAAAGCAAGACACTCCGGAATAGAAATGTAAGACGAGCTGCCATATCACCACAAGAATAAATGATGACATCACTACAAGGTTCTCAAGACTGACAAGATTGCAGCGTGTAACGGGACACTGTAATCGCTTTACAACAAACTGCAGAAGAGCACGTGAAGAAAGAATAACTGGTGACCTCTCTCTGCAAGAATTACAACAAGCGTTGCACCAATGCATCAAAATGGCTCAACTTACTGCCTACGGAAGGGAGATACGACAATTGGAACAAGGGCAGCCTCTTAATCACAAGAGCAAATTACTTTCTTTGAGTCCCATTCTAGATGGCATGCATCTTCTGCGGGTAGGAGGTAGATTGGAACACTCTGATCTTACCTACGATGAAAAACACCAGTTGATACTTCCTCCAGATCATCACTTAACAAGATTAATCGTGGATCACCAGCATCGTCGCATGTTACATGCTGGTTGCCAACTTGTACTTTCATCGTTAAGGCAACGATATTGGATAGGAAATGGTAAATCAACTGTCAGAAACATTTTGCATCGCTGCCTGGTATGTCATAAGTTGAAGGCTCAACCTGCACATCAATTATGGGGCAACTGCCACTTCCCCGAGTTGAAGCTGTCAGGCCATTTCTTAACTGTGGCGTGGACTTCACTGGACCGTTTTATGTCAAATCCGGCTCCCGTAGATCAAAACTGAAGGAGAAGTGCTATATTGCCATATTTGTTTGTTTAGCTACTAGGGCTGTACATTTAGAAGTGCTGAGCAATGTATCCACCCAAGCATTTTTGGCCGCGTTGAAACGATTGGAGTCACGCCGAGGACGATGTAAGAAAAACTACAGCGACAACGGGTCCAATTTTGTGGGTGCTCAACGAGAGCTTCCGGAACTGCAAGCTCTTCTGAAGTCTGAACAGCTGAAGACTGAGATAAGGAACTTCACAAATACCGAGGGCATCGAATGGATCTTCATCCCTCCTCGCGCACCCCATTTTGGTGGATTATGGGATGCTGGTGTAAAGTCATTTAAGCACCACCTGCGACGAACTATGGGAACTATGTGCCTCACGTATGAAGAGCTGACCACCCTAACATGCCAAATCGAAGCGTGTCTCAATTCCAGGCCTCTGATTCCTCTCTCGTTTGACCCTGCTGATCCGCAAATTCTTACTCCTGGCCTCTATTTAATCGGAACTTCCATTACTAGCATTCCCCAGCCAGATCTAGGTACCACTAAGCTTAGCCTGTTATCTAGATGGGAAATATTGCAGCAGCGACTCCAGCTGTTCTGGCACAGATGGTCACACGACTACCTCCATCATCTGCAACAGCGAACCAAATGGACCTGCTCCTGCCCAAATATGCAACCAGGTGCACTGGTCATTGTACGTGAGGATAACCTGCCGGCCTTATCCTGGAAGGTGGCAGTCGTCGAAGACGTTCATCCTGGTGCTGATGGACTGGTTCGTGTCTTAACCATCCGCACTCCGCATGGCGTTTTCAAGAGACCAATCACCAAGTTGTGTCCTCTCCCAGCGGATGGGGATGTGTAATTACTGCTCATAGTGTATTTAAGTTCTTGATTTGACTTGTCTGTTTTTATATTTGATATATTTTTATATTATTGAAGAAAGTGAACTTTCTTGACGGCCGGTATGTTGTGACTGGACTTCTTGTTTATATATATTGTGTGTTTTACTGCGTTAGCAATCCCTCACTGTGTGCACTCAGTTTTCTGTTACATTGAGTTGTCTGCCCTGCTGGGATTAGTGCGGTCGGGCAGCTGGAGGGTGAGAGGAGAGGGCTATTTGTGCACTCTCGGTTGTGACAATGGACAGGCACGGAGTCATTTGCTTACAGCGTACAAGGCCGTACGCTTTCGCGGCATCATAGACATGCCTTATTGGGTGTTTAATAATTATTGTGTTGTATATAGTTGTGAATATATCTAGAGTTCGTTCCATGCGTTGTTTTATTAAGTGTGTTTCGGTACCGGTATGTAATTCCTTGCCTTGTGAACCTTCACCACCTACTACATGCTACCAGAGAAATTGCATCCCCAACACTGGTGTCAATTTTTAACGAACTGTTTTAACAATCAAAACATTGTCACTTATTGGTGAATCGCCAATTCGAAATCTATTGTTTTCATAGCGAACACCATAGGTAGTATCAGTTTTCTTTCTAAAAAGATCTTCAAGGAAGGGGGTAACCAACGCACCATAATTTTGTAGTAAAATGGATTTTAACCGCACGTATTGTTCGGGCGTATTTAATATTTCTTTAAGAGTAGGCTGCTTTTCTTTGGGTCTAGTGGGTGTTTCAGCAATTATTAATGTTTTCAAAAACTGGGGCAGCGGCGATTCTTTGGAGCTAGAAGACGGAAGCAATGGAGAAAAAACATTGTCAGGTTCTTCATCATTTTCTTCCTCCACCTCTTCCTCTTCAATTGTCTGTGTTTCTTTTGAGTGTGTACTGGGCTTTGATGTTCCTTTCAACACGGCTTCCAGAGGTGACTTCAAATGTTTTTCAACAAACAGTTCACTATCGGCATGTGCACGTTTTAGATAGCGAAACTTTCGTCGAATGCTATTTCGCGCACGGATAATGTGCTTTTTTAATTTTGTTGCCATGATATCAGAACAAATGATGTTCAGAAAAGCAATACAACTACTTAAATACGAATGAAATGATCAAACCCCATGCGGTAGCGTCCGTTGTTGATGTTGCTCTGCTTATCAATAACAAGACAACTGTGGCTATGAGCGTTCCAACACATGGCACACAACTGTGTAAAGGCTTGAAAGGTCATGTCGGGGTTCACGTGATCATCGTAGATGTGACGCATGTTGCGCTCATCCTGTCGGAAGAGAACAATCACGTTGGCATTGTCACGAATTAATTGTTTTGGTATTCGCGAATAGGTATGAGCGAGATAAAAACAGTCGATATATATATTTATATTTTCTCCATACCTCCCTACCCTGAGCTAATCGTTTCATCTCTACATAGCTACCATACCCCTACATTGAAGCAATCTGTTTAACATATTCTAACCTTGGTCTACCCCTACAGTTCTTGTCCTCAACCCTTCCTTCCATAACTAAGCTTGCTATTCCTGGGTTTCTTAGTATGTGTTCTAACAACCTATCTCTTGTGTTTTTGTTACAATATGCTAAAAAACTTAATAACCAGTGCTAATGTAATGGAAGTAAGAGTGTGTGTACTTGTAATTCAAAATGAGGATTGGAAAGGAGGCTGCCGTGGCCTTAATTTAGGAACCATCCCAGCATTCACCTGAAGTACAAGTGGAAACCATCTAAAGCCACTTCTAAGTGACTGAAGTGGGAATCAGACCCTTCTCTTTTCACACAAGACTGAGTGTATCACCGTTCCAGCACTCAGACCTGAATTAAATTTCTTGGCAAAGCCATGAATTAAATCAAAGCCTAGCGGTGGCATTCAAGATTACTAACCGTTACACCACGAGGCGGACATTAATATTTCATTAGTTGCTTTTTGTTTCATTTGAGGGGACTTTGACATCGTGGTCATATAGCCCCGTGTACTTGGTGAGTGTGGAATTTGTCTGATACCCTGTATGATTGTGTTGGCTGTATTAGTGTGTGAATTTATAATTCTGATGAGGATTGAAAAGAGGCGGCCGAGGCCTTTAGTTAAGATATATTCCAGCATTTGCATAGAGTAAAAGTGGAAAATCACTGAAAACTACTTCCAGAATGGCTGAGGTAAAAGTCTAACCCAGAGATAAATCTCAGACATACACACACTCACAGTTGAGCTAGCTGTTGCTTTGGCGGAAGTGTAACGTGACACTTATTGCAAGCTACGGTATATTCTTACCAAGCCAGGTCAGGGCAAGGCATACTGTACATTGTAATCATTTTTATATATACATCGCCGTGCGTGTAATGTGTGTTTAGGTCTTCAGTCTTCGACTGGTTTAACACAGCTATCAATGCCTCCCTGTCCTGAGCTAATCGTTTCGTCTCTACATAGCTATCAATCAAAAGGGATCAGTCAAAAGGGGTCAGTCCAAAGGGATTAGACAAAAGGGACCATCGTTTTTGGTTGACGAATAAAGATACTTGCACTCAGCTACTCTCTCGCTATCTTAACTGCTCTGCACCGTCTCTAACCACCATCCACGGCGGCCCTCTCAGTTTTCCCTCACAAGGCTGAGTGTACCCCGTTCCAACCCTCAGCCCAGAATTAAATTTCTTGACAGAGCCAGGACTCGAACCCGGGCTTCCACAGTAACAGCCAAGATTGCTAGCCACTACACCACAAGGTTGACATGTAGTTTTGTTTTTGTTTTCATTTGAGGGGGGGGGGGGTATTTGACATCGTGATCATTTAGCCCCGAGTACTTGGGTGTATGTAAAAGCTGTCTAATGATCTGTGTTATTGTAATGGCTGTATTAGTGTGTGTGTACTTGTAATTCAAATGAGGAATGGAAAAGAGGCGTTCAAGGTCAGATAAGATTTATCACAGCATTTGCCTGGAGTAGTAGTGGTAAACCACAGAAAAATACTTCCAGAATGGGTGAGAAAGGAATTAAACCCGTCTCTTCTCAGTTTTGTCTCACAAGGCTGAGTGTACCCCGTCCCAACCCTCAGCCCAGAATTAAATTTCTTGACAGAGCCAGGACTCGAACCCGGGCTTCCACAGTAACAGCCAAAATTGCTAGCCACTACACCACAAGGTTGACATGTAGTTTTGTTTTTGTTTTCATTTGAGGGGGGGGGGGGGCTTTGACATCGTGATCATTTAGCCCCGTGTACTTGGGTGTATATAAAAGCTGTCTAATGACCTGTGTTATTGTAATGGCTGTATTAGTGTGTGTGTACTTGTAATTCAAATGAGGATTGGAAAAGAGGCGTTCAAGGTCAGATAAGATTTATCACAGCATTTGCCTGGAGTAGTAGTGGTAAACCACAGAAAAATACATCCAGAATGGGTGAGAAAGGAATTAAATCCGTCTCTTCTCAGTTTTGTCTCACAAGGCTGAGTGTACCCCGTCCCAGTCCTGAGACCAGAATTAAATTTCTTGACAGAGCCAGGAATCGAACCCAGACCTCGCAGAAACAGCCAAGAATGCTAGCCACTACACCAAAAAGTGGACAATATAAGGCTGGTCTTGATTGTACATGATCAATCCATAATTACCTAATGAAAAATGAAAATCCACAGCCTGCTTCCAGTCTCCGACCGGGTCAGGAATGGAATGAATGAAGCCCCCATCTAGCGGCGAGGATATGAACTGTGCCGGCTGCCGAGGCCTGACGCACTCCTCTGGGGCAATGATTAAATGAATGACAGATGAAATGAAATGATAGTGGAGAGTGTTGCTGGAATGAAATTGTGACAGGGAAAACCGGAGTACCCGGAGAAAAACCTGTCTGCCTCCGTTTTGTCCAGCACAGATCTCACATGGAGTGACCGGGATTTGAACCACGGACCCAGCGGTGAGAGGCCAGCGTGCTGCCGCCTAAGCCACGGAGGCTTCAATTACCTAATAATAATAATAAATATTCCATTTAGTAACTACGCGGCCAAACTCTCCCTGTGACGTCATCCACAGTCTCAGAGTGTGGCGACCATTTTGAGCATGGGGTAGAGGGGGTAAAGACCATTAATTTATGTCAAACAAATAATTTTGTAAAATTCCTAATTCAGGAAATATCGCCTACTTTCAAAATTGAACTGTTTTGGTTGTTGTCCTTCAGTTCTGGGACTTGGTTTACAGGTAGAGGGGGTATGGACCATTGATTTATGTGAAACAAACATTTTTGTAAAATTGATAGTTTCCAAAATATAACCCATTTTGAAAATACTTTTTAGAAAAATTGAAAAAAAACACTATTTTTCGAATGAGAGTGGGATAGAGGTAGGTGTATGAGTTAATGTATGATTTTTTAGGATTTTTAGTTTAAACATATAGCCTACTTTCCCAATATTTTTTTGGAAAAATTAAAAAATACACTATTTTTGGACTGAAAATGGTATAGAGGTAGGTGTATGAGTTAAGATATGACTTTTTAGGATTTTTAGTTTAAAAATATAGCCTACTTTCCCAATATTTTTTTTGAAAAATTGAAAAAAATACACTATTTTCTTATAGAGGTTGGTGTATGAGTTAACATATGACGTTTTAGGATTTTTTTAGTTTAAAAGATATAGCCTACTTTCCCAATTTTTTTAAAAAAATAAAGATAAAATCTTAGGTCAGTGACCTTATACAGTAGGTTGGTCTTTTTCACAAAATCTAAAATCTAAAATCTGAAATCAAAAATCTAAAATCTAATTTTTTAAATAATTAAAATTATATAAATTTATATTATATATTATATTATATATATATAGTATATTATGTGTATATATTATTATATTATATAAATTATATACAATTATATAAATAATAAATTAATTTAAAAATAATAATAATAATTTATAATAATAATACTAATAAATATTCAATTTAGCAACTACACGGCCGACCTCTCCCTGGGTTCTTTGACATGCCAACATCGTATGACATGCGTGTCGTAATTTTTGCCGCCTTTCAAAAATCACTTACCACGACCAAGAGCGAACCTGCAAGCTTGGGTTTGGTAGTCCGACACGATAACCACTCACCCACCGTGGCAAGCTATCAATCAATAATTACCTAATAAAATTAATAATAATAATAATAAATATTCCAATTAGCAACTACACGGCCGACCTCCCCCTGTGACATCGTGGCGGCCATCTTGCCCATTAGACACTGCGCCAGCTCTGAATGACCCCTCCATAAGAATAACATAGGGCTGGTTGCGCGTGGCGGCCATCTTGCCCATTAGCCCCAGCGTCAGAACCGCTATATTATTTCTACTGACGTAATTTTCAACTACGGAAGATTTAGACCAAGGGAAGTTGAAAGGCTTGACGTAGGAGTCGCTTTCACCTGCAGCCAAGCTCAGCGAAGCTCCGATGAAATATTATAACAAAACGACTTAGTATAATTTCAACGTATTACAGCAGGGACGGTGCGTCATTAGGGGCCGAAAGGGCCCTGCCCACCCTTGGCCGTTAGGCCGTACTGCACGAAATTTGTTTTATTAATGTCTTATAAAATTAGTTTAAATTACAGATATTCTACATAAAATAAGTGGTTTTCCCTTCTAGAATCCCTAGAAAGAATTCAGTATACATAACTCATCCCTAGATTAATTTCCTGACAGTCTCGTACAGTGTATTGTAATAGCGAGGGCCACTGCACCGAACCTTCCATGTTAAGTAGCCTGTATGGGGTAATGGAAATGGACATAGCACTCTCTTGCACGCGAATTATTGTGGGCTACGAAAGGCTATTCGTGTCTTCTCAAGGGCCTGGAGAATTGGCCCATAACATTGCTCTAGAATGAAAGAGAAGATATCTCTATTTCCATCTTCTTCTATCTCTGTTTGAGACCGGCTTAGGGGGATCGGTTTTCCCATGCCATGCGCAGGTAGACCACTAATAGTCATTGTTCACAGCCTGTTGAAACACAAACATAACTGTATTTATATACATTTTCAGTCTGGTGTCCAAGTAACTTACAGTGCAAATGTTAGAGAGTTCTGTGAATAAGTTTTTAACTTCTGTGGTAGTAATTTAATTTGCTGATTGTGTGTGACATACGAAAATGAATGAAGTGGAATATTTATTAAATAATCCATTTTCGTCTTTACCTCTGAACACAAAATTATAAATTAAAAGATTAGGACCTCGTCAACCAAAATATGTTATAATAACGTTCCAAGATGGATCAAAACTAAGGACATTTTTGCCTGTATTTACAAATAAGGAGCCAGGTGAGTACAGTTATTAATATTTGTTTCAAATGTTGTGTTGTGTGGAATTATGATCATGGGAATATTGGCAACAATAAATGTCATATATAAAACAATGTTTAAAATAAAATGAACAACAATAATATCATCTGGCCCACCCTAAAATTTTAGTCAGGAGCCGCCCCTGTATTACAGTATTATAAACTGTTTTTTTTACTCATTTACCCTCCAGGTTGGTGGAACCCACGGACTCAGCGAGGGAACTCACCACTACCGCCTCTACGGGCAGTGTCCTAGAGCTGGGAACATCGAATCGGAAGGGATACAACTGGTGAGGTGGGATTGGCACCTCGCCCAGGCGGCCTCACCTGCAAAGCGAACAGGGGCCTCATGAGGGAAGGTAAGGGATGGTTAGGATGGATAGGCAAGGAAGAGGGAAGGAGGCGGCCGTGGCCTTGAAGAAGGTACCATCCCGGCATTTGCCCGAAGACGAAGTGGGAAACCACGGAAAACCACTTCGAGGATGGCTGAGGGGGAATCGAACCCCCTCTACTCATTTGGGCCACCCGAGGCTGAGTAGACCCCGTTCCAGTCCTCGTACCACTTTTCAAATTTCGTGGCAGAGCCGGGAATCGAACCCAGGACCTCCGGGGCGGCAGCTAACCATGCTGACCGCTACGCTACGGAGGCGACAACTGAATTATACGGAGCGAATTCATCATTCAGTCAACCCAATAATAAGTCTCCATGCATAGGCAGGTATCTACAGACGGGTGTTGGCGAATTGAGCCAGCTAATCTTCCGAGTGGATCTTTCTTATCTTGTCATTCCATCCCACTGTCCTTTTTCGCCAGTTGCCCCAGGCCAAGTTCTGGTTCTTCCGCTGAAATTATCCTCCCTTCCGTCCCCCAGCACTACCACTGTGAAAACCCAAAATCTAAGGTAACTTATTTGTTCTTGCAGAATGACCCGCTGGCTCTGGGATTTCCTGTAAACACTCTGCCATGCAGGGCTGTACAAATTGCACAATTCACTGAAACAAACATTAGCCTATGCCTTAATTCTTTTAAAGGGCCACATCAGTTAAAAGTTACCTTAAAGCCGTTACATTATTATTATTATTATTATTATTATTATTACTAGTGCCTCCGTGGCTTAGGCGGCAGCACGCTGGCCTCTCACCGCTGGGTCCGTGGTTCAAATCCCGGTCACTCCATGTGAGATCTGTGCTGGACAGAACGGAGGCAGACAGGTTTTTCTCCGGGTACTCCGGTTTTCCCTGTCAAAATTTCATTCCAGCAACACTCTCCACTATCATTTCATTTCATCTGTCATTCATTTAATCATTGCCCCAGAGGAGTGCGTCAGGCCTCGGCAGCCGGCACAGTTCATATCCTCGCCGCTAGATGGGGGCTTCATTCATTCCATTCCTGACCCGGTCGGAGACTGGAAGCAGGCTGTGGATTTTCATTTTTTCATTATTATTATTACTATTTTAATTATTATTGTCCCCCGTGGTGTATGGATAGCACGTTTTTTCTTACCGAGGAGGCTCTGGATTAGATTCCAGCCAGAAACTTAAGATCTATATAATGTTATTGGTTTTATGTCCCTTTTAACTACTGTGGCCGGGGTGCCGGAATTTTGTCCCGAAGATCTTTAACGTGCCAGTAAACCTACTGACACGGCTCCATCGCAATGACGCACCCACAAATGCCAAGTGACTGTGCCAGGATTCAATCCTGCAGCCTTGGGATCAGTAGGCAAGAACGTTACCGCTGAGCAACGCAGCCATTCATACTTAAGATCTCACTTGAGGGCTGGAAACAATTGTCGTTAAAGCGGCTTCGGTGGCGTAGTCGGTAGCATGCTGAACTCCTGTGCCCAAGATGGCGGGTTCAAACCCGGCCGAAGTCGTCGGATTTTTTAAGAGGTTAAAAATCCTTCAGTATGCCTTCCTTCGGAGGGGAGGTAAAGCAGGCGGTCCCATGTCATAGATTTATGGCATGTAAAAGATCCTTTCACAGACTAAACTTGTGTAAAGCAAAATTTGTTAGGTTAGATTTCGTCAGAACGCTCTATCAAAGTACCAACGTTCACCACTAGGTATCATTGATATCTGTTGGCGAAAGTTGGAACTACTTGAAATTGAACGGAACTTGTAACTCACCCTTTAGGGTATCCGCTGGAAGCAGCTACAGACTCAGGCGAGCCGAACATGTCCTCGGACACTCCCGGCACTAAAAGCCATACGATAAATAAATAAATTGTCGTTAATTCATTTTGAAGGCTTGCCGATCATGTAGTGCTGTGTACTTTGGTGTGTGTGGAATCTGTCTGATAATCTGTGTTATTGTAACTGATCTAGCGTACTATTGTGTACTTGTAATTTGGCTAGGATATGGTTAGAAGGGCGCCATGACCTTAATTCAGGTACAATCTAGGCATCTGCCTGGAGTACAAATGAGAAACCATGAAAAACCACTTCCAGCATGGCTGAGGTAGGAATCAAACCCGCCTATTATCAATTCTGCATCAGGAGAAGGAAAGCCTCGTGAGGACAATTAAGTACCTGCTTGATAGGAGAAGTAGTGGTCCATGATCTAAAATTAAAGTGATGTGGCTAAGGGTGTCGTCGCGCAGGTTATTCGTCCCCCACAATTTGTAGGCTATGAACTGGGTTGCAGTCGGCTTGATGTTTGGGTGCTCCCAACCAAGGGTTTGTTAGACCATTATTGTTGATTCATTGAGGGGCTTTGCGACATCGTCGTCATGTAACCCCGTGTACTTGGTTGTGTGTGAGGAATTTGTCTGATAACTTGTCTTATTCTGATGGCTGTATTATTGCGTGTAGTTGTAATTAAGATGAGGATTGGGAAGGAGGCAACCGTGGCCTTCAGTAAGGACTCAATCCGGCATTTGCCTGGAGTGGAAGTGGGAAACCACGGAAAACTACTTCCAGGATGGCGGAGGTGGGACGAACCCTCCTCCTCCTCTCAGTTTTACCTCACGAGGCTGAGTGTAACCCGTTCCAGCCCTCAAATCAGAATTAAATTTCTTGGCAGAGCCGGTAATCGAACCCGGGCCTCCGCGGTGATAGCCACTACGTAACGAGGCGGACATATAATGCTCAATGAAATGTCATCTAAAAAAACTACTAAAATGAATGAAAATGACTTTTAAAAAACTATTCCATCAAACTGAAATATGGCGACAGTTTTACAGAGGATTCATAGAAGGAATCCTGTTTTATTCACTACACAATTACCTACTCTCATTAAAAATACTTGAATTTAACAAGGAAATGGCAGTTAAAATGTTATTCTTAATCTTAGTGTTTTTTTGAACCATATTAATTAAAATCTCAGTAAAACAAACTTCACGGTTCGACAATAAAGAAAAAAAACTACTTACTTTCATTAAAATATACTTGAACTTAACAAGGAAATGGCAGTTAAAATGTCATACGAATTAATGAACTAAAGAAGGAAGCAGCCGTGGTCTATTAGAAGGGACAGTTCCTGGATTTGTATAGAGTTGAAAATAGAAAAAACGGAAAACCATTTCAGGCTGGCTGCATGGTCGAAGTATTATTGCTAAATAATATTGTGACCCTTGGTTAGTATATAAATGTAATTTACACCGATTAAAAATGCAGTTCACCGGGCTGATTGCCAAACTACCCCAGCCCTTAAAATGAATCTCCAACAATTAATTATGGTATTAAGTATGTTTTAATTTCATCTAATAGGTTAGGGTATTCAAAGAAAATTGTTCACTTGGTTCATTTTGTTCATTTATTAGTGTATGCAAAGAAGATCGGGTAAAATGTTAGAGCTTGCACTTACAGAAGGTTATATTAACGCTGTCAGTTTATCGAACACAATCTCATGGATGTCCATATTTGTGAAACTATTGAGGACATATCGTATTCTTTGTATAGAGCTCCTCCACAGACAGTAGTTATCACCATATCCGGAAAGCTAGGTCATACATATGTGAATTTATAGTAATTGACACCCCTGGGACCGTCAAACTGAGAGTCACCTCCCCTCCAACAGTTTAATGACAAAATGTTGGAACGTGTGTACAGTATGGTATGTGTTCGCTGCAGAGTTGGGGAAGGTAGGGGATGTTGCTAATGAGCTATCACTGGCCGAATTGGACTATGAATTATCAAAGGGGCAGATCATGGTGGCCAGAAAAGTCTGTCCGATTTTATCAGTGTAATTAACTGGCCGAATTGGACTGCGCCCCTACAGACAAGAGCAACGTTTATTCTGAAACTACAAGAGTTGTTAGAAAAATAAGTAAATTCTACAAACGACGTTCGACGAAGAATTTCGAGCACCAGTAAGAAATTCATTTGATTGCTTAAGAATCTGTGGTCAACGAGGAAGTTCATCATGATATTTAATACCGAAGTTATGATGTGTTACTAAACAATAGAGGGGGACAAGCCATTTTCATGATGTGGATTCCAGGAGTGACTTAGCCACACATCAACGCATCATTCAAGAAGAGTGGAATTTCAACATCTTCATTCCACTAATGTCACAAGCATATACAGCTACAATGTATTTCCAACTCAATCTCGGAAATATCATTAATAACCAGCAACTATATACATTCGCCGTAGAACTTCGAGTATGAATCCGTTTGAAGACGTTCATCAGAGACCATCTCGGTCCGGAAGCGTACGAAAGTGTTGCAGCCAAGGTCCAGGGGAATAGCAGAGAGCGAGACGTGGCCTCTACGACACCTGCTGACGAGACGGTGGGGAGAAGCGTGGCGGCTCGCTCGAGTCGCGTGGCACATCCACGCCTCGTCCCGCAGCTGATCGCTCGTCACATGGCGTGCGGAGTGAAGCGCAACACCCCAGGTTATTCATCATCTAAGAAGAATATTATGGGCAGAAGGTATTTAAAGTGCATCCATAATACTTGTAGTTAGTTTTGCAATAATGTAGATACCCTTGACTTGACCGAATTTTGAGTGGCTAATTGATTTTATAGTTTAAATGTTTTTGAAAGCTTGAATTTGTACTTCTATTGTTTTAACGTTCATGTAAATTATTTTAAAAGCGTCGTCTTTCAGATGTTGACGTATTGTGAATGATAATCGTCATCGACACTTGATATCGCATAGTTATTAAATTCTGTATACGTATCTTAGTTGGATTAATGTTGGAATATTTTAAAATACGTTTGCTTGTATATACAGTACTTTATTGAAGGTATACTATTATTTACAATGGAAAGGATTTGAAGAAATATCTTAAATAAATATTTTCATATTTATTATTGGTTAATAAAGTATTGAGGAGTTCTGTTGAGAACATCAATAAGTTAATTCATTGAAAGCAACGCATTGTTGAAGCTCATTGCTTCATTAAAAAGGAATGTGTAGTTTATCTAAGAAGCTCAGCTCATGATAACGCTAAATTTGCGATATGACAGCATGAAGTGATAAGAATATTGTTGAAATGTAACAAGGAATAGTGTGAACTATATAAGTAACGAATAATACGAATTTATATTCATGGAAAGAAAAGTATGGTGAGCATATGTAGTATTTTATATTAATGAGGCGATAATATACAGACGAATATCTTTCAATTGTAAAGTTCAATGAACTGTGTTTTGATAAATGGAAAGGAAATGTTAATAGCGCATTTGAATCGCTCAGAACTGTATAAGGAAGGAAATATTTGAGTGATATAAGTGGAACAGTGGAACAAGTCGTTAATGTTGCGAATATGAGGGGAGAAGGATGTATAATCGTTAGAGGAGTTTGTAATTTGAACTATATAAGTAGGATTACTGATTTTCATACACCTAATTGTGTATAGAAATGGGAATTATTATTATTATTGCGAGTGAGTGAAGAAGAGTAGAGTATTGAAATCTCATTGTATAACGAGGTAGAAAAACCACGAAAAGATAGTCTGGTATATTTCGTCTAATTTATCGTCCTTTATCAAGATTAAGACTTTGCCGAACAGCTAATAGCTTTATCGCTCGTAACATATGTTCATACTGGAATTGACATTATTAAAACGGAAAGACTATTGGAGTAAGTGATCTAAAATTAGATATTTAAAGAAGGAAAGAACAGGAGTATGATCAGGGTGGATCATGTAACGATATTATCGCCTAGCTAACGATAATCGTGTATATAGTGTACATAATTTATTGTCAAGTTTATTGTAACATTTATTATTGGGAGAGTAGGATTGTTTTTAATAATATAGAAAGATGTATCATTTAGGGGAAGGATTGTTTAACGAAGTCGTGAAGAATTATTAAGACATTAGAATACAGTAAGATCAACAAGTGTGTTGACAATTTTTAAATGCTTAATAGACAAGAAGTCTATAATGTTATTATTTTATTTTATTTGTGAAAGAGGACTTATTAATGACCAGAAACCGAAATTTACGGTGAGGTTTAGGTATAGCGAAGCTATACATTTATTTTAATGACTTTTACCTAAAAGTTTTGACGTGTGATGAGTGTTACATTTGTCGTAGGACATTTGTTATTGTTGTCCAGTTTGAACAACAAACTTTTCAGGCACTGTTTAGTTTGCCTTTCCTTTTTATAGAACACGTTGATCTCCTAATTTAATGATCTGATGCGATAGTACTGCTAGTTAGGTACAGGCGCGCGCTGTTTTAGACCGTTCACCCCTGAAATTCTGAGAATCTCGTCCTACCATACTTTATTGTAGGAGTTTTTGTACGTAGCTAGGTAGTAGTACTATCGTATTTTTGAACATCCTTGTATCGAGAAATTACTAGCTATCCGTCTAGCAGGGTACTGTTGGTTTATCCAGCTGGGTATCAACATCCCTAGCGATCCCCTCCATCTCTAGGATAATAGGTGGTGGCTACGTGAATTTCGGGTACAGTACGATATGCTAAAAGTAGGCTGCTGTTGTGACGTCAATGACACACATTTTAAACGTTAGTGTAAGTTTATATTTGCATGCATAGTGTTTGCCACTCATATTCAAGTACCCAAACAAGTAAAAACATTCCTGTCAGTTATAGAAATTTAATAAGTATAGGCCTACGTATCCCAACTCGGGGGGGGGGGGGGGGGGCATCAAAAATGTGTTGCTCAGTGGCGTCAGAAGTCCTAAATACAGGCCTGATTGTATTGCATGTACCGATACTATTTCTTTGCAAATATCACTCAAATTATGCAGATGTAGGCTTGCACGGCTGGCGTAGGAATCTTCAGAGTTGGCCAACAATCCGAAAAGTTGTTCTGAATATCATTCAAATTATATTCAGAGAGAAGGTGTAAAGGATAGATCATTTTAAATGTATGTACATACGTATAATTTGAATAATATTTTAAAGAATGATCACATTATTAAACAAGTAGTTCCGTGACGAACTAAAGAGCCTACTTTTCTTAAAATTTAGATCCATGCCAATCTATATAGACCTATGTAGAATAATGACGAATTCAAGTTGTTAATACTAACATTTCTAAGTACTGCAGTGTGAAATACGCCTGAAATAGTGTAGCCTAATAGAGTAACTTACTACAGTTGGCAGCCCTGGTGACTCTGAATATATTCTTAGTTCCAACTCTTAAGGTATAGAATGCACATACAAAATTTGGTTGAAGTCTAATGGATAGTATGGACGTTACATACTGTATGATATTGGATTTATCAGTGCGCATAAAATCATGTTGGAAACAATGTCATGTATGTGATGCTCAGAATTCATCTGAAATATTACGATCTATTATAGAGTCAATTTTGGTTAAAATCCATTTGCTAATATAGAAGTTATGTGTAATTAAAAATTGAAACTATTAGAAAGCTTAGAATCATGTTGGCAGCACTGAGGTATATAAGTTACTCCAAATTAATCTAGAATGTCAGGTACTATATGTGTGCAAAGTATAGAGCTGATAGCTTGCATACTTTCTGATATATTGATATTAAGATTAAACAAATAGAGAGAGCATTTATTAATAGTTGGCAGCCCTGCTGGTTCTTACGAATACGCATAGTCATAACTGTTATGGTACACAAAGCACATACGAAATTTGGTTGTAATCCATTTGTTAGTATAGAAGTTATGTGCATTTAAATATGGACCTATCAGCAGGCTTAGAATCGTGTTGGCAGCACTGATGTTTATAAGTCACACCAAGATAAGGTATAATGTCAGGTACTATACGTGTGCAAAGTTTAGAGCTTTTTGCTTGCATACTTTCTGATATAGAAGTTACATTCATTTAGAAATTGGACTTATCGGTAGGCATAGAATTATGTTGGCAACACTGGCATGTATGCACTTCTGCAAATTAATCTGGAATGTTATTACCTATATGTGTGCCAATTTTGGAGTAGTTCGCACGCATAACTTCTGAGATATCCAACATAGAGCTCAAATTTAAATTGCGATTTTTCAGCAGTTGGTAGCACTGACGTGAATTTCAAATATGGCCGTGAGATATTCAGGTCCAGATCTTTACTCTTACCAAATTTGGTTTCGATAGCTGCAGCCGTTTAGGAGTTGATAGGGGGGGGGGGGGCACACACACACAGCCAGACAGACAGAAGGACAGACAGACAGACACACATTTTCCCGGATCGATCTCATAAGACTACTTTTTCCTCATTTTTGCAAAATGAGAAAAGTAGGCTAAAAAATAGTTGTTGGTTATTGCGGCATCAAGTGCATTCTGTTCTCATATTAGAAAAGAGTAGTTGCCATTGAAAATGAAAATTCACAGCCTGCTTCCAGTCTCCGACCGGGTCAGGAATGGAATGAATGAGGCCCCCATCTAGCGGCGAGGATATGGACTGTGCCGGCTGCCGAGGCCTGACGCACCCCTCTGGGGCAATGATTAAATGAATGACAGATGAAATGAAATGATAGTGGAGAGTGTTGCTGGAATGAAATTGTGACAGGGAAAACCGGAGTACCCGGAGAAAAACCTGTCTGCCTCCGTTTTGTCCAGCACAGATCTCACATGGAGTGACCGGGATTTGAACCACGGACCCAGCGGTGAGAGGCCGGCGTGAGTAGTTGCCATTAATGCAAAAAAATAATATCACGGTACGTAAAACACGATTCAAATATAATAGTTTGAAAAATATGCATTTCAAAGGAAAACATCACTAAATTATCGAGATCATTTCTTAGAAGCAAGTGATTTCTCCGACGAGAAATAATAAATACGGTACCAGAAGTGAAGTGAATATGTATTTGCCATCCCTGTTGTGCAGTCTCAATTTTGAAATATCCATGCACCAAAGAGTACAAAATTAATTAACATCACTATTTACTTTGGAAGTTCACTTGTAGCGAAGTTCAATTCTTCTCTCCCTCTTTGCGAATTCATCAATTACGCGTTCGTGAAAATCAGTGTTCCCCTGCAGTCTGCACAATAACCCCTTTTCAATGGAAAGAAGCGCGAGATGTGAAAGTCTTTCTTGAAGCATTGAGTTTCGGGAGAAGGTTTTTATACGTTTCATGGTAGAGAACGTTCTCTCCACTGATGCACTAGACGCCGGAATTGTTAGTCCTAGTTTGCATGGACTAAAGACTTCCGCATTCGCCCCAATTAAGTCATTCAAACTAATTAATTTTGAAAGTTCTTGTAAACTTTTTCCACTGAATTCGCTTGATTGATATATGGCAATGAGTTGAGCTCTCAGAGCAACGAAGTCATACAGTTAGCGTATATACTCCTAAGAGACTGAAGCCCTGATTCAGGAAAAGTGTTCCTATAAGTTACAAAATTCTTAGGACTTAGTAGCTCCAAAAACTGCAGAGAGTCTAAGCTTCTGAACCTATCACTTAATTGGTGCACTAACGTGTCTATGATTTCAAAGTATAGTCATCGATAAGATGTTTCAGCACCCATGTTGTGCTTTAGGCGTTTCTTGCTCGGTTCCTGCACTTCGATATCGTTACTTGTTAAGTTCCACAATTTGCAGAGATCTTCGAGTTTAGTTTGCAGTAGGGTAGTGAACTAATTGATTTTATCCTTACAGTATCCAACGTCGTGAGCTTTTATATGAATTATCCCAAATAAAACCTCACTATGCGGGAAAATCTGCGAATACATTCGAAAGAAAAATGAACTCGAAGCTCTTCAATAATACCTGATAACCATTGGCAGCTGTCATTGATTCCTGGTCCCTTTTTTCATCAGGGTCAGTTATTTTATCAAACAAGTTAATCAAATCGATGCGATGGTCATGTACAGTCCGTACTAATCGGGAATGAAAATTACAACGAATTGAAGATCGAGGCAACTTTCTGCTTACCTCTTCGTCGAGTGCTTTCGTTCGTTTTGATGACTTAGAAAAGAAAGTTGCTAAACCATTTAATGTGCTGAAAAATATTCTGCATTCTTTAATTGCACACAATGACTGGGACAACACTAAATTTAACCTATGTGTCATGCAGTGAACAAAAATAGCATGTGGATAAGTGTCTCTGTAAACCATTTAAATGACCTGCCATAACTGCAGCACCGTCGTAACTTTGCGCTATCAATTTACTTTTACAGGCATATTCCTCATCGAAAGTCTGCACAATATTGTACAAAGCAGCCGCAGTGCGATTTTCGGTAACGTCTATGAAACCCATGAATCTTTCTTCAGCTTTACAATCTGTGCTTACATACCGAAATACACAGGCCAACTGAGAAAACGTACTCAAGTCTGTAGTTTCATCAAGAATTATAGAAACATATTTAACATTCTCTATTTCATTCCTTACCTCTAGGCCAAAAATTTCTGACACAGCTTCAATCAAATCATACTGAATGATATTTGACATCCCAGTAAAATCAGACGATTTTTCTAAGTGTTGTTTGAGTTGGAAATCATACTTATGGTTGGTTCCTCAGTTTAGGGGCTGCGATAACGCGGTCATATAGCCCCGTGTACTTAGGGTGTGTGTAGAATCTGTCTGATAACCGGTGTTAATTGTGATGGATGTATTAGTGTGTGTTATCTGTTTTTTTATTCAAGTAAGGACTGCAAACATTCAATTTTCAAGTAGTTCCTACTTTTGCTACCATACGCCACCGTCAACGACAACTAGTTCAGAAATTGTTTACTAGATGCCATCGCAGTCGGCTCCTGGCGACGAACGTTGGAATCTAAGAGCGTTTGCCTTCCCCGCTTTATAATATCCCGTTTCTTTTCGAAAGGACGGGAACTAAAATCCATGTGTAGGATATCACACACTATACAATCACTTGCAGTGTCTACTCTAGATACAGGATAATTTTCCATGGCAAAGAATGTTCCTACATGTAACAAATATTAATTTAACTCTGTGCTCATTTAGCTACTACCATAATAAACACACGCACACATTCTCACCTATTAACACTCGTATGATACTTTAAAATATGATAATCGTAACTTACACAACGAACTACAAACTAAAAGCATATTAACGTACTACTCGCTAAACATGATAATATGATGTACGGTAATTTGTTCAACGCACTATACACTCAAACAGAATAATATCTAGCTACGGTATACTAAATTTTGCCAATTACACTCAAAACATACAGTTGTGAGTTAACCGGTCGAAGCAGAATTGCAAATAACGCGCCCATCAAAGGTCGGGTCTGATGGTCAGAACTTTCTCTTGGGGTGAAGCACCGCGCGATGAAGTGTGGGGACTTGGGAAGCGCGCCAAATACGTAATATTAAGCCATGCTGGTGTTCCATGCTCACGAGGGTAAGCCATCCGAATCGAAGCAGACCCTGCTACCAGCTTTGACTTGTCTTGACGAGAGCCCTGTGGCTATGGAACGCCACACCCCCTCTTCTAGCCAATCAAGGACGTTCTGACGTTCTTCATGTACTACTTCATCGGCCATAGCAGTGTTCCGGGCCAGAAGGCTCCTGGAGGTACACAAGCCGTTGTCATAGCAACCGGCCGCGCTCTTTGCTCTTTCTCTACAAAGTAGTGGTGGCCGGTAGAAAAGAACTGAGGTAGAGCACGAGGAACATCATTCAAAGCGGTGATTTTGCTGATCCTCGCGCGTTAGAAAGTCATAATATAAACTTTATTTTTATGAGGATATGCTAGGTAAGCGGTGCTTACCCGTGGTATTGGAGAAAACGCCACTGACTTGGACGAATCACTGCTAAACATCCTACTGAGCTAAGCTTGCTATTTTCCGTGTTCTTGGCAGGCCACATGAGCGAGTATATTTCCCCTTCCCTCTGAACCCCTACTACAAGTGAAAGAGGGGAACCTGCTGGATACACGGCGAGCTAACACATGGCTGGTAAACGTTGACGTGGCTGTTTTAAAGCTAAGGTTTTTAAGTGTCCTCAATAATCTGTGACGTGAGAAAGGCATTTTATTGAACTTCTTCATCTAAATCTCAACAAAGGTAACGTACGGTACTTCACCAGTCTGGTAAGTGTAGATTTTGACATTTCAGAAAATTCATTCATATTTTCAATCAGTAAGTTTTATTTGTAGGTTTCCTACTGAAGTAAAAATCCTATTCATATAAAAATAATGAATGCTTACTGCAAGAGTGAAATCGACCAACCAAATTTGTCGACGCCCTAATCTCATACCCTGCCTCGTGATACAGGTGAATTATTTTCTCTATTTTCTTTATTAAATACAGAAATTCTCTTGATTGACGCCAACGAGATTCCAAGACACTCCTATACATTCTGTTTTTTTTAGCGTATGGCTTTTAGTGCCGGGAGTGTCCGAGGACAAGTTCGGCCCGCCAGTTTTGTAGCTGCTTCGAGACGGACACCCAAGGGGTAAGCTACAAGTACATTTGGGGAGGAAAGGTGGAATGGAAGGTCGAGGAGTTGGAAGGTAGCGGCTGTGGCCTATAGTTAGGGACCAACCCCGGCATTTGCCTGGAAGGAAGATGGGAAACCACAGAAGACCATCTTCAAGGTTGCCGGCGGGGGGATTCGAACCACCTCGCCTCCCGGATGTGAGCGACTGCCAGCAGTCATGCCGTAACGACCACGGCTAACTCACCCGGTACATTCTGGTATATTTGATCATGACAAATTATAACAAGAATCATAATTTTTACGGCTGAGTGAAGGCTCATTAATTCTTTTTACACGTACCGCACCCGTTTCCAGGGTAAGAAACGATGACCCGGCTTATACACCGCAACTCACCAAGGAAGGAGCATACCTATTCGTTAAGGAAAATTATTTTGTGTGGATCTTAGTCTGGAAAAACAAATCAAACTAGCTCGGTAGATTTCAGATCAAAGTATATTGGGGCTCTAACGAGATAGGTAGGTGGAATTCATCAAAATAACATTCTAAAAACACATAACATCGGTTCTGAATATATAAATCCAAGATTAATATAAAATCACATTTTTATTTCCACAATGTAGAAAATCTCCGCAACCTGCTTCTGTTAGGTTTTTTGTGACGCTGAATGATAAAGGGAATGTAGACCATAAATTGCATTTGTTTTAATAAGACAAAGAAAAGGAAAGGGACAAAATCCCTGCATAACTTCCTGTCTACTCAAATCTAAGGAGATCAGCATTCCAACCTAAAAAATAAAAATAATCAACTTATGTCTTTTATCACCATTCTCACATACCTGATAACTAGAGCACGGATTTTTAAGCACAATCAAATTGTGAAATAAGCAAGCATATAAGCATGAAAAATGTAACAAATATGCACAAAAAACAAGCAAATAAAAATATAAAATTAAATCATAAATATATTGTTTCATAGAATTCTTACCTTATGTAAGCTTGTTACAGTACACGAGGAAGCTCATCTTAAGATTTTCTTGTGTGAAGCTCCGTCGTTTGTCAGTGAAGAATGTTTTATACCGTGCAAATTATCTCTCAACGTCGCATGACGTTACAGGAACATGTGAAAAGCACCACAGTTCTTCTTGAGTGAATTCCTCTTCGATATACGTTTCTGTACCAGAAAGCTTTTTAGAAGTCTTACACAGGGTTTCGTAACCAGGGTTTTTCGTTAATACCTTACTGAGTTTCTCAAATGCAGTTTTAGCAATACCGTGAGTCTCTGAAGACAATGTTACTGAAATTTCTTCTATCAAAGTTTCCCACTGTGTTATAATAGCAGGTATTTTGGAGAAACGGTTATGGATGTACTCTATCTTATCTTGGATGCCAATACAGTATTAGCAAAACATTCCTGTGCTGTGGCAATGCTGGTTGCATCTTCTGCATTTAAGGAGTCCAACACTGTTTTTACTTCATTTAAATGTTCTGCGTAGCCTTTCACCACGAACCCCATCGAGTTAAAACTGGCTGAGGAGGTAAAGATAACTTTGGAAGGACTTCACGAAATTTTTGAACTCTAATCGGTGACTTTACAAACACTTTCTTCACGCTAGAGACAAGAAGATCCACGTCTTTATATTGGCTCCTAACTATTTCAACGACACGATGTAAACCTTGAGCAAGACACGTCAGGTAAACTAACTTAGGATAAAGGACTTTTAATCCAAAAAAGGAAGGAAGGAAGCTTATAGTTTAACGTGACCGTTAATCTCTAGATCATGAGCCACGGGACCTCCTTTTTACGTGGAATCCGAACCACAGGACATGGCATTTCACTTCGAAAATCTCACATGCATTGACCGGGAATCGAACCCGGACCGCCTTGGTGAGAGGCATACAGCTAGACCGCTAAGCCACCATGCCCCCCTTTTAATCCAGTTCCTGCTTTAACAATATATGGAGCAGCATCACTCAGAAATAACAATACACTGTCATACCGTGCCCCTTCTGGCCACAAGATAGCTAACGAATTATTGAATATTTTTGCAATTGTAGAATGAATTACTCGGTCAAGTACTTATATATTAAGAAGATATGATCTACTGCCTGCTTTCATAGCACCAACTACAGCACTACATACACATTGTCCTGCTGCATATGTGGTTTAATCAATAGAAATCCATATCTTTTCGTGCTGTAGTTGATCCCGAACATGACAAATTACGTCTTAAATCACTATTGCAAATAGTTTTTTCGCAATGTAGATTCGTCCGGCACCCTTCTGTTTGTGTATTTTTCTAAAAATCTCCGAAGCTGCTGATTATTTAATTTCCACAATGGAATGACCGAACTCACTAATGCTAAACACAAGTCTTTGAAAAATGTATCACTTGAACTCGATTGTTCGCCTACAGTGCCTGTAATTAGTTGCTGATTTAACTTAGATTTATTCTTAACCCTCTCCTTATGTCGCGTTGTGTTGATATGCTGTACAATGTCATATTTTTTCGTTGTAGAAACACTTTTTTCGCACACCAAACAAAACAAGACCCAACCGTCTTCACTAAATATATCACTTCCAAACTCGTTTACGTATTTGCCCAGTAAAGCCGATTGAAATGTTTTTGTGGGTGGAATTTCTTAACATACTACAGGACCGATCGCGATCATATAGGCCTACACCTTATCTCACGAACACGTATTGCACGACTGAAAGAAGAATACTGATTGCATCAGCAAGCTACGTCCTAACAGCTTGGGGAGTGGGGATTCACCAACCTCGTGATAACATGCCGATAACGGAACAGCTTAATCGCAGTAGAAGATATTCGGCTGGGCATCCCAAGTTTCTCTCGTAATTTCAACTACGGAGTGTTATTTCACAACATCCTGGGGCTTCCCCCTTTTACACTTATACCGTATTGCTTATTAGTCGATATGAAATGGAGGACGAATTGTTTGAATGATAAAATGATGGCGAGGAGTGAAAATTTACTCTTAAATTCACAAGCTTTGGGTAAAATGAGCAATTTTAATTAAAAATCATAAAATAAGCAAGCAAACTCGTATTTCAGCGAAAAAAGCGTTTATAAGCATTTATAAGCATTTCGCTTAGAAATCCGGGCTCTACTGATAACACTTCACTTCGTGATGTTCCCTACTCCTAGGGTAACACAACTAAATTTTAACTTTATACCGTATAGCATATCTCCTGCATTAGCTAACTAAATAATTTAAAATATCGTCAATTCACTTTGCACTTCGTTGAAACATCCATCGATTCAATTAGGATTTACCACTCTCAAAATCATCCAAGGCTGTCGAAATTAGGGCTCATTGAATCTTATCTAAGTCACAAAAAATATTCACTTAGGAATTTATTAAATATTCGTCTCTGGTCATTTCATAACGTTTCAAGTCATTGGTAATGTATGTAGAAAATTCCCTAACAATCAACCTGTCATAATTCCTTCCATCTCACCATATCTCAGAATTCCAATATCTCATACTTCAATATTATACAAATATTCAGTAGACATCCTACCTCTGCATCTGCACTCTTTTGTTAAACTGATAGAATATGGCACAAATTCAAACATCCAAGTATGGCATTCAACTAGTAACAGCACAATCAGATCAAATGCCTACACGAATAAATATCGTTGCACATTAAATACACACATCAAAAAAAGTTTTGCATCACCTCGGTTCCAAGAGTTCCGGAACCTTTAAATACAAAGGGAATAGAGATCAACACAAACAACATTTCAGCTCGTTTTATTGCTCATGAGACCCACACATTGCATGTTGTACCATCATACAGCTAGACTTTCAGCATTTGTGGTCCAGATTGCAGTACACACCACTACCTCTAATACCCAGTAGCACGTCCTCTTGCATTGATGCATGCCTGTATTCGTCGTGGCATACTATCCACAAGTTCATCAAGACACTGTTGGTCCAAATTGTCCCACTCCTCAACGACAATTCGGCGTAAATCTCTCAGAGTGGTTGGTGGGTCAAGACGTCCATAAACAGCCCTTTTCAACATATCCCAGGCATGTTCGATAGGGTTCATGTCTGGCGAACATGCTGGCCACTGTAGTCGAGCGATGTCGTTATCTTGAAGGAACGCATTCACAAGATGTGCACGATGAGGTCGAGAATTGTCGTCCATGAAGACAAATGCCTCTCCAATATTCTGCCGATATGGGTGCACTATGGGTCGGAGGATGTCATTCAGGTATCGTAAAGCCGTTTCGGAGCCTTCCATGACCACCAGTGGCGTACGTCGGCCCCACATAATGCCACCCCAAAACATCAGGGAACCACCACCTTGCTGCACTCGCTGGACAGTGTGTCTAAGACGTTCAGCCTGACCAGGGTGCCTCCAAACACGTCTCCGACGATTGTCTGGTTGAAGGCATATGCGACACTCATCGGTGAAGAGAACGTGATGCCAATTCTGTGGGGTCCATTCAGCATGTTGTTGGGCCCATCTGTACCGCGCTGCATGGTGTCGGGGTTGCAAAGCTGGACCTCGCCATGGACGTCGGGAGTGAAGTTGCGCATTATGCAGCCTATTGCGCACAGTTTGAGTTGAAACACGACGTCCTGTGGCTGAACGAAACGCATTATTCAACATGGTGGCATTGCTGTCAGGGTTCCTCCGAGCGGCAATCCGTAAGTAGCGGTCATCCACTACAGTAGTAGCCCTTGGGCGGCCTGAGCGAGGCCTGTCATCGACAGTTCCTGTATCTCTGTACCTCCTCCATGTCCGAACAACATCGCTTTGGTTCACTCTGAGACGCCTGGAAACTTCCCTTGTTGAGAGCCCTTCTTGACACAAAGTAACAATGCGGACGCGATCGAACTGCGGTATTGACCTTCTAGGCATGGTAGAACTACAGACAACATGAGCAGCGTACCTTCGTCCTGGTGGAATGACTGGAACTGATCAGCTGTCGTACCCCCTCCGTCTAATAGGCCCTGCTCATGCATGGTTGTTTACATCTTTGAGCAGTTTTAGTGACATCTATGAACAGTCAAAGGGACTGTATCTTTGATACAATATACACAGTCAACGTCTATATGCCGGAGATCTGGGAACCGAGGTGATGCAAAACTTTTTTTGATGTGTGTATATATAGACAATCGTAGATTAAACCTATTACCATAATATTTCATCGAAGATAGTTGCACAATTCAAATAAACTTCATAAACCTTTTCAAAACCCCAATTCAACCTTCAAATCGCTATTTAATGCTATGTTAATAAATTCACATTGTACTAATTAAATATCACCTCAAAAATTTTGCTAAAATATAACGCCATCAAAATCGCCGAAGTTCAACAATCACATACCGGTGCATTCATTATAAAATCAAACTTAGCTTCCGTCTATTATCAACCTGTCGTATTTCAATACTCTTAAATAATCTATTCGTCTTTATAATTTCGACAAAAATCCTACATGACAACCAAATTGAATCAAAATTTTTCAATCAACTCTTATTTATTATACGCGGTTCCATATTTCATAATCCACCCAATCATAGAAGACCCTTATTACCTATTCGAAGAATAATCAAAAATTGAGAGGAATCAACCAAATAAAGCCTATTAAAATTCTTCATTAATGTTCTAAATTCATAACTTTGGTAAATATCATAACTGCTTTGGCCTGGGACTAGATCCAAATGATTTGAGATAAAGATAAGAATACCATGAATTTGATATTCATCTACCTTGCAATGCGATGTTCAGGTCCTGCAAGTCTTCAGAAATGTCTATCACGATCTCGAGTTCACTTCATTCCCCCACGATGTCGTGAAATCATTATCTTGATAGATCGGAGATGCAGGAAACTAGATATCGGCTCCATCTCGATAATTTTAGAATTGTCGTTCCATAAAATTTTGGTTCACTCAGCTCAGTTCACACCCATATTAATTTAGTGGCTCATTTCAATAATATTGTAAAAGTTTCATCTCAATGTCCCTCCCGTGGTTCGACTCGATAACATGGTGTTTAAAGTCACTCACAACGTTCATATGTCGATACGCCACTGTTTCTGCGTTGTGAATTAGTTGAGTTTACTTGCACGCTACATATGTAATGTCGCGCACAGTTTTTCAGAGTATGAAAAGTTTACTTTAGCTTCCAAGTCTATATAACTCGTATAGACTACAAGAATCACAATTAGAATCGATTCGCTAGTAAGCGAATGCGACGTAGCAGATAGCTCGAAAAATAGTTCAAACACATCGCTCTCATGCAGTTTTTAGACTACCTATCCATACCGAACTAAAGAGCCTACTAGTTTTTAAATGTGAGATTCATACCAACGGTTGCTTTCATACACCTACGCAGAATAATGAAATAATTTGGTTATACTGACATTTATTAACTGTTCGAAATATACTTGAAATATTGTAGCACTAAAATTTGTTTGAAATAGCTTCCTACCATGGATTCTGAGATACTGTGAGTCTATGACTTAAATGCTTAGAGAGAGAGTTATTAGGTACCGGTAGCTGGTAGATTTGTTGCATATGAAAATGGGCACAAATACATGTATATCTCTTACGACATACACACAATTTATAAAATTTCCTAGTTATCCATTAAATGTTATACAGTTAAACATTGAACCTATCAGCACGCGTAGAATTATGTTGGCAAAACTGTCACGTATGTGTCGCTTGAAATGAATTTGCAAAATTATCGTCTGTACACATGTGCCAAATTTGAACTGGTTACCTGCATACGGTGATAATACGTTCAAAACTACGGAGAACACTTATCAACAGATGATGGCACAGGTGACTCCAAAAGTACGCTGATTTATATCTCGTGTGACAGACATCACACACGAAATTTGGTTAAAAGCCCCTTGTTAGTATGGACGTAACATGCTGTTGAACTTAAGACCTATACGCTGGCATCGAATTATGTTGGTAGCACTAACTTCGATGATTTACTCTAAATATCTCTAGCACATCTCCAACTTCCTGTATGCTAATTGGAAGTGTGTTCCGTGCATATATTCTGAGATATTAAATTATTAATACACCTGCTGGCTCTTAAAATAAGCATAGTTATATGTCCTAAAGCATACATTGCACGTACAACATTTGGATGAAATCAATACGTTAGTATGAAAGTGCCGTGCAGTTAAACATTGATCCTAATCGCACACGTTGAATCATGTTGGCAACACTCATATATAAGCAACTCAAAATTAATCTGTAATATTATGTTCTATGAGTTTGCAAAGTCAATAAGTGTTAAGCTGCATCATCGCCGTCTACAATTGAGGCAGGGAAAATATAAACCCACTAACTCCAGTAAATCAAACTTTACAGGAGAGAGAAAAAACTGATAATCTCCCTCACTGATTTTAAATACACACATCAAAAAAAGTTTTGCATCACCTCGGTTCCCAGATCTCCGGCATATAGACGTTGACTGTGTATATTGTATCCAAGATACAGTCCCTTTGACTGTTCATAGATGTCACTAAAACTGCTCAAAGATGTAAACAACCATGCATGAGCAGGGCCTATTAGACGGAGGGGGTACGACAGCCGATCAGTTCCAGTCATTCCACCAGGACGAAGGTACGCTGCTCATGTTGTCTGTAGTTCTACCATGCCTAGAAGGTCAATACCGCAGTTCGATCGCGTCCGCATTGTTACTTTGTGTCAAGAAGGGCTCTCAACAAGGGAAGTTTCCAGGCGTCTCAGAGTGAACCAAAGCGATGTTGTTCGGACATGGAGGAGGTACAGAGATACAGGAACTGTCGATGACAGGCCTCGCTCAGGCCGCCCAAGGGCTACTACTGTAGTGGATGACCGCTACTTACGGATTGCCGCTCGGAGGAACCCTGACAGCAATGCCACCATGTTGAATAATGCGTTTCGTTCAGCCACAGGACGTCGTGTTTCAACTCAAACTGTGCGCAATAGGCTGCATGATGCGCAACTTCACTCCCGACGTCCATGGCGAGGTCCAGCTTTGCAACCCCGACACCATGCAGCGCGGTACAGATGGGCCCAACAACATGCTGAATGGACCCCACGGAATTGGCATCACGTTCTCTTCACCGATGAGTGTCGCATATGCCTTCAACCAGACAATCGTCGGAGACGTGTTTGGAGGCACCCTGGTCAGGCTGAACGTCTTAGACACACTGTCCAGCGAGTGCAGCAAGGTGGTGGTTCCCTGATGTTTTGGGGTGGCATTATGTGGGGCCGACGTACGCCACTGGTGGTCATGGAAGGCTCCGAAACGGCTTTACGATACCTGAATGACATCCTCCGACCCATAGTGCAACCATATCGGCAGAATATTGGAGAGGCATTTGTCTTCATGGACGACAATTCTCGACCTCATCGTGCACATCTTGTGAATGCGTTCCTTCAAGATAACGACATCGCTCGACTACAGTGGCCAGCATGTTCGCCAGACATGAACCCTATCGAACATGCCTGGGATATGTTGAAAAGGGCTGTTTATGGACGTCTTGACCCACCAACCACTCTGAGAGATTTACGCCGAATTGTCGTTGAGGAGTGGGACAATTTGGACCAACAGTGTCTTGATGAACTTGTGGATAGTATGCCACGGCGAATACAGGCATGCATCAATGCAAGAGGACGTGCTACTGGGTATTAGAGGTAGTGGTGTGTACTGCAATCTGGACCACAAATGCTGAAAGTCTAGCTATATGATGGTACAACATGCAATGTGTGGGTCTCATGAGCAATAAAACGAGCTGAAATGTCGTTTGTGTTGATCTCTATTCCCTTTGTATTTAACGGTTCCGGAACTCTTGGAACCGAGGTGATGCAAAACTTTTTTTGATGTGTGTATAATGGGTTTATGAGCTCATATTAAGTAAAAGGATATTCTGTATCAATTAAATACTTCGTAACCTAAGTGTTTGTATTATTTATTGCTACAATTCGAATTAAATAGCGGTGGAGTTAGTGGTTTTTTGACTTCCAGAGTGTATGAAATATGAATTAGGCAATAAATATTACAGAAAGGGTACCAATATATCATAACTACCGTATGAAACGATAGAATATGAAAGTTCATTATGAAAAATTGCATTGTTACGTTTTAAAATTAAAATTACAAAGGGAATCCATTAAATACTCTAATCTAAATCATACCAAAATACAGAAATAAAACCACAAATGAACTTAATACTGTCATTACCCTGATTCGTGATACATATATTCTGTTTCACTTTCACTCTCTAGTTCAGTCTGTAAATCAGGGTTATTACATTCAGCAATTTACAGGGGCGGATCTAGGGGAGGGCGAAGAGGTCGACCGCCCAGGGCCCCGCCCATGGATTTTTAAAATTAAATTAATTAATTAATTAATTAATTATACTTTTCAAACTAATTTATAATTCGTATTTCTTTTTTCAGTGCAGCTATGACCTCCCGTGGCCGTTTAGCAAGTTTAGATTTCAGTGAAATAATAGAAGTCTTCAGCCGGGAAAAAAGTCGCAAAGTAATATTTTAATATTTCATAGTTTCAAGGGGACTTAAAGGTTTATTTCACATGATTAAAATAATGTACTGTAGTGTATTCAAAATAATGTAACTATTCTTTATTTTATTATTATTAGACTATTACCAAACTATTTTCCATCTGATTTGATATTTTTAATTTCCTATTGTTGTGGGCGCCACCTTATCATATCGCCCAGGGCCCTGCAAAGCCTGGATCCGCCACTGAGCAAACAGAGTCTTGCAATGCGTCCTACTTTCCTCAGAAATGAACTTAATTAAATTTTGCAATTCCTTTTGCTTTTCTATTTTCAGTGGCAAGTGTGAGTTGTACTTATGTTGAGTGGGAGAAGATGCAGTTGTATTGGGTCTCTGGATGTTAAATCGACTCCATATTGTAACTTTCATAGTTTTACTCACATGCATTTCATTTTTGTGGGATGTCAAATATCGTATCACTTTACTTTCTGATATGAGGAATTTCTCGGTTGGATTATGGTTAGTTTCTTTAGTACTTGGGTCCATCTTGAATATTAACCTCGCAATCTACATGAATGTTATAATAAAGGAATGGAGGTGTGAAAGACATGGTTCAATACCAATCAGCAAGCATCTAAAAAAATTAGATGCTATACTATTTGCTGGTGCTGTTGCACGTGTAGCAACATCCGAAGATGATCTGCAGTGGTCAGTATTCAACCTCCAGAAAGTGACATCAAAATTCAGCATGTGCATTTCTATGGAAAAGAATAAAGTAATGGCCTTTAAGGGTAAGGACCCTATCCCCAGTAAAATTTTGTCTGGATGGTAAAATTTTAGAAAGAGTTAACAAATTCAGGTATTTAGGATATCATTTATCTTTTCAAGAAGAACGAGACATAACTGCAAAAATAACAAATTATTCCAGAGCAACTGCAAAAGTTACAAATTATACCAGAGCAACATAAATTATCAATCACATCATGAAGCCATCTCTTGTCCAAAGGCATACATGCTTACGTTTGTATAACACATTAGCCAGACCAACCCTATGCTATGGCAGCGAGGCAAGGACAATAAGATCTCAGGACATCTCCACACTCACAGCACGCTAAATGACATTCATGCGCCGAACAGCAGGCTATATATACTAAATGGGATCATAAGAGAAATGAATAATAATAATAATAATAATAATAATAATAATGTTATTGGTTTTACGTCCCTTTTAACTACTCTGGCTTTTAGAGACGCCGGGGTGCCGGAATTTTGCCCCGAAGGGGATCTTTAACGTGCCAGTAAATCTACTGACACGGCTCCCTCGCAAAGAGAAATAAGGATGTGCTGAAGGAACTAAAAGTGAAACCTATAACTACCTACATTATTTGTGACTACCAAGAGAACTGGAAACAGCATGTCCAAAGGATGGCACCTGGAAGATTACCAGAGGAGATCCTTCGCTACCAGCCACGGGAAAATAGATCGATAGGACGTCCGATAAAGAAAAAAAAAGGAAGGAAGCTTGTAGTTTAACGTGACCGTTAATCTTGAGATCATGAGCCACGGGACCTCCTTTTTACGTGGAATCCGAACCACAGGACATGGCATTTCACATCGAAAATCTCACATGCATTGACGGGGAATCGAACCCGGACAGCCTTGGTGAGAGGCATACAGCTAGACCGCTGAGCCACCACGCCCCCGTCCGATAAAGAGATGGAGGGAAAGTGCAAGACCGTAACGGGACATTTGGCCCAATACTTGGAAGGAAGATGATGATGATGGTCTCTGCTGGTTAAGCTATGGTGTTGCCATCTACCGGGAAATAAAGCATGGAAAGCAAAAACTCACTAATTCCATGGAAAATAGGAGTTTGATTTCCAAAGATTTTAAAACTACCTCCTGAATGCAGACGAATCACGAAATTAGGGTATTCTTGCCTTCCATCCATGCGGAACAAACTAAAAATCCCCATCCAGCCAATAACTCAATTTCACCAAAAAATTGGAGTTAGTGGGTTTTGATCTCCCTGCCTCAATTCTCAAGCCGTGTCATAAGGTTTGGCAACATCGCCCATCTGTCATCTGGGAGGCCTAGCGCAAGCACATGGTAATTAATTAATTATACTGCGTACACACATAGATTTTGACGCCAAATGTTTCCGAAACAACAACAGAACATCGTCGGCTAAATCTACCCGCAAATATATCTACTAAGTTTGAAACAAAGTCCTCGATTCTTGGATGTTACGGGTAAACTCAAGAACCACTGGATGGATTCTGATGAGGTTTTCACCATTCTGTATAGGATATCTCGAGGATGATTTCTGTAGAAAATAATTTATTTATGATCAAAGGAAGCCGAGCAGTAACGATTTCAGTGGAAAAGTCGAAAAAAAAAAACCTGGCGTCCGAGCGCTTTGTAAGCTTACGCTGGGCAAACCGTTAAAAGTATCTAAATGCTATGAGTGTAAGAATTGTTCAGCATGAAAAGTTCTACAAAAAACGTTCGGGAGAGCATATGTCTATCTTCAATACATCGCCCACTATAAGTGATTTTACGTTTTAATTTCTTCCAACCATGTCCATTCAACTACTGAGGCGACAGTTTACGATCTAGCTAAGGGCGAGTCTATCATCTCTGTTACAGCCTAGCTAGCGGGCGAACCTATTGCCCCAGATACAACCAGCAGCAGACCGTTGAGTTGTGTTGAGAAGGGTGGTTGTGTTTGGAGTTTCCCTGGAAGTGCAACTCGGGTTTTCTTCATTTCGCCTGTGAAACACAGTCAAGTTAAGATTGGACGGAAGGGAGATTATAGTATATCAAATTATACTGATTGGCGTATAATCTATACTTAGTATAAAACCAAGTCCCCGATTCTTGGATGTCACGGGTAATCTCGAGAACCACTGAATGGATTTTGATGCGGGTTTCATTATTCTGTCAAGGATATCTCGAGGAAGCTTTCTGTAGAAAATAATTTATTTATGACCAAAGGAATTCAAGCACGAACGATTTCAGTGAAAAGGTCGACAAAATAACTGGCGTCAGTGCACTTTTTAAGCTTACGCTGGGCAAACCGTTAAAAATATCTATATACTGTGACCTTTATGCATCTCTGATTGCATAAAGTCTACATATTTATTCCAACAAGATTTTATTCAAGTCTCAAAGCCGGTGTGAGAATAGAAGTTGCTTGTGGAACAGACATGACAAAAGAGAGGTTCGTACGTGACTTGAAGTAGCTTTCACCCAGCGCAGACAAAGACGGTAGGAGAGAAAACTCAACATCTGGACACCAAATGCGCTCAGACTACGCGCGAAGGTCGTTCAACTAAGCGGGTAAATGCGAAAATTTCAACGATCTCCCACCAAATAAACCCCGCCCATTTGAGAGGAATTGGAGCAGTAATTAAAATACAGAAACAGGAATTATACCATCGTATAGGGGACCATCCCAGCCTCTCAGAAGTATCGTCAAAATTTAAATTGGATCATTCTGTGATTTTTGCCAGAATTAAAATGAAATCAGGGGGTGGATTTGAAACGACCAATGGCAGCGAGAGACGCGAGACGCGACCAAATCCCGCCGAAATTAAGGAACAATGAAGGAAATTACGGAGCTCATTATATAAGGATCCAGCGATCGGGTTTTGGATAAAAAGGAGTCATTGAGACATTGGAAATGAGGACGTTCTAAGGAGCTAGTTTGCATATTCATGTGAGTGTTATTTTGGAAATAAATTCTAAAAGCCCCCTACTCCAAGTCCCCCTAAGAGAAATCGTATAAATATTGGTCGGAGACGCAGCGAAGTCAGTCTACTTTGGGGCATTGCTGGAGGCGCAAGCCTTTGCCCCGGACGATCAGAAAGTACCGTGATTTTTATAAGTTCTAATCCGGGCGCTGTAGAGGCGATAGCCCGTGCTTGAGATCATACGGACAGTGATAATTTTTACAAGTTTTTATAAGTTCTTACTCCGCGCTGTAGAGGCGGAAGCCGAACCCAGTAGCCGTCAGAAAAGTAACATTCTTTACAAGTTTTTATAAGTTCTTACTCAGCGCTGTAGAGGCGGAAGCCGAACCCAGTAGCCGTCAGAAAAGTAACATTCTTTACAAGTTTTATAAGTAGGAGCAAGTATACCTCTGAAATTTGAATATCGCTAAGTATTCGCGAGTGCGAATTAGAACAGTGCATATCATAACAGTACGACGCAGTTATAATGGTAGGTATAGCCGCACGAGCTATTTGTAGCTAAACCAGTGATTTAGGAAGCTATTGAACTGTCAGCTGAACTAAGTAGGTTGATGATAGCTATAGGAGATAGGAGCTTCATATGCGAGAACCGTGCATTGTGATAATAATAATAATTCACAGTGGACCTTTGCTTTGGTGAATTTTGAAAACCGTGTGTAAATTATCCTCCTAGAAAGATGAACCAACTAATCAAGAAGACTGATATCAAGGACCAGAGCAGCATCAGGATGTATGAGAGATAAGTAAATATTGTATGGGGCATGTTTGCCATAGAGTTTCCCATCAAGGGAATCGGATAAGTTTATCTCGATCATAAGCATTTATGATAAAAATAGCTATTTTAGGCATAGCGGGCATGTTTTGTGTAGATTTGTGTATTTATCAGTAATGATTATTTTTGTGTGTTTTATAACGTAATAAGTATATGAGCATCAAAATCCTATTTAAATATGTTTTGTTTGGGAGTGTCAGTAATCTTGCTGAATGCACAGTTAAGGGAATAATTGGTTTGATAGTGCTTATGCACGATATGAACGTAAAAGCTAATATGGGAAAGACAGCTCGATATTGTGACAAGACCAGTAAGTGACACTGAAATTATGTGAATAGTAAGTATGGTAATTGATGATCACACTAAGGTAAAGAGAGGTAAGACGAAATGGCTGGATGGTAATGTGATATATTCAGAAAAGGTTGAGAGTCGATCCTGGGTCGGGCAGAATTAATAGCGGAGGTAATATTCCCGCGTTCTACGATGATATAAATGGTAAGTGAAATTAATAACGGAGGTGATATTCCCGTGTTCTACGACGATATAAATGGTAAGTGAAATGATTGAGTTCATTGTCTGATGAGAGTCCACTTTAGCTCCGTCGGAAAAGTAATTGTACAGCTCGAAACCCAGGTAGTCAAAAGGGAGTCTTAAGAAGCAGGTAGGAAAGTGGCCAGCCGTCTGAATTCTAAAAGTAGCAATGAAGGTTATTGCCGGCCCAGCTGGTTAGCGCGGCGAGAGTGTCTGTCACAAGGTCGAGGTTGTTATTGTATTCTATTGAGGGAAGGTAGTCCGACTTCCCAGGGTTTCTTCTTTTGTGCCGCTTTAGGAAGCGACGTCTTGTATTGTCATTATTTTTGAGTGCATTCATTATAATTGTTTGTTTATTAATAATCACGGGGCACCGGCCGCCGAAGTATTTATTTGATGCTTCATGTATGTTGACTTGTTCATTTTACCATAATTAACGGAGTCATGGCTCTGAGAGAAGTAATTGTTTTTAAGTTAGAAGTACACACATGCCTGTGACCTAGAATAAATCTATTGCCTTCATTATCTGACTCTTGTGAGGAAAGATGATGATTGTACGAGAAAACATGTCCGAGTTCCAAAAACCAATTTTGCAAGTTATAAACATGAGTGCGCATATTTGTTGTGATAGAATGGCTGGGTTATTTAGGCCATAATTAATTGAACTAAGTCTGTTGACGTTAATTCTTGAACTTGAAGCAGTGGACTGCAGTAAAATAGATTATTTTTCTTTTCCTGGTTTCAGCCAGTGTGATAACTTTATTTTTTGCATTTTTTGATGTTGTTGATTAGAGTAATTTAAGGGAGTTTATTTTGTTTTTATTTGTCTATGGATGGGAGAAAGGGAGATGATGTTTTTGTGAAATAAATTATTTTATATTAGGAGTTCTCTGACATACTGATTTTAAGTTAAGCCTCCTGTGATCCTGTGACGATATTCCTAGGATGTTTAGAATAAGTTAGAGCCACACCGAACAGACCACTACCCGAGCAAGAGTCGGCATCCTAGAAGAACACTGAAGGGTGTAATACTATGAGTATAAGAATTGTTCAGCACGAAAAGTTCTACTAAAAGAGCCCGGGAGAGCATATCTCTTTCTTCAATACATCGCCTACTATAAGTGTTTTTACGTTTTCATTTCTTCCTACAATCTCCATTCAGTTACTGAGGCAACAGTTTACGAGCTAGCTAGGGGCGAGTCTATCACCCCAGTTACAGCTTAGCTAGCGGACGAGCTTATTGCCCCAGATACAGCCAGCAGCAAACTGTCGAGTCGTGTTGAGTTAAAAACTTTAGAGAAGAGTGGTTGTGTTTGGAGTTTCCCTGGAAGTGCAACTCGGCTTTTCTTCATTTCGCCTGTGACCTTTTCGTTCCACAAAATTCACAGTCAAGTTAAGCTTGGACGGAAGGGGTATTTGTGTTTCATGCACCTCGCCATTCTTAAATTACATCTGACAAGAATTTGTTGCACATGCATCTCCATGATAATATAATTAATAGTCCAATCCGTGATTTTAACCCATCATGCCCAGACGTAAAACGGATATTGGTCGTTGTTCATTGACATTGGAAAAAAAAGGCGCTTATCATGTATTGCATTAATAACTGCTCCCGGGCGAAGCTGGGTCGGGTTGCTAGTCACAAATAAAGGCTACATATTATCATGCTATGTACTGTCGATTCCCGATAAGGTAATAATAAAAGGCTGTACTGTACTTCCAAGTCCCATGTCTGAAGTTTCCTTTTATTACTGCTATGCTCACTGCTGTCACTGACGCGCTCAGAAAAAAAATATTAAGACTATTCTTAGGAACTTAGAGACTGCCTTTGATAATAAATTCTTCACTTTTTGTCCACACATGCACTCATTATAGTCACAATAGGCCTCCATGCTTAATGCTCACAGTCTACTGGTCACTTAATTTAAAAAGAGGTAGCTTTCTACCTTAAGGCACTTGCCAACTGAGTACGGTTCATAATATACTGGAATATAGAGGCCACATGAAGATATATACCAAAACCAAATTACTAGGCACTGTAAGTCCACCTTGCTGTAGTGATCAAAACTTAGTGATATGACCAGTTATTTTAATAGTGCTGCCATAATTTGACTTACAGTCAGGCACCCAACACTTCCTAGGCATCAGAAATAGTTTAATGAAATATTAGTGAAGAATTTGTTGGTTGAGTTCATTAGTAGGTATTGGTTAAACATGCTACTTAATACATGAAATACTCACTTCTACAACTTTTAGCAGGTCTGATTTACCACGAGGAATTTCATGGGTGTTGAAATAGTTAATACGAACTGCTTTCAGATGCTGTCATATCAAAATAAACCGTATTTATGAATAAAACTTGGCATGTGGTCTTACGTGTTTATAGAACTTACGGACTCTACTAAATGTTGCCAATTCTACCAACAGCACGGCTTGAGAATTATAGACGACGATGAAAGTGTACATCAAAATGTGGAGTGCAAGTGTTTATCATTTGGGAAATAGCCTAAATAATAAATCTGTCTTGATTGTGGAGCCAGGTTACTTGATTTCTTTTACTTTTATGGGGGGGTTACCGCCCTTTCATCATATGCATATTCCCATCGCCGTCTACAATTCTCAAGCCGTGTCATAAGGTTTGGCAACACCGCCTATCTGTCATCTGGGAGGCCTAGCGCAAGCACATGGTAATTGATAATAATGATGATGATAATTGTTGTTTTAAGGGGCCTAACATCTAGGTTATCGGCCCCTGACATGGTAATTGCTAACACTGCGTAAACACATAGATTTTGACAACAAATGTTCCCAAAAATACAACAGAACATAACGTCGCTAAATCTACACACAAATATCACAAATAATGGATACATATTACCATGCTTTGTACTGTCGATTCCCGATAAGGTAATAATAATAAAAGGCTGTACCGTACCTCAATGTCCCAGTACCTGAAGTTTCCTTCCTTTTATTGTTGCTATGCTCAATGCCGTCATCGATGCACTCAGAAAAAATATTTAAGACTATTCTTACGAACTTAGAGACTGACTTTGATAAAAAAAAATTAAGCTGGAATATAGAGGCCACATGAAGATATATACTAAAACTAAATTACTAGGCACTGAAAGTCCACCTCACTGTAGTGATCAAAACGTAGAGACATAACCTGTTATTTTAATAGTACTGCCATAATTTGACTTACAGTCAGGCACACAACACTTCCTAGGCATCTGAAATAGTTTAATGAAATATTAGTGAAGAATTTGTTGGTTTAATTGGTTCATTAGTAGGTAATCGTTACACATGCAACTTAATACGGGAAATACTCACTTGTACAACTTTCAGCAGGTCTGATTTACTACGAAGAATTTCACGGGTGTTGAAATAGTTAGTACGAACTGCCTTTAGATGCTGTCATATCAAAATAAACGATATGTATGAATAAAACTTAGCATGTGGTCTTACGTGTTTATAGAACTTTCGGACTCTACTAAACGTAGCCAATTATACCAACAGCACGGCTTGAGAATTATAGACGGCGATGGCTGCATACATTCTGATTTACTGAGACTAGAGTTTAAAATTATAGAGCATTAAACAACATTTGGCAGCCCTGGCGACTCTGAATATACACTTAATTCCATCACTTAACGTACACAATTCACATACAGAATTTAGTTGAAGTCCAATAGATAGTATGCACGTTGCATGCAGATAAACATTGAATCTATCAGTACGCGTAAATTCATGTCGGCAACACTACCATGTTCGAGGTGCTCAAAACTAATCTGAAATATTATATGTGTGAAATTTTGGAAGGAATTCAAATGTTAGTATGGAAGTTACATGTGAATTACTTATCAACACGCGTAGAATCATTTTGGCAGCACTGTCATATATCAATTACTCAAAATTAACATACTGAAACATATTATTTATATTATTAAATAATGAAATAATAATGACATTATTATTGTCCCTCGAGATTAGGCTGTTTATGGACATAATTTAGGCATAAAAATATCATAATTTTCATAAATCTCATAAAGATCCAGAAAATTCCATGAGATATCACCATTTCCTTGTGTGCTTAATGGCCGATACTCTAAGATGATGATCAAATAGGTGCAGGGGCATAGCCAAAATGTCAAAGGGGAGGAGGACAATTTTAGAATATTATGATACTAGCAAGTACTATTCAAACTCAAACATTGTACAGTGTGCAAGCAATAAATATAGCAATAATAATAATTTTCACTCACCAAAATATTCCTTCGCTGTTTGAACTCGCAAAGAAGCTCAAAAATAAGATCCAATCGTCTTCTCTGCAGGGCGAATTTGTTGAGCATTTCCTCTGGAGTGGTCTTGATTTCTCTGTGTATATTCAAAAGGGCAAGTCTATTTAATCGATTGTCTGCAATTATATTCCGTAAGTATGTTATCAATCTTCTAAGAGTTGACAGACTTCTTTCGGCACTAGCGGTAGAACTAGAGAGCCCACACAGACTTAGGAAGGAGTCTTTGTACATTCGGAAATAGGCTACTGTAGCACGCACTTAGAGTGTATATTGCTGTGGACGGAATATTTTCAGTGTTTGTATTTTCCCATTTATTTTTCCAAAGTTCAAATTCGAATTTCAGAACATCGCCTGAACTTGAGAGATCGTACTTGTGAAAGGTATGAACACTCGAAAATCCTTCCCAATCCCAATTCTCTTTAACATAAAATTTGAGAATTATCACTTGTAACATTCGTAGTGTGTTTTCATTAGCTTTAAATCGTGCATTCACTTCACTTAATTATGAAGTCCCGGTATTTAAACAGACACACAGCAGTTCATTTTAATCATAGTTCTGCCTGTTATTTTATATCTTAGATATCGGGGTAAATTCAAAACATCAATGTCGAGGGCTTTTGATATCTCTTGTGCAGATGAGATAATTGCACCAAAACGTTCGTTCACATCACTCCTGGATTTTTCTAAAGTATTGACAAAGTCCAAACACTGCTGCGGATCATAATTTACTGATTGTAAGGACTGAGATAGAGTATATAAAATTAAAATAACTTTTCGCATACCAATAAACTTACAATGAACTCATTTTGTTGAAGAAAATTCATTAGCTGTGTGCTTTACATGAATAAACAAAGTAAATAAAACAGCCTTACAAAACCCATAAGGACTATGGCCTCCTGCATTGCAGGGACAGTGCTCAGTTTTCACTCATCAGGTGAACAAGTCCTGAGGAGCATAATTTGATCCAACTGTTCCCGTAATCCTAGCGTTGGCGCACTTAATACTTCTCGGTGTGGTTTTCGATAGGGGACTTCCCACTTCTGTATCAGGTAGTCGCTTCTTCCCCCTATGGATGTTTGCCTAGTCTAGAATGCCTCTTCGTAATTAAGACATCTATGCAGATTTCTTCCGAAATGACAGTGTGAATGCCGAAAAAGTTGTCATCTCTATTACACGCACCTGTAAGATGTGTGCGTGGGGTGATGTCATACCAAATGCCTTACTGCTTCTGTGACACATGTAGTTAATCCTCTCGGTATAAATAATGTAATTGAATCGATTCATTCCAAATGATCACTCTATCTAGATAGCGATTTAATTGTCATTGCACGCAAGTTTTCCTAGGGTTTTCCCCTCTTGACACACCTTTGCTGTTCTTGACCAATGTTTTCCTCTCCATCTTGCGAACAAGTCCACCCATCGAGTTCTTTGTCTTCCCACGTTTCGTTTTCCTATTCTCGGGTCCCACATCGTCATTTTGTAAGTCCATCGGTTTTGATCTAGTCTTGCTACGTGTCCTCCCCATTTCCATGAGCTGGTCTTGTGGTGTCATAGCGTCGTCCATGCCGGTTGTCCTTCTTATATCTTCGTTCCGTATTTTATTTCTTAATGAGACATGGAGTATCTTTCTTTCCATTTTACGCTGACATCTCTGGATCGTTTCTCTCTGCTTCAATGTTAGTGCCCAGGTTTGGCATCTATATAGTAATACCGGTATCACGTAATTTTTCAGGACTTCAGCTTTTAGAGCGAGTTTTTGGGTCTTGTCACCCAGTATAAACTTCCAAGGACCAGAACCTCTTCCATGCTTGTCCTTCACTGACCGGTTTGGAAATGATATCTTCACTTACATCTAGTTGGATTTCTTAAAGAAAAATCCCGATAGTTTAGATTGTGTGCTCAAATTACTTAATTGTACGTCATTATATAAGCAAAGAGCAATAATATATTTGGAGTTGTTACCCAACACGTTCATTTGGAATTGTTACCCAACACGTTCCATGAATAACTTGAAAGTGGCGTTGCTAGAACTATTGTTGTTGTTGTTGTTTTAAGGGGAGGAACAGCGAGGTCATCTGCCATTGCTAGAACTAATAAAATTAGAAATTATACGCTTTGGCTATACTATATTCGCTAGAACACTATCAATTAATTTCACTAAACACACGAGCAATTCACTAGTCAGACATTATCCTTAAAGCAGACTGGCTTCACTAAGGGGATGCAAAGTGATTACAAACTCTGGTTTCATTCGGTTATAGCTCGTTTCATTTGCTGCAAGAACTCTCCGCTGCGGTAGTGTGAACTGTTGAACTGGTGCGTTTGCGACACTGTTAATGAGATGTGATACCTTTCTTATCTAACTGGTACTGTTTTCAGTCTGTCCATTTATAATATTTTCTAGTTATTCCCTTACCTTGTTCTAAACATGGCCGATCCGGGTTGGATAATCCTCAGCTTATAACCTCCCTGTCGCTAATTAGTGGATACTGAGAATAAGCCCTTGCTACGCTGACAAGTTCCTCAATTTTGCTACAACCCTAGTTTAAGTTACATGTGTACAAGCGGGGCTACATGACCGCGTTGTCGCAGCCCCTAAACTAAGGAACCAACCAACCATGTGTACAAGCTGGACGTTTGTTTTAGACGATTGCCCTTATATATTATATTATATTATATTATGGTATGGCATCGGGTGCCGGGTGCAAGTTTTGTTATTGGACACCCAGAAGGTAGCTTGCATGTCGAATTTCATTGTTCCTTAAGCACTATGAAAGTCAAAGAGATTAGATATCTAAGCTCCTTGAACACTATAGCGCTTTATAGTAGACAAATGAGGAACTTTGTGTTGTCCGAAACTCCCGAGATTAATTTTGCCATTATGAACACGGCCTAGTGAATTCAAATGGGTTCTTTGACACGCCAACATCGTATGATATGCGTGTCGTAAATTTTTTCTGCCTTTCAAAAACCACTTACCACGGCTAGGACCGAACCTGCAAGCTTGGGGTTAGTAGACCGACACGTTAACCACTCACCCACCGTGGCAAGCGACGATTGCCCTTGACCTTGAAGCTCACGGATGACCCTGCACACAGTCACTCTCTCGCCCTGTCGCTTCACAGTTGTCACCACCGGTCTGATGTAATGGAATTCCAGACCTGAGCACGTGATGACACCACCGTGCAGAACAGTACAGTCCACATCGAAGCATTGTGTGACGCGGAAGTACACGCTACATTAGTTACGAACATAATGCCATTATATTTGCCAATAACTGTACTTCACCAGTAGCGTGAGATAGTTTTGTCCATCATCTGATCGCATGCTGCAGGTGACAGCAACACAGGCACTGAAGTAATTCGCCTCCAGGCTTCCATTATGATTTTTTCACTCGTCAAAACCAAACGTCCGGCCTGTAGTTCATATGTTCTGGTAAATTCCTCACTCTTTCCCCACTTAAATAAAAACATAACACTAATATAGTATAAAGGCACTGCAATTCAAAGAAAAATAGTAATCAGCAAACGCAGCCTATGTGGCATGGGCCGTGGGGACGAAGGCAAGGCTTAATTGTGGGGGGCTTGAGCCGGGTGAGCCCCGCGTTCGCTACGTCCCTGAGTAGGTGTATCAAAGTAGACTACTCCGTTTTGCTCGTACGACGTAGAAGAAACTTCCTCTTACGCGTATTGCTGTAACTGAACTGCAGTCTGCCATTGTTGTATAGATTCTGAACCAGTAGAATTATATCATCTACAATTAAAGCAATTTAAAAAAGTTAAATGGTCCTGCATTGTTTGTGTAGTTTTCAAAGAGTCTAACATTATACGAAATATGTGATTTTTATCTATTTTACTTAGCGGTCAGTATTATCAGACCAAATATTTTAGAGTATTTTCATCATAATCATCAGAAAATAAGCTTATGAGGTCGCCTTTTGTCCGTGTGTGGAGCGAGCTTAATAAAACTCGGTAAGGACGTAGTACTATTTCGTCCAAACCCGACCGTGTCCTTCGAACTTAAGTACGTTTCACCAATCCAACCTGGCGGCCGCACGAAATATTTCACGGGCATTTCCTATCTCCGAATTATTACTGATTTCATCCTGAATTTTTGTACGCTGATAGAGGATATTACTTGACGTTTAACTATGTGACTTTCAAAAACCTGTAAAGTACCATAGCAACATGGCGGCCAAGCGAAAATAAAATATTTAAATGGCATTTTTTCGAGATTTCATCAACCAGGCGCAGTGAAACCTAACACCCCACATGTCTATACAATATTCAACTTAATCGCATCTAATTCTATTCAATCGGTCTCATAAAAGCAAGATAGGGGCTTTGCGAAATTTCATTTTTTTAAATTATTTGTGTTCTAATGATGAGTTCGAAATGAACGTTTGAATTTACACAATAATCTCCATCTAATGGTACATACCTATATGGCCTACTTGAAGAACAATCCAACATGGCGACCATCTGAAATATTTAGGCGGTTCTCAATATCTACAAATCTACTACAGCGAACAACCTGATTATTTTTATGTTGATAGAGGCTATTAGCATAAGATTAGCTATGGAACTTTCAATAACCTGGTGAGCACAAAACCGACATTTTAGCGACGCGAAATGTAAATATTTGAATGGATTTTTCTCGCGAATTTTCCTCCGAGCGCTGTGAAACTTGGCACGGTATATCTTCATACAGGCCTTAATATACTGACGTCTAATTTAATGGAATGTTATGACAACTTAAAAATGGCGGCTGTTTATTTTCTTTTTAAACCTCGATTTATTTCTCGTATCCTAATCTAGCAATAGTTAGGTTGATATAATGAGCTTCGATTAAGATATTCATCTACTGGCATGTATTTCTCTAGCCTTTATATTGTTACGGCTGTGAGTTTGTTTCGTCGCGTCGCCGCGTGAGTCACAGCCGCCCCCGGGCTATGCTCTGCCTCTGTATATTACCTGCGCCTTACGCAACAGGGCTACTAGGACAAGAGGGATGGTCCAGAAGATTCGCGACCCAGCTAGTGATGGAAATCTCGAGAAGCCGTGAATCCTGGACGGGTCTAGAAGCATTCATTGAGTCACCAGCCTGCTATATAAGAGCGACCTGGCCAGCGAGGTAGACAGTGTTTTTGAGCTAGTGCGTGCTTTTACCTGAGCGACAGTTGTTGGTGACGTGACTTGCGAAACCCTAGTGAAGCTGATTCTCTCGACAGCGAAGGAGTGTGAAGCCAACGGAGGGACTGTATTTGAAGAGTGTGTGTTTACCTAGTGCGACAGAGATATTGTGGTGAATTGCGAAAACACAGGGGGCTGTTTCCCTAGCCAGCGGACAGCGAAGCAGTGTGTAGTGGTGAGTGACTGGCTATCGTAAATAACTGTAGCTTGTGTATTCAAGGAAGTGTTGCAGGTATTTCTACCGAGGCCACCGGTCTCATTAGGAGGGATTAACTTCTGTGGCTTATTGACAAGTGAAAGGCAAGTGTTCCCTACAAGAGGAAAGTAGAGTGAGATACTAATTGCTTGTATTTGCTATTGTGTGGTGTATCTTTCTGGCCCGCAATAAAGCTAATACGTTTCTTTAAAGGAACAATTTGTGTTGTGCTTCTACCCACCGTAATCCAGTTAACGGAAGTGCCACTAGGAGGTGGCACGTAACAATATAAATCAATACAACACGGCGTCCCTACGATACATTTCATCGGTTCTCAATATCTCCGAAACTCTTTAATAAATCGAACTGAAATTTGAATGGTGTTAGAGAACTGTTCAGTAAGGACAAAAATGTGACTTTCCAAATCCTAAGAAATACAAAAACATCATGATGGCCAAGTGATTCTCAAATATTTATAATAACGTTTCTGGCGATCTAATCACCCGAGTGCAATGAAACTTGGCATAGTGAACCTTCATTCATAGCTCACTGTAGAGACATCTAATATTGTCCAATTGTTATCAAAAATTAAAAATGCAACAGTTGGAAATTTTAAAACCTTATTTTTTATTTCTCATATCTTAATAGGCGATTTGAAAAATATGATTCATATGATGGGCTATGATAACAATCATTATCTAATTGCACTAAATTCTGTAGTTTACTTTTCTTAAATCATAGAAGCTGTGGATATAACTTTTCCAAAACTTAATTCCCGTGTTTCGTTACAGACAGATGTCATCTCGCGGGTGGAGTGTCAATCACCGATATTGAAAGCTATATATTCTAGCACATAACGTGTTGATGAAGGCATAGGTCGTGAACCGAAAGCTATTAAGTACCTGTATCACATGGAAAATCCTTTTAATAGGCAGGAAAGATAACTTTTCTCTCCCCGAAGCACTGTATGATAAAACTAGTACGGGTAATGCTATGAAAAAGAGCATAATAATTGCTGGAGATTTAAACCTCCCCAAAGAAGACTGGTCTGATGAGTCAACTAGCTGTGGTCTAGCTCAGAGCGCTGCAAATAAATTCTTAAGGGAGGGGGGATTTTCCCAAGTAGTTGACTTCCCAACTAGAGACAATAATACCTTAGATGTTTATCTCGTAAGGCCTGTAGAGCTGTATATTAACTGTCTGAAAGTACCAGGAATTAGTGACCATTCTGGGGTTGAATTAAATATTAGATATGGTGACATTACAAAATTAGACTCTGATGTAGCAAAAAAGATCATATTCCAGTATCGCAGGGCGGATCAGGGCAAGTTTCAGGGGTATTTGAATGAGCTATTTGTAGGATGGGCATCGGAAGGAAATCACATTAATATCCTGTGGACTAACTTTTTGAAAATTTTAAATAGCGCTGTTGATAAATTTGTCCCATTTAAATTGCTGAAACAAAACCCAGATCCTGAGTATTACACACGAGAAATTAGGAGTCTAAAACGGAAAATTAGGAAATTATACAATAAAAGACATGATAGTGACAAGTATATGTTGAAATTTAAGTCCTTATCAAGAGAGCTCGTCTTAAAAAAGAGGGCTGCTCATGACAATTATATGCAAGGTTTACTTGGTTCGGGAGGTGATGGGTGGAAAAAAAATTACAGTTATGTTAGGAGAAGAAAGGGAAATTCAAATAATTTGTCGATGATAATGTCCGTAGACGGTAAATTAATTACTGAGAAACAGGCCATTGCTAATGAATTAAATAGGCCTATCTTTTACGGTAGTGTGTTCAATAAATCCAATAGCTGTGTGTTGGACCTTAACGACGAATCAGGGGCTCCCCTGTTCCAAATAAACCAGTCAGCAATTGTAAAGCTAATACAAAAACTACGTTTCAATGTATCAAAGGGCCTGATAATATTGTTAGTGAAGTACTTAAACTAGGAGGTAGGGCCGTGGCACGATACTTGGAGGTGATGTTTAATGTGTCCATTAACAATGCGCAAATCCCAGATGACTGGAAAAGAGCTACGGTAGTCCCAATATTTAAGGGAGGGAGCAGACTTGAATTAGGCAACTACAGGCCGGTTAGCCTTACGTCCAACGTTTGTAAACAGATGGCGCATCTCATTTGCGACTACTTGAGGGAACAGTGGGAAACATTATCATGGTTTAATGATAGGCAACATGGATTTCGGAAAGGTTACTCATGCGAGAGTCAGATGCTATCACTTTTTCAAGACATTAGCGAATCGTTAGACCATGGAATTTCAGTCGACGCCGTGGTTATAGATTTTGCGAAGGCATTTGATGTCGTGCCGCATGACATGCTACTCCATAAATTAGCTTCGACGAAGATTGAAAGAAGAGTAATTTTATGGATCCAAGAATTTTTGACGGGTCGTTCACAGAAAGTGAAAGTCGAAGGCATATTCTCGGATGAAATTAGCGTAACGTCGGGTATCCCTCAGGGCAGCGTAATCGGAAATTTATTATTTTTGGCGTTTATAAATGACTTACCAAATGGGATTCGCAGTGACTGTCGATTGTTTGCGGATGATTGTGTAATATATCGAAAGATACATGACTCACAAGACAATGCAGTGCTTCAAGAGGACCTGAACCTGGTCTATAGGTGGGCGATTGAAAATAAAATGAAAATAAACAAAAGAAAATGTAGTCTCTTAAAAATAGGGAAAGTGCGAAGGCAGGATTTTCAATATAACATTGGCTCGGAAATACTTGTAGAAGAAGATTCTTGCAAATATTTGGGCGTTTACTTAAGGAATGATATGAAATGGAGTAGTCATGTAGGATGTGTAGTTTCAAAAGCTTACAAATCCCTGCACTTTGTAATGAGGGTATTAAAAGGAAGTAGTACCTCTGCTAAATAATTAGGCTATTTGTCACTTGTAAGACCTATTCTGGAAAATGCCTCGGCGGTTTGGGATCCATATCAAGTAGGGCTCATCAATGAGTTGGAAATGGTACAAAGAAAGGCCGCTAGATTTGTGCTCAGTGACTTTAATCCCAGGAGCAGTGTGAGCCGTATGTTGAAGAAACTTGGGTGGGAATCACTGGAGGCTAGGAGGATGAAATCTAGACTCTGCGCTATGTACAACACGTATACAAATCAACCAGCATGGGGTGAGCTTAGCAAACGATTGGGAAAGCCCACTTACATGGGTAGGAGCGATCATCCTTTCAAAGTTAAGGGCCGACCACAGCGAACAAATTATGGTAAATATTCATTTGTAAACCGTGCCATTGATAACTGGAACTCTCTACCTGCCGCAGTCTTAAGAGCCTTTTCCCAAACATATAGGTGTGTTTAAGAAAAGACTGACTATTTGTGTAAATACTCCAGTTTAATTGTTGTATAATTGTTATTGAATTGTTATGTATAATTATTTATTTGTTATGTATATCCAATTTGCCACCGGGGGACACACCCCCCATTGCAAATAAATGAATGAATGAATGATCCTTCCTTCCTCTATCATCCCTGAGAGTTAGTAGCATCATCACGGATACACCCTCAATAGAGAGATAATAATAATAATAATCAGTTCGAAAAGCCGTCAAACATGGGTCTGTTTATTTTTAATGTTTAGTTTATATGCCAAGTCACTACGTCCCGTGGAACTCGAATCAACCGTGGAATATGTGAGGAACTATCGTACGGAAACGATCGAGTCACAAGTTATGAGCAAAATGCTAGTCATTTAATACCGTTTACCTGCACACGTTTCACAAGCTGCGACATTTACAACAGTGGCGCTCCCCTGCGTCAATGCCGGCATAGCAACGAACCACTTCAACTCGTCAACACAGACTGAAGCCCAGTACAGACATCGTACATACGCAGTGGAGTAGTTGAGTGTTGGAAGTGTCTACCCTTCAATCGTAGCACGTACAGTACATGTACTCCACTGTTAGAGGTATCAAACCGATTTTTGATTTAACTTTTGACTGCCGGTCGCAGTGGTGTAGTGGATATGGCGTTGGTCTACCAATTCCAAGTGAGCGGGCTCAAACCCGACTGCGGTCGGTGGCGTTTACGGGTGTTTTTAAGTGCCAACTCCATGTTGTTTGCTTTCGGCAAGTTAAAGGACGCATGCGGGATGAAATTCCGCCTCCCTGGTGCCTTTTAAGAACTAGAATTGAGGACGGACGTTAAATAACTGCGATTATTAATAACTGTTGACTCGGTCGTTTCCGGATTACGGGTCCTTATCGCAAATGGATACATTTGCCTTCCACCATCATTCCTGAAAGTTTGTAACATAATCACGGATACACCCTGCATAAAGTATAACTTGTTCATTAACGCCCATCCAAAACTGCTGCACCGATGAAAGTGAAATTCGAAGAGTTTACCATCCCTCATGCTGTAGGTGGGATATAAGAAGTGATTTTAGGATACTAAGATTTTAAAGGGGCGAAAATTGGGTTTATCCTGTGTTTCATGAATTTTAATATCTCATGAGCCGTTTATTTTCGGCATGATATTTGGTATATAAACTAAACATTAAAAATAAACAAACCCATGTTTGACGGTTTTTCGATTTGATGTATTTTTAGGGGTGAAAGGGGTGGTTGAAGGATTTTTAAGCATTATCAAACTAGCGTGTACTTCAGAAAGGGTTTAAGCGAGACATGTGAAACTCAAGGAAAGAATTCATCTTAAAAATATTTTTCATTGAATATTGGGAGCTGGCAGATGACTTACAGAAGGAGATTCATCTGCTCTCATTAGTAGTTTAAAAGCCTGTTTGTTGGGGGAAACGTTTGGTTCAAAAGGAAAAAAAAGCATCGCGCGTATTCTGTTTACGAAATTCAGATGTGAAAAAATCACGTGTTTGCCTAAAGTTTTCATGGACAACATTATCTATGAGCCACAGAGTAATCGAAATTTGTATGAATAAAATCAGTGACACTGTTCTGTATACTGAATGAAATGGTAGATCACATAGACCAATCAGCACACGATGGAACCCCTGAAAAGCGAAATAATCATGTAAGCGCTCATATTGGCTCATTTCCGCGTGTAGAGTCCCATTATTGGCGTAAACATTCAAGCAGCTGTATATAACACCCGTTTTGAACTCAACACTCATGTACTACGTGTATCGGGACACATACAGCCAAGAAAACAGTTCTGCACCTGTCTATCTTCATCCTGTTCTGTCATTTCACACTCCAAACCAGTGTTCTACTAACTTGTAATGCTTACCAATCAGCTATTGACAAAGGTCCATTACACAAGAAAAAAATGAGAATCTCAATCTATGCAGATGAAGGCTGAAGACAGGAAAAAGGCCACCGAGAATGGTGGCATCTGACATGACCTTCAGACCAATCACTTTCGATATGCAAACTATTTTGAGTTTACCACACGCATGTGACAGTGATATTTATTACCAGAAATGATTGCTCTTATTACGTATCGGATGAGTGCAATGGACGAGAGGGCTGAATAGAAATTGGCAGTTTCCTGCTATGATACATCGAGGTCTTCCTGATGAATACGATAACTTAGTTATGACCGTAACCTCAACATCGGAGGAACTACAGTTGGACCGCATCAAGTCTATCTCGTTGGACGAAAGCTTTCGCCGAAGTCATGGTGAGAAGTACAGCAACACCAAGAAGGAAGTCAGGTATGTCAAGAGACCAAAGAGCTCTAGTGAAAAAGCAGTTGACAAGAGTCATTGGAAGGGTTGGATTTGTGGTGAAATGGGTCACGGAAGAGATACTTGTCCACAGAAGACAAAAGTTCAAAGTGCACCGAAGTGTCCAAAATCCAACAAAAGTCTGTTTTGTGCTTTAACTCCTCGCGTACCAAAGAATTGTTTCGTCACTGATTCTGGTTGTAGTGCTCACATGTCTCCTAATTTTAAACTTATGTCAAATTATAAATGCAATTATGATATTGATATAAACATTGTAATTGGTAATAATGATAAGTTGTCTGTACAAGGAGTTGGTGACATTGCACTGAATGTAAGCGACAGTATTAATAATCTGTCAGACGTGATACATGTTCCGAGACTGTGTGTCATCTTGCTGTCGGTAAGTCAGATGATTAAAAGGCGTGCTGTTGTTGTGTTCAAAAAAAAATGGATGTGAAATCTTGGATTCTGAGAATTGCTCAGTGAATGGTAGCGTGCTAGCTACTGGTTCAGTTTTGAATGGTCTGTATTATCTGAATGTTAACCAAGATATGCCTGCCCTTGTTGGTGATGTGTCTGATTACAATTAGTGGCATCAACGGTTGGGCCACGTTGGACAACAGAAGGTACAGGTCTTAAGTCAAACGTCTGATTTTGTTAAATTTAAGGAAATACCAAACGAATTCTGTGAGCCATGTGTTCTCGGGAAGCAGAAAAGGCAGTCTTTTCCACAGGTAGGTCACTCGAGGAGTGAAAGTTTTTTGGACTTGGTGCACTCTGATCTGTGTGGGCCGCTCCCTGAGATCCGGAATGGTGTTAAATACATGATGACAATAATTGACGATTTTTCCAGGAAGATTTTTGTTTATATTTTGAAACAAAAATCTGAAACCAAGGAGAAAGTCAAGGATTTTGTTGCATATTGTGAAACTCAGAAAGGCAAGACACCAAAGATTTTTAGATCTGATAATGGTAAGGAATTTGTCAATTCTGACCTGAACAAGTATTTCAAGGAAAACGGGATTGTGCAACAGAAAAATGTAAGGTATACAGCTGAAATAAATAGCGTAACTGAACGTCACAATCGTACTATTATGGAAAGGGTTAGATGCATGTTGTTTACATCAGGATGTTCTGATAAACTGTGGGCAGAAGCAGCCAATACGGCAGTGTATATTTTGAACAGAAGTCCTCATAGTAAAGTTGATAATGCCATACCAGAGGAATTGTGAACTGGTAAAGCTGTAAGTCATGAGAATATGAAAATATTCGATTGCGATGCACATGCCCATGTTCCAAAACAGGTGCGAAATGGCAAATTGGAACCTAGAAGCAAATGTTTTGTGTTTGTTGGGTATGATGAGGAAAAGAAAGGTGACCGTCTGTTTGATCCCAGTAAACCTAAAGATAATTTTTTTAGAGCACAGTGTTAAATTTGTAGAAAATAAATCCACCAGGTGTGCTGAGAAAAATGTTGAAATGAGCGATGTAATGTATTGTCCTTTGCATGACATTATAAATAATGATGAAAACAGAATTGGAACTCAAGTGACCTGCCAATCATTGGAGTTTCAGTTGCTGGTCAGGTTAGTGACAACATTGATGTTCCAGGTATTGCTCAGGTTAATGAAGACATTGTTGTAATTCATGATGATGAAAATTATGAGACTGACCAGTTTGGTGTTCCAGAAAATGCAGGTAAGAGGTACTTATAAGGGAGAGACGTCCAAAACAATTTCCTGATTATGAGGTGTATTTTTCTGAATGTGGTGGTTATGTGGAACCAACCACTGTGTCTGAAGCACTTAACGGTAAGAATGGCATGCAATGGAAAAAAGGCGATGGAGGAAGAACTCAAGTCATTTCATGATAATGATGTATGGACATTAGTTGAGAAACCTGATGGAACAAATATTGTAAGATGCAAATGGGTGTTTAAAGTGAAACGTGATACTGAAGGTAATGGGTCTAAATTTTAAGTATGCTTGGTGACTAAAGGTTGTTCTCAACAGTACGCAGTTGATTATCTGGAAACTTTTGCGCCTGTAGTGCGGTATAGTACATTGAGATTATTTTTTGCTGTTGCTGTAAATATGGATCTGGAAGTTCATCCATCACCTTGATGTTTCAACAGCTTATTTGAATGGCGTTCTTAAAAATGACATTTATATGTACCCCCAGAAGGCTATGAGTGTGACTGTTCTAAAGTTTGTAAGCTTTGAAAAGCTGCGTATGGCTTGAAACAAGCATCTCGCACTTGGTATGAGAGGGTTCATGAAATTCTTATTTAAATCGGTTATAAGAAGAGTCTGTATGAACCATGTGTATATTACTGTAAAGATTCATCATCTTTTATTGTTATTGCCCTCAGTCGATGATTTTTTTGTATTTTTTATAATCATGTCCAAGTGAAGAAAATGAAGTCTGCGTTGCATTCTCATTTTAAGATCAAAGTTTTGGGACAAGTCTCTGAATGTCTGGGGATGAGAGTTGAAAGAAGCAAAGATTGTATTAGAATGGATCAGAAGTGTTATCTGTTGGATGTGTTGGATTGGTTTAACATGTCAGATTGTACTCATGTGAAAACTCCAATGGAAACAGGTTTGTTGTTGGAGAAATCCACATCCTGTGACAAATCCTATCCCTATCAACAGGCTATTGGTGCTTTGTTATACCTTTCCATTTGTACCACGGTAGATATTGCATATGTAACTAATTATTTGAGTCAGTTCAATAATTGCTATTGTAAGAAACATTGGACATGTGTTCAGAGAGTGTTCAGATACTTGAAGGGTACGGTGGATGTTGGTATCATGCATTAAAAATCAGAATGTAGTGTCAAGGGTTTTGTTGATGCTTCTTTTGGAAATAATTTAACTGACAGGAAATCTGTGAGTGGTTATGCATTTAAATATGCAGAAGGCCCAATAAGTTGGGAGAGTAAGAAACAGCCAGTTGTGGCACTGTCTAGCACTGAAGCAGAATACATAGGTCTGACTTTAGCATGTAAAGAATCTCTGATCCTTAGAGGTTTTTTCTTCGAGTTGTGTAAGAGAGGAGGTCCAATTCAGTTGTGTAATGACAGTCAAAGTGCTCAGAGGTTGACTGAGAATGAAGGTTTTCATCTGAGAACAAAGCACATAGGTGTGCGCTATCATTTCATTAGGGACATCTTAAAGAAATACAAAGTAAAGTTGTCCTACATGCCTACTGCTGAAATGATTGCTGAAGTATTGACAAAAGGTCTGCCAATGCATGGTCATGTGAAATGTGTTACTGGCATTAGTTTGTCCTAAAGTGCAGAATTATGCAGCATTGCTCGATTAAGGGAGAGTGTTGAAGAGAATGAATATTTCTCATACTTTCTAATCTCGCATGTAAATATCGTTTGTCTTTTGTCAAATGTATATTCTTTGGCTTTATGTTCTTTTTCGATTGTCTGTATCCTGTGTCTTGTTTTAATACATCTTAGTCAACAAGTGTTCGTGTTTTTTAATCCGTACATTCCGTGAACAGCTGATACAATAGAAACCCATGCATAGCACAAGTAGTTTCAACAGTTATAGCATCTGTAATTGAGTTCACCTCCGACTCGTCATATATGAATCATCGTGCTGAGAGCACACAAAACCTCTAGGAACGAATCCTGAAAAATAATGGCAGCGCTTGCATGTTGCAGCGGGGCAGGCCATCTAACTGCTGGGCCATTGCCGTCTATACAGGATTATTCACCTAAGATGTTACTCGCCAATATCTTCTAAACCGTTAAAGATATCAATATTCTGTTTTCACTTTTGGAAATGGTGCTAAGGGGCTCATACATTAACTTATACTGTTTTTTCCTTTCTTTGTGAATAGCTGAGATATTGGTACTGTGACCGATCCAGTCAGAGTCAATTACCGGCCCCGGATGATAGGAGATCGAGAGGAGACCGGAGGGTCAGTATGACATCATGGCATGACGCGGCGAGGCAACCGCTGGAGTAGGCGAATGCTCCAGTAGATTCCAACCCCTTCCATTTTTTTTCTCGAGAGGAGGACACCGTTCCGGAATGTTCAGTTAGTCAGCGGGGCATGGACGAGTATGTTATCCAGCGTGGCACGGACGAGTAGCCTATGTCACGTGGACTGAAATTTGCATCGGGAACTTAAACGGTTCACGTGAGTGGTCAGTGCTCGTGGCCATTTGACACGAGGAGTGATCAGCAGGCCATGAGGCTAGCGTGCGTGTAGTGCCAGTGAGTTGTTTACAGTGAAGTGTGTCAGTTTGTTTGTCGAACAGTGTTCAGTAAGGTGTCACTAGAACGATAATCGTAAATTTCAAGACGATATCGGACTCGCTAGTATGTGAAGAAATAATCAGAACTGATAAACGAAGGTCCGTTAAATTCATGCATATGCTGCTATTGATATGTGAAGACGCGTGGAATATTATACAGTACTTAACCATTTTGATTACGAAGATTAATGCACGTGGTCCGGTTAAGTTAACGGATAGTAAGGTGTTGAAGGCATGTACTGTGGTAATAGCAAGACAAATTGTGCGCCTTTGAACGTCCGAGTGTAGGCCGTAATGAAAAACTGAATTATCATGCCGACAATTTATGTTAATTAAAGGTGAATACTAGGAGGTGTTTAACATTACGAGTATCGGGGAAAGAATAATAATAACGATAGTCGAGGCGAAGCATTATCGCGAGGCCCTATATTGTAACAGACATTCATTCGAAAATAGCATAGCAGTGCTGGCATTTAAGAGACGCAGTGAGAATGTGACGGAAGGTTACATCCACTTTAAGCTTGTGTTGAAGGACTTCAGGCCGCAGGCAACTTGATATGTCGGTCAAGGCCAGGTCGAAATAGCTTCTCGTGGAAGGAAGTGTGTCACTGGTTGAGGAAAGTGAGTACATATAATTCAAGTGAACCAGGAACTAGACGCTATAGTGCGTGGGCGTGACAGTGCTCTGATATAGTGAAATGTAATATTGCTACACGGCAGCATGAACCTTATAACCATGGACTCAAATATTCTGGGAATCAACATGCATATTAATACGCAAATTATGCTGCACTGAACCTCTAAAGGGACCATAATGGGGTGAACGGTCGCGACGAGATGGACGAGTGGACCTTGGTTGGGACGTCAGGAGATGCCGTCGCTGACGGTGACCGGGGGCAACCAGTGGGCGGACATGGGCGTCGCCAGGAGATCGAGAGGAGCCGGGGGCAAATACCTCTACCAGTACGCTGAGAGACCACATCGCGGAGACGCTGGAGGAACAACGCCGCCCAAATGCCGCAGACGACACCGACGCTGACGCCAGGGGTTTCCGAGAATGCCGGATCTAAAGTAAGACGTTTCATTTCCATCCTTGTTCATCACGAAGGAGAGAACTTCTACCTCGGATAGCCGTGCCATGAGATGACTTGAGATCGTGTAACTTAACGCCATTCATAATCATTTATTCCAGATTGAACAAGAGCATCATTTTCTCATAAGGGTTGTACAGATATTTTTTTGTCCTTTCTTTTCGGGTCGTTTTGACTTACATAAATTAACAGTATCAATGGTAGGAGTAAGATATACATTTATTCTCTGAGACCTAATAATAATAATAATAAGTTGAAATTGGTTAACGATAATATGAGATGCCCATTTTGCTGGGAGATTCTAGCACTTCGATTTCCGAGGTCATTATATGAATTTAATTCTGAAAGGTTTGTCACGGATTGCATAGATTTTAATAGCAAAAGGATAGCAAAATGAATATGGTTGGAGATTGTCGAGTAAGGTTCCTTGGATAGGATGCCATATTATCATACGACCTCGTGGTCCCGATAAAGTTGATACGCTCTGTTAAGTGTGGGTTCTTGAGACATGCTAATAATGCATGACTTTTGTAATGATGTTGTGTAAAGTTAATGTGATAATTAAATATGGTATTATTCCGTCATATGTGACGAGGTTATTCACGGGACGACGTATGACCGTTGAATTGAATTTGTGAGGACAGGGTCCTCTTGACGAACGTGTTACGTTTATCGATGAGTTGTATATTGAATAGCGCAGGGGTGTAATTGATAGTGCGCTCTACAGTCAGATTGTTCGGATCCTCACACAGAGTGTTCGACGGAAGGGTTGCGATTAAATGTTCGTTGTGAGAATGAAATACACTAGGGTGCCTTATTACGAGGTTCTTAACCTTTCCTAAACGTTAGACAATGCTATGATTTAATTACAATAACAAATATGACAGTGTGGATCAAGGTTGTTGGAACGGCGAATCTAAATCAGTAATAAGAAGAAGAATTAGTAGTGTAAATATGTGAGCACAATCTGGGTGTGTTAATAATTTATGATAAGTTATAATTAATTGTTGAAATGCCATATTATGTGAGGCTGAGTTGATGTTTGAGTGCGATTTGATGTGATATGATGCTCTTTAGTTATTAATTTGCAGTTCGATATAGGAGATCCGTCCATTGCTGTATAAGGGTAGACAGTTGTGATATACACAGATATTCGATATTTTCTTCGATTTTTTGCCGCAGGTGAACTTGGTGATAAGTGGCCAGTAATGTTTACATGCGTGTGCACCGATAAATTAAGGGTTAATTTAGTTTTTTTGAAGGCGATCTCCTTGTCGGAACTTAAATAGAGGACACCCACGAGTTTGAATAAGTATATTTTTTTTGTTTGTTTAGGGACTATGAACTTTATTTTTTTCGGACTTTGTCCCACCCTAACTCTATACTCGTGCGTGGTAGGCAGGTTGCATATTTATTTATCCTTTGGCCAATAAAGGAACAGATGTGATTTTACGAGGGCTTTTTTTTCCTCTCTGTTTGTTAATTCAAGTTAGGGAGTTTGCTTTTGAATCCTGGTTCAGTTTATTTGCCATCCCAACCCGTAAACGACCCGAGACCCTTTGTCTCTGCCTCGCTGGAGCATTTATTTTATTCTTGTCTGTATGAACCAAGATTCACGCCCTAATCTTTTTTTACCCACTCCCTTGGCCGTTTCTTCTGATGGGGCCGGGATGTTGGCCGGGTGATCGCCTGTCCTATTGGAGGAACGGGCACAGTACCAACTTCGTTTTTCTTAATGGAACTATACTAATTTTTGAATTCAGGGTAAATGATTTCACTGAGACATATTCAACGGTGTTATTATTTTCCAAATCGGACGAGTACTTTTTGAGAAATCGATGATATAAAAATTGGGCTAGGCCACGCCTTCTTTCGGTGACGCGTTGTGGGAGAGCGAATGTCTGGTACATAGCTTGTTGGTGCGCTTAAATAGCGTCACAGATGTAGTCTGTTTCAAAACAAAATGAATGTCCTGTAATCAGAATCGTAGTCGTTATTATCGAAGTTTGGTATTTTGGGAAATGTAAATCAGTGATGAAAAGAAATAGAAAAATGAAGTTTCATTTGTTGCCTAATAAATTCTTCCGTCACTTATTATTTGGAATAATGGGACGATTTAACAGGTGGTTGCGTACATTTCTATTCATTTCCTATAACATGTAGAATAAATAGGGTAATTCACCTAAGATGTTACACGGAAATAACGTCCAAACCATTAAAGATATCGGTATTGTGTTTTCATATGCGTAAATGATATCCAGGGGATGGAAAATAATGTGCTAGGCTACTTGTTCTAATGGGGTAAGAAATAACCGAGATGTTGATACTATCTCCTTATTTTGAATGGAACGGCACGAATTCATACGGCTGGTCTAAAAGTTCAACTGCGTACAAATTTAAGGATGCAAGTATTTTCAAAATCGGACAGTTACTTTTTGAGATATCAATAACAACATACGCTGTTGTGCATGCCGCATCAGACAGCGTGCAGTCGGGCAAGCAGGTTCCTGGGTGTGATTCCAGCCACAGAACGGATACCACATACCAGGCATGTACTGTAAACTATCGTACACATAATGTGATGTACCGTAACATACCCTGGGTGTGCAACGTTATTGTATGACTGGCGAACTCACGACACACACCCAAGCAAACGGGGCTACCGGGCCACGCTATCAAAGCCCCGGAAATGAAATTCTGTAATAACAAACAGTCAGTCTTCTCCATACCCCGTCGACTTTCTTAATCACGTGTAGCGGCTTGGATTCTTAGCTGTCGCTGTGGTGGTCCGGGTTCAATTCCCGGCTCTGATAAGCAATTTAATTCTGGTCGGAGGCCTGGAACGGGGTATACTCCACCTCGTTAGGCAAACTGAGAAGAGGTGGGTTCGATACCCATCTCAGCTATCCTGGAAGTGTTTCCGTGGTTTCCCACAGCTACTCCAGGCAAATGTCAGGAGGTTCCTTACTGACGACAACGGCCGCCTCCGTCCCAATTCCTCACCTAAATTAGGAATACAGTATACAACTACAGACACCAAAATAACACAGGTTATCAGACACTTTCTAACACAAATACAGTACACACACACCCCCAAGCACATGGGACTACATGACCACGATGTCCAAGCTCCGGAAATGAAATAACAACAGCGATTCTCGTTAGGCAAACTGAGAAGAGGTGGGTTCGATACCCATCTCAGCTATCCTGGAAGTGTTTCCGTGGTTTCCCACGGCTACTCCAGGCAAATGTCAGGAGGTTCCTTCCAGTGTTTTAGTCACGTACGTCTGGAGAGGTCGCCTCCGTGGTGTAGTGGTTGCGTACTTAGCTGCCACCCCGGAGGTCCGAGGTTCGATTCCCGGCTCTGCCACGATCAAGCGGTCAAGCCGTTGGGCTCTCACCAAGCTGGACTTGGGTTCAATTCCCGGTCAATGCATGTGAGATTTTCGAAGTGATATGCCAGGTCCTGTGGTTCGGATTCCACGTACAAAGGAGGTCCCGTGGCTCATAATCACAAGATTCACGGTCACGTACAACTACAATCTTCCTTCCTTTAATGGTTTAGACGTTATTTCCGTGTAACATCTTAGGTGAATTACCCTATTTATTCTACATGTTATAGGAAATGAATAGAAATGTACGCAACCATCTGTTAAATCGTCCCATTATTCCAAACATTAAGTGACGGAAGAATTTATTAGGCAACAAATGAAACTCCATTTTTCTATTTCTTTTCACCACTTACTTACATTTCCCAAAATACCAAACTTCGATAATAACGACTTCGATTCTGATTACAGGACATTCATTTTGTTTTGAAACAGACTACACCTGTGACGCTATTTAAGCGCACCGACAAGCTATGTACCAGCCATTCGCTCTCACACAACGCGTCACCGAAAGAAGGCGTGGCCTAGCCCAATTTTCATATCATCGATTTCTCAAAAAGTACTCGTCCAATTTGGGAAATAATAACACCGTTGAATATGTCTCAGTGAAGTCATCTACCCTGTATGCAAAAATTAGTATAGTTCCATTAAGAAAAACGAAGTTGGTACCAATATCTCAGATATTCACAAAGAAAGGAAAAACCAGTATACGTTAATGTATGAGCCCCTTAGCACCATTTCCAAAAGTGAAAACAGAATATTGATATCTTTAACGGTTTAGAAGATATTGGCGAATAACATCTTAGGTGAATAACCCTGTAGTTCTCAATCCGTGTTCTTGGTAGAATTGGCAACGTTTAGTAGAGTCCGTAAGTTCTATAAACACATATGACCACATTATAAGTTTTTTTCCTATCGTTTATTTGATATGACAGCATATAAAAGCAGTTCGTAGGCCTACTAACTATTTCAACATCCGTGAAATTCCTCGTGGTAATTCAGACATGCTGAAAGTTCAAGAAGTGAGTATTTCCCGTATTAAGTTGCATGTGTATCCATTTAATTTAACCAACAAATTCTTCACTAATATTTCATTAAATTATTTCAGATGCCTAGGAAGTGTTGGGTGCCTGACTGCAAGTCAAATTATGGCAGCACTATTAAAATAACTGGTTATATCACTACGTTTTTATCACTACCGCGAGGTGGACTTACAGTGCCTAGTAATTTAGTTTTGGTATAGGCTATATCTTCATGTGGCCTCTATATTCCAGTACATTATGAACTGTACTCAGTTGGCAAGTGCCTTTAGGTAGATTTCATTAGAAAGCTACCTACTTCTAAATTAAGTGACCAGTGGGGCATTATTGCTAGACTGTCAGCATTAAGCTAGGAGGCCCATTGTGACTATGATGAGTGCATGTGTGGACAAAAAAAAGTGAAGATTTTTTAATGAAAGGCAGTCTTTAAGCACGTAAGAATAGAATAGAATAAATATTTTTCTCTGAGCGCATCAATGACAGCAGTGAGCATAGCAGCAATAAAAGGAAACTTTAGACATTGGACATTGAGGTACAGTACAGCCTTTTATTATTACTTTATCGGGGATGATAATATGCATCCTTGATTTGTGATATTTGTGTGTAGATTTAGCGGACGTTATGCTCTGTTGTATTTTCGGAAACATTTGGAGTCAAAAACTATGTGTTTATGCAGTGTTAGCAATTACCATGTGTTTGCGCTAGGCCTCCCAGATGACAGACGGGCGGTGTTGCCAAACCCCATGACACGGCTTGAGAATTGTAGACGGCGATGGCTGGACGCTTTCGTGTTACAGAACACATGACTCGCTCCTCCCCTCACTTCGGCCGGGACACAGCTTGGACTGAAGAATGATCTTGGTGAATGGATTATTCGCAATTATTTTAAAACGTGGATGACAGATTCAAGGAAGTTTGGGCTAAATGGTCAATGCGACGTAATGTGAATAGTGTCTCAGGCCAACAAACGTAGTCGTAGAAAAATAACTTGTCAAGATATTTCAGTTTTAGTAAAAGGTGAAGTTCCTTCCATTTTTATATATAATTTCTTGCAATTATATTAATATTCAGGGTGTTTCAGGAGGAATAGTAAATATTTTAGGAGGTGGTAGAATAGATGAATTGCAATAAAAATTTCCGTATAACATATGTCCAATTTGTATTGCGTACCGAGATACAGATGTCGGTATGTAACCAGGACTGTTGTCGTTTCGTGTGTTGGTACACCGGTTACTATGGGCGTATTTAACGATTGTCAACAGTCGTGTGTTGTTGTGAAGCTGTGCTTTAGTTTCCATTGAATGTGTTCACTTGTCAGTGTGCTTTATTGACCAAGGTGTCTGTACTGTATCGTTTAAACATGCTGCACGTTTTTACACATGCTGAATATGCCGATATGGTATTTGTGTGTGGGTTTTGTAATGGAAACGCTGCTGCTGCTGCTGCTGCTTGTAGAGAATACGGAATACGATTTCCTAACCGCAGACGACCAGATTCAAGAGTGTTTACAATACACTGCGTGACTGGTGCAGTACCCAGCTGTCGATATGGTGATTCAACATCTAAACCTAACATTCCCCGGAAGATGGATCGGGAGATATTGACACGTTTCTTGGCCACCAAGGTCCCCGGACCTTACCCTTTTGGATTTTTCCTGTAGGGATGGTTGAAAGGCGAAGTCTACAAGGAAAACGTTAACACAAGAGCCGAGTTGGTCGTTCGGATTATGCATAGTGCAGCCCTCGTCAAAGAACGTCAAGAGGCCCTCCGAAGAGCTACATGGGGTGTTTTCAAGAGAAGTGCAAAATGCATTGAAATTGGTGGTGGAAGTTTTGAAAATCAACTTTGAACGTCCTCATTTGCCTTGGCTTTACATTTGTTTGGGTTAAATACTACCAGCTGTATCTCGGTATGCAATACAATTGGGACACATGTTATATGGATTTTTTATTGCAATTCATCTATACTACTACCTCCTAAAATATTTACCATTCCTCCTGAAACACTCTGTATAAGATGAGGCCATTTGATAGCCGCAGCGCAGTCCCATGAAATGGTACACAAAAAAATCCTTGTATAATACACGTACACGAATTTGTATATTATAATTAAATAGGATGTAATGAAACACCAAACATGAAATTAGACACAAATTGACAGGTAAAAAAAAAGAAAGACTAAGGCGGGATTCGAGCCACACAAAATTCGTTACGTGAGTAATTGCCAAGTACGCTATTCCCCAGACCAGGTGTTCCCAACCTTTTAGCAACTGCGTACCACTTGAAACGTTTAGAAATTTTGGCGTACCTACAGTCCCATATTCTTTTAGAAACATGTATTTACTGTCGGAAAAATACGCAATGGCTTGTTTTATTTTAATTAAATTACTGTGAAAACTTCATATTTAATTATCATTGTACAGGACTTGTATTTCGTTTTTTTTTTCAACCCTTTGTCACTAGAGAGAGATTTTTTCAATTATTTCTTGCTAATTTTTATTTGAAGACATATAGAGACATGCATATTAATAACTTTTGTAATAAACGAAAAGAAAACGATTGTTGCAAATTACAGTGAGCAAAAAAACATCAACATCATCCAAAATCTACTTTTAATGCGAAACTTGTTGTTGTTTGTCTGTGATTAAAATATCAGTACCGGGTGAGTTAGCCGTGGTCGTTACGGCATGACTGCTGGCAGTGGCTCACATCCGGGAGGTGAGGTGGTTCGAATCCCCCCGCCAGCAACCTTGAATATGGTCTTCTGTGGTTTCCCATCTGCCTTCCAGGCAAATGCCGGGGTTGGTCCCTAACTATAGGCCACAGCCGCTACCTTCCAACTCCTCGTCCTTACATTCAAACTTCCCTCCCCAACGGTACTTGTAGCTCACCCATTGGGTGTCCGTCTCGAAGCAGCTACAAAACTGGCGAGCCGAACATGTCCTCGGACACTCCCGGCACTAAAAGCCATACGCTAAAAAAAATCAATATCAGGAGTAATTGAACTTAACTTCACTCTTAAGCCCTCTTCAACACTTATTCAGTCTCTATGTTTATTTTAGATGTAGACTACAAAAGTTCTGAAAATCCACTCTCACACAAGTGACTTGTAACAAATGGCATCAAAAATAGCAGAGCTTGCCGGAAGATCATTGGGTAGCCTACTCAATTTTACATCCGATCCAGAAGTTAAAGATTTCATTTTAAAACTGTCTTTCATGGAACTATATTCTGTTATATCGATAACACTTTCTTTTAATTTCAACTCATTTGGTGAGGTTCCCAAAAAAGGATTTCTGATCCAGTCAAATTTGGAATAATCTTCGGAGAAATATACAGGGTTATTCACCTAAGATGTTACTCGCCAATATCTTCTAAACCGTTAAAGATATCAATATTCTGTTTTCACTTTTGTGAATTGTGCTAAGGGGCTCATACATCAACTTTACTGTTTTTTCCTTTCTTTGTGAATAGCTGAGATATTGGTACCAACTTTGTTTTTCTTAATGGAACTATACTAATTTTTGCATACAGGATAAATGATTTCACTGAGACATATTCAACGGAGTTATTATTTCCCAAATCAGACGAGTGCTTTTTGAGAAATCGATGATATGAAAATTGGGCCAGGCCACGCCTTCTTTCGGTGACGCGTTGTGTGAGAGCGAATGGCTAGTACATAGCTTGTTGATGCGCTTAAATAGCGTCACAGGTGTAGTCTGTTTCAAAACAAAATGAATGTCCTGTAATCAGAATCGTAGTCGTTATTATCGAAGTTTGGTATTTTGGGAAATGTAAATAAGCGATGAAAATAAATTGAAAAATGAAGTTTCAGTTGTTGCCCAATAAATTCTTCCGTCACTTAATGTTTGGAATAATGGGACGATTTAACAGATGGTGAAGTACATTGCTATTCATTTCCTATAACATGTAGAATAAATAGGGTTATTCACCTAAGATGTTACACGGAAATAACGTCTAAACCATTAAAGGAAGGAAGGAAGATTGTAGTTGTACGTGACCGTGAATCTTGTGATTATGAGCCACGGGACCTCCTTTTTACGTGGAATCCGAACCACAGGACATTTCACTTCGAATATCTCACATGCATTGACCGGGAATTGAACCCAGTCCACCTTGGTGAGAGGCCAACAGCTTGACCGCTTGATCGTGGCAGAGCCGGGGATCGAACCTCGGACCTCCGGGATGGCAGCTAAGCATGCTGACCACTACACCACGGAGGTGACCTCTCCAGACGTACGTGACTAAAACACTGGAAGTGGATACAAAGAATAGCTGTTGTTATTTCATTTCCGGTGCGTGGACATCGTGGTCATGTGGGCCCATGTGCTTGGGGGTGGGGGTGTACTGTATTTATGTTAGAAAGTATCTGATAACCTGGGTTATTGTGGTGTCTGTAGTGGTGTACTGTATTCCTAATTTAGGTGAGGAATTGGGACGGAGGTAGCCGTTGTCGTCAGTAAGGAACCCTCCCGACATTTGCCTGGAGTAGCCGTGGGAAACCACGGAAACACTTCCAGGATAGCTGAGATGGGTATCGAACCCACCTCTTCTCAGTTTTGCCTAACGAGGTGGAGTATACCCCGTTCCAGGCCTCCGACCAGAATTAAATTGCTTATCAGAGCCGGGAATTAAACCCAGACCACCACAGCGACAGTTAAGAATCCAAGCCGCTACACGTGATTAAGAAAGTCGACGGGGTACGGAGAAGAGTGACTGTTTGTTGTTACAGAATTTCATTTCCGGGGCTTTGATAGCGTGGTCAGGTAACCCCGTTTGCTTGGGTGTGTGTAGTGAGTTCGCCAGTCATACAATAACGTTGCACATCACATTATGTGTACGATAGTTTACAGTACATGCCTGGTATGTGGTATCCGTTCTGTGGCTGGAATCACACCCAGGAACCTGCTTGCCCGACTGCACGCTGTCTGATGCGGCATGCACAACAGCGTATGTTGTTGTTATTGATATCTTAAAAAGTAACTGTCCGATTTTGAAAATACTTGCATCCTTAAACTTGTACGCAGTTGAACTTTTAGACCAGCCGTATGAATTCGTGCTGTTCCATTCAAAATGTGGAGCTAGTATCAATATCTTGGTTATTACTTACCCCATTAGAACAAGTAGCACATTATTTTCCATCCCCTGGATATCATTTACGCATATAAAAACAGAATACCCATATCATTAATGGTCTAGACGTTATTTCCGTGTAACATCTTAGGTGAATAACCCTATTTATTCTACATGTTATAGGAAATGAATAGCAATGTACTTCACCATCTGTTAAATCGTCCCATTATTCCAAACATTAAGTGACGGAAGAATTTATTAGGCAACAACTGAAACTTCATTTTTCTATTTATTTTCATCGCATATTTACATTTCCCCAAATACCAAACTTCGATAATAACGACTACGATTCTGATTACAGGACAGTCATTTTGTTTTGAAACAGACTACACCTGTGACGCTATTTAAGCGCACCAACAAGCTATGTACTAGCCATTCGCTCTCACACAGCGCGTCACCGAAAGAAGGCGTGGCCTAGCCCAATTTTCATATCATCGATTTCTCAAAAAGTACTCGTCCGATTTGGGAAATAATAACTCCGTTGAATATGTCTCAGTGAAATCATTTATCCTGTATGCAAAAATTAGTATAGTTCCATTAAGAAAAACAAAGTTGGTACCAATATCTCAGCTACTCACAAAGAAAGGAAAAAACAGTATAAGTTAATGTATGAGCCCCTTAGCACCATTCACAAAAGTGAAAACAGAATATTGATATCTGTAACGGTTTAGAAGATATTGGCGAGTAACATCTTAGGTGAATAACCCTGTATATTGAAACTTTCTTGAAGAGCTTCCAGGTGAACAATGATATCAGCAACCACATCTGGCATTGGAGATATTTCATTTTCTTCAAAAAATTATGATAGGGTAGGAAATGGAGATAAATTCTCCTCCTGTATTTGTGAACAAAACAGGACCAACTTTCTCTTGAAGGAGTTAATTTTGTCATTGGCTGTGAAGACTGTTGTGTTTGGTCCCTTTTTTTTTTTTTTTTTTTCGTGTAGCCTCCTGAGAGGCCGAGTGCAGGTCTTTCTAGTCGACGCCCGTGGGCGACCTGCGCGTCGGGATGAGAGATGGAAAGGATGAAGATGAATGAAACTGGGCAAGGATGTGGAAGGAAGCGGCCGTGGCCTGTCAGAAGGTACTGTCCCAGCACTTGCCTGGTGTTGAAAATGGGAAACCACGGAAAACCATTTCAAGGACAGCCGACGGTGGGGCTCGAACCCACGCGTCTACCGAGTCAGCAGAGAGCTTGGCCCCTTGACCTAACGCGGAGCTTTAGCCCACGTAGCCACTACTGCCGGTTTGTTTGGTCCCTGAAGTCCCATGTTCAACGTGTTGAGTCTAACGAAAATGTCACCTAGATATGCCAATCATGACAACCATCTTTCATCACCAAACAAGTTTTTCATGTCATTATTTCTTTCACTTAGAAACATAAAAACTTCTGAACTCGGGTCGAAGAGACGGGTCAAAATTTTCCCTAGAGATAACAATCTCACTTCTGTTTGTAGGAATAGAGTCATAAACTTGCCACCCATATCTTCAATCATCAAGGGGAATAATCTTGAGTTAAGAGCCCTAGCCTTTATGAAGTTAATAACTTTCACAGCATCTGATAAAACGGAGTTTAGATTTTCTGGCATACTTTTAGCAGCTAATGCTTCTCGGTGGATGATACAATGTGTACATTGGCATTCAGGATCAACTTTATTTATGTTTGCCGTTAGCCCTGTCAATTTTCGTGACATAGCTTTTGCCCCATCCGTACACAAGCCAATACACTTCGACCAGGGAATGCCAACTTTGAGCACATACTCATCAATTATGTTAAAGATGAGTTCAGCTGTAGTGTTTCATTCAAGTGGTTTTCAGAACAAAAACTCTTCTATCACCTCTCCCTGATAAACAAATCGTACGAGTACAAGTAGCTGCGCCATGTTTGTGACGTCGGTGCTTTCGTCTACTTGAGGTGCAAAATAAGTACATTCTTGGAGTTGTAAAGGCAGTTGTTCTTCAATATTGGAAGACATATCGACAATTCGCCTCTTTACTGTGTTATTTGACAATGTTTTTTTTTTGTTTTGTTTATTTCTTTAGCTGCCTTTTCTCCTAACACGGCTTAGACCATATCCATAGCGGCCGGCATTGAAGGTGTCTCACCTATTGTGTGAGGCTTTCCATCTTTTGCAGTTCTATAACTAGCAAGGTTTGACGTCTTTATCAAGTTAGTTTCAGTATTGACAAACTTTGTCACACATTGATTTTCTTTCTTAAAAAAAAAAAAGTAGATATTCTCTGAAATAATTCAATGGGCTTACCAACCAAATCAGACTGCTTAGTATTTGGTGACGCATCAGTAAAGAAAGCTTCATGCTTTGGTTCGAAAGGGTTTCGAAACATACAACACATTGGGGAATAGGATTGTCACTGTTTCTTGTGCCGGGCTTGACTATAAAACCGTACTGTAAGTAGCATTCATCATATTTACGATTGGCTTGTGGTTTAAGTTTTTTAACACTATCCTTTGAAGTACCAGGGTTCATCGAAAATCGTTTCATAGTTTAGTTTGCTTGCACAAAAGCACTATTTCAACACACAGAACAGTTATTTACAGATGCACAACACAACATATAAATATTGCACAATCACCGTTCACACGCTGATGTAACCTAGGAGGGGCTCATGTTCACACTGATGCAAAGTGCAAACTGTCAACCGCGGAGCGGAGGAACGTAGGGGAAGTTAGGAGGAGCGCGGCGGAGGAGGAGACAGCCAGCGCCCGGCAGACAGGCAGCAGAGTATAGTTTGCGTGCTCACGCACACAGAGGCCCGTACTGCTCGAGTATTTGTTTGGTTCTGTTACTACAGTCCAGCCGCTGAGTGTCCGGCTCTGACGTTTGGTGATGGTGGGAGAAGAGAGGTAAAGAGAACAATATAGCCAACCTATGGCAGTGAGAAGCAGTTAATAGAAGCTTGAAACTTTCCATCAGTGTAATTCTTCTCTAACGTCTTCACTATGTAACGTGGAAGTCCCACATCCTACTTGCAATTTTATGCATCATTTTGTTTTTCCGACATTTTGCGGTTACAAAACCTAAATTCTTCGATTGCAGTGGAATTCCGCCTATGTTGGCGAAGTCGCTTACTGTCATGAAGAATGTTGTCACCTGTACCAATCTGCGGCATTCCCGGTAAGCCGGTCTTTAAATTTAGCTCGATGTTGCAAGAGCTCTCTTCTGTTGCTCTTTGTGGTAGTACAGGTTTGTTGTTTTATTGTCTTGTGTGTGCACACTTACCAGTTAACTGTGTGTAATTATATTACTATAGTAATATGGTCAGTGGTTCGTCAGAATTCATTTAAAAACATGTGAAATATTTTATGTAGTCCACGCTGTTTAATATTTCACGGTACACAACCGGCAACGCTGTCTCCCTCCCCCATGAGAAATGTCAGAGCCGGACACTCGACGGCTGTACTGTACGCACGGACTGGGAATCCCCCACATCTGTCCTCAACTTCCGCGATCCACATTCCTCTCAGGTTCACAGAGCTTGGATTCGAGCAGTATTAGCCTATCGCTCATATCACTCATGCGTACCACCTCTAGACCACCATCACACGACGAACCCATTAGATTTGACTGGACTTCTTTCAGAACTCTTAACGCCTGGAGGCATTGGAACTTGGAACAGGCCTGAGTGTAACTCATTACAGTCAGAAGTTGAAATAATAACCTCGGATCAGCAGAAGGGCCGCGAAGAAGTTGAAAATTATTACTATGAGCATCGCCGTCTATAATTCTCAAGCCGTGCTGTTAGTTGAATTGGCAACACTGAACCTAGGCTCTAAGGTGTGTAAACAAGCTAAGCTCACATGCTAACTTTTGTTAGTAAATATCGTTTATTTTGATAAGACAGCATTTAAAATCAGTTCCTATTTACTATTTCAACACCCGTGAAGTTCCTCGTGGTAAATCAGACCTGCTGAAAGCTGTAGAAGTGAGTATTTACCGTATTAAGTTGTATGTATAATCAATGCCTGGTAATGAATTTAACCAACAAATGCTTCACTAATATTTCATTAAAACATTTCAAAAGCCTAGGAAGTGTTGTGTGCCTTGCTGTGAGGCAAATTATGGCAGCACTATTAAAATAACTGGTCATATTACTACGTTTTGATCACTTACAGCATGGAGAACTTCCAGTGCCTAGTAATTTAGTTTTGGTACCGTATAAATATTCATGTGGCCTCTATATTCCAGAACATTATGAACAGTACTCAGTTGGCAAGTGCTTTTTTTTATTAAGTGGCCGGTGGAACATTATTGTTAGACTGAACATTAAGCTTGGAAGCCTATTGTGGCGATGATGAGTGCATCTGTGTACAAAAAGTGAGATTAATATCAAAGGTAGTCTCTAAGTTCGTTAGAATAGTTTTAAAATATTTTTCTGAGCGCATCAATGACGGCAGTGAGCATAGCAGCAAGAAACGATATATTTCAGACATTGGGACATTGAGGTACATTGAAGTGAAAGAAGACATTTTTCAGTGCCGCCTAATTCTATTAAAGAAATCTTCCCAGTCGGTCAACACAAATTGTGCCCAATTACATTGGGCGGGATACAAGTATTTATATACACTAACCTGAAAAAATACAAGTTATTATTACAAACTAACACGTTTTTATGTACACGTTTGTAATAATAACTTGTCTTTTTTTCAGGTTAGTGTATATAAATACTTGTATCCCACCCGATGTAATTGGGTACAATCTGTGTTGACCGACTGGAACGTTTTCTTTAATTGAGGTACAGTAAAGCATTTTATTACAGTACATAGCATGATAATATTTATCCTTTATTTGTGATATGTATGTGTAGATTTAGCGGACGTAATGTTGTGTTGTATTTTAGGAAACATTTCCGGTCAAAATCTATGTATTTACGCAGTGTTGGCAATTACCATGTGCTTGCTCTAGGACTAGTTCTACCAGATGACAGATGGGCGGCGTTGCAAGCGTAATGACACGGCTTGAGAATTACAGACGGCGATGGCTAGACCGTACGGAGGCTGTTACTAAAGCTGATGATGACCGTCATTGCCCATCTGAAATCATCTACGTAAATCATCACCATGTATGAAAAGATTCTAATGTCAAGGAAAACAAAAGAGTTGTTTTCAAAGGTTCTACCCCTGATAATGCCATATCTTTAAATGACACCCATTAACTAGGCCTCCTATTCAGTCTAACATTAGGCCTACTTCCACTCTATTAAATTTCCGATTATTTCCCATTGCGGTCATTGCTGACTTCAACCAATGCACAGACAGAATTCTGAACAACGTGATCTTCAAAGAATTCTTTGGCGCGATGAGCCCACCAAACCAATCAAAATCTTTCGTCTAAAAACTGTCACTTATGGCCTTAAGCCATCAGCCTTCCTGGCTATTTGCTCTTTGAATCAATTAGCAGGCCAAGATGATCCTTTGTTTCATCACAAGGCCTCTGAAGCCTTAAGAACTCCTTTCTATCTATAATAGATGGGGGCGTGGTGGCTCAGCGGTCTAGCTGTATGCCTCTCACCAAGGTGGTCCGGGTTCGATTCCCGGTCAATGCATGTGAGATTTTCGAAGTGAAATGCCAGGTCCTGTGGTCCGGATTCCACGTAAAAAGGAGGTCCCGTGGCTCATGATCTACAGATTAACGGTCACGTTAAACTACAAGCTTCCTTCCTTTTTTTATAATAGATGATTTTCTGCACTTGTTTGAAAACGTCTCTATGCTCTCCAAGTACTTGAGGTCTTGAAAGCCTTGCTTAAGGGAGATGGTTTTCCATTCCACAAATGGAATTCCAGGTCGGAGTAATTTTTGTCTTGCTTTTCGACCAAGCTCTTTGTTGCCTCAGTTGAACTTTTAAAAATGAGGGTACTATCAAAGCTTTAGGAGTTAACTGGTGATTCTTTCTTATATCAAGTCCATATTTCTGACACACATCCTTAAACACCATGACAGAGTCTCGCCGAAATAGAGAACAATTTTCATCCTCTTCAATTTCTAGATCAAGTCATAATTATCGCCAAAATCTTTATGCAAGACCTATGGTCCTTGAAATCTGACTGTTACCCCCAACATTTCGCCATAGGTGGCTGTCATCATATCGCCACAGCTTGTTATAATTAGTATCCCTCGGGTACTAATCCCCGCTCCTTCTTGTGGGAATTTTGAACTGCACGTCTTTACCGACAGCTCGCAGAAAGGATACGGGTGCTGCGCATGTTGTAAGTCGCAGCTCCTCTCTTTCGCCTTTTTAGCCTATTTTCATTTATGGAAAAATACCGTAGGCTTATGAGATCACTTTTGACCGTGTGTGTGTCCCCCCTAATAACTTCTAAACTGTTTAAGCGATTTAAATGAAACTTGGTAAGGTCATAGTACTATTTTGGCCTACCCCGACCATGCCCTCACATTTTATTACGTCTCACCAATCCAACATGGCGGCTGTGCGAAATATTTCACCGGCATTCTATTGTATATCTCCGAAACTATTACTCATATCACCTGACATTTTGTACGGTGATAAAAGGCACTACTAGACGTTCACCTATGTGACTTTCAAAAACATGTTAAGTACATAACGAACATGGTGGCCAAGCGAATTTGAAACATTTAAATAGACTTTTCTCGTGATTTGACCATCCGAACGCAGTGAAACTTGGTACAGCAAATGACTATACAAATTGCAATGCACTGACATCTAATTTAGTTCAATTGTTTACATATCCTCAAGATGGCGGCTGTGCGAAATTTTAAAATTAAGTTTTTATTTCTTGAGTTTTAATCATGCGATTGAAATCAACGTTTGAATAATGAACGTGCACAATTATCCTCATCCAATAGTACATAACTCTATGGCCTATATATACACTCACTGGCATAAAAAGAAACACTACGAATTTCAGACAAAACTCAGTGTTGGACCGCTTCAAACCTGGTACAAATTGAATGTTGTGACATTGCAGCGATATGGCAATGTATCACGAGTTAATTAGTTCATTTCAGAAGTTTCAGTGCAATAATTGATAAACATTGTTGATCGTGACAATTACAGCACCGATATTACTGTTTCCCGCCTTTGGACAAGAATAACCACAGACGGCTGTCGTAAGGTATATTGCTGTGAATTCTCGTGTCGCGTATTTTTGTGGACATTATGGCTCGTCTACAATAATTATTCTCGTTCCTAAGTCCGATCATAATGGCTCTTTCTTCTGAAAACGCAGCAAGGGCAGTGGAGGATGGGCGCACTATGCCATATGTGGCAAACGTAATAAGTAGGGCCCGGATTCTTAGCTATGTAATTCACAAATTTCAACATATATGTTCGTTTCGCACTTCCTGGAGCAGAATATGTGAATTTCATTTCACCAAAAAAAAAAAAAAAAAAAACTAAATTAGGGGTTGACACCTAAAATAACTTAAATAGCTGTTTTGCCTTTTTCAAATAAAGAATGTTATTTCCCCCATTGAAATGCATCGTAAAATTATTTCCACCGCGATTACAAGCAGTAGGACGGTGATAGTCCAGGTTACTACCGTTAAATGCAGTACGATAATGATGATAATTGTTGTAAGGGGGCTAACATCTAGGTTATCGGCCCCTAATGGTTTGGGTGGTAGTGAAAGATGAGATGAGAATGAAAACTATAACTAATATTAACTACAGACTTAGATACTAGAAGAACAAATGGTAAACAAATAAAGGATAAGGCAAATAAAGGATAGGAAGAAAACAAATGCCCGCAACCCTCAAAGAATGAGGATTGAGGGACTTGGAAGGAAGGAGAGCCATGAAAGGCAGATGGGAAAGGGGGAAAGAGGAGAGGGCCCACCCCAAAGTCAGTGGAAAAGGGGGAAAATCGGACCCTGCTGAGGAATCCCTCGGGATCGCCAACTCCAGAACTGACCAGCCGTGAGCCCCTGAGGGTGTAGAAATATCCAGGGTGCACCAGAAGTGGTGGGGCTACATACACCCTGCCACCTTGAGGACCTAGAGCAGAAGGCAGGAGATAGCATGAAAAGAAAGAGAAGGCTGACCCCTCGCAGAAGGAGGGAATCAGGAGAGATGAGACATGGGCCAGTTAAGGTAGGAAAGGAAGAGACTCCATAGGCCTCGGATACCCTAATATCGTCGGGGTCGGAGGAGAACAAGAGTTAACCAAGAGCGGCCGACAGGAAAGAAGACGGAGAGGAGCCCGGCACAAGTAGGTGACAATGTAAACTTTTGTGAAATAAGTTCATAAATAATTTTTACAGAAATAAAAAAAACAGAAAATTATTGCTGCCTGTATTGATCCTGGAAGAAAAACCTTAACTAACCTATTTTTAGAATACAAGAAACCTAAAGTGAAGGTTTAAGCCACCTAAAAATCCGGGCCCTAGTAATAAGTACGTCTTGTTATAACGTGTACAGGACTGTTAAAAGGTACAGAGAGGGCAATATCTACACCAGGAGGCCCGGTTCTGGTCGTAGGAGAAGCACAACCGAGCGTGATGATCGCTTTCTCACAATGCAAGTTCTTCGTGATCGACACACAACAGCTGTGGAGGCCAGAAATCGCTTGCAGAAAGTACGGGGTACGAACATCCGTGAAAGGACAGTAAGAAGGAGGTTGTAGGAAGTGGATTTACAATCCAAGAGGCCCGCCACAGGACCTCTCCTTAGACGTGAGCACCATGCCGCTCGTATGCAATTCGCCAACGTCCATCGAAACTGGACTGTGGAGCAGAGGAGCTCAGTGCTGTTTACGGATGAATCCCGATTCTGTTTGAGGGCATCGGATGAGAGGGAGAGAGTATAGAGAAGGCCCAGGGAACGTTATTCACCCTGTACCTTCTTTGCAAGGACACCGTTCATCGGAGGTTCTGTGATGGTCTAGACTGAGATTAGCACGGATACGCGCACAGAGCTTGTGTTCGTTGACAATGGGAGCCTGACAGCCCACCGGTACATCAAGGAGATTTTAGTACATCGCGTCGTGCCTTTTTTCACCTGTCATTGGAGAGAACTTTATCCTGAAGCATGACAACACTCGCCCACACGTTGCCGTCTGTGTACGTGAGTACCTGGATGAAGACGGAATTGAGCGCATCGTGTGGTCTGCTTGTAGTCCCGACTTAAACCCGTTAGAGCATGTCTGGGATATGCTTGGGGGACGTGCTAGGAGTCGTTCTCCTGACTTCAAGCTTATCTCTAGGGTGAATGGGAGCTCATACCACAAGATAACATTCGTGATTGCATCCTCAGCATGCCTGATCGTATCACAGTTATAACTGTGGCTAGAGGTGGTAATACCCGTTATTGAGTCAGTGACAATGTTGTGCAAACTAATGGACAAAAAGATTAAGTCGTAAAGTAATCATTCGTAATCATACAGTGTAACGGGTCTGAGGACAATATGATGGATTCCAGGTTTCGACATTTCCAAATTCGCGTTTCTGCACTGTTGTGATTGTTATGATAAATAATTTGAATCAATTATTGTGTTATTTAGGGTAATTAACTTATGATTCATTGCCATGTTGTTGTAATGCCATAATATTTGATTAATACAAGGTTTGAAGCGGTCCAACATTGAATGTTGTCTAAAAATCGTAGTGTTTTGCTTTTTATGCCGGTGAGTGTATTAAAATCCAACATGGCGACCATCCGAAATATTTAGACGATTTTCAATATCTATTAATCTATGACAGCAATCAAACTGAATGTTTTGTGTGTATACAGGCTATAAACGTGAGTTCACCTATGGGACGTTCAATAACCTGTTGAGAATAAATCCAACATGGCGACGACGCGAAATTTAAATATTCAAATGGACGTTTCTCGAGATTTAACCACCCGGGCGCAGTGATACTTGGTACGGTATACGCTTATATAACTTTCACTCCACTGGTATCTAATTCATTTAAATTATTTTTATAACCACAAGATGGCGACTGAGCGAAATTTTAAAATCTTGTCTTTATTTCTTGTGTCCTAATCATGCAATTGAAATTTGAATAAAACACCTACACAATAATCTTCATGTAATAGTACATAACTCTAAGGCCTATATATAAAAATCCAACATGGTGACCACCCGAAATTTTTAGACGGTTCTCAATATCTAGGAATCTATTACAGCAATCAAACTGAAAATTTGTATGTTGATAGAGGCAATTAATATAAGTAGAATATATGAAAATAGGCTATTTAATTCTTCACGGAACGACTTGTTTTCTAACTTGATTTGCGCCAAATCTAAGGTTGCTCCACTCAAGGTCCCTTCAATTTACCCCGTCTTGAAATGTGTGCTGCATTCCTAGCAGTTAATTGGCTGACAATTTTTCTCAGAATTTGAGGATTCAGTTCCTTCGAACGTATTTTTGGATCGATTGTGTCATATTGCTAGCTTGAATTTCTAAACCTTCCTCTAACTGGCAAGTGTTGGTTTCTAACCGTGTCGCGAAAATCCAGAATCTTTCTAATGGCAAACATTGACATCAAGTGTCTGGAAAGGAACATCCTGCAGACGTCATCTCCCGTGGATGCAGTCCTCAACAATTAAGTAAATATCATTTGTACTGGCATGGTCCTGCTTGGCTCCTTTACGAGCCTTCTAATTTGCCTAATTTCGTTCCCCGTTTCCCAACGGACAACCCCTTCTTCCACAACCTTTTTTGAATAACTCTGAACCCCGTTTTGCGACTGTTAAAGTTGTATTGCTTACCCAGCGTGAAGTATTCTCCTTTGAATTTCAGTTATCTAAGGCCAAGCGCTTAGCAAATCCAGTAGACTCTTTGACTGCTCCCTTTTCTGTTAAGAGAGCGTAGTAGGCTCTCATTGTCCGAATTATTGATAGACAAAATTATCCTATTATCTTGCCACCTAAACATCATGTAACTTCGTTGATTATCTGACATTTCCATTATTATTAACATCTTCACGTTCGTACACGTACATTGCTTTGCATTATTTGCGAACAATACTGGTCTATCGATGGCGTTCTTGTGTTGACCGACTGAAAAGCTTTCTTTATTAGAACTAGGCAACACTGAAAAATAGCTTCCATCACTTCAACTATCGATGGAGTTCACGAGGCTTCTTCTGTGGTCAGCAAGCGCATTCCTTGTTTTAAATCAGACCCAGAGCCCACTAGTAGTGTGGTAGTGGGGAAGCTACGACACTTCTTTTTGAACCCTCCTCGTATCGGCCCCGAACCTGATATCTCGCTAACCAATCATGGGATTAGAACATACAGGGTGTCCTAGCACTCGTAGTGACGCCCCCTACTTTCCTATAGCCTCTTTATTTAATTAAAAGACCAAAACTAAAAGGTCATTCGCGAGTAGTGGGGTGGTGTTGGTTTTCTCAAGTCGCGCTCGTGCTAGAATATGTATGCCTATGTTGGGAAAGGGTTAGGTGGTGGGAAAGGAGTAGGGTCGAATGAGGGGTCGTTTAGATGGTATTTTTTCCGCTCTGTGTGATGGTGAGGTTATTTTTTAAAATGGATGGAATTTGGAAACGCCATTTGGGGCAAACATGTTGTTTTGCCATTTTGGCGATGAGTGTTTTTTGTATGCCTACGAACTTGAGGGGTTTTGTAAGAGAGCGGGCTTTTTACATGATTATTTATAGATGAGGTTTTTTTTAATATTTATTAAGAACCATTAAAACTCATGCGTTTTTCACATTTTTTGCTCATTTTTTGGAAAACCGAAAATGTGACGATGACTTGTGTGATAGTATTTTTTCGTCTCGTTGTCTTCTTTACGGAGATGTAGGTATGGAAAAGGTAAAAAGCTGGAAACATGTTTTTTGATGGAAAATGGGTTTTTGTGATTTTCCCTCATATTGCGAAAACTGAAAACGTGATGATGACGTGCGTGATAGTATTTTTTCGTCTCGTTGTGCTCTTTACGGGAATGCAGGTGTCGAAAAGGTAAAAAAGCTGGAAACACGGTTTTTTGATGGAAAATGTTTTTTTGTGATTTTCCCTCATATTGCGAAAACTGAAAACGTGAGGATGACGTGTGTGATAGTATGTTTTCGTCTCATTATCCTCTTTACGGAGATGTAGGTGCGGAATAGGTAAAAAGCTGGAAACATGGTTTTTATGGAAAATGGGTTTTTGTGATTTTCTCTAATATTGCGAAAAACTGAAAACGTGATGATGACGTGTGTGATAGTATTTTTTTCGTCACTTTATTCTCTTTACGGGGATATAGGTATGGAAAAGATAAAAAGCTGGAAACATGGTTTTCTTATGGAAAAGGTGTTTTTTGTTAATTTTCGCGTTATTTGGAAAACGAATGAGGCGATTTTTATGACGGGCATATTGATGTATTTGTGTCGTTGTTCTCTTTACGGGAATGTAGGTATGGAAAAGCAGAAATCATGGTTTCCGTCATATTTTTTTTCGAGATCGTTGAGGAAAACCGGGAAAAGTAAGAAAACAGATTTGAAGTCACGTTATGTTAAGCGCTATGATGTTGGTGAAACACCTATGCATTATTATTATTATTATTATTATTTGTCATGGCTTGCCTGGGCTCACACGTAGAGAGAGAACTTGCTTGATGAAATGAGAATTGAAAGCATTGAGGCTGACCCACGGCGAGCCAGACAGACAGTGGTCTTATCATCGTACGTGCCTCGCAGGCAGAGAGAGATAACAGCCTGTTGTTCGCATGCAGGTGGCTGTTATCTGACCCAGACGTGCAATTCGATATTGCAATGAAGGACATACAGCACTGTCGAAAAGCTGATCATTGCATTCGCACGCACACACACACACACACTCATGCAGAGTTTGCAAAGCTTGTGAGAATCAGTCTGACTTGTGCGCTCCACGACATCCTACGCGTAGGAACAAAAAAAGTAAAGTGTTAACTTTGCATCTTGTTGAGGAGACATATATTTTCTGAGGGTAAGAGAGAGTCATCATTCTCGTGATCATCTTTGAAGACGACGGATCCATGTGCCTTAAGCTCTTCGTAAAATATTACGTGAACCGCGGCCATACTTGTACTAAGGTAGGTTCATTATTGTTTATTATGGCATGATTGGTTTTATTGTTATTTTGAGTATGCGTGAAAAGTAAGTTAGTGACTGATGGTATTTTTTTGGGGATTTCGTTTGTTGCAGATTTAAAAAACGTCATTAAGACTGGGAAAGCAGACAGAGAGACAGTGACAGTGACAGTGGTGGCAAAGAGCACATTTGCTGAAAGCATTATAAATCATTATATGGTGAGTACATGTTATTCCATTACTTTTATTGATGTTGTTGTTAAATGTATGCCATTTATTTCATGGAAATTTATAAACTTATGACGTGTATTTATTATTGTTTCAGAATGAAGACATGTATCGAGTGAACAGGTTTTAACTACCGTGACGCTTGCGAAATAAAAAAAAGGTAAGCTATAAAGATAGATTAATTCTTTTCTTTGTAAATGACCTTGTTACTTTTCGAGTGAGCGTCTTATCTATGTGTGCACACTTGAAACCTTTTGTTTTTAGCAACTCTTATGAATGAATGAATGAATGAATGAATGAATGGATGGATGAATGAATGAATGCACTTGTTTAATGTATATAACCATGACTAATAACGGATTGTATTGGTTTGTTTTTTTCAGATAAATCGTTGGAAACAAACACAAGAGAAACCTTGTCGGTGATACAAAAACTACAGAAACCTTGTTAGTGATCATCTCCTGCTGGGGCCAATTGTGTACCTGTGAGCGTGATTGTGTGCCAGTCAGTGAAAGCGATAAGTGTGGCCGTGTGGAATTGCTGGTTTTGGATTAACCTATTCTAAGGTAAGGTTTGCACGTTTATTAGTCCATTTTATAATCATGTCTATATCAGAGAGCGAAGTGTTAGTGTGGCAGCCTTTGGCCAAATGTTTCAAAACGCGAGTTTGCTCCGGCCGAATTTACAATGCGAATCACTGTCTGAGGCCTAAAGATTTTGTGGAATTATCTTTTCCCATTTTTTTTAGTGAATGTGAACATGGCTTAAGATTGCATCAGGCTTTAAAAATAAATTTCGAACTACTATGTGAATTTACGTTGATAAAAAATAATGTTGAAGAGAAACACACCTTCAACCTTTGTACAAAAATGGAGAAAGTACTGATAGCTGATAATTTGGAAACGTGGTATCAGGAGAAAGCTATTCAAGCGCTTATCACTAAATTTGATAAGTTGCAACAGGGTCCCAGTGGCTTGGCCCTCAATAGCATTGCCTATTTGCAAATCAATATTTGTAAATACAATCCATTGAATGCAGGAAGTAGCTATATTGCCACACCGAGCTTTATCGCTTCCAGAAAGGCAGTGATCAACATACGCAATAAAGACGATTACTGCTTTTTGTGGAGTATAGTTAGCTGTCTGCAACCCTGTGAAGACACACGTAGTGATAGACCAGGGCAGTACAAAGATGTGTTTAACCACATGAAACAAACTCTCAATCTCGAGCGTGTTTCATTTCCCATGCCTCTAGATAAAATTCATTTATTTGAGAAAGATAATCCAAATTTCTCCTTCATGGTGTATGGCATCGAGGGATCCAATATTGTGGGCCCCTTGTATGCCACCAAACAGGTAAAGCAACATCACATTCACCTGCTTTTCCTCTCTGATGGGGATAAAAGCCATTATTGTTGGATAAAGAATTTAGGAATACTAGTAAGCAGCCAAGTGTCTAACCATAAGTGTGCAAAACACATTTGTGAGCGCTGCCTTCCGTATATTACAACTGATGAACTTTTGAAACGACATACAGAAGACTGTGAAGGGCAGACGGCAGTAAAGCTAGTCTTGCCCGAAGGGAATGACGCAGTCTTACAATTTAAGGCCACTAATAAACAAGACATGGTACCATTTACTGTTCACGCTGATTTTGAGGCCCTTACTGTTCCCATTCAGGGATGTGAACCAAGCCCCCATACAAGCTCAACCTATCCAGTGCAGAAACATGAGCCTTTTGCTGTAACCTATTATGTTGATGACCCTATGATAATTCACAATGTGAGTATGTAAGTCACAAAGGTCAGGATTGTGCGCGGTGGTTTGTTGATCAAATGGCGGCTTTAGCGGGCAAAGTAGAAACTATTTTGAACAACCCTGTACCAATTCAAATGAATGATGTACAGCAAAGAGAATATGATCAAGCCACCACCTGCCACATATGTGAAAAGCCCATTTTAGGCGGAGAAAAGAAAGTAAGAGACCACTGCCACAGGACAGGGCATTTTAGAGGTGCTGCTCATAGCGAATGCAATTTGAAGTACTCTACACCTCGCTTCCTTCCTGTCTTCTTACACAATTTCTCCCGGTATGACCTTCACTTCATTGTAAAACAATTTGCTCATGTAGATAAGAGCACATTTAGCATTTTGGCTAAGAACCATGAGAGCTTTACCTCACTTTCATGGAGAAAAGGAAGCATGAGCATTCGCTTTCTCAACTCATTCAAGTTTATGTCTAGTTCGCTGGATAGTCTTGTGAAAGGCTTAAGCGAAATGAGTTGAAACATACCCATTCCCACTTTACGGATACAAATCAATTTAAATTGTGTGTTCGTAAAGGCCATTTTCCTTATGATTTTGTGGGAAGTTACGAGGTGCTTGAAGAAACGTCTTTGCCGCCAAGAGAAAAATTATTTTCTCAGTTAACTCAAAGCACCATTAGTGAAGAAGACTATGCCCACGCACACCATGTTTGGCGAGTGTTCGGCATAGAAACCATGGGCCAGTATGCTATGCACTACTTAAAATTAGACGTGTTGTTGTTGACCGACGTTTTTGAAACTTTTCGTCAGCTATGTCACACGATTTATGGCCTTGACACCACCCACTACTATACCAGTCCAGGGTTAAGTTAGGACGCTGCCCTCAAATTTACCCACATTGAGCTTGATTTGCTGACGGATCCCGATATGGTACTGATGATGGAAAAAGGGATTCGTGGGGGATTCGTATCGCTCAATCAGCGACATGCCAAGGCAAATAATCATTACATGCCTGATTATTGTCCCGAAGAACCAGAATCCTACCTAATGTATTTCGACGTAAACAATTTATACGGTCACGCTATGAGTCGACCACTGCCGTACAGAAACTTTGTCTGGCTGTCTGAGAATGAAATTAAAGATTTTAATGTGCATAGCGCCAGCAAGCAACAGGACGTAGGGTATGTTCTTGACGTTGACTTAGCTTATCCCCCCCCCCCCATCTTAGACAGCGACATGGTGATTTCCCCTTTTGCATAGAGAAAATGGTGCCGCCCGAGAGTAAGGGCAATCATAAGAAATTGATGGGTACCTTGTATGATAAAAATCACTATGTGTTGCATATTGACATGCTGGTAGAATGTTTAGCCCAGGGCTTAACCCTGAAAAAAATCCATAGAGGTATTTCTTTTTGTCAGAAACCGTGGTTGAAACCATACATGGATTTAAATACCAGTCACAGACAAAGTGCCACTCAGCCATTTCAAATCAATTTTTTTAACTAATGAATAATTGTATCTATGGCAAGAGTTTGGAAAATGTACGTCAGTATAGGGACATTAAATTGGTCTACACATGGCATGGCAGGTGGGGAGCTCAAAAATATATTGCAAAACCAAATTTCAAATCTTTAAACATTATTGATCATGATCTACTGACTATTGAACTTGCCAAAACCAAAGTGGTCATGAATAAGCCTATCTATTTAGGCCAAGTCATTTTAGATTTTTCAAAATTGCACATGAATAAATTCCATTATGGTTTTGCAATACAGCGATTTGATACCATTTCCTTGTTATATACAGACACGGATAGTTTTATTTACCATATCCGTGACTGTGATCCGTATGTCGTTATCAAACAAAACCCAAAATGGTTTGACACGTCCTCGTTTAGTGAGAAGAACGTGTTCGATATCCCCCGTCTGAACAAAAAAGAAATTGGTTTAATGAAAGATGAGTGTTCAGACACCATGATGACTGAGTTTGTAGGTCTCGCTCCGAATATGTATAGTTTTCGACAGGTGGATCGATGCGAATCTATGCGAGCCAAAGGGATTAGCCAGCATGTGGTTAAACGACTCTGTGTGGATGATTATTTACATGTCCTTCAGACCCACACAGCCATGGCACATAGTCAGTTTAGGATTCTCTCGAAAAATCATGATTTATTTTTAATGAAGCAGCGAAAACAAACACTCGCTTTCTTGGACGACAAGAGACAGTGGTGTCAGGATATGATGACAAGCGTCCCATTTGGTTACAACCAGTAATGGTTGTTGCTATTGTTGTTGTACAACACGGCAAGTGTTTGGTTTGGTTGCTATCAAATGCGAGATGCCATCTTGAGCCTCGGAATAAAAATAAAAAATTGTAGTGTATCATATAATTTTTGTTTTTTAACCTGCGTGCATGGATGTATGCATGGATGTGTGAATGCCTGTAAATAGTTGTACATAAACTGTATGTCTTGTGCTATTTGCCTGTCAACGCATAAAGAGAGCCATGCATCAACGTTTGCATGGTTCATTGTGCACAGGCTAGATTAAAAACATGTTGGCTTCTTTAGGTTAGGTTAGGAAAAAAACAAACAAGTAGCCACCCTCACTATTGTTGTCGCTTAGTAGGCCTCATGTTTCAGCAAAGTGTGCACTTTCTCAGTAGGCACAGCTTAATAGGCCACACTAGGATGTGCCTCAGTAGGCCTCATGCAAGAACAAAAAACAAATATCTTCTGCTTTTACTGTGCACCATCTCTCACTTTATGTCTAGTGTTACGAGTGCTATTATATTTGAAAACAACGCCAATCCAATATCTGAACAGAATTTTTTAAAAATCTGTTGCATGTTATGTTTTCCGCCTACGGCTAAAGAAGTCAACAGACAGATGGTTATTTATTTGTGTTTTGCTTATTTTTTCTTTTCTTTTTGCCATTGACTTAGGGGACAGACAGTGTATATAGTACATAGTATTTTTTATTTATTCACTTAGTAAACGGCAACGACTACTTTTCAGATTCAATCATGAGCCATGATGAAGATTGTTTGATCGTCACAAAACACACCACGTTCAATGAATATGCCACGATGGTGTCTCATAATCCTCAACGTGTGGCCTATCCTTCAGAATATAGAAACACGAAAGTACGCATTGATACCGCGTTTTATGACAGCATCATTGATCGTGATGATAATGATGATGATTTGTTTCATGACCCAGGGCATCACTTTTGAAAAATCCTGTATGCTAAATTTTGGTTTTGAAAATAATGTATCCAGGCAAGTGATTCATAAAGCATGGTACGGTTTAACCATGAATCAAGTGATTGTTAAATTAGCTGACGAGGATCATTTTGCAGATTTCTGGTGTACAATATGTACAAAACCCCTGTTTAATGTTTATTTTCCAATAACCTCTCAAATGTTTTGTTTTCATTTTTATAAATTTCCTGCTGAGGAACGAATCATTTCGTATCGACAACAAGCATTTCGCCAACTTTGTCTTAGCTTACCTATCAATCAATATTCGCCTCATAGAATGAGATTTGTTAGAAACTAACAACATCATGTCATGATTATGGCTTCTTTGTTTACATTCGGCTTTCAGGTGCATACTTGAGGTTTAGAATACATTTGGCTATTTTGTTTGTTTGTTTTAGTTTATTGTGTATTCACGTTGATGAACACATACACACTGGTTTAAATTTATAGTTTTGAATTTTGTTTCTTTCTTGGTTTGTTGGATGTAGACATGGTTATTAAATGCATAGCGTGTTAACTTTGCCTTTTATAGGTTACCAACAGCATTCAGATGTTTGCTCTTAGTATCTGTTGATACTATTTATTTAACAGAATGCAGTGCGAATTTGCACAACAACAGGGCAAACGAATACAAGTCATTCGACAAGGGGATGATAGGCTAATTCCCATTCACAACAGAGACATGCATTTACCTCCAAGAGATCTTGAAAATGATTCACACTTAATTTTGATAAAACATTTCCTATTAAATAATTTCCAAATGTATGTTTTGACTGAAAATGATACAAATATTATTATTATATTTTTGTTAATTTATCCAATACTATCTATCTACAACTTTAGGTAATAAACACTCAGGCTTAAAAAAAAACAACAACACACTTTGATGTACAGACAAAGTTATTGTTGTTGTTGTTGATGTAATATAAGAACGAGAGTGTTAGAAAGTAACACTCTTTTCTTTGGGTATAGACAACCATGGACGCCTTGAACGCCATTGTTCAAGATTGTGGCTTTGCGCGCAAGAAAATTAGTGAATTGCCTACGCAAACACCCTTTCGCATACATAAAATTCAAAAACTGAAAACCAAATTTGGTGAACGAGCTCTTTGCATTCGTCAAGACTTTGAGACATTTCTTCCCACACGATTTAATAACCTACCTGATAATGTCATGGAAGATGTCAATTCCAGTATTCACCCTGTCTATTTAATTTATGAGGGTGAAAAAAATAATCGATGCATGGTCTGTTTTGTAAAAATTGAAAACGAATAATCATTGTACGCTAGCCGTGACTTTATGTTTATTCATGCACTACTCTTCAAAAACTATATGGTAATAAAATAAAATTATTTTTTGGTGCTCAACAGTTTGACGTTTATTAATTGTTGCTCAACGTTTACAATGATAAATAATAATAAAAATAAATTTTCAAAACTTATGCTTAATGGTAGAATTTTTTGTTTATAGGTTTAGTACAATTACCATGTATATAATATTTTATAATAATGATGAAACTATTAGTTAAAATGATGGACTTTTGTCCTTTTTTTATTGTTTGTGATTGAAAAATAGATTTACTACAATTAGTAATTTTTATAACAATGCACTGCTGTCCCTTTTTTTATCGTTTGTCATTTATGTCATTTTATTCATTTTATTTATAATTATAATGATGAAACTATCAGTGAATAATAATAATGGAAAAAAACACATCATGGACTCTTGTCTTTTTATTTATTTATTGTCATGATAACAGTGATACTATACATTTTTTTAAATAAATTCATCACGTTAAAGTCCATATCTAGATAAAAGTAATTTGCTCTTCATAGCACCAATCACTATAAATGCTGCCATTCGTTCTGCTAGACTGGCATCTGAAGCTGTTAATCGTTGCTTGGCAATGCTTAACAAGACTTTGTCGGCAATGCGTCTTAGTGTGGGATCACTGTTTTCATAGGCTTTATCGTGATTAAGACATGCATGATCCAAAGCATTGATTCCCATATCCCCTCTCCTCAAACGATCTTGAAGACGAGTACCAGGGCCGCAGAAGCTGTAAGCAGGTAAGTGAGCTTCGAATGGTAAGTTTTTAATGATGTTATCAATAATTCCACGGCCAGTACACCTGGGACATAGACGTTTCAATCGGTGAAAAACACTTTTTTTGTTGTTCTTTTTGTTGTTCTTGTTGTTGTTGTTGTTGTTGTTGTTGTTGTTGTTTGTCGGCGGCTGCTGACGAGCATGGTAGGTGGTGGTTGTTTTCCGCATGACAGCCATGGAATGATGAAACAATGTCTTTACACTGAGTTTTATGACCATAATATTTCATTAATTGGCATGTGGCACACTGTCGAATGGAAGGTATTTTTGCCATGGTTAATTGCTTGTGATGGGAAAAATGACTGCATGGTTGTAGTTCACTCAATACAGAGTCGTTAGTCCACTCGGCAGGCGGCTTTTCCCAAATTTCTTTGACAGCGTTGGCAGCAACATAAAAAAGAAATGATTTAGGTATTGCTAATAATTCATGTTGTGTAAAGCTAATCAGTTTTTTCTTGCACACAAAGAACTTTCCAATAGCCTTGTCGATTGTAGTGGCGTCCATGTCTATAACGTTGTTGTTATCACCTCACGTGTACACGTCTCACTGCTATCATTGGACGATACACTTTCAGTTTTAATTTTATTGAACAACTCCCAACATGCACTCGTGGTGAGCCAATGAAACAATTGCCATGCATACGCTAAGGCTTTATTCTGAATATTGTCGCAAGGACAAGTGTCCATGAGCGTTTGCAGGGATGGACAACCCAGATCTAAAAGGTCAATACATTGACAGTGAGAGGGTAGAAATGGTTGAAGCCACTGGCGTTTTTCACTCCCTTTAACAAATAAGACATTGGCCGAGGACAAATGGGCTTTCATGACGATGTCAAGATACTTGTAAGAGATATCACCCTTGTTCCATGCTAATTGCAAATGATTTTCAATCCATTGGCTCTGTTTTTTATCTTTTTCACTAAGCAACTCGAAAGCATAGGGAGGTTTAAACACCAAATGAATAGGGTTAGACACCCAAAACGTACTACAATCGATAAAAGCTACTTCCTTAAATATAAATTTGTTGTCTGCAATTTTAAACCCCTGACAATCCACAATGAATGTACGCATCATGCTTTTTTTATTTTTACTTGTTACCTCATTGACGTCTAATCAACAACTAACCCATGCCATGGTTTAACATGGCAAAGTCAAAGGACTTTAGGAAAAAAAGGAACAAATGAATTGAACAACAGCTAAATATTTTTGAGGTATTATTCATAACATAAAAACACTTACACTTTTATTACAAAGGTTGTTGGCTTAATTTGGAACAGCATTCAAATGAATAGTTTGCACATACGGTCCACAAGTATCTCCTAGTTTTGCAGGGTCTGGTACAATAACAGGATAATTCAAACTCCATGGAATATTGCCCACATCATAGCGATTGAGGTAAGGGCAGGATGGACTCCATCGCTGATGATCGCTAAAGGGTCGATGCCCTATTTCCCAGTTTCCAATTTCAATGTTGCAAAAAATACACTTGACCACATCCCCACGTTTTAAGTAATAAAATCCGCTCGCAGCCAATTCTCCACAATCCATAAAGGGAACTGTCCATGTTTCAAAAGTTTTCAGACGATTAAATTCACATTTTAAATTCCATGGTTTGTCTGTCACGTTGTTGTTGTTGTTGCTGTTGCTTATTGAGGGACGCATGATGTTTGTTGTTGTCGTATGTGCGCACAGTGCCAGAGCGCATCAGATACTGTGCATACAGACGCTTATCATCATTCCTATGAATGATGATTTTTTTTTTAATTGACCACAGATGGCTTACATGCTGGTGACATAATTGGACAAAGGATGATATTTCACTTGTCTAGCATGAATAATCAAACAGTAGGCACTGGTATGGTCTGGGACATTTTCTTGTGTTTCAAAATCTACCCTTAAATCAATGGTGGTGATTTTCATAGATTCTTCTAGATACGAACAGTCGAAAACAATCAGTGGTGCTTTTGCTTTAAACCCTTGTGGCGACAACATAGGACAATCCTGTTTTTCATAATAAGACGATTGAAATTTAGCGAACATGTCATAAAGGGGACCAAACTTATTTTTTGAAAAATTGAGTTCCAACCCCTCATAGGGAAAGCAAACATTATTTAAAAATAGTCGTATATTTCTCAAGTGAATGTGATCAAACAAGGTGACATCTTTGCTTTGTTGGTATTTTCTATAGGTTTGAAAACCAATAATAACATAGAGAGGCCTCTCGGTAGAGCGAGTCGATTTGACACTCCAACTATGTGTGTCTGTGGTAGGTAGCAAGGGGTATTAATGTAGACACCAACTTCGAACGGCGATAGGCAAGGCTTTTTACGATCCGATAGCGTCACATGGAGCACTTTCCATAGTAATCGAAGCAGTTGAATATTTGAGTCTATCACTTGGTCAGAGGCTCCTTTCAGCGCATTATAATCACTGCGGTCTCTCACCAGATACAAACTTTGTTTTGCGTTTAAAATAATACGCTTGTGATCTTCGGCAAAGCCAAGGAGTAATTTTAAATGTAGGAAGCCTGTAAAAGTGCCATCGGTATGAACTAGCCAGTCATTGCTACTGTTGGGACACCATCCTGCCATAGAAAGCGTTTTACTTTCCTCCTCACTATAGGATGGATATAATTTCATAAGACTAGTCATGCCCACATTTCGAGTCATATCTATGACAATATCATTTATCACATAACGTACTTCAGAAAACAGAAAAGCCAAACCATGATTCGCCAACGCAGACGTTGTGGGTGTGCTGCCATCTGCTTTCATCAATTTACCCTCAATTTGAAGGACACTTTCATGAGGTAGAGTAAAAATATCTTGATTGTTAATGACGAATTGAATCTCGTCATTGTTATTCAGTCCTGTTGCTTGAGGTTGATAGGAATGCATATCAATGCGCACGACGCCATCTTCCACTTGTATGGGATTTAACACTTGCAACAGCTCTTTGTTCATGATTGGGGTGTAGCGTATAACCAATGCGTTGTAAGCGTTGTCGGTTTACTCGTGTCAACCGTTTCATACACGGCGGGCAACTAACCGACCTCGTAGACGTTGTTGTTGCTTTATAGATAAATTTCATAGCGTCTTTAAAACCAACTTGTAGGTCACAGGGGTGTTGGCGTCCAAAGCAATCAGTTGTTGGTTTCTATTCACTAAGCGTAAGGTAATATTACTAATATCACTGACACACACAGGATGATATAGAACCACTGAAGGGTTTTCACGAATAATATAGCCGCAAGGAGAGGTGACAATAAAATCATACAGGGAATGGCTTTGTTCTTGATTCGTAAATACGTCTCTAATAATATTGCAAGTCAGAGAAATGTGATGGTCCTCGATGAATTTCACTGGATAATCTGATTCATGGGGTTGGTGAGCTGCCTACACTCTTGGTTTAAATCCTAGTAAAGGACCAATAGAATGAACTCGTGTTTCAAAGTCAATGTTAAACGTAGAGAAAATACGACAGCGATGAGTTATTGTATTGGCTGTAAGTTCAAATTTGTGTGTCCCATCCGCAAATGGTTTGACACCAAATTGTTTTATCATCGACACGCTAATGGCTTCATGCACATCGTCTATGGTATAACCTCCAGGGCGTAGTCTCAACATATAATCATCATAATAAAATTTGTCATTAATATCCAGTTGAATATTGTAAATCCTGTTGTAACTTTCCAAAGAAATTAATCCTAGCACATAGGATTGTTCGGGATGCAATTCAATGGGGGGGAATCCAGGGACACTTCAGGCCCGCGACTGTGCACGGTAAAGGTCTTGGCGTTGGCATTCATAATGATGAAACTGTTGGCTTAACGCGACTTCTTATATAAAAAATGTAAACTCAAACGGCCACACTCTTGACTGTCAAAGGTTTGTTGACGATTCACATTATAGAATATCTTTACCCGGTTTCCCAAATAACGTAGCAACTCAATCGGGGGAGGTAAATTTCCATAACTGTCAAAGTACCATACTGTGGAACCTTGTTTCACATAGGCTACAAAATGGGTTCCTGGGCCTGCATCATCATCTAAATTCATCACGGCTCGTTCTTCTTTCCACGGTGCTTTGGGTAATTCATTTCGCATAAATACACCTCGAAAATGAGAAATCTTTAGTTGTTTGGCATAGCTTTCCACTTCTTCATGGGTCATGGCATGACGAGGCAGTTGCCTTAAGCGCTTATCGATGATGGACATTTTTTTCTTTGACGGTAGGCCACTACCTTGTGGATAAAAGACTGGCTTTAAAGGATTGCCATTTCTAGCTCCCATCGCAATGGCTTCTAACGTTTTATTGTGTCGCTCGCTTTCTTTGAGTTGTTGCTTGCCTTGCTCGACGGCTTTTATGGTTTTCGCTACAGCGCTGGCACCACCCAAAAGGGACCCCAAAGCTGCCAACCCTGCAAATAAAGCCGTCAAAAAACCTCCACGCTTAGCAACAGGAATGAATCGCCCACGTTTTTTCTTTCTTCCTTTTCTTTTTATCGATACATGATGCTGCGATTTCGGAGCTGTAGACAATCGCACCGCTTGTAAAGCATTTTCGATAGCCACTCTTTTTAGATTTTTTTTAAGTTTTAACACTGAGTGTGAGGCAGATCGACTTGGTTTCCGACCTGGCTTTTTTCTCTTTTTGAGATTTGTTTTTTTTCATGTTCATGGCATATCTTTTTTCACCATGCTGCTACTTGGTGAACCTTTCACAGCAAACATTCGATAACAACTAACGTAGAGAACCTTATTTCATAGCAATATATTCCAATTCTATATAAAGCGGAAAATCATTCACCGTTTTCCCAGCTTCCTTTTCCTCAAACGTAAGTATAAGATGAAAGGACAATTCATCTCCAACATTTACTCTTTGATGGTTGTGGGCCAACACTCTATCACTGTTTAGTTGTATTTTTAAATGTCTCTCATCAGGCATGGCATATTTAATATGAATTACACCATCATAATGCAGTCGATAACGACTTAAACCGGAAGCAAGCATATAGGTAAGATCATCATTCACCAGTGGTGGTGGGGAATGGTTTCTGTCATTGTCCAGTTTTTGATTTGACAGGCACACTAAAAATACAGATGGGACAAATTTATAAAGCCTTTTCATTTGATAGGTCACATAACGTTTCGTGCAGACATCATTTTCGTCTCGAGGCTCTTGCACATCAATAATACGATGATGATTGGCTGAATAGCCCTCAGCGGTTAGTCTCGGGGCCATGTGATAGACACTTTGCACTTTGCGATCGACATAGCTTTTTGTTGCGACCTCTCGTGTCTGTTTTGACAAAGAGGCGGCCGTGGCCATGGTTACACGTGCTCGCCCAAACACGTCCATGGTGATAGACGTTAACTAGCCTATCCTACTCACCGTTTGCCTATATACATAAATCTTATACACACAAGAAAAAACTCAGTCGTCGACACAATGGAATTAATGAAACAACCCCTTGCTTTGCCCGTCTCTGATTTGGTTTCAGAGCTATCACTGTCCGTGTGCGAACCTAAACGTCATGGCACCCTATTCCCATCTACCGTTCGATGTATTATGGTAGGGCCTTCGGGTTGTGGAAAGACCAATGTTTTACTGAACATTATTACCGCACCTCATGGCCTACGATTTCAAAATATTTATATTTTTGCCAAATCCTTGTACCAGCCTCTGTACGTGTATCTGGAACAAATTATGTCTTCGTTAAATAAAGAAGCCATGGGCTATTTTACATTCACCTCACCTCAAGATGTCATTCAACCAGACCGCATTCAACCAGATTCCATTATAATTTTTGATGATATTGCCACTCAACGATAGGCCATTATTCAAGAGTATTTTAGTATGGGACGTCATAAACAAGTGGATTGTTTTTATCTGGCTCAGACCTATTCCAAAATCCCCAAACAGTTGATTCGTGACAATGCCAATCTCATCGTTCTCTTCCGCCAAGACTCTAGAAATCTCTATCATATTTTTCAAGATCATGTGAATCCAGATATGTCCTTTAGAGCTTTCACGCAATTGTGTGCTTCGTGTTGGAACCATCATCCCCATGCCTGTTTGGTCATAAATAAACAGAGTGAACGATGTGAGGGACGTTATCGCTTGAGTTTTGATCATTTTATTTCTGTTTAAAAAGACCCAGGGTTGGACATTTCCTGTTAGTGTGTCTTTACCTTTACCATGGCGAACGCCATAGGGTACAAGAAACATGTTCAAATCATGCAGCGTATTATTGAGGCACGAAATACGATTCGACATAAATTTCGTGAATTGCAACGTTTAAAAAACGTCAATCCTTTACCCATGATAAAACAGGCTCCATCATCGGTTGATCCCATGAGATTCAAACCTAATGCTTCTGCTGCTACTGCTGCTGCTACCTCTCAAACCAAACCCATAACAAGTTCAAAATTTACTCAAACATATTCCACACGACAGGTAAAATCCTCCCCCTCCTCCTTCTCTAATGTTAGTGAACAAGGACATCAAGAACATGAAGAAGAAGAAGAACAACAACATGAACAAAGTGAAAGTGAAAGCGAAAGCGTATTTAGTCCTGAAAGAAAAAAATCCTCACCCCTTCAACAGTTTCTAAAAACAAAACAAAAGTCTTCCGTCATAGCGGCAACACCGTCTTCCTCCACATCGTCTCCGTTTTCACAAGTCTTGGCAACCCCTCAAAATAAAGCTCAACTCAAAAACATTTTAATCAAACATTATGGGGCAACCCTGGAACCGTATCAGACCCTTCTATTTATTGGAAAGACAGATACCACGTATGGTGTTCGCTATGAGAATGATAGTTTTAAAATTGGGGATTCATCCATTAAATTTGCTCGTACGAAAGCTGTCATTAAAAAGATCAACTATAAATTAACACCAGGTCTGTTAAAGCTGCTATTTTCTCGCACCCCCTCGCCACAAGATTTTACGTCCGAGGACCTTGCTAAATATAAATCCATTTTATTAGACACCAACGCTCACAAAAGAAACTATAAATCATCTCAGCAGGTCAATGCCAATATATCCCAAAAATATAAAACCATCATTGCAAACATCTTTGGTAAGCAAAAACATCACTCTGCCTCTGGTGTAAGGTTTAAGAAATTAAAACCCTACCTAGATATAACCTTTTGGAATAATCCCAATCAGTTAGTAGAGCGCTTATACTTGCTTCATGCATCAAAACAAGCTGGTCACACTGGACATGAGGCAGAAATCGCCCACATTGAACAACAACTCCGAGATGCTAAAATTATCTTATAAGCCATCCCCCATCAAAGTGGGCATTGCTCATGAATTGCATTAACCAGCCCGACGCATTTATGAACGTCGTCGTGTCATTTCCAAAGGAATCGATGAACTTTGGCAGGCAGGCCTGGTTGAAATGATACCTTATTCTAACGTTAACGACGGTGTACGCTATATGTTGACAGTCATTGATGTCTATTCCAAAGTGGCTTTTGTTCAACCAGTAAAAAATAAAACTGGTGTCTTAGTCACAAAGGCCTTTCAACATAATATTGAACAATCAAAACGTCAACCTCACTTGTTACAAACCGACCAGGGCAAAGAATTTTTCAACAAGGATTTCTCCAGTTTTCTCAAATCTAAGGATATTCACCACTATACCACCTATAGCAATCTCAAAGCTAGTGTAGTTGAACGCTTCAATCGAACATTAAAAAGTTATATGTGGAAAGAGTTTACAATACATGGTTCCTATCGATGGATAGACTGGTTACCTCAACTTGTGTCACGCTACAACAACACCATTCATTCCACCATCGGCATGAAACCTCGCCTCGTCACCAAGAACCTACCCAGACTCAATAGACTGTTTAACCCTATAAAAAGGGTAGACCCAAGGCGACATCGCCTTAAAATTGGAGATTTTGTTCGCATTAGTAAACATAGAAGTGTGTTTTCATAATCGTATACTCCACAATGGTCGACAGAAATTTTTAAAATTCGCCAAGTCAAGCTAGGTCAACCAGTGAGGTATCACTTAGCAGATCAGAGCGGTCAACCCATTCAGGGACGATTCTATTATGATGAAGTGCAAAAAACATTATATCCCAACGATTATCTCATTGAACGAGTAATTAAAGTCAAAGGTGCAAAATATTTTGTTAAGTGGTTAGGCTTTCCTTCCACGTATAATTCATGGGTCAATAAACATAATTTTTGTAATAAAACCCTATTTATTTATTTAGTTAGTTATTTAGAGAAAAAATCCATTTCCAAAAAGATGTATCACATGACCTTTCATTAATCCCACCCGTTTGTTTATTACATGTCCAATAACCTCTTTGTTCAAGCCCATGCCAATCTTTTATCATGATGTTATTCACCCACCCATTGTTTCAAACTTTGCGTTGCTGGATGAGTCCATAATGAACCAAGGTTATGACATACACAGTATAAAGCCGCACACTGTATAATGACACCTGCCTCTTATCTCTCTGCTGCGAGGCACATACGATGATAAGACCACTGTCTGTCTGGCTCGCCGTGGGTCAGCCTCAATGCTTTCAATTCTCATTTCATCAAGCAAGTTCTCTCTCTGCGTGTGAGCCCAGGCAAGCCATGACAAATAATAATAATAATAATGCATAGGTGTTTCACCAACATCATAGCGCTTAACATAACGTGACTTCAAATCTGTTTTTTTACTTTTTCCCCGTTTTCCTCAACGATCTCAAAAAAATATGACGGAAACCATGATTTCTGCTTTTCCATACCTACATTCCCGTAAAGAGAACAACGACACAAATACATCAATATGCCCGTCATAAAAATCGCCTCATTCGTTTTCCAAATAACGCGAAAATTAACAAAAACACCTTTTCCATAAGAAAACCATGTTTCCAGCTTTTTATCTTTTCCATACCTATATCCCCGTAAAGAGAATAAAGAGACGAAAAAATACTAACACACACGTCATCATCACGTTTTCAGTTTTTCGCAATATTAGGGAAAATCACAAAAACCCATTTTCCATAAAAAAACATGTTTCCAGCTTTTTACCTATTCCGCACCTACATCTCCGTAAAGAGGACAATGAGACGAAAACATACTATTAAACACGTCATCCTCACGTTTTCAGTTTTTGCAATATGAGGGAAAATCAAAAAACCATTTTCCATCAAAAAACCGTGTTTCCAGCTTTTTTTACCTTTTCGCCACCTGCATTCCCGTAAAGAGCACAACGAGACGAAAAAATACTATCACGCACGTCATCATCACGTTTTCAGTTTTCGCAATATGAGGGAAAATCACAAAAACCCATTTTCCATCAAAAAACATGTTTCCAGCTTTTTACCTTTTCCATACCTACATCTCCGTAAAGAAGACAACGAGACGAAAAAATATCATCACACAAATCATCGTCACTTTTTCGGTTTTCCAAAAAATGAGCAAAAAATGTAAAAAACGCATTTTTAGACCCAAAACCCTATGTTCACCTTTTCGACACCTACATTCCCGTAAAGAGCATGACGAGACGAAAAAAAAAAGAATCCAAGCACGCCCTCCTAGCATGACTCCTTCCATTCCAAGGTCGCAGGGGCTCACAACTTCCTAGGTAACGCAGAACCTACAACCTAGCATTATTTTAGAGTGGACATAAAACGTCCATAGGAAAGGGGGGGGGGGTTCACCACGAGTCCTACGACACCTCATATGTTTAAATCCGATTATTGGTTACCGAGATAGTAAAAAAGCGCATGACCTATGAGTTTTAATGGTTCTTAATAAATATTAAAAAAACCTCATCTATAAATAATCATGTAAAAAGCCCGCTCTCTTACAAAACCCCTCAAGTTCGTAGGCATACAAAAAACACTCATCGCCAAAATGGCAAAACAACATGTTTGCTCCAAATGGCGTTTCCAAATTCCATCCATTTTAAAAAATAACCTCACCATCACATAGAGCGGAAAAAATACCATCTAAACGACCCCTCACTCGACCCTACTCCTTTGCCACCACCTAACCCTTTCCCAACATAGGCATACATATTCAAGCACGAGCGCGACTTGAGAAAACCAACACCACCCCACTACTCGCGAATGACCTTTTAGTTTTGGTCTTTTAATTAAATAAAGAGGCTATAGGAAAGTAGGGGGCGTCACTACGAGTGCTAGGACACCCTGTATGTTCTAATCCCATGATTGGTTAGCGAGATATCAGGTTCGGGGCCGATACGAGGAGGGTTCAAAAAGAAGTGTCGTAGCTTCCCCACTACCACACTACTCCCACTAATCAACTCATGGACTACCTTATCGCCTTTCGTTCCACACATAACAATCCCTTTGCTTTGACTGGCGTTGATTATGCTGGATCTTTCATATACCGTAAAAACTCTCCATGCTAAGAGGAAAGTCTTAGGGAAGTTTTATGTTTCATTATATGTGTGTATGGTTACCGGAGCCATTTACCTGGAACTGGCCACTAGTGTTTACACTCCTCATTCCGTGCTGCCTTTGTCTTTTCTAAATTTTCGGCTAGAAATGGTGTTCATTTCATTATAATCTCTGATAATGCTACAGCATTTGTTGGCGTTTCTGAACAAATACAAAGAGTACTTACTTCAAGACCTGCGATGGAGCAGATCTGTGACTTTTCTCTACAATAAAGGTTTTATGTGGCAACACCATATTCTCCTCATAATGGTGGTCGCTGGGAAACCTGCATTGAACTTACCATACGACATCTTAAGAAAATTGTTCCTCCCCTTTCACCCAAGAATAGTTCAACTCTTTGGTTGAGGGCGTGATCAATCGCAAACCTCTATCTCCTCTATCCAACGACCTCTCTGTTCTTCTCCATTTAATGCCAAGTCATTTTTTGATTGGATGTTCCTTGAATGCCACCCCTCCTTTGATACATCCACGGCATATTACTTTACCTATTTTTCCTTTACCCGAGAATTGAGTCTCTCCGCAATAGTTTATTGCACCGCTGGAAATTGGAGTACCTCAACCTGCTGCAATGGAGGGGTGGGGAGTGCAGCTTTCTCGCCCTAAATTACAGGTGGGCGACTTGGTGCCCCTACGGGACCCCAGTCCTCTTGTTTGGAATGTCGGCAAAATCGTCAAGTGTTTTGCCGGCAGAGGTAATCGGGTTGGAGTGGCAAAATTAATATTCCAAATGGTCATTATTTTAGACCAATTTGTATTTTATCTCATTTACCACTCGAGCCTTAAAGCATAATTCTTGCTTTTTTCCTTGCTTCAGTGGCTCTCCCCCAGTTTGTTCGCATTTGCGAGTGGGCTTTTGCAACGTATTTAATATTTCCTCTGCGGTTTGAATTAACAAAATAGCATACCCACTTCTCTTTATAATTATTGTGGTTACTGAACCAAATTAAATTATTTTGAATTAAACTTATCTATTTTCCCCGCAATTCATATCAACTATGTTGTCACTCACAGAATACTTAACTTTATTATTTTGTAAATGATCACTTAGACGTAGGTAAGTATGTTTCAACCATCACGTGTTTCTGGCAGCACGTGTGTTCAGGTACTGGCTTCCAAAATGGCCAGCTATTTCAGGCATCTACGCGACGCGACGCAACTGCATCCTCTTGGTTTAGATTGGCTGTTAGCAATCACATACTTCGTTCCATGGTGCTGCGTGCAGATCACCTGTTCTATCTTGCCCCTGCTCGAGCAAGTTCCAAGCTACGTCATGCTTCGCTCGCTATGAAACGTGCTCACCACCTTGGCTGGTCGTCTTTCTCCACCACCTGAACTATAGTGTTGAGGCTAGACATCAGAGACTAGGCCTCTCCACTACGCTACAGGGCTCACTATGCCCCAGCTCTATACGATGGTCCATTATACCATGACCTAGTGCAAGTGCTTGCTGCCATGAAGGGCAGCTTTTAAACAGTTTTAATCACCAGAAGTTCGAACCCTCATTTTACGACTGTTCATTCATCTACTGGAAGAAATCTGCATCCAAGTACTATTCTTTCAACACAGCATTCACATTTATTATGAACGGAGAACTTAAGCATCAATAGTGCAGCGTTCTTAAAGCCGGCGTATCGTATGTATTTCTTATGGGTACTTTTAAAGGCCGAACATTTTCGCCAATACTTTCTGTATTATACAGTAATAAAATTCTGCATACATCCAGACGCCTAATAAGGCTATAGTTTTACCTCTACTTTGCACCTATCATTAAAATTCTTTATAACGAACTAATCTGACCATTATTATGATTTATTATAATTACTAACATTTTTTGAATATCGCAGTGTTGTAATTAAATTCAAAAATTAATCTTATTGAAGATTTCTCTCTGTTCAGTCCCCCCAACTCCTGACGTCACAATACTTTCCATTGTCAAACCGGCCATCCTGGCCTAGTCATTTAGTTCATATCTCGCCTGCCGCTCTAGGAGGTATCAACGCTGTGTGTACAAGAGGTTTAAAAGTAGAGGTTTACGGAGTGCCGTACGTTGATTTGGATGTAGACGATTGAGCAAAATTTGCTTGTTCCGATTCATTAATTCAAGAACTCTAAATTGGTCTGCACCCATTTTATTGTTTTTATTCGAAATTCTTAATTTTTTAAATTTACTAAAACTCTGCGTTGCAGTTTGAGAAATACCTATGATGTCTATGAATATCCTTAGTGGGGTGTTGGCCTCAGAAAATGTTGTGCGTTGAAATATCATTGGAATTAGATGCTTTGAAATCGATGTGATTTTTGTTTAAATTTTGCGTAAACTTTTGTCTGAATACCCTTTGATATTACGTACATGTCGATATCTCGATATTCTTTGGAATTATATACCGGTACACTTTTTTTACACAGGCTATATTGTATGTAGCCTAATTCACAAATAGTCAACTTTTTCATTTCAATTATTTGAACTAGTTTCCTTTCTGTATGTATCATGGTTTACACTATTTTTGTATATCGGTAATGCCATACTTTCAGACTAGCGTCCTTGGTCACAAAGCGTGCATCATGCAGTATTTCATATTTGAATGTTTTACCTCGTCGTCAACTGTTGTCTGGGTGGTCAAATGCACACTTAAAGGGATATAAATTAAAAAAGGTACACTTACGTATGACTCTATAGACAATATTACACTGTTACTTTGAACGCATTTACATGCCAACAGCACCACAGGTATCTAATCGATGTCAGGGAGTGTAGTTTCCATAATTGACACCAGAGTGTGTTTCCATGCTGGATATTGATTTCTGAATGTCTGGCTCCCACAGCTGGAGTGAGGCCTGGATTTTTGGTGCATATGTCTGGCCAAGGTGCTTGGCGTTGCTGGTAAATTTCGCTAAATCGCATGGCGCGCTCGTTGAACTTCAAGTTTATTTAAGCTTATTAACACGCTATAATTCTGAAAGTAAGTCATCATGACTTATACAGTATAAATTAGAAAGAAGACACTTGATATTATGCTAAGTCATTCTACTACATTTATTTATAATATACGGTAATAGCTATAAAGAAAGGAAACGTGATGCATATCGGGATTAATACCTAATTGCAAATGTCCTAGTGTCAAGAGATCATAGTAGATTCCGTATCGTATGAAATCTAGCCTATGCTTGCTGGATACTAAGCTCGAAACTGTTTTGCTTCACTTCAACATTTCGTGTTTTCATTGCTGTAAGCCTACATAAAAATATGTACCTACATTACAACATTTTACTAGTACATAAATACGGTGTATTAGTAAGCAAATCACAGGGACAATCCATTAATAGTTATACAATCATAACAATAATCTTCGTAGCCATCGCCGTCTACAAATCTCAAGCCAACTCATTACGTTTGGCAACTCCGCCCATGTGGCATCTGATAGGCCTAGCGCAAGCACATGGTAATTGCTAACACTCCATAAACACATAGATTTTGACGCGAAATGTTTCCGAAAATACAACAGAACATAATATCCGCTAAATGTACGCTTAATATCACAAATAATGGATAAATATTATCATGCTATGTACTGTCAATTCCCGATAAGGTAATTATAAAAGGCTGTACTGTACCTCCATGTCCCAATGTCGGAAGTTTTCTTTTCTTGCTGCTATGATCACTGCCGTCATTGACGCGCTCAGAGAAAATATTTAAGACTATTCTTACGAATTTAGAGACTGCCTTTGATAATGAATTCTTCACTTTTTTTCCACAGATGCACTCATCATATTCACAATGGCCTCCAAGCTTAATGTTGACAGTCTAACAATAATGCTCCACTGATCACTTAATTTAACAAGAAGTTCCGTGACGAACTAAATAGCCTACTTTTCTTAAAATTTAAGATTCATGCCAATGATTAATCTATATGGATCTATCTAGAATAATGACGAAATTAAATTGGTAAAATCGAAATTTCTAATTAGTTCGAAATACTGTATATCTGGCATAATGCAACCTAATAGAGAACTAGAGTTGGCAGCCCTGGTGACTGAATATATTCTTAGTTCCATCTCTTAAGGTACAGAATACAAAATTTGGTTGAAGTCCAATGGATAGCTTGGACGACACATGCAGTTAATCATTGGATCTAACAGCGCGCGTAAAATCATGTTGGCAACAATGACATACATATATTTATCAGAAATAATCTGAAATAATATGATCTACTGTTGTGTCAATTTTGAATGAAATCCATTAGTTAGTATAGAAGTTACATGCATTTTAAAATTGGACCTATCAGCAGGCTTAGAATCATGTTGGCAGCACTGGCGTAGGCCTATATTAGTTACTCCAAATAAATCTAGAATGCCATGTTCTATACGTGTGCAAAGTTTAGAGCTATTGGCTTGCATACTTTCTCATATTATGATATTGGGGTAACAAAAATAGAGACAGTATTTATTAACAGTTGGCAGCTCTGGTTACTCTTAAGAATCGGCATAGTCATATCTGTTATGGTACACATAGCACACACGAAATTTGGTTGAAATCCAAATGACAGTATAGAAGTTACATGTATTTTAAATTGGACTTCTCAGCAGGCTTCGAATCATATTGGTAGCACTGACGTATATAAGTTACTCCAAATTAATATAGAATGTCAGGTACTATACGTGTGCATAGTTTAAAGCTGTCGGCTTGCATACTTTCTGATATATGGGTATTTGGATAAAAAAAATGAGAGCATTTATTAACACTTGGCAGCCCTGGTGGCTCTAAAGAATACGCTCAGTCATATCTGTTTATGTACATATAGCACATACGAAATTTGGTTGAATTCCTATTGATAGTGTAGAAGTTATATGCATTTAAAATTTGGACCTATCAGCAGGCTTATAATCATTTTGGCAACACTGCCATGTATGGCCTCCTGGAATTTTAACTGCAATATTATTATCTATACTTGTGCCAATTTTGAAATAGCTCCCATTCATACATTCCAAGATATCCATCATGGAGCTCAAATTTCAATTGCGATTTTTCAGCAGTTCGTAGCACTGACATCATTTTCAAATATGGCCGTGAGATATTCAGCTATAGATCTTTACTCCTACCAAATTTTGTTTCGATTGCTGCAGCCGTTTAGGAGTTGATAGGAGGGGACACACACACAGCCAGCCAGCCAGCCAGACAGACAGACAGACAGAAGGACAGACAGACAGACACACACACATTTGCCCGTCCTCATAAGTCTACTTTTTCCTCATTTTTGCAAAATGTGAAAAGTAGGCTAACAAGAAGTTCCGTGACGAACTAAAGAGCCTACTTTTCTTAAAATTTAAGATTCATGCCAATGATTAATCTAAATGGTTCTATCTAGAATAATGACGAAATTAATTTGTTAATATCGAAATTTCTAATTAGTTCGAAATACTGTATACCTGGCATAACGTAGCCCAATAGAGAACTACAGTTGGCAGCCCTAGTGACTGAGTATATTCTTAGTTCCATCTCTTAAGGTACAGAATACAAAATTTGGTTGAAGTCCAATGGATAGCATGGACGACACATGCAGTTAATCATTGGATCTAACAGCGCGCGTAAAATCATGTTGGCAACAATGACATACATGTATTTATCAGAAATAATATGATCTATTGTTGTGTCAATTTTGAATGAAATCCATTAGTTAGTATAGAAGTTACAAGCATTTAAAATTGGACCTATCAGCAGGCTTAGAATCATGTTGGCAGCACTGGCGTAGGCCTATATTAGTTACTCCAAATAAATCTAGAATGCCATGTTCTATACGTGTGCAAAGTTTAGAGCTATTGGCTTGCATACTTTCTCATATTATGATATTGGGGTAACAAAAATAGAGACAGTATTTATTAACAGTTGGCAGCTCTGGTTACTCTTAAGAATCGGCATAGTCATATCTGTTATGGTACACATAGCACACACGAAATTTGGTTGAAATCCAAATGACAGTATAGAAGTTACATGTATTTTAAATTGGACTTCTCAGCAGGCTTCGAATCATATTGGTAGCACTGACGTATATAAGTTACTCCAAATTAATATAGAATGTCAGGTACTATACGTGTGCATAGTTTAAAGCTGTCGGCTTGCATACTTTCTGATATATGGGTATTTGGATAAAAAAAAATGAGAGCATTTATTAACAGTTGGCAGCCCTGGTGGCTCTAAAGAATACGCTCAGTCATATCTGTTTATGTACATATAGCACATACGAAATTTGGTTGAATTCCTATTGATAGTGTAGAAGTTATATGCATTTAAAATTTGGACCTATCAGCAGGCTTATAATCATTTTGGCAACACTGCCATGTATGGCCTCCTGGAATTTTAACTGCAATATTATTATCTATACTTGTGCCAATTTTGAAATAGCTCCCATTCATACATTCCAAGATATCCATCATGGAGCTCAAATTTCAATTGCGATTTTTCAGCAGTTCGTAGCACTGACATCATTTTCAAATATGGCCGTGAGATATTCAGCTATAGATCTTTACTCCTACCAAATTTTGTTTCGATTGCTGCAGCCGTTTAGGAGTTGATAGGAGGGGACACACACACAGCCAGCCAGACAGACAGACAGACAGACAGACAGAAGGACAGACAGACAGACAGACACACATTTGCCCGTCCTCATAAGTCTACTTTTTCCTCATTTTTGCAAAATGTGAAAAGTAGGCTAACAAGAAGTTCCGTGACGAACTAAAGAGCCTACTTTTCTTAAAATTTAAGATTCATGCCAATGATTAATCTAAATGGTTCTATCTAGAATAATGACGAAATTAATTTGTTAATATCGAAATTTCTAATTAGTTCGAAATACTGTATACCTGGCATAACGTAGCCCAATAGAGAACTACAGTTGGCAGCCCTAGTGACTGAGTATATTCTTAGTTCCATCTCTTAAGGTACAGAATACAAAATTTGGTTGAAGTCCAATGGATAGCATGGACGACACATGCAGTTAATCATTGGATCTAACAGCGCGCGTAAAATCATGTTGGCAACAATGACATACATGTATTTATCAGAAATAATCTGAAATAATATGATCTATTGTTGTGTCAATTTTGAATGAAATCCATTAGTTAGTATAGAAGTTACAAGCATTTAAAATTGGACCTATCAGCAGGCTTAGAATCATGTTGGCAGCACTGGCGTAGGCCTATATTAGTTACTCCAAATAAATCTAGAATGCCATGTTCTATACGTGTGCAAAGTTTAGAGCTATTGGCTTGCATACTTTCTCATATTTTGATATTAGGGTAACAAAAATAGAGACAGTATTTATTAACAGTTGGCAGCTCTGGTTACTCTTAAGAATCGGCTTAGTCATATCTGTTATGGTACACATAGCACACACGAAATTTGGTTGAAATCCAAATGATAGTATAGAAGTTACATGTATTTAAAATTGGACTTCTCAGCAGGCTTCGAATCATATTGGTAGCACTGACGTATATAAGTTACTCCAAATTAATATAGAATGTCAGGTACTATACGTGTGCATAGTTTAAAGCTGTCGGCTTGCATACTTTCTGATATATGGGTATTTGGATAAAAAAATTGAGAGCATTTATTAACAGTTGGCAGCCCTGGTGGCTCTTAAGAATACGCTCAGTCATATCTGTTTATGTACACATAGCACATACGAAATTTGGTTGAAATCCTATTCATAGTGTAGAAGTTATATGCATTTAAAATTCGGACCTATCAGCAGGCTTATAATCATTTTGGCAACACTGCCATGTATGGCCTCCTGGAAAATTAACTGCAATATTATTATCTATACTTGTGCCAAATTTGAAATAGCTCCCATTCATACATTCCAAGATATCCAACATGGAGCTCAAATTTCAATTGCGATTTTTCAGCAGTTCGTAGCACTGACATCATTTTCAAATATGGCCGTGAGATATTCAGCTATAGATCTTTACTCCTACCAAATTTTGTTTCGATTGCTGCAGCCGTTTAGGAGTTGATAGGAGGGGACACACACACAGCCAGCCAGACAGACAGACAGACAGAAGGACAGACAGACAGACAGACAGACAGAAGGACAGACAGACAGACACACATTTGCCCGTCCTCATAAGTCTACTTTTTCCTCATTTTTGCAAAATGTGAAAAGTAGGCTAACAAGAAGTTCCGTGACGAACTAAAGAGCCTACTTTTCTTAAAATTTAAGATTCATGCCAATGATTAATCTAAATGGATCTATCTAGAATAACGACGAAATTAATTTATTAATATCGAAATTTCTAATTAGTTCGAAAAACTGTATACCTGGCATAATGTAGCCTAATAGAGAACAACAGTTGGCAGCCCTAGTGACTGAGTATATTCTTAGTTCCATCTCTTAAGGTACAGAATACAAAATTTGGTTGAAGTCCAATGGATAGCATGGACGTTCCATGCAGTTAAACATTGCATCTAACAGCGCGCGTAAAATCATGTTGGCATCAATGACATACATGTATTGGTCAGAAATAATCTGAAATAATATGATCTATTGTTGTGTCAATTTAGAATGAAATCCATTAGTTAGTAGATAAGTTACATGCATTTTGAAATTGGACATATCAGCAGGCATAGAATCATGTTGGCAGCAATGGCGTAGGCCTATATTAGTTACTCCAAATTAATCTAGAATGCCAGGTACTATACGTGCGCAAAGTTTAGAGCTATTGGCTTGCATACTTTCTGATATATTGATATTAGGGTAACAAAAATAGAGACAGTATTTATTAACAGTTGGCAGCCCTGGTTGCTCCTAAATATACGCATAGTCATATCTGTTATGGTACATATAACACACACGAAATTTGGTTGAACTCCAAATGATAGCATAGAAGTTACGTGTATTTAAAGTTGGACCTCTCAGCAGGCATAGAATCATGTTGGTAGCACTGACGTATATAAGTTACTCCAAATTAATATAGAATGTCAGGTACTATGCGTGTGCATAGTTTAAAGCTGTCTGCTTGCATACTTTCTGATATATTGGTATTTGGATAAAAACAATAGGGAGTGCATTTATTAACAGTTGGCAGCCCTGGTGGCTCTTAAGAATATGCTCATTCATATCTGTGTATGTACACATAGTACATACGAAATTTGGTTGAATTCCAATTGATAGTGTAGAAGTTATATGCATTTAAAAACTGGACCTCTCAGCAAGCTTATAATCATTTTGGCTCCAACATGGAGCTAAAATTTCAATTGCGATTTTTCAGCAGTTGGTAGCACTGACATCATTTTTAAATATGGCCGTGAGATATTCAGGTATAGATCTTTACTCCTACGAAATTTTGTTTCGATTGCTTCAGCCGTTTAGGAGTTGATAGGTGGGGACACACACACAGCCAGCCAGACAGACAGACAGACAGACAGACAGACAGAAGGACAGACAGACAGACAGACATTTGCCCGATCTCATAAGTCTACTTTTTCCTCATTTTTGCAAAATGTGAAAAGTAGGCTAAAAATTGGTACGGTAGCTTTCTAATAAAATCTACCTAAAGGCATTTGCCAACTGAGTATAGTTCATAATGTACTGGATAGAATATAGAGGCCACGTGAAGATATACAGTATACCGAAACTAAATTACTAGGCACTGAAAGTCCACCTCTCTGGTGATCAAAACGTAGTAATATGACCAGTTATTTTAATAGAGCTGCCATAATTTGACTTGCAGCCAGGCACACAATACTTCCTAGGCATCAGAAATGTTTTAATGAAATATTAGTGAAGAATTTGTTGGTTAAATTCATTACCAGGCATTGGTTACACATACATCTTAATACGGGAAATACTCACTTCTACAACTTTCAGCAGGTCTGATTTACCATGAGGTATTTCACGGGGGTTGAAGTACCGGTAGTTAATAAGAACTGCTTTTAGATGCTGTCATATCAAAATAAACGATATGTATGAACAAAACTTAGCACGTGATCTTGCGTGTTTATACAACATCCTGTGTTGCAAATTCTACCAACAGCTCGGCTTGAGAATTATAGACGCTGATGATATAGCATGTCAACATTTCTATGATTATCGTATTGTTATTATTGGGAGTAAATTTTGCGTATTCAGATGGTCCTGTTCTCAATTTTGTGTGCATCATTTCATTTTTCTGCTTAAACTCCAACTAATCACTAGATTTTCTACTGAACTTTGACTCCGATGAAGGGACAGATGGCTTCGCCCTTACAGACTTTAAAACAACAAATGTCATCACGCTAGGAGATGGCAGTTCAACACGCCTAGACAGGGTAGGCGGGGTCTTGCAGTACGCGTGCGCGGCCCACCTATTCCAAACCTAAATATATCGGCTGGCAGTCAGTTGCTGCTACTTCCTGCACGATAATTTGTTATCGGGCATCACGTGTGTGTGTATTGTTACCTTCCTTCCTACTGTCGATATTCTTACAAGCCTTTGTGTTTACTTTTAACAGTGTGGCAGTATCATGTACAGTATTGGAAACAGTGACCAATTTAATGTTTTTGGAATGCGCGATATGCAGTGAGCGGGAAGACAACTGCAGTTCAAACCTTACTGCCATCTCCTGGCGAGATATCAGTAGCAGTACCATCAGCATCAGGATCTTCTATACTACCGGACATGACACTGAAATCCAAGATGGCCGCCGTAATTGGTGGTCGGGCATCAAACGCATGACGTGTGTCAGAAGCCAACACAACACAAAATAACATCATGACGTGAGTTTGTCTGCTGTTAATTCATTTTATAGGCTTGGGGCATCTTGGTCATCAGCCCCGTGCAGTTGGGTATGGGTTGAATTCCCCCGATTACGTGATGACTAGGGCCCAGATGTTGATGCCGTAAAATGTTTAAAAAATGCACTTAAAATTTTCAAAAATGACTGTAATAAATTACTTAAAAATTCGAAAAATGCACAATAAAATGGAGAAAATGATCTTAAAATAATAAACTCACCAATATTTCAAAAATTCGAAAAATTCACTATAAAATGGAGAAAATGATCTTATAATAATAAATTCGCCAATATTTCAAAAATGACATCTTAAGCTCAAACTGAAAAGTCAATCAAAATAGATTTCTAGCACTTTACAAAAGGTATATGTTCACTTAAGTCTGTGTTGCACTGCACTACGAATGTCATTCTGATGTCAAATGTAAATGATCTGCGGTTATCAGCCAAAATTTTTTAAATCTCGAAAAGCTGCGTTCAACATCAACTGATGTAATCGGAGCGTACCGGTACCGGTACTTGAAGTGAGGATGGTCGTTTGCTGCTAAATCCTCCTCAATCCCATCCATGCAGTACTTTTCACCAGAAAGAATGTCTGAGTTCACAAACTCTGTGCAGTCCATGGGCAAGGCATGTAACATGGACCATTTTAGAATAGAGTGCCTTCAATGAATTAGCTGCTAGTATCATATACGGTGCAGCATCAGTTAAAATTAAAAGTACATCGTCATGTTTGATGCCCTCATGCCACAGGAGAAACATAGCACTATCAGACAGTTTTGATATGGTAGAATAATTGGTCTTTTCTAACACTTCGGCAGTCAATAAAAATATTTCACCTGGTGTATGCACTTCTAAAGTTCCGATCACAACGTTGGCCATATGACGCCCCCATAACATCTTAAAGTTTCGTCGATTGACACCCATATCTTCTTCCAGCGAGTTTCAGATCTTATTTTGTTTAATGTGTCTTCGTAACACTGCGGCAAATAATTATTTACTGAACTGTGAGGACTGCCGGAAGTCGAAGCAACTGAAGGCAGTATGCACTGAGTTGCAGGTTTATTTGAAACACGCTGAAGAGCATGAATGTGTTTATCGCGTTTATTGCGTTACAGTAAATCTTCTATCAGCAGCTACTTTAGTTCCACACAGTTTGTAAACAATATGCTTCCATCGGTAGAAAACACATTGTCACCAAATTCTAGTTGCTTTAAATGCACTGACACACTCGGTTTTATTTTAGGCATTTTGAAAGCGGCAATGAACGATATCTCCCGCCGTGAACTACCCCGCCACAGCTGACCTTGGTCAACAGAGCAGGTAACATTCCATTCCGCTAATAACTGGTTTGCGACGCAAACAAGAGCATATGTATACCTATGGTACCGTTCTTCTGCATCCAAGATATGTATACAGGGTCTTTCATATAAAGTAAGAACGGCGAGCGGCGGTTTTGTCATTCGCTGCTGAAGCCGGCATGACCGAGCTTGTGACGCACCACGGCCCCCTGCTGTAGTATTGAAAGCGCGCGCATGGTACAAACTTGACCTTGCAATAAGCGTGCAGGTGTTGACAGTCGCCAGTCTGAACCACAGCTGCTAACATGTTGAGACAGTTATCATTGCAACGTCGTATTTTTGTATGTAACGTTTATTTTAATTACAATTCGGCTCCGGGTACGTGATGCATTTGATCAGCAATTTCCTGATGAAGTGCCACCTTCACTAGCACAGATTCACGTAATTGTAAATAACTTTGACACTACTGGTTCAGTGCTCAGTAAAAAAACACAAAATAAAAAATCACAAAAAATACAGTGGCATGACTCACTCGCGTCAGCCAAAATGTGGTTACCAGATACAATGCCTGTATAACCCAGGAAGGACGACACTTCCAGCAATCTTTATAAGGCAATATTTCATAGAGGATTGTACACACGCTTAGAGATTGGGGGCCACGGCTCGCCACAAGCTTGGTCAAGGCCATCACACTAGCGGATAACAAACCCGCCGCTTGGCGTTCTTACTTTATATGAAAGACCCTGTATATTATTCCACTATAGTGCGGGACAAACCATTGGAAGCCTGAAGGTCACGCGTAGTCGGTGCGCTGTTGTCCTGTACGTTCTCGCATCCAGCATGCGACTGAAGGTACGATGCAATAGCATGGCAACACCGCTACTAGCTTCTTCTTAACTATAAGAGACGTAACTACCTCATATAAAGCTGTGACATGACTAAATTGGAAAACATTACCTTAAAAGGCCGATTTCTCTAAAATATGACCAAACAAATCTACCAAACTTAAAAAAAGATGCTCTTACAATGGAAAAATAGCAAACAATGCAAAAATATACAAAATATACAAAATAAAAATGACATATTTGAAGACGGGGTGGCCCGTTCGGAGTTTCTATGTACTTCAACATTGTTTTAGACAGCTCAGTAAAAAGATGACATGTCACCAACATTAGGGCCCTACTGATGACTGTAGTAGTGTGTGTAGCTGTATAAGGGTCAGGCATGGGGAGGTGCCCTGGGAGTTAAAATAAGGTACTACCGGAGTTCCACCAGGAAAGGAATAAAATAAAAGAATGTTGAGGCCCACAGGAGAGATCTGCAGAATATCTTGGCTGAGTGGACAGGGAAAGTTATAACTGTTCCTGTAGGAATTTCAATTTCTTTTTAGTACATATTATTCTTAAAAACAAGATGTTCAGTAAAGAACATATAGCCTACTTTCTCCTAAAGGCATGGGTATTGTTATAACTCTTTGTCCTTTTCAAGGAGTATAATTGAATGTTGGTTGCAGTAGCTTGTTGAAATACAACGTGCTATACGGATATTAAACATGAATATGAGGTGCCCTTTGCTAGTGCTACCTCTGTAAAAAATTTCATTCAATTCGGTTTCACCGAGTTTGAATTGATATGTGGAATCGATTTGCACACATACATAGCCGCTATCTACAAACTATTGGCCTGATGACCCTGTAGTTCAGTCAAACAATGCTTCCCACAAAAAGCTATGTTATTGCAAAATTCCGTAGTGATAAAATGATTAGGTTGGTCGTAATTTGATTTGAGCTTTTAGCATTTGGGTGGCCGCCATTCCGTTTCCGTCAAGATGGTGGTGATATAAAACATGACACTGAGGTGCCCTTTGCTAGTGCTACCTCTGTACCAAATGTTGTTCAATTCAATTTCACCGTGTTTGAAAAGATAGGGGGAAACGATTTGCACACATACATGGCCGCCATCCGCAAATTAATGGGTTTATGGCCTTGCAGTTTCGTCCAAAGATTCTCTATACATAAAGGTATAATGTTGCAAAATTTCCTAGAGATCAGATGATTAGGTTGGTCGTAATTTGATTCAATCTTTTAACATTTGGGTGGCCACCATTACGTTTTTGTCAAGATGGCGGCGATATAAAACATGACAGTGGAGTGCCATTTGCTAGTGCTACCGCTGTATCAAATTTCGTTCAATTCGGTTTCACCTTGTTTGAATTGATGGGAGTAATCGATTTGCACACATACATGGCCGCCATCTGCAAACTACTGGGCTGATGACCTTGTAGTTTAGTTAAAAGACGCTCGCCATATGAATATATTTTGTTGCAAAATTTGGTAAAGATCGGATGATTAGGTAAGTCGTAATTTGATTTAAGCTTTGAACATTTGGGTGGCCGCCATTAAGTTTCCGTCATTATGGCAGCGATATAAAATATGACAATGAGGTGCTCTTTGCTAGTGCTACCCCTGTACCAAATTTCGTTCAATTCAGTTTCACCATGTTTGAATTGATAGGGAGAATCGATTTGCACACATACATGGCCTCCATCTGCAAACTGTTGGGCTGATGATCTTGTAGTTTAGTCTAAATATGCATCCCAGATAAAGGTATGTTGTTACAAAATTTGGTAAAGATCAGATTATTAGGTTGGTCGTAATTTGATTTGACCTTTTAAAAATTGGGTGACTGCCATTACGTTTCCGTCAAGATGGCGGAAATATAAAACATGACACTGAGGTGCCCTTTGCTAGTGCTACCTCTGTAAAAAATTTCATTCAATTTGGTTTCACCGAGTTTGAATTGATATGTGGAATCGATTTGCACACATACATAGCCGCTATCTGCAAAATATTGGCCTGATGACCTTGTAGTTCAGTCAAACAATGCTTCCTACAAAAAGCTATGTTGTTGCAAAATTTGGTAGTGATAAAATGATTAGGTTGGTCGTAATTTGATTTGAGCTTTTAGCATTTGGGTGGCCGCCATTCCGTTTCCGTCAAGATGGCGGTGATATAAAACATGATACTGAGGTGCCCTTTGCTAGTGCTACCTCTGTACCAAATGTCGTTCAATTCAGTTTCACCGTGTTTGAAAAGATAGGGGGAAACGATTTGCACACATACTGATATCGCGCCAGGAGTTCGCAGTTGGGTTTGAACTGCAGATGTCTTCCCGCTCACTGCGTATTGCGCATTCCAAAAACATTCAGTTTGTCATTACTTGCTTCACTCACTCAGCACATTCCTTCTTTCACTAGCTGCGTGTCGTCTGCTGCAATAATAACCATTGGCATGCAGGTAGCCGATATATTTAAGTTTGGAATAGGTGGACCGCGCATGCGTACTGTACGACACCCCGCACCCCGTCGCAGCGTGTTCAACTGCCATCTCCTGCCGCGATGACAGTGTACATGGCCGCCATCCGCAAATTAATGGGTTGATGGCCCTGTAGTTTCGTCCAAAGATTCTTTATACATAAAGGTATAATGTTGCAAAATTTGCTAGAGATCAGATGATTAGGTTGGTCGTAATTTGATTTAAGCTTTTAACATTTGGGTGGCCACCATTACGTTTTTGTCAAGATGGCGGCGATAAAAAAACATGACAGTGGAGTGCCATTTGCTAGTGCTACCTCTGTATCAAATTTCGTTCAATTCGGTTTCACCTTGTTCGAATTGATGGGAGTAATCGATTTGCACACATACATGGCCGCCATCTGCAAACTACTGGGCTGATGGCCTTGTAGTTTAGTTAAAAGACGCTCGCCATATGAATATATTTTGTTGCAAAATTTGGTAAAGATCGGATGATTAGGTAAGTCGTAATTTGATTTAAGCTTTGAACATTTGGGTGGCCACCATTACGTTTTCGTGAAGATGGCGGCGATATAAAACATGACACTGATGTTTCCTTTGCTAGTTCTACCTCAGTACCAAATTTTGTTCAAATCGGTTTCACCGTGTTCGAATTGATAGGGGGGGGGGGACCACATTCCGAGTGCACACACTCACACAGACCCACAATTTTTGGCCCTGTGTAAATCTCATAAGTCTACTTTAATTTTTTGCAAAACTTTAAAGTAGGCTAATAAATGTGACCAACCAGGTGGTGTAGTTCTTGGTTGTCATTTCTGGGGTCCATGTTTGATTCCTGACTGTCAAGACATATAATTCTAGTCTGAGGGTAAGAACGGGGTGGACACAGCCTAGTGAGGTAATCCGGGAAATGTTGGGTTCTATTCTCCACTTAGCCACCCAGCAAGTGGCTTATCATGGGTTCCCACACATACTGCAAATAAATGCCTAGGTAATTCCTATCATAAGGTCACGACTGCCTCCTGTAAATCTGTAAACAAGTAGGCTAGTCGTATTCATCCATTCCTATTCATGAGATTAAATGGCACTCTGTAAAATACAAAATATACCAGTAGACATTGAAGGCCTATTTGATGAACATCTGAGAATATAAATTAACTGTACATACAAAAATTTACCTCCATGTAAATACCTAAACATGTACCGTAAGCTAGTGATATTCAAATAATTAAATAGCACTCTGCCGTATGAATCGATACAAAAAAAAATATCCATAAACATGTGGACTAGTTATATTGATAAGATTAAATAGCACTGTACCAAGTGAACTCAATACAAAATATACTTGTACAGTAGACAGAAAAGGTATATTTTATGCACATCTGACACAAGAATAATAATTGCTGTAGCTTACATACAAGAAATAACTTCCGTGCAAATCCAGAAACATGTATGCTAGTTCTATTCATTAAATGAAATTAAATTAATTCATATACCAGTAGACGACAATGGTCTATGATGTACATCTGAGAATAAGAAATTACAGTAGCCTACATACAAGAAATATTTTCCATGTAAATCCATAAACATGAAGGCTAGTCCTATTCATGAGATCAAATGGCACTGTACCGGTACCAACTGAAATTTATGCAAAATACACTGGATAGTAAGTTAACTGGTGTAAATTTGAAGAACAAAGAATTACCATAAACCTACAGTAGAGAAATATATGCACATGAATAGCCTAATTTATTAATTTCCTGGTTTTAGACATAAGGCCTCTACTTATTTAATGTGGAAGCCTTGCGAATAAACTTTCCCTTCAAATTAAGTTTTTCAGCCTGCACTTTGCAGTAATTATTGAAAAAAATGTTACCCAAAACCTTACTGTATTTAACAAATGCCTAGGTAATTCCTATCATATGGTCACGACTGCCTTCTGTAAATCCATAAACAAGTAGGCTAGTCGTATTTATTCATTCCTATTCATGAGATTAAATGACACTCTGTAAAATACAAAATATACCAGTAGACAATGAAGGCCTATTTATTTATTTATTTACTTATTTATTTTATGTCTTCGGTAGTGGCGAAGTTAGGGCTCATGGCCCTCTCTTACACTTAACCACGAAATATGGTACCAGTACTTAGCTTATGACAATACAAAATACAAAAAATTATTATGATGATAAATAAGGAGTAAATTAATTATGCTACTACTAATATTAGTAAAAAAGGCACATGAATAATGATAGTAACAATTATAACAATACAAATAATAATAATAATCATCACAATGTCACAGACCTTTCTATAATATCCTAGATATAATCCTAGCTCAGTCATACGTCCTATCATCCATCTCCATTCACACGGGGCAATCAGTGCTATTCAACAGGTAATCTCGGTATGCAGCCTTAAATTTATTTATTGTTGTGGAATTTCTGATTTCGGGAGGAGTTGAATTCCATAGTCGAGACCCAGCTACAGCAAAAGAGCGGTTAAACATGGATGAGTGGTTGATGGTGATGGCGAGGGAAGAGCCAGATGGAGTGCTTCCATTATGATATGAGGACAAGTAACTAAATTTTGATGACATGTACGTGGGGGTGTTTTCATGCAGAAATCGATAGATGGATGTCAACATGTGAAATTTACGGCGTTCATCAGGTTTAAGCCATGAAAGGGCACGGTAGCTTGGGGTTATATGGGCATCGTATCTTAGATTGAAAGCGATCCGAAGACAAGAGTTCAATGCTTGTTGGAGTTTCATTGTTTGTCCACGAGTCGCGTCAACGAGAACGATGTCACAGTAGTCTAGAATTGGTAGTATTAATGTCTGGATGAGTTTAATCTTAATGTCTAGTGGTAAAATATTCTTATGGCGCACGAGTAGGTGAAGGGATGCGTATATCTTTTTACGTGTATTTCTTATATGTGGTGACCAGTCGAGAGTTTCAGTTAAGGTTAACCCAAGGTTCCTTACTTCTTTACTAAAGGGGATGGTGATTGAATTCAGTGTTACTGGAGGCACAACGTAGTTGTTTTTTTTTAATGAGTTTAGTAACTTATGAGAGCCGATGATGATAGTTTGGGTTTTCTTAGGATTGAGCAGGAGAGAGTTGTCATCGGCGTATACACTAAGTTGATGGAGATCAGTGTTTATATCCTTTATTGCATTTGATATATTGTTGATACTAGTGTGGCAATATATTTGGAGATCATCTGCATAAAGATGATATTTATTATAGTTAATTGTGGAGGAGATATCGTTGATATAGAGCACGAAAAGTAGGGGCCCAAGGACCGAACCTTGGGGGGGGGGGGTTCCTGCCTTTTTCTGACGCCACTGTGAGGTGGTGTCCTGTACAATCACACGTTGATTTCGACCCGTTAGGTAAGCAGAGAAAAAATTTATGGCTTCGGAGCCAAGAAGGTATTTTAGCTTCTTCAATAGGGTCGGTATATCTATGGTGTCAAATGCCGTGCTGAAATCGAGTAGTGTGAGTATTGTTACTTGTCTTTGGTCCATTGCTTGTCTGATGTCATCAGTCACCTTAAGTAAGGCAGTAGCTGTGCTGTGGCCCTTCTTGTAACCAGACTGGAGTGGGTCAAGTAGAGAGTGAGTGTTCAAATATTCCAGCATTCGAGTTTGTACTAACCGTTCCAGTACTTTGGAGAGAGCAGGGAGAATAGATACAGGGCGGTAGTCGGACGGTAACAGTGGGCAAGGTATCTTAGGAAGAGGGATCACGTTGGCGTATTTCCAGATAGAAGGCTGTGTGCCATTGTTTAAACAGTAATTAAAAATGTGTGTGAGAATGGGGAGAACAGCTCCAATAATGTAATGTATAAATTTTATAGGTGTATCATCAATCCCGCTCGCCTGGGCTCTAATGGAATACAACACTCTCTTAGCTTCATTCGTGCTTACGTTACGAAATGCAAAGCTGGGTCGATCTGGTGGTGGAAATGATGGGCCGTGACTGGCAGCGTTATTTGGGCTGGTTTGAGTATCTGCATCCGTGAAATATGCATTTAGCTCGTCTAGTGGAATGTCAGGTATAGGAAGTTGCTCCTGTTTTTTTCCTACGCCCAAAGCACCGAGTTGTTTCCACGCTCTAGCCGTGTTTAGTCGGCAGGTTGTATCACGAACATACTTAAATTTAAGGTTACGTAAAGTTTGCTTAATTTGGTTTCGAAGTACTCGGTACTTTTCAAAATCATTTGGTAGACCAGAACGTTTGTATTGTCTGAAAAGATTATCTCTACGGGACATCATTTTCTTGACTTCCGGAGTTAACCACGGCTTAGGTTTACGAGAAATCCTTATCTTTCTCCTGGGCGCATGTTTGTTGTATAGTGCATGTATTAATAGGTTAAACTTGTTTACTTTTTCGTCAATGTCGTCCAGTCTCATTATGTCGTTCCATGGAAGACTGTAGGCATCATATTTCAGTTGTACCGGGTCTATGTCCTTTATATTTCTGCATGTAACATATTTAGTCCTGTACTTTGGAACGCGAAGCGAATACGCTAAGTATATTAAGTCATGGGTGGATATAGCCGGCACTGGTACTGAGAATATAAATTAACTGTACATACAAAAATTTACCTCCATCTAAAAACTTAAACATGTAAGCTATGGTAGTCATATTCAAACAATTAAATAGCACACTGCCGAATAAATCGATACAAAATATACTGGTACCAGTGGACAAAAAGGCATATTTTATGCGCATCTAACACAAAAATAATAATTAGGCATACTGTGCATACAAGAAAAAACTTCCATGTGAATCCATAAACATGTAGGCTAGTCCCATTGATAAGATTAAATGACACTGTACCTAGTGCAATCGATACAAAATATACTGATACCAGTAGACAACGAAGAGTTATTTGATGTGTAGTTTTGTTCTTTTCCTAGGTAGGCCAACAGTTACAACTGAGCCATCTGCACAATAATAACAACAATAACAAATTCAGGGACAAAATGTTTGACACAAACTAATGAATTAGCTGATTTTGTCTGCCGTCAATTCATTTTATGGGCTTGGGACATATTGGGCATCATCCCCGTGAAGTTGGGTTGTAACGTGTTTTTCGAGGGTATTTTACGCCACTGACATAAGTCAGTAGGAAGCCATTCAATGTTTATTTACGCGGCAACTTGTTAAGCCAAGATATGTTTCATGTAACTTATAATTATTATTATTATTATTATTATTATTATTATTATTATTATTAAGGTATTGTTTTGGAGCGTTTTTTATAAGATTATAAGTATACAGATAGGTTTTCGATGTTATAGAAAACACTATCAAGCGAATTATTACGTACAACATTATCGCGGAAAATTATATGATTACGGAATTTTACGGACTTTTGTCAGTTAGAGTTTATTGTGAGAGAGATGAGTCATTGGGAATTCAGCTACAGATATATTGTTGTCGAGAAGCGTGACGCAAGCCGTGGGGCACTCCCAGCTGGCTGCATGAAGAAAAGGCGAAATGGCCTGGACCGGAAATCGACATCGTCGCGCCGAGTATATTGACCCTTGTACCGGGAGTATCGTGTGGTGTCTCAGCCAATCATTGGAGACCGGGCGAGTGGAAGACGGGTCCGGAGAGGGGGTTCGGCGAGTGCATATATTGTTTGCGCGCCGAGGAAGGCGGCCGCACGCGCTCCCCTTGCTGCATACATTAAGTGTATATATTTATGTGTAGCAATTAATTGTCTATGTCCATTTGCACGTCTGTCTGTCTGTTTCAGTTTGTTTCTTTGTTACAGGATAAGTTTAGTTAAGGCCCAAAAAAATAGTTTTAAAAACCCTTCCCCTGGCTTTCCGAAAGGATAGCCAAGGGAAGGACTATTAATAATCATTAGCTTATAGTTTCAGGACGAATGTATGCAGCGGCGGAGCGACCGATAACAACCATCAGCAATGTCCAGGACACGAGAGAAGAAGCCCCAGTTCGCAGGCGTGGCTCCCCTCTCCGGATCACGGAGACTTGGTACTAGGACGCTCTAGGCGGGCGGACTGTGCTCCGAACCTAAACCCGGACGTGCAGTTCGTCCGCCATTGCGGACGCGCTAGTCCCAGCAGTGCCAAGCCAACTGATTCCCATATATACTAATCTCGGCGAGGAAACTGATTTTGCAACTGTTGCTTGATACACCTCCCGTACTAACAAAACCTACTCATTTCCATACCCACATTATCCTTGCATGTGGCAATAACCAAGCCGCCAGGTTTTACGTGTAGACAATCTTTCCTTTCTGTCTTTGCGGTTTTCCCTGGCCCTACAATCTTACCGTTATATATGTGTACATTGGTTCCGGTGTGATCGGACCATAACTTTACATTTCTACAACAATCTCCACAACTGACGAAGAAGATGGCGACGTCCAGAAGGCTGTGGGAAGCTCTCTTCAGCATCAAGTACGAGCGAAATGCCACGGCAATTTCCAATGGTAAGCGCGAATGACTCAGAACTACATAATCTCTCGCTTCATTGTTTCTTATTCAGTATTTCAGTAACTTCTTAGCTTGGGAATAATAGTAAAATCAGTAATTCATCCAAATCCGTTTTCACATAATTCTCTAGTGGTAAATTCAAATCGTTACGCTCCAATTTAAATTTATTATTATTATTATTATTATTAAAATTGCCACTACTTGTTTTTATATAATAAATTCATCTCTTATACTATGCAATCTTTGCTTTCAGTAGGTAGCATTAGATATAGACCAAATTCCTTCTCCTGATAGAATTGTTAGTTGGGTTAATTATCAAATCATACCACAATCTGAGTGTGAAGATTCTTAAAGGTGTTCTGCCTGAGCTAGGTGTTGTTAAATATAAATTTAGATTTCAACATAGCGTTGAGGTCTTGGCGCCCATTAATACAACGTATCTTAGTCAGAGTAAACATTACATTTATCACCTCAAACGTGGGACTTGTTGTGGTTTTTCCACAATCTCCCCAAGAAAACCGTTACACTTGTACGCTCAACGTGGAGCAAAAGAAAACGTTACACTTGTCGCTACCAACGTGAGGCCGAAAACCTAATAACATTTGTGGAAGGAGAAGGGTATATATTTCTGTGCCTGTATTTTGGGGGTTTTTCTTTATCAGTGTGTATCAACATGGGTAGTGTTGAGGAAGAGATGAAGTTGCGTAGTGGTCACCAGTTGGATAGTGAAGATACGAGCAGTATGGCTAGTCTTGAAAATGAAAGCAGTACAGGGATGTCGGAGGTAAATCTCGATACTGAGGGTGGTAATCAAAACAGTCAAGTAGGGTTAGAGAGTTTGCTTCTTTAGTTTATGCAACAAAATAAAATAAGTACAGACGCTTTAAATGCTAAACTTGAACAAAATAATGCTAAACTCGAACAAAACGGTAGGGAAAATAAAGAGAGTACTGAAACTTTAAATGCTAAACTTGAACAAAACAGTAGGGAAAATAGAGAGAGTACTGAAACTTTAAATACTAAACTTGAACAAAATAATGCTAAATTAGAACAAAACAGTAGGGAAATTAGTGATAAATTTGAGCTGATTAGAGGTGAGATCAGAGGGGGTGATGGAAGAGAAGGCTAAAGAGATTATTGCAGATGTAGACAGAAAATGAGGAAAAGTACCGGAGGAGTTAGAAATTAAAATCTGTACACAGGCTGAAAATTTAAAAGAACTAGTGCAACTTGAAACACAGCAGGTCAAAAAGCAATTGGGGGAGAAATTGACAAAATTCAGGTAGCAACTAAAGAGGTTAAAGAACAGCTGGAGGGAAGAATTGATAAAGTTCATGCAGAAATAATCACTGAAGTTAATGATTTAAGGGAGAGGAATAAGGAAAGCATTAATGAGATTAATGAGAAACAAGCTAAGTTAAGTGGTAAAGTTGAAGCATCGGAAGGGAGCATTAGGTTAACTGTAACTAATATTGAAAGAAAAGCTGAGGAGAAAATTGCTGAATTAGAACAGAAGTTGAAAACTAGAATTAGGCAGGAAAATAGTCAGAGTAGGCCAGTTTATGTGAATAGCACACACAGGGAAATAGAACTAGGCAAATTCAGTAATCAGCAGGGCTGTCCAATGGAGTTCATGAATGCAATAGAAAATAAATTCAGGGAGAGGTTGGAAGATGGTAGTATTGAGTGGTGCCAGGTATTTGAGATTTTAGAGCAAGCGTTTGTAGGGGAGACAAGAAACTGGTTTGCTGTCTACAGAGACAATTTCGAGAACATTTCAGATTTTAAAGTTAAATTTTGTGAGAAATTTTGGAATGAGGTAATTCAGTCTCAGCATCGTGAGGGAATTGTGTGTGGGAAATATAAACACTATGACCGAGTACTTTTTAGGACAAGTATTGACGTGTAAATATCTGGATGGTTTGAGGGAGGAAAGTGATGTAGTCAGGCTATTACTAAGACATTTTCCGTATAGAATCAAAGAAGCTGCTTGTATCCAAAATGTTAAATCTATTTCACAAGTGGAAAATTTATTAAGTACATTCGATGCTCTGGGAAGAGGTGGTTACGAGGAGAATTTCGGTAGGAACCAGGGTAACCATAATAACAGGCCTAATGAGAATAGGAATCAGGAAGTTCAAGGGAACAGTGGCGAAGGGGCCAACGTCCAAAATAGGGGGAACCAGAATAATAATAATAATAATAATCAGCAAAATCAGTACAGAGGAAATGGGTATGGTATGCAGTACCAAGGTAGAAATAATGATTTCAGGGGAAATCAAGGCCGAAATAATGATTTTAGGGGTAACCAAGGGAGGTATAATAACAATAATAATTATAACCAGAACAGGGGTCAAGGAGGGAATCAGCCCAATGGTAATAACGGACAGAGAAATACCGTTAACACAGCCCCGAACAACCAGACCAGTGCAGTAGTGAGTAGTACTACACCAAGCGGTAGCGGTACTTTAAACACGAACCAGGCTGCGATGTTAGGTCAGAATCTCAGTCTGTAACATGCCCTGTCCATTCACTTATACAGGAACCCTATGACCTAAATGTAAGAAATGAATTATTACGTGAACTAAATGATGAAGGTATTATTCAGAAGGTGGCTAGTAAGAGCCCCCTAGTTAAATTTAACGTGTCCGAGGCGTACACAGACGTTTTGATTGATAGTGGTTGTATGAAGAGTTGCATAAGTAGTGCATTTTATGATAAAATGAAAGGAACTGGAGTAAATTTTGAGGAGATGCCAATTAAAAGCACTTTAGTTATCACAGCTGTTGGGAAGAGGTCTAAAGTAATTTCTAAGCAAGTTTTAGTAGACATTAAAATTAATAATCATGTAGAAAAGTAGATTTGTCTTGTAATTCCAAATTTAGTATTCAGTGTTATCTTGGGTTCAGAGTGGCTAAGTAGAGTGTCTGGTAACTTATGTTAAGATGTAGGGAGTTTGAAATTTAAATGGGGTGATTCTGAAGTAGAAGTAGCGTTCAATGACCATATTCAGAGAAGTAGTGTTGTAGGTGTGATTTGTACTTTAAATGAGATATCGCCAGCCGTAGAGCGGGGTTCTCCATGATTTGTGGGCAGTGTGATTACGAACGATAGTCTAGAGGACTCGTTACGTGATGCAGCATTTCAGGGAAATATAGAGGTGGAACAATATGTTCGGCTCTATGATGTGTTATTGTGTAATAGGAGAGTTTTTGAGGATCGCATTGGTATGGCCAATTGCTATACACATTCATTGAACGTTATTGATAGGTCAGTATTCACAGGACATAGATATCCTGTACCTTTCGCTTATCAGAGTGCAGTTGAGAACCAAATTAACCAGATGCTTGAAGATGGGATTATTGAGCACTCTAACAGTCCATATGTTAATTCTTTGATCACGGTACCCAAGGCCGACGGCACAGTTAGTATTTGTTTAGACGCTCGTTTGGTTAACAGTAGAATTAGTTCAGATCAGCTGAAATCTATGTCAATAGAGGAATTAATGCAAACATTTGAGGGGAAGAAGTATTTCACTTGTGTAGATTTGAGTTCCAGTTTTTGGCAAGTGCCACTTATGTACGAAGATGGACCATTTACAGCTTTTAGTCATAAATATAACCTTTATCAATTTTGTAGAACACCTTATGGGTTAAAGAATAGTTCAGCAGCTTTAATTAGGGCTTTAAACATCGCATTAGGGGATGACACAGGAGAGTTTGTAACCATTTACATAGATGATATGGTAATTAGTTCACGCAGTTTTGAGGAGCATCTACGTCATTTAGATATAGTTTTTCAGAAGTTATATCAGGCAGGGTTCACTTTGAAGCTGTCTAAGTCGTCATTCTCTCAGTCAGAAGTGACATTTATAGGTCATAGAGTGTCGAGTAGCGGTGTGACACCAGAGGAAAGTAGGGTTAATAAGATACTTAACGCAGAGGTTCCACAGAATGTTAAACAGTTAAAAACATACCTGGGAATTTGCAACTTTTTCAGGAGGTTCGTTCTTAAATACTCAGGGTGGGTAGAACCATTCAGGGAATTGCTTAAAAGTGGGACTCGGTGGAGTTGGGAGTCCAAGCATGATCAGGCTTTTAGAGCGCTGAAGGAAGGTTTTGAGAAAGCTGTAGTGCTGAAATATCCTTTAAAAGATAAGGAATATGTGGTTATGACAGATGCTTCACATATAGGCATTGCTAGAGTATTATGTCAGAAAGATGATGAGGGTAATCTGTGCATTGTATCTTTAGCCTAGCGAGGACTGACAGCAGCAGAGAAAAGATACACGATTACTGAGTTAGAGCTTTTAGGTGTTGTTTTAAGTTTGGGGAAATTTAGAATGTATTTAGTAGGGGGAAATTTTAGATCCATACAGATCACCATGCATTACTGTATATGAGGACTTGTAAACTCAGTTCTAACAGAGTTAGTAGGTGGATTCTTGCTCTTCAGGAATACGAATTCACAGTAAAATATATTAAAGGTAAAGATAACATTCTTGCAGACATGCTATCAAGGGACACTAATTTATGTAGGGATTATCCTGTGGTTAAAGCAGAGGACGGTATTTTATTATGTGCATGTGTGGACAGTAGCAACAGGGCATCGTTACAGACACTGAGAAATATGCTATTGGAGCAACGTGATGACATTAAGTATGTGTCATAAAGTGAGTGTGTTTAGCTGGCGAGCCAGCCTATCAAATGAGTAAGTGTGGTATTTGGTGCGGGGGAGATCTGGTCTTCCAGGCAGGCGTATCAGAAGTCACAAAGGGGGGTAGTATATAAGTAATTGAGAGTTTTAAGGTACAGGGAAATATGACGGGATTGTCGGATGCTCTTGAGCACTAAAATGTCTCGATACACCAAGGCCAGAATTTGGTAGCGCTGGTGAATTCCCATTTGTCTCCTAGAGATGGGTGAGCGCTTGTACAGGGTATTTTTTGCTTAAGGCGTCCACGAGACAAAAGATGGGCCACCAGAAGGCGAGACAGTCCTTCATGAAACTCATACATAACAGCACACGTGATTTCTGTTTACGGCCTCGCCATGTAAGAGCTGTAGGGGTGTAATTTAAGGTAATTAGTACAAAGGTATTATTTGAGTGAGGAGAACTGGTCTGAGTTGTGAACTAGTATTAAGTAGAATATGGTCTACGGGAACTTAGTAAGACAGGGTGATAACGGCACAGAAATATTTGGTGTTATATGTAATGCGCACTTACTGTTTTTTTTCTTCAGAAATCAATATTAATTTTATCTAATACACAGAGAGATTAAGTATTATGGTCACGATGCGCAGCCACAATAGTGTAATCGTGTGCTCAGTGAGATTAAGTGAGATTAAGTTTCACCAGAAGGAAGCGACCTCCTGTGATATTAGGAAGTTCTGTGGTGATATGTATATCAGAACACTTTTGATGCGTGTGATGTGACATCATATATGCACAGTGCTCACACATTATTGATGTATATCTTTCCCAACACAGAGATATTTGAGAGGCGGAAATATCCGTGGAACATTAATCAAAATGAAAAACATTGGACTGATTGCATAACAACAGACTTTGACGCAAAGTGCGTAAAGAAAATTATGAGTGTATATATATGTAATTTAGGGTGATTTAATTTGTGTAATATGTATTTTGGATGGGGATTTTATTAACGTGTCTGGGATAATCGCATGATGTACCGTCGTCACGGTAAATCATCCGATGATCCGAGGCGAATGTGTAACGTGTTTTTCGAGGGTATTTTACGCCACTGCCATAAGTCAGTAGGAAGCCATTCAATGTTTATTTACGCGGCAACTTGTTAAGCCAAGATATGTTTCATGTAACTTATTATTATTATTATTAAGGTATTGTTTTGGAGCGTTTTTTATAAGATTATAAGTATACAGATAGGTTTTCGATGTTATAGAAAACACTATCAAGCGAATTATTACGTACAACATTATCGCGGAAAATTATATGATTACGGAATTTTACGGATTTTTGTCAGTTAGAGTTTATTGTGAGAGAGATGAGTCATTGGGAATTCAGCTACAGATATATTGTTGTCGAGAAGCGTGACACAAGCCGTGGGGCACTCCCAGCTGGCTGCATGAAGAAAAGGCGAAATGGCCTGGACCGGAAATCGACATCGTCGCGCCGAGTATATTGTCCCTTGTACCGGGAGTATCGTGTGGTGTCTCAGCCAATCATTGGAGACCGGGCGAGTGGAAGACGGGTCCGGAGAGGTGGTTCGGCGAGTGTATATATTGTTTGCGCGCCGAGGAGGGAGGACGATTATCATTGTAAAACTTGACCGAGGTGGTTGCTCGTTTGGTTGGTTCCGGTGTGATCGGACCATAACTTTACATTTCTACAACAATCTCCACAACTGACGAAGAAGATGGCGACGTCCAGAAGGCTGTGGGAAGCTCTCTTCAGCATCAAGTACGAGGGAAATGCCACGGCAATTTCCAATGGTAAGCGCGAATGACTCAGAAATACATAATCTCTCACTTCATTGTTTCTTATTCAGTATTTCAGTAACTTCTTAGCTTGGGAATAAGAGTAAAATCAGTAATTCATCCGAATCGTTTTCACATAATTCTCTAGTGGTAAATTCAAATCGTTACGCTCCAATTTAAATTTATTATTATTATTATTATTAAAATTGCCACTACTTGTTTTTATATAATAAATTCATCTCTTATACTATGCAATCTTTGCTTTCAGTAGGTAGCATTAGATATAGACCAAATTCCTTCTCCTGATAGAATTGTTAGTTGGGTTAATTATCAAATCATACCACAATCTGAGTGTGAAGATTCTTAAAGGTGTTCTGCCTGAGCTAGGTGTTGTTAAATATAAATTTAGATTTCAACATAGCGTTGAGGTCTTGGCGCCCATTAATACAACGTATCTTAGTCAGAGTAAACATTACATTTATCACCTCAAACGTGGGACTTGTTGTGGTTTTTCCACAATCTCCCCAAGAAAACCGTTACACTTGTACGCTCAACGTGGAGCAAAAGAAAACGTTACACTTGTCGCTACCAACGTGAGGCCGAAAACCTAATAACATTTGTGGAAGGAGAAGGGTATATATTTCTGTGCCTGTATTTTGGGGGTTTTTCTTTATCAGTGTGTATCAACATGGGTAGTGTTGAGGAAGAGATGAAGTTGCGTAGTGGTCACCAGTTGGATAGTGAAGATACGAGCAGTATGGCTAGTCTTGAAAATGAAAGCAGTACAGGGATGTCGGAGGTAAATCTCGATACTGAGGGTGGTAATCAAAACAGTCAAGTAGGGTTAGAGAGTTTGCTTCTTTAGTTTATGCAACAAAATAAAATAAGTACAGACGCTTTAAATGCTAAACTTGAACAAAATAATGCTAAACTCGAACAAAACGGTAGGGAAAATAAAGAGAGTACTGAAACTTTAAATGCTAAACTTGAACAAAACAGTAGGGAAAATAGAGAGAGTACTGAAACTTTAAATACTAAACTTGAACAAAATAATGCTAAATTAGAACAAAACAGTAGGGAAATTAGTGATAAATTTGAGCTGATTAGAGGTGAGATCAGAGGGGGTGATGGAAGAGAAGGCTAAAGAGATTATTGCAGATGTAGACAGAAAATGAGGAAAAGTACCGGAGGAGTTAGAAATTAAAATCTGTACACAGGCTGAAAATTTAAAAGAACTAGTGCAACTTGAAACACAGCAGGTCAAAAAGCAATTGGGGGAGAAATTGACAAAATTCAGGTAGCAACTAAAGAGGTTAAAGAACAGCTGGAGGGAAGAATTGATAAAGTTCATGCAGAAATAATCACTGAAGTTAATGATTTAAGGGAGAGGAATAAGGAAAGCATTAATGAGATTAATGAGAAACAAGCTAAGTTAAGTGGTAAAGTTGAAGCATCGGAAGGGAGCATTAGGTTAACTGTAACTAATATTGAAAGAAAAGCTGAGGAGAAAATTGCTGAATTAGAACAGAAGTTGAAAACTAGAATTAGGCAGGAAAATAGTCAGAGTAGGCCAGTTTATGTGAATAGCACACACAGGGAAATAGAACTAGGCAAATTCAGTAATCAGCAGGGCTGTCCAATGGAGTTCATGAATGCAATAGAAAATAAATTCAGGGAGAGGTTGGAAGATGGTAGTATTGAGTGGTGCCAGGTATTTGAGATTTTAGAGCAAGCGTTTGTAGGGGAGACAAGAAACTGGTTTGCTGTCTACAGAGACAATTTCGAGAACATTTCAGATTTTAAAGTTAAATTTTGTGAGAAATTTTGGAATGAGGTAATTCAGTCTCAGCATCGTGAGGGAATTGTGTGTGGGAAATATAAACACTATGACCGAGTACTTTTTAGGACAAGTATTGACGTGTAAATATCTGGATGGTTTGAGGGAGGAAAGTGATGTAGTCAGGCTATTACTAAGACATTTTCCGTATAGAATCAAAGAAGCTGCTTGTATCCAAAATGTTAAATCTATTTCACAAGTGGAAAATTTATTAAGTACATTCGATGCTCTGGGAAGAGGTGGTTACGAGGAGAATTTCGGTAGGAACCAGGGTAACCATAATAACAGGCCTAATGAGAATAGGAATCAGGAAGTTCAAGGGAACAGTGGCGAAGGGGCCAACGTCCAAAATAGGGGGAACCAGAATAATAATAATAATAATAATCAGCAAAATCAGTACAGAGGAAATGGGTATGGTATGCAGTACCAAGGTAGAAATAATGATTTCAGGGGAAATCAAGGCCGAAATAATGATTTTAGGGGTAACCAAGGGAGGTATAATAACAATAATAATTATAACCAGAACAGGGGTCAAGGAGGGAATCAGCCCAATGGTAATAACGGACAGAGAAATACCGTTAACACAGCCCCGAACAACCAGACCAGTGCAGTAGTGAGTAGTACTACACCAAGCGGTAGCGGTACTTTAAACACGAACCAGGCTGCGATGTTAGGTCAGAATCTCAGTCTGTAACATGCCCTGTCCATTCACTTATACAGGAACCCTATGACCTAAATGTAAGAAATGAATTATTACGTGAACTAAATGATGAAGGTATTATTCAGAAGGTGGCTAGTAAGAGCCCCCTAGTTAAATTTAACGTGTCCGAGGCGTACACAGACGTTTTGATTGATAGTGGTTGTATGAAGAGTTGCATAAGTAGTGCATTTTATGATAAAATGAAAGGAACTGGAGTAAATTTTGAGGAGATGCCAATTAAAAGCACTTTAGTTATCACAGCTGTTGGGAAGAGGTCTAAAGTAATTTCTAAGCAAGTTTTAGTAGACATTAAAATTAATAATCATGTAGAAAAGTAGATTTGTCTTGTAATTCCAAATTTAGTATTCAGTGTTATCTTGGGTTCAGAGTGGCTAAGTAGAGTGTCTGGTAACTTATGTTAAGATGTAGGGAGTTTGAAATTTAAATGGGGTGATTCTGAAGTAGAAGTAGCGTTCAATGACCATATTCAGAGAAGTAGTGTTGTAGGTGTGATTTGTACTTTAAATGAGATATCGCCAGCCGTAGAGCGGGGTTCTCCATGATTTGTGGGCAGTGTGATTACGAACGATAGTCTAGAGGACTCGTTACGTGATGCAGCATTTCAGGGAAATATAGAGGTGGAACAATATGTTCGGCTCTATGATGTGTTATTGTGTAATAGGAGAGTTTTTGAGGATCGCATTGGTATGGCCAATTGCTATACACATTCATTGAACGTTATTGATAGGTCAGTATTCACAGGACATAGATATCCTGTACCTTTCGCTTATCAGAGTGCAGTTGAGAACCAAATTAACCAGATGCTTGAAGATGGGATTATTGAGCACTCTAACAGTCCATATGTTAATTCTTTGATCACGGTACCCAAGGCCGACGGCACAGTTAGTATTTGTTTAGACGCTCGTTTGGTTAACAGTAGAATTAGTTCAGATCAGCTGAAATCTATGTCAATAGAGGAATTAATGCAAACATTTGAGGGGAAGAAGTATTTCACTTGTGTAGATTTGAGTTCCAGTTTTTGGCAAGTGCCACTTATGTACGAAGATGGACCATTTACAGCTTTTAGTCATAAATATAACCTTTATCAATTTTGTAGAACACCTTATGGGTTAAAGAATAGTTCAGCAGCTTTAATTAGGGCTTTAAACATCGCATTAGGGGATGACACAGGAGAGTTTGTAACCATTTACATAGATGATATGGTAATTAGTTCACGCAGTTTTGAGGAGCATCTACGTCATTTAGATATAGTTTTTCAGAAGTTATATCAGGCAGGGTTCACTTTGAAGCTGTCTAAGTCGTCATTCTCTCAGTCAGAAGTGACATTTATAGGTCATAGAGTGTCGAGTAGCGGTGTGACACCAGAGGAAAGTAGGGTTAATAAGATACTTAACGCAGAGGTTCCACAGAATGTTAAACAGTTAAAAACATACCTGGGAATTTGCAACTTTTTCAGGAGGTTCGTTCTTAAATACTCAGGGTGGGTAGAACCATTCAGGGAATTGCTTAAAAGTGGGACTCGGTGGAGTTGGGAGTCCAAGCATGATCAGGCTTTTAGAGCGCTGAAGGAAGGTTTTGAGAAAGCTGTAGTGCTGAAATATCCTTTAAAAGATAAGGAATATGTGGTTATGACAGATGCTTCACATATAGGCATTGCTAGAGTATTATGTCAGAAAGATGATGAGGGTAATCTGTGCATTGTATCTTTAGCCTAGCGAGGACTGACAGCAGCAGAGAAAAGATACACGATTACTGAGTTAGAGCTTTTAGGTGTTGTTTTAAGTTTGGGGAAATTTAGAATGTATTTAGTAGGGGGAAATTTTAGATCCATACAGATCACCATGCATTACTGTATATGAGGACTTGTAAACTCAGTTCTAACAGAGTTAGTAGGTGGATTCTTGCTCTTCAGGAATACGAATTCACAGTAAAATATATTAAAGGTAAAGATAACATTCTTGCAGACATGCTATCAAGGGACACTAATTTATGTAGGGATTATCCTGTGGTTAAAGCAGAGGACGGTATTTTATTATGTGCATGTGTGGACAGTAGCAACAGGGCATCGTTACAGACACTGAGAAATATGCTATTGGAGCAACGTGATGACATTAAGTATGTGTCATAAAGTGAGTGTGTTTAGCTGGCGAGCCAGCCTATCAAATGAGTAAGTGTGGTATTTGGTGCGGGGGAGATCTGGTCTTCCAGGCAGGCGTATCAGAAGTCACAAAGGGGGGTAGTATATAAGTAATTGAGAGTTTTAAGGTACAGGGAAATATGACGGGATTGTCGGATGCTCTTGAGCACTAAAATGTCTCGATACACCAAGGCCAGAATTTGGTAGCGCTGGTGAATTCCCATTTGTCTCCTAGAGATGGGTGAGCGCTTGTACAGGGTATTTTTGCTTAAGGCGTCCACGAGACAAAAGATGGGCCACCAGAAGGCGAGACAGTCCTTCATGAAACTCATACATAACAGCACACGTGATTTCTGTTTACGGCCTCGCCATGTAAGAGCTGTAGGGGTGTAATTTAAGGTAATTAGTACAAAGGTATTATTTGAGTGAGGAGAACTGGTCTGAGTTGTGAACTAGTATTAAGTAGAATATGGTCTACGGGAACTTAGTAAGACAGGGTGATAACGGCACAGAAATATTTGGTGTTATATGTAATGCGCACTTACTGTTTTTTTTCTTCAGAAATCAATATTAATTTTATCTAATACACAGAGAGATTAAGTATTATGGTCACGATGCGCAGCCACAATAGTGTAATCGTGTGCTCAGTGAGATTAAGTGAGATTAAGTTTCACCAGAAGGAAGCGACCTCCTGTGATATTAGGAAGTTCTGTGGTGATATGTATATCAGAACACTTTTGATGCGTGTGATGTGACATCATATATGCACAGTGCTCACACATTATTGATGTATATCTTTCCCAACACAGAGATATTTGAGAGGCGGAAATATCCGTGGAACATTAATCAAAATGAAAAACATTGGACTGATTGCATAACAACAGACTTTGACGCAAAGTGCGTAAAGAAAATTATGAGTGTATATATATGTAATTTAGGGTGATTTAATTTGTGTAATATGTATTTTGGATGGGGATTTTATTAACGTGTCTGGGATAATCGCATGATGTACCGTCGTCACGGTAAATCATCCGATGATCCGAGGCGAATGTGTAACGTGTTTTTCGAGGGTATTTTACGCCACTGCCATAAGTCAGTAGGAAGCCATTCAATGTTTATTTACGCGGCAACTTGTTAAGCCAAGATATGTTTCATGTAACTTATTATTATTATTATTAAGGTATTGTTTTGGAGCGTTTTTTATAAGATTATAAGTATACAGATAGGTTTTCGATGTTATAGAAAACACTATCAAGCGAATTATTACGTACAACATTATCGCGGAAAATTATATGATTACGGAATTTTACGGATTTTTGTCAGTTAGAGTTTATTGTGAGAGAGATGAGTCATTGGGAATTCAGCTACAGATATATTGTTGTCGAGAAGCGTGACACAAGCCGTGGGGCACTCCCAGCTGGCTGCATGAAGAAAAGGCGAAATGGCCTGGACCGGAAATCGACATCGTCGCGCCGAGTATATTGTCCCTTGTACCGGGAGTATCGTGTGGTGTCTCAGCCAATCATTGGAGACCGGGCGAGTGGAAGACGGGTCCGGAGAGGTGGTTCGGCGAGTGTATATATTGTTTGCGCGCCGAGGAGGGAGGACGATTATCATTGTAAAACTTGACCGAGGTGGTTGCTCGTTTGGTTGGTTCCGGTGTGATCGGACCATAACTTTACATTTCTACAACAATCTCCACAACTGACGAAGAAGATGGCGACGTCCAGAAGGCTGTGGGAAGCTCTCTTCAGCATCAAGTACGAGGGAAATGCCACGGCAATTTCCAATGGTAAGCGCGAATGACTCAGAAATACATAATCTCTCACTTCATTGTTTCTTATTCAGTATTTCAGTAACTTCTTAGCTTGGGAATAAGAGTAAAATCAGTAATTCATCCGAATCGTTTTCACATAATTCTCTAGTGGTAAATTCAAATCGTTACGCTCCAATTTAAATTTATTATTATTATTATTATTAAAATTGCCACTACTTGTTTTTATATAATAAATTCATCTCTTATACTATGCAATCTTTGCTTTCAGTAGGTAGCATTAGATATAGACCAAATTCCTTCTCCTGATAGAATTGTTAGTTGGGTTAATTATCAAATCATACCACAATCTGAGTGTGAAGATTCTTAAAGGTGTTCTGCCTGAGCTAGGTGTTGTTAAATATAAATTTAGATTTCAACATAGCGTTGAGGTCTTGGCGCCCATTAATACAACGTATCTTAGTCAGAGTAAACATTACATTTATCACCTCAAACGTGGGACTTGTTGTGGTTTTTCCACAATCTCCCCAAGAAAACCGTTACACTTGTACGCTCAACGTGGAGCAAAAGAAAACGTTACACTTGTCGCTACCAACGTGAGGCCGAAAACCTAATAACATTTGTGGAAGGAGAAGGGTATATATTTCTGTGCCTGTATTTTGGGGGTTTTTCTTTATCAGTGTGTATCAACATGGGTAGTGTTGAGGAAGAGATGAAGTTGCGTAGTGGTCACCAGTTGGATAGTGAAGATACGAGCAGTATGGCTAGTCTTGAAAATGAAAGCAGTACAGGGATGTCGGAGGTAAATCTCGATACTGAGGGTGGTAATCAAAACAGTCAAGTAGGGTTAGAGAGTTTGCTTCTTTAGTTTATGCAACAAAATAAAATAAGTACAGACGCTTTAAATGCTAAACTTGAACAAAATAATGCTAAACTCGAACAAAACGGTAGGGAAAATAAAGAGAGTACTGAAACTTTAAATGCTAAACTTGAACAAAACAGTAGGGAAAATAGAGAGAGTACTGAAACTTTAAATACTAAACTTGAACAAAATAATGCTAAATTAGAACAAAACAGTAGGGAAATTAGTGATAAATTTGAGCTGATTAGAGGTGAGATCAGAGGGGGTGATGGAAGAGAAGGCTAAAGAGATTATTGCAGATGTAGACAGAAAATGAGGAAAAGTACCGGAGGAGTTAGAAATTAAAATCTGTACACAGGCTGAAAATTTAAAAGAACTAGTGCAACTTGAAACACAGCAGGTCAAAAAGCAATTGGGGGAGAAATTGACAAAATTCAGGTAGCAACTAAAGAGGTTAAAGAACAGCTGGAGGGAAGAATTGATAAAGTTCATGCAGAAATAATCACTGAAGTTAATGATTTAAGGGAGAGGAATAAGGAAAGCATTAATGAGATTAATGAGAAACAAGCTAAGTTAAGTGGTAAAGTTGAAGCATCGGAAGGGAGCATTAGGTTAACTGTAACTAATATTGAAAGAAAAGCTGAGGAGAAAATTGCTGAATTAGAACAGAAGTTGAAAACTAGAATTAGGCAGGAAAATAGTCAGAGTAGGCCAGTTTATGTGAATAGCACACACAGGGAAATAGAACTAGGCAAATTCAGTAATCAGCAGGGCTGTCCAATGGAGTTCATGAATGCAATAGAAAATAAATTCAGGGAGAGGTTGGAAGATGGTAGTATTGAGTGGTGCCAGGTATTTGAGATTTTAGAGCAAGCGTTTGTAGGGGAGACAAGAAACTGGTTTGCTGTCTACAGAGACAATTTCGAGAACATTTCAGATTTTAAAGTTAAATTTTGTGAGAAATTTTGGAATGAGGTAATTCAGTCTCAGCATCGTGAGGGAATTGTGTGTGGGAAATATAAACACTATGACCGAGTACTTTTTAGGACAAGTATTGACGTGTAAATATCTGGATGGTTTGAGGGAGGAAAGTGATGTAGTCAGGCTATTACTAAGACATTTTCCATATAGAATCAAAGAAGCTGCTTGTATCCGAAATGTTAAATCTATTTCACAAGTGGAAAATTTATTAAGTACATTCGATGCTCTGGGAAGAGGTGGTTACGAGGAGAATTTCGGTAGGAACCAGGGTAACCATAATAACAGGCCTAATGAGAATAGGAATCAGGAAGTTCAAGAGAACAGTGGCGAAGGGGCCAACGTCCAAAATAGGGGGAACCAGAATAATAATAATAATAATCAGCAAAATCAGTACAGAGGAAATGGGTATGGTATGCAGTACCAAGGTAGAAATAATGATTTCAGGGGAAATCAAGGCCGAAATAATGATTTTAGGGGTAACCAAGGGAGGTATAATAACAATAATAATTATAACCAGAACAGGGGTCAAGGAGGGAATCAGTCCAATGGTAATAACGGACAGAGAAATACCGTTAACACAGCCCCGAACACCAGACCAGTGCAGTAGTGAGTAGTACTACACCAAGCGGTAGCGGTACTTTAAACACGAACCAGGCTGCGATGTAAGGTCAGAATCTCAGTCTGTAACATGCCCTGTCCATTCACTTATACAGGAACCCTATGACCTAAATGTAAGAAATGAATTATTACGTGAACTAAATGATGATGGTATTATTCAGGAGGTGGCTAGTAAGAGCCCCATAGTTAAATTTAACGTGTCCGAGGCGTACACAGACGTTTTGATTGATAGTGGTTGTATGAAGAGTTGCATAAGTAGTGCATTTTATGATAAAATGAAAGGAACTGGAGTAAATTTTGAGGAGATGCCAATTAAAAGCACTTTTGTTATCACAGCTGTTGGGAAGAGGTCTAATGTAATTTCTAAGCAAGTTTTAGTAGACATTAAAATTAATAATCATGTAGAAAAGCAGATTTGTCTTGTAATTCCAAATTTAGTATTCAGTGTTATCTTGGGTTCAGAGTGGCTAAGTAGAGTGTCTGGTAACTTATCTTATGATGTAGGGAGTTTGAAATTTAAATGGGGTGATTCTGAAGTAGAAGTATCGTTCAATGACCATATTCAGAGAAGTAGTGTTGTAGGTGTGATTTGTACTTTAAATGAGATATCGCCAGCCGTAGAGCGGGGTTCTCCATGTTTTGTGGGCAGTGTGATTACGAACGATAGTCTAGAGGACTCGTTACGTGATGCTGCATTTCAGGGAAATATAGAGGTGGAACAATATGTTCGGCTCAATGATGTGTTATTGTGTAATAGGAGAGTTTTTGAGGATCGCATTGGTATGGCCAATTGCTATACACATTCATTGAACGTTATTGATAGGTCAGTATTCACAGGACATAGATATCCTGTACCTTTCGCTTATCAGAGTGCAGTTGAGAACCAAATTAACCAGATGCTTGAAGATGGGATTATTGAGCACTCTAACAGTCCATACGTTAATTCTTTGATCACGGTACCCAAGGCCGACGGCACAGTTAGTATTTGTTTAGACGCTCGTTTGGTTAACAGTAGAATTAGTTCAGATCAGCTGAAATCTATGTCAATAGAGGAATTAATGCAAACATTTGAGGGGAAGAAGTATTTCACTTGTGTAGATTTGAGTTCCAGTTTTTGGCAAGTGCCACTTATGTACGAAGATAGACCATTTACAGCTTTTAGTCATAAATATAACCTTTATCAATTTTGTAGAACACCTTATGGGTTAAAGAATAGTTCAGCAGCTTTAATTAGGGCTTTAAACATCGCATTAGGGGATGACACAGGAGTGTTTGTATCCTTTTACATTGATGATATGGTAATTAGTTCACGCAGTTTTGAGGAGCATCTACGTCATTTAGATATAGTTTTTCAGAAGTTAGATCAGGCAGGGTTCACTTTGAAGCTGTCTAAGTCGTCATTCTCTCAGTCAGAAGTGACATTTATAGGTCATAGAGTGTCGAGTAGAGGTGTGACACCAGAAGAAAGTAGGGTTAATAAGATACTTAACGCAGAGGTTCCACAGAATGTTAAACAGTTAAAAACATACCTGGGAATTTGCAACTTTTTCAGGAGGTTCGTTCTTAAATACTCAGGGTTGGTAGAACCATTCAGGGAATTGCTTAAAAGTGGGACTCGGTGGAGTTGGGAGTCCAAGCATGATCAGGCTTTTAGAGCGCTGAAGGAAGGTTTTGAGAAAGCTGTAGTGCTGAAATATCCTTTAAAAGATAAGGAATATGTGGTTATGACAGATGCTTCACATATAGGCATTGCTAGAGTATTATGTCAGAAAGATGATGAGGGTAATCTGTGCATTGTATCTTTAGCCTCGCGAGGACTGACAGCAGCAGAGAAAAGATACACGATTACTGAGTTAGAGCTTTTAGGTGTTGTTTTCAGTTTGGGGAAATTTAGAATGTATTTAGTAAGGGGGAAATTTGAGATCCATACAGATCACCATGCATTACTGTATATGAGGACTTGTAAACTCAGTTCTAACAGAGTTAGTAGGTGGATTCTTGCTCTTCAGGAATACGAATTCACAGTAAAATATATTAAAGGTAAAGATAACATTCTTGCAGACATGCTATCAAGGGACACTAATTTATGTAGGGATTATCCTGTGGTTAAAGCAGAGGACGGTATTTTATTATGTGCATGTGTGGACAGTAGCAACAGGGCATCGTTACAGACACTGAGAAATATGCTATTGGAGCAACGTGATGACATTAAGTATGTGTCATAAAGTGAGTGTGTTTAGCTGGCGAGCCAGCCTATCAAATGAGTAAGTGTGGTATTTGGTGCGGGGGAGATCTGGTCTTCCAGGCAGGCGTATCAGAAGTCACAAAGGGGGGTAGTATATAAGTAATTGAGAGTTTTAAGGTACAGGGAAATATGACGGGATTGTCGGATGCTCTTGAGCACTAAAATGTCTCGATACACCAAGGCCAGAATTTGGTAGCGCTGGTGAATTCCCATTTGTCTCATAGAGATGGGTGAGCGCTTGTACAGGGTATTTTTGCTTAAGGCGTCCACGAGACAAAAGATGGGCCACCAGAAGGCGAGACAGTCCTTCATGAAACTCATACATAACAGCACACGTGATTTCTGTTTACGGCCTCGCCATGTAAGAGCTGTAGGGGTGTAATTTAAGGTAATTAGTACAAAGGTATTATTTGAGTGAGGAGAACTGGTCTGAGTTGTGAACTAGTATTAAGTAGAATATGGTCTACGGGAACTTAGTAAGACAGGGTGATAACGGCACAGAAATATTTGGTGTTATATGTAATGCGCACTTACTGTTTTTTTTCTTCAGAAATCAATATTAATTTTATCTAATACACAGGGAGATTAAGTATTATGGTCACGATGCGCAGCCACAATAGTGTAATCGTGTGCTCAGTGAGATTAAGTGAGATTAAGTTTCACAAGAAGGAAGCGACCTCCTGTGATATTAGGAAGTTCTGTGGTGATATGTATATCAGAACACTTTTGATGCGTGTGATGTGACATCATATATGCACAGTGCTCACACATTATTTATGTATATCTTTCCCAACACAGAGATATTTGAGAGGCGGAAATATCCGTGGAACATTAATCAAAATGAAAAACATTGGACTGATTGCATAACAACAGACTTTGACGCAAAGTGCGTAAAGAAAATTATGAGTGTATATATATGTAATTTAGGGTGATTTAATTTGTGTAATATGTATTTTGGATGGGGATTTTATTAACGTGTCTGGGATAATCGCATGATGTACCGTCGTCACGGTAAATCATCCGATGATCCGAGGCGAATGTGTAACGTGTTTTTCGAGGGTATTTTACGCCACTGCCATAAGTCAGTAGGAAGCCATTCAATGTTTATTTACGCGGCAACTTGTTAAGCCAAGATATGTTTCATGTAACTTATTATTATTATTATTATTATTATTAAGGTATTGTTTTGGAGCGTTTTTTATAAGATTATAAGTATACAGATAGGTTTTCGATGTTATAGAAAACACTATCAAGCGAATTATTACGTACAACATTATCGCGGAAAATTATATGATTACGGAATTTTACGGATTTTTGTCAGTTAGAGTTTATTGTGAGAGAGATGAGTCATTGGGAATTCAGCTACAGATATATTGTTGTCGAGAAGCGTGACGCAAGCCGTGGGGCACTCCCAGCTGGCTGCATGAAGAAAAGGCGAAATGGCCTGGACCGGAAATCGACATCGTGGCGCCGAGTATATTGACCCTTGTACCGGGAGTATCGTGTGGTGTCTCAGCCAATCATTGGAGACCGGGCGAGTGGATGACGGGTCCGGAGAGGTGGTTCGGCGAGTGCATATATTGTTTGAGCACCGAGGAGGGAGGACGATTATCATTGTAAAACTTGACCGAGGTGGTTGCTCGTTTGGTTGGTTCCGGTGTGATCGGACCATAACTTTACATTTCTACAACAATCTCCACAACTGACGAAGAAGATGGCGACGTCCAGAAGGCTGTGGGAAGCTCTCTTCAGCATCAAGTACGAGGGAAATGCCACGGCAATTTCCAATGGTAAGCGCGAATGACTCAGAACTACATAATCTCTCGCTTCATTGTTTCTTATTCAGTAATTCAGTGACTTCTTAGCTTGGGAATAATAGTAAAATCAGTAATTCATCCGAATCCGTTTTCACATAATTCTCTAGTGGTAAATTCAAATCGTTACGCTCCAATTTAAATTTATTATTATTATTATTATTAAAATTGCCACTACTTGTTTTTATATAATAAATTCATCTCTTATACTATGCAATCTTTGCTTTCAGTAGGTAGCATTAGATATAGACCAAATTCCTTCTCCTGATAGAATTGTTAGTTGGGTTAATTATCAAATCATACCACGATCTGAGTGTGAAGATTCTTAAAGGTGTTCTGCCTGAGCTAGGTGTTGTTAAATATAAATTTAGATTTCAACATAGCGTTGAGTTCTTGGCGCCCATTAATACAACGTATCTTAGTCAGAGTAAACATTACATTTATCACCTCAAACGTGGGACTTGTTGTGGTTTTTCCACACTCTCCCCAAAGAAAACCGTTACACTTGTACGCTCAATGTGGAGCAAAAGAAAACGTTACAGGGTGTGGGTTGAGTACCCCCGATGGGAAATTGGAAAATGTGCACCAATGGCTTATTTTTATAATAATTGGATTTGCATCCAGTCACACAACAGTTTCGAGGTATAACACCACAATTTTAGCATATGCATGAGTAAGCCTACTGGTAGTTTATTAAAGCGGAATCCACACCTAGTACGGTACGTGATAAGATTGATATCCTTGAACTAGCAGGCGTATAACTGGATGAGTGGACACTGCAGACAATTTAAAAAGTAGGTTATGTTCCTACGTACGGTCATCAATTTTCAGATCTTCTTAGACCTTAAATTGGAATACGTTAATTATTGCTGTGCTTGCTCATAATGAATTGCCATTACTAATAATTTATAAACCCTAAACTGAATAATAAATAGACCAACTTACCCTCTGATTGGCAATAGAATTGATGGTATCGCAAGGGTAACAAAAGACACCGGTATCTCGTATTTATGAATCACTAATGCAGACATTTACTTACACGAACGTGTAATATCATTAAGCAACAATCTATAAGCACAGATAATCAAGGGAGACGATTGCTAAGCGAAATTCACACCACTATCACATTCGTAAACATAAGCACACGGCTTATAAACAAAGCATGTAACCGCCAAGATCATCAGCCATCTTTCCTCTGTCCTGCCGCCAGTGTCAGGTCCGGTAGTTATAGAAGGTCCTGATCACCATCATCATGACTTCTGGAATGTCTTTGTTGCAACAAAACATACTCTTATCAGGAATTGCATGTAACTTATTATTATAATCATAAAATTGACCACCAGCTGACATCATTACAGTCTGTGAAGTCAGTACAAGAGGAAGTCAGCAAATCTCTAGCAATGAAGTGCGATGTGCTTTATGTGCCGCATGGTACATGATTAAAGGTACACTATCTCAGCAGGGTACAAGCAGTGTGTATCAAAAGCCTGCTGATGAGCCTAACTTGATACACCTAGGCAAAACCCCACAACTGACACGGCAAAAACCTAGAATATTTGCTACAATTTAAGTAGGGTGTAGATATTTCAGCCCTGTATGTAAAGGCAAGAGACACATGACGTGAGTTAGCAAAATGATATCCCAACCTGAGTTACTGAATGTGGATCATATTCTTTACACGCTAATATTAGTACAGTGAACTCGCGTAAACCACTGACTTGGTGCTAGTCTTTGAAATTGACACCACTTGGGTGACAAGTGTGTAAAACGATAACTTACTATTCCAGTAGCTTGAACTAAAATTAAATTTCTTCGCAGAGTCGGGAATCCAGCCCGGAACCTCAGAGGTGGGAGCTATCCATTATACCACAAGATGGTCTTGTGACTTCATAATTGCAGCAACATAAGTATGGCAAAGAGAAGTCATTAATCATAATACAGTGAGTCCGGGAATGTTTTCCGCAGCGCCTACATGCGTCTGCGAGAGCTAGCTACAGAAGTTACGTTGGTAGTACGGCTGCCGCTTGCAACATATTAGCCTTTCACGAATTGATTGCCGGCGGTCGAGATGGGAACTATTCTTTTTTTACTTTTGTCACACGTCAGCCTGCTTCATTGACAGGTACAGTTGCGCGAGTAGGATATCACTCAGCTCAAGTAGCCTCTGTCATCGTTTAACTGTCTGTGGTGACATGAGCTCCTAATGCGCGCAATGCTGCTTGACATGTGCAGAATGCATTCTGTCATCGCTGTGTCCCTAATAACAAGCAAACAGTAAACGTTGTACTCACCACAGCCATTCATAACAGATGCTGGAAGTGCTGCTGACACATAAGCTCGCTAATTGCAATACACACTGACGATTTCGACAGGCTACAGCCCACACGTGTGGGATTCACCCTGTCAAGGTACCAACTTAACCGATAACGCAACCACTCACAGCTGCACGTAACCATTGCGGAGAACATTCTCGGGCGCCCTGTACAACATGTACGGTAGGCTACTTTAAAAAAATCATAGTAGCCTACACCTCACAGAGCTAGGGTGAAACAGCAATAATCATAAATTAGGTGCGAAGAGGAATCTGTCAGGAGACAGTTTAGGTTGTGTGCGTATGGACTCACTCCATGGTTGATGTGAAGTGAATGATAAATATCTTGTGAGCCCCCCCCCCCCCCTCACCCCTTTTGTCTTAAATGCATTATTTGTAGCCTAGTTTTTTGCAGGGGTGTCTCCTATTTCAACGGGCATTTTCATACCATTTGGTCCAGTAGTTTTGATGCTAATCCATGACAAATGAAAGACAGACAAAAGTTAAACTTAGGCATCCACCTCATCTGGAATAAATGCCAAGTTTTAGCCAAAAATGTTCAGACAAAAAGTTTACTTGATATATATTATATAAACTATTGTAATTATGTTAGAACAGAGCACAGGATATCTAATATCTAACCTAATGTGATTCAGTGACCAATTGTAGAAAGCAAGTGTACCTACCCAGAAGTCTCCATTGTGTTGCAGACAAACACCTATTATGTATGCAAGCTGGCATCAGGTCTGTATAAAGTTGTAATACTTACCTATTACAAAGGAAGGAAGCTTGTAGTTTAACGTGACCGTTAATCTCGCGATCATAAGCCACGGGACCTCCGTTTTACGTGGAATTCGAACCACAGGACATGGCATTTCACTTCGAAAATCTCACATGCATTGACCGGGAATCGAACCCGGTCCACCTTGGTGAGAGGCATACAGCTTGACTGCTGCGCCACCACGCCCCCTTACCTATTACACATCTGGCCACCAATCACTTTGAAGTAGTCCTTTCCTGGATTGATACAGTAATCCCACTTGTCCTGCGATGCCGCAACCCCTTTCTGGAAGTCCTGTTCTCGAATCCAGCGAGGTACTGCCCCCGTAAAATGAATTATAAGGGATGAAAATGGGAATAATACATTTTTTTCGAAGCCCATGATAAAATTTTACCAAGGAATATGATGGCTGGAAATTGGCAGAAACCAGTCGTGATGCGACGTTGAGCAGGAGGGAAATTCCGTCACGTGATTGTATTGCGCAATGGAAGTTTCCAGAAGCTTAGAATCGACCTAGCAACAGCGAATATTCCCAGGAATTGTTTAAATATTGTTATAAATTATCCGATTGGATATGAGCTTACAGCCAATATGAAGAAGTTTTAGAGAAGACGGGAGTTCCAGCAACTAAATTTTTATGGATATTTAATACATTTAAGCCCCTAGAGAGTGAATTTATATAATGGAAAAGGGAAGAATATGATAATAAAATATTGGAAATATTTTATAGGTCAATAGCAGGTCGCTATTGGAAGGATTAAGCGATTTGCTAGAGCCCGCACGAATTTGAGAGGGAACTCAAAAAGGCGGCCAGAATCGGTAGACTTGGAGGGGAGATGCCAAGCATCGAGGCTCTTTATCATCTGAATGTCCGAGAGGTCAGACGTGTGTTACAGGAAGAGAGAGGAGTTCTGAGTGTTTCACCGAGCTTGTAGAAGGTGACACGTGGAGACAAGGCATAAGCGAGGGTAGAGTTAGGAGATTACCGCGACTTGAAACTAAGTGAAGTTGCGATGAACTTATATGCCGCAATCACTTCGGTCTGATCGGCTTCAGAGACATTATTTCAACTACAAATTGTAGCTTGTTATCAGATATTGTGTATTACGAACTTTCAGAAGTTTGTGGAAAGTATTTCAGCAATTATAAGCAGTTTTGTGAAGCGCGAGAAAAGTGTTTATTTCCAGCGCGATAAGACACTTTTGTTCGAGCGACTACAGCGCATGCACCAGCCACAAGTGAGTACGGGTGTATGTTAGCATTGGTTGTGTGGAACTCTATTACAACACATAGGATGGAGATGTATTCCATAGTGAAGAACAATATTCAGTCTACTATTATGAAGATTATTATGGACTAAATTAATATGTGCGCCAGGAGTATGGGCAGATAGAAGCAATATAGTCAACGATGGAGCTTCGTTAGAGGAGACTGTTGAAGGATGTCTACTTAATGAGCGATCATGAGACTTGGTGTACAACTCTATTTTAGTGCATTCTTGTCAAACATGAGCTCAACATTAACATCAGCGACTACAGAACGATGTTCATATTCCATCTACATGAATGTTCGTTATGCGAGTGAGGTCCATGACTTTCTTTTCGAATGCCTTTCGAAGTGGAAAGCCGAACTTTCGACGCTACTCGCTGTTATGATGAGACTGTCCTGTGACGGAGAAAGAAGAAACATCAAGATTATCAAGAGGTCCAGGGTTATCCTGGTCACAAAGAAGTTGATGATTGGAGGCCCGCAGTTCGATCCCGGTCGGAGCTTGCTGTTTTCCAGTAGGGGAATTCGTTCCTTTCCTGAGGTCACGAGTTCTTGGAGACGAGCTAGGATCCAGCCCAGATCTTTGGGAGATGTAACATCCGAGTATTTTATAATACTCTATCTTGATCTTCTAGACTTCGAGGTAGCAGTGTTCACTAACCTTGTAGTTAGAGCTTGTAGTGACATTTTCTGAGCAAATCCTTTATCCATATTTCGACACAATATTTATGTTCTCCATGTATAGCCTTTTTATTCTTCGGAAATTTATTGTAGTGATCGTCTTGCGACGCTTTTAGCTTCGTTTGTTAGGAATCCAGTTTCTGAACTGAGATTATTTTACTTGTTCGAGGAACAAGCTTTTGTCATTTCCTTTAAGGAACAGTAATTTATTTTCGACGTTTATGAATTCATTCTGAATTCAGGAGATAGACATTTTCGTCTATGTTACCTATTAAATTATTTTTATTAGTTTAATTTGGGCATTTTATCCGTCGAGAAGAAACGTCAAGAAAGAAGAGCATGGTAGTGATATATTGTGAAATATCATGACATCTTGTGGAAAAGAAACATTTAGCGTGGACACTATTATTATCGTCAGAACTCATAGACATTCGTTCAGAATGGAGAGAATACGAATATGACTAATTGTATGTTTTATTGAAGAAAGCTACGAACTTTCAGTCACTTAAAATTTATTTGAAGCTAGAATCTTCTTGGAAGATTTATTATCATCCAACGTTAGGGTAGTTATCGTTTGATATCCTCGTCGTGATCGATTCTTGTTGGACACACACATATATAATGTTGTGATTAAATATTTACGAGGAGTAATATCATGTCTCGTTGCAGACATAATATTCCTTCATCGATAAAAGTCGAACCCAGAAGTATGAAGATGAGATGCAGTATTTTTTAGTAAATGTATGCACGACAGTTTATATTTATCAGAGTAACGTTTCAAGAGTAATAAGTGAGGAGGTTAGTATCGTAAAGTCCAAGGGTCGTTATGATGTATAAATTAATGATTTAGCAATTGTTGTTATTGTTCTTAAGACCAGCGATTGTTGTGACAACGCTGAGGAATTATGCCCTTTTTAAGGAATGCCAGTTTGAAAGAAGTGAAGTTGATAACCCTTTGATAGCGGTTTTATGTGTATCTATTTCCGTATGTAGTTAGCATACGAGGCTAAAGCGAGGGTGTTCCGCATTTTATATTGCAGTCATTGCGTGGGCATGACTAGGTTTGGCAAGGCATAAGGTGTGAGTAGAGAGTACTCCTTATTTTGTATACACGACTTTGGATTAGAGAGGACATGAAGGGTCACGGTTGAAATTGAAACGGGAAATAGATAATGACATCTGTTATGTTATACTCTTATCGAGATTATTAAACCCAAGTATGTAACGACATATGTATCACCTTGAGTGGTCGAATGTATTTAAACTATTTTGACACCAGATCAGAGAGGAGAAACTGATGGCGGGATTTCTGAAGATGTAGAGGATTTTAAGGATCTGAGTTCACTGTATTTGACATAACTGTTAGATCAGAGCTCAGGCTCAAGTGTATATAGACGCTACTCATTTGAAAGGACTATAGCTGATGCTATAAACGTCATTGTAAATTCATTTAATGTTAACTTTCATTATTTACCAATCGAGTGTATTATATCTTAGGTGTAGGAAGTTTATGGTGTGTTTTAACGTAGTGGTTAGAGTATGAATGAGTACGTGACTGTATGTGGTTTGTTTCTTGTTCAGTAAGAATGAAATGAACTCCATTGAGACGTCACAATGCGAGAGTATGAATGGAAGTGTGTATAGAAGTTTTATGTTAATAGCATGCAGGATGTGCGTACAGTTCACGTATTTGTCTGACGTGAATCTGTTTAATTTTAACACAGCTTGTATTGTTATGAAGAGGTGTATTTGTGAGCCAGGATGGAATAGCGAGGGGTTGATTAAAACTCGTTTCCAGCCAAGGCCACGGCTAGGTCGCACAAATGGAGAGAGAAGTTGCGAACGTCAGGCTTGCAGCTTTTTAAACCAGCTAGCGCTGAGAATGTAACGGGTTATGTTATGTCATCAGACGCGTGGCGGAGGTCGCGCACTCTTAGCGCCCAGATGTTCATTGGAACGCGCCAGAGGAATGTAAATACACAGGGGTGTGTAATTGTTGTACATCTTGATGTATTGACACAAGCTACCCCAAATTTTATCATAGCGTTCATAGAACGCAGTTCTATCAGTGGCGTGAATGTAAAGATGAGAGAATGGGAGTGTGTTTTTTTATTTTATTGTATGAATGTTTAGCCATAGTTTACACCTTTTTGTTATTAAATCGTTAAGTTTTATTAAAAGCCGCGTCGTCATGATTTATTTTAGATATAAGGAGATGCAACTGTGAAACCCATTATAGATCCAGAGGCTGACCACGAGATCCCCGAGAATAAAGGTAGGTGTTCTACTGCGAGCTGAGTGCATTTTTCATGTAATTCACAGTTGCATCGTAATTTCCGCCACGTATATTCGCGAGGGTCTAGTTGGAAGTAGATCCTTGACTAGTATTTTGCGCCGGAGCAGTCAGGGTCTACGAATCCAGCTGTTGCTTCGGATATCCAACAGACCGCCTCTAGAATATACGGGGACAGTACCTCCTGCAATTTGATCCGAATCTCCTCTACAGTGTCAAAATGCCACATATTGAGCTCCATTTATAGCTTTGCAAAATCAAAGACGTCATAAGGGGCTAAATTGGACTAATATTGGAGGGTGCAGGATCACCGACATGTTTTTGGCCAATAAGTTGCATGTTTTGTAGTCCACATGAGCAGGAGCATTGACATGAGGTAGAAGCCAGTTTCTGTAGGCCCAAGTTGTGGTATTTTACAACGAACGTCTTCAAGCACCTGCCTCAAGGGATCACAGTGGAAGCCAGTAATAACCATCTTGCCACGAGGAGCAAATTTCTGGTGCACAACTCCCTTCTTGTCAGAAGAGACATTTACTTTGGCTCTCAACTTACCTCAGTTTCTTCTGCCTTGGGGATTGTAGGCCTTTTCATTGGAGTGACTATTACTTGTTTTTTTGGGCAGATGACCTCGTAGTTCGGCCCCTTAAAACAACAATAACTAACTAACTAGGTCATAGTCGTAAACCTGTGTGATGACCTAAGTTGATAAGCGATATCTTCAACATTTTTTGGAGTTTTACTTATGTGAGGTCGTTCAAACTTCTAGTGATCCTCCAGCGATATTCGCCAGTTTTGAAATCAAGTGTCATTATCGTGTTGCCTTAATAATCACAATTTAATGCTTTTACCCATTACAATGGGGTACAATCATGTTGACCGACTGAAAAGCATTACATTTCAATTAACCGGCACTTGTAATACTGCATTTGACTGAGGAGTCATTGTCTTGTCTTTGAAAGCATCTCTGGAAAAAACATTTAGATTTAGATTAGATAGACTGATAGATTTACATTTTAAAGGTAGATAGATTTTGATTTTAAGATAGATAGATAGATTTAGATTTTAAAGTAAGAAGTACCCATACTTTTTAGACATGGATTTTGGGGGCGTGGTGGCGCATAGGTCAAGCTGTTGGCCTCTCACTACGGTGGACTGGGTTTGATCCCTGGTCAATGCATGTGCGATTTTCGATGTGAAATGCAATGTCCTGTGTTTCGGATTCCACGTAAAAAGGAGATCCCGTGGCTCATGATCGCAAGATCGTCACGTAAAACTACAAGCTTCCTTTGCTTCGACATAGATTTAATAACCTAAGTGTAATAGATCTGATGATGATCACTTGACCATCGTAACTGGTCATCCAAGTGTATTTATAAATCTCATGTAAATATTTTTCAGGATTAGAGAATGACCCATCACAATTGGGTACAATTGACCGACTGAGAAACATCAAATTTCGATTACTAAGGCAACACTGAAAAATGACTTCCAACACCATAATGGAGTGCCACAATTTTTTTAAAAAATGTGCAGTACGGAACCTTTAATAAGCAGAATCCTTTCCACAACGAAAAAAATTGCCTGTCCCATGAATTACGGGCTATTATTCCTGTTAATTTGCCTGTATGTAGCGGAACCTGTCTTACGGGTAAACTGAAACAAATGACTGTTTATTTACCGTAAAATTATGTGTTTTACTATATAATTTACGGAATGTTTAAGAACTCATTCGCCTACCCATTATGCTCACTTTGTGTGGTATGGACATCCCTTGGCGAGATTTTTCAAGTCGTGTGCGACCTTTACTTGGCAAGGAGAATGTCCCACATTATTATGAGGATTAATGTACAGGGGTACTGAGTTGGAATGCTAGGTCCAATGAACACACCTGAACTGCTTCTCAACCAATACTGTAAAATTCTTATTTGATGTGATTCCGTGACCAATTGTAGAAAGTTGTGCTGTTGTTAAGTCCGTAAGTGATGAAAGGGACAAAGCGCGTTGTTTTAGATTTAAATGGTAAAATTAAAGTTATTGAAGCTAGCGTTAGAAATCATCGAGGAATGACGCCGGCGATGACAATGAAGATGGTGACGGTGATAAAGTAGACGACAATGTGTGTAGTTTGCAGACCATATAGACAAGCCCATTCAGGGCTAAAAGAAGAAAAAAAAGTAATCATTTTCACTCGCGATAAATGACGCTGAGTTGTTTGATATTGTTTGTCGCGCCCGTATCTTAATTGAGAGCCGAGCCTTCAAGGTGAATGGTGTTCAGCGCACAATCTTGGATTGCTTGAGGAAGTAAATGATTATGTAGAAAATTGTGTTAAAATACTGTTGTAACTTTAGTCCAGCAAGTGTACAAAGTTTAATTCTAGAGGTGATATATCTGTACCCGATTCTTAATGCTACATCCACGCACAAATGGGGCCGATAACCTAGATGTTAGGCCCCTTAAAACAACAATTATCATCATCATCACCACGCACTAATGAACACAATAACTGTGCTGTGCGATTTGTTTTTATGCACGAATATAGTGTAAATAAATAGTTTTGTGCTGTTTGTGCTAGTGTTTAGCATGTATTTGGTGAAATCCCTGTAGTTGCATTACACTGGTCTACAACGCAAAATCATCAAAGAAACTGTAATGTGGATTTAACTAATGTGGGGCTACTGATTTCAAATCTGTTGCCGGTTTTGACCTAGCACGTATAGTTTGTGCGATGAGGAGGACTGGAAACTATGTGGAAATGGTACAAATTGGTGTAAAAATTATATGTGGGGCCTCAAATCCGAGAAATACTGAAAGATGCAGCATTCTTAATACTTTGACGGACAAAAAAAATTAGAAACATTTGAAATGGATTTGCAGCAATTTTTTAGATAAGAAGAAGGATCCTGATTTCAAAAATGGTATCCACAAACTTCTGCACGCATACAAGGAGCTTGAGTGTCGTATGTCACTAAAGGTTCATTTTCTGCATTCCCATGTGGACTTCTTCCCAGGAAATCTTGGTGATATAAGTGAAGAGCAGGGAGAGCATTTCCATCAGGACATAAAGTCCATGGAGCAGCGTTACCAAGGTATCTGGAATGATTCCATGATGGGCGAGTACTGCTGGATGGTATACAGGGATGTTACAGACACCACACACCATAGGAAGAGGAAATCAACTATATTTCAATAACAGAAGGTATGTTTATCTTCATATTTCATTCCCTAGATATACAAGAATGACGGATTTCAATGCAACCTTCCGCCATACTATGTGATACACTGTACTGGTTAAAATGTAAGTGCTAGAACATCCTGGACAGGATCTACGTAATCAGCGTCGCAAACCGATCTATATACGCATAGCTTTATTTCTGATGATTACAACAAGTTTAATTTTGTAGACCAGTGTTATCAACAGGATGTATGTAAATACAAAATCACAGTAGCATATTTACACTCGTAGATATTCTTTATGATCACCTATATTGACAGGTTTTACTGTATATTGAACCCTTATTGATCTACGATAAATAAGTATTCATATTTATTATTATTATTACTGCAGCCCAGGCAGTACTTGAGGAAGTGGACATGGAGGAAAGGGAGGCTAGCGTTTCGTAATGATTGCAACAGGAGCAGAGCTGGTAGCTATTCTTGGGGGACGGCCAGATTTAGCCGGGTTCAAGGCCAAATTGAGCAACTACTTGCACCAAAATTGGAAGCATAAAGGAATGATCACGAGTCACTTGCAACGAACATACGATTGAATCAGCCAATCACGAGAGACCAAGCCATGATCACGCGATGGACAGCGTCAGTAGTAAAAAGCCCGCGGAATTGATTATCTAAAGAACCGCCCAACGGACTGACCTCCGCACGAGTGCATTGAGACGTTTGATATATTTGAAGAAGATTGACACTAGTCCCATATTTGTGAGATAAAAACTCTGGAAATTTTTATCCAATTCCACCCCACTCCTCCGTCCCCTGTCAGTTTCTAATAAATAGATTGGCATGACGCTACTCGAAGTCATTCGTTTTGGAGCCTTGAGAGGCTAACTTCACGCCCGTTTGTACAACGATTTTAACGCTCTAAATTAGTTGAAGTTATTTTATTTGTGAGCTCTGAGGAGCTAAATTCACATCAGTCGTAATAACGAATTTCAAAGCTCTAGTACATTTTATCTGAAGTCAACTTTATTTTTGCGAGCTAATATTTCACGCAGTGTGCGTGGTGACTTGTAACATTTATCTTAAAGACGACCATTTCAGCTCCGAGGGGCAAGTCTTGTAACATCCTAATTAGCGCTCACCAGAGTGAAGGTCAACAGTACAGTACGGAAATACCGAGCAAGATAGCGACTGCATGTGCAGTCGAGATTTTAAACTTATTATCGAGCCAGTGACGTGGTCTCGAGGTGTATATTTTATGTACAAATTTCAGTGTATTTTTCATGTGTTTATTGTGCGTGTGTGCGAGATATCTAGGGCAAGTCTTCGCAATTAATCGCATTAGGACAATTTGTGGGCGAATTGAGTAAACTGCAAGCGATTATAGCTAGGTCATAATAACTAACATTGAACTTTTCTGCCAAGGAGGCGATACCAAGATGCTCAACACGTGGTTTGGAGTTGGGATGATCTTCAACGATTCAACGCAGATGACCACGATGGAATGTTAATCTGTCCATAGGGAAATGGGCTGAGAAGGATGTCTTAAGTTCTACAAGCGGATCGGTGATGTACAACAATTGAATTATTTCAATTATGTAGTTAGATTTGGCCGGGGAACTTTTGTAAATAGTCATGTTTCTTTTCTAGTTGTTTAGAGTTTTCCTTGCATCGACACTAAATGTTTTAAATGTCCGTTGGCGCGTGGCCAAAGTGTTTATTGTATATTTGTTTTTCCTTGAGTCATATTTAATGTGCGTGGCGTGCGTACGTGATTTTTATCCATGCAAATGCGAAACCCATTACATTCGATAAGTGGTGCTTTATTAACGTTAATATTTGAGATAGGAAAGGGAGGTAATTACTGTAAGATATTTGCTGAACAGGTTATTATTCATATTAGGGTTGCCAAGCGCACCAACTTAAAATGTAATTTGTAGAACACCTTCGTTCTAATTTTGATAGATTTTTTTGAGTCCTTTTCAGGTTAACTAGTCACGGCATAGAACGGTGGCGCCAGCATGTGGACATTATTTATGTCCTTTTATTTCAGGGTCTGTCAAAACCCATACGTGTGATTCTGTGTGTGTTACTGTGTCAAGTGTGTGTTGATTCTACGTGAGGAGGGGGTAGAGGTCCTACCGCCCTCATATTTTTTTTTTGCTGCTGTTGTATTTTTGATGGAAAGACAGGGTGCTCTAGGGAGACCGCTGTTTCTTGTCCATATTATTCTGACACACACACACGTATTATTGTGCTTTGGGGCACACTTCTTCGAGATTCGACCCCATGTCCTGGGAGGTCGAGATTATTGACACGTGGGTTGACAGATATGCAGAGTTCCACAAACCGCCCGTTTTGCCTGGTGACTTATTTTGATAGGCAGTCCTGATTGTCCGACTGACCCCCGTAAGCTTTCATGTAGCAAACCTGTTCATTGTGATGGTTATTTTTTAAGCCATAATTAATTGGGGAGTTCGCCATGTGTGTAACGGCTTATTGTACGTTGTATGGGTAAAATATTGTATTAATAATGTAAATGTTGGCTGTGAGCCTATTGTTTTGTTTATGACTCGATTCATGTAATTTGTGCGTAACACCTGTGTGGTGTAGCGGTAGAGTACTTGTAAATTTGACGGCGGTCATATGTGTATATTTTATTTGGTCACGTGTTAATGTACTTGTGTTGATTTGTGTGAGAAGTCCTAAGGTTTTAGGCAGTAAATGTTGCTTCGGCAAATTGATTCCAATTTCACACGGAAATTTTGTGTTGTTTATATTAGATCTAGGAAGTGTCGGTTTAGTTTTTATGTATTGTAGTTGTGTTCCCCCGTGTCGGTCTAGCTCTAAGAAATGTGGATTCGTTGTCTGAATGATTACTCTGGATGATGACGAATCACGCATTCGTTTGTACACATCGTGATGCATGTAGAACGACATACGCACATACATAGTCACTTTTTGTTATTTTATCTTAGGGACACTTGGTCCATGTAATTAATCTCTCCAGAGATTTTGCCTAGTTTTTGGCATTTTTATTAAGTGGGAGTCATATGGGAGTTTTATTTTGTTAATTGTTGAGTGTAAATATGGTGATTTGTTTATTAAATTCATTTGTTTTAACCCTGGCTTCACTCTTTTCTGCATGTTATTTTGTTATATGTTACCTTGCAAGTTAATGAAGCGCCTTGACAACAACTTACGATATGAACCGATACACCCCCCGAAACTGAGTCTCATATGCTTCTTTGCAAGGTTTCATAAAACAAAAATGGCTGCCCAAGTGGGGATTGTTGTTGTTGTTGCTTCGCTGATCTCATATTTATTTCGTTGAGAAATGATGCCAGGTCAAGCGGGCAAAGTTAAATCAGTAAATTGAGGCGATGTTGTACCGCCATGTGCATTAGTAAAATCACTGAGTTCCTAAAGTTAGAGATATTGAACAAGGTTAGAATTTGATATTGTATTTGTTATAAACCTGTTCTGGCGCCCGGCATTAAAATTAGAAAATTTGCATTATTATTGAACTCAGTCAAAGCAGGAAGGTGTTGCCTTATATCTGACATTTAATTGACTTCGGTTAATTGATGTTTATCGTAAATTTTGTAGGTTAGGAATTTAAAAACAGATCACTAGGGGTTATTTTGTTGTTTGGGAATAAGTGTAATTTTATTCAGTAAAATTTGTTACTGAAATTTTCATTAAATTAGAGCCAGTAATATTTAAATGTTGTGACATGTATGCGTGTATATGACTGAAATCTTGGCGCATGACCCTGTTTTCTCTGAATATATTTGTGTGTGTGAAATGGCGAGTGTTGATGAAATTAGGGGATTGTTGGAACAGATGTCGATCCAAATGTCCGTGAAGACGGAAAAACAATTAAAAGAACAATTAGGAGCTCAGCGAGAGCATAGTGAAAAACAATTAGAACAGATGTCCGTAAAGACGGAAAAACAATTAAAAGAACAATTAGAAGCTCAGCGGGAGCATAATGAAAAACAATTACATGACATGAGCGGTAATATTTCGGTCCAGTTAGAAGTCCAGAAATTAGACACGGACAAACAATTAAATGAACTAAATCACAAATTGTCGGAACAGGCGGTAACACAAACGGCACAAACCGAACAATTAGGAAAGATCACTAATGACATTAATCAGAGCGTTAAAAAGGTAGAGAAACTGGCAGGCGAGGTTGCGGAGAACAACGTCAAACAGTTAGGCGATATTAAGAAGTTGGGGGCGAAGTTTGATAACAAATTAGTACAATTTGACGAGATGGTGGCAGATAAACTCAAGCAGATAGAGGCAGCATGTGTCAATAACACCGCGGGAATGAAGAATATCCAAGAGGAATTGCAGCAACAAATTAATTCGGTAGACAGCAACGTGCTGGAATTAATAAAAGAAATTGATAAAGTCGAGGTTAAGGCCGAAACCGAACGGATACACTTGCGGGAGAACTTAGAGGAGCAATTAGGCAAGACACAACAGCAAATACAAGAAGTAGGAGAACAGCTAGTAAAAACACAAGTGATCATAAGGAAAGAGGTAGGAGAACAGCTCGTCAAGACTCGGGATAATCTGGAAGGCCAACTAATAAAAACACAAGAGGTCATAAGAGAAGAAGTCGGGAAACAATTAATAAAAACGCAAGAGGTCATGAGAGAAGAGGTTGGGGAACAACTAGTCAAAACACAAGAACAGATACGTGAAGAGCTAGAGAAAAATCAGGAAAGGAACGAGGAGAAAATTAACAGCTTGAAAAGTAGGATCCGGCGAGATTGGGACCAGCAGGCTCACGCAAATAAGGAAGACAGGCTGACAGTTTTAAAGCGAATGCAGGCATTGGAGGAAAATGTAAAGTCAAAATTACAGGAACACTCAGAGTTAATAATCAAAAACGAGATTAGATCTTTAGAGAATGCGACATTATTTTCGGCTGAAAATATACCGGAGAAGCAGGGCAGTATTGGAAGTCCTGCAGGCTTGAAGTTGGCTGAGGATACCAGCCGGGGTCAAAGTCCCAGACTAACGAGTAACGCATTCCAGCAATACAGGGGAGAGACTTCAACACCACAACCGAACTTGGCACCTGCCCAAGTCATCCAAGTCATTCGGGGTAATGATTTCAAGCCTGATAAATTTAAGGAACATTCAGGAACCACTCCCAAAGCATTTCTACGACAGTTAACTGATTACTTTAATGACCAGCACATCGGCCCTGAGAAACAATTAAGACTAGTGGAGAAATTTTTAGAAGGACCCAGCCTAACCTGGTTTTTAAGCTTTAAGTATACTTTTACTGACATGGCTCAATTCCGCGAAGCATTTTTAAAGAAGTTTTGGAGCCCTTCTTTACAGCAAGGGTTGAGAATGGACCTGTACACGCGAAAATATCATAGTACGCATCCAACCCGGTTTTCAGAGTTCTTCAGCCAGCAGTTGGTAAAATTCAGAGATTTTGACGACCCGCCTAGCGAGCAAAATATGGTTCTAACCATCGAGAAACAACTCCCAATGCACATCCAACAACTATTAGTCGCAGGAAACATTCAACCCGCAGTCCAAGCCGAAGAATTACTCAGACACTTAGACGAGATGAGTATGGTGAGCCCACAGACAGGAAGGAGGAATATGGAATGTGTCAACACGGCAGAGGTAGTTCAGGGACTCCATAATAACCACAGCCAGGGGAACCAAACCAAGACTCAGTCTACAGGGACACAATTCACACCAAGAAGGCAAGATTTTGACGGCCGGAACCAGTTCAACAATAATAATCAAAACTATCAGAATAACCGCGGGAGATACAATCAGAACAACCAAAATCAGAACAATCAATGGACGTACCAGCGGGAGTACACAAATTGGAGGGGAAACCAGAGACAAGGTAGACCTTACCAAAGAAATGGAGATGGTAGATGGAATAACGGCAGGGACTATCGCCAAGAAAATAGGGGAGATTATCGGAACAACTGGGACGAGCGATATATTGAATCACGAAAATACTTGGATCAATTAAGTGCCGAAGAAACGGAGAAGGAGAAGTGGGGGCGTGCCATGGCAAACAGACATAGCCCAGACAATCATCAAGGAGAGGGGGCAGAGAGTTTATTGAGGCAACAGGAGCGACAGAATGACAACCGGCGAAACACAACAAATGGGTCCCGGGATTAAAAAAACTCCAAATGAACTGAAAAATGATAGTCTGAAAATGGAGGTTGCCAGGGAGCGGAAGAGATGATAGTGGCCAGTATAGAAGAGTGGGTAGCATTCCCGGACGACTGCCTGGAGGAAGTGGTGAAGAACCGTGAATATGTTATCAGACAACTACCAATTATTTACGCGCATATTGGAGGCATGAGGGTGAGAAGTTTGATTGATACAGGTAGCCAGGTGAGCTTAGTCACTGAAGTTTTGATAAAAGAAATAGGAAGAAAACAAACTGTTCCAATTATGCCGGTACCGCTAATGAAAGTCAGAGGGGTTATTCCTGACAAAACTATAAATTGTAAACAGCAAGCATTTTTAGATCTGGAATTATTGAACCATACTTTTTCGCAAACATTCATTGTTATTCCAAATATGAACTACAACATAATTTTAGGAGCCAACTTCATCTGCGATTTTCATGCTGTAATTGACTTACATAACAACACTGTAAGTTTCAAACAAGTAGAGGGGTTGAATCATGTGGGTTTAAACATGGAAGAGAGTCCGTTGGAGAGAGAGGCAAATACCTGGGTCGTTGAAGAATGCACTAATGAGGCCGGAGATAAGAACTTGACGGGGGAGCGAGTCAGCCAGACAGCAGTGGTAGAGATTGACAGCCGAGATATTTCGCAGGAACTTTGGGTACATTTGGCGGAAGAAGAAATTAGAGGAACCAAATTTGAAATTCTACTTCAGGAGCGACTTAAGGAGGCCATCGTAGGGGAACCTGATAGAAGAAAACTGGAAGAAATTTTAAAATTACATAAAGGAGCTTTTGACACCATACCTGGGAAAGTTTTAAATTTTCAATATGCCATGCAAGTGACAGACTGGACCCCATTTAAAAGTAAATTGTACCCGATCCCAGAGAAACATTTTTCTCAGGTGAAGGACATTATTATTAACTTATTAGATTCTGGTATGATAAGGAAGGCAGCAACCCCTTACCTGAACGCAATATTGGCTGTAGCCAAGCCAAATGGATCAATTAGGCTCTGCCTAGACGCGCGAGTTTTGAATAGCAAACTGCTAGTTGAGCATGACCAAGCACCTAGGATCAAAGATGTTTTGAAAGGCTTCCGTGGGAAGAAGATATACTCAAGTGTCGATTTGACGAATAGTTTCCACCATCTTGAACTTGAAGAAAAATCCCAACTGTTGACGGGATTTTTATTCGATAATCAAAGTTATATCTGGTGTCGAATGCCCTTTGGCGTGAAAACTGCGGGATGTGCACTCATAAGAGCACTCGATGGGAATCTGACTGAGTAGGTCAAGAGCTTCACCACGAGATATGTTGACGACATATTAATTGCATCTGAAACAATGGAGGAACACCTGATAAATTTAAATAAACTTCTGGACAACTTGAGAACCATGAACTTCAAAATTAACCTAAAGAAATCACATTTTTGCCAGAGCGAGATTTTATATTTGGGGCATATAATTGATGTCGAGGGCGTGGGGCCTAATCCAGCCAAGATTGATGCTATTAAGAAATTTCCCACACCTACCAAAGTCAAACATGTGAGAGCGTTTTTGGGAGTGACAGGCTTCTTCAAGGAAAATTGCCCTGGTTACACAGAAACAGTAGCACCTATGCAGGAGATGTTGAAGAAGGCAAATCGATGGTCGTGGAACGAGGAGTGCGACAGGTCTTTTAAAGCCACGAAGGATTTATTGGAAAACTGTGTGAAACTTGGATATCCGGATTTTGGGAAGCGATTTATTATTCAAGCAGATGCTTCTTTGATTGGAATCGGTACTATGCTGTACCAAGAGGACGCTGAAGAACCCAAGAAGAAATCCTATTTAGCATTTACGAGTCGTAAATTAAGGAAACATGAGAGGAACTACACCGTTACGGAACTTGAGCTCCTAGCAATTTTATATTCTCTTCAACAGTGGCGTAAGATGATCTTTGGTTATTCCATCATTGTTAGAACCGACCACCATGCGCTGACGTTTTTATTCAAGACAACAATGGCAAGTGAGAGAGTTACGCGCTGGTCCATCTACATACAGCAGTTTGACATTACAATAGAGCATTGCCCTGGAAGGATGAACGTCATACCAGATGCCTTGAGTAGAAATCCTGAGGACGGGAACGAAGTAACAGCGGAAGTTCACAATATTACATTAACACCTCAGGCTCGTGAGTTTTTGGCGAGATTGAAGGATATTCGGAAGGAGCAAGAAGCAGACCCATGGATGATGATGATGATAAAATTCTACAGGAAGGAATTACAACCAAATTCACCTGAGTACCGAGAAGCCCGTGCTAAAGAAGCGAGATTTCACTACTTAAATAACTTGTTACATAAGTACGTGGATGAGCATCATACTAAACTGCGAATCCTAGTTCCAGCATCACTACAGAGGGGATTGACTTGGCATGTTCACGAGAGCCTAGCACATATCGGCACGGATAAGACTGAAGCTACGATAGGGGAGACTTTCACTTGGCCTAAGATGCGATTCACCATTGTTGAAGTAATTAGAACTTGTGACACATGCCAGCGCACGAAACCGAACAATTTCATTCTGAAACAACCTCCAAGACCACTTTTACCTCAAAAACCATGCGAGATGCTCGCTATCGATTGCTTTGGTCCTTTAGTAAAAGGAAAGCGTGGATGCCGACACCTTCTGGTGTGTGTCGATGTATTTTCGAAGATGGTCGTGCTATGTCCTATCCAGAAGACGACATCAAAACAAGTCCTCAGTCGAATTCAGAACAAAGTTATTCCGATGCTTGGGAAGCCGGAATCCATTTTATCAGATCATGGTACCTATTTCACGAGCAATGTTTTTAGGCAAGGTTTGGAGAGCCTAGGAATAAAACACGTATTTTCAAGCATTCGTCATCCTTGTGGAAATCCGAGCGAGAGAACGATTCGCTGTGTTGCCAAGTACTACAGAGTAATGATTCCTAACGATCATAATAAATGGGTTGACAAAGTAGGGGAAATTGAGATGTGCATGAACACCACTAAGCACGAGTCGACGGGTCAAGTCCCACTGATTGTACACCACAACAGATTGCCAGAAAGAACTTGGGACAAGATTATTCCATGCCCAAGGGATCCACTATTAGCGCACGAGTTGCGAATCCAGCGAACGAGACAGCACATGAGGAACCAAGCGGACCGAAGGCTGAGACGGTACCGAGGAAAGAAGTTTCACCGGGAGTTACAAGAACAAGAGTTAGTGCTGGTTCGTAGACCACCGATATCCGACCCTAAGAACAAAGTCTTCGCAAAATTCTGTCCAAAATTTATTGGCCCGTTCCGGGTAATCAAGAATCTGGGTAACAATGCCTACAGGCTGGAAGAAGTGAGCACTGGTGCTAGATCTGTTTTTAATAGCGCCAATTTAAAACCTTACTACAGAAGGGAACCATTTGATGATTAGGAAAGATGATGTGTGCAGAATCTGTATTGCAAAAATTTTATTTTGAGAGCCAACACTCAAATATACGTGGAGCGCCAGAGTACGCACTTTGTTTGTAAACAACAAGCAGCTGAGACGACAGGAGTGGCAATCACGTGAGGAGAAGGGGGAGACCTAGTGAGGAAGTATGAATGACATTCCGGCGAGAAAGAGCGCACACTATTTGAGTCAGAGGGGTGTACACTCGAGCAGCTGAGCGAGATATTAAAGAGATGTCGTTGTTACTACGGTGGATTTAGTTTTTGAAATCCAAATAAATAAATTGCTTCGAATTTCAAAACCTTGCTGAGGATAAATGAACCCTTATTGATCTACGATAAATAAGTATTCATATTTATTATTATTATTACTGCAGCCCAGGCAGTACTTGAGGAAGTGGACATGGAGGAAAGGGAGGCTAGCGTTTCGTAATGATTGCAACGGGAGCAGAGCTGGTAGCTATTCTTGGGGGACGGCCAGATTTAGTCGGGTTCAAGGCCAAATTGAGCAACTACTTGCACCAAAATTGGAAGCATAAAGGAATGATCACGAGTCACTTGCAACGAACATACGATTGAATCAGCCAATCACGAGAGACCAAGCCATGATCACGCGATGGACAGCGTCAGTAGTAACAAGCCCGCGGAATTGATTATCTAAAGAACCGCCGAACGGACTGACCTCCGCACGAGTGCATTGGGACGTTTGATTTATTTGAAGAAGATTGACACTAGTCCCATATTTGTGAGATAAAATCTCTGGAAATTTTTATCCAATTCCACCCCACTCCTCCGTCCCCTGTCAGTTTCTAATAAATAGAGTGGCATGACGCTACTCGAAGTCATTCGTTTTGGAGCCTTGAGAGGCTAACTTCACGCCCGTTTGTACACGATTTTAACGCTCTAAATTAGTTGAAGTTATTTTATTTGTGAGCTCTGAGGAGCTAAATTCACATCAGTCGTAATAACGAATTTCAAAGCTCTAGTACATTTTATCTGAAGTCAACTTTATTTTTGCGAGCTAATATTTCACGCAGTGTGCGTGGTGACTTGTAACATTTTTCTTAAAGACGACCATTTCAGCTCCGAGGGGCAAGTCTTGTAACATCCTAATTAGCGCTCACCAGAGTGAAGGTCAACAGTACAGTACGGAAATACCGAGCAAGATAGCGACTGCATGTGCAGTCAAGATTTTAAACTTATTATCGAGCCAGTGACGTGGTCTCGAGGTGTATATTTTATGTACAAATTTCAGTGTATTTTTCATGTGTTTATTGTGCGTGTGTGCGAGATATCTAGGGCAAGTCTTCGCAATTAATCGCATTAGGACAATTTGTGGGCGAATTGAGTAACCTGCAAGCGATTATAGCTAGGTCATAATAACTAACATTGAACTTTTCTGCCAAGGAGGCGATACCAAGATGCTCAACACGTGGTTTGGAGTTGGGATGATCTTCAACGATTCAACGCAGACGACCACGATGGAGTGTTAATCTGTCCATAGGGAAATGGGCTGAGAAGGATGTCTTAAGTTCTACAAGCAGATCGGTGATTGAATTATTTCAATTATGTAGTTAGATTTGGCCGGGGAACTTTTGTAAATAGTCATGTTTCTTTTCTAGTTGTTTAGAGTTTTCCTTGCATCGACACTAAATGTTTTAAATGTCCGTTGGCGCGTGGTCAAAGTGTTTATTGTATATTTGTTTTTCCTTGAGTCATATTTAATGTGCGCGGCGTGCGTACGTGATTTTTATCCATGCAAATGCGAAACCCGTTACATTCGATAAGTGGTGCTTTATTAACGTTAATATTTGAGATAGGAAAGGGAGGTAATTACTGTAAGATATTTGCTGAACAGGTTATTATTCATATTAGGGTTGCCAAGCGCACCAACTTAAAATGTAATTTGTAGAACACCTTCGTTCTAATTTTGATAGATTTTTTTTAGTCCTTTTCAGGTTAACTAGTCACGGCATAGAACGGTGGCGCCAGCATGTGGAAATTATTTATGTCCTTTTATTTCAGGGTCTGTCAAAACCCATACGTGTTATTCTGTGTGTGTTGCTGTGTCAAGTGTGTGTTGATTCTACGTGAGGAGGGAGTAGAGGTCCTACCGCCCTCATATTTTTTTGCTGCTGTTGTATTTTTGATGGAAAGACAGGGTGCTCTAGGGAGACCGCTGTTTCTTGTCCATATTATTCTGACACACACACACACGTATTATTGTGCTTTGGGGCACACTTCTTCGAGATTCGACCCCATGTCCTGGGAGGTCGAGATTATTGACACGTGGGTTGACAGATATGCAGAGTTCCACAAACCGCCCGTTTTGCCTGGTGACTTATTTTGATAGGCAGTCCTGATTGTCCGACTGACCCCCGTAAGCTTTCATGTAGCAAACCTGTTCATTGTGATGGTTATTTTTTAAGCCATAATTAATTGGGGAGTTCGCCATGTGTGTAACGGCTTATTGTACGTTGTATGGGTAAAATATTGTATTAATAATGTAAATGTTGGCTGTGAGCCTATTGTTTTGTTTATGACTCGATTCATGTAATTTGTGCGTAACACCTGTGTGGTGTAGCGGTAGAGTACTTGGAAATTTGACGGCGGTCATATGTGTATATTTTATTTGGTCACGTGTTAATGTACTTGTGTTGATTTGTGTGAGAAGTCCTAAGTTTTTAGGCAGTAAATGTTGCTTCGGCAAATTGATTCCAATTTCACACGGAAATTTTGTGTTGTTTATATTAGATCTGGGAAGTGTCGGTTTAGTTTTTATGTATTGTAGTTGTGTTCCCCCGTGTCGGTCTAGCTCTAAGAAATGTGGATTCGTTGTCTGAATGAATACTCTGGATGATGACGAATCACGCATTCGTTTGTACACATCGTGATGCATGTAGAACGACATACGCACATACATAGTCACTTTTTGTTATTTTATCTTAGGGACACTTGGTCCATGTAATTAATCTCTCCAGAGATTTTGCCTAGTTTTTGGCATTTTTATTAAGTGGGAGTCATATGGGAGTTTTATTTTGTTAATTGTTGAGTGTAAATATGGTGATTTGTTTATTAAATTCATTTGTTTTAACCCTGGCTTCACTCTTTCCGACATGTTATTTTGTTATATGTTACCTTGCAAGTTAATGAAGCGCCTTGACAACAACTTACGATATGAACCGATACACCCCCCGAAACTGAGTCTCATATGCTTCTTTGCAAGGGTTCAATATATTGTTTATGTATGTTTCACAAACATATTTTAAAAATAGCCCTTGGTGAACAGGATCTGATGATGTTCGCCTGTCAAATGAAACCTGTCATTCAATTAAAACCCCTCCTTTAGAAAAGTGTACAGTTATTCCATGTTATTTTCTCCAGGTTAGTGTGATAAGTAATTGTTATTCCCTGTCCAATATCATTGAGCTAATTTATGTCGAGAGAAAAGCGATTCTTATATTAGATTACCGTGCGGTAAATATTCTTGCTTTCAAGAGTGGATCTACAGTTGTGCCGCTTACATTGTTTTATGTTCCTCGCGGTCTCATAAATGAAACTGAATTATTTGCAAGAAATGTACATGAAAGTTATTTAAATTTGGGAATGATAACTTAGGCTACGGCTGAACAAAGAATACCAACTCCTCAAGTCGATTTAACACCATGTGATAATACAATTCTATTCTACTTTAAGGGTCACATATTTCATACAACACTAAATAAAGTTCAATTGGAAACGCTGAAATGTGGTCACTATATTTTGTCAGTTTTCAGTCCATTCCAGTTATACAGGGTGGTTGGAAACCATGTGAACCAGGTATATGAGTCTCACAGGATTGGTCATACTGAAGAAAAATTTGAAGAAAGAAAAAAAAAGTCGATATCTCATGGCAGTGTCTATATATCAGCCGTTGAAGTTAGCCAAACAGATCGCTTCGCAGGCGAATTCAAATAAGCTTTGTGGGACGATGTTGCGAACTCTGTCCATGGTTCAAGACGGGGTAATGTGTGCCAATTGAAGATAGAAAAACTTTGCCAGTGGATGGATTTGAACATGGCCCTCCGGGTTGACAGGATCATGCCTAAGCAACCACACTATGGTGACACCAGCTATAAACGACGATGTGTTTGTTTTGATATTGATTTCTCAGCAGCGATAGCTGCTAGATGATAGGTCATTTACGGAAATGGTCATAAGCAGCCACGTGGCATTACTGCAATTGACTTGATTTACATTGCAACGTAAGCTTAGCCACTGTCGACATCAGCATGCAACGGTGTTAACATGCAGAGTTAGTACCCAAGACAGATATTTGTTGTAGTTAATTAATATCAGGGTGCTTGGGACATCTTGGTAATCAGCACCATGTAGTTGGGTGTGTGTTGAATTTCTCTGATAACCTGTGTTTCTGTAGCGACGGTAGTAGTGTGTGTAACTGTAATTTTAGGACTGGGATTAAGGTAGGTGCCCCGGGACATGAAACAAGGCATTCATCTGGAGAGAATGTGAAAAACCCGGGGACAAACCACATTCAGGATGGCTGCTGTCTGCGCAGGGATTCAAACCTTCATTCTCCAGACATCCTGCTCCCCCGTAAGCCATGGTGCGTGATTTAATGAGCACAGCTATGCTGCAAAATAATATTTTTGTTTTAGCAGCACCCTTGAAATAATAACTTACAATTTATTTATTTTTTCAGTTTCCTAAAAACAACACAATGTGTTATCGGGTTAATTAGTGCTAAAGTGAATTTATTTCAGTTTGTTTAAAATTGGGAAGGGGGAAAATGGTTTCAAATGGATTAGAAACAAACTTCATTCATCAAGACTAATTACTGTACTTTCACAACTAACATTTACAACCCTAATAATTAAAATTAATTTTCAATTACAATTGGCAACTAATATTTACCAACACATACCGTTTTTAACATGTAAACATTGTTATTGAGTAGAACATAAACTCACTTTTGTACTGACAATACTAAACAATTCCGTAAATGACCGATCGCCTAGCAACAATGAATGCCAAGAAATCAGCATCAAAACAAATACACCGTGGGCAGCAGCCATTGTCAATGTAGTGTTGTTGCTATGGCATGATCTTGTTAGCTCGGAGGTCCGTGTTCAAATCCAACCACCGGCGTTTTTTTTATTTTTTTTTCTTCAATTGCCGTTCTCAAACCGGTCTTGAACTACGTGCAGACTTTGCAATATCGCCCTGCAAAGCCCATTTAAATTTGCCCGCGAAGCTATTAGGTCGGCTAACTACTGCAGCTGATAATTTATTTTATTATCATGACTAAGAATTCATGATAAAAATTAATAAATGTAAAACAAAAATATTGGAATGCAGCCGAAATAAATCAAAAACCTCTATGGACATCAAATTGGCAGGTGAAAAACTAAAGGAAGTAGGAGATTTCTGTTACTTAGGAAGCAAAATAACCAGTGATGGACGAGGCAAAGAGGATATAAACAGTAGGTTAGCTCAGGCAAGGAAAGCATTTCTACAGAAAAGGAATATGGTGACATCGAATATAGATTTAGGTATTAGGAAGCCAATTTTGAAGGCCTTTGTCTGGAGCGTGGCACTCTATGGAAGTGAAACCTGGACTATTGGTGCAGCAGAAAACAGGAGAACTGAAGCGTTTGAAATCTGGTGTTACAGAAGAATAATGAAGATCAAATGGGTAGATAGGGTTGCAAACGAAGAGGTATTAAGACGAGTGCGAGAGGAGAGATGTTTCTGGCGACTGCTAATTAAGAGAAGAGATAGGTTGGTAGGACACATACTAAGACACCCAGGAATTGCAAGCTTAGCTATGGAAGGAAGGGTCGAGGACAAGAACTGTAGGGTTAGACCAAGGTTAGAATATGATAAACACATTGCCTCGGATGTGGAGTGTGGTAGCTATGTAGAGATGAAACGATTAGCTCAGGAGAGGATGGCATGGAGAGCAGCTTCAAACCAGTGAAAAGACTGAAGACTCAAACAACAACTATACTCTAAGGTTCATATACCCTGTTCACTTTGCCTCCGTACATTCAGTGTACTGCAATGTCAAGAGTGCATTCTTTCCACGTTCTTAAAGTAGAAATAGTGGCAATAAAATCCAACAATCAATGTAGGTTATACGAGGCACATCCAGAAAATAAGTTCCGTTTGGTAATAAAATTAAATTGTGTACAGATACAGAAAAAAATATTTATTGCACAACATTCTACACCTCTTAAACTACTTTTCCACATAACTGCCGAACTTTTGCAGGCATTTGTTATAGCGTGGCAGAAGTTTTTGGATACCTTCTTCATAGAAGTTTGCCGCCGACCGTAAACGAGAGTGAAGACTCCCCTGTAAGATATCCTGCCGTTTGGCCACCACTGTTAGGCAAATTGCGTGCTTACCAGGAGAACTGCGTATGTTTAGGAGTTCTCCTGACCACATACGCAATTTGCCTAACAGTGGTGGCCAAACGGTAGGATATCTTACAGGGGAGTCTTCACTCTCGTTTACGGTCGGCGGCAAACTTCTATGAAGAAGGTATCCAAAAACTTGAGCCACGCTATGACAAATGCCTGTAAACGTTCGGCAGTTATGTGGAAAAGTAGTTTAAGAGGTGTAGAATGTTGTGCAATAAATAATTTTTCTGTATCTGTACACAATTTAATTTTATTACCAAACGGAACTTACTTTCTGGACGTGCCTCGTATAAAGAATGTGTTCCGTGAATACATAGTCCATAGATTGTCATGCTTTTAATAGGCTTGAACTAATATATTAAATGCAAAGGATGCTTTGAAATATTGGAATTACTTAGGAATCTGGATAGGTAGTAGAACTTACCACCAACCTCGCACTGAAGATTTGTATCCTTTACTTTACAAATGGTTCACATAAACCAGAATTGTTATTGGTCTAATTTGCAGGATTCTAATCGAGTGTACAGTCTCAAGTGAACCTGAATTCATGGAAATGCACCACTAATGTTTCTGAGTATATTATGTCCATACTGGGGTGCCATATAAACTCATAAGACCCCAGACTAAACAACAAGTGGAACTTCTTGGGAGCTTACGAGACATGTTGCTGGTGGTGTTGCTGTTGTTGTTGTCAGTCTTTTGACTGGTTTGATTCAGCTCTCCATGCTTCCCTGTCCCGAGCCAATCGTTTCATCTCTACATAGCTACCACACCTTACATCCGAGGCAATCTGTTTTACATATAGACCACCCCTACAGTTCTTGTCCTCGACCCTTCCTTCCAGAACTTAGTATTCTATTCCTGGGTGTCCAACCAACCTTTCTCTTCTCTTCATTAGCAATTACCAGAAACATCTCTCCTCTTCCACTCGTTTTAATACCTCTTCATTTGTTACTCTGTCTACTCATCTAATCTTCATTATTCTCCTGTAACACCACATTTCAAACGCTTCTATTCTCTTCTTTTCTGCTGCGCCAACAGTGCAAGTTTCACTTTCATATAGTGCCACGCTCCAGACAAAGGCTTTCAAAAATGTCTTCCTGATTTTTAATCTATATTTGATGTCAACAGATTCCTTTTCTGTAGAAATGCATTCCTTGCCTGAGCCAACCTAACTTTCATATCCTCTTTGCTTTGTCCATCACTGGTTATTTTGCTTCCTAAGTAACAGAAGTCTCCTACTTCCTTTAATCTTTACACCTGCCAATTTGACATCCATACGGGTTTCTGATTTCTATCGGCTGCATTCCATATTTTTTGTTAATTACTTTTGTTGATTTTCATCATGAATTCTTTCCTCAAGACGGATTCCATAGCATTTAAATACACATTTAAATCCTCTGGACAATCGGCTAAGATGACAATGGCATCAGCAAATCTCAGAGTTGATATTATTTCTCCTTGAATTTTAAATCCTACTTAAAAAATTTCTTCATTGCTTGTTCAATATATTGATGGGTGATAAGTTTCAGTCTTGCCTTACACCTTTCTGAATACCAGCTTCTCTGTTATGTCCTTCGACTCGAATAACTGCTATCTGGTTTCTGAATAATTTGTAGATCACCCTCCTATCCCTGTACTTTATTCCAATCCTTTTCAAACAACTTACTCCAATCAACGCTATCAAAAGCCTTTTCTAGGTCTACAAATGCCATGAGTGTTCTCTCATCTTTCCTTAGCTTAGCTTAAGACTTAGTACAGCTTCCCATGTTCCAACATTTCTCCTGAAACCACATTAGAGTTCACCCCTCTCTGTTTCTATCTGTCTTTCCATCCTCCTGTAAATTATTCTAGACAGGATCTTTGAAGCATGAGTGATTAAGCTGATTGTACGGTAATCTTCACATCTGTCAGCTCCCGCTTTCTTTGATATAGGGATGATAACATTCTTATTGAAATCAGAGGGTACCTCACCGGTCTCATAAATCCTGCATACCAAATGAAATAACCTGATTAGACCTTCATCACTTATGTAGCGTAACAACTCAGTCGGTATATCATCTATGCTTTGTTTCTGCTTAAGTCCTCCAGTGCTCTATCAAATTCTGATCTCAATATTAAACCTTTCCCATTTTCGTCAATTTCCTCTTCCCTTTCTGTTATATGATTTTCAATCTCCTTACACTTATACAAACGCTCTATGTAAGCTTTCCGTCTCTCAACCTTTTCTTCCCTATCTGTTAAAGGTTTTCCATCTGAGTCCTTAATATTACAACACCTAGTCTTCCTTTCCTTAAAAGTGCTCTTAATCCTTCGATAAGCTGTCGATTTTTCCTACTTTAAGACAAGTTTCTAAACCTGCACATTTCTCTTTCAGTGATTCTTCTTTTCCTTCTTTGCACTTCTTGTTTACTTCATTTCTCAGACTTCTATATTCTGCTTTCTCCACTTCATCTCTTGAATTCTTTTGCTTCCGCCCTTCGTCCATTAATTCTAGTATATCCTGGTATATCCTGAGGGATCCACGGTTTTCTACCTATTCTCTCTTTTCTAACAATGTTTTTCCGTGGTTTTCGTTATGTTATTCTTCAAGAGTGCCCTTTCCTCTACAATTGAAGATTGTTCAGGGTATGTCATTAGTTCTTCCTTTATATCTGTCTTGACTTGGACTTTCCTTCAGTTTCAACTTATGTCTGCATTTCATAACAATTAGATTGTGGTCAGAGTTTATATCAGCACCGGTATATGTTTTGCAATCAAAGATCTGGTTTTGAAATCTCTGCTTGACCAACAAAATAATGACATGCGCACTCCCCATCTTTTACAGTTAATTTGAAATGCATACAGCCAAATGGTACACGGATATCTGTTATGAGTTTAATATTCCAATTACAATGAACGTTTGTTGATTATTATTGGAACAATATGATGTTATTGTTACATTATTCATAGTTGTTAACATAAATTAAATAAAGTTAATGTTCTTTGTTGCGAAAAGAAATTACAACAGCCTGCTGAAACATAACTTCTATTGCAGATATGTTGTTAATTCATTTTAGTGACTTGGGCCATCTTGGTCATCAGCCTTGTGTAGTTGGGTGTGTGTTGAGTTTGTTTGATTACCTGTATTTATGTGATGACTGTAGTAGTATGTGTAGCTGTATTAAGGACAGGGATGGGGTAGATGCCTCGGGACTTGAGAAATAAGCTACTATTCCGGCATTTGCTCGGAGGGAGTGTGGAAACCCCAGGGAATAACCACACGCTTGATAGCTGCTGTCAGCAGCGGTATTCGAACCTACGATCTCCAGACTTGCTGCCCACACGGTCGTGGTGCATGACTTAATGAGCATGGCTACACAAGCGAGACCCATTGCAGATGAGGGCAATACTTGTTGTCACAAACAATTTTATGCATAATCCCTCCATATTGTACCCTTCAGGGCCTTCTAGGATGTAGACTCTATCTCGAGTAGTGGTCTGTTCGGTGTGGCTCTAGCTTATTATACATCCTAGGGGTTTCATGAAGAATCACAGGAAGCTTAAATTAAAATCAGTATGCCAGAGGAATATTTAAATGCAACAATAATTTATTCACACAATAACAACATATTCCCTTTTAATCCCTTCAACAAACAACACAGCAAATCCCCTTTACATTAACTGGAAATCACAAAAATATAAGGTCAACAGCTGATCAAAAATGAATTAACAACCGGTTGATACAAGATAAATAAAAATGTCCCTGGCAGTCTCCTGCTCAAAAGTTCAAAATAAACATCAAACTCAAAATTCAAGCAAATTATGGCCTAAAACTGTCCAGCCATTCTATTAAGCAAGCTCACCCTCATTAACATGGTTATGGTGATTTCAGGGGGGGGGGGGGGTGGATAAGTCCTTTCTTACAATCATTCCCATTCTCTCAAGAGGCCGGTCATGAAGGCATAGGTTATTCCCGGTTACAGGCATAAATGTGCGTTACAGTTACAAAAAAAACTCATCATCAGAGCCCCAAGCTCTGTCCAGCTAAAATGACAATCAAATAAAAAGGTAGGAAAACAAACATGGATCATCATCAAAATAAAACACAAACGGCGGCCTGTGCCCCGTGATGAAAATACTCAATTATATTTACAATGAATGCACAATGACGAAGTTTAACATATTACTCAATCTCGCTTCCTAAAGCGGCAACAGAACAAATCCCGGGAATATGTCGAAGCATTCCGACCTCAAAAATAAAACATTACCATGCAGATGTGGTGCACCTGATATGTAACAGCCATTCCGTATTTCCAAAACAAACCCAGTTCTGGTGGTCGCTGACCTTCACTACACAATAAGACTGGCAGTCGTCTGGGGCTGTATACCTGCTCCCCGGTCTATTGTCCGTCCAGAGTTAAGAGTGTACTACGAGCTCTTATGGCACAAGCGTTGCCACGCCTAGCCAGTGTAGAAGGGCAGCTATGATACAGCACTCCACACGAGTAATACAGCCCGCTGCAGGACTGAGTATCAGCAAGCTTCTCATCCCGACGGAATTTCGATCCTTCGCGCCATTATAATCTGCAACCTTTTACTATAATTCCCGTAAGAATAACAGAATTTGGATGAACAGTTTTTAATAAAGATAATGACTGAGTTATTCCCCTAAGGAGTGGGCGATCCGAGGATAGTAATTGATTTAGATAACAATGCTTTGAACGGATTATAAATACTGCGACAATTTACTATTTATTTACATTGGAATTTTAGTTACGTACGGTATGGCTATGACAAAACAATTCAAATGACAGGAAAGCTAACCTGAGTCATCCGTTGGATACGGATCAAGTTTAATATCAAGTACGTAATATGGCAATATATTCTCCAAGGTCAGCCAAGCGGCGGCTCGTGGGGTATAAGTTCGGTGTAGCCCAACACACGCTCGTGTGCTGTAAACGCATACATTTTGAATAGGTGTGTTGGGTCATCTAGCTAGGAGGAAATCTGGTATCGGGGTGATGCTTTGGGAAGACAATGGCATACAAATCAACCGCTGTATTATTTTCATGCACTTACTTTAAATAGCACAACATAAGTATAAAATTAACTAAAAGAGCAAATATTACTTACATTCGGTCACTTCTATTGCTTGTATGTTAAATCTATTCTTCGGTCCTTTAAAGCAGCGAACTTGTCTATGATGTCATCGTAAAAGGGCATTGTATTCATCAAGTCGTTGAGCAGTGACTTCTCTAGGGATATGGTTGCCAGCGCAGTCAGCCTCTCCTGGGTTGTTGAATTCCTTAAGTATGTTTTGATCCGCTTAAGGCATGAAAAGCTTCTTTCTACTGAGGAATTGGTAGACGGTATAGTAAGTATTAAACAAAATAATTTATACGCTTCTTTGAACACATCGTTAAGTTCATTCTTATTGAGCGACAAAATTATTTCCTCCAAACTGGTATTTTTGTAGGTAGAATCAGAATAGATGTACTGAAGTTCATTTTTTAACCTGTGTGTGTCAAATATCGTGAGATAAGAGATTTTTAAGTTCTCTAGAGCATCAAGAGGGAGGATTTTAGAATATTCTTCAAACTTAGAGCTATCTCCTAAGCAAAGAAACTGGAGCTTCTGCATATCTTGAAATCTTGTATCAATTTATACGGAGACTATATCCAATATCTCAAAATACATCACTCGATACTTAAGGAAAACCTCGTTTTCTGTTTTTAAACCAGAATGTCTTTTAAGTTCAATTTTAGTTTTCTTCTCAGCCATTTGAAAATAGGTCTTAAACGTTTCTTCATTCATTTTACCTAGTATCAGTTGCCGCATAATGTTTATTTTTGAGAGGCAGAAGTAAATGTCCAGAGACTTCTTTTGGAGCACGTTAAATAATATATTAGCAAGCTCAAAAATGTCATTGAATAATAGCTTCCAATTCACATTTTTATCGATAGTAAAGTTATTAAACAACCCCTCTGATTGACGAATGGTCTTTTCGTCTGACTGAGGGTCGTGCATAAGTCTTTCAAAAATATCTTTCAATCCCTCCCACTCCTCGAAAACCACGTTTAAAAGTTTTCCATGTGACGACCTACGTGTATCCACACCAGATGGTATTCGTTTCGCAATTACTGAATCAGCGACGAAAGTTCTTTTGGCTGATGAATGAAAAAATGAGGGAATACCACCCAGACTCGCAAAAAAACAGCACACTGATATGTTGCTAATACTTTGCTTTACCACTAGATTTAATCGGTGTGCCAAACAATGTACAAATAATGCTTGAGGTGCATCTTCCTTGAACTTAGTTTGAAGTTCGTTTAGATGACCTGCCATGACACTAGCTCCGTCATAACACTGGGCAATCAATTTAGTTTTGTAAGAAAATTCACTAAAAACAGTCTGAAGCAAGTGGAACAAAGTAATCGCTGTACAGTCCGAACTAACATCATAAAAGCCAAGAAACCGTTCAACTAGCGCACATTTGTAAGTAATATACCTAAGTATCACCGAACACTGCGATTTCTTTGTGATGTCAGTTGTATCGTCGACCTGAACTGAAAAGAAATGGGTTTCTAAAATTTCTTCTTTCACAGCATCCCTAATGAAGGTATAGATGCAGTCTATTCGCCCATAATGTATGGTTTTCGATTCTCCGCTAAAAACTTTCTTTATCCAAGCATAATGCTGTTGCATTTCTAATGAGCTGCTGAAGACTAGAAGTTTCAACAGTTCTTTGAAATTCCCCTATTTAAGGAGGAGTCGCTCTCATCATGACCTCTAAATGCCATTTCCGGTTTAGACAGAAATAAAACTGCATCGATTCGTAATCGTATGAAAAGTACGTTAAGCCTCACATTCTCATAAAACTTTGTGATGTAAAGACGAGCATTTTCTCTTAAAGCGTCAGCAATTTGATTCTGATTCTTTTTAAGTTCTTTAAATCCCACGGCACTTTTTATATGCTCCGAGGAACCTTCGTGCTTTTGGAAAGACCTAGTAGCACACGACATATTTTCAAATCCTGTGTGATTCCAGACTCCCTGTTTCACTCCTACAATAAGACAAGGCCAACAAAAGAGTTTCTGCAAATACTGACTACCGTATAACCACGGATAACTACTATACCAAGATACCTGGAAATTTCGCGTGTGCACCTCTCCGGAGGCAGAACCAGTTTTTTTTGTGATATGTTAAAAGTGGTTGGGGTTGATTGTTTGATAAAATTTATTTTTTATCCTCCTCTTTCCATTTAGAAAACGGAGTTTCTCTTAAAATCCAAACTTAATCTACGGACGGTACCATGTTAAAACACGCCTTGGAAGGAACACTATTATTTCACACTATAAGAAAAGATTTAAATACGACCTCTCACTCTACATACCCGTACTTATATTTATAACATAACTGAATTTCAAACGCACTTCCTCTCCAAACATTCACCTATAATTATGATAAGCTTAGCACAGTAACTATAAAAACGCCACTGCTACTGTATGGTCTTCAAAAGCGCTCATTCTATTTACACTTCACTCAAAATTAATGCGCCACACGGCCAAGAATCACAATTTAACAGCACAATTTTTACTGTAAAAGAATACTTCGTACACCACACGCTCAAATTTATAACAAGCTCCTTGTTGCAACTGTTGGAACAGTCGACCAGCGGGGAGCCCAAGTTATATTCGGGTGCGTTCAGATAATATCGTTACAGCTCGTGCGAAGCAGCCAAATATCCCGCTTGCTCGAATGGCTGCACCAAGCCACACCAAGCGTCATAGTTCCGTATAAATACTGCAGGCGGATTGGCGCGTTGTAATGGCAACCGTTCAGTTATACGTCAGAATGCTGTGAGCATTAGCAGGGCTGCACTCATCCCGCAAGGTGCAATCGTGAAGTAAACCGACTGCGGGGCTTGCTTAATTACTAATAAGTATGAGCGCTACCCCGGTTGTGTAATCACAAAATATAAAGCGCACTCTTCGTTCTTTCTAACGAATATGGTAGGTTTTAAAGAAAAAATATAGGGATTCAGAAAATGATAAGACAATTGGTTTGAGAAATGTTAGTGCAGCCGGGCTGTACCTGATGCACCCAAAAAACCGCTACTGGGTCAGCCTAAGTCAGTGACAGGATACAAATCAACTGTCGCAACGACACCTACACGGATCCCAGTGAGTCACTTTCATCTGCAGAGGCGAAGAGAGTATCCGGAAATAACAAGTAACTTTGTTCTTATCATATTATCACATATTATTACACGCGTAGATGAAAGATTTTTTTTACAAGTTGCTTTTTGTCACACCGACACAGATAGGACTTATGGCGACGATGGGACAGGAAAGGGCCAGGGGTGGGAAGGAAGTGGCCGTGACCTTAATTTGCATTTGCCTGGTGTGAAAATGGGAAACCACGTAAAACCATCTTCACGGCTGCCGACAGTGGGCTTCGAACCCACTATCTCCAGAATACTGGATACTGGCGACTCCAGCTATCGAGCTCGGTATAGATAGATGAAAGAAAGTAAACAAAAAATTCAGTGGCACAACGTACATTGGACAATGAATGGCAAATACTACAGACTGATGTGGGAAATTTGTGACAATCTGTTGTTTAAAATATTTCTCAAAACAATCATTATCCATTTCATAATGAGCCTTAGCAGTTTATTTTAAACAAAACTACAAGCTTCTCATTCGGCCGAAATCGCATAATTTAACTGCATGAAAGTTCTGTTACGCACATTATTGCAGGTGAGTAGTTAATAATAATAATAATAATAATAATAATAATAATAATAATAATAATAATAATAATATATCATCACGGGTTGTTCAAAAACGTGCAGCGGCGCTTTTCTTCTGATTCTTGGTCTTTATATAATTGTAGACGTTAAAAACTATCTGTCGTTCTCTGCACCTTAAAATTTCCCCGGGTTTACGTTTCGCAAACGGAATATCAGCCATATCTTTAATGGCACTTATACCTAAATCACAATTAATTTATATTACACAAAACGATCCTTACACTTCAACATTGTTTCAAATATCACAATTATTTTATATTACACAAAACGATCCTTACACTTCAACACTGTTTCAAATATGTTGGAGAGATCTGGACTCGTGCGTTCAGTGGAGATTTAAGACACGTACTACAGCGCGCGCGCAGTTCTATCCAGCGCAATAACACTGCTGGCAGATACATTACAAAATCATGTTGCATATCAAGAATGTAAGAATTACATATTATTAAATGAATGCGGAGGATCATGTACTCTCCACCCATAAACATTAACCTATTAAATTACATAGCGAAAATCCAGTTTTAAAGACTTCGAAGTCATCAATTCTGCGGGAGTTCGCTAAATGTAAAAGCCCATAAGAGCCCGTAGTACACTCTTAACTCTGGACGGACAATAGTTGCCTTAGGCCTCGAGTTGTACACAATACTCACTTTCCGTGAAGAAACCATCATATGCTTCCCCAGGACATGAATCCAATTATCACTTACCAATATCGCTTTATCGTATCACGCGGGCATTTCACCTCCGCACGTCGTAACTTACCATGATTACCATTATATCGTCGTAGAAAATGCGGGAATTCTGCCTCCGCTCACCTTAATTAGGAACACTCACAACTCGGCCAGGCATTATCTCTCAATCTTACCTGATCCCTAAATTTCGACTGCCATCCTAATTACTGTACATCACCTCTTACCTCGATGTTGGTCACCAGCTCCTTACACTCAAGCCCATGCTCAAAATAGCTGCGTTGGACTGGTCTGTTACATTATCAGGAGTTATTTTCCCCCCAAATCTCATCATCATACTTAAGGATTGTGCCTGCGCACTCATTTCCCATTATCCCTTTTATTGTGCATTCATAAGGAACGTTACTGAACAACACACCAAAATAAAACACAAATTGATGACCATGTGATCCTATCTGACAAACACAAAAAATCTATCACTAAAATATATACAAACTTGCACAAAATCCTGCCTGCTGTACCGGTAATACCGATTTATTATAATTGCTTATAATTTTGAAAGAAACTTATCCAAATCCTGTGATTGGAGACATTATGCATGCAAGCCCCATTTTGTTTCCTTATTTAGACATCTCGTCCCTGGTGTCCCTTGGTTTCGGAAGTCCAACTTGCTGATTCTTGCGGTCCATCTTGATGTGGGAGGGCGATTTTACACTCTGTTCAAATTTCATAAAATAAAGGTCCGCTATGAAAATTACTTTTATTATGCACGGTTTGTTTAAGCGGATCAACTCTGCTTCCCTAAGCTATGCATCAGCTTACTTAATTCAGCCAACAGTCTGTATAGCTTCCTGCGTAACTGACATTCTCTAATAGCACGTGTGGCTATCCCTAATTTACGGACCCCGAAATTCACACACGTTCGGTCCCGTTTAACATCAGCGGTACACGCACTTCACGTAATTACACGGTTCAGCTTCGCACTGGCGAATAGCTGTGATGCGTTTGTGCAAAGTTACTGCTTTAAAACTCACGAAAATGTTATCTTACTTGGCCGCACACGGGCATGAATAAATCACTCCCATGGTGATGCATTGTCGACTTGTATTACTTATACATTTTGCGGTAAATCGGGCCTCACACGGGCAAAGGCTCTCGCCACTCGGGAGATGCGATATCGACTGATTTCACTGAAAGTCCTCCTGCCATTTATATGGTTAACGAGGAATTTCACAGGGGAGGGGCATTTTTAAAATGTATTTCCATAATAGCACTCGAATGCTAATCTAATGTAGTCCACTCGAATGCTCTTGTTTTCAATGTCTCAAAACTGCTCTCTAAATTTAAATCGGATCGTAGGGTCAGTTGATAATTAGCTCCCTGGTCACAGTCTTTGTTCCTCACTTTCGCGGTTTTTGGTGGCGTCTGTCCGTCCCCTTCTGTTATTGGTTATTTCAAACTCACCACTCATTCTAGTTTTTCTAAGGATTAAATCACACAATGACTTTTCCAAAATTTCGAAATGACTTCTGAGAGGTTGAGATAGTCCTCTTTATAATGGTGTAACTCGCGATCTCGTATCTTAATTGATTCTCTAATTCTTCTCAAGTAGGCGGAGCTTATTTCATAGATTGTCGTTGAATTCGTGGCTTCTTCCCTCTGGGTTGAATGACCGATTTCTCTTGTCCTCCCGCATCTGGTCACCAGACGTTGTATCTTGCGTTCCAGCGCTATTGTCTGCGGCTCGGTGAAATTTTCCATAAGTCACGTGCGGGCTTCCTCTTTGTTGACCTCCCTGGTCTGAGAAACTATGCCTTCCTTCTTCAGATATAACGTGAATATTTTTATGCTGAAATATATGTAAAATTTATGCTATGACCGATGCATAAAGATTACATTATCTCTCTGTAGGGAAAAGAAATCGATACGGTATGTATGATTTTTTTTCTTCATTCCAAGTCCGCCTCACGGATACGGTAAGGTTCCACTGTCACCCATTATCTTGTCTACTGGCCCGCCACTGCTGGTCGTGCGCCAGGGTTTCCCAGCTACTGTTCACGTCTCCCCCTTTCACAATCTTGGGAGGATCAATGCGCTGTCGGCCCACCTCAGGTACCTCTTGTCTGTCTGGCTCTTACTACGGCTCAAGCTCCTCAGCTGCTCCATTGTGAATGCCTGTAAACAGCAGGTCTGTTTACTACTGAGTGCCCCCTTGTTCCACGTGCATTTGTCACTCTTTGCTACTGAACTTCCAATATGTGCACACCAGCGGCATTTCGTGGCTGAACAAATGGCTCTATTTCGTGATACACTTTTAAGTTTGATATGTTTACGACTGAAGTATTTCCACCGTTGACTTCCTGTATCTTATATGCATTATTTCCCAAGTTCCTTGTGATACGATATGGACCAATGTACGGAAAACACCACTTGTGAAATATTTTGTTGGCAGGATCTGATATGGGTGGTCTCTTCAATTTTTTTTTGCGTATGACTGTTAGTGCCGGGAGTGTCCGGGGACATGTTCGGCTCACCAGTTTTGTAGCTGCTTCGAGACGGACACCCAATTGGTGAGCTACAAGTACCGTTGGGGAGGGAAGGAGGGAAGTTGGAATGTAAGGACGAGGAGTTGGAAGGTAGCGGCTGTGGCCTATAGTTAGGGACCAACCCCGGCATTTGCCTGGAAGGAAGATGGGAAACCACAGAAGACCATCTTCAAGGTTGCCGGCGGGGGGATTCGAACCTCCTTGCCTCCCGGATGTGAGCGACTGCCATCAGTCATGCCGTAACTACCACGGCTAACTCACCCGGTGGTCTCTTCAATAAAACTAGCTCATTTACATTCAATTCTCTGTGAAAGCGTTTCCCTTTTACTCTTCTTAACCTCCTGTCGGCTTGCGCCCTCATATACTTGACTGTTGATTGAATTCTCATTTGCGGCGCTGGCTGTGGGTCTACTGGGCAATTTAGAACCGATGTCCAGGATCTCGGTGGTTGCTGGTTCAAGTGTAGCGTGTATGGAGTCGGTCCTGTCGACTCATGACTTGTCATGTTGATACAAATGTCGATGTTCTTCAGGGTATCAGCCAAACGATGATGTTCAGTGGGTATGAACATGTGGATATGTTAAGAAATGTCTCTGACGGATTACTCTGCGGGTTTCGTATGCTTGATAGCACATGTTTTATGCCTAGTTCATTTAATCCACGTTTGAATTCTGCCGAGGTGAAGTAACTCCCATGGTCGGAAAGTATGAATTCTGGCTTTCCCATCGTAGGTATAATACGGTTATTAATTCTGCTCATGACCTGCTTAGATGTTGTCTTTTGAATTGCACATATGATAACAAACTTGGAGAAACCGTCGACACACACGAGGACAAGTCGCACTCTTCTTCGTCCCTTCGGGAGCGGCCCTTGGCAATCCATCGCGACTAGTTCTAATGGTTTCTGCGGCAAGAGTGGCTTCGGGCACTGTTTCATGAGGAAGTTATTTGGTTTTGCACGCTGGCAAGTGTCGCATGTTTTCAAGACATCGCGTATCGTGGTCCTCATCCGGGGCCAAGGGAAAGCCTCACCTATCGTCGCTTCGGTTTTGTCTATTCCCACGTGACCGAGTGTGTAGTGAACATGCCACACCAGTTTTCTCTGCAAAGATGTTGGCAACAGTATCCGTAGTTTTACATGATCTTCGTCTATGAATTTATGAAGCATATTGTTGAAGTAGTGATGATTTCCAGCTTGCGTTTCAGCCTCTCGGTATGTAGGCGTACCGGGTGTTAATTCCCTCTTAAATAACTTAATCATCTGATTCATCCATGGTTCCTCCTCCTGTTCCTGCGGTTACCTCTTCAGTTCTTGTAGGAAATCTTGATCTTCGCGTGTCAGCTCAATATGATGCACCAACATTTCATCTTTCTGCGCCTCCTCTTCTGGATTTCGGCTTAAGATGTCCGGGATTACGTTTAATTTTCCAGATACATGACCAGTTTGTAGGTCAAACTGTTGTGCATATATGGCCCACCTGTTAACGCGTTCACTCACCATGGTAGTTTTAAATAAAAAGGTCAGTGCCTTATGGTCAGTGCGGATCGTTATGGGAAACCCATAGACAATTTTACGCCACTGCTCTAGTGCGTGTATGATGGCCATGAGTTCCAGCTCTGAGACGGTATAGCTTTTCTCGTGTTTCCTCAGCTTCCGGCTGATGAATGGTAAGTATGAGCGTCTGTGGTTTCATCTGCATCTTCCTGAAATAGCATAGCACCGATGCCCACCATAGATGCATCTGCTTGGATTATAACTCTTTTTGAAAAGTAGGGGTATCCCAGTTTTATGCTGTTCGCCAACAATTCCTTCGTAGCTACAAATGCTCTCTCACAATCATCGTCCCAAGACCACCTGTTGTTCTTTTTCAACATTTCTTGTAACGGTGCCACCACTTCAGTATATCCTGGGCACTTTTCACGAAAGAAGTTTGTTGCCCCCAAAAACATTCTTATGTGCTTGACTCTGGTTGGACGGGGAAAATTTATAATGGCTTCTATTTTGACAGGATTAGGTCTTACTCCTTTTCCGTCCACAATATGTCCCAGGTATAAAATTTCGTATTGAAAGAAATGCGATATTTTAGGTTGATCTGAATATTCGCCCGTTCGAGGTTCTCTAATAACTTGCCTAAATTTTGCATATGTTCTTCGATAGTTTCGGACGCTAACATAATGTCATCCACATATCTGACAGTCACGTTTTTTACTTCCTCCGTCAAGTTTCGGTCCAGTGCTCTAATCAGGGCGGATCAAGCCGTCTTCACGCTGAACGGGAGGCGAGACCAAGTGAAACTCTGATTATCGAACAGAAATCCTTTTAATAACTCTGATTTTTCCTCTAATTCGATGTGCCAATAACTACAGTCGTGAGTTGAGCGTGCGTGCATCGAGACATAGTCTCACAGAACCATTGGGTTTCGCTACCGCTAATATGGCGTTCAAGTAAGGGGTTGGGGTCTTCCTGATTATATCCCTTTTGAGCATTTCTTCTATGATTTTCTTAACTGCTGCGTGGTGTTTTTCTGGAATTGGGTAGAGTCGGCTTTTGAATGGAGTCCAATCGTCTACCTGCATGGCGTATTTAAAATTTAATATTTTACCTGGCAGGGTGTTGAATGCAACTGAATGTTTACTTAAAATTTTTGCCAAGCAATCCCTCTCTTCATCATTTAGTTTTGCTTCCTTTAATTTCTCTCTTATAAGTGCTTCAAAATCGTCTTTGATGTCATCTTTTTCTACAGCCATGGACCACATCTCATTTTCCAGGTCTTGCTCGGTCTCCTGGAATCCCAGATTCGAACCTTCTTCCCCTAATAGATTTTCTTCCTGTTCTTCGGGAATCGTGTCCAGCATCCAAATATTAGCATCCCTGTCTAAGCTGTCATTGTTCATGTTCAGATTGACTGCTGATAATCCTTCCATATTCTTGAATTTAATCACATTGTTGCGTAGATCGATTATTGCTCGGTGCTCGCATATGAAATCAGCTCCAAGGATGATGTTTACGTTCATCTTACTCATAACCATGAATACTTGAGAGAAAGTGTGTCCCAAGATATCTAAATCCAACTGTACTTGAAATTTGCATATGGCGGTCTTTTCAGGGATGACTCAGGTTTACTTGTGGTACCAGAATTGTGGGGATTTTCTGTTTCTCGCTTAATGATCTAATTAGTGCTTCTGATGCCAAACATAGCTGTGATCCGGTGTCGACCAAGCTTCGCACTCTCAAACCTCCGATCCTTGCAATAATTACAGGTAATTTCTTTAAGCATTGTTCTGGGGCCGATAACCTAGATGTTAGGCCCCTTAAAACAACAATTATCATCATCATCATTTAAGCATTGTTGCGCTGGCTGGTTAATTACGCCCGTAAAATCTTCAGGAGTTGCGACCTAATCTTCATTGTTCGCTACCAACCATTGAGTTTTATCCGGCGTGAAATTTAGGTTATCTCCATCATACGTTAGTATTTTTTTTACTAATGGCCCCCGTCTTCCTCTTGTCATTCTGATTTTCCAGATGTTGCCGCGCTAACTCACCCTCAGCTCCTGTCACCTCCATGTCTGGATTCTCACGATTTTCCATGGTTCGCCGCCAACGGTCTTTCTCTGTTTCTTGGTTGTTGTGTAATTCATCCAAGTATTGTTGCGATGCTTCGTGCCTGCTCCACCATTCTCTCCGGCTGTCCTCCGTGTATCCTTGGTTAGCATCTCGTCCTCGGTTCCACGTTCTAATATCGCGCCTGTCATACCTGCGGTAATTGTATGGGCCATCGTGACCACGCCCCCTCCATTCATCTCTTCTCTTCTGTTGTGGCTGCCAGCTCCTATCGTTCCTTGGTTCCTCTCTCGGCATGTCCCACCTTCCATTGTTATTTCCGTTCTTTAGGCTGGCATTTGTGTTAGTGCTCTGGTCTCTGGTGTTGATAAGCTCAGTCTGATGTACGAGTGCTGTGCTTTCAATTTTTCCCTGATGTTTCTCTTATGTGGACCCATTGACGTATCGTCCAATTGGCGGATAACCTCCTCTACGTGTACTGCGCTCGTCACGTTTGAGGCAATTAGGAACTGTTGTAATGGTAATGGAAGCTGTTTACCAATAGTCAATATTAGCTCCGATTCTGGCGGTAAAATATCAAGATCTTTCAATCTCAGAAGCTGGGTCGAGAAATGATCTGAATAGCGCGTGGGTTGGGAAGCGTGATACTTTCGGCTATAAAGTTCCATTCTTAGGCTGTGCTGTATGCACTGACTCCAATATCGGCGTAGGATTGCCTGTTTAAAACTCTCCATGTCTTCAAAAGTGTAGCGAAAACTTTTGAACCATGTATATGTCGTAGTCAGATAGTGAAATCCGTCATTTCATGAAGATCCTAGGCACTTCATGAAAAGCCGGCATATGATGTAAAATGGGATAGTTACACAATCTGACGCGTTTCTTCATGAAGTGACGGGCTGCCTTAGGCAGATGGTGTAAGAAATCATTTTACATTATCAGCCGAGGCACTTCATGAAGATCCGGCATATTCTGATTCGGCTCTTCATGAAATGACTGACGCGACGAAGTCGTACATTAATTCCTTTAATTGTTCTATTCCAAGAAATAAATTAATGCTTGTTTACTATGGCGTTCGAAATCAATTTCCACGTACAACCTAAAATCTAATCCTGGAACACTGGGTAAGCTTTTCTCTTGTTTATTTCTTCTGTATATATTTATTTTTTTCTATTTGTAGACCAGCATTAATCCTTTTCTAATCAGAATGAAATGACTGCCGCAGTGGAGTTGTACATTATTTTTCTGTGTCATACACGAATTATTCCGAGAAATAAATTGATGATCGTTTATTATGATGTTCCTAATTAATTTCCACGTAAGACTGAAAACCAAATCGTGGAATACTAGGTACACTTTCTGCTTTTTGTAGAAGCTTATATTTTTCCCAATTTGTGCAATATACTTTTTCTTAATGTATATTTTCATAATTTATTTTGTGGTTTCTCTTTATTTCCTAAAATGTGTACCCTTTCTTTTTATCTCTTTCTCTCTCTTCATTTTCCTCATTGATGTATTTTGTATTTTTGAAATTAAAATGTCAAGAAGGAACGTAATTGAGCTTAGGCCTGTACCTTAGTATTGTTAAATAAAGCATTAAATATATATGAAAAAATAATGACAATATAAATCAATCAAACCGTGACGCCTGTCTCCATCTTACTAACAGGAATACCAAGTCACCCTGCTCAATAGTCCGTCCCATAGCCCGCAGTTCCAGGTGTACTGTAAAATCTTTGTCGAGGGATTTCTGTTGGTTGTAAAGATGGTAACGGCTTCACTTCTTTGTCTGAAGGTGAGTCATAAGGTCTTTGCTTATCGTCCGCGGTGGTCGAGAACGATAACGCGCTACCTCGAGTCTCTCTGGCATCGGGAGAGCCGTCCTGAAAATGGTTTTCGTGGTTTCCCATTTTCACCACCAGGCAAATGCCGGGACGGTTCTTTTCAATAGGTTCACGGCCGATTTCCTTCCAAAATCCCTTTCCTGAACCGTCCTGAATATAAAATAAATGGCCACTGGCTTCATAAAAAGGGGTTATTTGCTTAATGCAAAGTTGTGAGACCTCTCTACCAGATGATCCATAGCTAGGTCAGCAAGAAATGTTGAACAACTGACTGTGAAAGGAAATTCATGCTGAGTACCTGACGTGTGTCAAATAAAGCTTCGTCGACCATGATGCATTATGTACGGTATCTAGTTAACACAGCAGTATTTATACAGTGATGTCCTTCTCTAATTGACAGAGCCTCGCAGAGGCCACGGTTCGGGTGGGCCACTGTGTGTAGTAGCACTTCGAGCAAGGCACTGCCGCTGCCCGCAGCGTAACGCCCAACTACAGTAGTTCAACGCATTTGCAATTTTTAACGTATGCAATTATCATCATTACTTACATGAATTTCATAGTTGCTGGAAATGCTGTCATTTTCTAGACATATGTTTCACCCTGTGCACCCTAATGTACTAGGCTGATGACCTTATCAGACAACATACTGTACACCCTAATGGACTGATGACCTTATCAGACAATATACTGTACATCCTAATGTACTGGGCTGATGACCTTATCAGACAACATAATGTACACCCTAATATACTGGGCTGATGACCTTATCAGACAATATACTGTACACCCTAATGTACTGGGCTGATGACCTTATCAGACAACATACTGTACACCCTGATGTACTGGGCTGATGACCTTATCAGACAACATATTGTACACCCTAATGTACTGGGCTGATGACCTTATCAGACAACATACTGTGCACCCTAATGTACTGGGCTGATGACCTTATCAGACAACATACTGTACACCCTAATGTACTGGGCTGATGACCTTATCAGACAACATATTGTACACCCTAATGTACTGGGCTGATGACCTTATCAGACAACATACTGTGCACCCTAATGTACTGGGCTGATGACCTTATCAGACAACATACTGTACACCCTAATGTACTGGACTGATGACCTTATCAGACAACATACTGTACACCCTAATGTACTGGGCTGATGACCTTATCAGACAATATACTGTACACCCTAATGTACTGGGCTGATGACCTTATCAGACAACATACTGTACATCCTAATGTACTGGGCTGATGACCTTATCAGACAACATACTGTACATCCTAATATACTGGGCTGATGACCTTATCAGACAACATACTGTACACCCTAATGTAATGGGCTGATGACCTTATCAGACAATATACTGTACACCCTAATGTACTGGGCTGATGACCTTATCAGACAACATACTGTACACCCATGCTGGGCTGATGACCTTATCAGACAACATACTGTGCACCCTAATATGCTGGGCTGATGACGTTATCAGACAACAAGCACCATAGTATACTGGGCTGATGACTGGTGCATTCTTGGAATACACGGTACGAGAGATTAAAATTTTGAATGCTCTTTGCATGTTCATTTCTTCCTTTCTCTTTGTCAAACACCAACAGTGATCTTTTGTTTTCTCCTTGATAGGCAAATCTCTTATGTCTTCATAAGTCTGTTCTAGATATATAACTTCTGTGACCCACCTAGCGTCATCTCGCAGCGAATCTCTGAAGCTCCTCAACTCTTCCTGGTGCGAGAGGACTTACATATCCAATTGGCCACCAGATCCTGTTACCATCGCTAGCTATTTTCTCCTTGAGCAAGAGGACTACGTCTACTTCTTTACTCACCATGCTGCGCTAGTATCATCTGTTATCAACTCTTTGAAGACCAGCTCAGCAAGAGATCATTTTTTTGTTATAACATTGGCAATGCTTATATGTTCTCCTTTTGTCTCCTACCCCCCACTCTTTTCCCCTTCCTTGGTCCCTCCGTGCTCCGTTGAGCAGGTCTCACTTCTCAGTCGGCAGTTGACTCGATCAGTTAAAGCTCCTCTCGAGCTAGCCTCCTCAAACCAAGAGGCATACTCTCTTCTACGCCATGTTGGCAAAGTAGTTGTCATCTAGGGAAACTTCGCCTTCAACATGAAATCAAGATAAGTACCATTTTAAAAGTTTTAACCTCATCTTCATGGTTTTAACTTCCACGTGCTTTTAATGATATTTTTATATACAGTGTGAAATTATTTACTTTGGGGCAAAAATCATTCTTCGTGGGATTTGCCATGTTGAGCTTTCGCTTGTATAAGCCAACTTTACTAAAAAAGAGCTTTCTTAAGCTATTCAAATGAGAAATCTTCTCACTACGTGGGATATTATCTAATACCCGCTGTCTATAAATTCATAAAGCTAGTTCCTCCGCTGGATTAACTTTGACTCCATTCTTCTATAAAGATCGTTCTGGAACTTTCCAGATCTGGTACTCTATCTTCGAGGCTTGCCGTCAGGTATTTTTCACTCACTTGTGAAAATACTAGTTAAAATTAGGAATCTTCCTTAAATTACTGCAATTGCTAACTTTCGTCCACCGTTGGGATGTTCTATGGCGCATTTAACTGTAATCCACCATTTTCTCCAGCAATAGACTCTCGCCTACCTAGTGCAACCAGTTCTTTTCAGCATTGTAAAAACTTTCTTTTTCATGAACTTTCGAGTTTCTACAGTGAACTTTGCATCAATCTTTACAGACTATAGTGATAACCAGTGCTTGCTCCACGTTTCTACCGCGTCGCGATCGTCCGGTTATATTAAATACGGCCATGAACATTGATCCTATATCCCAATGATCTTTCCTCAACCTTCTACTAACCACCCATATTAATAAAATTGTAACTTTCTATAAGGTGTCACTCACGAGGTGCCCTTCCAACTTTGCTAGTTTAACATTAATTAAATTCTGCATAATTGCTTGTGTGATACAAGTTTCAAATTCACATTGTTCCTTTCCTATAATCAGGGAAAACAATTCTTTAAACTCTTGAGCGAGTCATGTTCAGGTTTCACGAAATGGAAACTGTCCCATGTGGCTAGTGATTCCTGCTCAAACTTGGGAAGTCTAGAACTTTCCTTTTCACTTTCTTCAGGTTTCACAGTAAGTGACCTGCCCTCTTTTGTATAATTCTCATATAGTGATTCTGTATAAATATAAGAAGTTGTAGGAACTTCTATCTTATTTTTCATGTTTTTATTATTGTTATTTTCGAAGTTGTCACTTTCTCTAGAACATTCTCTCAAGAATTTCTTAAGGTACACTCTTTGTACTCCAATTCACGTTCCAACTTTAATTACTTCATTGTTTATTTGTTTAAATCTTATAAAGGTTTTAGAAACATGTAAGGTTTGAAACCTTGTAAATTGTCAATTGCCTGGAGCAAACATTTAATGTTGAGAGGTCTGCGACCCCATTTGTTAAAAAGTTCAAATGAACTATGTTTGTCCAAATTATATTACACGCTTGTTAATTTCCTCCAACTTCTTTGAATTGTTAAATAAATTAAATATTTGTTTTTGGATTCATCATTTCTCTGATACTACAGTTAGGCAAGATCCTGGCTTTCTTAGCTCTTCCTAGGTTTATGCCCTCGTTCATACTCAATAAAGCTTTTACTATTTGTCTGGCCAGACCCTCACCCTTCCCTATAGTACTTTTATGCATGCTTGGGAGGAAATACACTAAAGCCTTTCTCTGGCAAACTGCCCAAGTCTTAGCTGCGGTTCCCGTCAGCTTCGACCAAGCTCGTACCCACTTTAGGTATCCGAGAACGGATTTTCGGTGGCAACCACCTTTAAGTGTGTTTAAAGTTAAACTTATTAATTTTGTGGGACTCTCCTCCTCTTTTTCTATCCTTTTTCTCCAATCCCAAATCTACTTCCTTTTCTTAATCATCTTCCCTTGGTGGGTGGGTTATTCCTCAGCCAATAATCTAACCAATGACCAAGATGTACCTAACCCGTTTTTACAACAATAAAACAACTACAAATATATTAAAATGTGCAGACTGAAAAAAAAATACAGGAACCCTCCCGAAATTATTTTCTGGGTACAGCCCTGATTTCTTAATTGCGGTAAGACTACAGAAACACGAAATAAGCTGACTATTGTGTAGGCTATGTCCTAAAATTTTCTAACAATGTCATTAATATAAACTTCGCATTGTTCTATTGACATCCCGCCTTTTAACTAACCCCATGTAACAGAAAGGGTAATATTTCGTCTGGACATATGCCGTTCATTCTCGGACTTGTGATGCTACTGGTATTTGCATAAAATCCCATTAATTCTCTTTTAATCAGCCACCAGTATCATGCTCATCCAAATGAGATGAATATAACACTTGTAAATGATTAAAACAGGTAGGCTACAAGTGACATAACCTAAAATATACCAAACAAGTCTTTCTTACCTTATCCATTTCTTCTTGAGACCAAGGTTTTTTATGAGTGTTTTTTTTCATAATACATATTAATTTTCTGAAGAAAGAACTGCCTCTGTACTTCCACGGTATCCTCCATATCCTATATTGCCACTATTTATTATTGGAAAGCACACTTATCTCACCACGAGGACAACGCTACCGCTTCTTCATGAAGTGACGGGCGGGACTTTCCGTCAGATAGTGTAAAAAGAATTACACTATGTGACGGCTAAATTTAGTCATTTCATGAAACCACGCGTCAGATAGTGTAACTATCTCATTTTACATCATATGCCGGCTTTTCATGAAGTGCCTAGGATCTTCATGAAATGACGGATTTCACTATCTGCCTACGACATATATACGCTGTCGGCAAGTAGTTTCTCCGTTATTCTGAGTTTCTTAGCTTCTGGTATATGGTTTTCTGCAAAGTAATGATCTAGTTCCGTTAAATAGGCTTTTGGTGTCTGTGACCTATCATTATTGAACTTTCTAGGGCGGTCATACTGCATTCTCACTATTTGTACGTACTGTGTTGCTGGGTTATTATTATTATTATTAGTTGGTTGTTGTGGGGTGGACGCGTGTCCTCTAAATATAGGGAAGCCGTCATTGCCTTCACTCCCTGCTGTTAGCCCGCAGCTACATCCGGTTATCCCCTCCGCTTGGTTCTGGCTTGTGTTATGGTTACTCGCCGTCCCGTTACTTTCTCTGGTGCTGTTACTGGCTTTTAATTCAAGAAGCATGTCCTGCTGTTCCAGTGAACGAATTTCTGTTTTGATGAATTTTCGTTCCTGCCCTTCTATTTTTTCAAGTAATTGCAGTTCGACTTCCTTTATTTTCTTTTGGTTTTCTTCCATTTGCTCGATTAACTTCTTCCTATCCTCTTTCCCAAAATTTCCAATTTGTCGGCATGTCTTGTTAATTTCTTCTCGCACCCTCTCATATCTTTCCTCTTCCTTTTTCTTTCCGTCATCCTTATCACCACCTAAGTGATCGAGCCTATCTCCCATGAAGACGTTACTCACACGGATACTTTCTTTTGTTATTTCATTTTCACTTTCTTTGATACTCCATCGTTCCGTCGAAGTTAAGGCTGCCCTATCCATCTCCGTTCTGACCCCTGCGATCTCATGTATCTGTTTCTTCGCGGATTTGATTTCTTCATCCACCCCTTTAACCTTGGCTTGGATCGCTAATTGCTCTAGCTTAACCCCTTCTGTGTTCGCGTTGCATGGCTCTTCTAACTGGGCTAGCTTAGATGCGGTCTTCTCTTCACTGAATGCTATGGACTGTCTGAGGTTAGTCTCCATTTTCTCTAATTGCGCGGTTGTATCGATGGATACTTTAGCTAGCTGTTCCACAATTTGTCCGGCCAAGAGTTCATTGTTGCGAGTGTTATGTTCAACGAGCTGTTCCGTCAGCTGACCTGTCAGTTGCGCTTTTAATGTCTCATTATTCTGTCTATTCTGCTCCGCAATCTGCCCTGTTAAATGTGCAATGTTCTGTGTGCATTGTTCCGCTATTTGGCCTGTCAGTTGCTCCGCTATCTGCTCTGTTAAAAGTGCATTGTTCTGTGTGAATTGTTCCGCTAATTGCCAATCAGTTGCTCCGCTAATAGTGTATTGTTTATTTTACTTTTCTCCGCAAACTATTCTGTTATACGTGCATTGTTTATAGCGTTTTGCTCATTACACCCCTTTTTGAACTGTACAAACCGTTCAATCGTCCACGCTACCGAGCATTCTACAAGAGTTCGAATTTCTTCCACTGTAGCCATCGCCACAAAACATAAAACACTTGTTTTGAGAATACTGGGGCATGCAGCATGCTGTCCCTATACTCCAAAACCATAAATGAGTCGCTATATTCCCTATCTAATATCCCTCGTCTACGTAAATTCCATTTAGTTATTTTTATTGTTGTGGAGTTTGAAGCCATATTGTGGTGTTTGAAGCCATATTTTCAGTGTTGCCTTAGTAAACAAGAGTTTAGTGCTTTTCAGTCGGTCAACACGAATGTACCCAAAGAGATGGGTTATGCCCTAATCCTGAAATAAATTACATGAGATTTTATAATCTGAAAAGCACTAAACTCTTGTTTACTTTTATTGCTTGAAGAGCTACCTAACTGATGTCTGCTTTCGTGAATAAATTTCCGGTTTACCCTTTTGAGTTTACGTTAATTTTCCAGTCTTGTCAATAAAACATTAACATGATATTTACGGTCTTGCCGTCCTACAAAATACTTTTGGAGTTTGTAACTAATCAAATCAACTTATATGGGCGCCAAGAGAACTCTGTTTCTACCTTAAAAAATTCAAATAAAATAAGTCTTCTCTGTTATTTATTTATACAAACTCCATGCTTCTACTTCCCATAAATTAGCATTAATAGGCCACAATACAGGGCGCCATGTTTACCTCCCTACACATGTTACCATGGGCAAAACTCCACGATCTGGGCGCTCACATTCATGGTGGGAGACCGACATGGGCCGTCATGCTTGCTTCACAGCCAGGCAACATGTACACCACGGTAATGCTCCGGCTAGCTACTCTCTAGCATATTCTCCTTCACTGTGATTCATAAACTAACAAATAAGAACGATACGAACTCGGATAACTACTGTGTTATCACGAATTCATATGTACCCTCCCGGGCCTTCTAGGATGTAGACTCTATCTCGGGTAGTGGTCTGTTCGGTGTGGCTCTAGCTTATTATTTCCTAGGGCTTTCATGAAGGATCGCAGGAAGCTTAAATTAAAATCCGTATGCCAGAGGAATATTTAAATGCAACTATAATGTATTCACACAATAACAACATCTCCCCCTTTTAATCCCTTAAACAAACAACACAGCAAATCCCCTTTACATTAACTGGAAATCACAAAATTATAAGCTCAACAGCTGATCAAAAATAAATCAACAACCGGTTGATACAAGATTTTTAAAAATGTCACTGGCAGTCTCCTGCTCAAAAGATCAAAATAAACATCAAACTCAAAATTCAAACAAGTTATGGCCTAAAACTGTGCAGCCATTCTATTAAGCAAGCGCACCCTCATTAATATGGTTACGGTGATTTCAGGTGGGTTGGATAATTCCTTTCCTACAATCACTCCCATTCTCTCAAGAGGCCGGTCATAAAGACATAGGTTATTCCCGGTTACCGGCATAAATGTGCGTTACAGTTAAAAAAAAGAACTCATCATCAGAGCCCCAAGCTCTGTCCAGCTAAAATGACAATCAAATAAAACGGTAGGAAAACAAACATGGATCATCATCAAAATAAAACACAAACGGCGGCCTGTGCCCCGTGATGAAAATACTCAATTATATTTACAATGAATGCACAATGACGAAGAATAACATATTACTCAACCTCGCTTCCTAAACCGGCAACAGAACTAATCCCAGGAATATGTCGAAGCATTCCGACCTCAAAAATAAAACATTACCACGCAGATGTGGTGGATCTGATATGTAACAGCCATTCCGTATTTCCAAAACAAACGCAGTTCTGGTGGTCACTGACCTTCACTACACAATAAGACTGGCAGTCGTCTGGGGTCTGTATACCTGCTCCCCGGTCTAGTTTGCCTCAGGCCTCGAGTTGTACACAATACTCACTTTCCGTGAAGAAACCATCATATGCTTCTCCAGAACATGAATCCAATTATCACTTAACAATATCGCTTTATCGTATCACGCGGGCATTTCACCTCTGTTCGTCGTAACTCACCATAGTTACTATTATATCGTCGTAGAAAATGCGGGAATTCTGCCTCCGCTCACCTTAATTAGGAACATTCACAACTCGGCCAGGCATTATCTCTCAATCTTACCTGATCCCTGAAATTCGACTGCCATCCTAATTACTGTACATCACCTCTTACCTCAATGACGGTCATCAGCTCCTTACACTCGAGCCCATGCTCAAAATAGCTGCGTTGGACTAGTCTGTTAAATTATGATAAGTTATTTTCCTCCCAAATCTCATCATTATACTTTAAAGGTTGTGCCTGCGCACTCATTTCCCATTATCCCTTTTATTGTGCATTCATAAGGAACGTTACTGAACCACATACCAAAATAAAACACAAATTGATGACCATGTGATCCTATCTGACAAACAAAAAAAAATCTATCACAAAAATATATACAAACTTGCAAAAAATCCTGTCTTCTGTACCGGTAATACTTATTTATTATAATTGCATATAATTTTGAAAGAAACTTATCCAACTCCTGTGATAGGAGACATTGTGTAGGCAAGCGCCATTTTGTTTACTTATCTAGACATCTCGTCCATGGTGTCAGTAGTGTGGTGTGGAGAGAGCTCCTCCACAGCCTACTTTCCAGCGAACATTCCCGATATCTCCCGAGCGCATGATGGTATTTTATCGAATGAGGTGTTGTTGGCATTGGGGTGACGTCCTCTTTGCTATGAATGCGTGTTGGTATTTTTAAAAAAGTTTTGAAAATGTTGGTTTTTGAAATTGGTGCTACTTTGGAAACGGAGAATTTTAGAAGTAAGTTTGTTTGATGTAAATAGAATAACCCTAGGCCCTCTAGGCAGAAAGCAAGTTTCAAGTGAGTAGGACAAAACAAAATGATAGCCTACTTTCTCGCGAACATTGGCGATAATTCGCGAACGCATTGTCGGATTTTAACGAATGAGGTGTTGTTGGCGTTGAGGTGACGTCCTCTTTGCTATGAATGCGTGTTGGTTTTTTTTAAATTTTGGAAACTGTGTTTATGAGAAAAAAGTTTGTTTGACATAAATCAAAGTTCCCTAGCCCCTCTAGGTAGAAACCAATTTTCAAGGCCGTAGGTAAAAAAATGAATGTTGAAAATGGGGCCCTATTTTGGAAACGGTGAAGTTTAGAAAAACGTTTGTTTGAGACGAAAGGTTGGTATTTACCCCCTCTATCCACACCATGAAATTTGAGTCTCTAGGTGAAAACCTGTGCACGTTTTTGGATTTAACCTATGTTTTTGGCATTTTCCAGATATTTGGAAAACGGGACGAGTTATGGGTATGATGGCCACGATGATGTTTTGTCTCGTCGTCCTCATTACGGGGATGTAGGGGTTGAAAAGTTGGAACCATGGTTTTGGGTCTAAGAAGGGCGTTTCCTTTATTTTTCCAGATATTTGAGGAAAACGTGAACAAAAAAGTAAGAAACCAGATTTGAAGAGACGTTGTGTTTGTGTGCCAAGCGCTGTGATGTTGGTAAAAACACATACACACATATGATTTGACCATGCTGGGCTTGGCTCACACAGAAACAATTTGCGAAAAAAGAGATTTGATAGTTGCAGGCAGAGCTGTGTGTTGAACGGCTTGGGGGAGCTAGTCCGTTATAATTGCGTGGGCATGAATCTGCAGTCTGGTCTCCAGCAAGAGAGATAACAGGTTCTAGCTCGCAGACAGCTGTTTTCATACAGTGTGGCTTTATACTGTGTATGTTATAGTCTTGGTCCATAATGGATTTATAAAGCAGCGCTAAATTAATCGATAAGTGGGTGCATAACATGATGATAAAAGAATGTCATGGGGTGAAACAAAGAGGTCATTGGACATGTAAAAAATAGGGGGAATTAGTGAAAGGTAATGTGATACATCGTTTTGGAAAGGGAAATTTGTCTAAATAACTAAATAAATAACTAAAGAAATAAATAACTAAATAAATAAATAAATAAATTGGGGTTAATTACAAAAATGATGTTTATTGACCCATGAATTAAACGTGGAAGGGAACCCTAACCACTTTACAAAATATTTTTACCTTTGACATTAATTACTCGTTCAATAAGATAATCGTTGGGATATAATGTTTTTTGCACTTCTTCATAATAGAACTGGCCTTCAATTGGTTGACCGCTTTGATCTTAAAAAAGATAAGTCACTGGTTGACCTAGCTTGACTTGACGAATTTTAAAAATTTCTGTCGACCACTGCGGAGTGTACGACTTTGAAAACACACTTCTATGTTTACTGATGCGAACAAAATCTCCAATTTTAAGGCGATGTCGCTTAGGGTCAGCCTTTTTTATAGGGTTAAAGGGTCTATTGAGTCTGGGTAGGTTTTTGGTGACGAGAAGTGGTTTCATGCGAATGGTGGAATGAATCGTGTTGTTGTATTGTGACACAAGTTGAGGTAACAAGTCTATTCAACTATGCAACTAACAGTTGTTTATGTTGTATCATCAGTAACTGATCTTCAACTTCTGAGCAAAGGGCTTCATACATTTTTTTTCTAAAAAGATAAATAACAAATTGCTAAGATATTATTATTAACATGTAATGTTTCATATTATTTGTTATATGGGGGGTTCAAGAATTTGTGGCAACAGTTTCCCAGACAGATTAACAAAAACGTAGGCCTGTGGACAATGTTCACATGACCATTCTATCACCTTTCGGTAAAACGTATGTAAAACAAACAAATGATTGTCCCACACTGTGTAGCCTACTTCTAAAAGTTGACATTCATTTTCATCGTTTTCAGCCAAAACATGAATTTGATAATTATTTAATAGGAAATGTTTTATAAATATTAAGTGCGAATCATTTTCAAGATCCCTTGGAGGTAAATGTATGCCTCTGTTGTCAATGGGTATTAGCATATAATCCCCTTGTTGAATGATTTGTATACGATTCCCCTGCTGACGTGCAAATTCAAACTGTATACTGTTAAATTAAAAAAAATAGTAACGACAGATACTATAAGCAAATATCTGCATGCTAATGGAAGCCTATAAAGGCAAAGTTAACATACCATGCATTTATAAACCATGTCTACATCTAAGAAACAAACGACAAAACAAAAATTTAAACCAGAATGTGTGTGTGTTACCATAAACATGAATACACCATAAACTAAAAAAATAGCCAAATGTCTTTTCAACGTAAAGTATGCTCCTAAAAGCTGAATCAAACAAAAAAACATAAGCATCACATGTTGTTGATGTTAGTTTCTAACAAACCTTATTCTATGTGGTGAATATTGATTCATAGGTAAAGTAAAATAAAGTTGACGAAATGCTTGTTGGCGATACGAAGTGAATTTATAGAAATGAAAACAAAACATATTTGAAGTTACTGGAAAATAAACATTAAACAGAGGCTTTGTACATAACGTACACCAAAAGTCTGGAAAACAATTCTCCTCAGCTAATTTAACAATGACTTGTTTCATCGTTAAGCCATACCATGATTTATGAAACACTTGCGTTGATACATTATTTTGAAATCCGAAATTTAACATACAGGATTTACAATAGTGATGGCCTGAATCATAAAACATATCATCAATGATGTTGTTATAAAAGTGGTATCAATGCGTACTTTGATGTTTCTATATTCCGAAGGATAGGCCACACGTTGAGGATTATAATTTACCATCGTCGCATATTGACTAAACGTGGTGTGTTTGGTCACAATAAAAGCATCTTGATCGTGGGTCATCATTGAATCTGAAAAGTAGTAGTTGATGTTTACTAAGTTAAAAAAAATACTATCATTCTATACACTGTCTGACCCCTAAGTGAATAGCAAAAAGAAAAGAAAAAATAAGCAAAACACAAATAAATAACAATCTGTCTGTTCGCTTTTTTACCTGTAGGCCACAAGGATAACATGCATCAGGTTTAAAACACAATTTCTGTTGAGATTATTCGACTGGTGTTGTTTTCAAATACATCACCACTCATAACACTAGCCATAAAGTGAGATTGTCCACAGTAAAAGCAGCACATTTTTGTTGTTCTTGCATGAGGGCTATTAAGCCACAACCTAGTGAGGCCTATTAAGTCGCATGCCGACTGTGGGTGGATGGTCACGTTGCTGAAACATGAGGCCAATTAAGCCACAACCTAGTGAGGCCTATTAAGCTGCATGCCTACTGAGGGTGGGTGGTCACTTTGCTGAAACATGAGGCCTATTAATCCACAATCTAGTGAGGCCTAATAAGCCGCATGCCTACTGAGGGTGGGTGGTCACTTTGCTGAAACATGAGGTCTATTAAGCCGCCACCTAGTGAGGTGTATTAAGCCACCACCTAGTGAGGCTTATTAAGCGACATGAATAGTGAGGGTGGCTACTTGTTTGTATTTTTCCTAACCTAATCTAAAAGAGCCAACATGTTTTAATCTAGCCTGTGCACAGTGAACCATGCAAACGTTGATGCATGGCTCTCTTTATGCGTTGACAGGCAAATAGCACAAGACATACAATTTATATACAACTAGTTACACGCATTTACACATCCATGCACACAGGTTAAAAAAACAAAAATTAGATGATACACTACAATTTTTTATTTTTATTCCAAGGCTCGAGATGGCATTACACACGTTATAGCAACCAAACCAAACACTTGCCGTGTTGTACAACAACAATAGCAACAACCATTACTGGTTTAACCAAATGGGGCGCTTGTCGTCATACCCTGACACCACTGTCTCTTGTCGTCCAACAAAGCGAGTGTTTATTTTCGCTGTTTCATTAAAAATAGATTATGATTTTTTGAAAGAATCCTAAACTGGCTATGTGCCATGGCTGTGTGGGTCTGAAGGACATGTTATTAATCATGCACACAGAGTCGTTTAACCACATGCTCGCTAATCCCTTTGGCTCGCATTGATTCACATCGATCCACCTGCCGAAAACTATACATTTTCGGAGCAAGCCCTACAAACTCAGTCATCATGGAGTCTGAACATTCATCTTTCATTAAACCAATTTCTTTTTTGTTCAGACGGGGGATATCAAACACGTTCTTCTCAACAAACGAGGACGTGTCAAACCATTTTGAGTTTTGTTTGATAACGACGTACGGATTACAGTCACGGATATGGAAAATGAAACTATCCGTGTCTGTATAGAACAAGGAAATGGTACCAAATCGCTGCATTGCAAAACCATAGTGAAATTTATACATGTGCAATTTGGAAAAATCTAAAATAACTTGGCCTAAATAGATGGGTTTATTCATGACCACTTTAGTTTTGCATGTTCAATAGTGATTGATCATGATCAATAACGTTCAAAGATTTGAAATTTGGTTTTGCAATGTATTTTTGAGCCCTCCATTGTTCATGCCATGTGTTGACCAATGTAATGTCCCTATACTGCCGTACATTTTCCAAACTCTTGCCGTAAATACAATTATTCATCAGTTTTAAAAAAATATTTGAAATGGCTGAGTGGCACTTTGTCTGTGACTGGTATTTAAATCCATGTACGGTTTCAACCACCGTTTCTGACAGAATGAGATACCTCTATGGATTTGTTTGAGGGTTAAGCCCTGGGTTAAACATTCTACCAGCATGTCAATATGCAAAATATAGTGACTTTGTCATACAAGTTGCCCATCAATTTTTTGATGATTGCCCTTACTATCGGGCGGCACAATTTTCTCTATACAAAAGGGGAAATCACCATGTCGCTGTCTGAGATCCGAGGGATAAACTAAGACGACGTCAAGGACATATCCTACGTCCTGTTGCTCGCTTGCGCTATGCACATTAAAATCTTCAATTTCATTTTCAGACAGCCAGACAAAGTTTTTTACGGCAGCGGTCGGCTCATAGCGTGACCGTATAAACTGTTTACATCAAAATACATCAAGTAAGATTCTGGTTCTTCGGGACAATAATCAGGCATGTAATGTTTATTTACCTTGGCATGTCGCTGATTGAGCGATACGAACCCCTCACGAATCCCTTTTTCCATCATCAGTACCAAATCAGGATCCGTCAATAAATCAAGCTCGATTTGGGTGAATTTGAGAGCAGGGTCCCAACTTAACCCTGGACTGGTACAGTAGTGAGCTGGATCGAGGCCATATATCGTGTGACATACCTGAAGGAACGTTTCAAATACGTATGTCAACAACAACACGTCTAATTTTAAGTAGTGCATAGCATACTGGCCCATGGTTTCTATGCCAAATGCTCGCCGAACATGGCATTCATTGGCATATCCTTCTTCAGTGATGGTGCTTTGAGTTAACTGAGAAAAGAATTTTCCCCGTGGCGGCAAAAACGTTTCCTCAAGCACCTCGTAACTTCCCACATAATCATAAGGAAAATGGCCTTCACGGACACACAATTTATATTGTTTTGTATCCGTAAAGTGGGAATGGGTATGTTTCAACTCATCCTCGCCTAGCCCTTTAACGAGACTATCCAGCGAACTAGACATAAACTTGAATGAGACGAGAAAGCGAATGCTCATGCTTCCTTTTCTCCATGAAAGTGAAGTAAAGCTCTCATGGTTTTCAGCCAAAATGGTGAATTTGCTCTTATCTATATAAGCAAATTGTTTAACAATGAAGTGATGGTCATACCAGGAGAAATTGTGTAAGAAGACAGGGAGAATGCGAGGTGTAAAGTACTTCAAATTCCATTCGCTATGGGTGGCACCTCTAAAATGCCATGTCCTGTGGCAATGGTCTCTTACTTTTTTCTCCGCCTAAAATAGGCTTTTCACATATGTGGCAGGTGGTGGCTTGATCATATTCTCTTTTCTGTACGTCATTCATCTGAATAGGTACAGGGTTGTCCAAATTTTTTCTACCTTGCCCGCTAAAGCCGACATTTGATCACACCGCGCACAATCGGGACCTTTGTGACTTACATACTCACATTGGGATTTGTCATAGTGACAGACAACGGAATAGCCAACAGCAAAAGGCTCATGTTTCTGCACTGGATACGTTGAGCTTGTATGGGGGCTTGGTTAACACCCCTGAAGGGGGACGGTGAGGGCCTCAAAATCAGCGTAAACACTAAATGGTACCATGTCTTGTTTATTAGTGGCTTTAAATTTCAAGATTGCGTCATTCCCTTCGGGCAGCACAAGCTTCACTGCCGGCTGCCCTTCACAGTCTCCCGTATGTCGTTCCAAAATGTCAAGAGTTCTAAAATACTGAAGGCAGCGCTCGCAAATGTGCATTTTACCATTATGGTTAGACACTTGGCTGCTTACCAATTTACTCAAATTCTTTATCCAACAATAACGGTTTTTATCCCCTGGAGACAGGAAAAGCAAATGAATGTGATGTTTGTCTCTTTAGTGGCATACAAGAGGCCCACAACATTGGATCCCTCAACGCCTTATACCATAAGGAGAAATTTGGATTATCTTTCTCAAATACATGCATTTTATCCAGAGGCATGGGAAATGAAACACGCTCCAGATTGAGAGTTTGCTTTAAGTGGTTAAACATAGCTTTGTACTTCCCTGGTCTATGAGCATGACTGTGTTCACAGGGTTGCAAACAACTAGCCACACTCCATAGAAAGCAATTATCATCTGTGTTCCATACATTAATAACTGCCTTTCTCGAAGCGATAAATCTCGGTGTGGGAATATAGCTACTTCCTGCATTTAATGGATTGTATTTACAAATATTGATTTACAAATACGCAATGCTATTGAGGCCAAGCCACTCGGTCCGTCTTGCAACTTATCAAATTTAGTGATAAGAGCTTCAATAGCTTCTACATATCTAAATTATCGACTACCAGTAACTTCTCCATTTTTGTACAAAGGTAGAACTTATGTTTCTCTTCAACATTATTTTTCATCAAGATCAAATCACATGGCAGTTCAAAATTTATTTTTAATGCCTGATGCAATCTTAACCCTTGCTTGCTTCCACTCAAAAATATGTACATACACGATTCCACAAATTCTTTAGGACACAGACAGTTAATAACGTCATAAATTCGGCCGGACAAATATTCTACTTTTAAAACATTTGGCTAGTGGTTGCCATACTAATTCTTTACTCATGGGCATAGATATAATCATAATTAAATAAATGGATGTTAACTCACCTTATAAATAGGGTAATCTATAAAATCAGCAAATACAGACGACACCCAACACACACGCACACACACACAAACACTAGTCGTAGCAACTGTTGTTGTTTTTGTTCTTCAACTCTGAGCCTCAAGCAGCAGTCAGCCACGACGTGGTGATGCGTTGATTCTTTCAAAAATATATCAGAAAAGCAGACCAATAAGACCCTTCATTAGTTATGGTTATATATTGAGTAAACATGTGCATTCATTCATTTATACATTCATTGATTCATTGATTGATTCATTCATTGATTTGAATTGTTCATTCATTCATACTGTTATAGCACATCATAAAAAACACAAAAGGTTTAGGGCTGCAACAGGGTTAATCATGCGCGCACACATAGAATAAGACATTCTGGAGTAGTAAGGTAATTTGCACCAAACATATCTTCATAGCGTACCTTTTCAATATCACGACCGTAGCTTAGTGGTTATGCTGCTTGTGTGTTGCCACTGCTGCTTCTGCTGCTCTCGCTTGACACACGCCTTAATTATGCAACAACAACAATAAATACATTCCATAAGTTCATGGATTACCATTAAATAAATAGAATTCATTTTAGCATAAGTCATAAAGAACACCTTGCAAATCAATAATATTAATACTTTTTGAAACTGGTCTCCGCAGTTGCTCTAATGTCTCTCTCTCTCTATTTGTTTGATTTATGCTCAGTTAGTTTATTATCTGCAACAAACAATACATCGATACCATTAAATCACTGAATCACCTTCCAATAATGCCCTAAATGCCAAAAATCCATTCCATAACATTGTTATAAAACAAATTGCATACTTTTCTTACTTGTTCTTGAAGATATGATTTTTTAAATTAATTAATTAATTAATTAATTAACTATTAACACACGCACGCTAATGACCGTCCGTCTCCATCAAAGGATATCTTGCAGGTAATGGCTGTGTTGGTCTGCTCCAGTGGGTATAGGTATTGATAAATTGTTAGTCCATCATTTTCTCTCACTGTAACAATCACTTCGCAAGCAATGACTAGCTTGGAGAACTGCCTACATAAATAAATCACATACATCTACGTGGTCCGACAATGCTCACCATGTGGAGTCCACCATCAACATTTTGAACACAAAGCTCTCAGGTCACAATAACCTTTGACCATGGTCTCAAGTTAACGGCTGGCAGCAAAAGCTGCTGCTGTTATCTCGCTTAGTACAGACTACATAGGTGCAGTGGCACGCGTCCCAAGCACACGTCTACAACATTCCTGTTGTGATAACGGACAAGCTCTCCCAAGCCGTTCAACACACAGCTCTGCCTGCAACTATCAAATCTCTTTTTTCGCAAAGAGTCTCTGTGTGAGCCAAGTCTAGCATGGTCAAATCATGTGTGTGTATGAATTTTTACCAACATCACAGTGCTTGGCACACAAACACAACGTCCTTTCGAATCTGGTTTCTTCCTTTTTTAACGTTTTCCTCAAATATCTGAAAAAATAACGGAAACGCCCTTTTATAGACCCAAAACCATGGTTCCAATTTTTCACCACCTACATCCCCGTAATGACGACGACAAGACAAAACATCATCATGGCCATCACATCCATAACTCGTCCCATTTTCGAAATATCTGGAAAATGCCAAAAAACATAGGTTAAATCCAAAAACATGCACAGATTTTCACCTAGAGACTCGAAATTTATGGGGTGGGTAGAGGAGGTAAATACAAACCATTCATGTCAAACAAACGTGTTTGTCAACTTCACCGTTTCCAAAATAGGGCCCCTTTTTCAACATTCATTTTTCATTCGACCTACAGACCTGAAACTTGATTTCTGCCTAGAGGGGCTAGGGACCTTTCGTTTATGTCAAACAAACTTTTTTCTCATCTTCACCGTTTCCAAACTAGTGACAATTTGAAAAACAAACATGTTGAAATTTAAAAATATACCAACACGCATTCATAGCAAAGAGGACGTCACCTCAACGCCAACAACACCTCATTCGTTAAATCCGACCATGCGTTCGCGAATTATCGCCAATGTTCGCGAGAAAGTAGGCTATCATTTTGTTTTGTACTACACACTTGAAACTTGCTTTCTGCCTAGAGGGCCTAGGGACCTTTCATTTACATCAAACAAACTTTTTCTAAAATTCGCCGTTTCCGAAATAGCGCCAATTTCAAAAATAAAAATTTTCATTTAAAAAAATACCAGCACGCATTCATAGCAAAGAGGACGTCACAAAAAACGCCAACAAAACCTCATTCGTTAAAATACGATTATGCGTTCGCGAGATATCGGCAATGCTCACAGGAAAGTAGGCTATGGAGGAGTTCCCTCCACACCACACTACTGGTGTCCCTTGGTTTCGGAAGTCCAACTTGCTGATCCTTGCGGCCCATCTTGATGTGGGAGAGCGACTTTACACTCTGTTCAAATTTCATAAAATAAAGGTCCACTATGAAAATTACTTTTATTATGCACGGTTTGTTTAAGCGGATCAACTCTGCTTCCCTAAGCTATGCATCAGCTTACTTAATTCAGCCAACAGTCTGTATAGCTTCCTGCGTAACTGACATTCTCTAATAGCACATGTGGCTATCCCTAATTTACGGACCCCGAAATTCACACACGTTCGGTCCCGTTTAACATCAGCGGTACACGCACTTAGCGTAATTGCACGGTTCAGCCTCGCACTGACGGATAGCTGTGATGCGTTTGTGCAAAGTTACTGCTTTAAAACTCGCGAAAATGTTATCTTACTTGGCCGCACACGGGCATGAATAAATCACTCCCATGGTGATGCAATGTCGACTTGTATTACTTATAAATTTTGCGGTAATTCGGGCCTCACACGGGCAAAGGCTCTCGCCACTCGGGAGATGCGATATCGACTGATTTCACTGAAAGTCCTCCTGCCATTTATATGGTTAACGAGGAATTTCACAGGGGAGGGGCATTTTTAAAATGTATTTCCATAATAGCACTCGCATGCTAATATAATGTAGTCCACTCGAATGCTCTTGTTTTCAATGTCTCAAAACTGCTCTCTAAATTTAAATCGGATCGTAGGGTCAGTTGATAATTAGCTCCGTGGTCACAGTCTTTGTTCCTCACTTTCGCGGCTTTTGGTGGCGCCTGTCCGTCCCCTATCTGGGATTGGTTATTTCAAACTCACCCTTCATTCTAGTTTTTCTGCCGAATTAAATCTCACAATGACTTGTCCATCATTTCAAAAATACTTGAGATCGTCCTCTTTATAATGATGTCACTCGCGATCTCGTATCTTAATTGATTCTCTAATTCTTCTCAAGTAGGCGGAGCATATTTCACAGATTATCGTTGAATTCGTGACTTCTTCCCTCTGGGTTGAATGACCGATTTCTCTCGTCCTCCCGCATCTGGTCACAAGACGTTGTATCTTGCGTTCCAGCGCTATTGTCTGCGGTGAAAGTTTCCATAAGTCACATACGGGCTTCCTCTTTGTTGAGCTCCCTGCTCTGTGAAACTGTGCCTTCCTTCTTTAGATATAACGTGAACATTTTTATGCTGAAATATATGTAAAATTTATGCTATGACCGATGCATAAAGGTTACAAAATATAAAGCTCAATGTTTGTCTGTCTGTTTGTCTGCTATTCATGCAAATCTACACCGTTTCACCGATCTGAACAAAAATTTGTATACTTACCCTTTGGAACCCTACGGGTAACCCTGTTCACTTTAAATTTCCGACATACCACTCCATTTCCTACATTTAGGACCTTTGGCACAAATCTACACAGTTTCACCAATCTGAACCAAAATTTGTATACTTATCCTTTGGAACCATGCGAGTAACACGATTCATTTGAAATTTCAGACAGACCACTCCATTCCCTGCATTTAGGCCCTTTAGCGCAAATCTACATCGTTTCACCAATCTGAACCAAATTTTACATACTTACACTTCGGAACGCGACGAGTAACAATGTCTACTTGAAATTTCGGACAGACCACTCCATACCCTGCATTTACGCCCTTTGGCGCAAATCTACACTGTTTCACCGATCTGAACCGAATTTTACATACTTACCCTTTGGAACCCGACGAGTAACACTCTCTACATGAAATTTCGGACAGACCTATCCATTCCCAGCATTTAGGCCTATTGGCACAAATCTACATCGTTTCACTGATCTCAACCAAACTTTATGCACCTAAACACTGTCTACTTGAAATTTCGGACAAACCACTCCATTCCCTGCATTTAGGCCCTTTGGCACAAATCTACACCGATTTACCGATCTGAACTAAATTTTGTATACTTACCCTTTGGAACCCTGCGAGTAACACTGTTCACTTGAAATTTCGGACAGACCACTCCATTCCTTGCATTAGGCCCTTTGGCACAAATCTACACCGTTTCACCGATCTGAACCAAATTTTACATACTTACACTTTAGAACCAGACGACTAACACTGTCTGCTTAAAATTTCGGACAGACCATTCCTTTCCCTGTATTTAGGTCCTTTGGCACAAATATACATCGTATCACCGATCTATAACCAAACTTTTTGTACTTAAACACTGTCTACTTGAAATTTCGGACAAATCACTCCAATCCCTGCATTTAGGCCCTTTGGCAAAAATCTGCACCGTTTCACCCATCTGAACCAAATTTTTCATACTTGCCCTTTCGAACCCGACGAGTAACAATGTCTGCATGAAAAGTCGGAGAGGCCACTCCATTCCCTGCATATAGGTCCTTTAGCACAAATCTACATCGTATCACCTAATTGCACCGAATTTTACAAACTTACCCTTTGAAACCCTGCTGGTAGCCTGCCATTGTCCACTTGATGTTTAGGACAACACTCTCCATTCCCTACATTTAGAATAACAGACATTAGGAACTTGAAAACCACGTTTTAAGGCCCTATAACCATTCATGTCCGTAGTAGTGTGTAAGAATATTCTTGTAAGTCTATTGTTGACTGGCAATGCGGGCTGCATCACGTTGCCCCTACCAGTGTTCTGGTGCAGAATCACGAAAATAGTTACATCTGGCTCTGCTTATAAAATGCAGTCACGGGGAGTAAGTCAATAAGTGCAAAAAGATTTCTTAGACCCCTTAAAACAGTTATCATGAAAATAGTATGCCTTTGTATAAGTAATATGGTGTTGGTGCAGTACATTGAGGTTACCAGCTGCAATAAGCGTTGGTGGTTTCAAATTTACTTTCATGAATTCCGATCCTTATCCTTGAGCGCTATGTGGCAATAAATGACACTATTGGGAACTCAGGAGCTCGGGACAGCCGAAGTTTTCCAAAGTGTTTTGATTATTTTCCTACGGCACTATGCGACCAAATACGACACTATTGGTCTCTACTTTTGTAACAGCCAATGCGATATCGGCTCTAGGCAGCGTCTTTTATTTCACTTACTCCTCTTTCTAATCATTTTTTTCAATTCATTTGTGAATTATATGTGTCAGACCTGTAGTTAGTAAACAGCTTTTCCCTAATGAGGTACAAGTTTTTCGGGCTTGTAGGCCGTGCTCCAGACAGGATATCTCCCGACGTTTCACCGGAAACTGCGGCGGCATTATCAAGGGTTCCGCTCCTTACCTTGGTCAGCAGTACGCCGGCCGTGAAAGCCTAAGCTGTTATATCAGCCTTTTCCCTATTAATTTTTATCAATATCATTAAAAGAAAGTGACCAGAATATCACTTCCATTATACTGTACTACTAATCGCTCGCACTACCACCACCACAAAACGTTATATATATTTTTTGTTAGTTTATGTATCATGTGCCAGCTCTATAGTAGTATTCACATAAATCCACCCGGTGAAGCCAGGCACTACTGCTAGTTGTTATATAAAACCACAACTCAGGATAGAGTAGACCCTACTCAATTTGACAACTGCACTGCACCTTCTGGGAATGGAATGTGATTCCACTTGCAAGAAAGGATGTTTCCCAGCTGCTGAACTGTGCGAACATTACTAAGGGGTGATTGTTGTACAGTAGAACAGCCTTAGTTGCCATGTATACGGTCACTCCCCCTCTTCCACCTGGAACCGATGCATGGAGGAGGGTTAGCAGGGGAAGTAAACTTTAGTGAATGTCTGGATAAGAACACAGGATATAGCATATGTAGTACTACAGTGTATTCAGCAATGACTTGTCCAGTCTGCCATGAACATGATGGAGAAGCGTAATGTAGCAAAGTATTCTTTACACTGCTGTCAATACAAATACACTATTAACTTCTCATACTAACTTTGTTTTAATTCATATAAGGACTTGTGGCATTGTAGAATCTTAGGCCCGTGTGCTTGGGTGTATGAAGGAATTGTCTGCTAATGTATTGTACCCTTATATCTGGATATCCACCAATTTCCAAGGATGGAAAAAAATGGATTTTAGCATCTTGAAGTCCCGGCTAAAAACAACACATTCCCTCAGAATAAGGAACAGGATTTTATCAAACTGAATGTGCAATAGTAACTAACTAAAGAACAGTAGGATTCTCTATCTACTAGGGAAAGGCGAGAATCTATGAAAATCTCGGGCGTAAGGATGCGGATTAGGTCTCTCGGGAACTTCCACCCTACAGCACATTCCACTACCATTTAACTGCAAAGACAATGCCAAATTTCTATAAAAGATCATGGAATCGTAAAAACGTGCCTGCCATATTTATTGACATAAACTAATACAGGTTTCCTAACATTAGCATTCATTATATGCATCATTAACGTTCAATTAAATCATATGACGAAATGTCATTATTACTGTTACATTCGATACATGTTTGTTTCTTCTAGAAACTGATAAAATTATTTCTAAACGCTTTCATAAGCTCAAATAAAATAATGAAATAAATCGCAGCAAACAACTGCTGTGTCCTAGGTAACGGGAGTTTTATAACAAGATATAATGGTATAAAGTTTTTAAAAATATCCCGAAATGAATCTACCCCTGGCGTAGATCTCCGTCGTTACAAAACTATTCGTTACTCTATACAATTTATCTCCCGTCTCCTATCATTTAAATCCTTCTCATAGAAGCGATACAAATTCTCTACTCATATTTAAACTACAAATTAAACATCTTAATACGCGTAAATATAACTATAAACCTTTCTTTAAAATCTAAATATTATTTATATACAACACAAATATTAACGCTGTAATTCATCCGCTACTCAATTTAAAAATAGAATATATACAAGGGGCCCAACTGCCTTCTTCACACACAATCTAGACATAAATTGTCTTCCTATTTCTTCACTACATTTCAACGGACTTCAGAAAATTATCATTCACCATACTATGTCTTATTCGTGAAACTGTTACAATTCGGGATTCTATAATCCATACAATTAAGTAAAGACATAGTTCATAGACCTCCTACAACTGGTCTGTCATCAAAATAAAAATACATAATAAAAATATTGATCTTCCAATTCGTAGAATAATTACCGTAAATTCAATATCTGATTAAGAACCATTTAAATAGAGATCAGTTTACTCTCAGTTTCAACAAAGATCCGTTGATCCTATAATTTCTTTCAGATTCAACTTCATCTAGGATCCGCTGTCCTAATGCTTTCAAGGAGTTTCAACTGTATGAGACTATTGCAATAACTTCAAATATTAATAAATATCAACAATACTGCTTCTTCATATAACATCCTATTTCAACATCAAAATATGCGCAAATCTGTCACTACAAACATTCCTTCAACAATTGACCAATGGCTTCACAATGAACCATTGTCATACAACAAATACATCCGTCTGCTACGGGAATAAATAAATCTCTCCCTTAGAGATGCTACGCAGTTTCTTCCAAAAACATATTATTCTGAACTAACTTCTCGTTAACAAATTCTTTTCGTAGTTACAACATCCTTAAGAAGAATATGTAATAAAAATACTGGTTCTATCGATGAATTAATTTAACAGGTAATACAAAAAAATACTAGTCTTCTAATAACAATATCATTTCTCTTATGTATCACTCACATTTCCATAAAGCTTCCAATTAGCTGTGATATTTCCTTTAAATTCTTTATTCAAAATCTTATTACTTCAAAAATACGCTGTAATTCGTATTTACTAACTTCACATTACATTCTTTTACAAATTCTTTCTTTAATATTTCTCATAAACTTTTATACTTTATGTTTGTTAGTCAGCAAATATTTATAACCAAATCTGTCTAATAAGTTATCAGATCGTGACTTTACATGGATCTCTACATAAGATCTTTAAGAATCGCATTCTATAAAATGTACTTCTGTATAACATCCTTGGAACAAATTTCCATTATTCTCATCGTTGTAAAAAAACGATATCTTACAATACAAAAACTGACAAAATGTAATCTAAACACATTTAAACTTGACCATACAAATATTCTGGACTAAACTGTAAAATCTCCTCATTCAAATTTCGAAAGTCGCAAAATTCCAAAAATTTAAATCAGAATTCTAAAAAGTCAAAGTCGACGAAAATTGTGAATAAACATAGGCATGACGTAGTTAGGAAAAATGGCATCGAAAACTAAAACAATATTATTCTAAACGTAGAAAAATGCTATTAATAAACAGTTGTCGGATATTCTCAAAAGTTTCTAAAATACTCTACAAGATGTGATATATCGTTGGACCTTAGACTACCTTGTGTTGCGTTATAAATGACTAGAAGTGGGCTTTCTTCGCTATCCTTCAGAAACGGATTGTTTCTAATAGCGCGAGACTGCATGATGTCGTGTCGGATTCTACGGTCTCCTACAGATGTTCCCATGCGGTCAGGAACGGGATTTGAACTCCATCATCTTCGTGTGGCCGTCCTGTCTGCTGGTGAATCTTTTTGTGTGAGATGGGATACCCTTTCTCGCTTGATGGCACTGGGTTCTACCCTAGCCGCCCCCGTTCGTGAATTCTTCTGTCTTCTTTCGCCAAAGTTCTGACATATGTATTCGTCATTTTAGCTGGTGAAATGACTTGTAGATGTAGAATATTTTACATGGGAGAGATGAGATGTTAATCTCCCCCACGAGATTGATGTTATGTCATTTCGAATACTCTCGTTGTCGTCATAGTTCTGTTCCCATAATATCTTAGTTGGTCATTATTTCTCCTGTAGATTCAGTCGTATGTAATTTCAGTAATTTCAACAAGGTTAAAAATGTAGATTAATTTCAATAAACTTTTAAATATCGTTGTATGTCGACTTGATATATGTTTGCACAAACTAATTGCCTTCGATTGCTAATATTCTTCTTCAGAAATATCGTAATCTCTATCAGCTTGTTATATTGTTGAGTATTTCGTTGAGACGTCCTTCTCCCATGAAGTTGTAGGTATTAAGAGTCTCGATTCTTCTCTCTCATCCCCCTCGTAAATGCTCAAGTAAGCGTCCTTTTCAGAACATGGATCTGATTGGTTGCTTATTATCGATGATAGTAATAATCCTTAATTAAACAAATAATTAACCGCAATGTTAATAAATAGTTCTTATTTATTATTTAATATCTTCCATGATATTACGATGTGTTAAAATCATGCTGGTAATTAGCTATGCTCATTACATTGCTTGTTATTATCTAAATAAGGTCGCTTCTCATTGGTGGTGCGACATGCGTATTGCTCGTGTCTTCCCCTACCATGCTCGTGACACACTTACAGCGCGTGCGGGGATAGGCTCGCCTCGGGAGTCCTCGATTATCTCCGCGCACCATAGTTCCTCCCTAATAAGAACTGTGCATTCTAGTCCCCAGTCTCCCACATGACTGCTAATTTTCTCATTGGCCGGCTCGGTTAACTGGCCAACTCGGCGAGGTACAAACCTGTTCCGTGGCCAGTTTCCAGAGTCGCTATATTTTATCATGGGACAGTTTAGAAAACTTTTGAAGAGATGAATATTTCCAAGCTCATATACATATAAGAGCACAATCCTCACTCAACTTCCATTGCAAAAGCGTGATTCAGTGCTTTTGAAATGCTGTCTTCAGACCTTAACCGTACCATATATTACTCTATTCAATCCTTCTAAAATAGCGTTTTAAGTTCTTTGCGTTGTAATTTCCAATCACTTGATCGTCGTGAATGTTCACAATCTTGTAACAATTATTACCGAAACTTTCTGCTACTTTAAATGGGCTGTAAAAAGTCTTAGCAAACCTAGGGTATATTTGCTTTGATACATCAGCCTTCGTAGGTCTTTTTATAACCACTAAATCGTCTCTTCTCAGCGGTGTATCATAACGTTTTCATAGCGTGCGTTTTTCACGTCGCCGCTGTGATTAGATTCTGGTTGGCTGCCTCTACTATTCTTTCCCTCGTTGGTAGAGTATCTTTAGGTATTCTTCTATCCTTTTTGATGTATTTAAGAGAATTACTTCGTCATTTCCATAGTAGGTTAAAATTTTCTGCCGTCTATTTCCGTTTTCTATCTGACGTTTTTCTTTGCCCAGAGGTATCATCGTCATTAGCTCCGTTTTCCTGTCTACTTGTACCTGGTTTCGGTTCCTCCTGTCTTAGCCTATTTTCTCTCGTTCTCTGGTTTTCTTCTTGTTGGTTTCGAACGTAGTTCCGATTTTCCTGGTTCCTTCGCTGCTAGAAATTCTGGAGATTATAATTGTCATCATTCCAATTTTTATATCGCGAATACCTTTGGCGATTATTGTTGTTGTTATTATTATTACCCCTCTGGTAATAGTTATTCTGGCGATATGCATTGTTATACTGGTAACGCGATCTTCTGTTTTGGGTATTATTCCGTGAATATCGTTGATATGGCCTGCTATCTTGCTGCGTACGGTTTTGATACTCGTTTCTCTGGTTCTGAGTACATCCATTTCTAATAGGTCCTCCTCTCCTATTATCTCTTTCATTTTCCTCCGTCTGCTGCATTTCATCGATCATGATGGTGTTCACTTCGCGATGATCCGTTCTTGGATTGCGAAAGCTTGCATTTGTTGCGCTAGACGTGTAGTCAAGTTGTCTAAGCAAATCATCCATTTCCTGTAGACTGGATACTCTAGACGCTATTATATTTCTTCTTACATCGGCCGGAAATTGCCGTGATATCGTCTGTATCATTTCTATGTCTGATGGTGCAGGTGGTAAATATTGAAGGCGTGCCAACTGTGTTGCGAAGTAGCTAGCATAACGAGTAGGATGTGAACTAGCGTACTTCCGCGAGTATTCCTCTGTCCTAACTTTGTTCGTCCATCGACCAAAGTCGTTTGATGAGGGCATTTGCGAAGTCCTCAAAACATAGGAAAGTACAACGGAAAGCTCGATACCACTGAAGGGCAGTAGTAGTCAAATAACATTCTACTAGTCTTAGCTTTCTCTCCTCAAGGACGTTATTTTCGATAAAATATTCAGAAACGTCGTTTATAAATTCTATTGGCGTTATACCATCATTTCCTGAGAAAGTACGTGGTTTCTGATCAATATTACGGATTACCATGACATTCGGAATACCTGATGTTGTATTTCCTTGTGGCATGTTCTCATTAGGTGTTGAGAATCGCACTTGACTATCTCCTACTGGCGGTAAATTCAACCTTCTTGCATGGAGCAATTCCTCTTCTAATCTATCGATTCGTTCTTGCAATCTTGTTCGTTCTTCTCTGGTACTACTTTCTTCAACTCGGTCTGGCATCGATGTATTATCGTTATTCAGTTCGATAGTCTGACCTTTAGTTACATCCTCCAAATTGTGAGAATCGCTTAATTTAATTTCCTGTAATTTACTTTTTATAGACTCAATTTCGATACTCAAATCAGAGATTTTACATTCTACTTCTAGATTAACGTGTTCTTTAATCTTACTGCTCAGATCTGGTTCTAAATTTACACTTTGTTGTGACTCTAAACTTTGTATTCTCTTAATAAAATCATTTCTTACACCTCCGATATCTTTGTTACTACGATATATGGACAAAACAAGTTTTTTAGAAAAATCATCTTCTAACCTTTTTACAGTAATGCCTGAGGCTTCAATCAACTCATTTTTGGTTTCATCAATACTTTCATTAACAACACTCTTTATATCAATTTCAATATCAGCCCTTACAAGATCAGCTTTCTGATTCACCTGTATTTGTAGCTGTGCTACAGTTGTTTTCAGCTCATCCAGGTTGGAGTTGATACCTAGATTTTCAGACTGGAGCTTGCCTAATTGGAGGGTTATATCGTTTTGGAAATCTGTTAGCGTTTTACTATTGTCTTCAGATTGGATTTCTAAAGCTCTCAAAGAAGTTTGGTTTCTAGCTAAAGTGTTCTGGGTATCTATAACACTGGTATCTAGGGTAACTAAAGTGTTTTTAGTCTCTGTATTCTGAGTTTGCAGGGTTGCTAAAGTTGCTTGGGTATTAGCTAATGAGGTTTGTGTCTCAGTAGCTCTGGTATCTAGATTAGCTAATGTGGTTTGTGTCTCTGTTAACCTTCTTTGGGTCTCATTTGCACTATTCTGACATTCCCTAGCTATTCTATCTGCGTCAGCTTTATCCTCTCTCCTACTTTCGTCTGCACTTCTCTTAATTTATCGTTCTACGTTTTTCTGATTCTGGTGTGTGGCTTGATGTAGGGCTTCTAAGTCTTTGTCCAATTTGCCCTGCGTTTCTTGCAATGTGGTAAACATTGCCCTTATAGCATCCAGGTCTCCTGGCATCTTCTTTTCTTGAGAAAGAGGCAGTGGCGTACCTAGACCTGAAGGGGCCCTGGGGCAAGAAGTTGAAATGGGGCCCCCTCACTATCTTCTGAAAACCTGACCTAACTGCACGCCTTGAATATTAATAATGTTTGAAGATAAGAACTTACCAAGTGACTTTATGCACTTTTCGAATTCCTCCCTCCTTTCCACTTCCCTTTTCCTAGAAATACCGTATGTAATTTATACTTTGGCTGTTGGCTCCATAAAATGTCCTAAATAATTATGATAAATAATAGCTATAGCTTTTCAATTTGAGAAATTGTGATATCGTAATAAGAAAACTACGTCTACACAAATACCGTATCGATTAGAAAGAGAAGAAAACTGCATATTTAGATATACGGTATAGTATAAGTACACATGTTTGTTCTTTTATTACTGACAATAATGAAGCTAGAGTAGAAAACAAAGGGGAACAGATAGGATCGTCTATGAAGTACTAGGCTTTAAAAATAAAATACTTGCCAGGTCGAAAGCTCAAAATTACAAATGTACTATACAAATAACTTGAAATAAAATAAATCTATAAATATTTACTCATTGTTTACAGAATAAGATGTTTAGTTATTGTTATTAAACAAACTATTCAAAACAAATAAACTTATAAACTAACCTAATTTACACAAAACATTTTTTCCTACTCTTTGCATCTGCAAACATGTTAATTATATGTGAGAAGTTAGGTTTTCGAGCTCTTTCATTTTCAATCGATAAAAGGGCCAACCCACTTGAACGTTCTTGGCTCATTGTGCTCCTCAGGTAGGACTTGATAATTTACAGCTTGGAAAAAGATCTTTCTGCTTTAGCCACTGTGATAGTTCCAGTCAAGAACATAAAACAAGCAGTACACACGTCAGGATAGCTTTCAACCAGAATGTTATTTTCAATGTAGAGGAGGTATATCAGTTGTTTTTCAGTAGACATTTTCTTATTTTTAGAGGAAAAAGATGCACGCACGCTGGAAATTTGTGCAGGAAATGTTGGCAACACGTCATCCGCAAAAGTCTCGGCGAAACCTTTTGCCTCTTTAATCAGTTCGTCATCTGAAGCATTGTTCAAGAAATAAGGCTTAACAACTTTGTAGGCATTGTTAACTGACTTCATGCCTCCAAATCTGCTGTTTACCTGAGCCATAATTGTGGGCTATCAATCGTGGGGTAAAACACAGATACCCGAAATCTAGTTTCAGGATTGAGAAATTGGTGGTCTACACTCAGTTCATTTTTTTAAACTTGCTTTAGTCTTTTCTCAGAAAACTCACAAGGTATTCCGCACTTGGAGGCCATAGTTGAAGCTTCTTTTACAAGGTCCTCAAATTTCTTAGTTCTGTAACACCTAAGAGAGCATCACCTTATAGATCAAAAGCTGAACAAATATCCATATTTTCAGGTTGGAGACATTTAGATACGATGTTCAGTTGCTGAAAAATCTTCGTTTGTACCACTAACAGAAGCACAAATTCAAAACATTCAATTTTCTTTTTCAATCCTATTGCATCATTCCTTTCTTTTGCCTTACTACTTGTCAAAATAAGTTTGGATTGTTCTCTTAATACATCGCCAAACCTCTCCTTTAAAGAATAAACTGCTTCGTACTTTCCCGACCATCTTGTTGGGTTGAGTGTTTTTAACGCTATGTTTGCATTTTCGGATGCATCTTGCAGCCCCTGCCAGTGTTTGACACTGTGTCCAAAAAGTTGTAGACATTTTGTACGTCCTCAAAAAACTGTGTTATTTCACGATTGGCTTCTACCGCCTCTTTCAACACCAGATTTTAATTGTGACTTGCACAATGTACAAAATATGCATGTGGTGCAACTTCTTGATTTTTTTCTGCACTCCATTGTATGCTCCACTCATTACGCTTGCGCCGTCATAACCTTGGTCAAGACATTTTTTCAATTCAAGGCCTTTATCTTTAATAGATTCCACTATTTTACTTGTCAAACCAAATGCAAATGGTAAACGTTTCGCAAATCTTTATTTCTTTGGGTTTATTTTTTTCATCGTTTACCACTTTGACGTAGCCTACCTGGAAACTTTACTTATGTCCTGAGTTGTAACCATAATAACAGAGGAGAAAGGAGAGCTCTGTATTTCATATTTGATTTTTTTCAGTACTTCATTTGCATCAAGGAAATAACTTCATTTTGGATGCTAGAGCTTAAATAGTTTACACTTCCTGCTGGCTTTTGCAAAAGGGTTTTTAGTACAGGGTCATAGTCAGACAGAAGTTCTATTATAGACGAGAAATTTCCTTTATTTGGATCTTCCATTTCACTACTTCTTCCGTGGAAAGCAAGGTTACAAGTGGCCAAATTTAATGAAACATTAACTATTCTTTCTGGAACGTTCCTCTAGTAATTTTTCTCTCCTTTTAACTGTTATTCTAAAGCAACACTCATTGTTTCATCATTCCTCCATTTCTCAAATATAACACAAGAAAATATGTGGTGATCCGATTGTTCATGAATTTTAATTCTATCAGAAAGATGTTTCCAGTCGTTTAGTCCCGTACTACCGAAAGTGTTCTCCGAATGTTGTGGGAACAGCCAACATGGTTGACAGTAGACACGGTCTAACTTTTGCGAATAGCAAAGCCAGAGTCTTTTACATTTCATCCCAGAACCTGTTATAAAACTGTAGTAATTAGTTGAAAATGATCTTTTTCTTTCTCGTCCATCGGGCTGATTTGGAAAGGGACCTCGCGTTTGACAAAGTCCTCATGCTATGATTAACCTTTTCATTTCTGGATTATTGACGGGACTAGGAAATTCATTTTTGTCTTGCAAAACATAATTTTCAGCGTGTCCAGTTTAAGCCAAGCCTACTGCGTCATTGTTATTATCGACTGGCTGATCAGGACATGAAAGGCCACTATGAATGATCAGAACATCGTTTTAATGTACTTCAAACTGTTGATGAGCGTCAACATATGAAAAAATACATAGTGAATAATATTGAGCAATAAAATTTAGTGTAGTGGTTTATAGTTGATTGCATTGTTTTATTTGTGGAAACAGATTCAACTAACTGTTGAACTAAGCCAACTAACTGATTATTGGTTGGTTAACGGGACAAAAAAGACTGTGTCACCAATGATAGTCGTCCGTTGAAACGATGCATACTATATACCCGATACAGTGTGATTTTCATGTGAAGTGAAAAACAAAAAAATGTGCTCAGGCCAAATGAAGTGAATCAACAGTCGCAATTCGCAAACCGCTTCATTGTTTGTTTTTATCACACATTCTATGCTTTTTATAATATTAACGTAATATGATATTAATTTGTTATAAAATATTACGTCCTGACCGAATTGTTAATGGAACTCTTAATAACAATAATTTTACTTTGCTTAACAACTTATAACACTTTTACTATATAGTTAAGCTTGGTTTCTTCTTACCTTGATTATTTTCATTTTCTTCGTTTTGACCTTGTTTCTGCACCGAAATGTACTTTAACCTGATTGAGTTTGAGGGTGCAACCATGCAGTTAACGATTTAGTACAAGTACGAACCGTCTCCTCTTTTTTTCTTTTATCCTTCTTTTTTTTAGCTCTACTTTCATAAGTACCGTACATTTCAAAGCGTCGTTAAAAAATAGCACAATGCAAGCCACAACGTAAGTTCAGCCACTTAACCGGGAACCACTGTGGCGTAGTACCAACTACACTACTGCTACGACTCTGCTACTGTGCATTGCTGTGGTGTGATGTCGCAGTGGAGGGGGAAGGGGTGGAACGATGACCCATGGTCATGCGCTGAATGGGGAACAATGCATTGTCTGTCCGGCGCATGGGTCGGGCGCCCGGCTATCAAAAAATACTCATAGAATACCACACAAATGGATGGATATATCTTACATACAGATTGCACTGAACGTGACTAGTTTCTAAACACAAGTTTAGACGCGTAGTTCCGTGCAATCGGGGCCCCCGATCTAAATTGAATTCTCGAATATGTTTTCTAGTACGGTACTACTTTTATTTATTACTTATTTATATTTTTTCTTTTAGAGTTTGGGGGCCCCGTGACCTCGAGGGCCCCGGGGCGGTGCCCTGCTTGCCCCATTGTAGCTACGCCCCTGGAAAGAGGGAACATACACTATGACATCAATCAAGAATATCCGAATCAACTGCCATTTATACCACTACAATAATAATGAAGGAGATTCTGCCGTTTATCAGTAAACTTAACATATTTTACGAATATCTGATTTCTTTTAATTTACATATTCAAAATCTGTATTCCCTATATGACAAATTATCATTTGTAGCCAACGGTCTATTAAAATAAAAACCAAACAGCACTCCTAATTTACAATATTAACTTTACATTACTTATGACGCCAAAATAGCCACACAACCGGTAAATTAAAATATAAGATCTAGCCATTACCTTCCTAAGGTTAATCCTTGGACTAGTCTTTCTTTAATAGCAATACATAGTTAACAATTCCGGTTAGATTTCTTCCATAAATACATTCTCACCTCGGTAAACGTTGGTTGACAATTTATTACAGATTTCAAGTCTCCTGCCGATTATCTCACACTCTTGTGTAACAATTAACAATGTTTTCTAAGGCGATCACATCATGTCAAGGTTCCACAATGCGTCTACCTTCAACCTAACTATCCAAACAAGCTGCTTGCAATCAAATCACTGGGCTAACCACTAGCAAACATGTTGGTAGTTCCATAAAAATACTAGGCTGAAAACTAAGGGGCCAAAATCCCTGGCAAACACGTTGGTTGCCCCATAAAAATACTAGGCACTTACCCAGGGGCCAAAATCACTAACCATCACGTTGGTAGCGCTATAAAAAATACTGTACCCTTATATCTGGATGATCCACCAAAATCCAAGGATGGATAAAAATAATGGATTGTAGCATCTTGAAGTCCCGGCTAAAAACAATACAGTGCTACTTGGCGAAAACCCTCAGAATAAGGAACATGATTTTATCAAACTGAATGTACTATAGTAACTAACTAATTACAGAACAGTAGGATTCTCTATCTACTCAGGAAAGGCGAGAATCTATGAACATCTCGGGCGCAAGGATGCGGATTAGGTCCCTCGGGAACTTCCACCCTACAGCACATTCCACTACCATTTAACTACAAAGAAAATGCCAAATTTCTATAAAAGATCAGGGAATCGTAAAACCGTGCCTGTCATATTTATTGACAAAAACTAATACACGTTTCCTAACACCAACATTCATTATATGCATCATTAACGTTCAATTAAATCATATGACGAAATGTCATTACTACTTTTACATTCAATACATGTTTGTTTCTTCTAGAAACTGATAAAATTATTTCTAAACGCTTTCATAAGCTCAAATAAAATAATGAAATAAATCGCAGCAAACAACTGCTGTGTCCTAGGTAACGGGAGTTTTATAACAAGATATAATGGTATAAAGTTTTTAAAAATATCCCGAAATGAATCTACCCCTGGCGTAGATCTCCGTCGTTACAAAACTATTCGTTACTCTATACAATTTATCTCCCGTCTCCTATCATTTAAATCCTTCTCATAGAAGCGATACAAATTCTCTACTCATATTTAAACTACAAATTAAACATCTTAATACGCGTAAATATAACTATAAACCTTTCTTTAAAATCTAAATATTATTTATATACAACACAAATATTAACGCTGTAATTCATCCGCTACTCAATTTAAAAATAGAATATATACAAGGGGCCCAACTGCCTTCTTCACACACAATCTAAACATAAATTGTCTTCCTATTTCTTCACTACATTTCAACGGACTTCAGAAAATTATCATTCACCATACTATGTCTTATTCGTGAAACTGTTACAATTCGGGATTCTATAATCCATACAATTAAGTAAAGACATAGTTCATAGACCTCCTACAACTGGTCTGTCATCAAAATAAAAATACTTAATAAAAATATGATCTTCCAATTCGTAGAATAATTACCGTAAATTCAATATCTGATTAAGAACCATTTAAATAGAGATCAGTTTACTCTCAGTTTCAACAAAGATCCGTTGATCCAATAATTTCTTTCAGATTCAACTTCATCTAGGATCCGCTGTCCTAATGCTTTCAAGGAGTTTCAACTGTATGAGACTATTGCAATAACTTCAAATATTAATAAACATCAACAATACTGCTTCTTCATATAGCATCCTATTTCAACATCAAAATATGCGCAAATCTGTCACGACAAACATTCCTTCAACAATTGACCAATAGCTTCACAATGCTCAATGTCATACAACAAATACCTCTGTCTGCTACGGGAATAAATAAATCTCTCTCTTAGAGATGCTTCGCAGTTTCTTCCAAAAACATATTATTCTGAACTAACTTCTCGTTAACAAATTCATTTCGTAGTTTCAACATCCTTAAGAAGAATATGTAATTAAAAAATGCTGGTTTTATCGATGAATTAATTTAGCAGGTAATACAATAAAATACTAGTCTTCTAATAACAATATAATTTCTCTTATGTATCACTCACATTTCCATAAAGCTTCCAATTAGCTGTGATATTTCCTTTAAATTCTTTATTAAAAATCGTATTACTTCAAAAATACGCTGTAATTCGTATTTACTAACTTCACATTACATTCTTTTACAAATTCTTTCTTTAATATTTCTCATAAACTTTTATACTTTATGTTTGTTAGTCAGCAAATATTTATAACCAAATCTGTCTAATAAGTTATCAGATCGTGACTTTACATGGATCTCTATATAAGATCTTTAACAATCGCATTCTCCAAAATATACTTCTGTAAAACATTATTGGAACAAATTTCCATTATTCTCATCGTTGTCAAAAAAAACCGATATCTTACAATACAAAAACTGACAAAATGTGATCTAAACACATTTAAACTTGACCATACAAATATTCTGAACTAAACTGTAAAATCTCCTCATTCAAATTTCGACAGTCACAAACTTCCAAAAATTTAAATCAGAATTCTAAAAAGTCAAAATCGACGAAAATCGTGAATAAACATCCGCATGACGTAGTTAGGAAAATATGACATCGAAAACTATAACAATATTATTCTAACCATAGAAAAATGGCATTAATAAACAGTTGCCGGATATTCTCAAAAGTTTCTAAAATACTTTACAAGATGGGATATATCGTTGGTCCTTAGGCTTCCTTGTGTTGCGTTATAGATGACTAGAAGTGGGCTTTTTTCGCTATCCTTCAGAAGCGGATTGTTTCTAATAGCGCGAGACTGCATGATATCGTGTGGTCTTCTACGGTCTCCTACAGAAGTTCCCATGCGGTCAGGAACGGGATTCGAACTCCATCATCTTCGAGTGGCCGTCCTTTCTGCTGGTGAATCTTCTTGTGTGAGAAGGGATATCAATTCTCGCTTGATGGCACTGGAATCAACCCTAGCCGCCCTCGTTCGTGAATTCTTCTGTCTTCTTTCGCCAAAGTTCTGATATATGTATTCGTTATTTTAGCTGGTGAAATGACTTGTAGATGTAGAATATATTACATGGGAGAGATGAGATGTTAATCTCCCCCACGAGATTGATGTTATGTCATTTCGAATACTCTCGTTGTCGTCATAGTTCTGTCCCTATAATATCTTAGTTGGTCATTATTTCTCCTGTAGATTCAGTCGTATGTAATTCCAGTAATTTCAACATGGTTAAAAATGTAGATTAATTTCAATAAACTTTTAAATATCGTTGTATGTCGACTTGATATATGTTTGCACAAACTAATTGCCTTCGTTTGCTAATATTCTTCATCAGAAATATCGTAATCTCTATCAGCGTGTTATATTGTTGAGTATTTCGTTGAGACGTCCTTCTCCCATGAAGTTGTAAGTATTAAGAGCCTCGATTCATCTCTCTCATACCCCTCGTAAATGCTCAAGTAAGCGTCCTTTTCAGAACATGGATCTGATTGGTTGCTTATTATCGATGATAGTAATAATCCTTAATTAAACAAATAATTAACCGCAATGTTAATAAATAGTTCTTATTTATTATTTAATATCTTCCATGATATTACGATGTGTTAAAATCATGCTGGTAATTAGCTATGCTCATTACATTGCTTGCTATTATATAAATAAGGTCGCTTCTCATTGGCCGTGCGACACGCGTATTGCTCGAGTCTTCCCCTACCATGCTCGAGACACACTTACAGCGCGTGCGGGGATCGGCTCGCCTCGGAAGTCCTCGATTATCTCCGCGCACCATTGTTCCTCCCTAATAAGAACTGTGCATTCTAGTCCCCAGTCTCCCACATGACTGCTAATTTTCTCATTGGCCGGCTCGGTTAACTGGCTAACTCGGCGAGGTACACACCTGTTCTGTGGTCAGTTTCCAGAGACGCTATATCTTATCATGGGACAGTTAAGAAAACTTTTGAAGAGATGAATATTTCCAAGCTCATATCCATATAAGAGCACAGTATGTAATTGTGGTGTCTGTAATAGCGTGTATTTGTAACCGATGTGAGATTTGCGAAGGAGCCTGCCATGGTCTTAAGTTAAGAACCATCCCAATATTTACCAGGATTAAAAGTGGGAAACCATGGCAAAGCCACTTCTAGGATGGCCTAGGTGGGAAACAAACCCACCTCTTCTCAGTTCTGCCTCCTGAGGCTGTGTGTGCTCTGTTCCAGCCCTCAGACCAGAATTAACTTTTTTCTTGGCTGACCCAGGAACTAAACCCACACCTCAGAGGTGACAGTCACGAATGGTAACCACTACACCAAAGAGTGGTCCTCATACTAACTTAACTTAAGGATGAGCCAGTTTGGGAGAAGATTTCAGAATATTGAAGACATATCTAAATAAAATTGCAATGTTTTCTTTGCCTTTCAGGATCATACCAAAAGGTGTTCTATTAAACTCGCAATTGAACATACGTCACATACCTAAAACGCAAGTGAACCTTCCCTTCTCTCCTATCTGCTTTTCTTTTTCTTCTGAAAACATGATTTCCAAGTTTAAAAGAAGGAGACTCTTTTCTCTTTCAGCATTCAGTCTAGTCTAGGCAGCAAGCCTCTGTTTGCAAGCGAGTCACTTCCATGATCCTCTATTAGCAGTTAGCAATGAGGCAGCCTCAGCTTCTACACCTCTCATTTAGAAATTGTTTGAACACTGAATCTAACCATCACCTCCTAGGTTTACCTCTGCATCTCTTACCCACTATAGCTGAGCTCATTAACCACCTAGGTAAGGTTCCCCTCCCCCATTCTCATCACATGAACCCACCATCAGAGTTGGTTCATACAAACAGCTTCATCTAATGTGTATATTTCTAACTTATCCTTTATCTCCATTTTTCTACAGAAAAGGAATCTGTTGACATTGAATATAGATTTAGGTTTTTGGAAGTAATTTTGAAGGTCTTTGTTTGGAGCGTGGCCCTCTATTGAAGTGAAACATGAACTGTTGGAGCAGCAGAGGAGAATTGAAGCGCTAGAAATGTGGTGTTACAGGAGAATTATGAAGATCAGATGGGTAGATAGGGTTATGAATGAAGAGGTATTAAGACTATTGAGAGAGGAGAGATGTTTCTGGCGACTGATAATGAAGAGAAGAGATAGGTTGGTAGGGCACATTCTAAGACACGCAGGAATAGCAAACTTACTTATAGTAAGGAGGGTCAAGGATAAGAACTGTAAGGGTAGACCAAGGTTAGAATATGTTAAACAGATTGTCTCGGATGTAGGGTGTGTAAGCTATGTAGCGATGAAACGATTAGCTCTGGACAGGAAGGCATGGATAGCTGCATCAAGCCAGTCGAAAGACTGAAGACTCAACAGTTAGCTCAAAGAATATCTGTCCAGGCATTACGACAAGCGGTCATAAATATTTATTCAGACTTGTGAACTTCCGTATTCCCCACTTAATATGCCCGAGGTGAGTCCAATGGACACTGTTATTAAATATAGTTTTCCTTACAATTCATATGCTTTCAATACACATTTGTTTATCACTACATCGTATTAAAATAATTTCAAAGTCAATCTGTATGTATTGAAATATTCTGATAACAGCTTACAAGAAAGAAAAAAAAATGAGCATACGACATGAAATTACTTATCACACAGTCACATATTCAGGGTATTTCACTCAAAGTTGGGCCGGCCCAGCGCTCCAGGTAGAACGTGGAGCTAAAAGTCGGACGAGCATATCGCAGCACACTGCTGTGACAGCAAATGTCATAATTAAAATGAGGAAAGAAGTGTTGTTGGATTGATGAAATGAATGCTTCGGAGTATCGCAGGACATCGCGTGTTTCAAAATTTGATAACGTTTTATTGCTAAGTGTTAAAGCCTATTGGTTCAATATTGTTTACACCTGCGTACACATTAGCACAAAAGATTTTCATGTACGACACTTATATATTGACGAATTCTTGTAGAGAAGTTAGAAGGTGGTTGATAGGAAAATTCCCAGGTGCAACCATTCCAGGTAGAGAAACTGTAAGGAGACTTGTGAACAAATTTAGAAGTACAGGTTCGATTCTGGTTGGAAAACGAAGAGTAAAAAAGCGTGTGCTTGCTGAGGAAAAATTAGGCGAGGTAGGGGTAAAATTACAACTTACTCCTAAAAAATCACTAAAAAAACTTTCGCAGCAAACACAAATTTCGATTACCTCCGCGAGGCGAGCTAAAAAATGTTAAAATTGAAACCATACTGGATTACTGTTGTTCAAGAGTTGCTTCCACGTGATAATGAGAGCAGGGTAATTTTTTGTAACTGGGTTCTAAGGGGTGTTGATGAAGGGGTACTTGATCCGAAATCTACACAAATATAATAAAGCTAAAGCGTTTGTGTGTTTGTGTGTTTAACGCGCTAATCTCTGGAACTACCAGTCCGATTCGAAAAAAATCTGTTTTTATATGATAGCCAGATTCAAGAGGAATAGTTTAGGCTATGTAGTATTAGGCTACACCTCTCAGGTAACCTTAAAGATTGATTTTTGTTCAGTAAATAGGTAGAACAAGCGCTCCCGAACTGCTCTATCCGCATGCGCTGGCGTTATGGTTAGTGATACGTACACCGTTTCACCGATCTGAACCAAAATTTGTATACTTACCCTTTGGAACCCTGCGAGTAACACTGTCTACGTGATATTTATGACAGACCAGTCCATTCCCTGCATTTAGGCCCTTTGGCAAAAATCTACACCTTTTCACCGATCTCAACCAAAATGTGTATACTTACCCTTTGGAACCCTGCGTGTATCACTCTTTACATGAAATTTCGGGAAGATCACTCGATTCCCTGCATTTAGACCCTTTGGCACAAATCTACACTGTATCACCGATCTGAAACAAAATGTGTATACTTGCCCTTTGGAACGCTGCGAGAAACACTGCCTGCATGGAATGTATGACAGACCAGTCCAATCCCTACATTTAGGCCCTTTGGCACAAATCTACATCATTTCACCAATCTGAACCAAAATTTGTATACCTACGCTTTGGAACCCCGAGAGTAACACTGTCTGCTTGAAATTTCGGACAGACCACTCCATTCCGTGCATTTAGGCCCCTTGGCACAAATATACACCGTTACACCGATCTGAACCAAAATTTGTATACTTACCCTTTGGAACCCTGCGAGTAATACTTTCTGCATGAAATTTCGGGCAGACCACTCCATTCCCTGTATTTAGGCCCTTTGGCACAAATATACACCGTTTCACCGATCTGAACCAAATTTTACATACTTACCCTTTGGAACCCGACGAGTAACACTGTCTGCTTGAAATTTCGGACCGACCACTCCACTCCCTGCATTTAAGTCCTTTGGCACAAATCTACACGGTTTCATCGATGTGAACCACATTTTGTGTACTTAACTTTGGAACCCTGCTGGTGACACTGTCCACTTTAAATTTTGGACAGACCACTCCATTCCGTGCATTTAGGCTCATTATCACAAATCTACACCGTTTCTCCTAATTATACCAAATTTTACATACACTTTGATACCCTGCTGGTAACACTGTTCACTTGATATTTTGGACAACGATCTCCATTCCCTACATTTAGAATAACAGACAAAATAAACTTGAAAACCACGTATTAAGGCCCTAGAACCATTCATGTCCGTAGTAGTGTAACTGTTGGGTAGATTATTAGCTTGGGAATAATCATACCCCCAAGGGAAGGTGATGAAGAAAAAGAAGTGGGTTTCGGACTGGAGAAAAAGGATGGATAGATAGGACGAGAGTCCAACAAACTTATAAAAATAAAGTTGAGGGTGTATTTCGTAACAAGTAGCAAAACGTTTGCTATTTGAGTATGTACTTTCTTTGAAGAAGGCATAAGCCTTTGGGAAGAGTCGGGGAAAATAGGATCTTGCCTAATCGTTATTCAGGTATGAAGTAGAAATCGAAAAATATAAATTTCTTTTATTTAACAATGAATGGAGATATAATTTTTGGTAACATAAAAAGTACAATTTGAATTTTTAACTTTTGAAGTCTCAGACCTCTAGAATGTGGAAGTTTGCACTTGGCAATTAACAATTTTTTGGTTTGGAACCTTTTATAAGCACTAAAATCTGCATAAGATTTTAAAATGGTGCTAAGATTAACAAATTGAAAATTTAGAGACAATTAACGCAATTAAAGTTTAAAAAATAGAGCAGGTACAGTATGTGTACTTTAAGAATTCCTATATGGGAATCTTAAGAGTATGAACAAATTACAACTTCGAAATTATAACCAAAAAAGAGAGAGAAATTAAATAGAAGTTTCTATAACTTCTTATATTTATACAGTAATTACGATTATGGTTTATACAAATAGGGCAGGTCACTTATTGTGAAACCTGAAGAGAAAAATTAAGAAGAAGTTTGCGCCACTAAAAGGTCTAGTAATAATAATAATAATGCGCGTCAGAGTAGCAGTGGAAGATAAAATCAACAAGGTCGCAAATGGATGGGGGAAAAGACGTCTTGCTCGACCCGGTGCTGGGCCCAAGGTTTTCGGAGCGAGCAAAAGATGATTTCCAAAAAACAAAATGGAAACAAATCATTGCTTAATGCAATGATCAAAAGTGCAAAAAAGAATCTCATGAAATTAATTAAAGAAAACCCAGAGGCGTGTTAATCGTGCCTTTGTTACATCACAAAGACAAGATTGACGAAATCGAGATAAGGATAAAGAAGGGGCACTTAAATATAAGAAATGAAAAGACAATATAAAAATGTATTAAAGATAAAAGAAAGAGCGTGTACACGAAATAAACAAATTACAATAATACAAAAGAAACCCAATACCAAGAATAAAGACTAAAAAAAACTAAAAAGCACGACAGAACCTAAATACAGCTCAACAACATGAATCTAACGAAAATATACGAACATGGAATAAAATAAAATGAAACTTACAAAAGCCAGAGAGAAACGCCAAACTTGCAAAAATTCAAAAATCGAACATTAACTAGACGCGAAGCTTTTCATGATGTTATGTAAACATACCGGAGGGAAGGGGGAGGAGTGAGGGGGAGTAAAACAAAGGGAAGAGAGATCTAACGGAGGTAGAAGGAAGGAGAAGACAAGGAAATTATTATTAAGTTATGTAATACGGCGAAAATCAAAAGAGAAAAACAAAACAAAAGGAAAATGAAATATACAGAGATACATTACATTACAATTGACTTGGGACGAAAGAGACCGGTAAAAATCGAAAGCACGCTAAAAAAATAGGCTTATACTCCAACATAATGCCGCACCAACGAGACATATAAAAAAAGAATAATATGACATCGGAGCTGGAGAAATCCCAGTTAACCACCGTCACATATATTCTATAAACAAAAGGGGCACGAATTAGTAGGAGACGTTGGACATAAGTCCCGTTACCTCACATATACTATCCGCAAACAAAGGTCAAATTGCTACCAATCAAACGAAACGTTTGTGGTACAAAAGAGACACCGACGCAAAAGACGAGCACCAAGGCCCGACAGGAAACATACATAAGCCAAGACGTAGAAAGCCAATACTTTCTAATCTTACAGGTATTAACCAAAAGAACAAAACTATGACGGGGGTACATAACAAAAGCAACAAAAAAGGACTCCGCCATATGACATTACGCAAGGTCCCGGAGATCTGGTTCGAGGATTAAAATACTAAGAGTAACATCTTGAAAAGGAAAGAGAATTAAGCAAAAGAAGGAACATTGAACAAAAACAATTACATTGCGTTAGATAGAAATACATTGAGCCGTACTCACATCCTGTTGCGTAATGATAGTGGGCCTCTGCCCGAATACACGTTCGCCCTACATCTCGGTACGTCCAAGACTGAATAAGCTTCTGTCCCCCAGAGAGGAGAGAAGCCTCTCAGAAATATAAAATGCGTAGTTTGGGAGTGGCTCCAAACTCGCGTCAAATATTGGCAGAGCCAATAGCAGAACAAATTGCACAAGAAAATGCAAGGTAAGCAATAACACTAGCCAATACGAGAAAACTAGGTAGTATGAAGCTAGGGATTGCACAACGTTAGACAGAGTGATACATACAGATAATTTGCGCACATTTAAACACTCGAGGCGTAATATAGAGATGTCACAACACATGACAATAATATTAATAATAATAATAACTATAAATTCATGAAAGGTGGTTCAAGTTTCTAGACCTTCTATGTTTAAACATGATCACGAGGAAAAATAGAGCAAGTTACCCTTTCGTGAAACTTAGAGTGAAAAGTTAAGCCACTCACGTGTGAGTAGAAATAATTGAATTCCCCAGTTAAAAGGGAGAAACAATATACTTTAAAATGTGTGCTAGACACAACATTTTACAGAGTTAAGTTATGATAAACGGAACAAAGATGAGAGGGCACTTGATATCAAATGACATCTCATTGCAACAAGCCTAAATTTAAGAATTAACCTAATTCGTTAGTAAAGGGTGGTTGTGGAAGAGGAAATAGGAACTTTTAGGAGAAAGTTCTTGGCCGTATTTATTTTTCGCGAACGAGCGCGACGCGGATGAAAAGTTGAACGAGCACTGTTTTCACTATAGTCTATTGACGTGGTTAAAATGTTCAATATTGTAGCACAGAAAGTTTATAGAAAGGAAAGTTGTTACAGTTATGTAAATAACTAGTAGAATTTTGGTTTGAGAGAGTCTATTGCGTTGAAAAATGTGTAGGTTATAGTTGAATGGAGCAGACAATTTCCCACGAAGGAAGACAAATTAGGTGTTGATCAGCGGTTCATAAAGAAAATTCCTTAGTTCGAAAAAGGATCTCCATATGGGAGTGGAAAATACACGAAGGTTCAGCTTATAGATGAATTGTTTGGCGTGGAAAATTCCAGAACAATCATAACGATTGAATTGGGCAAATAAAGTCCAGCGGTGGAAAAAGCTAAGTTTTCTATAGACAGTGGGTAATTTAATGATGTCCCACGTTGTGAGAAAATATCTCACAAGGGAAGTCTCTGAACCGGGGAATCGCGGATCCTGCTGAAACTTAGCAAATATGTTGCTTGAGCCCAACTAGGCAGAACCATGAAGAAAAATCTTTCGGAAATTAACTCCTGCCCTCCGTAGACGGCAATAAGTACAACAATTTTGAACTGTGCGCGCTGGTCAAGCGCGGGTGTGCCTCACGCCTGATTGGTGGCTCAAAAGGGCATTCTCCAAACGACTGCCCTCCCGTACTCGCGCTCACAACCTGCGCTTCGGCGTGGACATTAATGCTGCATCTTTACAATATATTGCACGTCGTGCTTTATTAATAATCATGCAATGTAAGGTATCACAAATACACATCATTACAACACAACACAGAGTAAACTGAACCAATAGTCAAACATGTGAGTAAGTGACCAAGCTACTTCACATAGTTCTGACAACAGTGATGTTCGTGGTAATAATGTTGGAAACACAAACTGGTCTTACACCATCCACACCGTATGAAACACGGGCGAGTGCAAGTATTACATTGTATTGCACTGATATCGAAACAATATGGCACAGGGTGTTCAAACCCACCGGGATTGTCGGACAGGTACTGACTTCGGTACCATGCGTATTGTACACATTGAAGTAAAACGAGGGGACGACAATTGGTGATATGTCAGAGACTGCATTTTCAAGATTGTATTTCTCTGGGCCAAATTGATGTCAAAATTCAATAACCGAACGGGGTTCGAAAATCTACGGACAAAGCTTTTCCAGACCCTAAAGCCGTATACATCCGATGGTTGACAATAGGCTGTGGCTCCAGGAGGTATCATCATCAGTCGTATGCGCTCATCACTTTCTAACGATTTATGTCCAGAAAAGGAATCCAGAAGGAGTGCCACATTGACGGACGGTACATGCTGTTTGAAAACATTGTGAAACCAATCCTTCAATTGTGCGGATCCCATTTTTCCAGATTTTGTAGGAACAACGTAAATATTGTCATGTGCAAACATAGTTTCTTTCACCCTTTTTCCAAACACACCTTTTGGTTCTTTCAGAGTTATGAAGAGAGGTCCTAGTAGCTTGCCGGCTGCTGTTATTGTTGGCATTATTGTATAACTGTGCGTTGTGGCCCCCACTGATTGCACTTTGGAGCAAACCGTTTTCGACCCTTTTATAGCCAGTGTCCTACCCGAACACATCTCCAAATTGAACCCACTTTGATCACTATTACATACGTTCCCAGGGCCGAGAGAATGAAGAACCGATGTAACCTCTTCTACGAATATTTCTGCTGCTGACATAATATCCATGTCTCGATGGGCATTCTTTGATGTCGTCACAGTTGTTATTTTTCGCGAAATGGTATTATAGCGATCCTTAAAGTGCTGCACCCAGGAATGGCTGGCTTTAAACCCCGTACATTTTACGTCCTGTGCAGCTAGCATAGCCCATTGCTGAATTGTCACGTCATGTATAACTTCATTATTCTGATGGGCAATGTCAAATTGGGCTTTTACGACACATGTTATTCTCCTCAATTTGCACTTGCTCTGCCCACAAATATAAATCTTTCTTGCTTTTTAAACGGTGAAACTTACTTTTTACCGATGAAAAGGAATGCGGGCGCCTCATACCGCTTTTCCAATAATCAACAGCATTTTGTTTGTATTCCATACCTACAGCTTCATCTGACACTTTCCTGGGTGAGCTATCGGTGGCAATCCAAATATTATCTTCATCAGAGTTGTTGGTGTTACAGGTGTTACTGTCATCCGGTAGCTCATGTGTGGCGACAGTAAGAGTAGAATAGGAGTCCACGTTCATAGTGCTGTTCTCTATACAACCAGTTATGATACCTGTAAATATCAATAAGCACAACAAATAAACACACTTGTTACAAGAGACGAACGCCAGAAAGTCAGATAGGCACAAAACAATCAATAGCCTATAGCCTACCATCCAAACTGTCCAACAGGTCGTGTTCTTGAATGCTGAGAGGCTTTTCCATACATTTTCCATATTTTTCCTCCAGACAACATATAACTTTTGCAATGTTAATATTCATCATGCAATGCATGGGACACTCTCCGTATACGGATTTAAGCGTATGCCGGGTCTGTCGCCTCTTTTTCGGTGACTGTACGCCGTAGGCCGGAAAGCAACCTCTGACGCAACCAATGAAGCTCACGCCGCTGGCGCGCCAATTTAAACGTGTAAATCGTAATTTTTCATCTAGTACAAGGGGAAGTTAATTTCCGAAAGATTTCTCTTCACGGTTCTGCCTATTTGGGCTCACGCAACGTATCTGCAAAGTTCCAGCAGGATCTGCGATTCCCCGGTTCAGAGACTTCTCTTGTCAGTTAATATGTATAAAAAATGCAGCTTCATTTTATAAGATTAACTTATATAGACAAAGCCCAACATCGAAAATCCCGCGAAGATGGTTGTTGCCCTACATTTCGCAATTTCACACTGTCTATAAAATGGTGGTTAAAAAGCAAATAACTATTTAAAAGCAATTAAAATGTGTTGAAGAACGTTGAAGTAGTACTTAGCTCATTTCTATTGAACGGCGATTCTCCTGGTGACCGTTGGTCTGGAATTCACAACATGGCGACTAATTTAAAATATGTCTCTCTAGGAGAGGAGACGAGCCTTAGTTAGGCTCCAACTGTAAGCTTTGACGTCCGAAGCACTAGTGAGAGAAGTGAGGACGAGACCTCCTGAAGCCTAGACGGCTTTGCAATCACAAGTAGAGTGCCGATAGGGCGGGACCTCCCTGAAGCCTAGACAGCTTTAGAATCACACGTAGAATGAGAGCGAGCAGGAACTCGCGCGGGGCGAAGCAAGCATTATCGCACACGTCATAGATAGGCGGGTGAGGGGAAGGGAAGAGAGGGGGTAGAGGAGAGAAACAAAAGAAGTTATACAAGCATGAGAAACATAACAAAAACAAAATATCTGATGAAAGTAAAGCTTCTTCGCAGAGCAGTCGGCTGACGAAGAATGCGGCGCCTGGCGGATTGATGACGAAGTCTTCATGACTTGAGGCAATGGAAGTTCGGAGGGTGGCGATGAGACGCTGCGAGGCTGGTTCAGCAGAATATGCGCTTCTGAAACAAACTTACAAGAAAAATGAACCAATGCACGGGGCAAACAGAAGGTAATAGTTCGATGTTGGTGTATGCGGGAAGGAAATGTAAATAAATGAGTTAATATGAAGTAATGGAGAGCAGCAAAAACTAATTCTGTCCTTCCGTGTATTTCCAAAAATACACCAAGTTGGGGAACGACAAACACCAACAAGGAACAAGAACACAGTATGAAAGAGGTCTTATAATATACCAATTTGTTATCAAGATCCTCCTCTCCCTGACTTTTCCATTCCCTCCTGGGTAACAATCGATCATTTCGCCAAAGATCTACGCTAGAGGGAGAAAGGGAAAAAGGGTGGGCACCTATGAGGAACTGACCAGGTGTAAGTGGAAGCAAGTTATCAGGGTTATTAGAATGCGGGGGCGACGGGCGCGAATTAACAACGCCGTCAATCAAAATGTAGCTAGAAGCAGCGAGAAATAAAGCGTCAATGAGGATCGCGACAAAATGCGAAGAGAGCATTAACAAATGTAAACAAAGCATGTAGGAGCAAGTACATTGATTAAGACTAATAATATACCAAATAAGTAAGGAAACTATGCGAGTAGAAGGCAAGAACGCCATAGGCAACAACAATCTAGTAGCCATAAACAATGACTTTAAGTTGTAATGCGCACCAAAAGGGTTAACTGGAAAAGTACTTAAATAAGCAAAAAACGTGACGTAACAAGAATATATATGAAGGTACATCAAACGTAACGACGATAAAAAACAAGTTTGTTTAACAACAAACCACAAAGGTGCGAAATAGTTGCAATACATGCACGCAGTATAGATATGTAACGATGTTGTGAAACGAGGATCAAAACAATTAGAGCGTGTGAATGTAAGCGAGTGAGGAAAGTAAATAAACAAATCTTTGTCCCACATAGTACAGCAAGGTAACGAATGTAAATATCTGAAAAAGTCCTTGACCAGAACAAGTTTATCTTGGTAAAGAGGTGAACGACTTGCTGAATTACGGAAGCAACTCGCATAACAATAGTTGGCAGTCAGTCCGAGTTGAGATAAGGAGAGCTTGCTCTGAACTTTGTCACGTATAGAGGAAGTGAGCGACGGCTTGACCTTATCCGAGTTTGTATACAAACAAGATTGCCAAACAAGAGGTTGAAAATAAATACAAGAGGTAGATGCAATCAGCTCAACATTAAAGCAGAACTTCCAGTAACACGTCATGCAGTCATAAGTGGTTTGGACATAAAAACACCAATTTAAGGACATATGAAACAAAGCAAGTAATTAATGTAACATAATTTTGAGGATTACGGAATCCAACAATTACCCAAAGAAAAAAGCTTAATTCTCCTAAACAGCGGAGAAACGCTGGGAGGTTGAGAGAGAAATTAGGGGTAAGAATTGTTATTCTTGAAGTTTGAGAGCGCAGATTATCAGGCGCCTTCAAATGCGGCTTCCAAGTGTGAGGACGTGAGAAGGAGGCGGCCGTGGCCATCCGACTAAACAGAGAAAGAAGCGAAACACGGCTCACAGCGAAGTGATGGTGACTAATAGCCGTGGTTTGACGCAAGGCAAGGATGGTTATCGATAAAGGGTTTAACCAATTACCGGCTACAAAAATGACAAAAGACAATAAACCAAGCGACACAAGGCGAGGCGAACTTGAACTGCCATTTTGTGCGAGAATGAAACGAAACACATGGAGTGGCTCACGGCAGTGGCGTAGTTGCTAACACCAAGACATTGTTTTGACAAGCTGCTTTGAAAAGTGCTGAGATCGGAAACATAACTGTACACTTTTTTAGAAAAGGAATTTAAATCAGCGTTAACAAAATAACATTGCTAGTTGGTTTGAAGACTGGGATTTTGGATTTGACCAGTAACGATCCAACCAAAATCGGTGTCTCTGGCGACCACAGTTGAAGATAATTTACGAGTTTGTTTACGAAGGCAATTCCAGAAAACATTGGCATTGAAAAGTATGTCAATGAGGCTTTGAATATTAAACTGAGGATCAGCTAACCTTAAATGCGAAGGAATCTTTAAACCGGAAGTATTTATAGAGTTGCTAGGAGTGTCCTTACCAATACTGTTAAGAATAAGACAGTTTAAGTTAAGATTGGTGTTTCTTTGACAAATGTCTCTAATTTTTAAATTTGAAGACTGCAAAGCTTAAGTTTTCAAATTGTCAATGCCGGATACATTGATGGATGCAGGTGATGAAGAAAGACCTAGATTTTTAATTAACGATTGCGAAACAAAGTTGTGAGTTGAGGCAGAGTCGAAAAGACCACGGGTTTGAAACCAATTTCCAAGTCTATCCTGAATTTCGAAATGTACAGTGGACAAAAGGACTTGCGCACTGTGAGCGGTCTTGGCATTAGAAATGCAGGAAGACGCAATCGTTTGTTCAGAGCTGTTCTGCATAGAGTTTGAAGAAGCAGTCACTAGTGACCTCGATCGATCATGAAATTGCAATAAAGAATGATGCGGTCTTTTGCAATGAAAACAGAGGCTGGAAGACGTACAATTAGAAGCAGAATGCTTAGGTGACAGACAGTTGAAACAATATTTGTTTTTTGACACAAATTTCCTTCTGTCGTCAACAGACAATTCTTTAAAGGATTTACACAGGTACAAAGCGTGAGAAACCTTACAGAATGTACATTTTAACGATTTGTTGAGCGGCCTAATATGTTCTCTTGAACGGTTGAAAGAAGCAGAACGGGTTTGCTTTTTCTCGACAGATGGGTGCTGATGTCCATTTGAAGAGACAAGTTTTTTATCCAGGATGTGACACAGAGGACTAGTTTCGACTCTTTCGCACTGAAATGAGAGTGCTGTAAGGAATTGGCACCGGCTGTTAAGAAACGAGATGAGATGCTCGAAAGAATACTCATCCTTGTGAGTGAGTTCGATTTCCCAAGCCTTTAACGTCGAAAGATCGAATCTGGATGTAGCTAGATGAATAAGGACGGTGTCCCAAGTTTGGACTGGCTGCTTGAGTTGATATAACGCTCTAACGTGCAATTGCATGGAGTCTACCAGGTCTCATAAAGAGGTGACGTCATTAGGTTTTACGACTGGTAAGTTGAACTGGCAGCGAATGTGGCGAGCAACACACAAACGTACATTACCATATCTATCTTTAAGAAGGTCAAAGGCAATGTTGTAGTTCTCTGCGCTTAAAGGCAGTGACTCAACCAAGGCCAAGGCTTGGCCTTCCAAGGACGAACGCAAGTAATAGAACTTGTGGATATCGAGAATGGCTTTGTTTTCATGGATAAGGGAGAAGTAAAGTTCGTAAAAGGATTACCATTAACATTCCTGGCCTGAGAAATGAGGTAGACTTATCATAGGGAGTAATGGTTTCGGTTTGTCCTTATGAACTGAAGCGGGTACGAACTGGGCCGGATTGATGACCCTAGTGTCCGGTTCTGAGATACTGCGGATCAGTTGGTGGGCCTTTGCGATCCCTTCAAAATACAAGGGTTCAACCTCGTCCTGATCCGATTGAAGTTCGGGGCAGGCGGATTCAATATCGGTTTGAATTTGGTCATAGTAATCGTAGGACCGTAAGTACAACTTAAGGCGTTGAGTCAAGACATCTAGATCACAATCGGCGGGATTTAATTTGTTTAGAAAATTTCTAAATCTGGTGAGTTGTCCTTTGTAGGAAGAACGTCTGGCAATGAGAGTTTCATACTTTTCAGCTGGCATGATGAAATGGGTAAATTGAAGTGTAACTTACGGAACTGTAGAGAGAGTTTGAAAATGCTGTCAGGTTGGCAGCAGAAGACAGGTTGAAAGTAAGACAGGCTGAAGAAGACAGGAACGACCTCTATCACCTTCACCAGCTCTGCACAGTGGAGTTATAGCTGAAAGATTCAAAGTAGACATTAATAATTTGCGAAATATTTACAAATAGACTTTGAGCAATAAATGACAAATGGATTCACATAAATGGACTTTCATAAATGGACTCTCCCGGGTTTCTGGGACCAAAGGTTGGGGAGATTATTAGCTTGGGAATAATCATACCACCAAGGGAAGATGATGAAGAAAAAGAAGTGGGTATCGGACTGGAGAAAAGGATGGATAGATAGGACGAGAGTCCAACAAACTTACAAAAATAAAGTTGAGGGAGTATTTCGTAACAAGTAGCAAAACTTTTGCTATTTGAGTATGTACTTTCTTTGAAGAAGGCATAAGCCTTTGGGAAGAGTCCGGGAAAATAGAATCTTGCTAATCGTTATTCTGGTGTGAAGTAGAAAGCGAAAAATATAAATTTCTTGTATTTAACAATGAATGGAGATATAATTTTTGGTAACATAAAAAGTACAATTTGAATTTTTAACTTTTGAAGTCTCAGACCTCTAGAATGTGGAAGTTTGCACTTGGCAATTAACAATTTTTTGGTTTGGAACTTTTATAAGCACTAAAATCTGCATAAGATTTTAAAATGGTGCTAAGATTAACAAATTGAAAATTTAGAGACAATTAACGCAATTAAAGTACAACAAATAGGGCAGGTACAGTATGTGTACTTTAAGAATTCCTATATGGGAATCTTAAGAGTATGAACAAATAACAACTTCGAAATTATAACAAAAAAGGGAGAGAAATGAAATAGAAGTTTCTATAACTTCTTATATTTATACAGTAATTATTATTATGGTTTATACAAATAGGGCAGGTCACTTATTGTGAAACCTGAAGAGAAATATTACGAAGAAGTTTCTAGAACTTCTATGTTTAAACAGGATCACGAGGAAAAATAGGGCAAGTTACCCTTTCGTGAAACTTAGAGGGAAAAGTTAAGCCACTCACGTGTGAGTAGAAATAATTGAATTCCCCAGTTAAAAGGGAGAAACAATATACTTTAAAATGTGTACTAGACACAACATTTTACAGAGTTAAGTTATGATGAACGGAACAAAGATGAGAGGGCACTTGCTATCAAATGGCACCTCATTGCAACAAGCCTAAATTTAAGAATTAACCTAATTCGTTAGTAAAGGGTATTTGTGGAAGAGGAAATAGGAACTTTTAGGAGAAAGTTCTTGGCCGTATTTATTTTTCTCGGACGAGCGCGACGCGGATGAAAAGTTGAACGAGCACTGTTTTCACTATAGTCTATTGACGTGGTTGAAAAGTTCACTATTGTAGCACAGAAAGTTTATAGAAAGGAAAGTTGTTACAGTTATGTAAATAACTAGTTGAATTTTGGTTTGAGAGAGTCTATTGCGTTGAAAAATGTGTAGGTTATAGTTGAATGCAGCGGACAATTTCCCACGAAGGAAGACAAATTAGGTGTTGATCAGCGGTTCATAAAGAAAATTCCTTAGTTCGAAAAAGGATTTCCATATGTGAGTGGAAAATACTCGAAGGTTCAGCTTATAGATGAATTGTCTGGCGTGGAAAATTCCAGAACAATCATAACGATTGAATTGGGCAAATAAAGTCCAGCGGTGGAAAAACTAAGTTTTCTATAGACAGTGGGTAATTTAATGATGTCTCACGTTGTGAGAAAATATCTCAGTTAATATGTATAAGAAATGCTGTTCCATCTTATAAGATTAGCTTAGATAGACAAATCCCAACAACGAAAATCCCCCGAAGATGGTTATTGCCCCACATTTCGCATTTTCACACTGTCTATAAAATGGTGGTTAAAATTCATATAGCTATTTAAAAGCAATTAAAATGTGTTGAAGAACGTTGAAGTAGTACTTAGCCATTTCTGTTGAACGGCGATTCTCCTGGTGACCGTTGGTCTGGAATTCACAACATGGCGACTAATTTAAAATATGTCTCTTTAGGAGATGAGACGAGCCTTAGTTAGGCTCCAACTGTAAGCTTTGACGTCCGAAGCACTAGTGAGAGAAGTGAGGACGAGACCTCCGGAAGCCTGGACGGCTTTGCAATCACAAGTAGAGTGCCGATAGGGCGGGACCTCCCTAAAGCCTAGACGGCTTTAGAATCACACGTAGAATGAGAGCGAGCAGGAACTCGCGCGGGGCGAAGCAAGCATTATCGCACACGACATAGATAGGCGGGTGAGGGGAAGGGAGGAGAGGGGGTAGAGGAGAGAAACAAAAGAAGTTATACAAGCATGAGAGACATAACAAAAACAAAATATCTGATGAAAGTAAAGCTTCTTCGCAGAGCAGTCGGCTGACGAAGAATGCGGCGCCTGGCGGATTGATGACGAAGTCTTCATGACTTGAGGCAATGGAAGTTCGGAGGGTGGCGATGAGACGCTGCGAGGCTGGTTCAGCAGAATATGCGCTTCTGAAACAAACTTACAAGAAAAATGAACAAATGCACGGGGCAAACACAAGGTAATAGTTCGATGTTGGTGTATGCGGGAAGGAAATGTAAATAAATGAGTTAATATGAAGTAATGGAGAGCAGCAAAAACTAATTCTGTCCTTCCGTGTATTTCCAAAAATACACCAACTGTAAGAGTATTATAATAAGTCTATTGTTTACGCGCAGTTCGGGCTGCATCACGTAACCCCTAGTAATGTTCTGGTGCAGAATTGCGAAAATAGTTGCATCTTGCGCTGTTTATAAATTGAAGTCACGAGGAGTAATTAATGCAAAAAGATCTCTTAGGCTCCTTAAAACAGTTATCATGAACTTATTATGCCGCTGTATAAGTGCAATAGAGACCGGGTGAGTTAGCCGTGGTCGTTACGGCATGACTGCTGGCAGTCGCTCACATCCGGGAGGCGAGTATGGTCTTCTGTGGTTTCCCATCTTCCTTCCAGGCAAATGCTGGGGTTGGTCCCTAACTATAGGCCACAGCCGCTACCTTCCAACTCCTCGTCCATACATTCCAATTTCCCTCCCCAACGGTACTTGTAGCTCACCCATTGGGTGTCCGTCTCGAAGCAGCTACAAAACTGGCGAGCCGAACATGTTCTCGGACACTCTCGGAACTAAAAGCCATACGCTAAAAAAAAAAGTGCAATAGAGTTGGTGCAGTACATTGAAGTTACCAGCTGCAATAAGCGTGATGCTTTCAAATTTATTTTCATTTATTTCGAACCTTATCGTTGAGCGCTATGTGGCGATAAATGATACCATTGCTACCTCAGTAGCTCGGGTCAGCCGTAGTTTTCCAAAGTATTCTGATTATTTTCCTACGGCGCTATACGACAAAACACGACACTATTGGTCTCTACATTTCTAACAGCCAATGAGATACAGGCCCTAGGCAATGTCCTTTATTTCACATACTCCTCTTTCTAATATTTGTTTTAAAATTTGTTTGTGAATTACATGTGTCAGTGCTGTACTTAGAAAATAACCGTTTCCCTATTCATTATTATCATTATGATCATTACGGGAAAATGACCTGAATGTTACGTCCATTATACTGTACTACTTATCACCCCCACTACAACCACCAACACCACCACCACCACCACCACCACCACAACCACCACCACCACCACAAAAAGTTATATTTTTAAAATATTTTTTTCTGTTAGTTTAAGTATCATGTGCCAGTTCTGTAGTAGTATTCATTATCATCCATAAAACAAATAAACCCACCGGGCGAAGTCGGGCACTACTGCTAGTTAATAATATTCTCTGATGAAGCATGGTTCCATTTAAGTGGATATGTATCAAGTCAGAATAACAGGTACTGGTCTTCAGAAAAACCTGTTAATTTCATACATCAAACACCCCTACATGACGTGAAAATGGGAGTGTTGGCGGCAGTAACTGCAGACAGGATAATAGGGCCTATATTTTTTGAAGCCACAATCACCGGGCAGAGATATAGGGATGATATTCTTGTACCATTTTTTGAACAATTGACGGACACTGAATGCCAATATGGATATTTCCCGCAGGACTCTGCAACTGTGCATAGATTTAATTGAGGAAATTTTCGACAACAGGTTAATTAGTAACCTATTGTGGCCCGCAAGATCCCCAGATCTTATGGATTGCGATTTTAATTTTTGGGGAAAACTGAAGAATAGTGTTTATAGAACAAACCCTCACACTCTAGATGAACTCAAGCAGAATATAACGAGAGAAATTGAGGCTGTCTCGGTAGATGAACTTTTTTTTTTAGCGTATGGCGTTTAGTGCCGGGAGTGTCCGAGAACATGTTCGGCTCGCCAGGTTTGTAGCTGCTTGAGACGGACAACCAATGGGTGAGCTACAAATACCATTGGGAAGGAAAGTTGGAATGGAAGGACGAGGAGTTGGAAGGTAGCGGCTGTGGCCTATAGTTAGGGACCAACACCGGCATTTGCCTGGAAGGAAGATGGGAAACCACAGAAGAACATCTTCAAGGTTGCCGGCGGGGGGATTCGAACCTCCTCGCCTCCCGGATATGAGCGACTGCCAGCAGTCATGCCGTAACGACCACGGCTAACTCACCCGGTGGTAGATGAACTGAAGCGTGTAAATGAAAATTTCCTTAGACGATGAGAGAAATGTGCAGATGCAGGTGGAGGACATTTTCAACATCTTCTGTGACAAGGTGAGCAATTATTTTACTTTGATTATGTGTTATTTTGTGTACTCATTATTTACATGTGATTTGTACGGGTGTTCTCTTTACCCCAGGCTCACCGAGCTGCCATGTGCTCGTCCGACCCACTACGCGTCGCGCTACCGGCCCCACTTCGAGTGGAAGACCCTGTAGTACCAACTTAGAATCGTTTGCATTTCAAGCATTTTCTTTCACAAACAGGGTGTTCCGAACAAGCATTTTCCTCGCATTTGTCACAGACATTTCTTTGCATTCGACCTTTCTTTGCATCACATAAGTAGTAACTCTTTTTCCTGGGGGGCTCTGTCGGCGCAGATGTTGATGAAGATTCAGCTGGTTCTGGAAAAGTAGCTTGAATAGCTGCTAATGTTCTTTGCAAACCAATTCGTGACCGTCGTTTTAGGTGTCCAGCTATAAGACTTTCAGCTAAGTCAATCAGAGAAGACCTTTGCCTTGTCTTTGCTTTGGATTTCTTCCACTCAGGATTTAGAGAGAGCCACACCACAGACATCAAGTAGATTCATAAAGAATGCTGCAGGCCCTCTGTTTGTCTTTCTTTTGCAAGAATAGGTATGCACCTTTTGGTCCAGATTTTCTACACCAGATTTTGTTTCATTGTAATGGAGAATAATACAGTAACAGACTTATTCTTCTCTTCGACAACTACCGGTATATCATTTGTATGACTCATACTGCTAAGAAGAATTACTGCTTTACTTTTTGCAGGCGCGTTTGAGGTTCACGTGTTCTGTTAGGTTGTTATTCAGGAGGTATAAATGTCTTGTTTTTCCTAACAGCCTACTATTATAAGACCATTGTTTAGTGAAGTCTTTCCAAGTTCCAAACTTGTGAAGAAGTTTTCACACGTTACATTGCTATTAGTGTGATTGCATGGCTCAGTGAGCTGCTAAACAACTGTCTAACCTAGGTTTGTGGCAACTGTAGTACCTTCCTTTCCCAGGTATTTATAGAACTTTGCAAGTTCATCATGGTTCCGTAGCCTATTGATATAGTATGAAAAATATAAATAATCCGCCTGATCAATACTTTTATTATCACAGAGCACTATATACAGTAGTCTGTTGGGACATGTTTCGGGACCTATCAGTATTGGCACCCTTCTTCAGCCATTACATACGTTAGACACTAGTACAGCGTGAACAAAAGACATCAGAAAATTGACCAAATAAACACTTAAAAAAACTATGGAATGATAGTAGTGATGGAATGATGAGAAATAAGGTGCGCGATATATACAGTATCAAATATGTTACTATTGTAAAGAACACTTAAAAATGCTAGATATTAGGGAAAAACAATTTAAAACACCTTAAAATGCACATAATGTCTGGAGCAATCAATCTGTAGTAAACTCGAGTGTGATAACAGTAAAATGTTGAGACTCATGGAATATTAAACACTTTTTAGACCATGCTATAAAATGTTCATTGTTCTGTAACAATATGGTGAGTCCGGAGGAAAGCAAAAAACACTCGCTAATTAGTGTGATCACTGAAGTTGTTTGTTAAAACAACAGTGGAGGCGGTCGATGTTGGGTATGATTGATGTAATGTATAGCTTATGCGATCCGGCTTCCGTCAGATTGTATTAAAATGTGAAGAATATTTAGGGATATCCACTACATCACCAAAGTTGAATGAAGCATTGCCAAAGAAGCTGTTGTGTTCTGACTTGTTGAAAACATCCATCACAATGGAATTAGACCATAGAGTACCAAATCGTGAGAAATAGTACGAGTACCAAATCGTGAGAAATAGTACATTCATCATTCAGGTAATGGGATGAACCTCTGTAACCAACCGTGTAGAAATGAGAGGGAAAAATAATATTAAAAATGTGCAGTGAGTTAAAAACACTGACAAGTATTGTGTAACTGTTAATTATTAGTCGTTATATTAATAAAGGAAATATTACATAAAGTCATGTGAGGATAAACATATTTTCTGATGTGTGTAGTGATTGAACTTTAGCACGAGACTGATTAGTCGGAATGTTGTGCTGTACTGCCATCCGTTTGGGAGCAAGAATTGACAGGTATCAGCTGTGGAGTTGAAATGGAGGGGCATGCGGAGAGGGGTGTAAGAGGGAAGGGGGACATAGGACAGAGACGTGTTATCGGGTGTGCAAAAATACATGACGGATATGGGAGGGAGGAGGGGAGGGGAGGATTCATAGAGGTTTATTATTATTTTTATCGCTGTTGTAATATGGTCGGTGAGGGTTTCAAATAAAATATTAGTATCGAAACAAATTTAATCGAGGTTTACGGGATCCGAAATTTTTTGGGCTGTATTTATTTCCATGGATTCTAGAAAGTTCTTTAAGGTGCCTTTGTTAGTATAATGTAATATTTTCAAATCATTACCTATGCTTGTGAAACTATGACCCATTTCCTCCATATGGGTGGCCATGACTGAAAATTACTTGCATTTAATGGCATTTAAGTGTTCATGAAATCTTGTAGTGAAATTGCTTCCGGTTTGGCCAATAAATTGGCTTTACAATCGTTACAATTTAATCTGTAGATGCCTGATATACTTAATTTGTCTCTACTATTAATCCTACTTGAATTATAAAACCAACTTTGAATGGCGTTAGCAGTTCTGTAGGTTAATGTTATTTTATGTTTCTGAAGATGTTTGTCTTCCAGGTTACCATATCTTGATGAATGCAATACATTTGCATTATTTTGTCTGTTGGCACAGGCTAGAGAAAAATGTGGCTTTTCACCAATGTCTCAGTCTCATTCATGGCTGTGATTATATGGAAGCCACTAAGGTATGAGTGGTGCTGAGTAATGGACTCGGGCCATAGCTAGTGCCTGTGGGTGTTGTGAAAGGTTCTGCTCATAGGGTTAGTAAAGCTGTGCTGACTCAGTGAGGAAAGCAATGGCAAACTACCTCTTTCCTTACCTTGCCTATTGCTGCCTCGATTTTGTTGGTTTCTACCCCATAACCTATGGTGGTGCTTTTTGAGGATCCAACCAGCCTACAGGCTAACTACCTAACAGACAGACGGAAGATGTTGGTAATGCTGTAAGTGAAATTGTTGAAATACGTGAACACTGCATATGTTTTTGTTTCTGTTCTGGTTTGATTTATGTGATGGGTCTATTTTATTGATTATACAGTTTATGTATTGATAAATGAAACCATTGGTTCTAGCAGTTTGGTGAATGACTTTGATCTATTTTATGTAGTCCTGTTTGGAAAGCGATAAATTTAAAGCTCTATTGATGAGGCTTGTGAAAGTTGCCCTTTTGTGGCAGCCAGGGTGATTCAAATCATATCTTATTGAGGTGTGGGATTGTGTCGGCTTTCTGAAAATCCGGTAGGGCAATCGATTATCCTTTTTAGTGACCATTGTGTCTAGAATATTTTTGTTGTTGTTGATGGTGGACTCTACGGTGAATTTTATATTGTTATCCATATTATTTTAACGGTTTACTATCTGATCTATTTTTTGGATGTCATCATTGACTAAAATGAAGACGTCATCCACGTATCTTCCCCAGAATTCTACGCCTTGTATTTTTCCTCTATTTCATTTGGTTCCAAATGATCCAGGTAAATATTGGCGATAAATCCCGACAGTGGTGACCCCATTGCTAGGCCTTCTTTGTGCGTATAAATTTTATTATTAAACATGAAATGGGTATTGCTTAGGATGAATTTGAGGATAACTATGCATTCTTCAACCTCGACCTTTGACAATCTGCTATTGTCCAATAAATTTTGTTTAATGATGTCCATTGTTGGTTGGATAGGGATATTCGTATATATACTGTATCTCTAATGTCTACGCTGTGGGGTGAGTGCTCATCACCTAATATTAATTCGATTGTTTTCTTTTTTTTTTACAGAAATGGAGAATGTTTCTAAATGATTTATCCGCTTTGAAATCATAATGGTTATTTAAAAACTGTTAGGCAAATTGAGCTGTTTTGTATACCGGACTGCTTCTGAAATTTACTATGGGTCTAATGGGTACATTTTCTTAATGTATTTTGGGAAGAGCCCGTGTGGTTGGGAGGTCGGGATTCATGTTAATAAAACGGTTTGCTTGCTTCTCATCTATTATGAATAAAGTGTTCTTGATGTCCTTTGTGTAGTTGTTGTGGGGTCTTTCTTAATTTCTTCGAAATTGGTGTTGTTAACGAAATTAATAGTTTTATTGATGTAATCGTTCTTGTCGTATAAATATTATTGTATTGTCTTTGTCGGCTTTGGTTACTATTATGTTATTATCTGGTATTTTCTTTTTTAGTTTGGTGACATTTGGGTTAAGATTGATATTGTTGTTTGATATGATTTTGTGAATTTCTTTATTGGCTTCTAGTCTGACTGCATTTTGTTTGTCACTATGTAGTTCTCGGATAGTGGACTCTGTTTCAGCTATTATCATAGTGAGGGATTTCTTATTTAATTTGGTTTCCCAATTATGTTTGGGACTTTTATTTAAGATGTCTAGTTCGGAGTTGTCAAAATTTATATTAGTTACATTTTTGACAGGTGACGGAAATTTGTGCAAATCTTGTTCGGTTTGGGGTTCCTGGTTTATGTTGTTCCTATTCTCTAAATTCTTTAGTTTTTTGTCCTGAGTTGTTATTTTTCTGAACATTTTGGTGTGAACGATTTGATTTACTATAAATGAGTGTCTGTCCCATTCCTTCTTGCTGGACAGATTGGCTGCTTCTAAGTGAGTGCGATATAATCTATTGTTAATGTTTTTCTTTTTAATAAAAAAGGAACCTGATTTCCCTTTGAAAACGTGCCAATAGTGATAAGCCCCGAAACATGTCTCAACAGACTTTAAAGTGAGAGGCGTAGTGGCGCAGTGGTCAAGCTGTTGGCCTCTCACCAAGGTGGACCGGGTTCGATTCCCGGTCAATGCATGTGAGATTTTCGAAGTAAAATGCTATGTCCTGTGGTTCGGATTCCACGTAAAAACGAGGTCCCGTGGCTCATGATCACACGATTAACGGTCACGTAAAACTGAAAGCTTCCTTCCTTAGACTATATAGTGATCTGTGATAGTAAAAGTATTGATCAGGCGGAATATTTCTATTTGTCATACAAATTAGGTTTTCAATACGGAGCCATGATGAACTTGCAAAGTTCTATAATTAATAAAGCAAGCCAAGCTAATATAGCAAAGAGAGCACATTATAAGTATAAAGATCTTAAGGTTAAACTAGCCAGTACAATCAAATACATCGATTTTCTCAAAAAATGTAGAAGTCAAAATTTAATTCCTTGACATCTGAAAACATACCAAAAGAACGGCCCATTAAACCGTTATGAGAGCAGAACGCAGAAGATAGTTAATAACAGAGTCTTTCAAAGGGAAATCAGGTTCCTGAGGGAAACCGTATCGCATAAGCTATGCATTACAACAATCATATCCTCCCCGTTTGTTTCAACAAACAACTTAAGTGATCACACAAATTAGCGATTGTTTCTTGCTTTCCTTTGGACTCACCATATTGTTACAGAACAATGAACATTACATAGCATGGTCTAAAAAATGTTAAATATTCCTTGAGTCACAAAACTTTATTGAAATCACACTCGAGTTTCCTACAAGGAGATTGCTCTGCACATTATGTGCATTTTAAATTGTTTTAATGTGTATTTCCCTAATATTTTCCTTTTTTAAGTGTTTGTCAACAATGTTCACATATTTCATACTGTATACTGTATATCACGCAACTTGTTTCTCATCATTCCATCACTACTATCATTCCATATGTTTTTTAGTATTTACTTTGTCAATTTTCTGATGTCTTTTGTTCACACTGTACTTGTGTCTAACGTATGTAATGGCTGAAGAGGGGTGCCAATAGTGATAGGCCCCGAAACATGTCCCAACAGACTATATAGGGATCTGTGATAATAAAAGTATTGATCAGGCGGAATATTTATATTTGTCATGCAAACTTCCCAGATATGGAATTTCTTTCAATGGGTAGAAATTATTGTTGAAAAAGCAACCCAAGAGATTTTCATTCCATACTTATCTGGTTTAGATGCCATATATTGCCGTAAAAGATAACGTCCTCTGAGTGGTACCAATTATTCATCTACTGTGATATTTGTACCTGTAAATAATGCTTAGTGAGATGTTTGCTGACTGGTTCCCACACATCTCAAATCGGCTCGAGTTTATCTTCCTCACGACGAGCACTTCTGGTTGATTTATCATCAAATCGGAGAAAAACGAACAGCTTCTTGAATCATTCTCCGCTGATTTTAGCACGGAAAATAGAAGGGCCGTATTTGGGGCTCCACAATGATGACACAGTCTCATGATTTGATTTCAGGTGATTCGCTGTTATGAAGAGTCCAATGAAGACACCGATTTCTACTTCATCACACACTCTCCATGATGAATGTTTATTTTTCAGTCTGTAAACATTCTCAGCTTCCTGATTGGTAAATGTTACTATGTCCTTTAGAATGCTTGTTGTAATGAAGAATTCAAAACTGTCGTTCGGAGTGCCTACTTTTTCTATGGTGGAAGAAACACCTTATTTGTTGTTGCCTTTATTACATTACAAGTTCTAGTCTTTGATGCAGAAGGTGGACATTTTGGCCACTCAAATTGGTTCTGACCTCTGTAGTATGTATCATCCTGCAATACCACATCTTCAGTTTCGCTTTAATTTTCGCCTATGACATCACTGTGTTCACTGGCTATGCTAATATGATCATCTTCATCTGACTCATTGGGATTATAATCTTCATCATCACTGTCTGATAGTAGGCCTACACACTCATTTATTTCTACTATTTGTGACTGCAAACAATCTATTATTTGCTTGTCTGTAAGTCTAGATATTATAGAAAACCACGAACAAACCCATGGACAATGCACTGGTAATTCAAATAAAGACAACAGTTAGTATGTGAATATGATCTACTATTGCCACTATGATAACATAAGAAGCAAGTCTGCCAACAGTCGTAAAATAAAAAGGTAACTGACATCTGAGAGCTTAGTGTTGTTTAAGTTATGATGTTAGTTTTTAGTAAATAAATAAACAAACAACCATTGTTAGCAATTACACAAGAAAACATTATTGACAATATATTTCAATTGTTGAGGAAAACCTAGACTGTTATAAAGGAAAGGATGGGTTTACTCAGTGTAATTCACAAAATAGAATTGTATTGAGTCCAATGGACTCACGTTAGGCTTTCTAAGGTTAAGGAGCTTTTGAGGTTTTCCTGCCAAGTAGGCTATAATTCCAGCCTATACCATTACTGTACCGCAACTGAACTTGTGCTCCTCCTGGATGTGACTGAGCTGCTAACAGCACCAGGTTGTCTCTACATCCTCTGGAAATGTGAATATGGCTTCAGTCCTAATCTTGGTTTGTCTGTGAATGGTATTGCAGCCAATTGTTCCTGTCACCTCTCTTCATGTTACTGTGCCCATTGTAGTATTATGGTGAGATTTCCTGTCCTCAATGCTGAGAACTTTAGTGGTAATCGAGAACGTAGGTTTGCTTCATGCAGACGGTTCCTGATGGTTTGAGCATTAACAGCAAATCATCTGTCTGCAGAAATGAGACGCTACAATTGGCGCAATAACAGTCAGCTCTCATCTAGTTTATTGAACCAAATAGCAGTCAAGCATTGCAGCTATTAATCATCTAAAATCTGGTTGTTATTCACTTGGCGTTCCTGCCATGCCATTTAGTTTCAATAAGCAACTTCGCAAATATCTATTCAAATTTCGAAGAAACTTTAATTATCCAAATATCTCAATCAATTTTGCCAGAAGTTTCTTTGAAATTTGAATGGGTATTGATCAGTTCAATTTAAATATAAAATATCTAAATTTCTTCGGAATTGGTGCTTTGGGATATCTCTAGAGCTCGAATATCAACACAACACTGATAGTCAGCTAACATTCCTATGGCCTTTTGCATGGTATCTCTGTCCATGTGCTAATTTTATGAAAGAAATCTCTCCAGTCGGTCCTGGATGAAGGGCTCGTGAAATCCCTCACCCACTCGTATGCTCTCATTGTATGGGTGCAAACCAACGGAGACCTCATCCAGGAACAGCAAGGAGGTTCAGTTATATTTTGGGGTGGAATCATGAATGGTCGACGTATGCCTCTAATTTGTATCCACGGTAACATGGCTGGTCTGGTGTACAGAGACAACATCCTTCAACCTGTCGTTACAGGATATGCTGCCACAATGGGTGAGGGCTTCACACTAGTGTACGATAATGCTGTGCCCATCGAGCTAGGGTGGTCAATCAATTCCTTCAGATGCATGGCATACAGAGAATGGAGTGGCCTGCCTATTCTTCAGACATGAAGTGTAGTGAACATGCATTGAAAGAGCACCATCCCAATCCTCCAACAAACAAACAGCAACTGATTGAAGTTGCTGTCAAAGAGTGGGATAATCTGCCCCAAACCACGTTCAACTCGTTGGTGCTCAGTATGCCTCGTCATCTGCAAGCATGCCTTAGAGCTCGTGGTGGCCATACTCGGTATTGATATGCCCCAACATGAAAAGGACGTTTGAGTGGTCAGTCTCACATTATAACTTTTGTTATTCGTTGTGTGTCTCTGTCTCTTTTGCAGAGCAGATTGTGTGTTGTTTTTCTTTGTATGTAACCTACATTGTGTATAATTTGATTACACACACATACCAAAACATTCAAGTCACTAAATCGCAATATGCAAAACTTTTTTGACGTGTGTACTGAACCCTTTATACGCTATCCGTATAAATGATTCTTAATTTTTATTCATCTTCATATGAAACTACTGCCAGCCAAGTACAGAAGCCAGACAGATATTGTGAAATTGTAGGGATTTTCTGGCGACGAGTACAGCGAACATGGTATGTGAGAAACAAAGGACTGAGCCAGTCAGGAATGTATTGCGGGCCGACCAGCAGCTGCAGGAAGAAGGCAGCATAGCGTCGGCTTGACTCATGCAAATACTATTTTTTCATTGTCTTCAATCGTCAAGAAAAGGATGGATGCAGGGAATATAGAGAAGAAGCGAGTTTTCGGCTACGCCTTGTGGGAGGTGTCACTCAATGAAACCGCGAACTTGGTATTTCGAAAAGCCAATGGGAAGATGGACGCTTCTTTTGGCAACGAGGGAGCTTGATAACGCTATCCATTTGGATTGCGCGGGAATTAAGTATTGAATCATCCTACGATAGATCTTAGAGCACGATGGCTTAATTTTGACCTTTGAATTACTACGATCAGAATGATATGTCTCGCATGCCAGTACTCCTATTATTTTAGAAGTTGATTTTGAATTTCCCTTTCCTAGCAAGTTTTAGCAAGAACCATTTAAACAGTGATCTGTGTGATGATGAAGTTACAATTTTTCGAGGTGTCATGAGGGACACTTGATAACATTTTGATGTGTCGTGAGGGACACTTGACAATATTTGGCGTGTTGTTGGACACTTGAGACTTTAACTATTTTTGAGAAAGACTTTATAAAATTAAGTAGTGTGCTTGCAGCTAAGTTGCTTTAGTTAAGGCCTGTGACTTAGGTGGTTTATCAAAGCCACAGATTTAGGGCCAGTATCTGCGCATATTTTGCTTCAGGACTGTTTGGTGAAGGTAGTAACGAAATTAGCAAAATTAGCTAGAAGTATAGCGGGTGAAATCTAATAACTTGCTTTATTCAGCATCGAGATGGCAACCCAGAACCTGGATGGAACTTCGAACCAGTAGTGCTTTGCTCTGGAATCTTCCAGGATGAACTAAGCGCATTCTAAGGAGAGATGTCGGGTGACGTGAACTGAATGCAGGACGCAGGAAAGGATTGAGTACAAAATGAAATTTATTTTTATTTGTCAAATCGGTTATGGTTTAATGAGTTCAATTTTTGTAAGTATTTTTGCTTTGTGTGTGTTAAATGTAGAATCTTGTTTTTGTTTGTTTACTGGCAACAGTTTTGATGCATGGGGCAGCGTGACTTTGTTAATTGTAAATATTAGTGTGATTTTATTGTTGTGATTCAAGTATACGGAGCTTCATGCGCACCGTGTGCGTGAAGGCTTGCGTAATAGCAGCTGAGTAACACGATTTGGGAGTTAATATCATGACAAAAAGTGGAACTGATTTAATTTAGCTGAAATGCAGTTTTGGGGGAAATCAATTGTTGAGAGTAGATTTATAATTACTCAGGGTAATTTATGTGATAAATTGCCATGTTGCAATTCTATGCGAGAAGCTGTCTGCTTGCTCAAGTGTTCATGTTTCTATTTAATTCTTGGAGTATACTAGGACACGAAATTAGGGAACTCTGGATTAAGCGCCGACCTGGGTGGTTTAATGATTTTTCAGTCCAAGCATTGTTGTGTGTCACAGGTGTGATAAATGGATACTGCTTGCGAGAGATGTGCTAGGGCACACTCTGTCTGCCGCGATCCATATTTCTGCATTCCCAACCCCGAGGGGCGGATGTATGAAATATCTATTTGGTTCTTGCAATTCGAGTGAATTGGCGAGATATTGTGTTTTTGTGTACGCGTTTACAGATTGGCCACGTAACGGGACCTGACTGTTAGGTCGCCTGTTATATTTAGTTGTTGCGACACAGAGCTTGGGACTTGACTGTAACAGATGTTGTTACATGAGTGAGAGAGGAGAATCACCAGGCAGGCTAGATCCGAGATAACGGCGAGCTATGCTCACTAGCGAGGCGGACCTTGGTCTTGTTCCTCTTCTTAAATTGTTTTGATTTTAGAAAAGCCTGATTAATCGTAAATAATTTGAATAAGTAAATGGGAGCAGTCCACGTTATGAGGTTAATTTCGTAGTGTTGACTTAGTACTGCTTTGCTGTTATGTAAAATGTCAGCCTGTTGAGGCACTTTGTTGTTTCTTTGAGTTTTTGATGTTTTGGTTCAATGACCCGGACGGCCATATTTGTTTTCGTCACGCTGTACTCAATTTAGCCTAATGATCATTTGCGCCTGTTTTAGCAAGCTCTGCTTTGTTTGATCACATGGTGTGATCTCACTGGAGATCAATGTAATTTAGTATTTTTAAGGGGTAGCGTGTGTCAGTATTCTGTGTAATTGTACAGCCATTCTATTTGTGCATGTCCCATTAGCCATAATTGTGGTTTGCAGTACGGGGATTCGCGGTCAACCTGGCTGTTTCCAGTTGCAAGAACACCTGCGACAAAGTACTCTATTCTTTCTAACGTCTGTTAAACGCTTGCACACAAATTAATACGACCAGTGGACTTCTCTTATCCACGTTTTGTTTTGAGATGCGAGCTAAGTTATGCAACTTGCATTTGATGTTATTTTGAGCTTATGTGGGAGTCAAGCTCAGGGAGGAGTTTGTTTTGTTATTGTGTTTTTTACCTTGCTTTTCTTACTCAGTCATTAAATTTTGTTTATTTTACCCTGTTTCACTCATTTCTAGTTCATAGTTTACTTTATGATCCTTGAGACCAATGAAGCAAGTTGTTTTGTATTGAGACCTAAGTAAGAAGTGCACAAGGACTGAACGCGACCCCGAAGACAGAATCTTGTTAAAACACAGCTTCTTTGAAGGGTACAGTACCTAAATGCATTCAGACCTCCCACTGGGTTTGTCACATACATAGATATGTAACATTATGTTTGAGCTAGTCGATAGTTAATTCCAGTAAAGTGGCAATTGTCTAGTCCTGTTGTTGCTGGAAGCAAGGAATTCTACTGTATTATCGATAAGTTGAAAACACTTGAACTCAAGACATCTCAGTCTTTGCAACCAGGGAAAAGAAAGGCATCATTAAATTAAAATTATATTTCCAGATTTGTGGAAGATGAAAGGAAACACACAATTTTATTAGCATCACTGAATTAAAAATTTTACCTCCAGATTTATGGAAGATGAAAAAGAAAGATATAATTTTGTTACCATCATCGAATTAAAATTTTATTTCCAGATTTACGGAAGATGTTTATTTTAAAAATGTATATTCAGTCTTTATGTTTTAATAAACAAAAAATGTTCACTTTTAACAGGCACTTGTCACCAGCCAAGATACAAACTCAGTCCCTTTATACCAATACAAGGCCGGAAATACATACCTTTGTGTGAAACTATCAACAGTATTGACATACTTTTTGAGAAATAATTTAAAATCTGAAAAGCACATGGCATTGCATCAAACACCAACTGGTGTAAATAGAAAAACACTGACTGGTAGGAAGATTGCAACACTTTTTTCTTAAAATTTATTAGTTTGTTAATTTGAGTGGCAATATGTTTATTATTTTGTGCATTTCACTGAATGATCAAACTTTCTGTAACTTTTGTACACAGTTACAACCTTTGCAGCTCTTTATTCGACCATATGTTGCAATGAATTAATGAATCTTTCCAAGAAGAATTAAATTTTACTTACAAAAAAGGCAAAAATATTGACACTTGTTCAGTTTATAGCACATCAGTACATCATTTCATGATATGAAATACCAATCAGCACTGCCAGAAGTAGATACTGGTATCTCTAAAGTTCATCACTTCCTGAACCCATTCCAGCATGATCATAATGGTGTCGGATGCCTTTTAGAGAATCAGATTCCATTCTCGATTCGTAACTTTCACGGTCGGAACTAATGCTATTAACTGTAGTGTCTAGGGTTGTTTTGATGCGTCTGGTGTTGCTTTGTTGCAGACATTTAGCCATCATTACAGTAAGCCCAGTCACGACAGAATAGTTGGTGGATTCATTCAATAGTGTTGGCCCACGTAGGGAATCTCTTACAGCCTATGGCTGGCTGGAGCTGTATCTGTGTTTTTGGAAGGCAATTAATGCCTGGAAATGAACATTAGGAGAGATGTACGCACAGGTCACAGTTGATATTTTTGAGATGCATGGGTATCTCTATGGTCTGTCTGATTTTTCTGTGGTAGAAGTGGCTGTCGGAGCCTAGGAGTTGAGTTTCAAAGAAGAGGATGGATTGTCTGTAGTCTGATGAATGCTCTGTTATTGCTGATTTAGAAGGCTGGTTGGGACGTACATATCTATTGTGTTCTGACAATCCGGTGGCAACGGTTCGGCCCATCTCCCCAATGTAGACCTGGCCACAGTCACGTGGTATTCTGTATAATCCTCCTCTGCGGAGATGGAGATTTTCCTTCACTGGCCGGATGAGGTCTCGTACTTTTGGACTGGAGCTTAATATAGTGTATATTGTTATACCCGTAGGGTATGCCACCCTCATCCCCTACTAATTACACCCCCTAAGAACACATAACTTAAATATAATTCTACAATCTACGACTGCATCTATAAATCTATAAAACTCATTACTTCAATGCACTCAAGTGGAAGCGTGCCTGAGCCCAACGACCCCAGGAAGGGCTACGACACATAAGGAATGCACAACTCTGCAGACACGGCACGCAGGCTCTATAAAAACTCCGAGAGGTCATGCCCCCAGGTCATTCATTCTCAGTCAGGTGTTGTAGTGTGAAACCTCTACCGGACGACTGCGCCAGCCTGGTAAGTGTACGCGAGCATCTTCACATACACACATTTACACTTTTCCTCCCCTATTATTTGTACTGGAGTTGTATTAAGCACATTGGCTGTTCTGAAAGCTTTAGTAGTACTTCTGCGTACAAGTACCCTCATTAAAATAACACAATCTCTAGATAATTGGTCCTTACATTTATTTGACTAGCTGGTAAGATCCTACCCTTTCAAATCCCCTCTAGGTAGGATCCCCTAGCATTATTGTTCAATTGCTTCGTGGCGTCAGCAGATAGCCACGATCACAGTGCTTGTGTCAGCAGGCTCGCTCTCAGCCCGTTCGCTTACGATAACATCAAGCCGCTTAGCGACTGTACCGTTTAAATCCGCATTTACTGAACCGCCTTTCCCTCCGTTATCGCACCCTCGAACTACCAAATCAAACAGTACATTTGGGAGTTCTCCTCTCGAGCTGCTTCCACGCTCTCGAACCACTCCTTAACCGTCACCTCTTACACTCGAATTCCAAGCATCCCCCAGGTACTCATATTTCATCCCCCCAAATATTACATTGTGGAGGGCACCCTCTCAGGTCCCCTACAATTGGAGGACGCGCGGGGTACCGTGACGTTGTTTTAGGACAACGCCCCAGGGATTACATACAATGTAATTCCGCGGAAAAGATCCCAAATTACCTTTTACAAGCCAAGCATACGCCACTCAAATAGAGATTTTTTTCAGAGTACGGGTTAGGTATTATTCATTACCCACCCAACCCCCCAGAGAGGTTCAGGTTTATCATAAGCACCCTTATACAGAAGCTAGCATTTTACATCCCCATAGAAAGTTACGCCTACCCTATACGGTAGAAAGGGCAGCGTTATTATTTCACTATCCCAGATTCCCAGTTCCATAGGAAGGATAGCACAGATAGTACTCCATGCTAAGGTTCCAGAAGGTCAGTAAGGTCAGGCGTACAGTTAGGGACGCAGACCACAACCTCGCCGCTAGCACCAAGCCACTACGCCCCAAAATCACAGTTAAAAACGCAGACCTCATAGACGAGAATATCGCTGGTCGAATAATAGCTGACTTAGAAGCTCGGGCCCTAGAACTTCGGGGACGATACCCTTACACGATAGTCCACGCACCTCCCCTTACAAGAGCGCAAGCGCACAGCGAAAATTATAGGAGTTCATCGTCAGACGATAACGCTAGGGACTACGGCAGCCCCACACTTCCCCATAACGTACTACAGCATATCATTGATACAGAACAAACATACAACGGATTGCACGTGCTCATACAACAATTAAACGACACTGAGGACAGCACAATAAACGGAGGTTTAATTAACGATATTAGCGCCATAGCTCAAACATTAGAACAGAATATCCAACAGACACTGGAAGCCGTGAAAAAGGCGCAAATCAACCATATTCTGTCCCTCGACGATATTACGGGAACAGGGGCATTGAACATGCATTCACCACTCCAGCCCACACAATCCGGACCTGCACATTCGCAGGCCAGGCAAACACACCGAACGCAGCCACAGTCCACCCCTTAATGGCGCACACTTTGGGGTCCTCAAGACCTATCAGTGAATTCGGACCAAATATCATTGGGAAAACATGAAAAGTGACATCCAGAAATTCATTAAAACATGCCACACATGCCAAGGTATAAAAACAGGCCCGGTAAACCACATGGTTTACTCCACCCAATTCCAGTAGGTGAGCTATTCCACCGCATAGGAATTGACGTCAAGGGTCCCGTTACCATGTCCGATAAGGGCAACAGATACATACTTGTTGCAACCGAATATCTCACACGTTACATTATCACCCAAGTGGTCCCGAAAGCCAGCGCGCACCAAATCGCGGAATTCCTGATGAAAATCATTACCAAATATGGCATCTTTCAAACATTGTTATCCGACAGAGGAACGGTTTTCACATCTAACGTTATAACACAGCTCCTCACACTGCGCTCAGAATAAAAGCATACACAACAACCAGTTTCAGCCCTCAGACAAATGGATTAACAGAGGCTATGAATAAAATTCTCGGTGGCGCATTGGCTCGATTTACTAATGCCGAAGGCACCGACTGGGATAATTACCTGCCAGCCGTCACTTTCAGCTACAACACATCAGTGTCGCAGGTGACCAAACACACCCCGCACTTTCTTCTACACGGCTACCATCCGCGCAGTCCCATCGACAACATATACATTCCGCAGGACACTCTCCCCAGTAACGCTGAGCGCTTACAATATTTGTGCACAGCGCGAGACACTGCGCGGCGAAACATTCGTGTTGCCCAAAAGAGGCAAAAACACACTTATGACCGCACACACAAACATCAGGAGTACAAACCCGGTCAACTGATTATGATCTGGTCTCCCACACGCATAAAGAACGTGTCGGAATTCCTTATTCCGAAATGAACAGGTCCGTTCAGGGTCCACAGGAAGATATCGGATCTAAATTACCTGGCCAATATACGCTATCACCACAAAATCATTAAGGACACTGTTCATGTACGGCGCATGAAACCCTACCATTCACGGGAAACAACCTCTGCGCCTAGGCCCCCAGTAGCAAAGAAACGCAAACGATAAGCTATCACACTCACTGCCACACAGAGGACACAGGTCCACCTCACCATTTTCATATAGGTTTAAATAAAGAGTAAGACATGTCGAGGCTAGCTGCACAAGTAGCAGCTAAACATGTCTCACCATCCCCATAAGTCCACATGGACATAATATGCCAGGCAAGCATTGGCAAGAGCGCAAAACGCGCTATGGCATCCGGTAGCCGTATTCACAAACAGGTGTCGATACCACTCCCACATAATGCCTATACACGACCTAATTATAAGTTGCATGTTTAAATGTTAAGAGTGTTTTACCATATAGTGTAGTATTTTATTATGTACTTGTATCATACTTGGATCAGATAACAATCACTAGGGAATTCAATTGTATTCACAACTTGCCACATGTTTCAACGCAGCCAGCGCAGGTCATCATACTGCACGGTCAAGATATGGTAAGCTGAGCCAGTTAGTCCACTCAGCGTTCCACACTTCCTTCCATAGCAACAGGTGTTCGCGGCAAGTCACGTACCCAGGCACACTCCTACACAGCCATGCGTACTACAGGACATTCACCCGGAGTACACGCGTAAGAGCGTAGAAAGGTTCGCTTATAGTAGCCGACCACATATACGGAATAGGTCACACACTTGTATGAAGGGAAACATATCCACCTAACATCTTTACACTAACAATCACACCCAGGCACAGGTCCATTAGGCGACCGACTGAAGCCTCACTTACCTTCAAACAGGGCCAATAGGACTCACATGCCCTCACAAAGCACCGGTAGACACGATATACACTGATAGCAACCTACATACGTCACAATTTTGTATACATTCAGTAGCGACCGACCGAAGATTCAAAAATACACTGACACACCAATTAGAGGCCCCGCATGACGTAACACAAGCCTTTTTTTTTACAGATATACACATACTAGTATTACCGCGAGTAATTACACACACATAGGAACGAACTGCGAAGCCATACTACACCCACAAGCACGAGGTGCACGGATTACGGAAGCGACCTCACACTGATGCGAGGTTACAACCTTCTTCCACTTAATAATCACCGCAGCAGATAGTAATATAGCAGGATTTATTCCATATACCGTATCCACAGACGATAACTAACGTAGCTTACGGTTAACTTCAAGGACACCACAATAACACAGGTTAACGGCCTTCAGCACAGGCGAAGACTCATTACCACAATAACACAGTTTAACGGCCTTCAGCACAGGCGAAGACTCATTACCACCATTACACAGGTTAGCAGCCTTCAATACAGGCACGAGCAGCCTATCACAATAACACAGGTTACCGACCTTCAATGTAGGCCAACATTCCTTACCACAACAACACGAGTTCAATGCATCGGTAATGCTACCTACAAGCTACCACAATAACACAGTTTAGCGGCCTTCAATACAGGCAAAGGCGCATTCTCACAACAGCACGGGTTAGTTGCCACCACCACATCCGGCGACGAGATACAACAATTACACAGGTTACCATACACTCAAGCTATAGGACACGACAGGTCATCAGGACCACACACTTGTCGGAAAATCGGTAAGGATATACTTACAGAGGTCACACAGTATCATATGCCATAAATTCATGTTACATTCTCTAATACGTTTCACTCAATCCCAACACGAGGAAGTGCACACTGATTATAAGCAGTGACGCGCGGTCCACACGCACTGCCGGAAGCACTCATGCCACCACAGCATATCAGCCTGTGAATCGCAGTGCTTCCCACACGTACACGCCAAACATGGCGCCGAAACTAACACACATTCGCTTCTATATTTTTTCCCCCTAACATGGGATCTTTAATTTTTACTTTTGTTAGACGGTCGCATTGACCATACCATAACGACATAGGGACAGGCATTGCAGTCAATTCACCAAGGGGGCGTCACCATTTTTAGCCTACGATTAGAGAATTGCATTCAAAATTTTCTTATATCATCCATTACTTAGTCTACGAAGGTTCGGACTTGCGGTTAAGCCGCTTGGCTGGGGATATTCTCCTTACGGACCATTCTTTCATCCACACGCCAAGTTATGAACTGTCAGTAATAGTCTGCCATATGCCGACATAATATGTCATAAGGAAGTCACAATATATCTTGAATAGGGCCACAAGGCCAAGGACGGACTCCACAGTCCATGTAAATCCCATTGAACACACATAATACCTTCACAATTGCATCCAGGATCATTCTTTGGCTACAAGGGCATCCACGCTCTAAAATATGCCTATTTATATACTTGTATATATCCTCATATATACATACACCTACTATCGACGCCAAGGCTCATAATTATTTTATGTTTTGCGGGGTTATGCACTGTACAGTGTACATTAAAACAATCTTGCCCCCCAAAACAATGTAAAATAAATATCTAGCCATTTCTACATAGGGAACTGGGATTTCCACCGTTTGGCAGTTTTCATGTTTACACATACGTGTACTCAAGAATCACGACTGTTAGAATAACAGAGAACATCCCAGACCATCCCTGAGCGTTACTTTTCGGACGCTCATAGACAACGGCCCAATGATCCTATTAATTCCAACACTAAAATGGGCTCTTGCATTCACAAAACATATGACACGGATTTCAGGACCACTTTCCCTCAATTGCATATTTACCTACAGCATTCCACTCTAGCACACCTCAGTTGCGGACTATTATTTGTCCAGAGGGTTATACTTTATATACCCAGACTTACAATCACCCTCATATGAGATACAATAACCAATTTACTACGCAATTCCGGTATTACACTATTACTTCCGTCTTACGAGGTGGAAACACAAGAGTACGTAATATTTTCCGTCTTAGGAAGGCGGAGGCATCGGTACTCGTACGCTACAGTAGACACGCCATCCGGATTATATTATTTCCCATATAACGTGCCACCAATACTTAGGATAACACTATCTTTCCCCTAACACAGGAGTTCATATCAGGCCTACACTATATTCCGTCTTACGCAGTTGCAGACACCGAACATACATTATTTTCCGCTTCACGCAGTTCAAGACACCGGAAATACATCCTTTTCCGCCTTAAGATGTTGCAAACACCGGCAATACATTATTTTTCGCCTTACAGAATTACCGACATTAGGGATACTATATTCCCAGGCACACAAAAGAAAGCAGAATTCCACCATTCTACACTAGAGGTATTAGCATCTTTTACATAGCCTATCATATTAACACACTGTTCACGGTAAAAGCAGTATACACAGTGGATAACATACTGTCATTAGAATGACACCTCTAACCACGCGTCCACACAATGTCAACAAAGGCCGCCATTCTTTGACATAAGCGGTAACCGCTGCAACCCAATCAAACGCGCGGATTACCAGGTCCACCTCTTACAGTAGCATACAGCCAGTCACAGCGCCCCACTCTGCTGTTGATAACAGAACATATTGTCACAACCGCCCACCCGACACGGGACACTCTCACTTACTCAGGTATCATACCACGTGGTACTACAGATCGGCCATTACTTTACAGGACGCAAAGAGCGCGCTACATTTGAATACGGTTGTCACACTGACACATGTTTGACACCCTCTACACTCTAATATACCGCCGTAACAGCATATTCAATGCTCACAGGGGCCTAGTACATTCCTTGCCCGACACAGTTAGGGAATATTCATCCATAGGATACTCATATTCCTCTGGACCTCAAAGAGCGAACATAGTACTTCTCACCACATGGTGAATGTCAGCCATAACACTTTTATACTGTTTATTTTTTATATACAACACTGTTCACACATAACGGGATCGGCACAAACATCCCACACGTCGATTGGTCTCGACACAGATAGTTATTTCCACCAAAGGACATATTTACAGCACACTATATATTCGGGGCATCCATTTTTTATGATCTCTGCCTATACTATGATAATTTAGCAGAGAGACACCCCATTACGATTCCCGTCGCACAGACCCCATCACGGTACTCTTACACCATTATTCCCATAGGATCCCATACAAGGGTCCACACTTACATGTTATTATTGTTATTGGTTTTTTATTCCACTATTATTCCCCACATACCCCCCAGTAGTACCTATAATACGAAATAAAAATGTACTCTTTACTGACTCGGCACGCCACAGACATAGGTTGGCAAGACACATGTTATATACCACCAGCATCCAAACTACCAATTGCGTCGCTTAGAGACATAGTCCACCAAGGGACACGCTTCCACCATAACTATATTATAAGGAGCAAACGGGTGATAAAATTTCAGTCCCAGATACACAGATGAAACGATTTGTGCAGGTTCAGGCACAAACACACTATTGCATCCTCCCAGGTAGGATAGCAGCATGCCATTATAAAGCGATAGTATAATGTTCTTACAGACGTCACCAGCCATAGAGCGCGGCATTTTACCCAGCCTATCTTATAAATACGACAATCGGACACATATGTCCATACATAGTACTACCTACTACCTAGTCTTGGATATACCTTCGGGTATAATCCCACCAGTATTCCTAATGGGTAATATAGTTCACAGGGTATCCTTTTACGACCCAGTGACCTTTCCATTCAAATTAAGAACAATAGACACATAAGATGACCAGGTCCTTGATAGGATACACATATATTGATGAGAAAGTTCTCATATAACAAAGCCAGACAGCAGTGCATTCTTCGGTCAGGGCACAGATGCCCGACGTCAACTCCGTACAGTACAAGTCCTCGATTATTGGCACACCAGTTACACATTAACATATTAACACATCTCCCCCACCCTACCCCCTTTTTATGCGAGGCACTTGGTGTCCATGCTACACCAAAGGTGCGCCCCACGTTTGATCGCTCGTAGCTCAGTGTTAAGTTGGAACACTTCGAAGTTGGAAGCTGACAGTGAGTTATATTGAACTTTCCCCTAATAACAGCATTATCATTATTACATTATTTATAATCTTTACACGCATGTTATATTTTTACCTGCATGAGGGATACTTAACACCCTACCAGTAGTATGTTCCTCACCATTTACAATACTTCCTGCATCCTTATATTACCGCAGGACCCCGTCCCATTCTAGCCTTCCTCTTACCCCAAATTATAACACGAATTAACATGTCGACTTACTTAATAACATGGGATATACCTTCCCACTCCCGTCTTCACCTACTAACCGTGCAAAAATGGAGAACATCACTGAATTCAGCTGGGAATCTGAAAGCTAGGCGCAATGAATGCGCACTGTGCCACATTCCCCCCGTAATAACCTCACACTATTCCCCACACTCACAACAACTCGCCAGACAATTTCCTTGTTGGTAAGTCCACAAGGTGTCACGATTGAACCTTGCAGATGGATTATTGCACTACAGCACAGTCAGGAAGACTCCTGATAATGGAATGACCGACTTAGACCAGACAAAACGCCAGACCCGACAAGGCGATGATAAACCTTGCCTTAGACGTCGACTGAACGACGGAAGGTCGAAGCGGCGATGACCTAGTGCGGGCAAGTGCCAAAGTTGTCGGGTGTACCTAGCCTGTCTCCGACGCAGCGGAAAGCTACACCTATTATGCACTACGGTCAGCAACGCCAGACCTGCAGGTGGAATCTTGACCGTTCGATGGGAGAAATAGCCCACTCAGCGTCGGACGAGATAGAACATCCACCTAGAGGCGACAAAATTTTAGACTAGACTTTTAGTTAGTTGATATATTAAGTAGTGTCTCTAAGGCGGGGGACAAGTCTTCCGTTCGCAGGGAGTGAAGAAACACAGTCCGCACCCGGACGTGCGGTGAAAAGGACACCCACACACTGCGTGACGCACACACCTCATGTTGAATCCCACGCCCGCTGAACTTGAATAAATAAGGAATGTAGGGCAGTGCATTCAACGCCGCCCACTTACATGTTGGTCAGTGGACCTCGAGTTTTTCCATGTCGACATTGCGCGTCGAAAGGGTTTGGGCAGGCATTACACACGTCACGCAGACGAAATCATCAAAGATTATCTCCCGGGCCGAGGTATTGATCACCGATTATCTCTTTGATCATACCCCCGAGGAAGACTATACAGTATGAATTTTTCCTGGCCGAGGTATTGATCGCCGATTATCACTTTGATCATACCCCAGATGAAGACTACGAAGGTGATATGCGATATGCGATATGCGAGATGCTATAGGCGACAGGCGATTACACAAGTCTTTGATTATGCGATTATACACAGACGATCGATAATCGATCGGCAGCGGCCTTTGACCTTATGTCAGCCGTGTAAGTCCGACAATACGATCTCAACGACTACTTCGATCCTTCGATAATTCGATGCTTTGATACTTCGAGATGACGATTTTTGATTATGCACTTATACAGGAGCGATCGATTGATCAGCGATCGGCGTCCGCCTTTGACTTCATGTCGAATCATATTTCCCCGTAATTTCATTTCCAGATGAGCTCCAACATGGGACGCCAGCTGTACACACATGATACCCATGGGTACTAACTATGTATATGGCGATATTAGTGCCATTATATGTCACCTACTTATTCACAGATGATCATCCCCGCATGTCTTTATTTCCAGTATGATTTACGTATTTCGTTGTGTTTTTTTTTTACACTTACACAGGTTTCCACACTTCACCAGCGAACGACTATGGTACCCAGTATTGCCCAGGGGGCAGGGTACAAATATCCATAGCATCATTTTTGACCTCAACCAAGGTTGCAGGTCACATTAATTTACATGTGCTCTAATGCAACAGGATATGATATCAGCTGGTATGCCATTCTCTTTCACAGGCGCACGCTGCAGTCAGCAACCATCCATACATAATCCATTACATTTCTTTCTTTCCCCTCAGGTGGCAATTTGTATATAGTCCCTTGTATATATATTGCCAACGCCCTAACACGCGCCAGCCGCAATCTCTCCCGTACACAGAGCTCACACCCCCAGCTCTTACACTTTTTCCCCCACACAGCTCCCTACTATTCCCCATAGCCGTACCACGGTAAGGGATAACTGTGGGATATCCACTCCCGAGGGACGGATCTCACGATACACCTGAATGAAAGGTGCGGTGCGGCAGCGAGGATCGTAACCACATGATGTAAGGGACGGTCTTCCCTGTCAAGATGGGACGTCCTCCCACAGGGGACGAACCATGCAAGGTTTAATTTATATGCCCTGGCCATAGGATTACATATTAGTTAAGTTAATTCTAGCCACTAGCGCGCGCTTAGGATTACGATTCAATGTTTATATGGTATATGATACAGGATGACTATTGGATAGCCAGATGACTATTCCGCTTGTATATGGATGTTAATATGTCAGAAAACAATATCTACGAAGAAGGCAACATTGCCACATATTTTGAATAACCATGAAATACACCATGTTCACTATCACATTTCCACAATTATTATGTACACATGCTCTATGCCACACATTGTTTTCTTTTTCCTTTCTTTTCTTCTAAAATGCATATTGTAAAAATGCCTTCTTTCTCCCCATACAATAAACACGTTTTTATCTTCCCCCTTAATTACACCCCAAGGCATGTCTCTCTCTTTCACTATTCTATCACTCTATCTAATATTCTACACTGTATTTGATTGTCTACCCGAATGTATTTTAACTACCCGAGGGCAGTTTTTCATCCCGTCCTTCATGAACGGACGGAGGGTACAAACCACCCGTATAGATGTTTTTTCCCCTCGGGGTAGCCACCCCTTGTTGTTGATTGTTGCCATATTTATGCTCCATAGTGCGATTGTATTTCCACATGTTTATCAGTTGATTTTATTATTCATTGTTATTCTTTATGCTCCAAAGTGAGATTGTATTTCCGAATGTTTATCTGAGGAGTTTATTGTTCCATTGTATTCATTATTTTGTGCGCAGAGCACCAATATTGTAAACAAAGATTTCATTGTACGAAGGAATATTGTTCCCACACCTACACAGTTACACTTGCTCGCTGCACACCAGCCAACGGCGCCCACTTCACATCCTCAGAGGCACTGCCTACACACACCTCCCACACATCAATCTACGTACATATCATGAGGCACCCCATCTTTCTGTACATCGACTCTACTCACATCCACGACTCGCCTACCATGAGGCCACATACATACCAACCATCAACGTTTCTACCCTATTACAAAGGGACAAGAAAGAAGACAAGAACTTAAGAAAGAAGTCTTACAAGAAAGAAGAAGGAGTTCCTATTTTCCGTACACTACCCCTACGTCTCAGTCTCGTCCCGTCATCGAGGGCGATGACTAACTCCACCAGGGGAGTTGTTATACCCGTAGGGTATGCCACCCTCTTCCCCTACTAATTATACCCCCTAAAAACTCATAACATAAACATAATTCTACAATCTACGACTGCATCTATAAATCTATAGAACTCATTACTTCAATGCACTCAAGTGGAAGCGTGCCTGAGCCCAACGACCCCAGGAAGGGCTACGACACATAAGGAATGCACAACTCTGCAGACACGGCACGCAGGCTCTATAAAACTCCGAGAGGTCATGCCCCCAGTTCATTCATTCTCAGTCAGGTGTTGTAGTGTGAAACCTCTGCCGGACGACTGCGCCAGCCTGGTAAGTGTACGCGAGCATCTTCACATACACACATTTACACTTTTCCTCTCCTATTATTTGTACTGGAGTTGTATTAAGCACATTGGCTGCTCTGAAAGCTTTAGTAGTACTGCTGCATAAAAGTACCCTCATTAAAATAACACAATCTCTAGATAATTGGCCCTTACATTTATTTGACTAGCTGGTAAGATCCTACCCTTTCAAATCCCCTCTAGGTAGGATCCCCTAGCATTATTGTGCAATTGCTTCGTGGCGTCAGCAGGTAGCCACGATCACAGTGCTTGTGTCAGCAGGCTCGCTCTCAGCCCACTCGCTTTCGCTAACATCAAGCCGCTTAGCGACTGTACCGTTTAAATCCGCATTTACTGAACCGCCCTTCCCTCCGTTATCACACCCTAGAACTACCCAATCAAACAGTATATTTGGGAGTTCTCCTCTCGAGCAGCTTCCAAGCTCTCGAACCACTCCTCAACCGTCACCTCTTACACTCGAATTCCAAGCATCCCCCAGGTACTCATATTTCATTCCCTCAAATATTACATTGTGGAGGGCACCCTCTCAAGTCCCCTACAATATGTTGTTATTTTACAGTAGCTTGGCTACCCTGTTTGTAACTTAATGTACTCGTATGTATGGGATATAAGGTTTGTGGATTCTGTCATGGTATGTTTTCCGGCTCGGGATTGATGGCTCGTGCTATTTCATTTAGTTTGTAGCCGCTCTTTAGAAATGTCATCTTCAGTACACTCAGGATGTAGACAACGCTTGTCCACAGAGCGAAGAAGCTATGCGACACACCCAAGGCCGAAAATATTAAGCCTACTGTAACTATGGCGGAACGTCAGCAACTAAGCAACAACAGACACAGAAAAACAACCTGAGACACTACAGTTATCAGGTTCCATTCTTCGAGTGCCTCCCAAAGTTGCCACAGAGTTTTGGGAACTCATTGATACACTGTTCTGACTAACATAACCCATATACATTTAATGGGATTTAGTGCGGACTTTAAGTGTTGGCCAGCCCAGACTGACTCCCAATGATGTTGATGCAACCTATCACACATTGGGCTAGATACCGTTATGCCTCCAATGAATGGGGCTAAGGGTACAATATGCCCTAATATGACTTACTCGACGCACTGATGAAGATTAATTCTGTGCAAGCATCTGCCCACATCATGATGGAACCCCCATGAAATTAGCTACTTCAAGAAAAAGTACTAAGATAATACTACTTTGGTAGCCTTCTCCTACTCTTCCTTGTCCACCAGGAGACTCGTCTGAAAGACTCTTTACTGACTAGTGAACAACAGGCCTATAGTGGGTATTCTCAAAGAGAGATTTGCTTCTTCTAATGTTCTCCTCACAGTTCACTCACTTTCATGCACATTGCACACTTGAAGGGGGCAACAACTCACTTCAACAGAGGCTGTACGATGATCGTGTAAGCTCTGAAGTGGCATAAACCATTCATCTCTCATAGATATTGATCTTCTCCGAGCCAAACTGGACCTTCTAATGTACAAACTAATTTCTGGTACCTTTGCACAGTTTGACGTGTGAGAGGAATCATCGTTCATACACTTTTGCAAAATGGTGTTGATTCGAGAACAGACGGATATTCCGTTACAGTATTGTCCTTGGAGCATTTTTTACCTTATGAGCACCTTAACTTCTGTAAAACTGAATGTCTCGCAAAAAAGAATTTTCATCGTAAGATGCAAGGAACGTTGATAAACAATCAATAAAAAGATAATCAATTTGCTGTATGCATATCACCAACAACATACTTTGAAAAAAGAATTAAGTGGACCACAGCAATGTCCAGTGATATCGTCATTACAGCTGCGTACAATAAACATTAATTCATTATTAATTCAGTGGAATATGCTAAATAAATAAACTGACCGGCAAAAAAGTGGAACAGTTAAAAAAGTAATGTAAAAAGTATAAAATTAGTCATGAAAAAGATGTAATCACATTTTAAAAGCTTTTCACGCATTAGAACACACATCTGAAACATCCGTGAATAGAAATTGATGATATGACATTTCTTAGGGTGTTTTATTACCTTCAATTACCCCCAATCTTCGATGAGCCTATCTTAATGGTTTTATGGCGGGAAGTGCACTGTACGCGCTTAAGGTTTTTGAGTGTTGCCGCTCACTTATTGTTGTTCTAGGGATAGCAACTGGCATTTGTTGAACACCTGGGAAACATTGCCATACATTTTAGTAGGTTATCCATGTGCAGTTCACACTAAAACATGCCTCTTAGCCGTGAAGGAGCTGCACAGGCAGTTGCATTGGTGGAGGATGGCCGCAGCTTCCGTTATGTTGCTGAGGTCATTGGATCATCCCTCGGCAGCATTCACCGTGCAGTGCAACGTTACAGAGAACTCCAAACATACGACAGGAGACGAGGGTCAGGCCGTAGAAGAAGCACAAGTGCCAGGGATGACAGATTTCTCACCCTGCAAGTTCTGCGTGACCGCCATATCACAGCATTCCAGGCACGAAATCAACTGGAAAATGTAAGAAATGTGAGAGTGAGTGAGCGAACAGTAAGAAGAAGGTTTGAAGAAGCTCATCTTTCGTCCCGGAGACCTGCACGTGGACCCGCACTTGAACGGCATCACAGAGAGGCGCGTCTTCGCTTCGCAAGGCAGCATCTGGGATGGACCCACGAGCAGTGGCCCTCTGTTCTCTTCACTGACGAGAGTCGCTTTAACCTTAGATCTCCTGATGGAAGAGAAAGAGTGTGAATAAGGCGCGGGGAGAGGTGCAGCCTGTTTCTTTCTCCTCCAGGACTCCATTTGGAGGTGGTCCGGTTATGGTGTGGGGTGGCATCAACTTTTGGCCCACACTGAGTTGGTGTGCATCGATCACGGGACGCTCAATTCCCAAAGGTACATCGAAGAGATCCTGATGAACCACGTGATGCCCTTTGCGCCTTTCGTTGGTCAGAATTTCATGCTAATGCAGGATAATGCCCGCCCTCATACTGCTCGCTGTGTTGTACAATATCTGCAGGAAGTGGGGATTCAAACCCTGGACTGGCTAGCTCGTAGTCCTGACTTGAACCCGATCGAACATGTATGGGATATGCTTGGAAGGAACGTCAGACAGCGTGACCACACCCCCTTGGCACAACTGAGAACATCGCTGCTGGAGGAATGGGATCGCATCCCGGCACATGCTATTCGACGAGTTGTGAACAGTATGCCTGAGCGTTTACAAGCTGTCATGGACGCTAAGGGTAGAAACACTCGTTTTCAGTGACCAGTGTTCCCGTGCAGTTCAGTGCAAAAATTAACACTGTTTTGTTTGGCAATATGTTTGATAAAAACCAGCCCAAAAGAACATTACTAAAAATAGAAAATTGTTAGATTTGTGAAATGTAACGAAATTAGTGAGTTAAAGCGTGTTGTAAAACATGTTTCGGTATTTTCTGTAGCCAACCATCTAACATTTACATGAATAATGCAAATATTGGAAAACCGATACATTTTAGTGGAATAAATTAAGAAATTACATAAAAAATTGAAGTGATCCACAAGGACATAACATGGAATCTATACATCATTGCATTCTCTGCATGACAGGGTCTGATTCAGAAATAATCTGGTTACTACATACTTGAGCTGTGAAATTTCAGAGGCAATAGTTCAGTAACAGTGCCTCTCAATTGTAATAACAGACAGGAGTATCGTCAGTATGATAGTGAAAACAAATAGGTGTCATAAATTAACATTTCCAAGTTCAAGTTCCAGACTAGTTCTGATGTACTTTCTCACATTCATGTCAGTTTTTCATTTTCAACTCTTCACAGTTACACAAAAACTCTTAAACACCAGTTGGTGTTAGATGCAATGCCATGTGCTTTTCAGTTTTTAAATTATTTCTCAAAACGTATATCAATACTGTTGATAGTTTCACACTTAATTAATGTAAATACATTTTTGAAGTGGATATTTCAGGTTTTGAGATCACAAAGCCTCTGAAACATTCACCCAGCTACACAAGACCGAACATTTTTATAAGGGTTATTTTGAAGAGTGTTTATGTGTAACTGTGAAGACTTGACAATGTGCAAGGGCATTAATGTAAAATAATTTTTTTAACGCTGAGGAAGGACATCAGAAATGGTATAAACATATACTTATTTTAAGGGTATTGTCAGTATTGACAGGCAGACAAGCCATTAAATTGTTTTTAATTAATTAATTACATGCCAATACGGAACCAAAACCTGGTATTTATTATCTCTTTATACACTGCCAGAAAATGAAATCCAACAGCTAGAAGGAGTTGTGCTAGATAAACTAAATTCGAGAGATGTATTTGCACAACTAAAGATGATGCCTATACAAATGTTCACGCTAGTGGACAAAGAATGGTACTAGTAATGCCACTATGACCTTGCAAAGCATGTTCGCTTTGAATACGTGCTGTACACTTTGGGAGTTCGCAACACTGGTCATTGGAAAGCACTGTCTCAAGAAGACTGGGGTCTGGCTACTACGGTGTGGGAAGACCGCCGTATTTGCTGCATGGCTGTAGTGGATTGTACTGCATCTGTAGCAGCCAACTTCAGTTGGCACCAGAGTAACACAGCGAACTGTAACAAATACATTACTCGAGGGACAGCTACGAGCAAGAAGTCCTGTAGTATTCAAGCCACCAAATCTGAATCACTGCCATCTGTGACTTCAGTGGTGTCAAGGTAGAGCTCACTAAGGGCGAAGTAGAGAAATGTTGTTCTACGATGAGAGCTGGTTTTGTGATGGCCATATGTTGGTAAGGAGGAGACCAAGAGAGCGCTTGGAACCAAGCTGTCTGCAGACTAAACACACAGGTCCTATACCAGGAGTAGTAATCATGCTTCATTTGAGACTTTTGCCTTACAGCGTCAAGTCTAGTCTACGATTCTCTCTTTGCAAACAAGTCGCCTCTATGTTCCCCTATTATCAGTTAGCACTGTGGCTTCCTCTATTTTCACATCTCTCATTTTGAAATTTTGCCCTCGACAATAATGGCTTTGTGAATAGGTCAAGGAATTGAAAAATTTCATGAGACTTTTCCTTTTTTTTTTGTTTGATTGAAGACCTCCTCTTGTTTGAATCCCCCTCTCTTGTCTGACTTAAATCCATGTTCATGGAATTCCGCCGTTATATTTTTACCCTGAATCTGACTAATCCAAGAATGCCAACAAAATCTTCCTGACAAACAAGAATTTTCTTTTTTTCTTAAGTTTTTGCTAAGTGTATGCCTCGCCTTTCTTGGACTTTAAAAGTTAATTGATAAGCAAGTTATAGAAGAATTCACCTTGTATGTGATGGCTGCAGGTCAAAATATGAACTCAATATTCATTGCTTCTACTAAAACTTATCACATTGAAGACATAGACGTTGTGTAGCCTACCCTGCAACTGAACACAGATTTCTGCCAGCAGATGAAAAGGAAGGAAGCTTGTACTTTAACGTGACCGTTAATCTCGTGATCATCAGACACGGGAACTCCTTTTTACGTGGAATCCGAACCACAGGACATGGCATTTCACTTCGAAAATCTCACATGCATTGACTGGGAATCGAACCCGGTCTGCCTTGGTGAGAGGCAGATAGCTGGACCTCTCTGCCACCAAGCCCCACTGCCAGCAGATAGTGTCTTAGGAAACATAGAGCGGGAATTACGAAGGATGGAGGTAATACCCAAACCTAGAGCATGTAGCAATACAATTATCCAGTAAAAATTGTGAAGTGAGTGATAAAAAGGGTGCAATGGTTGGAGTAATGAAAGAAAATTGGCATTTCCAAGTGTCGAAAATTAAACTCTTTCTGCTAAAGCATCACGTTGGAAAGATAGTGGTTGCAAAGGGAGAAATTGCTTTCATAGTTGATACAGGCGTGTACTAGTCTCTGTTTTAGGTTAAATAAAAATATAAATAATCTGAATCCTGGCAGAATAGAAGGAAGCAATACAATACCCACACTGAAGAAGAATGATGTTGAGAAACTTCTAATAACACACTATGGAAGTAATTGACCTGTTTTTTATGATCATGTTATTGATTATGGTGAAAGAAGTTAGTTATTGTTGTTTTAAGGGGCATTACTACGAGGTCATCTGCTCCTCTACGGGGGTAGGAGTAGTAAAAATTAGTTGTGTGAATTTGTTGGACAAGAAGATATTATTTCAATATAGCCTACTATAGATACACTCCAAGTGCAATAATAGGGAACATCATTTATTTCATTTATTGTTACATAAATTAGGATCACTTATGAATGTTATGTTCCAATAGAGTGTACTACAATGTACTAAAATTTGTGATTACAAAAATCTCGGTCCATGACTGCAAATCATGTTACGTGTTTAATATCAAAATTTATACTATCCATAACCTTCAAAATGAAACCTAACAACATCTAGGTCGCGGAGAAAGAAATAATATAAAATTTAATATTTTGGCCATAAATGTAATACATCACGTCATAGCTCCGCAAAAGAGAAGAGGGGCAAAGTTAAATGGGAACCTGACACAAGTTGCCATAGTAAGAAGACGCAATTCAACTCTCAGTTTTGAGCCCGCCTAGGCTCATGTGTCAAATATTTCTTTAAGAGCATACTTACTCCACATGCTCAGTTCGACAGAACGCACCTTGAAGCTTCCTCATGAGCAATCCGCTATTTTGACTTCGGAGAGGACAGCTTATTTTCTTCCTAGAGGTATTTTAATGCCACATATCTGAGGATCATATAATAATTAATTCTGTATAATTTACCATCTTCTATGCCTTTTGGAAATGGTAAATCACTTTCATGGTAAAGGTATTTTTCACCGCAGACACGCGGAGGACAATGTAAATAGTCGCTAATCGACTCAACTACTTCCATTAAACCAGGAAGCCGTGAAGCGCACAGACCCATCGTTTTGAAAGTCCGCTAAGGCAGGACGTGTCGTATTTTCATTCCGTCATTTTCGACGAAGGCCGCATAAGGCGAGTGAAACCCCATAATTTGGGAGGACTACAAATCAACAGACATCAGGCTGATCCTTGTGAGTGTAGTCTACGAAAGGTTTTATTAAGGCCATGCAAGGCCAGTGCTACACCGTAAAATGTAATATGTGATTTTAGTGAAATCGACATTTTGTCACTGACCACGAGGTCACGTCTGAAGACAGGCGTCACATTAAATTTACAACTACGATTAATTGCCCACCATGTGCTATATCAAATTCTAATAATGGCCAAGCTATAAAACATGTATGGTATACCACGTGTATGGTATTACTAGAGCCTGTGGCAGGATAAAGCAGAGTATTTGATCACCTGCAATTATTAAAACCAGTGAGCCTTTGTATAAGATATTTCCACATAGAATCTGTGAATTTAACTATCGCGATGCCTACGTTAATGCACCACGTGATGGTGATTTTTCGACATTATTTTGAGAGCGTCGTGATGGAGTAATTCCTGATGGGAGGGAAACACCGATGAAATAAACCGCCACCATGGAATTGTCCAACCAACATCACGAGGTACAAGCCATGTACGAGACGAGAACCAAGGACCAAAAGGAAAGACCGAAACCCATAGCCTTAACAAGGAATATGCTAGGAGCCCTGAAAGCATATTACCCCTTCCAATGGGAATTATGGAAGGTGATCTACCCTATGAAGTATTCGTGAGTCCTGTATTGTCTTTGTACAAGGTTTGTCCAGGTTGATGTAGAATTTGAATGTATTTTTAGCCGAAACGACTCGATAATTTGACAACTTAGGTAGGAACGTACATATTTTCTTCTTGGCACTGGGACAATCTTTCAGTTAGTCACCACAGTCCGTGTCCTATACGGCAGGTGCACATTTACATGTATTTTCCAGTGTATTTAAAAGCCAGCAAGGAGCTGTGATTCTATGTCATGTAAACGACATCATGAGAACAGAAGGAGTAGGCCTCTGATAGTTTAGGGGACACCCTATAGTTAGGTCCCTTAATTTAAGTTGAAAGAGCTTTATTATCGCATCATTTCTCAGCCGAAAGTCGCTGAAACATTTTTGTACTCTTTATTTGAGGTTTTTCGTGAGTACCATTTACTACGTGAAGTTCCAGAGGAACGAACCCATACACAGTAAGATTGGTGGGTAAACCTACATCGTATCATTTCAAACATCGCAGCAGAGGTTAGATGTTTTTATTTTTGTTGTAGAAAGTGCCAAGCCACGCATATCAAAGCCCACGTGTACAATGAATAGTGTGTCTGACATATATTTGAATGTCAGTGCAGTAAGTTGCGCGGTTGTGCCATCTTTACATCAGCATTCATTGAAATTATTACTGCGTTATATATTATTGAAGGGTAAAATATCCCAAGAAACACTGTTAGGGAAGTTATAATGCATTTGAATACAATCTGCAGAGCACTTGAGGACTTTATTTCGTGCTACTGCAAGATTAAAATGATCAATTTTGAAATACAATCTTTGCTATGCTAAAGCTGTACGCGATGCATTGTGAAAGTTCTTTGAGTGTGCTAGCTGATAACCGGTTGCTACCCGAGATGCGACGGGAGACGACAATATGGACTTTTTATGTATGCTAATTAAGTCACATGTCCTAGGAATTTTGAAGGTCCTTGTTATTAATATAACCTTGCTTTGGGAGAACAGCTATGTGAGCTGCTAACACCTGTTATTTCTTTTCCACTTTTAAAGAGTGAGGGGGTTCTCGCTAATGTGAATTTCTTTCATGTTTTGAGCTGATGACATTGATTGATCTAGCGTGTTATAGAATGGTTTAAACAATAATGTTAATTGATCCAGTTTCTGTAAAAATTAAGGCTAGCAAGTGTAATTGTTGTGTCCGTGAACACATTATTTGGTAATTAGGCAGGACGGATGAATGTTCGCCTATTGTTGGTTTATTCCGGCGTTCTTTGAGCTGCGTGCAATGAGGGTAAGACGCGCCAACCTGTGTTATTGTTGACTTTTAGAAGTCATGTTCTTTGAGTGAATCTCAAGCGAGATCACATGCTGCTGCCTACGACTGGTGTCATAAACTGAACTAACTCAACAGTATCTAAACCTTCTGATAAATCAAACAAAATTATCCTAAACCAACGTATTAATTAATTGTTTATAAATAATTACAGCCATAACTTTGCAACCATTTGCTTGTTGATTAAATGCCACCGTGACTTCAATTCATTTCCACGTGGGAGATGACCTTTAAATGAGCTGACACTATTTTTCCGACGACTTGAATCTTCGGGACTAGTAATCAGTAACTTATGGCACGCGCGATTCAAAGCTTGTAAGTCGCAGTGATGAGTGTGCATTGCCAACCTAATTCACATGCATGAGATAACGTCTGGGTACAAACAGTATCTCAGTTCGCGGAGGCAGGCTAGTATTAGAGTGTTTATTTATTCATTCCCGAGTGTATTTACCCTATTGTTCCTGTTAGACATAAGAATGTTATTTGATTGTCTTTTTTTTGATAGTCAGTGGTCAAACTATCATTAGATTTGGTAATAAGCATTTGTTTACGACGCGTCTCGTCGTAATACTTTCGTTCACATAGGCATTAGACAGAATTTAAACGTAATATTAAATGTGGACGTGGTACCATCCTAACCTAGGGATTGGTTTGCTAGCTGTTAAATGTAAATTATACCGAGTAATTTATTTGTAAATTTGCTACGCGTTAATTCTTCTTGTTTTGCTGTTGTTTCATGTAACTAAGACTTCGCGAGGGTACTTAACATCAAACAAGGGAACGACTCACTATTGTAATTAGAGTAGTGGATTAGCCGATTTCGATCCTCGGAAGTAGTTTAGGGGTCTTACTTCAATAAATCATGTACGATTCTAACTGAAGACTGGATCTATTTTTATTGCTAGCATTGTATTTTTTTGGCGTCTATGACTGTTTCCGTGCTAAATGACCCAGATCCCTTGGATCAAGCCATCGTGCTGAGCAAGCCTACAAAGAAATGCACCCGATCCTCTCAGGTGTTGGGTTTGAAGGACGGGGTCTTTCGAAGTACCATTTCTTTCGGGGGATGGTACCCGGATAACCTCCTCTAACGGGCTCATATACTCCCTTTTAAATGGCGCACCAACATGGTATGGCCGATGTTTTCACGGAAACCATCAGTTTCTCGTTTTTGAGAGGATCAGAAATGTAATGTTCATAGGCAGTTGGAAGGGACTGGTACGAACTCAGACGTCGTACAGCTGTTTCGATAGCCACCAGGCATTCTTTGATATCAGACCAGGGGGTAGAGCAACTAGTATTTAAAATTCATTAGGTATTTTGTTTGTTAATGCTCTATCCTTAGTAAATGTAACTTTGGTTTTTCTTGTTGTTTTTTTTACCGTGTAATGTAACTTGTTTTTCTTCGTTGAGTCCAGCAATAGTTCGTGATGTTTATTCACAGGAAGGCTTTCGGCTTGGACAAACTTTCATGTATTGGTGTAGTGGTTTTATTTCTGAGGTAATTCCCTCTTCTTTCTCTGAGTGTTTAAATGATTGATGAGGAGTCGTTGAGGCGAGTCCTGGATGGGATGATGGCAAACATCAATGCCTCATTTGCCCAAATAAGAGGCGACCTAGTGAGTAGTGTGATTTGCTAGACTTTGAATATTGCATCATCATGACCAGAAATTGCGTAATCCTGATGACGTCATGGGTCCTTAGAGCGAGCACGTGGTCCAGGAGCGAACATGTGCACTGCACGTGTTAGCGTGGGAAGGGGTTGACCTTTTGGCTTGTTTGTGCGATGGTGATAAAAAGTTAATGGGTGTTGACGTCATGGGGGTTGTTTATTAGGATGCTAACTGTCATCTGACACCCATGCGAGTGTGAGCATGTGTGCCACTGCCAGCAATCCACACATGTGGTGTGCAGCTGTTATGTTTCTTTGTCCGCGCCGGGTGGGCTGAGCGGAGAGGCGGTTCCTATCCACACATGTGGTGTGCAGCTGTTATTGTTTTTTGCTTAGGATGCTATCCGTCATTTGACACCCGTGCAAGTTTGAGCATGTGCAGCAGTGTGATTGATCTCGTCTGCAGTGTTCGCGTGAGACAGAGTTGACCTTTAACGTCATTGGCTAAGAATGTAATCTTTGACTTCTTTAAGCAATAGTGGAAAAAAAGAAATGTTTGCGTTAGAAGCTAGTTTGCAGCATATGGTTTCTGGAGTGTGGGTGGGGGTGAAGGATATATAAATGGATGAGTGCATGGAAGAGTTTAACTTTTACTTTTGCGCGAAGAGTGTGTGTATGAAAGAAATAAAGAAAGTCAACGACGAGGAACAAATTGTGTGATGGAAGCTCTAACGAAGTTCAATAACTTATACTCTTGTATTGAGTATTCTAATACGAAACTAGCAGAACTAGTCATTGATTTACCGTATGTGGTCCAAATTATTCGCTCCGTACAGACGAGGTTTGGAAGAAAAATAGTGGTGGACATTAACATTGAAGATGAAGTAACAAGTGTATTTCTACCAGCAGTATTTTCAAAATTAAGCGCATCAGAGATCGATGAACTAAACTCAATGGGAGGCACACTGATGCTGGTGTATTTGGGGTTGAAGAACCGCTCACATCAAGTCATTTTGAAACAGTACTCAAAGGCAAACTGATGACGGCTTATTTTGGGTTGAAGAACCGCTCACATCAACATGTTTTAAATCAGTATTTTTTTTTTTTGGTGAGTATTGGATTATATATATATATTATGTATTGATTGATATAACGATTGATATATTTAGTTGCTCATTATTTCTTAATTTGTTTAATTTTTCAGATCATCTAAAAACTAATAAAACGAACAGCATAATGAAGTGGAAAACTGTTAATTTCCTGAGTGGAACTGAACATCGATCGCACCCGCTAATAGAGTATCATCGTGTATGCTTTCAACAACCGGAAGAAGAGGAAGAAGATGATAACGAGGTGAGTCGTAATGAGAAAGAAGCTTGTTTTAACAAATGGACATCTTCGAGTGGAATTTCGACATTTTCAGCCTACGTTACCAATGTTAGCAAATCAGTACTCAAACTGAGAAGTGACAGAAACAGTTCTAAGATATCTATTGAAAGAATTATGTGAAGATGAACATTTTATTTGTTTCTTCGGATACAATACATTCGATGAAGTTTTCAAAATCGAATTTTCCATGACTTGTTACGATGTAACAAAATTGAATGAGTATAGAAACAATTTGCTTGGTAAACTTCAGGATGAATTTCCTTTTGAGGCTGTTCATTGTTCATTGGAGATTACAGGCAGTTATTTATCAAAATGGCTTGAATATACTTTAAAAGATTATAGGTTTATGGTAAACCGATGTTACAGCAACTGCTGGTGGTGTATTAACAATAGTGCAAATTGGACGTATGCTTAGACATCAGTGATGGTACACCAACTGTTGGTGGTGTATTAACATTAGTGCAAATTGGACAATTGCTTAGACAACAGCAACAATGACCTCGCCTCCTAGAAAACGTAGAAAGGTTGATATTGTAATACATAATAACAGTGAAAATATAAGAAACCAATTGGACAATGCATTTGAAAGTGTTTCTAATTTTAGAAGTGAACTAAACGGTGCTATTTCAGTATCATACCAAATCGGGGAAAACACTCAAACCGACTTGATTGAGAACAGTGATGAGTTGATTGAATGTTGGAGAGTTATTAGTGAGCACATATTGCAACAAGCTGTGAATTTCGAAGAAATTACAATTCAAATAAAGGATGAATCTTTCTTGAGCTGTGAGTTAATTGAAACGGCATTCAATTCTAGAGTGTACACACTTGCAGTATCAAATGTTAAGAATGAGTTTTTGGATCCTCGCGAATTTTTAGCGAATGCTAATATTTGGTTTACAAAGTATGTTAAGAAAGCGTTAACTGTACAAGCTTTAAAGGTGAATTCAGTTTTGTGTGCACAATATGTGCTTCGCGACATATCAGAAACAACATATTTTGCTATCAAAAATGAGGTAGTTTTCGAGTATACTGATTTAAATGAATTTTATAATAAGAATATCATTGAAGGTACATTGACAAAAATGAGCGAATTTGAAGCAAATGGTTCCGGGTGGGCTTTAGAAAAAATTCATAGTTTGAGAATTAATGTAAATAAATATGTTGGATTTCAAGTAGGAATGTCCAATACTAGTCAATTGCCTGACGTAATAGTCAATAAACATGCAGTGCTAAATTTGTATGATACAAAGGAAGCTTGTTTTGCGTGGAGTGTGGTTGCTGGTTTGTATCCAAAAACTCGAGACGTGAATCATCTTTCTTCCTATCCTAATTACAGAGATGTTTTAAATTTAGATGGTATACCAATTCCGATGGAAATGAAATATTTAAACAAGTTTGAAAACCAAAACAATATTTCTGTAAATAAGTATGGAGCACAATATGATGAAAACAATTGGGTATGTATGGGAACAAACGAAGTAAAAGGAAAAAGAACTTTTACTATTGTACCTTTGTATGTATCAGATAAAGTATATGAAAGGAGTGTAGACTTATTGATGTTGCAGATTGGAAACAGTGAAAGTTATCACTTTTGTTTAATTTGAAATCTTGCTCGCCTTGTGCGTTCAAGCCTCACTAGCACTCAGAGAAGGATTTATATATGTAGACGTTGTTTGTCATATTATTTTCTTGAGGATGAGTTAAATGTTCACTTTGCAGACTGTAAACAGTTTCCTGTTGCAAAAAGCATAATGCCGACTGATGAACAAAGATTTGTTAATTTTACAGAATTCCGAGTTAAAGATACAGTTCAATTTATAATATATGCAGACACTGAATGCGTCTTGTCTCCAATTTCCTCCTGTTTTCCAAATAGTGACATTCATAACTCTACTTTAACACAAAAACATATTCCTTACAGCATTTCTTTATACCTTCATTGTAATTTCGATAGTGAATTGTGCAGTTTCAAACTCTTTAGGGGAAATAATTGCATTGAATTGTTTGTAAAGGAACTTTATAGTATTGTGGATAATCTTCAAACATATTACTTCTCGGTTAAGCCAATGTTAAAGATGACCGAAAATGAAGAAAGATTATTTTTGTCAAGTAAAATGTGTCACATTTGCGAGAAACCGATTGCAGTTAATGAACTCAAAGTACGCGATCATTGTCACTTAACTGGAAAATATAGAGGAAGCGCACACAATAGATGTAATTTAAATTACAAAGTAACAAAGGTTTTGCCTATAGCATTTCATAATCTAACGGCCTATGATGGACATTTTATAATTAAAGAAATTTGTGAGAAAAGTGATGGAGAGGTGTTACATAATCCTGGTAATATAAGTTTGTTAGCGGTGAATATGGAACGTTATAAAGGGTTTACAAAGTATGTACGGGCTAAGAATGGATTCATTCAGTTAAGATTTTTCGATACATATAATTTCTTGTCCTGTTCACTAGATCAATGTTCATCTTCGTTAAGTGAAGATTCAAAGCAAATAACACGACGTTATTTTAATGATGATGCACAGTTTCGACTTACTGCGAGAAAAGGCGTGTTTCCCTATGAATACGTCACGAGTATGGATGTACTTAACGAAACTAAATTACCTGAAATATCCAAGTTTTATAGCAGTCCTTATAATCAAACAATATCGAATGAAGAGTATGAGTTTGCTCAATCGGTGTGGGAAACGTTTTCCTGTCAAACATTAGGAGAATACGCTGATTTGTATTTAAAAGTTGACACACTTCTTTTGGCGGATGTCTTTGAAAATTTTAGATCGAATGGCATGGAAACTTATGGCATTGATGCAGCTCATTTTTACACTGCTCCATCTATGTCTTGGTGTGCTATGAAAAAGATAACCAACGTTCAACTTGAATTGCTTCAAGATATTGATATGTTACACTTTTTTGAACGATCTATTCGAGGAGGAAATGTTCAGTGTATAACACGACATGCGATTGCTAATAATAAGTATATGAAAACTTATGATGAGAAAAAGCAAGAGTCCTACATAATGTACTTTGACGTTAATAATTTATATGGATATGCGATGATGGAATATCTTCCAACGGGTGGCTTTAAATGGGTTGCAAATGTTGAAGGCTTTGATGTTTTAACTATTGATGATACTTCAGAAATTGGATATATTTTGGAAGTAGATTTGACTTATCCTCAAGAGTTACATGACAAACATTCAGATTACCCTCTATGTCCCGAAAAGTAGACAAAGCTAATGGCTACCCTAGATAATAAAGAACGTTATGTTTTGCATTATAGATTGTTAAAGCAATGTATTCAACTAGGAATGAAATTAGATCGTATTCACAGAATAATTGAATTCAATCAGAGCCAATGGCTAAAACCATATATTGATGTGAACACAGAGAAACGAAAACATGCCAAAATTGATTTTGAATTTTTTTTTTATAAATTGATGAATAATGCAATTTTTGGTCGTTCACTGATGAATGTGAGGAAGTTAAGGGACATCAAATGGGTCACCAAATGGCATGGAGCTCGTGGTGCTAGGTCTTTAATAGCTAAGGCTAATTTTAAACATAGAATTATATTCGATGAACAATGTATGGTCATCGAGATGAGCAGACTAAAGATTTTTCACAATCAACCAGTATATGTTGGTGCATCTATATTAGATTTGTCTAAATGTAAAATGAATGACTTTCATTACAATGTTATTTTAGCAAATCCTGAATCAAATGTGAGGTTGTTATACACAGACACCGATAGTTTTATGTATATATTCTATTATGATATTTATGAGTTCATGAAACAACATTCAAATTTGTTTGATGCTGGAAACTATGAAACAAACAATCCTTTTGGCATTGTGAGACAAAATAAAGGTGAAATTGGTTTAATGAAGGATGAAAATGCTGGAAGGATTGTTGAAGAATTTTCTGGGGTTAAGACCCAAAATGTATGCAATAAAATTGTGTGATGAAATGAATAGCTTGTGTAAGGCTAAAGGCATTAAGAGGAGTGTGAGTAAAAGTATGAATATTGATGAGTATCGAAAGTGTCTTTATAACAGAGATCAAGTCAACAAAGTTCAAGTTTGTATAATTTCAAAATCTCAATCTGTATTTACTGTTCGGCAAAATAAGTTGGCAATTTCATCAAACGAAGATAAAAGACACATAACTGAAAACGGAATTGATACTTTACCCTTTGGTCATTTTTCTCTGAAAAAATGATTAGAAACAAATTTGAGATTTAAGCACTTCATCTCACTTACTTTATTTCTTTCACACACACACTTTTATGCTGTTAATAATACTAATTTTTGTGTGTTCCGTTGCTTATGAAAAAAAAGAATAAATAATAACCCAAATTTTGTGTGTATTATTTAAAAAAAGAGAAACACCTCCCCCCACCATTCCCATTTTCAAGAAATATATATATATGTATAATTACTTTATATTACATATCATTTAGTAATGGTGCGTTGTAAGAGGAGCAACTCTACCACTCAATATAAACGAACAGGAAGTGGATCATTAATTAGTCGTGTACTTAATAAAACTATTGATAATTTACCCGTGGAATTACACATCCCGGGATATGAATATTGTGGACCAGGAACAAAATTAGAAAAGCGATGGAGCCGTGGTGATCCAGGAATAAATATATTAGATAAAGCGTGCAAAGAGCACGACATTGCTTACGCAAAGCATAAAGATTCAAACAAAAGAAGAGAGGCTGATGAAATTTTAGCTTCAAAAGCTTGGTCTCGTGTAAAATCCCGTGACGCATCATTTGGAGAGAGAGCGGCTGCACTAACAGTGAGTGGCATAATGAAAGCTAAGTCTAAGATTGGAGGAGGTAAGCGAAATTTAAATAATAAAAAAAAACAGGAAAAGATTAAAAAAAGAAGAACATCGAAAAAGCAAGGTGGTATTTTACCCCTACTTCCGATATTTGCAGCCCTGTCGGGCTTGGGGGGTCTAGCAGGCGGAGCAGCAGGGGTGGCGTCTGCTATAAACAAGGCGAAAGCTGCTCAAGAAGAACTAAAAGAAATGAAAAGACACAATCGAATGATAGAAGCAATGCGAGGAAAAAAAGGTCAAGGCATTTATTTAAATCCTCCTGCATACAAAAGATAATTAACCAAATACCAAATAAAGCATTAAGTAATTTCGATTTAGCTAAATACGCACATCAATTAAAGATTCCAAATTTTAGAGGAGTCTTTATGCGAGATACGTTACCAAGATATCCTCGAAGAAATGAAAACTGTATTGTTAACCTTGAACCGATGGATAAATCCAGTTCACATTGGGTGGCTTTCAGTAAACGTGGTAAATATGTGCATTATTTTGATAGTATTGGTAATTTAAGACCACCATTAGAAATTTTAACATATCTTAAAAATTGCTATCTACAATATAATTTTCATTCATATCAATCGATTACTTCTTCGATTTGTGGACATTTATGTTTAGTCTTCTTGTATTGTATAAATAAGGGAAACACAGACCGTCTTTAAACATTTCAAAGATGGCTTTCGAAAGACGGATAACTCTTGAAGGTAAAGGCTCGAAGATTGATGTTACATTGGAGAACCCGATTCATCTTGTAGGAGCAGAGTTTTTTGAAATAGGACTTGCAGGATTGTATACATCTAATTCTATTCGAAATGTTACCAACAGAAATAATAAATTTCGCATTCATTTTGCTAATTTTTTATCAATTGATTTAGTGGTACCACCGGGTATTTATGAATTTGAAGATCTAGCCTCAACTTTTGATGATTTACTTAGTTATCACTCATTGTCGAAACTTATACCAGAACATTTAGAAAAAACAAAAATGTATGTGGAAGAGGATATAGATGGAAAAAGAGACAACCGTCTCGTTTTGTCTTCTCCGTTTAATATTGATTTCACTGTAGCCAACAGTGTAGCAGGGCCTTTAGGTATTGAAAAGAAAGTTTACCCTAAAGAGAATAAAAGAGAAATTGAAATTGATCGAAATAGAATCGATAATGAAGTAACAATTAGCGAGAATAATAACGTTTTGGCTATAAAGTTGAACGAGGCGGATAGAGCGAATTTAATAATACCCAATGCTAGCTATACGTTAAAACAATTAAGTGAAAAGATTAATGAATTATTAGTTGAACATTTATTAGGTGACAAAGACATATTCCCATCATTTTATATTAATTATGATAAAGTCTTTTATCATTGTAAACTACATTCGAAAGTGTTTGCTATAGATTTTGGTGTTGCAGATTCTATTGCAGATTTGTTAGGATTTTCTCATAGAAAGTTCAAGGCAAACACAACTCATCATTCTGAATATATGATTAAAATTAACACTGTTAATAGTATTCGAGTATGTTGCAACCTTGTGCTTGGTACGAGTTCTTATTTGAACCATAAACCAACACACTCTTTATATAATTTTAAAGCTCATGTTCCTACTGGTTACCCGATTGTTGTAAACCAACTACAAGTAATTTTTTGCCTATGAACACCAAGGTTATTCAACATGTATCTGTGCAACTTGAAGATCATCTTCAACAGCTCATTGATTTGCAAGATGAAGATTTAACTGTAGAATTAATTATTCGTCCAGCACGATATCTTACTATATACAGTAATGAAATACTGTTATGTTTTCATTCTACTTGAGTAAGCTTACTAGAAAACAATCACAAATATGGTTATACTATATAATACTCAAAGTTTGAAAAAAAAGAAGTCGACTCTGATTCGAAAAAATAATATAAATCAATCAGCTAAAATTTCTAAAAAAAACAAACAACGACATCGCACCTTGAAATCTAAGAAACAGTTATCGAGTAACAACAAACATTTCTTACAGTCTTTAGGCTATCGCGTACTTTAATTTCAATATAAATATATATGCAATTGTTAATCTTATTTAGTTTCTATCTATAGTTGAAGCTGTTAACATGTTTAGCATGTTTAACATAACAGATAAAAGAGAGGTTGACAACAGAGTTGTGCGACGAGAAGAAAGGGTTTATCAACCTTATTCAGCTAATAAATTCGAAAATAATGATGAAATTCGAATACCGATTCAAAATGAAGAAAACATAGTTTTATTATCAGAAGGTGTTCTTCACTTAGAAGGTCAAATTATTACTTCTAACATAAATCCGGCTGCTTCTACTACAGCACAACCTGACCAAAATTTTGGGGCTAATCTTTTTAGCGAAATTCGCATCACGTTAAATGGTAAAGAAATTGATCGTACACGCCATCTAGGTATAACAAGTTCTATAAAAACCTTTGCATCATATTCAAAAAACGAATATACAGCTTTACAAAATGCTGGTTATTTTCCCTCTTTAACAACACCAGCAAGTGAAGCAAATATTGTTGATAGTAACACAAAACGTTTTCATATAATACTTCCTTTAAGCAACCTGTTAGGTTTAGCAGAGGATTACAGAAAGCCGATTTTAAACTGCAAGCATGAGGTAATACTTCTCCGATCGTCAAGTGACGCACGTGCGTTGCAATCGACAACCGAAAACGATCTTTCTAAGGTTAAGTTATTTAAAGTTTATCTAAAAATTCCCGTTTTATTATTATCGGACGAAGAACAAATTAAAAGATTAAAACTAATGCAGAAAAATATTCCCATTCAGGTTGGTTTTCGATCATGGGATGTTCATGTCTTGCCTTCTCTTCCTAGAACAGCTAAATATAGTTGGACTGTAATGACAACTTCTGAAACTCAAAAACCACGTCAATTTTTATTAGGTTTTCAAACTAGAAGAAATTTACTAAACACATGCTCTTCCTATTTTGACCATTGTAACATTAAATCTATAAGAGTTTTTTTAAATTCAATTTTTTATCCCTATGAAATGCCAACTTCTGAAATTGCCATAAATGACTACAGCGAGTTGTATGACATGTTTGTTAAATTTCGTAATGTATATTATCAGATTGATGATGTTCGTTCAGAGACTCGGGTTTCACGAGATGAATTTAAGTCTCATTGTCCGATTATTGTAATTAATTGTCTCGAACAAGTGGAAGCAGTGAAGACATCTTCAGTCGATGTGCGAATTGAAATCGAGACAAGTGAGAATATACCTGAAGATACAACTCTTTATTGTGTTCTTATTCATGATCGTCAAATATCTTACAGACCATTAACGAATGAAGTAATTATCTAAACCAATATTTGCTAAGTTATAAGCAAGCAAGTAAACATGTATTCTCACTTTAGTTGCAATCATGGAATTGACAACAACAAACTCTCCTTCTACTGATGCTGGCACGTGGAATAAGAAGCAACCAATAGTTGCAGACATTCGCATGCTACCAAACGGCAGTTTGGAACTTGCTTACTGTATGTTAAATAACGGCAATATACCTTCATTCAGCCCCGTGATCACATGGGTTGCAGCATATTGTGAAAAAACTCTTTCTTCTTTTTTTGACTCTATTAAGAATAAATATGAATATTTAGTTGTATATAATTTGCCACAGGATATTTCTTTGTTTGCACTAAAAGCACTTTCCCCCGACTCATTATTCGATCTTAATACGATTGATGGAATGTCAGACCTAATGTTGAGGCATAGCCATCGTTTACCTACAGATTGTCCAAAACATTTACCATCTCTAGCAATGGGAAGCAATAGTTGAGCTAAATTCAATGTCAATGCTGTTCAACATTGGTTAAATTCTTCTGATGGCATCATGAAAATCGTGTGTTTGATAATAAACAAGTTTCGAAACAATGGACTTCGAGGTTTTAATAAGTTTGATTGGAACTACTTTCCTATAAACGTATTGACTATATATGAACCACAACGAATTCGTCTAGAGTGGGAACATCTACCAGATCATCTAAAGAGGAAATTTCAACTGTTTCATCTTCGCTGCAAATGTGATAACTGTAATCGCTATCTATAAAAGGTGATTAATTAAATCTACTAGTGTCGTTGATCGCTATACTTATTTTGTTTTAGTTTGCTTTTTAACACAGTGTATATTTTTTTGTCTACAGAAAATAATCATCTGGACAACTAAAAGAAGAAGATCATCTCAACACACCCACACTCATCTGGACAACTAAAAAAAAGAATGAGATTACTTCAAGAGAAATAAAATTGTATTAATTGTAATTCTAAATGAATAAAGAAGAAAAGGTCTTTTATACCATTTAATATTAAAGTTCTTATTAATGATCAATTACCTCCTCACTTCACATGTAAATAAAATAATAATATTGTCAGGTGAGGGATTCGAACCCTCGCTTTCAATTTCTGAAAATTAGAACTTAAGTCTAACGCCTTAGACCGCTCGGCCAACCCAACACATGCAAATCATGCATATTAGCCAACGTGTTTTGTTGATTCATCTCAGTTCGCATTTAGCTTCGTGTGGTGAACATCTTTTCTTTGTGAAGTAAAGCAGCATCATGAAGTATTTTAATTGTGTAAAGTATTCCAAAAAACAGTTAATGCAAATGATATTGAGTCAAAAAGAAATGAATTTAAAATCTGAAAGAGATCGGCTAAAAACATTTAAGAACTGGTCTTCAGACAGTTTTACGAACACTGCATGGTTAGCAGCTGCAGGATTTTACTATTATGGATATAAGGATATGGTTAGGTGTGCTTTCTGTAATCTGCAACTTAGTTATTGGGAAGAAGATGATGATCCGTTTGAAGACCATAAGAAATGGGCTTTTTCTTGCCCTTACGTAAACTATATTTCTCCTAGCATAGAATTGAAATCTGAATATGAAAGACTTAAAACTTTTCAAAATTGGCCTCTTCCCTGTCCAAACGAATTTTGTTTAGCATCAGCAGGATTTTATTATACTGGTCATGGTGATAAGGTGAAATGTATATTCTGTAAGATTGAAATTGAAAATTGGAGAGAAAACGATAATCCTTTAAATGATCATGAAAAATGGGCGCCATATTGTCCATATTTAAGAGGGTTTTACGTCGGCAACGTTGATTTAAATCCTGAAAATCCTACTATTATTCCATATAATACAAGTTATGATACGTGTGGAAGCAATATATGTTGATGTGATGTGATTTTTTGTGCAGTGTGCATTCTCAGACGTAAACGTAGACATGCTGAAGTTTGTTAAGCAGTCAAACACTCTACCAGTAATTTCATTTACTAATGCTGAAAACCAGAGTAAAAGTGAAAAAAGAAAGCATGGTGTTTTACTACCGAACACAATTCGATGTATCATTTGCGGTCCTTCGAACTGTGGCAAAACAAACGTAATGCTAACTTTATTATGCCACAAAAATGGAGTTCGTTTTGAAAACGTTTATATTTATTCTAAATCACTTGCTCAAAGTAAATATGTTGAATTGAAAAAGTTTTTGGACTCCATAAAAGAAATAAAAAGTGATTTTTTTTTTCGATAATGATGAAGTTATGCCTCCAGAAATGGCTAGAAAAAACTCTATATTGGTTTTTGATGATGTAGCCAGCAATAAACAACAACACATGAAAGATTATTTCAGTAGAGGTCGTCATCACGACGTTGACGTATTTTATCTTTGTCAAACATATTCTTGTATACCTAAGCATCTAATTAGAGATAACGCTAATTTTTTAATTCTTTTTAAACAAGACGGAACAAACTTGCGTCACGTATATAACGATCATGTAAATACAGATATGAGCTATGATCAGTTCTTTGATATTTGTTCGTATTGTTGGCAAAACTCTAAGTTTGGCTTTTTGGTTATCGATAAAGATAGCGATTTACAAAATGGTCGATATCGCAATGGATTTGATGTTTATTTTCAGTTATAAATATGACTTCAAAAAGAGCTAAATGCCCATTCGTGTTATAGCTTTTGCGTGGTTAACAACTTAACTATGACATCGTTTAACAAAACCAATAATGTGTCTATCGGACGACCGACTTCACGACATGATATTGCAACTAAATCATATGTTGATGATAAGCTACTGCAATATGGAAATCAACTAACAACAACAACAACAACAAGCGACGGACATCTAAGTATTAACGGCAAACGGTTAAAAAATGTTGGAACGCCAATACATGTTGAAGATGCGTGCAACAAAGGTTATGTAGTGAAGTTATTGAATGAGCTAAATAAAACCGAGTCTAAAGAAGACATACAACGAAACTTTAATGACCTTAAAGGTTTAATTTTTTCAATTTGTAAAATAGAGAAAAAAGAACTTGACTTTCAAAACAAACGTCTCGCGGGCTTAGCTTTACCATCATCTGCAAATGATGCAGTAAACCTTATTGCAATGCAGCAACATACATCGAATATAAAAAAATATCTAGACACCCGAATAACCGAAGTGTTACAACGAGTAGAATTCATTCATGGTTTAGTGCGAGAATTTTCAGAAGATCACTTTCCGTATGATGAAGATACTCTCGACTTGGGTAACAAAAGAATAAGAAATGTTAAAGATCCAATTCAAAATCAAGATGCAGTAACGTATTCTTTTCTTAAAACTCATGTAACAAATGAACTTGATGAAATTAAAAAATCTCTTTTGAATATAAACAGAGATGATGAAACTGTAGATATGTTAAATAGAAGATTAACAAACATATCTCAACCAATCGATTCGTTAGATGCAATAAACAAATATTACTTAGAAAACTTTGCTGCCTCTCGAAAAGATCTAGAAGACTTAATCACTAAATTTAATAAACAAAACTTTTTAAACGTAGACGATGGTGGAACTTTAAATATGATGAGTAAACGAATTACTCACGTAAACAATCCCATATACGATAACGATGTTGCAAATAAGACGTTTATTGAACAATATGCCGCTTCCCGACGTGAATTTGATCAATTGAAACAAACTGTAAACAATCTACAACATCAAAAACAAACAAATGTTGAGTTTCCTGTTAACGACCAAGATGTGACAAATAAACGGTTTGTAGAACACTATGCTGCTTCACGAACTGAAGTTAATCAACTAAAAGAAATTTTAAGCAATTTACAAACTCGTATTGAGGGTGTTGTGAACAATCTCAATATTGTTAAAAAAGAAGATCTTGAAAGTTATGCTGCTGAATCCAAAGAAGAATATAACAAGTTAAAAACTGAACTAGAAAAAATTGAGCATATGGTTAACAAAGAACCACTCGAAAGTTTTACTGCATCCAAAGAAGATTATGGTATATTAAAAGATGAAGTAAAGAAAAAGAACTTATCGAAATTTATTCTGAAATTCTCCAACACACCATCAATCCATTCACCAGTATACACGCTTCATAATCATAACATTCAGTACCAACTTCCCTACAAAGGCATATTAAACCGATTTTTGTTTCACCAAGTACTCCAATTGTGTATGCAATTTTAAATATACGTCAAGAGATTGAACTGGATGGCAGTGATATTGTTGTTGAAGAGCAAGATGAAATTCAGTTTCGACTTAGAGACCCTAAAAAACATAAAACTCATGATCTTCCTCTTCAAATCGATTTTGAATATACTATAAATAAGTAAAACAACCACAATTTCAGTTTAGTCATGGAGAAGAGCTCGAAGATTAAAGCTGAAAGTCGAGTAAAGGATAAACTTTCTCGCTTAAAAAAAGATGTTAAAGACAAGTATCTTTCACTTCAAAATGATGTTAGACGTAAAGAATTAGATATAGAGACTAACTTTAAACCAGTAACAAGTTCATTAAATCAACTTGTAGCTATTGCTAATATGTCAACTCAAAATAAAGAAAATCGAAAAAGAAAAGGAAAATATGACGATTCTGAATCAACTGCTACTTCAGACGAAGAAGATGGAGATAGCATCAAAATAATTTCACTACTTAACCGCTACTTTGATCCGTTCATTAAACAAAACGTGGATAGAACATATGGTATAACGATAAGAAATGATAAGCAATACTTGGGACGTGAACGAGTTTTCTTTGATAAAAAGTGGATAAAAGTTGGTGGTGAAAAATTTCCTATAACAGAAGGTCTACTTGAATTGATTCAAAGGAAAGTACCAGACCCCACTCTAATAGATAGGAGTGATTTAAGTTCATATTTGAAATTATTAAATGTTTCAAACGTGCACAAAAGAAATTATACAAGCAATGCAGCTCCAAGAGGAACGCAATCTTATAAGTATAGACATATAATTGAACCCCTTCTCACTGAAGACATAGATAGAATTATAAAAACAGCTGATGAAAATGAAGAAGAAGCAAATACTACGATGCATACTGGATATGGTCAAAAAAACACACCACGCCACAAGCAATTTGGAAATTTGAAGGCGGAAACAATATTGAATTCGTTCACTGGAATGAACCAAACAAATTGGTATCAAGACTTAAAAAATTAATTGCATCGAAAGCTGCAGGTCACACAGGACTCGACAGCGAAATCTTTGCAATTGAAGAAGAACTAAGAAATGCAGGATATATTGAATAAAAATTCAAACGTTTGTAAAACAATGCACAGTATGTTATAAAACATTGTTTGGAAAATAACTATGAACGAAATCAGACGAGAAATTGCAAAAGAACTTCACGCACCGCTTAGAAAAAAGTTTAAAAGACGACGTGTTATTAGCAAAGGAATCGATGACCTCCATGAAGCAGACCTTGTGGACATGTCCAAACTTGCAAAATGGAATAATGGATTTAAATATTTATTAACCATTATTGACGTTTACTCGAAATATGCATGGGCAATTCCTCTTAAAACCAAAAAAGGAAGTGAGATTGTAAAAAGCTTAAAATTTCTTTATTCTCAAAGTAAAAGATTGCCGAATTATTTTCACACCGATCGAGGAACGGAATTTTATAACAGTGAATTCAAAACATGGTCTCAGAAACCAAATCTAAAGCATTATTCCACTGGCAGCTCCATTAAAGCGAGCGTGGTAGAAAGATTTAATCGAACTCTTAAGGAATCGATGTGGAAAGAATTCACAACACGAGGTTCTTACCGATGGGTACATATTTTGCCTGAGTTATTAGTAAAGTATAATCACAAAATACATCGCAGCATCGGCATGAAACCTATTGATGTAAAATGAAACAATCCACCCAGCTTGCCAACACAATATAATGAAACTTTAAGAAAACCAAAATATAAAATCGGTGACATTGTAAGAATATCAAAAATCAAGAAACACTTCACTAATGGCTACGAAGCTAATTTGACAACGGAATTATTTACAATTTATAAAGTTCAAAATACTAATCCACGAACATATCTTTTAAAAGATAATAAAAATTTGCCGATATTTGGAGCGTTTTATGAAGCAGAGTTACAACGAACAAAACATCCTAATATTTACTTAGTCGACAAAGTACTACGTAGAAAAGGAACCCGAGCCTTCGTATCTTGGCTTGGATTCGATTCAACTCACAACTCATGGATCCCCAACAAAAATATCTTCTAATTACAACAGTGTAATTTTGTTTTTTTTATTCCTCGCAAAAATATTATTATTATTATTATTATAATTATTAATGTGTCTCTATATATTTTTCAGCTCACTAAAACCAACACACGCAAGAAAGGAAAGAATGATTGTACTTACCCGTGCACAAGACCAGCATATTTCAACTCTGCAAACAACACAGCATCTTCAATTCTCTGCAGCTTGTTGTAAAAAGAACTACTTACCACTTTAAGAACGAAGATCATATCATTTTTCACTATTTCATATTATATAATTAATGTAAACCACAAATGATCAAATAAATATATTTTTAAAATAAATTTACACTGCACACAATTTTAAAAAACAACCACTGTCCACCGTCCATTTAATTCACAATTTGGACTTCTTCTTCTTCTTCGGCATCCATGTCCACATGATCTCCACCCCCACACCCTCTTCCTCCAGCGGCGGAAAATCGAGCAGCTCAATAGTGTCTGAGTCGAACTCTTGCAGCCGCTGAATGATAACTCCCAATATGTGGGGAGTTACACCATCCGAAACCAACTCCCGACAACGCTGGCGGTCTCGAATGATCTCCAATAGTTCACAGTTGAACATATCTTGTTCTAAATTGCTCAACCTATTGAACCATACGTCCTCCTCCACTTTGAGAGCGCTCACGGCAAAGTTTAATCCATGCCTCTCTGCTCGCTCTCTCAGAGTTTTTATCTCGCCTAGCTGCTGGAGCTTTACAAGAAGGCTTCCATACATAGTCATAATGAAAGAGTAAGACATCAACTGCGTTACTTTGAACTGAGTGTTACTTCATAGCCAAGTGCTCTTATATATTGTGAATATCAAACTGCAAAAAGCTATTTTAAACATTTCACATGGAGCTCTGGGAACTGGCTTCAGAACTTGTTCTCTCATAAAAAAATTCAGACTTGACTAATGACGGCTATGAAACAAGAAACAAACACACCAAGATTCATTTCACACTTGACTTATAAAACAGCGTAACCAGATCGAGATCATGAAGCAAGCCGGAACACAAAAAATGTTAACATCATTTAAATTAAACAGACATAACATAGAGACAACGAGTAACACAAGTTCACTCCCATGCTCTGGTGATATATGCTGTACTTAAACAGAGTCTAGCTTTAGAACGCCACTTTACTTATTTAGCGAGCGAGAGCAAAAAACTTTATCAACCATGCACCACATGTGCGGAGAGCGCAGGCTGGTCTCACGCCTCGCCCGCACGGCGAGAGCAAAAAAAAAAACGGAACAGATGCACGCCACATGTCTGGTAGCGAGCCAGCTATGTCGACCACCTCGCCGTACACTCTCATTCAAAAGTTATGACACCCAAGACTCTCTCCACTTCCTTGAACAATTACCTAAATATAATTCAATAATCAATCAATAATTAATAGCCATGATACACAACTGACCTCTGCTGTCCTCTCCATGCGAACACAAGGCGTGGTGGTCCTCCTAGCCATTAGCCAATCACCTGATACCACCTGGACCACGTGCTCGCTCTAAGGACCCATGACGTCTTCAGGATTACGCAATTTCTGGTCATGATGATGCAATATTCAAAGTCTAGCAAATCACACTACTCTAGTGAACCCTTATTCTTTATATGTTAGAATAAGTGTTCATATTTTATTTTATGTACTGCATTGAGGCCGCAGTCAGTTGAAGCAACTTGGGAGCTGTGTGTTGCAATAGGTAGGGCAGTTGAGCGCGCCTGATATATTTAAACATTTTCCTGGAAAAGGGGTCGACGATCGCTGAACTCGCGTCCCCAGTCTTTGTTAGCCAGAGCAAGCAGTGATGAAAGTAAGAGATATATATATGTTTGATGATGACAGGTGGAAGTGACCTACTTTACTCAACGATTTTACGTTCGGATTGACGAATCACGAAGACCCATGCCAAGATCGGCATTAAAGTAGCGTGCCCTGGAAAAAGCCCGCGAATACAGTATCAAATAAATCACCAATGCGATTCGATTCCGCGAGGCATCGTTTTGACGTTCAGAAGAAATGATGAAGTTTGATACCACCCGCAAGTTTCTACGATGACTGCTTCGAATTTAAAAATATTAACGTCCCCACTACTACGCATTTGACCAGATTGTATAAATTAGTTGTCTGTGCTAGCGACCATGTTCTTATTTTCGATGTAGCCGAGGCTGCTACACGTACGTCTGTTCTTATTTTCGATGTAGCCGAGGCTGCTACACGTACGTTTGTTCTTATGTTCGATGTAGCCGAGGCTACTACACGTCGCTACTGTTCTTGTTTTGATGTACCTGGGAGGTACTACACGTATCTGTTCAAGTTCATATTTTGGTATAGCCAAGCGCTACTAACATTTTAAGGTACTTTTGGTCGTCGATCTCAAGTGAGATGTTTAAAGTTGTGTGGACTCTGTTGAGAGCCGAGTGTAAATATTTGTAAATTTTATAATATGTTTTCGTGTGAATTCAGCCAAGTGCTTATTTTAGGGAAAGTGTCGACGTGTTATTAATTGCCTAGGACAAAGAGTGAATGTGTAACTCTGTTGCAATTATAGCAGGAATAGGAAAGATTATTAATTTTGAACTGTATTTTTTCATCACCGAAGCCAGCAGCAAGATGATGAACTTTGGGTCGACCGTTGGAGTGATGTACCTGCAACCAACTAAGATGTTTGAGATGGCTGAGTAAATCCATAGTGGGCCGTGGCGCAGGATGTCCACTGACGTGACGAGTGATTTGGATGAGTACACATATTGAATTTATTCAGTATAGATATTTTGGAATGGGAACGAATTTTGTAAATAATTTAATTTGTGTGTTATTTTCTTGTTCATTTGATTTTAGATTAACGTAGTGTACCGACACTCAAACATGTAAATGCGTGAGGATGCGTGACCATTGGTTGATTTTGTATTTTGCGTATTTAATTGTGTACGCATATGTTTTATTTGGCGTAAGACATGGATGTGGCATCGGTGACAAGTGGCATTTGTGTAATTACAGTTAAAAATAGCGAAGGGGGGAAAATTTGTGTTGGTTAGGACTTCGGATGAACAAGTCTTTATTTTGAGTTGCCTTGTTGCAAGATGATATTGTTAAAGAACCGTCCGTTCTTTATTTCATTTAATAGTTCGTTTTGAGTAATTAATTCTGTGGTCAGAATACCAGATCAGGCGCGCGTTGTGTGTGGAAAATATTTGTGTACTTTTATTTCAGTTGTTTGTCAAAACCCTAGCGCGTGATTTGGTGCGTGTCTACGTGTATCACATGGTGTGAATTATCTGCGCGGGAGGATACCTATGGGCTAATCCTCTGACTGCTGCAATGTTGTTTCTTTTTAGGTCGGAGAGTATTGCCCGCCGGGAGCTCTACCAATCAAATACTGGTCTTGTAATTCCAGGTGGAATTGATGAGATATTTATTTTGACACACACACATTTGAGCTGCGTGACAGCTGTGATTCTTCGTGGATCTTGGGACCAGGCAATTCGTGCTGGCCCAGGACATGTTCACGCTGGGTTGATTTTGACATATGATAACGAGTTCCTCATTTAGCGCTGATCTATGGTATGGTCTGGACACCTGTGTGTAGGAAGGGGGAACGGCCTTGCCGTGACCTACTTATTAAAGTGATAGCTTGCTTGTTCATTTAAAGAGCGATATAATATTCAGGGATTTAGATTGCCACGCCTGAGCGGTATTATCATGTTTGACGTCCAAATGAAATGTTTTTCTTATATAGTTAATTGTTGTGCTTTTGAGCATGCGTTTAATTTTATATTTGATAATGTAATTTTCTTGTTGACACCTTGTTGTGTATTTCAGTGTAAGATGACAAGCGGTCATTCTTTGTGTTGTTGTTGTTTTACGGTCACGTTACTCACTCCTGTGATTAATTGACAAGTCCTGTGATGAGGCAGTAATGTTGTGCTGTAGCACGTTGGTCCAGATTTCAACGCAAATCTTTGTTTATTGTAAATAATTAAAGTTAGCGAGTGTCGGCTTAGTGTATTGATAGTATTTAGTAGTGTTTAGTTCCCATCGCTAAGGTATCACAGATGCGGATTTGTAGCCTGACGGCAGTCGCAGGATGGCAACAAATCGCGCATCAAGTACTCTTCCATATCGCATGCTTGTCACATCACACGCACACATGATTTTTAGGATCAACAGGCCGTATTTCGGGACCTGTCTTTTCATTTGACATCTCTGGTGAGATAAGTTATTTTGCATTTCATATTGTAAATATAGGTGTAACGTAAGAGAGTGTTCCCTCGTGTTGTTTGTTGTGTTTTTATGTTTATTCCTTACTCTGATATTAAATTTGTTTTTGTTTAAGTTTTGGCTTCACTTTTTTCTTTCTGTCATACATTTGGACTGTGTTACCTTGCACCTTGTAGAAGCGTATTTAGCAACGGCGTTATGGACCGTACACTCCCCCGAAGAAAAGAGTCTCATAAAAAGCTTCTCGCAAGGGTCCACTAGGTAATAACACTGCGTCCCTGAATCAAGTTAGGGAAGATTTAGGCACAGTAAGAGACGACCCAGGCACAGTTCGTGATGACCTAGGTGGAGTTAGAGAGGATCTAGGCACTAACACAGCTGCCTTAGATCAAGTCAGGGGTGACATAAATGTTGTCAGAGGTGGCATTGAAGCAACGAACGTCACACTTAATGATGTTAGGGGAGAGCTAGGCAACAATGCCGAATCTCTCAACCAAACAAACGTAAACCTATTAATGAACACAGCGACACTTAATGAAGTGCGAGGTGACATAGACCTCATTAGGCAGAATGTAGGCGCTAACATAGTTACTCTAGTAGGAGTTAGGTGAGATGTAGAGGCCAACACAAATACACTAGTTGGACTTACTGAAGAGCTCAAACAGGTCAGAGAAGACATCGAGACTCAGAGGGCTGAGTCAAACGCTAATTTACTCGCAGGCTTAGCTTCAGTCCGCGTGGATATGGTGAGGCACCACAAGGAAGCTAATGAACAAATGAATACTTTATCTACAGACTTTGCGACAAGCCGTACAGAGGTGGAGGACCGGTTAGACCAAATTGACACGACCGTCCAGACTGTATCGGGAGACGTGGCTACCTTACGTGAGGAAATAGCGATAGACATCGCCACCGTGAAGAAGGAAACGGAGGAGCAGAAAGCTAATTTCGACACCATAGTGAAGGACGTAAAAGAAGACGTAGAGTTCCTGAGACACCAACTGGAAGAAGTTGCTATCACGGAGCACCTCAGACTCAGACTCAACGTTAGATTGTCAGTACGCGAAGTTGACACAAAACTACGAGGCGAGATTCATAGGCTACAGGAGCAAGTCGGTGACTTGACACTGCAAGCATTGGACGTACCAGCTATACAAGAACTGGAGGAGCGACTCATAGCTAAGGTGGGGACTCAACAACAGAGTACTCCCAACAATGTTACCCTTAACCAGAGTCTGCCCAATATAGATGTTTCGAACGTCAGCGCAAACACACCGCACGCATCCGCTGAAGTGCAACCTAACACTATGCACAGCGAAGGGATGCAGACTAACCCATCTGCACCATTGAATTTCAATGCGCCCATCTTCACTCCGAAAAAAGGAAGCTTGTAGTTTAACGTGACCGTTAATCTCGCGATCATAAGCCACGGGACCTCCGTTTTACGTGGAATCCGAACCACAGGACATGGCATTTCACATAGAAAGTCTCACATGCATTGACCGGGAATCGAACCCGGTCCGCCTTGGTGAGAGGCATACAGCTAGACCGCTGAGCCACCACGCCCCCTTCATCTTCACTCCAATGAGACAGTACTATCAAGGGGCTAATGTCATGATAATCAGACAAAAGGACGAGCAACCAGCTCAGTTTTCTGGAACTGGAAGCAGCGTAACTCCGGTCGAGTTCCTGAAAATCGTAGAGTCATACCTTCGTGAGACCATGGTAACTCCAGAAAGAGAATTACGGGTAATCGAACGACTGTTGGCAGGTCAAGCAAGTACCTGGTACCGCGCGTTTAGGTACGCTTTTAGCGGGTACCAAGACTTTAAAGAAGCTTTATTGAGAACGTACTGGAGCGGGGACGTTCAGCAAAGTATTCGTGCCGACATGTACACTAAACGGTACAATACGAATCAACCGTCAAAGTATGCGACTACTTCGCCACTCAATTATCTAAATTGAGATGGCTCCAGCCGCCGTTATCTGAGCTTGAATTAATTCAGACCATAACCCGGCAGTACCCAGCTGATGTCCAGCGCACATTAACAGCTGCTAACGCAACTACGTTCATTGAGTGCGATTCGATTCTTGGCAGAATCAATGGTACCAACGATCAGTTCTCCCATCATAAACCGAGAGGGGAACATCGTCAAGTCAACGTTACGACGATTGATAAGGTATCTCAGACATCTAAGCCAGCCAAAATCATTTCAGAACCATACCGAAGAAACGAGACAGGACCCGATAGGCGAAACTGAAATCGCAGACCCTATGACAGGTCACGACAGCAAGGCGATCGTGGATATTGGGGGCGACGATTTGAGAATCGCAACAATAACAATAATTACGATCAATGAGACGACAGAAGTGGTCGCAATAACAACACACGTAACCGACAATCCGGCAACACTCGCCGTGATTAACGTTATAGTGGTGGTTACCGCGAGGACCGCGATTCCAGGAGACAACCAGACCGAGACTGGAGGGTCGCGCTTGCGAAAGACGCGAATACATTCGTCAGTTGCAAAACGACATGGACGAAGAACAAGACCGTACTTCGAGGGACCGGAAGGAAAAACCGAGAGCCCAAGAGCAACGGAAAAGAAGTCCTACAGCTGACGTTGGATTGTTGATAACCAGCGCAGAAGATGAATGGGATCGACTCCAGGATGGTTTAACTCGAACAAGACGCAGAGAACGTCGACTCCAAGATACTAATGGAGATAGATTTGGTGACCTGTTCGAGGAAAATTAATGCCCATTGAGAGTGCCGGAAGATTTTTTTCCGACGAATGACGAACTACCCACTGATGATGATGGAGAGATTGGAACCCTGTTATTGGAAGAGGAGGACGGTGATGCCAAGAAATATTATGAACGCTAGAATAGTTTTGATGGTAGATAAAAATGCTAATCCCACATATTTATTTGAAACAACGGAGGGATATATGAGCCCGCCTAGGCTCATGTGTCAAATATTTCTTTGAGAGCATACTTACTCCACATGCTCAGTTCGACAGAACGCACCTTGAAGCTTCCTCATGAACAATCCGCTATTTTGACTTCGGAGAGGACAGCTTATTATCTTCCTAGAGATATATTACTTACTATTTTAATGCCACATATCTCAGGATCATGTAATAATTAATTCTGTATAATTTACCAATTTCTATGCCTTTTGGAAATGGTAAATCACTTTTATGGTAAAGGTATTTTTCACCGCAGACACGCGGAGGACAATGTAAATAGTCGCTAATCGACTCAACTTCTTCCTTCAAACCAGGAAGCCGTGCTACGCACAGACCCACCGTTTTGAAAGTCCGCTAAGGCAGGACGTGTTGTATTTTCTGTCCGTCATTTTCGACGAAGGCCGCATTAGGCGAGTGAAACCCCATAATTTGGGAGGACTACAAATCGACAGCCATCAGGCTGATCCTTTGAGTATAGTCTACAAAAGGTTTTATTTAGGCCACGAAGGCCAGTGCTACGATACCGTAAAATGTAATATGTGATTTTAGTGAAATCGACATTTTTTCTCTGACCACGAGGTCACGTCTGAAGACAGGCGTCACATTAAATTTACAACTACGATTAATTTCCCAACGTGTGCTATATCAAATTCTAATCATGACCAAGCTATACAACATTCGTGTGCCATTGTGATTAGTGAGATTTTTAGTGATTTGAAAACATATAAAATCTGCGAGCAATACCACGTGTATGGTATTACTAGAGCCTGTGGCAGGAAAAAGCAGAGTATTTGATCACCTGCAATTATTAAAGCCAGTGAGCCTTTGTATAAGATATTTCCACATAGAATCTGTGTATTTAATTATCGCGATGCCTACGTTAATGCACCACGTAATGGTGATTTTTCGACATTATTTTGGGAGCGTCGTGATGGAGTAATTCCTGATGTGAGGGAAATACCGATGAAATAAATCGCCACCATGGAATTGTCCAACCAACATCACGGGGTACAAGCCATGTACGAGACGAGAACCAAGGACCAAAAGGAAAGACCGTAACCCATAGCCTTAACCAGGAATATGCTAGGAGCCCTGAAAGCATATTACCCCTTCCAATGGGAATTATGGAAGGTGATCTACCCTATGAAGTAATCGTGAGTCCTGTATTGTCTTTGTACAAGGTTTGTCCAGATTGATGTAGAATTTGAATGTATTTTTAGCCGAAACGACTCGATAATTTGACCACTTAGGTAGGAACGTACATATTTTCTTCTTGGCACTGGGACAATCTTAGTCACCACAGTCCGTGTCCTATACGGCAGGTGCACATTTACATGTATTTTCCAGTGTATTTATAAGCCAGTAAGGAGCTGTGATTCTATGTGATGTAAACGACATCATGAGAACAGAGGGAGTAGGCTCCTGATAGTTTAGGGAACACCCTATAGTTAGGTCCCTTAATTTAAGTTGAAGGAGCTTTATTATCCTATCATTTCTCAGCCGAAAGTCACTGAATCATTTTTGAACTCTTTATTTGACGTTTTCCATGAGTACCATTTACTACGTGAAGTTCCAGAGGAACGAACCCATACACAGTAAGATTGGTGGGTAAACCTACATCGTATCATTTCAAACATCGCAGCAGAGGTTAGATGTTTTTAGTTTTGTTGTAGAAAGTGCCAAGCCACACATATCAAAGCCCACGTGTACAATGAATAGTGTGTGTGACATATCTTTGAATGTCAGTACAGTTAGTTGCACGGGTGTGCCATTTTTACATCAGCATTCATTGAAATTATTACTACGTTATATATTATTGAAGGGTAAAATATCCCAAGAAACACTGTTATGGAAGTTATAATGCATTTGAATACAATCTGCAGAGCACTTGAGGACTTTATTTCGTGCTACTGCAAGATTAAAATGATCAATTTTGAAATACAATCTTTGCTATGCTAAAGCTGTACGCGATGCATTGTGAAAGTTCTTTGAGTGTGCTAGCTGATAACCGGTTGCTACCCGAGATGCGACGGGAGACGACAATATGGACTTTTTATGTATGCTAATTAAGTCACATGTCCTAGGAATTTTGAAGGTCCTTGTTATTAATATAACCTTGCTTTGGGAGAACAGCTATGTGAGCTGCTAACACCTGTTATTTCTTTTCCACTTTTAAAGAGTGAGGGGATGCTCGCTAATGCGAATTTCTTTCATGTTTTGAGCTGATGACATTGATTCATCTAGCGTGTTATAGAATGGTTTAAACAATAATGTTAATTGATCCAGTTTCTGTATAAATTAAGGCTAGCAAGTGTAATTGTTGTGTCCGTGAACACATTATTTGGTAATTAGGCAGGACGGATGAATGTTCGCCTATTGTTGGTTTATTCCGGCGTTCTTTGAGCTGCGGCCAAGACGACCCAGGTTATTTGCGTGCAATGAGGGTAAGACGCGCCAACCTGTGTTATTGTTGACTTTTAGAAGTCATGTTCTTTGAGTGAATCTCAAGCGAGATCACATGCTGCTGCCTACGACTGGTGTCATAAACTGAACTAACTCAACAGTATTTAAACCTTCTGATAAATCAAAACAAAATTATCCTAAACCAACGTATTAATTAATTGTTTATAAATAATTACAGCCATAACTTTGCAACCATTTGCTTGTTGATTAATTGACACCGTGACTTCAATTCATTTCCACGTGGGAGATGACCTTTAAATGAGCTGACACTTTTTTTTTCCGACGACATGAATCTTCGGGACTAGTAATCAGTAACTTATGGCACGCGTGATTCAAAGCTTGTAAGTCGCAGTGATGATTGCGCATTGCCAACCTAATTCACATGCATGAGATAACGACTGGGTACAAACAGTATCTCAGTTCGCGGAGGCAGGCTAGTATTAGAGTGTTTATTTTTTCATTCCCGAGTGTATTTACCCTATTGTTCCTGTTAGACATAAGAGTGTTGTTTGATTGTTTTTTTATATAGTCAGTGGTCAAACTATCATTAGATTTGGTAATAAGCATTTGTTTACGCCGCGTCTCGTCATAATACTTTCGCTAGCATTAGACAGAATTTAAATGTAATATTAAATGTGGACGTGGTACCATCCTAACCTAGGGATTGGTTTGCTAGCTGTTAAATGTAAATTATACCGAGTCATTTATTTGTAAATTTGCTACGCGTTAATTCTTCTTGTACCACGCGCCTAGTTAGTTTTTCTGTTGTTTCATGTAACTAGGGCTTCGCGAGGGTACTTAACATCAAACTAGGGAACGAGTCACTATTGTAATTAGAGTAGCGGATTAGCCGATTTCGACCCTCGGAAGTAATTTAGGGGTCTTACTTGAATAAATCATGCACGAATCTAACTTAAGACTGGATCTCTTTTTATTGCTAGCTTTCTTGATTTTCGGATGTATTTCTTTGGGCGTCTATGACTGTTTCCGTGCTAAATGACCCAGATCCCTTGGATCAAGCCCTCGTGCTGAGCAAGCCTACAAAGTAATGCACCCGATCCTCTCAGGTGTTGGGTTCGAAGGACGGGGTCTTTCGAAGTACCATTTCTTTCGGCGGATGGTACCCGGATAACCTCCTCTAACGGGCTCAGTTTTAACAAATTTAATTGTCTCTTGACAAACATTGTTAGGTAACATAAAGAAGGTAGCAAGTGAACTTTATAATATTTAACAGATATCGTTGTGAATTGAAATGATTTATAAAAGAGTGAATTTAAAGAGAACACATGACTAGAATTGTATACAACATTTATAAACAATTTTAAGTGGAGAAACAAGATATTTTATGAGATTGCGTACAAATTCGTATAGATACAGCTGTTTGTTCAGTTATCGATGTCACATTTGATGTTAACTGATGAATCCTTAGGATTGAAACATGTCCTAACAATATTATTTAGAATTTCGTGTTGAAAAGTGGATCAATATATTAAGGTATATACTATTGCCGTCTATTCTTTTCGGGGCTACATGACCGCGTTGTCGCAGCCCCTAAACTAAGGAACTAAGGAACCATCTATTCTAAGGAATTTCTCATGAATCATTTCCAAGTATTTCTGCCACGTTCTTTATCCTGGAGATTTTCTTCCCTAATCCATTTGCAAACAGCCGTCACTTTCTGCACTTTAGATATAACTATGCTTAACACTGCAGTGGGCGCGCTGTTTGCCGTGTCGCGAGAGGGCGCGTGGAGGACAGGTGTCTTCCACTTTGTTTTGCCATTTTACCCTATGAAATGTATATTTAGCGATCATGATTTTTTGTTTTGGGTTAGGTAGGAATATATTAAACACATTTATCATAAAAAGAGTGTATGCTAGAAAATATTAAGTAGGAAATACACAATCTGGTAAATTAATCAAAAACGTGTGTAAGTTTGGTAAGTTACGTTATAAATATTACTAAAATGTTTATAAGTTTTATGCCATAAATGAAAAATTTTAAAAATTAAGTGGTGTTAATTCATTCTAGTTTGAAAATACAAATTGGTTTCGTAGTAAAAAAAAGAATAAATGTATATACATATTTTTTCATCTTAGTGAAGTACATAAAACACAGCTTATTTGAAACCCAAACAAACTGCTTTTGACTTCTCTTGACTTATCAGGTAGAAAGTTTGGGGGAACTGTTGCTTTGTTCTTTCTCAGAGTAGCAATCATAGTTACTTTTTCTTCTTCCCGTAGCTTTATTGCCAAGGGCACAGATGCGAACCAACTGTCACAGGTAACATTCCTATTGGTTCCTGAAATAGGCTGCATCAATCTCAAACCAAGTCTGACCTGTAGTTGCTTCTTCTGAAAGGGCCGCTTGGTTGCTTCCCTACATACACTTGAAGGTTTGTAGCATAGAAGGTTGTTTAGGAAACCATAGCAAACGATCTTTATCCCATACTTTGCAGGTTTACTAGGCATATACACACGGAAGGGACAGTCTCTTCTAAATGAAACTAGATGTTCATCAATGGTAAGGTAGTCGGTTGGTTTTTATGCATTCTTGCGATTGAGCACGAACATCTCAAATATTTCTTGAAAAGCAGATAGTTTCTCAACAATTTTTCTTTGATCTCTGTTGTGTACGTTATCAAATCTCAGACAACGTAAAAGAAGTCAATACCTCTTTGCGCTCACGGTTACATAACAGCCTCTACTCCCGTGCTGTGTGAATTATCCCACATTTCAAATACATTTCTTCTTCCAGCCTTCAAAACCCTAGCAAGATATAATATGGATCTACCAATCAATGCACGAATTTCTCGGGAAACAGTGGGCCTAGCATCCCTTTCTCTGACAAACTGAGGGCGAATTTTAGTTATGTAAACGTTAGTACAATCAACTATTCTTTTTCGCCATTTCATCATCCATATTACACTGTGACGCAGCTTCTGGAGTGACAGTATTTTTCGCAGACCCTTGAGGTCCTGGGCGATGAAAAACGTGTATAATGTTATGTCTGGGTGTACGAGAAGTCTGGGCAACTTGAGGTTCTAAGTGGGGTTCTTGATGTGCGAACTATTCCCTAATAAAACTCTGGGTTGACGAAAGGGACAGGAGGGACTGCTTCTTTACCACTTCTATTTCCTTGGATTCGTCTGGAACATCATCCGGGTCATCTTCTGCATTGATTTCGTTTTCTCTACTCTCTGTGTGGTATTCCAAGTGGTCTTCTTCTCGTTCATCTTCATCCACTATACCTAGAACACTCTCGTTATCCTCAGTCTCATCTAGCCAACGGCGTAGGCCTACCTGTTCACGGTCACTTTCACTGGCCATTATTGTTTTCACACTTAAACTATTTCAATTAAACCGTTGTGACTATGAAAACCATGAAATGAAATGAAAATACCACAGCAATATCCGAAAAAAAACTCTAACGCCAGTGGGCGCGCTGAGGACAAGTGTCCTCCACTTCTGCACAGAGCAAATAAACACGAGATCACGGCGACAATAGGCGAGCATAAAAGCTGACGATGCACTGACGGGCAGAGGATGAGTGGCGAGAAAGGTATATGGCCTCTCAAGGTCACAAGTGTTGTCAACAAAACAAAATCACTGGAGGACACCTGTACTCCACGCGCCCACTGGAGTGTTAATTAACAACAAATCAGTTTGTGGTCTGTTTCAACAAAAAGCCCCTGAATACCCTGCAATTCCTTTCCATTTTCCGAAATTCCAAGTTAGCAATGATATAGTCCATTATTGGCCTGATTTTTCTACCATTTCAGCTGAATGTGTGTACATCCTTATGCTTCGAGAATGAGTTTGCAACAGAGAACACTATGCTAGCAGTCCAGTAAACATTTCCCATTGGTGTTCACTTCCCTATCCTCACCCCATTTACCGGTTACCTTCTCCTCAGTCGTGTTTCCTATCCTAGCATTGAAATCCCCCATCAGTGCACTATCCTTATTGTTAACTCTCACTACCACATCACTCAGTGCCTCATAAAATCTGTCTACTTCGTCACTCACCCCTACACATGGAGCGCACACTGACACAATTCTGGCCCGATTTCTTGACATTTCCAAATCTATCCACATTAACCATTCATAAACATATCTCACAGAAACTATGTTACATTCTAAGGTCTACTTGACATACAGCCTACTCCCCACTGTGCCCTGCCTCGTTTTACACCCAACAAGTATATCTTTTAATCTCCTACTTCCTCCTCTGTATCTCCCTTTATCGGAACTTCACTAAACCCTAGAATATCCATCCCCATCCTACTTGCTGACTCAGCTAGCTCCATTTCTTCCTTCCATAACCCCCTTGATACCTACAGCACCCCATCGAATACCAGTTCAATTCCCTGTTCGCTATCAAGGAGTCCCTGATCTGTCAGATGGGAGTGTGACTGCACTCCCATAGGCCTGAGGCTCGCTCAAGACATTTTTAGGAGGCTTAGAAAGTACAAGTTAAGCAAGTTGCTAGAGTTACTTACACAGGGCCCAACGAGTTTAATCTCAGGGAACAATAAATATCAGTTGGATAGTCCTAGACACCTGGGGACAAGGTGGGCCACAACTCAGAATATGCCCAAGATGCCCATGCTTATGCCATAATAACTAGTATCCAAACTCTCAGGGCCACTTACTACGCCACTCTGCTGTTGCCTATGGTTCACAGACTAGGACATTACTACACCATGGTCTGGAGAACTATTTCTTATGACACCAGGAGCACTCTTGTAATTATCCCAAGAACCTTGACACCACATTTTTACGTCAGACTGGTGATTGAACGGGTTGTGCTGACATTCATTTGCAATATTCAAGGGGATGTTTTCCAACAGGATAATGCTCATCTTCATACCACTGCAGTCACCCAACGTGCTCTACAGAGTGAAATGATGACCAGTTGCCTTGCCCTGGATATCATTAGTAGGGTACACATGGAACATTATGAGACAAGAAATCCAGTCACCCAATACCAGCATTAACCATTGCTGATTTGACTGACCAAGTGCAACAGGCGTGGAACTCCATCCCACAAAATTATATACAGCACCTCTATGGCACAAAGCATGATTGTTTACACTAAAATTGAGGTGAATACAGGGGTTATTATTGTATCACCATGTTACGTGTTCTTTCATGCATACATGAGCCTGTGACCTGGATACTTGAATCAAATAAATGTTAGCTAGACAGTTGCTTACCAGTAGTGGGAGAAGGAGAAAGCTACTCCACTTAGGAAGTTGTGAGCCCCTGGCGGCCTTGGGAAGGAAGGAGTGGTGCTAGAAGGACGTGCTTGGATTATTTTTGTCGCGTTGTCCTCTTTATGGGGATTGAAAAGGTGTGAACATGGTTTTTGGGGTAAAAATCAGTTTTTCACATTTTGCTGATATCTGGCGAACTCATAAAGCTTGACGATGATTGAGATGTTGTTTTGTTCGTTGCGTTGTGCTCTTTACGGGGATGTTTGTGGTGAAAAGGTGTGAACATGGTTTTTGGGCTAAAAATCCGTTTTTTACATTTTCACTGATATTTGGCAAACCCATAGAGCTAGAAGAACGTTTGAGGTATGGTTCTTTTTTTTTCAGTGCGCGGTGCTGTTGTTGACGATGCCCGTGTGGAGTAGGTGGGTTATGAATTTTAGGTGAAAAACGTGTTTTTGTCATTTTTGTGGATATTTGGGAAGGGGTGGTCAGATGGAGGTGTGGGTGGTAGGAATGTTTAGAGGATGTTGTCCTGTTCGTGATGGTATTGGAAGATTTTGAAATTTTTTGTAAACTGTGTAAAATGGAACGATGAATGGTGAAAAAAATGTGTTTTTTGAAGTTTTTTAGTGAAGGATCGAACCCCGTGGGGGTCTTTGCGTTGATGGTCAAGCTTGCTAGCTACACGAAGCACGGAGAGTCCTGTGGCTGTCATGAAGTGAAACCCTTGGACTTGGGAGTGCGATCACAAAGCGTTTGAGATGCTGGCCACTTCCACTGCTGGGGTATGACGACAAATAAAACAATGGCAGACGAACCACTTTTGTCTGACTGCATGAGAACGCTGGTCTGTCTGGCATGGATGTGCAGTCTTTACAGAAATAACAGCTGCTCCCAGACAGGTCGTGTTATCAGACAGACAGTGGTAACATGAGCCGATGCTCAAGGACTTTCACACCAACAGGTCTGTCCTCCAATGCTGATCTTTGCTTCTCATGTTCGCTCTGCTGTGCTGGTGTGTGAATCATTTCAAGTTGCAGATTTCACCCTCGCACACACCTCCACAAGTCTTAATATGATGGTGGGAAGAGTCATCTTTGCAATTTGTCGCTGCATATACATACTGGCCAGTGACACAAGACAGCCATTACTCGTGGGTTAACCTTTGATAGTGACAGACGTCAGTGTGTTGCTAATTAATTTTAAAAAAATATGTGAACTACGTGAACAAGTGAGCAGGGACGTTATTGTTTTATAAATATGTTATGGATGGTTTATTGGCATTTAGTGCTTTATTGGAGGGTGATTCAGTGACTAATTGGTATTTATGTATTTTGTTGCAGATTTTCAAAGGACTGGGGTCAAAACAAACAAAGATTCTGTGTGTGAGTATGGTTACATACAATCACATAGAGAGAGAGAGACATTCAAGCAGCAGCAGCAGCAGCAGCAGCGGCGGCGGTAGATTATGAAGTATTATTATTTGCAAGGAGCGTACATGTCCTAAGCCACCTACGCTAAATGAATGCTATTTATTTAATGGTGATGAATGAACTTATGGTATTTGCAGAATTTAGGTGAACGAGAGAGAGAGAGATAGTGTGTCAAGCAGCAGCAGCTTAACCACTAAGCTACGGTTGTGGATATTAAAAGTTACGGTAAGCTATAAATGTATTTTTTCTACTTATTTTGCTATTCCTGAGTGTGTGTCTTACCAACCTATGTGTTTGTATGTGTGTGTTTCCAAAACCATGTCGGTGCACGTGTTTAACTTTGTTGTACCCCCAGACGTTTTCTGTTCTGAACCCTTTTTTTATTAAGTGCTATTAATGAATGAATGAATGAATGAATGAATGCGCGTGTTTACTGTATAATGAAGGGATTTATTGGTTTCCTTTTCAGATAAATCGTTGAAAAAAAAGCGACCACCACCTCGTGGCTGACTGCTACTGAGCACAAGAGTGAAGGAAGAAGAACCACAACAGTTGCTAAGGCTATTGAGCGTGTGTGCGTGAGTGTGTGTGTAATTGTTAGTGTGTGAGACAATTGTATTGCTGTTTGCTGTTTTGGATTACCCATTAAGTAAGATAAGGTTATCACTTTTGTTTCATTATAAGCATGTCTATATCGCAAAGTAATTTAATGTGGCAAACGCTGGCCAAATGTTTTAAAAGTCGAGTATGTTCCGGTCGCATTGAGAACGTAAATCACTGTTTGTCCCCTGACGAGTTGGTTGAATCGTGAGTTTCAATTTTTAAGAGTGAAAGACAGAAAAACTTAACATTTCATCACGCGTTGAAACTAAATTTTGAACTGCTATGTGAGTTTATATTGATTAAGAATAACATAGAACAAAGACAAAAGTTCAACCTTTGTACAAAGTTGCGGGAATTACTCATAGCCGATAATTTGGAATCTTGGTATGAGGAAAATAGTGTTAAGGGGAGCCGGAGGTGGTCAAATCCAAAAAATTATGATTTTTGTCACTGCTAAAAATTAATTTGAATATTCCTCTTTAAGGCAAACTTTGATTTATAATTCTACTCGCCCTAGAAGTGGAGTTATTGCTGTTTTTATACGTGCTTGCAGAGGAAGTGGGTGGAACCGCTGAATCGAACTGACAGGCTCTCGTGAATTCTTGGCGAATTACTTGGCATTTTCTCGTCCTGAAGTTGAATATTCCCTTTCATTATCCTTCGATCGGATGTTCAAAGGTTGGCTACACTGTTTTCTATAACAGCGCTTAGGGCGCCAAACATCCTATATGTGTTATTGTTAGGTTTGAAGTATTTCATTGACGCGCCTATTCTTGTACCGTATTCTTATTCTTGTATTATACTCCTCATGTAAAAGCCTTCTTTTGGTTACGATGCCGCGTTTTAACAATCGTGTGTATAAGAAGAGGAAGAACGTAGGGAAAAGAAAAATAAGATGTGATGCTGTAAAGGAAACAATGACTTCGTCTGCTGCGCAAAACATGGCAGACCGTAGCCCAGATACATCTTCTAGCAAGAAGTTGGCTGGTGGAGGTGACAGATTTTGTGTGACAATGATAATATGAACGAAGTACTGAATATTGGAATGTTGTCTTCTGTGCTGAAGGAAAGTGTTTTGTGCAAAATATGTACGAGTGTAGGAGTGGAACTGGAAATTACAAAGCACTTTGGTTTAGCTTGTGAGATGAAGCTAATCTGTGCACGTTGTAAGTACGAAGTGACCTTCTATAATTCACATAGCAGTCTTTTTGGTGAAGAAGGGCCATCTAAAGTGTTTAATGTGAATGTTCGACTTGTGTATGGTCTTCGATCCATTGGAAAAGGATCTGCTGCTGGTAAGCTCCTTTGTGGTATCATGAACTTGCCATCACCTCCAAGCAAATTTGGGTACTATTGTGAACTGGTTGGATCCTCAATTGAAGATGTGGCTGTGAAAACCATGAAGGTAGCAGTGGAAGAATCTGTAGAAATGAATGGTGGTTCTAGGGACTTGACAGTGGCATTAGACGGTTCTTGGCAAAAGAGGGGCCATAAATCTCTAAATGGGGTTGTAACTGCTACTAGTGGTGATAGTACGAAAGTGATAGACGTTGCAATATTTTCAAAACATTGTAGGTGCAAAAATAAAATCAAGGGATACCACAGCAATTCTTGCGAGGCAAATTTTAGTGGATCAAGTGGGACAATGGAAGTGGAAGGTGTGAAACAAATTTTTGAACGGTCAGTGCCCAGATACAATGTTAGGTACAAATACTATCTTGGCGATGGTGACTCCAAAGGTTTCAAGACTATAGAGGAAGTGAAACCATATGGAAACGAATTTAAAGTTGAAAAATTGGAATGCATTGGGCACGAGCAAAAACGCATGGGAGCACGGCTTCGAAGGCTCAAGCAACCTTTGGGTTCAAGTAGGCTCAGTGATGGAAAGTCAATAGGAGGAAGAAACAGGCTTACTGGTGAGGCGATTGAACGTCTACAGAGATACTATGGGTACGAAATACGACAGAATACTACTAATACTGGTTATATGAGGAGTGCAGTGTGGGCATTGTTCCTTCATACTGCCTCTTCCAATGAATGCCCTCAACATGGCCTGTGCCCAAAACATTCCTGGTGCAAATATAATGCCAAAAAGGACTATGATCACAAGCACTCTTTGCCCGCAGCTGTGATAGAAGCCATAAAACCAATTTTTCGTGAATTGGCACAGCCAGAACTGTTACAGAAATGACTGCAGGGAAAAACGCAGAATCCTAATGAGAGCGTGAACAATTTAATTTGGTCAGTAACCCCTAAAAGAGTGTTTGTGGGTATCAAAACACTGCACTTTGGCCTTTACGATGCATTAGCAACCTACAACCAAGGAAACAGTGTGAAGTGTGAAGTATTGAAGATATTAGGATTTCAATCTGGAGTGAACACTGTGCGAGCACTAAGAAGGATTGACAGAGAGAGGATAAGAGGAGCAGAAAGAAGAGAAAGGGACATTAAATATGATGGAACAACGGGACAGAAAAGAAGAATAAAAAGGATGCTCTTGGAGGATGAAGAAGAAGATCCTGACAATCCATCCTATAGTGCAGGAATGTATTGAGAAACTTTGGAGGCCATTTCCCGTAAATTAGATTTTTGTTAATTTAAGGAACATTTTCTCAAAAACCACTCAAGATAGGCAGATCAAACTTATATATAGTGCTCTTTGTGGTCTAAATTACATTTTAACACAGCCATTTGACAACATGTTCAGTAGTGTATCAATAACTTAATTAAATATATCAATTTTCTTAAAAAAGTTTAGTAACAAAAAAATATTTTAAAAAAACAAAAGTTGGGTGCTTTTCAGTCGGTCAACACGAATGTACCCAAATAGAGCTGGGTTATTCCCTGATCCTGAAATAAATAATAATAATGGTGTTTTATTAATCTTATGTAATTTATTTCAGGATCAGGGCATAAACCAGCTCTATTTGGGTACATTCGTGTTGACCGACTGAAAAGCACCAAACATTTGTTTACTTAGGCAACACTGAAAAAATGGCTTCAAACCTCACAATATTTTAAAAAAATATAAAAGATAATAAAATATCCCCCCGTCTTAACTTCAAGACTAAACCACTGTATACGTTGACAAATTTTCAAATTAATAGAAGCATTAGTTTTCCCATAAATGTTCCTGAAATGTCATCATTTTAAAATGAGCAGCATAGGCACCTTCGGCTCCCCTTAAAGCTCTCATGAAGAAAGTTGACAAATTGCATGATGGGCCAAGTGGCTTGGCTCTAGAGAGCATTCACCATTTACAAATCAATATTTGTAAATACAACCCGCTGAATGCAGTAAGCAGCTATATCCCCACACCGAAGCCGATCGCTTCGAAAAAAGCCATTATCAATTTTCGCAATAAAGATGATGACTGCTCTTTGTGGAGCATGGCAAGTTTTCTACAACCCTGTGAAGACTGTCATGGTGATAGGTCAGGGAAGTACAAAGATGTGTTTAACCACCCAAAACAAACTCATAATCTTTCACGCAATTCATTCCCGATGCGGTTAGATAAATTTGATTTATTCGAGCAGGATTTCTCATTAATGGTGTATGGTGTAGAGGGATCGAATATTGTTGGTCCCTTGTATGCCACCAAACAACCGATACAACATCATATTCATTTGCTGTTTCTGTCTGATGGGAATAAAAACCATTATTGTTGGATTAAGAATTTAGAGAAACTGGTAAGCCGCCATGTGTCTAAACAACATAATAGGAAGCATATTTGCGATCGCTGCCTACAGTATTTTGGAAACCCTGAACATTTGAAATGACATACTGAGGCTGCGAAAGGCAGGCAGCGGTAAAGCTGATATTGCCGGAAGGGAAAGACGCAGTTTCAAAATTTAAAGCCACACACAAGCAAGAGATTCTGCCATTTATTGTTTACGCTGATTTTGAGGCATTAACGGTTCCCATGCAAGGATGCTAGCCATCTCCTCATACAAGCTCAAGTTATCAAGTGCAGAAACATGAACCTTTTGTAGTAGGATATCATGTGGTGTGCAATTATGACAAGGAAAATGCCAGTATTTTATTTATAAAGGGTCAGATTGCACACGGTGGTTTGTTGATCAGATGGCGGCGTTAGCGGGAGAGGTAGAAAAGTTATTGGACAACCCTCTACCTATTCAGTTGAATGAATTACAGTCTAAAGAATATTAACAAGCCACCACCTGCCATATATGTGAAAAGCCTATTTTAGATGGAGAGGTGAAAGTGAAAGACCATTGCCACATGACGGGCCGATTTCGTGGGGCGGCGCATAGCCGATGCAATTTGAAGTACTCTGCACCCCGTTTCCTCCCAGTGTTCTTTCACAACTTTTCCCATTATGACCTACACTTTATTATTAAAGAGTTTGCAAATGTGGATATAGGCTCCTTCACGATATTATCTAAAAATCATGAAAGTTTCACCTCGCTTTCATGGCGAAGAGGTAAAATGTGCATTAGGTTCCTAGACTCGTCTAAAGTCATGTCTTGTTCGCGTGATAGTCTAGTGAAAGTCTTAAGTGAAAACGAATTGAAGTATACTCAATCCCACTTCGCCAATACATAGCAGTTTAAATTGTGTGTTTGTGAAGTGGTTTTCCCATACGATCCCGTGCAAAGTGGGAGGTGTTTGAGGAAAAATATTTGCCTCCACCAGAGAAGCTCTTTTCTCAATTGACGCAAAGCACCATATGTGATCAGGAATACGCTCATGCATGTCAAGTTTGATGAGCGTTTTACATATAGATGTTGGGCGACTATGCCATGCATTATTTAAAACTGGATGTATTGCTGCTGACAGACGTATTTGAAAAGTTTCATCAATCATGTCACAGTATTTACGGCCTAGATCCCGCTCACTGCTTTACCAGTCCAGAGCTATCGTGGGACGCCACCTTAAAATATACTGATATTGTGCTGAAATTATAAACGGATACCGACATGGTTTTGATGATGGAAATATGAATCCGTGGGGGGTTTGTATCGCTAAATCAGCGATACGCCAAGGCAAATAATCCCTACATGCCTTGTTATTGTCCCGAAGAACCTGTATCTTATTTAATGTATTTTGATGTCAATAATCTGTACGGTTACGCAATGAGCCAATCCTTTCCTTACGGCAACTTTGCCTAGCTGTCTGAGGATCAACTAGAAAATTTCAATGTCCATACCACCGACCAACAGCATGACGTAGGATATATCCTAGAAGTAGACTTAGCTTATCCCACCCACCTCAGAGAGCAACGTAGTGATTTTCCTTTTTGTTTAGAGAAAATGGTGCCCCCCACAGTAAGCTGAATCATGAAAAACTGATGGGGACCTTGTACGATAAGTATCGCTAGGTGTTGCATATTAGCATGTTGGTAGAATGTTTGGCACAGGGCTTAACCCTCATAAAAATCCATAGAGGTGTGTCTTTTTCACAAAAACCGTGGTTGAAACGGTACATGGATTTGAATACCAGTCACAGGCAAAGGCGACTCAGCCGTTTAAAATTATTTCGTTTAACTGATGAACAATTGCATCTACGACAAGAGTCTGGAAATGTAAGGCAATATCGGGACATAAAATTGGTCAACACCTGGCACGGGGGTTGGGGGGCTCAAAAATACATAGCTTCATTTATCATATCCGTGACTGTGATCTGTATGTCGTCATGAAGGAAAATAGTAAATGGTTTGACACTTCTTCCTTCAGTAAGGATAGTGTCTTTAATATTCCAATTCTGAACAAAAAAGAAATTCGGCTAATGAAAGATGAATGTTCAGACACCATTATGACAGAGTTTGTGGGCCTAGCTCCCATGATGTACAGTTTTAGGCAGCTGGATCAAAATCAATCTAAGCGGGCTAAAGGGATTAGCCAACACGTTGTGCCCAATACCCCAGCCTCGAATTGGGCGGCCCGGCTCATCACCTCTACCCATGACAAGAGTCCGGTACGATAAAAAATGAACAAAAATCCTGGACGATATGAATAAATTTGGTTTCAATAAAAAAATGTTCCAGGCGGACGAGATTCTAACAATCCCAGGGTGTCAAATAGGATAGGGTTCGTGGGTATCACCAACAATAGTTTGTCAATAGTTCAGGCCTCAGTATGAAGATTAAATGAAAGTTGCCTTAAAAGAAACATCCTGCATTTATTCTCAATGCACATGGTACAAAAATAAAACTAAGCGACAATGCCTACCCTACACGTAGAGATCCTAGAAATTTGAGGCTTGAAGTGCAATGAAGTTGAAGAAAAATTAAATCATGTGAAACAATCAAAATATCATGGGGTCAAATCCTCTACGTGTCCTGACGTTCGACACAATGAACTTACGGAAATCCCAAACTGTTCCCTAAATTGGATTTTACATTTAACCACAGTTATATCTCAGCCATCTCTTAGTATACTGTCCATTCATGAGATGCTTTAAAAAAATGACAACAAAAAACCTAATTATTCCTCGCACTGGATTTCCTTCTAAATAAATGCCTATTATTATATTTACACTATGGATGTTCACCACTGTTACAACTATAGTCACATTTTATCATCAAAATCTTAACACTGTTTTGTCTCAAATAACAATTTTCACAATAAATTCAAACTTTCCACAACCAGTTACACGTGGCGCATTTTACATTATTGAATTGGTTCAAATTTGATTTACTCTTAGTATATCTTTCATACGCGTTGTTTAAGAACTATATTTAACGCATGTTTTTCCTCAGTTAACATTAAATTTTTATGACACTTAAGTAGGACTATTTCGTAACACATGACGTTTGTCACACAGATATTTCATTGATTTATGGTTTCATTTCAATTCACACAGATATTTCAGTACAAAATTGACATTATATGATTTTACTTTGTGGATCATTAAACCTATTTAATCACTATTCAACCTTTATTACTATATTCCAATTTCAACATTGGCTCAAACCTTATCATTGGTAGGACCGCATAGATCGAACCGTTATAATTCAACACTTCATCTATTTCATTATTCATTATTTTCTATACAGTACTTCAATTATTATTATTACCCCCAACTTTGTTAATCATACCTTAGCCACGTTCATTTTACCTTGTACTAGCTGCGGTGTTAATTAGGTTTATATATTTCATAACTCATATCTGTAAGTATGATCTGACCTGATCTCAGTACTGTGTTAAACTTCGTGTCAAATATCCTCCTGTAATTCCTTCCTAAACAATTTTATACATTATTTTATCTGTCAAATCAATTCTTATTAAGGTGCGACATCCATAAATTGTGATTATTATATTCCACTCCCCACTTCCTTTGTGTAATTAATAAAATTTTGATATGGTCTCCATCTGCCAAAGGCTACAGGTTCTAACCTGGATTTCTCTGTACTGTACCATTATTTTATGGCCCACGCGCCACTATCTTACAAGTTTTGAACGGTACTCTGTGTGGGAACATACGGTGAGCGACCGTCACGTCCCTGATCTATGTCATGATGGGAGCCGAGAGTAGCCGATACTCCGCGAACGTATACGAGGCCGCAGGAAGAAATGAAATGCGTTACGGAGCTATTGTACTACATAATTCGTGACGTCACAACACTTGAGAAATGATTATAATATTTAACTGCTAATTAGAGTGATTTACGCAGTACGATAAATGTCAAACACTATGTTAGAATGCTAGAAAGTTAATACAAGTGTTTGTAAGCTTATAAGAAGTTGGAAAATATAAAGAGATACGTATATCGCAGTCGGTGCGATTAACATCGAACTGAGATAACCCAGGGAGGGGGTAAGGAAGCTTCATGCAGAGCGATGCACGAGGAGACGCTTCAGATCATAATGTGATTCTGCTTAGGAACTGTTAAACACTGGAGTGCACGGTAAAGTCGTGTCGTGTCGAGAAAGTCATATACGTGAAGATTACGGACTTCGAAATATTAACATACCGTGTAACACTGACTGAACAAGTATGGTTTATGAACATTTTTGTATCGCGCTCGAGGCTCAAGTGATTGCGCAAGAACAGTTTCCATTATAATGCAGCGCACATTGATACTTTCGCCGCAGTGAATACGTGGGTGGCAGACGCCATTACGAACTGTTATTTCGTGAGTGATTCTACTCGATTTACACCTGTGTATCTAACCACAGAACAGGCTGCAATTTATGCACTATATATGTGCTAGAACTGTACATTTCCCGAACGTCATGTTGAGTGATCAGACGTCAAGGGGAATACGTGAACAGTATACAGTCATCTTAGTCGTGATGGGCTAGAGGACGGCATAGGCACTACTTACATGAAATAGCAGAGACTCCTTTTAAGTAACCAGAATTTAACATGTGTTCAGAGAGCGCTGTATTCATGGCTCAGTCAACTCAAAATTATAAGGAAATGTTTTACGCATCTCTGATGGAGATGAGCATAACATGTGGTTACATGAGAATGCCTATCAGCTGCTATGAACTGTTACATTTCTTACGGCGAGTGCGTGGACTAATGTCGAGACGCCATTTCGTGGCACGGGCGATTGGACGGCCGGAGTTGGGGAGCTTGGAGGGAATGGAGTTCCCTAGTTCGAGACCCAGATTGCTGGTGGATGCAGACTATGCTTTGGTGGAGTTGGGAGAGAATTACCATGGCATATATATATCCTTTTTGACATCGCTACGAGGCCCGGCAGAAGGTAGAAGAAACACTGTTTAATAAGTAGTGGCTTGGTGGGTATTCTGGAGTAACCATAATTGCCATTCTTTCTTAGAACTGTAGCATGGTTGCAAAGAGGTCTAGGCTCGATACTTTGTCGTGTCTAACTTCCTGGTCATCCGGATTTTGGTTTGATTAGCAAAGGCATCCATTTGTGTAGTTTTTTGGCAATTATATTTGAGTAATTTAGTAAATCCCTTTTTAATAACATGCATATTTTCACTGTCAAGAAGACACACATTAGGAGAAGAAATAGGTATTTTTAAGAAGGCTAGGAACTATTTTGGTCCATCTTGCGCACTTGGAAGATTTTCATAGATGAATAGAGTGTCTTTTATACACTCAAGTTGGCGTTAACGTTGATGTAATTAAATTTCTGAATGAGAATAATTGTTGTGTGATTTATATATGTCGTTATATATATATGTTTCAGAAGTTAGGTCTTGCGGAAGACTTTGATAAGTTATTCTTATAAGAGACTTCACGTTATTCTTAAGGGCGAGAGGTGTTAGAAGTGCGTCCTAATGGATCAAGTAGTTCTTTAACATACTTCTGTTTGCTAGATCCATGGTGTAGGAAGCATTGTTCAGCACTTTCGAGTGCATCTGAATGGGTGTAGACGACTAACAATTGAATTTGATCAATTTATACATTGATCGAGGCCACGTATTTTACGTAACTTCTGATACTTTGAAGCATTGTTTATGCAGTCATAATAATCGACTTCACGATAGATTTGAGATATTTCTGGCAAACATCAACGCTCTTTTATACGCATTTCCTAGGTCAGACTTTGAGTAGGCTAGATATATTTATATTAAGACATGATGTAATGAAACATTGTAAGGCAAAGCTTTGAACTTATTAGGGTATTTTTCTACCGTTTAAATAACGATTTAACACAGTGAAATTGCTACAGATTTAACCACAATGAGTGTGCACTATTTTGTGCTATATTAAATTATGATAGAAGAACATTCCTTGATTTTGTGATCACTTAGGTGTAATGCAGGTCATTCCTTGATTTTGTGGTCACTTAGGTGTAATGCAGATCATTCCTGGATTTTGAGGTCACCTATGAGTGGTGTACAAAACGTCGAGCGTATCAGTGGATAATGCTATAAATAATTATTATTGTTAATGACTGCACTGTTAAGTGATATTAATATTGTTGAATTGTGCCAGTGAGAGCCAATTATTTGAAAATATTGTGAGAATCTTCGTCGAAGAATTAATTGACGTTAATCCGTGTGCGGATTTAGGAATCAGCTGTTTGTTAATAGTATATTACTCTGCATCACTCCTATTGTTAATCTGAGCATAATTCTGGAATATAAACATGATAAATGGATAGATTATTCTCGATGAAGTTTTTAAATTAATGCCAGGAAATTCATTAGTTAATTGATATTAAATATTTTACCTTGAGTGGACAATTGAACTTCTAATCAGCTTAAACGCTCGTTGGATTTCAATATGATTGAGATAAATTTAACCAGATTATGAAAATGAAATTTCGAATAGGATGATTGCAACAACCAAGTTAAATATTAATCGAAGAATACACATGAAGAATATTTAAATGAAATGTAATATATGTACATAATTCAGTCAGTAATTAACTAATGATAATTAGAAAATATAATGCCACTATGATGATCATGAAAATTAGGTCTATATTTTATTAGGGTAGGCGACGACCAAAATTAAATCATCAGTTTATTGTATAAAGTAAATATGTTAGTTTTGTACAGATATTTTCTCATTAATGTGTCAAGTTGGACATTAGACAATTCCAGTCGTTTTTGGGACTGGTATTTTCGATTATTACCCTATCTGAGGGGTAAATTTGATTTTTCACCAGGATGCTAGGATTCTTCTTGTCCTTATGTCATTCTTCTTTGAATAAATTTATTTTTCTTTTAAATCTTTACTGCGGGATGCTTTGTAGAGGGGATGGAAGGTTGTATTAAGAGGGCCATCGCTGGGTGTTTCCGAGTATTCCACGCTCCCGAGGTGCTCCACATGTGGAAATCTCTTGTTCTCCGAACCATGGTCTTTCTTAATGCCACCTTGTTGGGCATGATTGTGCCATTTTATCCCATTCACTTGTTGGTAGGACTTGGGGGGTTTTGTAGCCGGGGATTTTCAGGTTCTACGAACCAGCTGTCTTCGTGGGATACTACAGGTAATGGTAGGTAAATACGGGCGCAGTACCTTCGCCCTTTGAGCCATATTACCATAGATCGTCCATCTCTAGGTGTTGGTTCCTCGTCTTCCTGTGTCCAACTTCTCATCTGGTTCCTGGCACGTCACGTGGCCTTCATGGTCTCCGAACGGGTCCATCTTGTCCTCCTTCACCGTCATCCATCTCAGGAAAACCCCCAAGATCTTCATTTTAACCGGCCATTTTCTTCCAACTTTGAAGTGCAAAGATGGTAGCAAGTGCTTCAACCTCCGTAACGGTGTACTTACGTTCATGAGCCTTGAGTTTCCTACGTGCGAACGCCAGATAATGTCGCTGCTGCTCATCATCCAATTGATATAAGACAGCACTAATCCCGGTATATGATGCATCTGCCTCGACATAAAATACTCTTTGGAAGTCGGGGTACTCAAGTTTTATGATTTCTACCAACATATTCCTCGCATTGTTGAATGCTTCCTCACTGTCACTTCCCCACTTCCATTTGTTGTTCTTCCTGAGTAGCTCGTGAAGTGGTGCCATGACTTCCGAATACTTGGGACAATGTAGTGCAATAAATTGGCAAATACCCAGGAATTCGCGGATTTGTTTGATTTTTCTTGGTCTTGAAACATTCCTAGCCTCTATTTTCTAAGGGTTTGGTCGATATCCCAGGCCGTCTATTACAAGTCCCAAAAACACAATCTCTATCTGACAAAAGTGGAACTTATTATACTTCACTTTGAAGTTTGCGGCCTCTAAATTCTCAAAAACCATTCGCAGGTGTTCCATGTGCTCTTCCTGCGTTTCAGAAGCTATAATTAGATCTTCAACGTAGCTGATGACGTGCTTCTTTACTTCTTCAGTGAGATTATGGTCCAGCGCTCTTACCATCACTGGTCCACTGTTTTTTCAAACCAAAAGGTAATCTTCGGAAGACATACGTCATCACTTCAAACAGGAAACCCGTGTACTTGCGACTGTCCTCCGCTAATTCAATGTGATAATATGACGCCGTCAGATCTAGCGTCGAGAAAATAGTTTTTCCTTTCAATCTCCTAAGGATTTCACTAATTTTGGGTGGCCTATCGTATTCTGGCAAGGTTCTACTGTTGGTCATCCTGGCGTCTAAGCACATTCTAATTGAACTATCGGGCTTTTTAACTATCGCGAGCGGATTCAGATATGAGGTGGCTCTCTTCTCAATAATCCCATCTTCACTCATTGTTTTTATCAGTCCCCTTACTTTCTCACGCTGACATTCAGGTACTATGTATATCCTTACCTTGGATGGTGTGTCATCTGTCAACTTGATTTCATATTGGAAGCTCTTAATAAGCCCCGGCTTGCTATCAAAAATGTTCTTGAAATTCTCGATTAATGCCTCGAATTTTGCTTGTATGTGTGGTTTCAATTGTTCCTTCTCCATATAATTAATCATTTCTACTTCCCGCTTCATTTCATCCATCATTAGCTCTAATTTAACTTCTGCCATAGAATATTCCTCATCGACATTTGTGTTCCCTTAAAAAAGTATGGGTCTGCCTCTCAAGTCAATTATTATTGCATGGTCGGCAATGAAATCAGCTCCCATAATCATTTTGAACTTGATGTCCTTGATTACTATGAACACACGCTCAAATTTCTTTCCAGCAATACTGAATTCAAAGAATACCTGCTTCCGGCATTGTACAGATCTATTGGGAACAACACCTTGTCCTATCACACTCGATACTGGCATCACCGCTGCTTCTATGACTTTCTTTCTTTCTTTCTTCTAAACATTCTTCTGATAGGATGCTGACACTGGCTCGCGTGTCACTCAATGTTTCAATGTTTAGGTTTCCTACCATTACATTGATAAGTGGTAGTTCTGTATTTCTAGCTCTCCTTTCTTCCTCTATTTCCTCATAAATTATGTTCTCGTCCGTTATTTGATGGATATACTGGATCTGGACTGTAACCGGATGTGAGAATTTATTGCAAATTAGTTCTGGTTCAAATTTGGTGTTTTTTATGAAGGCCACTAGTACTTGGTCTCGGCTCTTCACGTGGTTTCTCTTGATTTTCCCCCTCTCTTTCACGAAGCTGTTTCAAATAGTTCTGACTTTCCTGATGGCGATCGTCTAATGTCTGCCGATTATATTCTCTATCGTTTCTTCTATAACCTTGGTAACCATCTCCTGCTGTCCTCTCCCTCTTGACCATGATCCTCTCCTCTCATACTCCTGTCTCCTGAATCCTCTTGAATCATACTGCTCTCTCCTGTCTTGATAATACGGTCCACGATCATACGGCTTCCCCTGATTCCTGTACCGATTTATACTATATCCTTGATTTCCTCTGTTCCTTTCCCATGTTCCTTGGCTGTGGTTCGGTTTGGACCGTACGCTCCATCACTACCGTGTTCATCTCTCGCTGTTCCATTCTACTGCTTCTAGGCTTCGTCGCATACATCTAGCTTATTTGCTCCTGCCGATATTAATACCCATTGAACCTCGACAGGATATTGATGTATTATCGCATGAATTAAATTTTCCTCTTCTAAAGGTGGTTCTAGAAATTGCAATTTTGCCACTTGCGTTTAAAGTAGCTCACGTATTGCGTTGGCCTCGTGGTTGAATACTTCCGTGAGTAAAGCTCTGATCAAACACTTTGTTGGTCCTTGGGGTTCCAGAATATTTTTAAGGAGGCTCGTGCGAAGTCATCATATCCTTTGAACAATGATCTAAAGGCCCTCATCCAGTTAAGCGCTTGCCCTTCAAGTGCACGTTCTATCACCCTTAGTTCTCTTTCCCTCGGTGTCCTGTGTTCTTCCATATATTCTTTGAGGTCACGTAAGAATTCTACTGGCGTTATGGCCACAATTCCAGAAAATCGTTTGGGAAGTTTATCCTCCTGAGTCATGATCATCGCTATAGGTTGTGAAGTGCTACTGGTGACTCGTGTAGATGTTATGCCCATTAAACTCGGTTCCCGGTTTTCATTAGTGGAGTCTACATCGAGAAGCTTCCCTTCTAGTTTGACAATCCTCTCTAATTGTGTCCCATTTTCTATTTTTATTTTATCTTCCATCGGGGAAATAGCTTTCCCTACTTGCGTTTTAATCTCCTGATTTAAATCCTGTTTCATGCCTTGTTCTTGGTCACGAATTCCTTCAATTTTTCCTTCCCTATCGGTGGTAACCTCATCCATGCAGTTATTTATACCTTCTATTTTTGTCAACCACTCTTCCTTCCAACTGTTAGTTTCCTTAGATGTTTGTTCTACTTTTTGTTCTATTTCCTTCAATCCTTCTTTTAGCACTATCATTTCCGCATTTGTCACCACATTCTTCTCTTCTATGTCCTTTCGAAGATCCCTCAATCCTTCCTGAATTACCAAAGTGTTACCATTCATCTTTTTAGTCATTGTTTCAATATTCTGGTTAATATTTTCTTGAATGTCATCCCTGAATAATTTCCATTGTTCGTCCCTTTTGTTTTCCATTTCTACTTTAGCGTTCTTTATCTGATCGCTTAAAATAGTTAGGTCCGCTTGAATCCTCAAAATCTTCTGTCCGATAACAACTTTATATTCCTCAATTTGTTCTCCTAGGCGTCTTTCTATCTCTTCTTGCTGTTTCTGGACTTCCTCCTTCAAATCACCTAATTTGTCATTTAATCAACCTTCTAATCCATCTAGTTTGTTTAATTGACCTTCTAGATTTCCTAGTTTATTGTTTGATTGACCTTCTACATTTCCTAGTTTTTTGTTTAATTGACCTTCTAGATTTCCTAGTTTATTGTTTAATTTAGTTTCTATGCCATTCTCTACGACGTTTAGTTGTTTTCCTACCCTGTCAGATTAGTGTTCATGCGTTCCTGGTGATCATTCACCGATCTCCTAAATTATCCTGACCTTCTTTTAACTGTTTTTATATTTTTACCTTGACTAACAGTCATGTCCTTCATCTTTTGACCCAGCTCATCGAACAACTTCTTAAATTCCTCAAACTCTTTTAGACATATTAATACACAATACAGTTCCCAATTAGACATGGGGATTTACCTGAAACAATGACTATACTAAGGACTAGTAACTAGGTGGCTTTAGCAGTTGGAATAAAAATTTAGTAGTGTGCAATTGTAATAAAATTGAATGTGGTTCGCCAAAATCTCAGCGTATTAAATTAAATAACTGCACTCCTCCATAATCTTCATACTGACAAATTACATCCAAAGACACCATAGTTATGTCCGACAATGAAATAAGGGACCATCACTCAATTGGTTTTCTCCCTGTTCGTTGTGTTTCATGCTGGGTCATCTAAATAGCTACTCCACTGTGTGGTACTGTGCCCGTTTAGAACGGAGTCCGCACGACCACATATGCATTTTACCAAGAATCAGTCAGCACGAGATTCAAAATATCCCGGGGCGCCAGATGGGTTAAAGCTAATCGCAAAAACGACATCAGATGAAAAAAATGCTTTACTGATTTTTGGCTCAATGCAACAATAAGGATAGAAGGAGATTCAACTGGGCATAACACATCATGTAAAATTATCTCATTTTATTCTTAAGTTAAAATTGAATGCAAAATAAAATACTCAAAGCGGCATCATTCACATGTGGCGACCCACATTACTATTTACACAATGTGCAGAAATTTTCCAACACATTGGACAATTATCTTTGGAAACACAAGTCTGATTATCAGTCCTGTAGACTGTGTTCCAAAATTATTTATGATTAAATCCAGTTCAAATTTAATTGTCTTTACTGGAAATACTGTAGTTCACTGATTGAATTTTTACATAATATTAACACTCGTAGAATAATTGTTCGTAGAATTTTTAACTTTCACTTATTTTTCCAGTTTCAAAAATATATTGTCAAAAAATATTATTATCTTTGAATCAACACAAATTATGTACACATATTAATAACAACTTCTGAAAAGTATTTGACCATTGAGCATAGCATCGAAGAACTGTGCGAAGCACAACAAAATTAATTGTTCTTCTGACATTAAATATTTCGAGAAGTGACTCGATTATGAACTTCAAGTTCCTAACAAAATATATGATTTCTGAATCATCAATTTGATCAATAAATTGTTGGACCATTCAACTATTCGATTCTCCACTTGGAATCATCATTAAGAAAAATATTTATATTTGTGGCCATTTTAGTAACTTTCACAACTTGCAATTCTTCGACAGAATGCGGAAATAAGAATTGTAGCTTCATAATAAATTCATTTAGTTCATGGCACTAGGATTGAAAATATCCTTTAAATTATTCGTAGTTATAGAATTATTTTTAATTGGCAGTGGCCCATTCTATTATTTTTATAAGAACACAATATTCAAACAACAACGGCAAAGGTCTTCCTCTGAAGAAGAATAAAATACTATCATGACAAATCCGGGTTCTAGCAAAATCAAAGTCTAAATGGAATCCGTAAACAAGGTTGAAATAAGAACTGATGGTTTTTAAGAAATAACCTTCGGGTCATTCATACGACGAAATGTGTAGTTCCAATACTCCTTCTATAAACCTGAGCCATCGAACCTGCTATTTGATTGATGCTCCAAAAAACCTCCTCATTCCTGCGACTTAAACATGCGCACCTGGGAATGGCATTTCAACTACTCCACACACATAAATTTTCTTCCCAAAATTTATACAATAAATCAAGCCTCTGCTTGTTATCAACACTGGAAGATTAATAAACTTACAAGTTTATTTTATTTTACCATTCAGTTCAACCCGTGAATTTACCATACTTATGATAATTTTTATTTCACTTTCGAGTGTGTATTTACGTCATGATTTTATATAAATACAAAAATATCCTAATTGATACAAATATCATTTGCTTCCCGTTTCATGCCTCTCCGTGTTATCTGAAAAATATACTTTGCTCATTGCAAATATTAACTGTTCAACCAGAACTGTAATGTTGGTTGAATGCGGGCTTGCGCTAACCACTCTCCTTCGGAAAATCACCTGTTCCAAACTAGAAATGATTAAACTACTTCATAGGCTCTCTCTCAATAAATGTGATTATTAGAAAATATAAGATCCAAGAATTATTTAGAAAAATTATGAAAATCATTATTATTATTGGATTATTATTATTATTATTATTATTATTATTATTATTATTATATTATTTTAAATGTGTTTAATTTTTATTTCATTATGTGAGAATCCACATGTTCGATTCTTCGAATATGGAAAAAATATCCATTCCTCAACAAAAATAATTATTAACTTTTACAGTTACATCGGTTGTTTTCCGTGATTACCCAAAGATATGAAACATTCAAATAAATGCTCGTTCTGCTCGGTCATCGATCCTAAACTGTTCTGAGTGCTGAAAATACTCAGAATAACTCTAATATGTCTTGCGTAAATCATTGCAAGATTTAAATACGAAGAAAAACAAAATGTGTTGGTCATCTGCAGAAAAATAGTTTGTTCCAATTAGCTAGGCATAATATAAAGTCAAAATGTGGCTTACATTTCTTGATGGTCTTGAAGCGTAGTGAACCTGGTCTGTACCAGATTTATCCAGATACATGTCCCATCGGACACGCACGTCTAATCCTTGTATCGGCCGCCATTATATACCCACAATCTGTCTAACACGACATAGTGGAGATATTACTTGAAGTTTGAAGTAACTGCTGATCCATTTTAATGTTGACTTCTATTAAAGCCATAGCATTTCGCTTAAATGGGGTCAGATCTAAGTGATCTATTTTCAAATATGTCAGTTGTAACATAACTCACGGTAATCTTTTCATTACAAGAAAACACTGACAGTCTAAACCAATCAACGGCTGTTCTGAAGATCGTTCCCTGGGCATGGCTTCACACCATCTATCATGCGCGAAGCAACATATAGTTTCCCATCGTTGGCTAATGAACAACACCGTGATAGACTGGCCTTCAATATACTGAAAGATCGGAGTGGTTATCAAGTTACAATTATGAAACTGACTAAATTGGACTAAAATATCCAAGTATTGAATGATTATTACTGGACTGTGACAAAGTACTTTCTAGACAAAGTCTAGCATATGTCCATGTAGAAATAAAATATTTCACCAGTGTCCGTAGAAAAATATCAATCACCTTAGTGATCCTCTCTTGCCGGAAACTTACTAAGTTCCACCTGTAGCGCAGCACTTTTGTGACTATCACAATCTGAAGATAACTTCTGCGTAGATCCGGCAACCATGTGCCTTGGCTCAGCGTAGTGGCACCTTGCTAAGCAAGAGCTTGATTCGGAGTGAGCTGAAGTTGCTTGTGCCGGCCGGCTTTTATTCAAAACGGTCAGGGTCACGCTGAATCAGCTGAAATCTGGAAATCATCATATCTCTGGTATCCCTGGTCCGATTTACTTGATACTAAGTGCATTCTCTTTCATTTGGCCGTGCCAGTAATCTGATCCAAGTCTCAAGTCTCTACTCCATGGCTAACTATTTAATCAATAAATAGTCTCGACCTCTGCTATTACTCGCTACGTCACTTGACATGCTCTTGGCTGCATATTCTTTCCATTTCCTTCTGGAAGCAATGTAGCGCGATATTCAAATATCTCAACTTTCAAAAGCGGCTGTAGCCTTTCCCTTGATATCTAGGTGTCTGAATCTTGGAATACCCATTCCTAGAGTTGGGCACATCCACCCTACACCTAGCAAAAAATACAAAATTGATTTTTTTTTATTTTTCCTATCTACACATTAAATCATCTGGTTCTTGAATAATAAATCTTCAAATACGATGCATTATAATTCCCACGATGTTACCAGTTCGTGAATTGGCGATCTCATAACTTCCATTGTTGTTTGCTTCCACAATACGATATGGTCCAGCGTAGAGGCTTGCAAACTTCGAGTACACTCGATTTTGCACGTCAGAGGGTGTAGGTCTTTTCACTAAAACAAGAGTTCCTACGCGCAAGGGTCTGCGAAAACGCTTTCCTCTCACTCTGCGCTCTCTTTTCTCAGCTTGGCTCCTCAACTTGTCTAAAGCTAGAGTTTCCCTCATCTGACGACTTGGTTCAATCTCAGGTGGAATAGAGATGATTCGATCCCATAATCTTGTTGGTTTAATTCCATGATGAAGCAACATGGGAATCTGTCCAGTACTCTCATGAATTGTAGAGTTGATGGATTCGGATGCTAATGATAGAACATCCATCCATTTCCAGTGCTCATTTGGACAATAGAGGCGGCAAAATTTTGCTATTTCAGCCATCACGCGTTCTGCTGGATTGCTTTCAGGATGTCTGATAGAGCAAAACAATTGTCTAATCCCAAGATCATTCATGACGGTTCTAAATTCTAAAGATGTAAATTGGGGTCCACGATCTGATAAAAGGAATTCCGGTTTGCCTGCTTCCGGAATTACATTGTCTCTAATTCTCTTCGCACAATATTTTGCGTTTGCCTTCTGAATTGGGTGTAACATAGTATATTTGCTGAAAACATCCATGGTCACCAGAATATATCGGTTACCTCTTTTAGACTTTGGGAGAGGACCATAAAGATCAGTCGCGAAGATTTCACAAGGCTTAGAACGAATAATAGGCCTTGGTAATTCTCTCAATAATCTAGAATTATGTTTACTCCTTTGGCATAAGTCGCATTCTCGAATAGTGTTTCTGACAGTTTGTCGCATTCGCTCCCACGAAAATTTTTCTTGTATCAAGTTGACCGTCTTATCTACTCCAGCATGACCTGCAATTCGATGTGCCATCCAGATAATGGGTTTTTGCATTCGTGGAGGTATCACTACTCTCAGCTTCGTATGGTCGGGATCTGCAAACTTGTAGATTAAACCATCTAACATCATAAAATCTCTTGAAATTCTTTCAGTTTCCACAAAATCATCATCATTTGGATCCATGTCTCCCTGTAGAAAACGAAAAATGTTTCTAAAACGTCGGTCTCTCCTCTGGGATAAATGCAACAATCTTAACCTTCTCAAGGTATCCTCATCCTCCTGCGTCAGGTTAACTTGAGAAACCTTAGATGTAGACTCCACTGCTCTATTCAGTAAATCGGCTCCAACGTTCAACTTTCCAGGAGTGTGTTCAATAACTAGGTTGAATTGTTGAATAAAAAGTGACCATCTAGTTATCCTATCACTGGCAAAGTTTGTTCTCAAGATAAACTCCAATGCGTGGTGATCAGTCCTCACAATGACTGAATGTCCAATTAACATTTTCTTCCACGACTCCAACGCGAAGATTACAGCAAGTGCTTCTAACTCTGTGGTGTAATAATTCCTTTCTGATGGACGAAGTTTCCTGCTTATGAACGCCAGGTAACGTCTCTTGTAATCTTCATCTTCTTGAAGAAGAATAGCTCCAATCCCTACGGTGGATGCATCGGATTCTATGATGAAATTCTTGGTAAAGTCAGGATACTCTAATTTCACACTGTTTACCAATAACCTCTTGGCATCTTGAAATGATTGTTCACAATCTTCATTCCATTTCCATTTGTTTCCTTTCTTTAATAATTCCTGCAATGGTGCAACCGTCTTGGTGAAGCTTGGACAATGCCCTGCAAAGAATTGGCATGTTCCGAGAAAACTGCGGACATTCTTCACTCTAGTAGGTCTAGGGAAATTTGCAATCACCTGTATCTTCGTCTCATTGGGACGGTATCCTTCACCATCCAAAATGTGGCCCAAAAATTTTATTTCCTTCCGAAAGAACTGACATTTTCGAAGGTTTACCTTAAAGTTCGCTTTTCTCAAATCTGCGAATAACATCTGAAGATGTAATAAATGTTCCTCCTTAGTCTCAGATGCAATTAGGATATCATCTATGTAACGAATTGCTATCTCTTTTACTTCAGGACTCAAGTTTTGATCCAGTGCTCTGATCAAAACAGATCCAGATGTTTTGACTCCAAATGGTAGACGGCGGAATACATATGTCTGCTGGTCAAACATAAATCCTGTAAACTTTTTGGAATCTTCACTAAGCCTAATGTGATGGTAGGACGAAGTGAGATCAATGTTAGAGAACCAGACCTTGCCTTGGAATTCCCTTAACAGTTCCCTAATGATTGGTGGTCTGTCATACTCTGGCAGCAATCTTGAATTCAAATTTCGCGCGTCTAAACATAGTCTCAGACTTCCATCTTGCTTAGACACTACTGCTAATGGATTGACATAAGATGTAGTATATTTTTCAATCACATTGTTACTTTCCATCTCTTTGATAAGCACTTTTACCCTTTCTCGATGCTTTTCCGCTACCGGATACAATTTAGCATGAAAAGGTGCATCATCATTTACACGAATACGATATTCAAAATCTTTAATTTCACCAGGTTTAATATCAAAAATATCGTGATACTCTTCCAAAATTTTCCCTAGCTCTGGGGACTCCTTCTCAGTGTAGACTTCTCTTCCTTCAGCTTCATGAAAAATCAGAGACCATTGAGCATCTCCCTCGATGTCTTCCTCTTCTTTTCCCTCGAAGTTAATCTCTTCGGTATTCTTGAATCTGATCGTCTCTGTCTTCATGTCTATCACTGCTTGATATTTCTGAATGAAATCCGCTCCCAATATCATGTCAAAAGCCATGTCCTTCATTACTACAAACACATGCCGGAAATCATGTCCTCCAATAGTAACACATAAGTATAATTGTGTTTTACACAGAGATATTTTGTTGGGTATTATTCCTTGGATTTTAATTCCTGATACTGGAATCTCCTCTAAATTCTCTTTGAGCTTCCACAGAATATAAAGCTTCTCGCTCACAAGACAAAGCATAGCCCCAGTATCAATTAAAGTATCGACAGGCATACCGAATACTTCGCATGATATGATTGGCATTCTAATTCTTGTACCCATTTCTTTCCGTTCGTCATTATGTTGAATTAAGTCATCATCCTCTGCTTGCCATTTAATAATTCTGGAAGTGAAAGTGTTTAAAATTCTATCTTCTACTGTGAATTCGAAGTTTTTTTTCGTTTCCATTTCCCCGGGATTGTTGTGTTCCCGATGGACCTGGTTCATTGGGCCTCTGTTCCAAGAACTGCAAGTTTTCTTGGTGTCTTTCTTCCAAGTTCTTCCTCGTCTCCTTATTGAACTCTTCATTGGACTGACGAGTATTCACATTCCCTCTGTTATTGTAGTTGTTTCTACCGTAGTACCTTCTTTCCTGGTACCTTCCTTGATTATCCCTTGGCCTTCTCCATCGAGTATTATATCGATTTCCATCATCCGGTCTTGCATAAGGTTTGTAACTGTATCTGTTATTGTACAGATTCCATCCTCTTTTATCGGGCTCTTCCCTCGGCGTTTTCTCTTCTCGCCCCTCTCGAATCTCTCGAGGTGTTTGGGAATAACTGTCGGCCATAACAGCGTACACAGCGTTGTTATTCTTTCCTCCCTTCTGATGGAAGAATTGAGCGTTCGTATGATCAAGTTTCTGCAATACCTCGTCAAATTGCTCCATATTATAAATGTCAGCAGCGATCAAAGTTCTTTGGACGTCTGCTGGAAACTGACGTATTAATGCAGTAATTAATTCATTATCTGGCATCGGCGGATCTAAATGTTGTAGTTTAGAAAGCTGTCCAGAATAATACGTAGAGTATCGAGTAGGCTGTGACGTCGAGAATCTCTTTGAATATAATTCTGCTCTGACTTCCTGTTGGGTTTCCGGGGACCAAAACTTTTTAATAACCCACGGGAAAACTCCTCAAAATTGGTAAGAGTGGATCTAAAAGCTCTAAACCAAAGAAGTGCAGGACCTTCCAAAAATTTCCCTATCACTCGGATCTGTCTTTCCTTAGGGATTTTGGAATCTTTCAGGTAATCACCTGCTTCTCTCAAAATTTCTACGGGTGTCACAGAATCTCGCCCTGAAAATTTAGAAGGCTTATCCTCTACATTCTTGAATACAGTTATGGGGTTGGATTGAAATATTGTCCTGACCTCATCCTGTCTTTGACTATCAGTTTCTCTAGCTGCTCCTAGGTTTATCTGTATCTGTTCTTTTCCCCTTACACTTGGCATTTTCAACAGATGGTCAGACTGTTTCTCGTCCTTGATTTGGGTTTTCATAGCCTCAATTTCCTTATGGTTTTCTTCTGCCATTTTTTTAATTGCTTCGGTCTCCCTACAGTTCTCCTTGACATCAGTGGATATCTGGTTCATAACAGCCTCGTGACTTTTCAACGACCCTGTCATATCTGATATTTCCTTCTGAGTTGCTTGGATATCTTTGGAAATTACTTGAATATGGGATGACAAAGATTCCCTAATTTCCTTGACTCCCTCTTGGTTCTCCAGCTTGAGTGTGTCTTTAATTTCATTGATAACTGTAGTTTTAATTTCAGTTTGTAATTCATTAATCACACCTTCTCTTATTTCTCCCATTACGAGTTCTTTGAATTGTTCTGTCAAACGTTGAACAACTAGAATTCCCATCTCATTACTCTCTTTCTTCACTCTGACTTCTAGGTTGATCATGTCTTCACCAACTTTCCTAAGACCATGTTCCATCCTATCAGCTAAGCTTTGAGATCTTAGATCGGCATCGCGAAATTTATCATCCATTAAACTTGCGTTAGTAGCTAATGAAGTTTCGAGCTCATGTGTTTTTTCGCATAATTTAGACATTTTACTCTCAAGTGACATTTTCAAAATTTCGGCATTCTCTTTAAATTTATTTTCCATTGAATTAAATTTACTATTTAAATTTTCTTTCAAGTTATCTTTTAAAGAATCAGAACTTTCTTTAAGTTTATCATTTAAACTTTCTTTAAGTTTATTTTCTAAAGAATCAGAATTTTCTTTAAGTTTATTTTCTAAAGAATCAGAATTTTCTTTAAGTTTATTTTCTAAAGAATCAGAATTTTCTTTAAGTTTCTCATTTAAATTTGCTTTAAGTTTATTTTCTGAAGAATCAGAATTTTCTTTAAGTTTCTTTTCCAAAGCCTCTGTATTTTCTTTCATAATGGCGGCTACACGCCGTCCAGCTTCTTTGGAACTCTTTTCCAAACTCCTCATCATCCTCATCATCTCTTCCATAATTTTCGATTATTATTCAAAACTTAGGGGTATACAATATTGGCAGACACAAGCTTATAACTAGAACAAGAAATATGAATAGCTAATTGGAACACTCTAATAAAACGAGATTTGTCCTAATGTCGACGTGATGGAAAAACAAAATTCTCTACTTCTATGAATTACATTTACCACAATATCACAAGAAAAAATATGCAAGTTCTCAAATATCCTCCACCTGGATTCTAATAATGCGTATGTCCAGTCATCGAACGTTTACTACTGAATTTACTTGACGCCCTAATGGTTAAGCCATTATAAAAAATAATCAAACCCATTCTAATTATTAATCCAGTTAAATTTTTAATTTTCCCCACTAATTGGGTTTCCTACTAATTTATTCATCCAAACCAGACTTCTCTCAACTCCCAAAATATCTATAGAAAAAATTATCACAATTTAAATCGGCATGCGATTGACCGTGTCCAACTCGAGACCCACGTTCGAAGCCATTTCTCTCTCTATCTTATTTTATGTGCCCGTTTAGACCGGAGTCCGCACGACCACATATGCATTTTACCAAGAATCAGTCAGCACGAGAGTCAAAATATCCCGGGACGCCAGATGGGTTAAAGCTAATCGCAAAAACGACATCAAATGAAAAAAAATGCTTTACTGATTTTTGGCTCAATGCAACAATAAGGATAGAAGGAGATTCAACTGGGCATAACACATCATGTAAAATTATCTCATTTTATTCTGAAGTTAAAATTGAATGCAAAATAAAATACTCAAAGCGGCATCATTCACATGTGGCGACCCACATTACTATTTACACAATGTACAGAAATTTTCCAACACCTTGGACAATTATCTTTGGAAACACAAGTCTGATTATCAGTCCTGTAGACTGTGTTCCAAAATTATTTATGATTAAATCCAGTTCAAATTTAATTGTCTTTACTGGAAATACTGTAGTTCACTGATTGAATTTTTACATAATATTAACACTCGTAGAATAATTGTTCGTAGAATTTTTAACTTTCACTTATTTTTCCAGTTTCAAAAATATATTGTCAAAAAATATTATTATCTTTGAATCAACACAAATTATGTACACATATTAATAACAACTTCTGAAAAGTATTTGACCATTGAGCATAGCATCGAAGAACTGTGCGAAGCACAACAAAATTAATTGTTCTTCTGACATTAAATATTTCGAGAAGTGACTCGATTATGAACTTCAAGTTCCTAACAAAATATATGATTTCTGAATCATCAATTTGATCAATAAATTGTTGGACCATTCAACTATTCGATTCTCCACTTGGAATCATCATTAAGAAAAATATTTATATTTGTGGCCATTTTAGTAACTTTCACAACTTGCAATTCTTCGACAGAATGCGGAAATAAGAATTGTAGCTTCATAATAAATTCATTTAGTTCATGGCACTGGGATTGAAAATATCCTTTAAATTATTCGTGGTTATAGAATTATTTTTAAATGGCAGTGGCCCATTCTATTATTTTTATAAGAACACAATATTCCAACAACAACGGCAAAGGTCTTCCTCTGAAGAAGAATAAAATACTATCATGACAAATCCGGGTTCTAGCAAAATCAAAGTCTAAATTGAATCCGTAAACAAGGTTGAAATAAGAACTGATGGTTTTTAAGAAATAACCTTCGGGTCATTCATACGACGAAATGTGTAGTTCCAATACTCCTTCTATAAACCTGAGCCATCGAACCTGCTATTTGATTGATGCTCCAAAAAACCTCCTCATTCCTGCGACTTAAACATGCGCACCTGGGAATGGCATTTCAACTACTCCACACACATAAATTTTCTTCCCAAAATTTATACAATAAATCAAGCCTCTGCTTGTTATCAACACTGGAAGATTAATAAACTTACAAGTTTATTTTATTTTACCATTCAGTTCAACCCGTGAATTTACCATACTTATGATAATTTTTATTTCACTTTCGAGTGTGTATTTACGTCATGATTTTATATAAATACAAAAATATCCTAATTGATACAAATATCATTTGCTTCCCGTTTCATGCCTCTCCGTGTTATCTGAAAAATATACTTTGCTCATTGCAAATATTAACTGTTCAACCAGAACTGTAATGTTGGTTGAATGCGGGCTTGCGCTAACCACTCTCCTTCGGAAAATCACCTGTTCCAAACTAGAAATGATTAAACTACTTCATAGGCTCTCTCTCAATAAATGTGATTATTAGAAAATATAAGATCCAAGAATTATTTAGAAAAATTATGAAAATCATTATTATTATTGGATTATTATTATTATTATTATTATTATTATTATATTATTTTAAATGTGTTTAATTTTTATTTCATTATGTGAGAATCCACATGTTCGATTCTTCGAATATGGAAAAAATATCCATTCCTCAACAAAAATAATTATTAACTTTTACAGTTACATCGGTTGTTTTCCGTGATTACCCAAAGATATGAAACATTCAAATAAATGCTCGTTCTGCTCGGTCATCGATCCTAAACTGTTCTGAGTGCTGAAAATACTCAGAATAACTCTAATATGTCTTGCGTAAATCATTGCAAGATTTAAATACGAAGAAAAACAAAATGTGTTGGTCATCTGCAGAAAAATAGTTTGTTCCAATTAGCTAGGCATAATATAAAGTCAAAATGTGGCTTACATTTCTTGATGGTCTTGAAGCGTAGTGAACCTGGTCTGTACCAGATTTATCCAGATACATGTCCCATCGGACACGCACGTCTAATCCTTGTATCGGCCGCCATTATATACCCACAATCTGTCTAACACGACATAGTGGAGATATTACTTGAAGTTTGAAGTAACTGCTGATCCATTTTAATGTTGACTTCTATTAAAGCCATAGCATTTCGCTTAAATGGGGTCAGATCTAAGTGATCTATTTTCAAATATGTCAGTTGTAACATAACTCACGGTAATCTTTTCAGTACAAGAAAACACTGACAGTCTAAACCAATCAACGGCTGTTCTGAAGATCGTTCCCTGGGCATGGCTTCACACCATCTATCATGCGCGAAGCAACATATAGTTTCCCATCGTTGGCTAATGAACAACACCGTGATAGACTGGCCTTCAATATACTGAAAGATCGGAGTGGTTATCAAGTTACAATTATGAAACTGACTAAATTGGACTAAAATATCCAAGTATTGAATGATTATTACTGGACTGTGACAAAGTACTTTCTAGACAAAGTCTAGCATATGTCCATGTAGAAATAAAATATTTCACCAGTGTCCGTAGAAAAATATCAATCACCTTAGTGATCCTCTCTTGCCGGAAACTTACTAAGTTCCACCTGTAGCGCAGCACTTTTGTGACTATCACAATCTGAAGATAACTTCTGCGTAGATCCGGCAACCATGTGCCTTGGCTCAGCGTAGTGGCACCTTGCTAAGCAAGAGCTTGATTCGGAGTGAGCTGAAGTTGCTTGTGCCGGCCGGCTTTTATTCAAAACGGTCAGGGTCACGCTGAATCAGCTGAAATCTGGAAATCATCATATCTCTGGTATCCCTGGTCCGATTTACTTGATACTAAGTGCATTCTCTTTCATTTGGCCGTGCCAGTAATCTGATCCAAGTCTCAAGTCTCTACTCCATGGCTAACTATTTAATCAATAAATAGTCTCGACCTCTGCTATTACTCGCTACGTCACTTGACATGCTCTTGGCTGCATATTCTTTCCATTTCCTTCTGGAAGCAATGTAGCGCGATATTCAAATATCTCAACTTTCAAAAGCGGCTGTAGCCTTTCCCTTGATATCTAGGTGTCTGAATCTTGGAATACCCATTCCTAGAGTTGGGCACAGTACGATGTCTCCATTCGATGCCCATCACGTTCGAAGCACCATCTTTCGTTGTGCCCGATACCCCAGCCTCGAATTGGGCGGCCCGGCTCATCACCTCAACCCGTGACAAGAGTCCGGTACGATAAAAAATGAACAAAAATCCTGGACGATATAAATAAATTCGGCTTCAATAAAAAAAATGTTCCAGGCGGACGAGTTTCTAACTATCCCAGGGCGTCAAATAGGATAGGGTTCGTGGGTATCACCAACAATAGTTTGTCAATAGTTCATGCCTCAGTGAAAAAAATGAAAATCCACAGCCTGCTTCCAGTCTCCGACCGGGTCAGGAATGGAATGAATGAAGCCCCCATCTAGCGGCGAGGATATGAACTGTGCCGGCTGCCGAGGCCTGACGCACTCCTCTGGTCAGGCCTCAGTATGAAGATTAAATGAAAGTTGCCTTAAAAGAAACATCCTGTATATATTCTCAATGCACATGGTACAAAAATAAAGCAACAGTGACTACCGTACACATAGAGATCCTCGAAAATTAAGGCTTGAAGTGCAATGAAGTTGAAGAAAAATTAAATCAGGTGAAAAAATCAAAATATCACGGGGTCAAAACCTCTACGTGTCCTGAATTTCGACACAATGAACTTACGGAAATCCCAAACGGTTCCCTAAATTGGATTTTACATTTAACCACAATTATATCTCAGCCATCTCTTATTATACTGTCCATTCATGAGATGCTTTAAAAAATGACAACAACAAAAAAACTAAGTATTCCTCGCACCGGATTTCCTTCTAAATAAATTAATATTATTATATTTACACTATGGATGTTCAGCCCTGTTACAACTAAATTCACATTTTAGATGCAAAATCTAAACACTATTTTGTCTCAGATAACAATTTTCACAATAAATTCGAACTGTCCACACCCAGTTACACGTGGCGCATTTTACATTATTGAATTGGTTCAAATTTGATTTACTCTATGTACATCTTTCATACGCGTTGGTTAAGAACTATATTTAACTCTTTTCCTTCCTCAATTAACATTAAATTTTTATGACACTTAAGTCGGACTATTTCGTAACTCATGACGTTTTTCACACAGATATTTCATTGATTTATAGTTTCACTTCAATTCAAACAGATATTTCAGTGCAAAATTGATATTATATGATTTTACTTTGTGGATCAATAAACCTATTTAATCGCCATTCAACCTTTATTACTGTATTCCAATTTCAACATTGGATCAAACCTTATCATTGGTAGGACCGCATAGATCGAACCGTTATAATTCAACACTTCATCTATTTCAATATTCATAATTTTCTGTACTTCAATTATTATTATTATTATTATTATTATTATTATTATTATTATTATTATCCCACGACTTTCTTAATCATACCTTATCCACGTTCATTTTACCTTGTTCTAGCTGCGGTGTTAATTACGTTTATATTTTACATATTTTATATTTTACATATTTTACATAACTCATATCTGTAAGTTTATCATGTATAATGTGTAACCTGATCTCAGTAGATGGATTGTTCTACTGTGTTAAAACTTCGTGTCAAATCTCCTCCTGTAATTCCTTCCTAAACATTTTTCTACATTATTTTATCTGTCAAATCAAATATTACGAAAATCTATTCTTATTAAGGTGCGACATCCATAAAATGAAAATCCTCAGCCTGCTTCCAGTCTCCGATCGGGTCAGGAATGGATTGAATGAAGCCCCTATCTAGCGGCGAGGATATGAGCTGTGCCGGCTGCCGAAACCTGTCGCACTCCTCTGGGGCAATGATTAAATGAATGACAGATGAAATGAAATGATAGTGGAGAGTGTTGCTGGAATGAAATTTTGACAGGGAAAACCGGAGTACCCGGAGAAAAACCTGTCTGCCTCCGTTTTGTCCTGCACAGATCTCACATGGAGTGGCCGGGATTTGGACCACGGACCCAGCGGTGAGAGGCCAGCGTGCTGCCGCCTAAGCCACGGAGGCTCCTTTGTGTAAGTATTAAAATTTTGCTATGGTCTCCAACTGCCAAAGATTACAGGTTCTAAGCTACTTTTTTATAGTGGATTTCTCTGTACCTTCGTCCTTTGATCCATTTTACCATAGATCGTCCTTCTCGAGGTGTTGGTTCCTCGTCTTCCTGTGCCCAACTTCCCCCTGGTTTCTGGCATGTCACGTGGCCTCCATGGTCTCCGAATGGGTCCATCTGGACCTCCTTCACCATCATCCATCTCAGGAAACCCCCATGATCTTCATTTTAACCGGCCATAGTGTCCTCAATCGAATTTACGTTAGACAGTCCGCACTGTGCGGTGCCGATGACTGCAATGTCCATCTTTATCATAATGTTTATTCTCGCATCAATATACAGTTCTGCCTGCCCATAGGATACTGGTGCTGTCTGTTCCACGAAACGTTAATCGGATCACTTGTGGTAACAATTTACGTAACGAAATGATCACACATTTAGTTCTGCAGATTGCTTGTCTAAGCGGCCAGCTGTCGCTTCGTACTTGGCCCGACTTCATTCACCCCCGGTTCACCTTGAGTGGTTACATAAGAACAAGTGCAGAAATAGATGACAGTCACATGTTCTCCGTGTTGCGTGTGACAATTCATAACACATGTGGTCTCGCCTCGTAATATACACGGATGTGAAACGTTAATTTCCGACATCTAAAGTTCTCGCAACACTTTTACGGACTCTACAGCGCATTTTCATGACATTGCACGTTATTAAGTGCGGTCTCCAATCGAGTCCTGTACAACTCCAAACTATGATTGTACTGTTATAATTATTATCACATTCTTCCGCGCACGCTGCCCATGCCGGATAATACTCGAATAAAAACGCACTGAACTCCGTTTTGACTTCGACTGTTCCTCACTGAGTGATATTCTAGAGCGGTATAGTGGTCCAACTGTTTCACGGAAGTAAGTCAGGTGAAGTGAACGACCCCAGGTTCGTGACCTTTCCACGATGCCTCAGATGTATATAATCAGAGCACTCTATAACCTTCCAGTCGAACTATTGTGCTCATTCTTCAGTTCCGGTCTTGTGACGTCATTCCTCTCGAGGCTCAGCCTACGTCATATCGGTGACAACATGGTTAAACGTCTGTGCGTAGAAGATTATTTGCAAGTCCTTCAGACCCACGCACCTCTGGTACATAGCCAGTTTCGAATTCTTTCGAAGAACTATGATTTATTTTTATTAAAACAGCGAAAGCAAACGCTTTCCTTGCTGGACAATAAACGACAATGGCGTGAGCATATGCTCACAAGCTTTCCGTTTGGTTACAACAAGTAATTGTTCTTGTTGTCGTTTTGCAACACGTCAAGCGTTTGGATTTGTTGTTGGTATAAAGCTTGTGATGCCATCTTGGGTTTTTGGTTTTAAAAAAATGTGGCGTATCATATAATTTTGTTTTTTAACATGTGTGCATGTGTTTGTGTTTTGCATTGCTCAGTGGGCACAGGCTAGAGTAAAATGTTGGCTTTTAGGATAGGGAAAGCAAGTATCCACCAAAAAAAAAAAAAGAGGAAACCACTCACACTCACTATTCATGCAGCTTAATAGGCCTCATGTTAGAGCAATCCGCCACCAACTACCTTTACTATTTTTGTGCCTTAATAGGCTTCGTGTTAGAACAAGCCACCACCAACTACCTTTACAATTTCTGTGGCTTAATAGGCCTCATGTTAGAGCAAGCGACCATTCGCCCTCACTATTCATGCAGCTTAATAGGCCTCATGTTAGAACAAGCCGCCCCCATCTGCCTTTACTATATTTGTGACTTAATAGGCCTCATGTTAGAGCAAGCGAACATCCGCCCTCACTATTCATGCAGCTTAATAGGCCTCATGTTAGGGCAAGCAACCACCACCCGCCTTCACTATTCATGCAGCTTAATAGGCCTCATGCAAGAACAAATCAGCTGTTGACTGTTGGCATGACGTTGTAGGCTTGTCACATTCATATCCTGACACGAGTAGTGCTGTACTTGAGTAGTGTTGAGCAAAACTTGAGAACAACAATCCTCGTGTATGAAATGTGATTTTTTTTTAAGATGATTCATTTTATGATGCTAGCCTACGCATGAAGCCAACAGACAGAATGCCATTTTATATACTAGTGCTAGTGTTTTGCTTATTTTTAATTTTATTTTTGCCTTTAAGTTAGGGGACAGACAGTGTATATATACAGTATGTTTTTTTTATTCACCTAGTAAACGTAAACTACTACTTTACAGATTCAATGATGGCCAATCATCAAGATGCTTTTATGGTTACCAAACATACTACGTTTTATGAATATTCCACGATGGTGTACCATAATCGAAAGAGAGTGGCTTATCCTTCAGAATATAAGAACACCAAAGTACGCATTGATACCAGTTTTTACAACAGCATTATTGATCATGATGATGATGAAATGATGAATGATCCAGGTCATCATTATTGCAAATCCTGTATGCTAAATTTTGATTTTCAAAATAATTTATCCACGCAAGTCATTCACAAATCGTGGTATGGATTGGCAATGAAACAAGTTATTGTTAAATTAGCAGATGAGGATTATTTCGGGGACTTTTGGTGTACTCTATATACAAAACCCCTGTTCAATGTTTATTTCCCGATAACATCTCACATGTTTTGCTTCAATTTTTACAAATTTCCTGCTGAGGAACGAACTACCTCGTATCGTCAACAAGCGTTTCGTCAACTCTCTCTGGCCTTAACTTTCAAACAATATTCGCCTCCCAGAATGAGACCTGTAACAAACAACAACAAGTAATGCTTATTGTTTTCATTCGGCTTGGGTTAGCATACTCGACTTTTAAAAAACACTTGGTTAATTTGTTTGTGTCCTTTGTTTCTTTTAGTTTTACAGTGTACTAGTGTTTATTGGCACACTTTGTAAAAAGAATCTTTGATATAGATATGGTTATTAAATGCATCGTGATAACTTTACCTTAATGGAATTACAACAGCATGCTCATATTGATCACAGTATCTGTTTGATACTATTTTATTATTTAACAGTATGCAGTGTACCTTTGCACAACGACAGGGCAATCGTATTCAACTCGTCCGACAGGGCGATTATATGCTAATTCCTATTCAGAACAGAGGCATGCAATTACCTCCAACCCATCTTGAAGATGATCGACATTTAATCTTGATAAAACATCTACTGTTAAATAATTTTCAAATTTATGTTTTGACTAAAAACGAACAAAATGAATGTAAAATCTTAGAAGTTGCCTACACGCAGTGGAAATATAGTTTCGTTATGTTACACATGTTTTACCGAAAGGTGATACAATGGTCATGCCAGCATAGCCCATACGCCTACGTTTTCGTCAACATGACGGGTAAGCTGTTGCCGCAAATCATTGAATCTCCCATGTAACAAAATAATAACGAAAACATGTTTAGATAGGTAATACTAATCATCATCATCATAATAATGACTTTACGTTTTTTTAAATGTATGAAGCCCTTTGTTCAGAAGTACAAGATCATTTACTGATGATACAATATAAACAACTGTTGGTTGTACCCATACAATAAACGTTGTTAGCTGTTAATAAACCTTTAAACCAAGGTCTTATTTTAGATTTTATTGATGTCAGGTCGCCACTATTTTTAATTAAAAATGATGGAGGCTTGGTCCCGTTTACCTATTTACCTGATTTAAAAAAATACGTACTGCCAGTGGGAATGGTTAGTGTTTTGTGTTACGTCGTTAGCGGATGCGCAAGTGATTGAACCATATCCTTATAAATACGTTTTAATGCATTTGTCTAATAAAACCCCACCACTCTCTTGATCGTATTTAACGAACCACCCTCTCGTATGAACCAACTAATTTTTCTTAATGGTTTGTGAGTAACCGTATGAGCCTATGGCACTATATATAATTTAAAACAAGGCCTTGGTTCATTTATAGCTTTAAAAATAGTTTAAAATAACTGGACAAAAATATTTTGCATTGTTTCTTTTTCTTTTAGAAATCATGAATATGTACCATCCTGTTAATCATCATATTGCAGACACCATAGTCTATCTACAGCAAAAATTGTTGTTGCTTCTCCCAGTGTTAAAAAATTATTCTTTTAATATGTCTGGGCCATGGAAAGAAATAAACCAAGCGCTATTGATGGGTGTGATAAGCACCAAAACTCAATTTTTTCTTATCGATGACAATTGTCATTTACATGAGTACACGTATTTACGTCACGTGGACGACCAAACACAGAAAAATTGGCTGTTAATGTTGGTTCAACATTTATCGCGTACCTCCTACAAACATTATTATATCTTTATTTATCCAATACAATATACTGTGCCCATCTGTCCACCTGGGATGGACAGGCGACCACATGCGAGGCAACATGAGCACAGTGTCACACGAGATTTATCTCAAGGCGTCCTGGGCTGGGCTACGTAATTACTGCACACTGCACCCATGCTCCCTGTAAAGGATAAGGAAAGACTTCACAACACAACAGAAAGTGAGAACACATATTAAGATAAAAACCAATTCACCAAATATTTATTCACAAAACATTGCCTGTTGGCAATAACAAGAATAATAATAATCACTTCCCTGCTTTGATTATGCCTCTCTGAAAAAATCATAGTCTCTTCTTAAAAGTTCATTGGTTTGACTATGTGTGATCAAAAATACACATTGTTATTTTAACATATACATGCGATATTGCATAATCTTAAATTATCACTCACGGCACGAAAAAGAAATACCTAAATCTAACCTATTCGGTTTCAGTTCATAATGTGGTCCTATATTATTTCACATATTTATATTTCTTATTTACAACAATCTTGAGGTTGTTTCACACCCGCGTTTCACTATTACGACGAAAACACATAATTCAGAATGACACTTTCTAGCGCGGCATGTCAAATTGCATTAGTTTGACAATTAACATTTATCAAAGCATTTATTTATCTCAAAGCAAAAATAGTAATAATAATTGTAGGCTTCATCAAATGTGGCCTCAGATATCTCATTATAATTCGCATAATTGTATGATTTAGAGAGAATATGTAACACTGAACATGAATTAAATACCAGCCATCACAAAAATCGGCATGAGGTTGGACGTGACGTCATTACATACATAACAAATCACTGATCTTATATTAGTGTATTTCATGGGAATTCTTAGTAATTGAACTGACATTTGAAGCACTGTTACCACTATGGGACAGGATATCACTCCCTCATGCTTCCCATTTTATTGTCAAAGCAAGCAGTATTATGTGGGACAGAATATCACTCCCGCATGAATCCCATTCATTCGAGGATCAACACCTCAATCTACCTGAACTAACTTTAGAAAAATGAATTGACACATAATTATTATTATTAGGCTTCGTTTCAAAAATGTCCAATATTATTTGAAGATCATAAGATCCCAGATTTTTACACAATCAAACAATTTGTTTATAATCATAATTCAACATATTTATCATTATCATTTATTATTATACTCATGGAATATTACTTTCATTGCTGTTTATCAAAATTCGGTGTTCTTCCAATATACATTTGTAGAGATTTTTATTATTATAATAATCATTAGAAAATATTTTCTAATTATTCAGAAAAATAATGCAAATGCTTCTAACGTATCATAATTCTACTGCAAATGGGGTAGGACATCACCTATTATTTATTATAATTAAGAGTGAAAACTGATGAGGATCCACCTCGCCTACAAGTCTAAGCGACTAATACAAATATACGCCTAGCCTATATGCAACCAACTATATAAGAACGAAGATTATTAACGATTAGGAAAGTGAATAGATTTAGCGGAAATTATGGAAATTCATGGCCCAAGAATAAGATCTACATAAGTCGGAAGGCTTCTACCTTAGATGTTCTGTGGTGGTGGGTCGCCCCTCGGTGTGGACCGAACCATGGCACCACGGACCCGTGATGGCTGCACACTAGGAAAGAGACATATCCCAGCATTCGCCTCACGCTGCGTACTCGTCCACAGAAATTTGCCCCTGACAGGCATCGCTCCAGGTCCCCATCCGGCAATCATGGTATCGCTTCCCTCGCATAGTGCCACTCAAGCCGATCGTCATGTTTGAACAGTGGGGTAGTGACGTCACCATTTTATGGGGTCGTTCCGAACTCTTCCACAAATGCACACTCGGCATTCTACTAGTGTAGCCCACAGTTTTTGGAACATCAACTTATACTGACTGTCACAAATATGATCGGGACGATCTTACGGGGGCTGGATAATAATGTTTCCATGATATTACATAAGCTCTCAGGGTCGCTCACTGTCACTCTGCATTCAGTTATGATGCTAGTTCGAATTGGACACAATTTCAGTTTATAAACATTGAGCACTGGTAGAAGTTAACACACAGTAAAATTGTCAGTCACTTGCGTGAAACAAGCCCATATGCACATACCTGTAATTCCTGTAGTATTTTCATAACGATGAATTTTCACAATCACCATAATAATAATAATAATAATAATAAGTTCATGGAACACAATGGCACTTTACTTTTCACCATCTGGTGTGAAAATGAGACGATGTCTTCTGACACAATATCGGAGTAACATGGAGATGTTATTGTGAATGCCTAGCCTCGCGGAGTAATTGCACAGTATAACCACAGCGTAGCGTAACAGCGTAACGACGAGTGAGCACCACCGACCAGCTTATCCACACAGACATATCAAAACAGACAGATAGCCTGGCCTCCTAAGAGCCGGCTTATATACTGCCACAAGATCACATATCGATAGCTGTAGTTGCATTACGTAATGCGATATCTTCTCTTCTATTGGTCCCCACCGTAAAACATGCTGGAAGGTTATTGATATCAATTGAAACTTTGTGTATTATTCCAAATATAATTCTGAAGTGCTGGTGCCTTCCTCTTCTTTATCCAAATGCAAACAAGTATATCGCGTTCCGACATTTCCTGGTGGTACTCAGAACACGCGCCTGTTTCAAATCATGACGAGTCAACAGCGTGCCGCATCCTTGTGGTGCCTCAGCGCGCTCAATTCAAATCACGCCATCATCCACTCCGTCGTATAAGGGCACAATGCACCATCAGGCATTAAAAGCTGTGGCTTTGAAAGAAAGAAAGAAAAAAAAGACAACGCACTCCACACTTTGATCCATAGACAAAGTATAGTTGTTGTTGTTGTTGTAACATTGAGACTAGAGTGTTATAACAACGCTCTCTTTTTTACTTATAGACAACCATGGATGGTCTCAATGCAATTGGTCAAGCCTGCGGCCTTGAACGCAAGAATGTCAGTGAATTACCTATGCAAACACCCTTTCGCATACATAAAATAGAAAAATTAAAAACCAAATTTTGTGAACGAGCTCTTTGCATTTGTCAAGAGTTTGAAACATTTCTTCCTACTCGTTTTAATAACGCACCTGATGATGTGTTGGAGGATGTCAATACAAGTATTCACCCTGTGTATTCGATGGTCGAACATCAATTCCGCTCGATTTTCCTTAATTCCACTCGGTCCTTCAAGGGACCCAAGAATAAGTTCCTCAACTCCACTCAGGCTTTAGCAAGGGGTCGGCAAAGGGGTTATCCCCAATGACGTAAACAAATGTCATAACCCTCCTGCTCGCATACCAAGGGCCGGGTCAAACACCTTCTGCAGCGCAATGAGTAGATTAGATCTTGTGAAGTGTGTTTCTCACAAAATATTTAGGGGATGAAAAAAGTTTCATCTAATGTTTTTTTGTATAGTTTGAAATGAAGTAAAGATTTATGTGATTTTAAGATGCTGATTTTTCTTATTTTATTAAATTTCCTGCCCATATTTTTATTTAACAACAGTGATTAATATCTAGCTCTTTATGTATTATGTATATATCTGATTTAACTAATGAGCGGACTTTGACCGATGGCGTGGTGGTGTTCGCAAGATATTGTTGTGCCATTGGTCAACCGCTCATTCGTTAAATCAGGTATAAAGTGTTTGGCACATTATAACTAATATGACAGAAAATATAAGTGATTAAAATTAATCATAATATTCTTTTAAATAACAAGCCTCCGTGGCTTAGGCGGCAGCACGCCGGCCTCTCACCGCTGGGTCCGTGGTTCAAATCCCGGTCACTCCATGTGAGATCTGTGCTAGACAAAACGGAGGCAGACAGGTTTTTCTCCGGGTACACCGGTTTTCCCTGTCAAAATTTCATTCCAGCAACACTCTCCACTATCATTTCATTTCATCTGTCATTCATTTAATCATTGCCCCAGAGGTGTGCGTCAGGCCTCGGCAGCCAGCACAGTTCATATCCTCGCCGCTAGATGGGGGCTTCATTCATCCATTCCTGACCCGGTCGGAGACTGGAAGCAGGCTGAGGATTTTCATTTCATTCTTTTAAATAAGTCTGCCAAGTTTTCTATTTTTTTCTACAAATTGTATACATTGTTTTTAACATGTGCAAGTTTGTATGTTTTTTAACCTAGTCAGACATTATTAAATTAAATTTAGATAATAACAGGTGTATAATTTGTACCTAAAAATACTATCGATATCATAATAATGTTATTGGTTTTACGTCCCTTTTAACTACCCTGGCTTTTAGAGACGCCGGGTTGCCGGAATTTTGCCCCAAAGGGGATCTTTAACGTGCCAGTAAATGTACTGACACGGCTCCCTCGCATTTGCGCACCCTCAAATGCCAGCTGACTGCGCCAGGTTTCGAACCTGCAACCTTGGGCTCAGCAAGCGAGAACATTACCCCTGAGCCACGCAGCCAGACTATCGATATCAGCTGCGGATGCTGAAAATACTGTTTTCCAGCCTAGAACGGAAAAATCAGCTGCATTCAAGAATTCACTCATGTGCTGCATAAGGTGTTTGACCCGCCCTTGGTATGCGAGCAGGAGGGTTATGACATTTGTTTACGTCATTGGAGATAACCCCTTTGCCGACCCCTTGTCAAACGCTGAGCGGAGTTGAGGAACTTATTTTTGGGTCCCTTGGAGGACCGAGTGGAATTGAGGTAACCCTGGCCACCTGACTGGAATTCCCGAGCGGAATTGATGCCCGCCCTATTCAATCTATGAGGGGGGAAAACAATCGATGCATCATACGTTTTGTAAAACTAGAAAACTAATGATCACTGTACGCTATCCATGGCTTTATTTATTCATTGATTACTTTTTAATAACTATAATAATAATAATTTAAAATGAAATTATGGGGCTGTACGGTTAGACGTTTATTTACTGTTGTTGTTGTTGCTTAACTATCATGATGGCAAAGTTCCATGTAGGTTAATGCTAATTTTGTTAAGTTCACCTACTTTGGAGAAATTTCAAGCCTTAAGCAACGTGAATAGGATCATGCCTATAACGCATGTAGGTTAATGTTAATTTTGATAACTTCACCTTCATTGGAGTATTTTTTTAACCTTAAGCTACGTGAATAGGATCATGCCTATGACGCATGTAGGTTAATTGTAAGCAGGGGGTTATAGGAGTTCTAACGCAGGGGCAACTGAATAGGCTACCCGCAATATAGGTAGTTTGAAATAATTTATATCTCGCGTACCCATGGCTGGAATTTAACAAATGAGGAGTCGTAGGACTCAGGGTGACGCCCCCTTTCCTCTAGACAACTTATTTACACCCTAAAATAAAAACTACCCAATACTAGAGGGTGAAATAGTAATTCATAGGTAAAAGTCGCTTTCCATTTATGAGGTCCGATACCTGTATGAAATTAAACTTGTTCCACATGAAAACCATGTATAGTCCTGGATGCCGCTATGAATTACCATTTTTGTTTTTTGATTTTACGCATGCGCAATGGTTTTTTTTTTGTAAGAGTGCGGGCTTTTTGAATAATGATTTATAGATAAGTTATTTTAAAAAAATTAACCAAAAGATCCAAAACTAATAGGTCATCGGATTTTTAATATCTCCTGAACCAATAAGGCTAGGGAGTTGTATGAGGGGTTGTTGGACTTGGGGTGACGCCCTGTTTTTGAATGTATTATTCATTTTTGTCAAAAGGGCCTACTACACTTTTGTTAATATCTTGCTAACTAATTATCAGAGATGGTCAAGTGAGGTGTCATAGGACTCAAGATGGCCAACCCTTTCCCATGGCCAACGAATTAACCCAAAACCCAAAACAGCAAGGTCATTGACCTAAGATTTTATAAACTAATCATTAGAGAGGGTCAAGTGAAGTGTAATATGACTTAGAATGGTTAACCCTTTCCCATTACCAATGAATTTACCCCAAAATCAAAAACTGCAAATTTATTGACCTGAGATTTTATAAACTAATAATCGGATATCGACATGTGAGGTGTCATAGGACTTAGAATGGTCACCCCTTTCCCATGGCCAATGAATTTACCCAAAATACCCAATACATCAAGGTCGTCGACCTGAGATTTTATAAACAAATACTCAGATACGGACATGTGAGATGTTTACCGTGAGTGATGAGACATAGCTTGCTAGAGAAAGAATTATTGTAGGCTACATGTATGGTGACTGAGAAGTCTTTCACCATTGGAACTTGTTTTCAGATCAAACTTCAGTACAGAGAGAGTATAGGTTGCAGGCATGGGTTAATAAATGACAAACGGTGAACACAAAATCTGATTTATTGATTCAAGAATTAAGAGTAGACTATCTTTAATTGATTGGTTAAAGAGGATAGCTAAAACACAAAATGGTGACTACATCGAATTAAACTGAACCAACTAAACCGAACCAAACCTAATCCAAAACAAGCCAAGGGTTTAAGTGTAAAACTTGTGAGTGGATGTGGTCATTGGTAATGTCAAAAAGGAAAGGGATAACGCTCTACCTATAGAGGGTAAGGTAAAGCTAGTGCATGGTGCTAATGCACACACCCAAGTGCATGAACCACACACAACTATCCTATGCTGTTTTTATGGGTTGACTGTTAAAACTTGCTCAGTGGTTACTGGACAAGATGGTCGCTACACACAACAGGCTTTAAATACTTGTGACTAATCTATAGACACACACTCGCAACACACTAAACGTTTTTGCTGGCAGTGCTCAGACAGTAGGCAGATGACAGAAATGCTTGGCTAACAGAAATACAATCATTTCCGGTCGTCTAATGTTACCAGCTAACCATTTTGTGCTGCAGTGGCAAGCACTCGCGCCTCTTGCACTGGAGATCTTAACTCGATTTCCAGCTTTGAGGCCTAGAACGAATCAAACTAATAAAGAAGGGCATGGTGGTGCAATGGTTAAGCTGTTAGCCTTTTCACGAAGGTACACCAGGGTTCGATTTCAGGTTAATATGCATGTCATAGACATATTTAAAAAAGAAGCAGAGATAATGTTTAAAACTGTTTACACTTGTTTCTTCTCAAATTATTACTAGGATTACAAATACAAAGGTGGACTGGGTTTGATATACAGTTAATGCTGCCTATCGCACACTAGACTGTAAGAAAGCCAAAACAGCAAAATGTTTTAGATCCCTTATTTGGGGGTGGATCTAAAAGGGAGAGTTGCTGTACTAATTTATGAGTTTGTGCCTAAAGAAGGGTAGCTCCCCTTGACAGGGCAAGCTGACCAGTGTAGTGTGTTGTGGTGTGCTAGGAACTAGGGGGCGCTCCTATAAAGACTGTAAATGTGGTTTAAGGGATGTAGCCTTAGCACGCGGGTCGATGTACTAGTCGCCCAGCCGGCTACTTATTATATAATCACCTTGCTAGTGTCAGCGGTTCGGCACGCACTTCACTTGAGCACGCGAGCCGCTGTGAGGAATACAAGGACGTCTGAGTTGGCGTTATTACTACGGTGTGTCACGTCCGACTGTGACGGGAGTAAGGAAGGACGTGGGGACGTGAAGAAGAGTGTAGATCAGTAATGCAAGTGTAAGAGACTGACCAAGTGTTTATTGGTCAGCAATGAGTAACTGTTAGTCCCTTTTAAGGGATCTTGTGATGTTATAATGTGAGTACAAACTGTGGGTGTTAGGTTACAAAAGTAGGATTCTGAACACTGACTGACTGACTCACCTCGGTTGACACTGTCGTTAGCCTCCGGCTGTCTCGTCGAAGCACTGGTGATGGAGAGATTCTCGTGACCCACTTAAGGCACCTTTTATACCTTTAGCCTCTGTTCTGTCAGCGCGTTGTGGCATAGTTGAACCAGTTTGTAGTATGTCGCTGTGTGTCATAATTACGCAAGGGTTGAGCTGCTTTATGGAGTAGCCAGCTGCCCTTATAGTATTGATGGATATTGGGTAGGCTTTTAAAGGGTTGCCTTTTATGAGATTTAGACAGATGATGGGGGGGATGATCTCTAAGGGGTGCATACCCCTTGGGTATTGTACAAGCCTCTTCCTCCATTTGGTCGCGTCCTCGCGACCGGGAAGGGCACTTGGGGTTGGGATGTTGTCGTAGTAGTTTTTGAATCCCCCTCGTCTCTTCTGGTGGTGGCGTCGTAAGCGTCGTCGTATGGAACGGGTGTCGTCGTGCAGAAGTGTAGGTGTGCGGTCAGCCCGTGTTCAGAGGGGAGGGTTATGGGGTGTACATAGATATATATGTATATAAATTTTACATTGCATGGTGAAATGTGCATTAACATCGTTGAATAAAGAAAATAATTGCTATTGAGGCACAATCGCCATTGCCGTTGTCGGCATAAAAAAGAAAAAAAACATGGTTATACATGGTTACATAGTTGTGCAGGGAGGAAAAACCCAGGGCCGAACGGATGATTGCGTCGTCCGCCCTATCTTGGGGAAAAAGTGCTCCCTGCAATAAAGAAGATAGGAGAGAATAGAAAGAAAATGGGTGTTCCAGGGTATAATTTAAAGGAAATATTCAAAAGTATTTATTTGTGTGGGAAAAACGGAACACCCTGACAAATGGGGAAGTTAGAAGAGAGAAAAATGAAAAAAAACAATTCACAGACATTGGTTACGTGTTACCTTAGCAAACGAAACAAAACAAAACAAAAATATAGACATCGTGTACACGTGAACTTGATAAACAGACAAAAATATATATAGAGTTTAATGTATCATGTTGCGATGCTGACATTTAGGAATTTCAATTGGAATAATTGCCCGTGGGCGCATGAATATGTATGTAGTTTACTCTTTAAAATTATGAACTACAATGACCTTATGTCTACTTAAGCGCGCTAAACCCTTATAATTCTAGTTTTTGTTTGGATCCTCGCGTGCACGCTACCTGTTTGTACGTACGCTTGCCGTATCACGGCTGATCCTATACGGCCACCTCTTGGCACGGTTTGAGTGGTCGTACCGCTTGCAGTGTATTCTTAATACCTAGTCTGTGAAGCATCCTCTGTGGGTGAATGCTTGCACACTTGGCCATGAGGGTCGCCGCCACATGCCGGTTGCGCCCTCATCGCCGTAAGCTGCGTCTCATTTTGACGCTTCAAGTGTTTTTGTTTTAGGCAGATCTGCCAGCAAGCTTGATGCCCCACAGGCATCATTCCCGCTGTGCAGATTATTGACGTGTAGCTGTAAAAAAAAATGTAGTGAGTGTGTAAGTGAGAATGAATGTTAAATGGAGGTTAGTATGCACAGGTATAATACTACAATAAGGGGGCATTAAATAGCATGTTGCTGCTATCTGGCAGCAAAATCATAATTACACGTGTCATATTCTAGGTGACAATGCCTGCAAAAAAAAATGGAGAGGTTAACAAAACATTGAAATTCCCTATTCCATATGCCGCTTCCTGTGGCAGCGTTGCCACAGTCTGAAGCCCCTTTTTACCTGTGAAAAGAATGGCATGGTTATTATTACTCGATATATGGCCGGGCTTACCCTATATGGTGCCGTGACGTCATTTCCTAATGTGTTGTAGTATTGGGCTTACCCTGGCAACGAATTTGGGCCGCCAGGCGCCGAAATTTTACCTCAATATATGTATTAAAAAAAATTGTCTTAAATGTAAGACTATGCTACATTATAATAACTTATCATGAATTATCGGACTTACCCTGATGACGGATTTGTGGGTCATCAGGCGCCGAACGGCGTTCTCTTATACCACTTATTCTACTTATGGTATATATATAAAAAAAAACTACATCTAAGCCGAGAGGGTTGCCTTAATCTATGGCCGAAAGATGCTGTGCTGAATTGCAACAGTGTTCATTAAATTTGCTTAATCCTAGGTTGCGTGTCAAATGCAACCGTCTATAACTAAATTTGGCCTAGGACGATCGCCTGGGGCAATTAAATCCCCAGATCACCACCCGCACGAGCCCCAGAAACACCGGTTGTCTCTAGGGTCGCTAGATTCCGTCCCCTTAAGTCTAGTGTCGACGTCTATTACTAGGATTAATCTATCCGCGGGCGGCTTACGGTGCCACTAAGCTAACCGTTCCGCCCGCTGTAACTTCCTTGTCGTGCTCGTTTTGCCGTTCCGATTAGTCGTAGGTGAGCCGCCCACTTGGCTCCTGTGAGGGGCGCGCAATGCCCCATCTCTTAATGCCCTCTGACTGCCCGATGCGTCGTCATTTATGTGGGCATTGGACAGTGTGGTCCCATGGCATAATATCCTCCGGGAAGAAAGCGTCCGGGGAGTCCTCTTCGCCTGTTTCGGCCGCAATATTTGTATTCATATGTCCTCCGGGAAGTGAGCGTCCGGGGAGTCCTCTTCGCCTTAATCGGCATTGCTGGGTTGGCCCACTGAACCCTTTTGAGTGCCCGCTATGCTACTCATTTAAGAACTCTGGCGACCCGTTGTCGTCCATTTACGTGGGCGCAGGACCGAATGAGCGCGTACATTCCATATATATATATTTCATTCTGCATTATTGATTACCGTCGTGGTCTTCACCTTCACCTCGCGGGGTAAGGACTTGTCGGATCTAGGATTGGTCCTGCTGAACCCTTGGATCCTGCTTCACTCCTGACGAATAGGAGTCTGACTCCCCGCCATGGAAGTCCTACTTACGTAAATTTAACTAACAGTCTAGTCATAATGGGGTCGTCTCTAGGGATAGCTCCCGAGGCCGACGCGGAGTGAGCTATTTCTCCCGCCATTCTCAGAAAGTCTCCCTGCAGGTCTTGGCTTCGACGACCGTGGCTCAAAGTGGGTTTAGCATCCCTTCCTCCCAGGGGCGGTTTATGCGCACCTAGGATTCCAGAGCTTGCCCGACCAGGCCGCGAATGCTTTGACCTTACGTGGTTCGTCTATTTGGTCTAGTCGTCAGTAATTTGATGAGCCAACTGGGGTAAGGGTCCACATCGCCTTCCCCAGCTCTGCTCCTAGTGTTGTGCTTTTGACCTTTGGCTAACGCCGGTATCATCAGCCAGGGTGTTTCAGATTCCCTTTTTTTTTTTTTTTTTAATTATAGGTGTAACCTGTGTAAAAAGTGTCAAATGTAAAATACTTCCAGTGTGGTGGGCTGGTAAAACCTCTACATACGTAGACTACTTTAGGCTACCTGTGCTATATCAGCTTCTCCAGCGATAATGCTCTTTTTTAACCTTGATGGAGGTGTTAGTAGGGTCTGTGGCGTCAGGTACCCTGTTATTGTGATCTGGGGGTAGTTATCTGTAGAGTGGGTTAAAGCAGGGTAGGAGGAGGTTGCGCACTTCCGAATTCCGCGTTAGTGGCGGCCTGGAACCGGTTTTTGTGCTGGGATGCTCCTACAGTGAGTGGAACGGGGCAGGTAATTCCCGGGGTTGCAAAAAATAAAATAAAAATCCATGCCGGTCTGATATCAATATCCCCTGGTGAATGGATGGGATGTACATGCATGCGTCTGGATATGAGGCGTTTGCACTCATGTATGGATAGGTGTAGGTTGAGGCATAATACTAATATATTTCCCTCTCATGCGGGATGATTTAAATTTAAAAAAAAATGGTTAGTATTTATTACTTATGGCCTCATCTCTCAGATGGAGATGTGCATTACGCTTAGTTGTTGTTGGCCGATGCACCCCTCTCATTCAGGTGATAGCGGTGGGGCTCAGGGCGTAGCATGCCCTTTCTGTAAACACATGAAGTTTACCAACCCTTATGTATACTTTGTAGTGTAGTGTAGCTGTTTATGGTCGTGTAGATGTGTTTGCGTTGTTTATGTCTGGACGTGAAAAGGTTATGGGAAGGGAGTAGAGTGGGACGCTGTTAGCATGTTCTCTTGTCATCCTCCCTTGGTCCATGTTGGTTTTCTATCCGCGCTTTGGGATAGCGAAGCTTCACGACCTACTCTGGTCCGTTATAGGGCTAAGTCCTAGTCGCCTGGAATGATTTGTTTCGGGACTAGGGTCGCAAAAAGAAGTTGTTAAGGGGAGGTCCCGTTTCCTCAAAGTCCCTATGTTCGCCCCTGATTGGTGAGCGCGTTTGTGTGTGTGTGTGTGACTACGCTCCGCTACACCACGCGGACGCCTGGTCTGCTGTAGAGCTAAGTCCTACTGTGTATATTGTGTATGGGTAGGAAGCGCCCGTGGCCTGCCAACGTCTTTACGAACGTGCTACTCTGGGCCTGCGACAAGTTTTGGTCTGTGACGTCTGCTTGTTGATAAATGCTTTCGCAGTGTTGAAAAATGTATAGTGTTATGATTGTTCTGCATTTGTTTATTCATGGTCACTGCCACTACACAATCGCGTTTTGTCATCGACAGTGTTGCAAAGTGGCTAAGTCTGCAAGTCATCAGTTTGTGTGTGTAACTTCAGGCCGGGATTTTATGTAGGTTAACCACTGTTGCGTGTTTTTCTGCACGTATGCCAGTGTGGTCATTGTGTTAAATTCCTGGCGGCCCGATGTGGTAATCCGCCCTGCTACTATTGCCGTTGTGTGGCCATTATTCCGTAAGACCGTTGTCTTACGAAATTTATATGTCTCTGTCTGGAAAGTCCATTTTCCCTGTCAAGTGTATTTCTGGAATTTTATGCCTGTCATTTGGCCGCAGGAATGTAGTATTATCTGTCTAAGCCGTTATATGGGCCAATTTTGGTGTGATTGGAAGGCCGTCTGCTTGTTTTTCCCTGGCGTGCAATTTTCTCTGGGGTTCGAACCCGTGTTCTATGTAATTCTCTGTGTTATATGTCTGCGTTGTTCATGTTCTGCGGGCATTCTGCCTGTATTTTGTTTGTGTTTCTCGTACCGAAAATACCGTTGTTTAGTTAGTTTTCGGTACGAGGTTTTTGTGTGTGGACATGGGTTCGAAGCCGGTTGTCTGTAAAGATTTGGTGGCCATTTCTGTGCCGCCTACACTATGACAAATGGGCTGTGTGTTTTTCTATGCGCAACCCCTAGTATACCTTCCTGCGAGGAGTTTGCTTATTTTTGCCCTCTCCTCGTAGTGTAAATTTTGAAGATATAGGGTTCTTAGGTTGGCTATGAATGATTCCGTGCAGTGTGCTTTGGGAACTGTCGTCTGTAAGGCTCGCAGTTTATCACTGACGTCTGCTTTAATGCTGAGTATGAGGGTGTCGGGTTGCAATGTCTTGCGCGGTCGCTTGTTTACTTGTTTCGATAACGCTGTGTATCCGAACATGTGTTCTTAATCAGCCTGCTTTTCTGTTAGTGCTCTTCGCATTATAAAAAGGCAAGAGGGGAATTTTGTGGTTTAACGTGACCATTTCTAGAGATCATGTGCCACGGGATTTCCGTTTTACTTGGAATCCAAACCACAGGCCATGGCATTTCACTTCGGAAATCTCATATGCATTGGCCGTCTGCAAAAGAACCTTCCATTGACTACACTTGTGTCCCCGAGTGTTGTGTTATGTATACCTATGTATAAAATATATATATAGTTTATTTGGCCATTTTTCTTTCTTGGGCTAAATGTGTGAGAGAAAAAAAAATTATTTATGCCCCGCTCTGAATTAAGAGAGCACATTGAAAGAAAATAATAGTAAGTGGCGTTAGTCTCTAAAAATTATGTCGTGAGCACTATGTTTTTGAAAAAAAATGGTGATTGGGACCTGAGTGTAGTATTTACCAATTTGGTAACGTGAGTACTACCGTAATCTGGTTACGTCTCAGGGGAATCTACCGACACTGTCTAGTACACCTTAGGAAGGCCATTGCCAGACGTAACTGATACCCTTGTATCCACGTCACGAGCAAAGCCAGTGCACTGTGGGAGTCAAACCTGCCTATCAAAGTAATTGTAACTCACCAAAATGACAGTGTCTCATCCCGGTGTGCAATTGGGCTTTTTAGTTGGTTAAAGCACACCTCCCAAAATTTTTTTTTTTGAAACTAGTTTGAGATTCTTAATTCTTGCCATGCTTACGGTTTTCGCCCGCAACAAGAGAATCTGTCAAACTGTGGAACCATAACGTAGAACGTCTAGTCATTTCTACTTAGAAAGACTCCCTTAAGCTCTATGCTGTGATTTTATGCCTAAGTTGTGTTCAAAATATCTCTTTCCGGCCTTAAGCCTGATGGGCTTTCACTTGGCTTAGTGATGGCCTAATAGAAAGATGCCATGGTTCCCAAAAAAAAACACAGAAGGATTTAAAATTACTCACTTCTAATTTGGCCATGTTGCCCTGTATATACATAAAATACGAGAAAGAAAAAAAATGCGCAGTTTATGTTTACTATGTAATTGTCGGTCTATTTTCTGATATCTCCCGCGTGAAAGAACTTGTGTGGCCATTTATGATGGGGGAAGTGATGTTATTTTATTTCTTTGGCCTTGGTGGAAGTCGTTATCGTCTTTCGAGCTTCAGTGCTCAGAAAGGTGAAGGGTTTTGCCCTGTTACGATATTATAGGCCTCTGAAATCCATTGAGGTGTTTCTTTGCTGTTTTCCGGCGGAATTTCTAGCAAAGTAAGCCTTGCCCTACTTCCACCGTAGCGCGTGTTTCTAGGTCTAAGTGTACCTGTATTTAAGGGCGTTATTGCGCTTGGCGCTATCTTAGCAGATTTTACGGGAGTGTATGTATGTTTGACTGCGAGGTTTTGTGGGGTGGGTAATAATACCTTTCCTAATCCCCGTGTATTGTATGGTAATGCCTGTTTAATCTGTATGTGCGTGTACCGTGCATCCTGAGGGACTAATGCCGGTGTTCGCCTCCGTTCTGGCAAATTTGCCCTTTGAACTGGCGGTGAAGGCCGCTTAAGTGCCTGTTTTTGTCCTGCCAATGTGGTGTCGTGTAGCCTGTCCGCTTTCTGGCCCGTGGCCACGGCAGACTCCTGCCACTGTGTTAGCCTATCTGTGTGAGTGTATGTAGGCTTTATATGTGGTAGGTCAGGCTCTACGTCGTCAGCCCATGACGAGGTTACCTCCTGTTGTCCCTCTGTCGTATTATGTGTGATTGAAGGTCCTGGCTTCAACTCCCTCTCGTTCATCCGGTCCGAGGGGATTGTTCTAGGCTCTTCCCCTCGGCTTGGCAAAATTGCCTTCCGATCCGGAGCTGGAGGACGTGTGTCTGTGTAGGATGTATTCTTTAGTATGTTGGAGCCTAACCTGGCCGTCTCCTGGACTGTGGCCACGGCGAACTCCTTCCATTCTGTGGCAGTACGTGGCGAGAGGGACATCCTCGCAAATTGTCGAGTTAGCGTATCTACGCTTATGTCCTCTCTCGGCTGGGCTGGTGGCCCTACCATGAACTCAAAAATGGCCTTGTTGGTTTGGAGTTCACGGTATTCGTCCCAAATTTGGGTGTACTGCCTATTGAGGCATATGGCCAGTTCAGCGACTTTGGTGTCCTGAGTCCCTATCCGTCTGTGTTCCGTGATGAGTGTTTCCCATTGTTGGAACATAAACTCGTGTCGACAGTGTAGTTGCCAGTGTGCTTTTATGATTTGTGTGCGGAGGGTGGGGATTTTCGCTCGAATCTTGCGATTCTTAGCACTGCGGAGTGGCCGGACAAGGGCTCTTATGATCCGCATGTACTGGGCGTGCAGGAGCTGCTGAAACCTTCTGAGGTAGTCCTGCCTAGTTTCAAAAACTCTATGCCAGGCAATTAATTCCTGGTACTCCCCAATGCTCCTTAGCACAGCTAGGCGGTATAGGGGGGCCATGTTGAATGGAGTGTATGTGAAAAAATAATAAAAAAAAAATCTGTGCGTGTTTTGACAGTGTATTCTTATATTTCTCTGATTCTGTATGGGGCTGGGGGGTTGGTTTGTTAAGAATTTCCCCTGTGTAGCTAGTTTGGAGCACTCAAAAAAAAAATGGTGCTTTTTATTTGGGGGAAAAAATTTTCTCACTAATTTGCTTGGCTTTTTGCGGTACGGAAGGGGTCGTTTTACCTACGAGGGCTCGTTGGTTGAGTCCCTTTTCTCTATGCGTAGGACCCCGCCTCCACCAGTGTTTTAGATCCCTTATTTGGGGGTGGATCTAAAAGGGAGAGTTGCTGTACTAATTTATGAGTTTGTGCCTAAAGAAGGGTAGCTCCCCTTGACAGGGCAAGCTGACCAGTGTAGTGTGTTGTGGTGTGCTAGGAACTAGGGGGCGCTCCTATAAAGACTGTAAATGTGGTTTAAGGGATGTAGCCTTAGCACGCGGGTCGATGTACTAGTCGCCCAGCCGGCTACTTATTATATAATCACCTTGCTAGTGTCAGCGGTTCGGCACGCACTTCACTTGAGCACGCGAGCCGCTGTGAGGAATACAAGGACGTCTGAGTTGGCGTTATTACTACGGTGTGTCACGTCCGACTGTGACGGGAGTAAGGAAGGACGTGGGGACGTGAAGAAGAGTGTAGATCAGTAATGCAAGTGTAAGAGACTGACCAAGTGTTTATTGGTCAGCAATGAGTAACTGTTAGTCCCTTTTAAGGGATCTTGTGATGTTATAATGTGAGTACAAACTGTGGGTGTTAGGTTACAAAAGTAGGATTCTGAACACTGACTGACTGACTCACCTCGGTTGACACTGTCGTTAGCCTCCGGCTGTCTCGTCGAAGCACTGGTGATGGAGAGATTCTCGTGACCCACTTAAGGCACCTTTTATACCTTTAGCCTCTGTTCTGTCAGCGCGTTGTGGCATAGTTGAACCAGTTTGTAGTATGTCGCTGTGTGTCATAATTACGCAAGGGTTGAGCTGCTTTATGGAGTAGCCAGCTGCCCTTATAGTATTGATGGATATTGGGTAGGCTTTTAAAGGGTTGCCTTTTATGAGATTTAGACAGATGATGGGGGGGATGATCTCTAAGGGGTGCATACCCCTTGGGTATTGTACAAAAAGGCGTAGGTAGAGCAGTGGTAAAATCCCTATGTGTAGAGAGCTACCTAGCGGTTTCATGAGCTGGCAAAGCTATGTCGCATAAACAGTGCAGGATACAATCCAGCAACCATAATTCGTATCTTGTGGAACAGAGAAAATGCACTTTTGCTTTTATGGATAACAAATGTGTGCAGACGAATGACCTACGCATTAGCCAGCCATGGGGTTTGTAACCACGAGGAGGAGGTGGGATTTCTATATTTCATTGTTTAGAGACATGGCTTTTTGTAACCAGTAGATTTAGTATTTTGTAAATATTTATTTTTGTAATTGTTAATAGTTATTTTTTTGTAAATAGTTGAAACCATTTTTTGTAATGGTAAATGTTAAATGTATAACTAATAGTTCTCTGGGATAAGTGTGCATGTCAAGTATGTTTTTGGGGATAAATAGAGTGGTTGTTTTTGTTCTCAAAGACAGGCATGGTTGTGTAACTGTAACACTACACCGAAAGAGAGAGAGAGAGAGAAAGCTTGTGTGTGTGTGTGGGTAGCATTGATTGTTTAACCAGAGCAAACACGGTGAAGTAGGGTGGGGAAATGAACACTTATATATAAATGGTAAATAGTAATTTTGTTTTTTCAATAGTTTTGTTTCTTTGAAATGCACGGTAGATAGGCGTTATTTTGTAAAACAGTCTGACCTGCAGTAGTAGTAGTAGTAGTAGTGGTAAACCTCTGTGTTTGGCAAACACATAGACAGACTGTACCATCGCCATGGTCAAGCACTCACTTTAACACCATTTACAAAAACTTAAAATGAAAAAATCATGTGTCGCAAATTTGAACTTTTGACAAATACAAAATGAAAAAAGCGTAAACAACAAATTGGAAAATCCATGTTTCCATATCATGAAATTCAAAAACTTTAAACTGACATTTTAAAAAAATGCTATTGAAAAATTGACAAATTGCAATGTGTGAAATGTGAAAATGAAAAAAAAATGAACAAATGGGTATCGTCATTTTTTTATTCAAGAAAACATGGTGCTCCATGGTTGAGGTGTGAATCAAACCCCCTCTACTTATTTGGACCCCCTAGACTGAGTAGACTTGTTTTAGACCTCATACCACTTTTAAAATTTTGTGTTAAAGCTGGGAATTGAACCCAAGAATTTTGGAGTGCCAGCTAACTATGATAACCACTACACTACAAAGGCAACTTTACACCACTCTTAATGAATATTAGATTTTAAATTTTACATTTTAGATTTAATCAATTACATTTTATATATTTTTTATTTTAGATTTGTGAAAAGACCAAACTATAATGTCATTTGACTGAAAATGTTTGGTAACTAATTATTAAAGAGAGATATATAAGGATTTATATTACTTGAAATTATGTTTTCTCTACTATAATTTTTTTAGATTTTAGATTTTAAAATGTAGATATTGGATTTTAGATTTTAGGTAAAGACCAAACTAATATTAACAATTTATTAGACACTGGTATGTAGATAGAATGATGATTAGACTATACGTTAAAATGAATTTTTAGGTCTTGACTGGCCTTGAAATAAGAATTGACAACCCAGACATGAGTTAGCTACCAACGAAACACTTTGGCGACTATGCTTGTAATTGACCAGCGAGTGGGGTTTTAGAAAACTGTTTGCTATTTTGGGTTATATACAACAGATGCTTGGACCTACTGAGCGACTATGTTTGCTAAAAAGACATTACACCAGAGACGATTAGAATACGTATGCAGCTCAGGCAAGGAAAGCATTTCTATAGAAAAGGAATCAGTTGACATTGAATATAGATTTAGGTATTAAAAAGTCATTTTTGAAGGCCTTTTTCTATGGCGTGGCACTTTATGAAAGTGAAACTTGGACTATTGATGTAGCAGAAAAGTGGGGAATTGAAGTAATTGAAATATGTGTAGCAAGCTTGGTTATGGAAGAAAGGGTTGAGGAACAGAACTGTAGGGGTAGATCGAGGTTAGAATATGTTAAACAGATAGCCTTGGATGTAGAGTGTGGTAGCTATATAGAAATGAAACGATTAGCTCAGGACAGGGAGGCATGGAGAAATGCATCCCAGTCAAAAGACTGAAGATTCAAAAACAACAACATGTAGAGCTTACCAAAATAATGTTTTGTAACGGTAAATGCTAGTCGACGAACAGTGATGCTTTACTAAAGCCCATTACACGATACCTGAGAGTTTTTCTAAAATTATTTTAAGATGTCTTTAAACCTATATTAAACACCCAGTTCTCAAGACTCATAACTGCAATGTTATGGAAAAACAAAACAAAATCTGCATTTAAAAACGAGCAAATGGTTGAGTCAATGTATACTGGAAAATATTGTAAACACTCAAGTGCACAGAACAAATTACATTAGTAGCTGTCAGGTTGGATGAGTGGTTAAGGCGTTTGACTTAAGTTCAAACTTCCAGTACAAGGAAGCAAGGGTTCGAACCCCTAACCTGACATAACTATTGTCTGAACATGGCTTGGTGACACTGTATTATTATGATACTCGGCACACAAACCGTAGATAGACTGTATTGTTTAAGACCACTCTCTTTCTAAACATAACTAGAAACTGTTGTTGGTTAACAATTGCATTAATAGTAGGACGTGGGGATAGCAATTAATAAAAAGTAGACAATACCCGTACAGTATTTTTATTTATTTAAAGTAAGTACTTGTACAATAGTTACATACAAAATACATATCTCTTCTCCCTATTACTATCTAGTCCTTTTTGATCCTCTTGCAATAATATCTTGACCAATGACCTTGTAGTTCAGCCCCTTAAAACAACAACATCACCATCACCTTTTGCATAGTCTGCGATGTTGATGACTCTTGAGACGTGGAAGATGGATTAAACATAACTTTTACAACAGGGGTTAAATGTTGCTCAATAAACAGTGTACTATTTTGAGTAGCAATTTTTTTCTTGTACTAGCTTCTTAGCATTGTCATGATTTTTTGATGACACTAACAGTGTTTTAATTGGAGCACTACATTGATGAACACTCACACTTAAAACCTCACTATTTCTACTTTTTATATTGGCTAGACATTTTTTTGACATCTGTTTTGAGAATTGCCAGAATATTATTCCCTTCACATTTTGTCGTTTATAGTTATAAGAGTAGCCTTTATAGAGTACACGTTGTTTACCTAGGTTAGTTCTAGTAAGCTCCATAGTAGCAAATAACCTGCTAGTATGATTTGCACACTACAAAGGTTATAACTGTTTTGGTAATAGAATTATTTAGCGTTGGCTTTCATATTTAATATGCATAGATTGAAGTAACAGTTTATACTCAACGCAATTGATAGTAGACGCGATTGATAGTAGGCGCAATTGATAATAGGCACGATTGATAGTAGGCGCGAATAGTGGGCGCGATTGATAGTAGGTGAAATTCATAGTATGCGCGACTGATAGTAGGCGCGATTAGTAGGCGCAATTGATAGTATGAGCGATTGAAGTAGGCGCGATTGATAGTAGGCGCGATTGAAGTAGGCGCGATTGATTGACTAAGAGTGTGATAGTGGTAGATAACCTTACCAAACCTGACCTTGTCACGTGACATGTTCTACAACTTTAGACTTGCTTTAAGACTGGCTAGAACGTCATAGATGGATGAGGGTGGTTGGCTGCCAAATAAGGAAAATGCTTTGGTTTAATGAAAAGTCATGTCCAGCCATTTGTTCATTTTTTCACATTTTACACATTGCAATTTGCCTATTTTTCATTAGCATTTTTAAAAAAGTCAGTTTAAAGTTTTTGAATTTTATGATACAGAAACATGGATTTTCCAATTTGTTGTTTACGCTTTTTTTCTCATTTTGTATATGTCAAAAGTTCAAATTTGCGAAACATGACTTTTTCATTTTAAGTTTTTGTAAATGGTGTTTAAGTGAGTGCTTGACCATGGCGATGGTACAGTCTGTCTATGTGTTTGCCAAACATAGAGGTTTACTACTACTACTACTACTACTACTGCAGGTCAGACTGTTTTACAAAATAACGCCTATCTACCGCTGCATTTCAAAGAAACAAAACTATAGGAAAAACAAAATTATTTGCCATTTATATATAAGTGTTGATTTCTCCACTCTACCTCACCGTGTTTGCTCTGGTTAAACAATCAATGCTACCCACACACACAAGCTTTCTCTCTCTCTCTCTCTTTCGGTGTAGTGTTACAGTTACACAACCATGCATGTCTTAGAGAACAAACACAACCACTCTATTTATCCCCAAAAACATACTTGACATGCACACTTATCCCAGAGAACTATTAGATATACATTTAACATTTACCATTACAAAAAAAATGGTTTCCACTATTTACATAATAATATTGATGATGATAATTGTTGTTTTATGGGGTCTAACATCGAGGTTATCGGCTCTCCCACTATTTACAAAAAATTAACTATTTACAATTACAAAAATAAATATTTACAAAATACTATAAATCTACTAAATATACTGGTTACAAAAAACATGTCTCTAAACAATGAAATATAGAAATCCCACCTCCTCCTCGTGGTTACAATCCCATGGTAGGCTAATGCGTAGGTCATTCGTCTGCACACATTTGTTATCCATAAAAGCAAAAGTGCATTTTCCCTGTTCCACAAGATACGAATTATGGTTGCTGGATTGTATCCTGCACTGTTTATGCGACATAGCTTTGCCAGTTCATGAAACCGCTAGGTAGTTCTCTACACATAGGGATTTTACCACTGCTCTACCTACGCCTTTTGCTCTTTTGGCTTTCTTACAGTCTAGTGTGCGATAGGCAGCATTAACTGTATATCAAACCCAGTCGGCCTTTGTATTTGTAATCCAAGTAATAATCTGAAAAGAGACAAGTGTAATCAGTTTTAAACATTATCTCTGCTTCTTTTTTAATATGTTTATGACATGCATATTAACCTGAAATCGAACCCTGCTGTACCTTAGTGAAAAGGCTAACAGCTTAACCATTGCACCACCATGCCCTTCTTTAATAGTTTGATTCGTTCTTGGCCTCAAAGCTGGAAATCGAGTTACGATCTCCAGTGCAAGAGGTGCGAGTGCTTTCCACTGCAGCACAAAATAGTTAGCTGGTAACAATAGACGACCGGAAATGATTGTATTTCTGTTAGCCAAGCATTTCTGTCATCTGCCTACTGTCTGAGCACTGCCAGCAAAAACGTTTAGTTTGTTGCGAGTATGTGTCTATAGATTATTAGTCACGAGTATTTAAAGCTTGTTGTGTGTAGCGACCATCTTGTCCCAGTAACCACTGAGCAAGTTTTAACAGTCAACCCATAAAAACAGCATAGGATAGTTGTGTGTGGTTCATGTTCTTGGGTGTGTGCATTAGCACCATGCACTAGCTTTACCTTACCCTCTATAGGTAGAGCGTTATCCCTTTCCTTTTTGACATTACCAATGACCACATCCACTCACAAGTTTTACACTTAAACCCTTGGCTTGTTTTGGATTAGGTTTGGTTCGGTTTAGTTCGGTTTAGTTGGTTCAGTTTAATTCGATGTAGTCACCATTTTGTGTTTTAGCTATCCTCTTTAACCAATCAATTAAAGATAGTCTACTCTTAATTCTTGAATCAATAAATCAGATTTTGTGTTCACCGTTTGTCATTTATTAACCCATGCCTGCAACCTATACTCTCTCTGTACTGAAGTTTGATCTGAAAACAAGTTCCAATGGTGAAAGACTTGTCAGTCACCATACATGTAGCCTACAATAATTCTTTCTCTAGCTAGCTATGTCTTATCACTCACGTCAAATATCTTACATGTCCGTATCCGATTATTGGTTTATAAAATCTCTGGTCGATGACCTTGATGTATTGGGTATTTTGGGTAAATTCATTGGCCATGGGAAAGGGTTGACCATTCTAAGTCCTATGTCACCTCACATGTCGATATCCGATTATTAGTTTATAAAATCTCAGGTCAATGACCTTGCAGTTTTTTTGGGTAAATTCATTGGTCATGGGAAAGAGTTAACCATTCTAAGTCCTATCACACCTCACTTGACCCTTTCTAATGATTAGTTTATAAAATCTTAGGTCAATGACCTTGCTGTTTAGGGTCTTTTGAGTAAATTCGTTGGCCATGGGAAAGGTTTGGCCATCTTGAGTCCTATGACACCTCACTTGACCATCTCTGATTATTAGTTAGCGTGATATTAACAAAAGTGTAGTTAGGCCCTTTTGACAAAAATGAATAATACACTCAAAAACAGGGCGTCACACCAAGCCCAACGACCTCTCATACAACTCCCTAGCCTTATTGGTTCATGAGATATTAAAAATCCGATGACCTATTAGTTTTGGATCTTTTGGTTATTTTTTTAAATAACTTATCTATAAATCATTATTCAAAAAGCCCGCCCTCTTACAAGAAAACCATTGAGCATGCGTAAAAACAAAAAAAACAAAAATATATTAAATCATAGCGGCATCCAGGACCATATATGGTTTTCATGTGGAAGAAGTTTAATTTCATACAGGTAACGGACCTCATAAATGTTGCACATGGAAAGCGACTTTTACCTATGACTTACTATTTCACCCTCTAGTATGGGGTAGTTTTTATTTTAGGGTGTAAATAAGTTGTCTAGAGGAAAGGGGGCGTCACCCCGAGTCCTACGACACCTCATTTGTTAAAATCCGACCATGGGTTCGCGAGATATAAATTATTTTAAACTGCATGTATTTCGGGTAGCCTATTCAGTTGCCCCTGCGTTAGAACTCTTATCACCCCCCCTACTATTGTAATTTTGTTATGTTCACCTTGATTGGAGACTTTTTTTAGCCTTAATCTATGCCAATAGAATCATGTCTATGTCACACGTGTATGTTTATTTTACCTTTTTACTTTATTCATGTACATATATAGTTTAAGAAATAAAGTGAAACGTTATGCGCTTAAGGGCCGCTTGATCATCGGGCAACCCTTCATGTACAACAACCACAAGCTAAAAAACAGACACTTTTAAAAGAAAACTATTCAAAACTATTCACTAAATAGAAGTTAACGTCACAACGCATTCACTGGTCACATGGTTTAGTACTAAGCCATAATCATAACCAAAAAAAGTTCGTTTGCAAATCATCATGACTTGTTTTCATGAAAATAATCATCATGATTAAAATAATAATAATAATAATAATAATAATAATAATAATAACCGTTTTACAAAAAAGCTTATAGACTTGATAACGATCACTCATAAGTATCACCTACTTTTAAAAAAATCTTGTTTTTTGACTTGTGGCTGTTTAACATGAGGGGTGTGGCATGATGTTTTGTATAACTATAATGTCATGATATACTGTTTATACCGCATAATAATTATGTTTTTATTGCTGTCTGTCTTTGTATATGTTTATCTTAATAATAATACCATTTATACCATTTATAATAATTTTATGAATAATAATTTTATAAATAATAAAAACATAGACTCTTGTTTTTTTTAATTTATTTTTCGAATCATAACAGTGATACTATACCTTTTTGATTTTTTGTTTAAAAAGATTCTTAATGCCAAAGTCCATATCTTCATTGCACCAATAACCATGAATGCAGCCATCCTTTCTGATACACTTGCATCAGAAGCTGTTATTCGTTGCTTGGCAATGCTTAACAATGCTTTGTCGGCCACACGTCTTAATGTCAGATCACTGTTATGATAAGCCATATCATGATTACGGCATGCATGATCCAAAGGGTAATTCCCATATCTCCTCCCCTCAAACGTTCTTCAAGGCGAGTTCCGGATCCACAAGAGCTGTAACCAGGTAAGTGTAGTTCCAGGGGTAAGTATTTAATGATGTTATCAATAATTCCATGGCCAATACAGCTTCGACACGGGTTTTTCACTCGGTGTTGTTGTTGTTGTTGTTGTTGTTGTTGTTGTTTGGCAGTTGCTGCTGACGTGCATGGTAGGGTGTTTTCGCCATGACAACCGTGGAATGATGTAACAAAGTCTCTACACTGACTTTTATTACCGTGATACAATTTCATGAGTTGACACGTCGCACACTGACGTTGGGTTGGTATTTTTGCCATAGTCAATTGCTTATGATGCGAAAAATGGCTACATGGTTGCAATTCACTCATTACAGTGTCTCTTAGCCACTCGCAAGGTGCCTTGTCCCAAATTTATTTAACGGCGTTGGCTGCCACATAAAAAATACACGACTTGGTGAGCGCCAATAATTCATGTTGAGTAAAAATGGTCAGTTTTTCTTGCACACAAAGAATTTACCAATCGCCTTATCGATTGTAGTGACATCATAGTATAACAATGTTGATGTTTCACCTCACGTGTACAACTCGCACTGGTGTCATTTGCTAGTTAACCTTGAGTTTAATTTTTTTAACTACTCCCAACAGGCATTCGTCGTTAACCAATGATATAACTGCCACGCATGCACCAAAGCTATATTGTTAATATTGCCACAAGGACGGGTGGCAATCAATGTTTTCAGTGAGGGACATCCCAAGTCCATAAGATCAATACATTGACAGTAAGGAGCTAAATACTGTTGCAGCCATTCACGATTTTCTGCCCCTTTTACAAATACCACATTGGCAGAGGACAAATGCGCTTTCATGACTATGCCAAGGTACGTCTTATAAGAAATAATACCCTCTTTCAATACCGGTTGCAAATGATTTTCAATCCATTCACTTTGTTTTTATCTTTCTCACACAACTACTCAAAAGCATATGACGGTTTAAACACCAGATGGACGGGTTGTGAGACCCAAAATGTAGAACAATCGATGAGAGCGATCTCTTTAAATATAAATTGGTTATCAACAATTTTAAACACTTGGCAATCGACAATGAGTGTACGAATCATGGTTTCCTTATTTTGTTTTAATTTTACTTGTTACCTTGTCCACGCCCAACCAACAACTAACCCATCTGATGGTTAACCAGCCATAGGCTTATCAATGGTTTAACTAAACTAGTAAAGGACTAGGAAAAGGAACAATGACTTGAACAACAACAGTATTTTTTTTACATTATCACACTGGTTTTATTCATTATCATGAAACTCATACATACATGTAACAAAGTTTTTTTAAAAATCTGGAACAACATTCAAATGAACCGATTGCACATACGGTCCGCAGGTATTTCCTGTTTTTGTGGGATCTGGTACAATGATACGGTAATCCGAACTCCACGGAATATTCCCCACATCATAGCGATTCATGTAAGGACAGGATGGGCTCCATCGTTGATGGTCACTAAACGGTCGATCACCCATCTCCCAGTATCCAATTTCAGTGTTGCAAAAATACAATTGACCACATCGCTTCGGTTCAAATAATAAAACCCTGCTGCAGCCAATTCTCCAGAATCCATAAAGGGGACTGGCCATGTTTGAAATGTTTTAGTCTATTAAATTCACATTTTAAATTCCATGGTTATTCCCTTATGTCGTTGTTGTTGTTGTTGCGTATTCAGGGGCACATGGCGTTTGTCGTTGGGGTGTGTGCACGGTGCCAGAGCGCAACAGCAACTGCCTGCGGCAAGATGGCGTCATAGTGAAAGTGTAGTGAAATAGCAGCTAGTGTAAATATTTGATAAAAGTGGTAAAATATTATAACAGAGGTTTAAAATCTATAAAGTTACTTTCCTTAGGTCGAGTGAAATTCGGAATATTGATAGTATTTAGAAATTCTTATTTTTAATTTAATAAACTTAAACTAAGTTGTGGGAACGTGTAGCCAAAGATTCAGTGACTTCTTCAATCACTGTTTGAACCAAGTAGAGCAGTGGTGCTTTTACGACTTTTCACCCGATTGGAAGATATACGTATTTCACATTCTTCTTTATTGGTAGGTAATTAGATTAATTCATTTACGTGGTAATAATTAAAATAAATTTAGTGTAATTTGGTGTAAAAATCAAGGATAACTTAGATCTCTAGTATGTCGATAGTAAACAGTGTTAGTGTCTCGCCAGGTAGTGTAACCGTTACGGATTTATGGTCGTCGTGCAAAATAAAAGTAAAAAATGCAAATAAAATCATCACAAGATCTCAGGTAAAATTGAGTGGGGATAAAAGTGAAACCGATTGTCGTAATGTAGGCCTACCGGTACCGTCATGCGAATGTCATAACCTGAGAAACGAACTGTCCTCAAAATATGAAATTATAAAGCTGCTAAAGGAAGATATTACTAAGTTAATGGAAGAGTTGAATAAATTAAAAGGAAACAGAGAGGAAAGCAAGGAAACTTGGTCGACATTGGTTGCTGGTAAGGTAAGATTGAATATGTCTAGACCTATAAATGGAGTACCGGTACATGTGACTGAAATTCCCGTCTCAAATTCATTTGGAGCGCTCGTCGAAGAAAATTATGACTTTCTTCAAGAAGAAAGTGATAAAGAGAAAATCCAGGAAGATGCGGATATTTGCGGATAGTCAGGGGCGAGATGTAGCAGCAAGCGTATTGGAGAGAAGAGGAGAAATGGAGGTCACTTCGACAGTAAAACCAGGAGCTTCAATTGCAGCGGTCACGAACGGGATGGTAGGAGAGTGTGCGTCCCTTACTTGAAAGGACTATGCAGTAATCATCGCTGGAGCAAACGACGTGTATAGAAACGAGAGTAAAATGTAATCAAAATGTTAATGGGTACCTTGCCATCCAAGCATAAAACAAATGTCATTATTGTAAACATTCCGCAGAGATACGACTTAATTCCCAAATCATGTGAAAATGTAGAAATAGAGGCTACAAATGGAGAAATTCATAAAATTTGTAGGAGTTTTCCAAATGTCCAAACTATAGATGAAAGTGAATTAGACAGGAAGTTCCACTCTCGGCATGGCCTACACTTCAATAGGTTAGGAAAAGAGTATATTAGTGATGAAATCTGCAAAATTGTAAATTCAAATGGTAAGAATAGTTCAACAGTAATATATTTAGAGTGGAAGCAGGGAAACTCGTAAAAGAAGCCAAACGAGAGGTTTCGAATTCTGATCGTTTGATGTCAAATTTAACTGAGTCCAACAATGGTACTTCGGACTTGTCTAGCAACAATAATAATAATAACAATTATGATAATAATAATAATGTAAATAAATCACCAACACTAGCTTGCAAAAGTAACAAATTTAAAATTTACCACCAGAATCTTCAGTCTCTCTATAATAAAAGTGATTACATAAATCTAATGCTTAACCCTCCAGTGGTTATGTGGGGTGCTCACAACACCCCAGCATTATTATTTGTTATGTTGTAAAGTTACTAAGTTGGCTATGATGGTGGCGGGCTCAGTAGCTTCTTACCGAACATTGTCATTTGAAATAAACTCATTGTTGGCCTTAAGTAACAAACTGTTTGAATGCTATAAACGTTTATTGACACTGGGGTGCTGTATACACCCCACCTAACAACTTGCGTAATATCTTTGTTGGCTAAGTCCTTTTAAGATTATACACCCAGTTCTGTGTAGAAGCATTGTTTGCCTTACCATGTCTTCCGATAAGGAACAACAGCGTATAAGGAAAATGCTTGAAGAAGAAACTGAAGAAGTCAGACAAGAAAACCATACACTTCTGCTACAGATGTCAAGAGCTCATGTGCCTGAATCATATGGACAGTACGGTATATGCCGCACGTGTTGCAATGATTCTTCCTCTGATGACACTGATGACTGATAAGATTTCAGTAATGGTTTCGTGACAAAAGTGTATTAAAAATATAATGTAATATTTACATTAGTGAGTGATTTTTACATGAACTTTGGTACTAAAGATAGAAACTTTCCAATTTTTACTAATGATTATCAGTCTCCTTCTCTTTCAAAATTTCTCATTGTAAAACAGAATATCATTAATTTTGTGTTGTTTTATGGATGTGTGTTATGTTTAGATTAGTAAAACACAAAACTGAACTTTTCTAAGAAATGAGCCAACGCAAAATGCTTGAAATAGCAACATGTAGAATCAAGCAACGAAAAAATATAGGTATATCATCCAAAGGCTTTAATTTCTTTATTGAATTAATTTTTTGTTGTAAGGTAATTCAAACTGGTTTAAAAGGATGTGAATAGTATGCAAAATAAGTAAGAAATTTTCAGAAAAATGTATGTCCGAGTTATCCCAGCAAAACTTTGGGGTGATCTCAGCACCCCACCTAACCACTTATGTAATTTTAAACCACCTAACAACTTAAAGGTTAAAAATGAACTTAAAGACATCTCAGCACTATATATTTCAGAACATTGGCTGAAAGAGGAACAACTCAAATTAATTCAATTCCCAGGGTGTATACAAGCTAGTAAATACTCTAGATCTAATATTAGCCATGTTGGTACTTGTATCTTCTTAAGAAATAATTTAGATCATGAACAGTTAACAGCTTATGATTATCTAATTATGGAACAGGATTTTGAATTCTCTGCCGTAAAAATACAGCAGTTTAAGTTAATAATTGTATGCGTATACCGTTCTCCGTCAGGAAAGTTTCCTTTATTTATAGATAAATTAGAATTGTTACTCAATAACATGAGCAAAGTAAATTTCGATATAATAATTTGTGGGGATGTAAATGTGGATTTCTTAAAATGTGATAGAAATTGTGAATTATTAACACAGTTACTAATTTCTTATGGACTGAAATCTACAGTAAATACCCCAACAAGACTAACAATATTTAGTAAAACCACTCCTGATCATTTTTTTAATACAGATAAATATCACCATTCAATAGAAGTCTATTGTCCGGGTTTTAGTGACCACCATGGACAAATACTGAGTTTTGAAATACCCGAAACAATCAATAATAATGATAATGGACTAAAATCAAAGTGCAGGCCATTCACTGAATCAAATGTTACATATTTCAATGACTTATTAAATAAGGAAACATGGTCAGAAATTTATAAACTAGAAAATGTAAATGATAAATTTAATGCATTTAACAGTACCCTAAAACACTATTTTTAAACAGCATTCCCCTTAGACAAAGAACTGTTCAAAATAACAAAACTAGCAATTGGATATCAACAGGGATTAGAAATTCATGCCAAAGAGAGAAATTGCTACAGAAAATTATATAAACAATACCACACAACACCTCAATTCAATTTATACTACAAAAAATACACTAGCATATTAAATAAGGTAATAAGACTAGCAAAGAAAAAGAATAATGATAATTTTATTTCTCAATCATCTAATAATAACAGGGCTATGTGGTCCGTGATAAATAAAGAAACTGGAAAATCCGCTAAAATACAAACTAACATTACACTGACCAGAAATAATAAAGTGATTAATAATCCAGAGGAAATAGCAAACACTTTTAATGACTATTTTCTGGAAATTCCACAAAACTTATTAAACAAATCACAGGTAAAAACACTAAATTCTAATAATAAAATAAATATATGTAGTGATTCTTTATTTACAAATCATATCACAAGTGAAGAGGTAAGAATAGTTATAAAAGAGCTAAAAATAAATTCTGAGCTGGCATTGATGGCATCCCTGATGCAATTTTAAAGAAATGTTTAGAAAATATAATAAATCCACTTACACACTTAATGAAATGAAAATCCACAGCCTGCTTCCAGTCTCCGACCAGGTCAGGAATGGAATGAATGAAGCCCCCATCTAGCGGCGAGGATATGAACTGTGCCGGCTGCCGAGGCCTGACGCACTCCTCTGGGGCAGTGATTAAATGAATGACAGATGAAATGAAATGATAGTGGAGAGTGTTGCTGGAATAAAATTTTGACGGGGAAAACCGGAGTACCCGGAGAAAAACCTGTCTGCCTCCGTTTTGTCTAGCACAGACTTACACACTTAATAAACAGCTCAATTCTCTCAGGAACTTACCCGGCTAATTTGAAGTTATCAAAAGTAATTCCAGTGCACAAAAAAGGTTAAAAAGACGAATTAGATAACTATCGTCCTATTACCTTAACAAGTGGCGAGGAATTGTTGCAAACTATCTCAGCACATTGCAAAGCTAAGTGGACCTCACTGGTGGAGAATCTCGACATGAAGTTAAATAGTAGGCGGGCCTGGAATCTCCTGAAAAACCTCAGCGGTGACCCAACGACATCTAGAAACTTCACCACAATAACAGCAGACCAGATTGCAACCCAATTACTCATGAACGGGAAGACTAAAGGTCGGAGCTCACGGGAGCAACTGGAACGAACCTCAGGACATGAGAACCATAACCTACGAGAACCTTTCACCTTGAATGAACTAGAATCTGCCATCTCCACGTTGAAATTGAATAAAGCTGCTGGCATCGATGACATCAGAGTAGAACAGATCAAAAAGTTCGGCCAGACCACCCTACAATGGCTGCTTACGATGATTAATGAGTGTGTATCTAAGCTTTATATCCCCAGGCTCTGGAGGAAAGCCCGAGTGGTTGCACTGCTTAAGCCTGGTAAGGAGCCAAACGATCCTAAAAACTTTCGCCCAATATCCTTATTATGTCACTGTTTCAAGATCTTCGAGCGCCTTATCCTGAACCGAATTAGCGGCATCCATGAAGATAAGTTCATTCCCCAACAAGCTGGGTTTCGATCTGGAAAGTCAGGTTGCAGTCAGATACTGAACCTCACTCAATACATCGAGGATGAGTATGAACAAGGTGAGATAACTGGAGTTGCCTTTGTCGATCTAACAGCTGCTTACGACACTATCAACCACAGAAAGTTGCTGAGGAAAGTGTACCAGACCTCCAACGACTACCAACTAACATCCCTTATTGGCACTCTCCTGCAGAATAGAAGGTTCCAGGTCTTTCTCCATGGTAAAAAGAGCAGATGGCGCATACAAAAGAACGGCTTACCTCAAGGCAGTGTACTCGCTCCTGTGCTATTTAATATTTACACTAACGATCAGCCCATACCAGAACATTCTAGGCTTTTCATCTATGCTGATGATACTGCAGTGGCTGCCCAAGGGAAAACATTTGAAGAGGTGGAGGGAAAGTTGACTTCTGCACTAGATACCCTTGGATCTTACTATGAAGCCAATCATCTTAAGCCAAATCCCAACAAGACTCAAGTATGTGCATTTCACTTAAGGAATAGAGAAGCTCGGCGGGAACTGGATGTTACATGGCAAGGCAAACAACTCCAACATTGTCCAACACCCGTGTATCTAGGTGTTACTCTTGACCGAACACTGTCCTTCAAGAAACATTGCCATAAGACCAGGCTGAAAGTTAGTTCACGGAATAATATTTTGAGGAAGCTCACAGCCACCACCTGGGGGGCAAGTCCTCACGTCCTAAGAACTTCTGCTCTTGCTTTGTGCATGTCTGCTGCAGAGTACGCTTCACCTGTGTGGAGTGCATCCAGTCACACCAAGCAGATTGACATTGCCATCAACGAGACCATACGAATCTTGTCGGGATGTATGAAGCCTACTCCAGTCGACAAACTCTACCCGATTGTTGGGATAGCTCCCCCAACTATCAGAAGGACTGTTGCTGCTGATGCAGAGAGGGCGAAGCAGATTAATGATCCCCGTCATCCACTGCATAATCATCAGGCTGTTGTCCGTCGACTGAAATCAAGAAAGAGTTTCATCGCCAGGACTCAACCACTGGAGGGAACATCGGAATCTAACCGCATCTCCAGGTGGAAGAGCAAGCTGCCGCCGGATATCCCTGTTAAGGAAGAGCTAGCCCCAGGAAATGACCTGCCTTACCCTGTTTGGAAATCACTTAATCGTCTCAGGGTAGGCGTCCCTCGTTGCAAGACCAACATGCAGAAATGGGGTATCCTTCCAGCTGATGGAGACACGTCCTGCGAGTGTGGAGCAACACAAGACCCAGCCCACCTGCTCATTTGTCCACTACTAGAACAACCCTGCACTACCCAGGACCTGATCGAGGCAAACAACAAGGCCATCGGAGTTGCTACATTCTGGAAATGATCGGACACGGAAATGAATGAATGAACAAGTGGTATTGCAAAAATTGTGGAAAAATCATGTATAAGAGATTGATAAGTTTTATAGACAAAAATAAAATATTACCACACTGACAACATGGATTCAGAACGGAAAAATCTACACAGACAGCAATATATTTATGAATGTATTAATAGTATACTGAAATTAATTGACAATAAGGAACATATAACTGGCCTATTCTTGGATTTATCGAAAGCATTTGATGTTGTTGACCAGAAAATCCTCCTTACAAAGCTAAATCAATATGGTATTAGAGGTCTAGCTAATAAAGGGATAGAGTCTTACTTAACAAGGCGTAAACAAATAGTAAGCTTGAGACACAAGGATGATGGAACCAAATTACTTAATGAAACATTGTCCAATGAGGGAATTATTAAATTTGGACTACCCCAGGGATCGGTTTTGGGCCCACTACTCTTTCTTCTATATGTCAATGATATAACACAGAACGTTCATTCACATAAGGAAATTTTGTTTGCGGACGATACAACACTCGTAATAAAAGGTGAAACTAAATAGGTCATACAGCAGTCTGCTGACTCCGTTACAGGAGAGTTAACCAAATGGTCACAAGATAATCGCCTCATAATAAACTATAAAAAACAGTATGTCTACATTTCCACAATATACAGAATAGGAATCCTGCGAAGCCCAATATAACATTAGATGGTCATCAAATAGAAAATAAATCAGAAACAAAGTTTTTAGGTCTATGGATACAACATGGTTTGAAATGGAATAAACATATACAATATCTGAATACTAAACTGAACTCGATTTGCTTGGCGTTACGTATTTTGAAAACCTGCACTAGCATGCACACATTAAGAAATACTTATTTTGCACATTTCCATTCATACTTAAGATATGGGGTCATATTTTGGGGTATGTCGCCAGATGTACTAAGCACGTTTAGGATACAAAAGAGGGCGATTGGAATTATGGCAAATGTAAACACTAGAGGATCATGTAGACCTCTGTTTAAAGATTTAAACATTTTCCCACTGCCCTGCATATATATCTTTGAAAGCATTATGTTTTTTAAAAAGAATTTAATGAATAAGGATGTTTTTCTTAAAACAAACAATGATGTTCATAGGCATAACACAAGACAAAATCAAAACATTCATATTTCACACACACACACAAGCATATATCAAAAAGGAACTTATCACACAGGAGTTAAATTATACAATAAACTACCCCAGTATTTAAAACTTGCCCCAAAAATAAAAACCTTTGACAGAATGTTGAAAGCTTATCTGCAGTGCCATTGTTCTTACCCTGTAGTTGAATATCTTAGCATATAGGAGCGATGAAATCTATAATTATATTTTACTTTTCTATTTTAATTGTAATACCTAGCTGTAAGTTGTCGTATTTATAGAATTAAGTTTTCATTTTATGATAATAAAGTAAGGTGAAAATAGTTGTACAATAAGATTGTATCTCTTAAGATCTGTTATTATAATGAGTTATAAATAGTTATAGTATTATTAATACACACCTATTAGTACTTTTATTTTATAGATGTAAATTCTGACGTGTCCTATATCAAAAATGTATTGTATACATGTATTTGATCAAATGGAATTAATAAATTTATCTATCTATCTATAATAATAATAAAATGTTAAGACATGATTTTTTTTTCATCTCACCACAGCTGCAGCTGAGCAGGAGGTGACAGGTGGATTACACGCTGGTGACATAGTTTGACAGAGGATGATACTTGGCATGTCTGGCATGGATAATCAAACAGTAGGCGCTCGTATTGGCGGGTACATTTTCTTGTGTTTCAAAATGTACTCTTAAATCATTGGTCGTGATTTTCATAGATTCTTCTAAATATGAACGGTCAAAAACCACGAGTGGTGCCTTTGCTTTAAATGCTTGCGGCGTCAACATGGGGCAATCCTGGTTTTCATAATAAGACGATTGAAATTTAGCAAACATGTCATAGAGGGGACCAAACTTATATTTTGAAAAATTAAGTTCCAATCCCTCATAGGGGAAGCAAACATTATTTAAAAATAGACGTATATTCCTCTAGTTAATGTGATCAAACATGGTGATATCTTTGCTTTGTTGATATTTTCGATTGGTTTGGAAACCAATAATAATATATAGGGCTCGCTCGGAAGAGCGAGCCGATTTAACACTCCAACTGTGGGTGCCAGTGATAGGTAGCAAAGGGTACTCGTGTAGGCTCCAACTTCGAAATGCTATAGGCAACGCTTCATCATTTTGCACCAAATTTAACATGGTTAGCTTTTTACGATCAGACTGAGTGACGTGGGGGACTTTCCATATTAATCAAACAGTTGAATTTTTGAGTCCACCACATCCTCAGGGGTCCTTTCAGTGCATTATAATCACTTCTATCTCCCACGAGATACAAACTTTGTCTTGCATTTAAAATAATACGCTTATGATCTTACGCAAAGCCAAGTAGTAATTTTAAGGGTAGAAAGCCTGTAAAAGGTGCCATCCGTATGAACTAACCAGTCATTGCTACTGTTGGGACACCATCCTGCCATAGAAAGCGTTTTACATTCTTCCTCACTATAGGAAAGATACAATTTCATAAGACTGGTGATACCCACATTTCAACACAAGTCAATCACAATATCATTAATCACATATCGCACTTCAGAAAACAGAACAGCCAGACCATTATTAGCCAACGTAGAAGAGGTGGGCGTGCTGCCATCGGCTTTCATCAATTTACCCGCAGTTTGAATAACACTTTCATGAGGTAGGGTAAAAATATCTTGATTGTTGATAACAAATAGAATTTCGTCATTGCTATTTAGTACTGGAGCTTGGGGTTGATAGGAATGCATGTCAATTCGTACTACGCCATCTTCCACTTGTATGGGATTTAACACTTGCAACAGGTCCTTGTTCTTGATGGTGGTTTAACGTAGAACCAAGGTGTTGTGAGCGTTGTTGGTTTACTCGTGTCAACCTCTTCATACACGGTGGACAACTAACCGTACTCGTAGACGGTGTTATTGATTTATAGATAAATTTCATATCGTCTTTAAAACCAACTTGTAGGTCACGGAAGTGTTGGCATCCAGAGCAATCAGTTGTTGCTTTTTATTCACTAACCTAAGGTCATATTACTAATATCACTCACACTCACAGGGTGATAAAGAACCACTGAAGGGTTTTCACGAATAATATAGCCACAAGGGGAGGACACTATAAAATCATACAGGGAATGGCTTTGTTCTTCATTTATAAACACGTCTGTAATAATACAGCATGTCACAGACACATGATGATCGTCAATGAATTTCACTTCATGTTCTGTATCATGGGGTCGGTTAGGTTTCAACACTCGTGGTTCAAATCCTAGTAAAGGACCAATAGAATCGGGTTGTGTTTCAAAGTGGAGAAAAAACGACACCGATGGGTAATGGTATTTCCTGTAAGTTCAAATTTGTGTGTCCCATCTGCAAATGGCTTGACATCAAATTGTTTTATCATCCCCACACTAATGGTCTCATGAACATCGTCTATGGTATAACCTCCAGGTGGTAGCGTTAACATATAATTATCAAAATAAAACTTGTTATTAATATCCTGTTGTATATTATAAATTCTGTTGTAACTTTCCAAAGAGATTAATCCCAGCACATCGGATGAATGGGGGTGCAATTCAATGGGGGGGGGGAGAAATCCAGGGACACTTGAGGCCCGCTCCCGTGGACGGTAAAGGCCTTGGCGTTCACATTCATAATGATGAGACTGTTCGTTTAACGTGAAATCTTTTATAAAAAATTAAACACAAACGCCCACACTCATGACTGTCAAACTTTTGTTGACGATTTAAATTATAGTAAAGGGTAACCTGTTTTCCCAAATAACACGTCAACTCGATAGGGGGCAGTAAATTTCCATAACTGTCAAAGTACCATACTATGGAACCTCGTTTGACATAGGCTACAAAATGCGTTCCTGATCCTGCACCCTCATCTAAATTCATCATGGCTCGTTCTTCTTTCCATGGCGTTTTGGGTAATTAATTTCGCATAAATACACATCGAAAATGAGAAATCTTCAGTTGCTCGGCATAGATTTCCACTTGTTGATGGGTCATGGCATGTCGAGACACTTGCCTTAGGCGTTTATTGATGAATGGCGTTTTTTTTTTTTTTTTTTGCCGACATGGTCAGGCCAAGTCCTTGTTGATAAAAGACTGGCTTTAATGGATTGCCGTTTTTAGCCCCTAGGGCAATGGCTTCCATCGTTCGATTGTGTCGCTGACTTTCTTTCAATTGTTGTTTGCTTTGCTCCACTGCTTTAATGTTTTTGCCACCACGCTAGCACCCTCCAAAAGTGTACCCAGGACGGCCTGACCCGTGAATATGGCTGGTAAAAAAAACATGCTTAGGGGCAGTAATCACTCGCCCACGTTTTTTAATCTTTATCGCCGCATCATGGACGGATTTCGGGTCAATAGACAATCGCACCACCTGTAATGCTTTTTCAATAGCCACCCTTTTTTATTTTCGGTTTTAACGCAAGGTGTGAGGCAGACCAACCTCGTTTTCAGGCTGGCTTTTTTTTTTGTCTCGTTCTTTTTTATTATTTTCACAGCGTATCTTTCTTTCAGAATGGTAATAATAATGTACCTTTCACAACAAATATTGGATAACAACTAACGTGCAGAGCATTATTTCATGGCAGTATATCCCAGTTCTATATAAAGCGGAAAATTATTCGCGGTTTTTCCATCTTGCTTTTCCTCTAACGTAAGAATGAGATGAAATGATAATTCATCACCGGCGTTCACGGTTTGATGATTGTGCCAACAGCCTATGACAGTTTATTTCTATGTGTAAATGTTTCTCATACTATCACCTTGTCACTATGGAATTAATGAAACAACCAAATGCTTTGCCTGTCACCGATTTGGTTTCACAGCTGATATGAATAACACCATCATAGTGCAATCGATAGTGTCTTAAACCCGAAGAAAGCACATAGGTAAGGTGGTGGTCATTCACCGGTGGTGGGAAATGGTTCCTGTCATTCACAGGTTATTCATTAGTCAGGTACACTACAAATATGGACGGGACAAATTTATAAAGCCCTTTTATTTGATAGGTCACGTAACGTTTCGTGCAAACATCGTCATCGTCTTCAGGGTCTTACACGTCAGTAATACGATTATGATTGGCCGAATAGCCATTGGCTGTTAGCCTCGGGAACATGTGGTATAAACTTTGCACTTTGCGATCGACATAGGTTTTTGTAGCCACCTCTCGAACTATGTTTTGGAAAGGAAGCGGCTGTGGCCATAGTCACTCTAGCTCGCCCAAACACATCCATGGTGATAGGCATCAACTAGCCTATCCTAGTGGTTCTGTATATATATAAACCCAAAAACACGCATTAAAAAACTCAGTTGGAGTCACTATGGAATTAATGAAACAACCAAATTCTTTGCCTGTCACCGTTTTGGTTTCAGAGCTGTCGCTGGCCGTGTGTGAACCAAAAAGCCATGGCACACTATTTCCATCCACGAGTCGATGTATTATCGTGGGACCTTCTGGCTGTGGGAAGACCAATGTTTTGCTAAACATCATTACCGCTCCTCATGGCCTACAATTTCAAAATATTTATATTTTTGCAAACTCCTTGTACCAGCCTCTGTTCGTGTATCTGGAACAAATTATGTCTTCGTTAAATAAAGAATCCGTGTGCTATTTTGCATTTACATCACCTCAAGACCTCATTCGTCTAAACCGTATACGATCTGATTCTATTATTATTTTTGACGGCATTGCTACTCAACGGCAGGCCATTATTCAGGAATATTTTAGTATGGGGCGCCATATACAAGTGGATTGTTTTTATCTTGCCCAGACGTATTCAAAAATTCCCACACAGTTGATTCCCGACAATGCCAATCGTATTGTTCTCTTTCGACAGGATTCCAGAAATCTCTATCATATTTTTCAAGATCATGTGAATCCTGATATGCCCTTTACGGCTTTCACACAATTGTGTAGCTCATGTTGGAACAGTCATCCACATGCCTGTTTGGTGATTAATAAACACAGTGAACGATGTGAAGGACGTTACCGCTTGGGCTTTGATCATTTTATTTATCTTTAAAAAGACCGATGTTTTAACATTTCCTGTTTGTTTACCTCCACCATGGAAACACCCATAGGGTACAAGAAACATGTTCAAATAAAGCAGCGTATCTTTGAGGAACGAAATAATATTCGACGTAAATTTCATGAATTACAACATTTAAAAAACATCAATCCTAAACCCATGTTAAAACATGATCCATCATCTGTTCATCACATGACTATCAAACAAAACGTTGCTGCGACCTCTCAGACGGGACCCTTAACAACTTCAAAATCCCTTTCACCACAGCTGATAAAATCGTCATCCGATGATAGTCAACAAGAAGAAGAACAACAACACCGTGAAAGTGAAAGCGATGCTGTATTTAGTCGTAAACAAATCCTCACCCCTTTAACAGTTTCTAAAAACAAAACAAAAATCGGTCATGGCCGAAACATTTTCATCTTCCAGATCGTCTCCGTTTTCACAACTCTTGGCCACCCCTCAAAATAAAGCTCAACTAAAAAACATTTTAATAAAATATTATGGATTAACACTGGAACCGTATCTCACAAATCTATTTATTGGCAAGACAGACACGACGTATGGTGTTCGCTATGAACAGGATGGTTTTAAAATTGGTGATTCATCTATTAAATTTAGTGGTACTAGTGCCGTCATTAAAAACATAAACTATAAATTAACACCAGGTCTGTTAAATCTGCTATTCTCGCGTACCCCATCTTTACATGGTTTTACGCCAGAGGACCGTGACAAATATAAATCAATTTTATTGGAAGCTCATGCTCACAAAAGAAAATATAAATCCTCTCAGCAACTCAATGCCAATATATCTCAAAAATATAAAACCTTCAATGCAAACATGTTTAGTAAGCCTAGACACGCCTCTGCCTCTGGCGTTAGGTTTAAAAAATTAAACCCATTCGTGGATATAACCTATTGGAATAATCCCAATGAGTTGGTACAATGCTTATACTTGCTTCACGCGTCACGTCAAGCAGGGCACACTGGCCATGATTCCGAAATCAAACACATTGAACAGCAACTCCGGGAGGCACAAATTATCTTATAATCCATCCTCCATCGCTCATGAACTGCATAAACCATCACGTCGCTTTTATCAACGCCGTCGTGTCATTTCCAAGAGGGTGGATGATTTGTGGCAAGGAAACCTGGTGGAAATGCTCCCTCATGCTAGCGTTAATGATGGTGTACGCTATATGTTGACTGCCATTTATGTGTTTTCCCAAATGGCATTTGTCGAACCGGTGAAAAATAAAACTGGATTCTTGGTGAAGGCCTTTAAACATATTATTGCTCACTCCAAACGTCAATCCAAATTTTTCAAGCCGACCAGGGCAAAGAATTTCTCTACAAGGATTTCTCGAGCTTTTTGAATTCTTTGAATATCCATCACTCTTCAACATTTAGTAATTTAAAAGCGAGTGTCGTTGAACGCTTCAATAGGACATGGACATCCATGATGTGGAAGGAGTATACTTCACGTGACTAATACCGTTGGCTGGACTAGTTACCTGAGATAGGCTCACGATACAACAATACCAAACATACAACCATTGCCACGAAACCCCGTATCGTAACCAAGAATATTTCCAGACTCAAAAAACTTTTTAATCCCATACAAATGGCCGACCCTGGACGACACCGACTTAAACTTGGAGATTTTGTTCGCATTAGTAGACATAAAACTGTCTTTACTAAATCCTATACACACGTTGGACGGAAATTTTTAAAATCCGTCAAGTGAAGCTCGGACAACCAGTGACTTATCTTCTAGAGGACCAAACTGGACAGCCCTTTCAAGGCGCATTCTACCATGAAGAACTACAATAATCATTATACCCCCATGACTTTCTTATTGAGAAAATAGTTAAGGTCAGAGGCAGACAAATTTTGTAAAATGGTTGGGCTTTCCTCCCACCTATAATTCGCGGGTTAATAAAAATCATTTTTTCTAATAAAACCATATTTCTTTATTTAATCTTCCTTTAGGCTAATCCCTCTTCCAAAAGACGCATGACCTCCCCTGAGGCTAATCCTTTTTTTTCAGATGGCGAATGACCTCGTCGTTCCGCCCCAGTCAATCCTTTATGATCGAGTTCCTACTCTTTGTCATTTCAAAGTTGGCGGTCTCTAACAAATGCATGATGGCTGCCAGGCACTGACGTAGGCACTGTGACCCCACCTCCGTGATAGCAACAGTCTCCTTATCATCAGTGTGTGGGATGAGAACCAGGCTCTCGAACGGTAATAGCCACACTTTAACATGTAAGCCATAACCAATGAGCCTGCAATAAAGCATACAGAGAGACAGCGACAGAGAGAGACAACATGTCACTCACTTCCCACACACTGTTGATAAGCCCAGCAGTGGTAGTGGCCAGCATCTCAAACGCTGGGTGATCACTCTCCCAAGTCCAGGGTTTCACTTCATGACAGCCACAGGGCTCTCCGACCTTCGTGTGGCTAGCAATCTTCACCGTCAACGTAAAGACCCCCACGGGGTTCGATCCTCCACTAGAAAAAAAAACTTCAAAAACCAAATGTTTTCACCACAAATCGTTCCATTTTACAGAGTTTAAAAAATATTTCAAAATCTTCCAACACCATCACAAACAGGACAACAGCCTCTAAACATTCCTACCACCCACACCTCCATCCAGCCACCCCTTCCTAAAATACCCACAAAATGACAAAAAAACACGTTTTTCACCCAAAATTCCTATCCCACCTACTCCACACAGGCATCCTCATCAACAGCACCACGCTCCGAAAAATAACATACCTCAAACGTTCTTCTAGCTTTATGGGTTTGCCAAATATCAGTAAAAAAGTCTAAACGGATTTTTAGCCCAAAAACCATGTTCACACCTAGTCACCACAGGCATCCCCGTAAAGAGGACAACGCGACAAAAATAATGAATCCAAGCACGTCCTCCTAGCACCACTCCTTCTTTCCCAAGGCCGCCAGGGGCTCACAACTTCCTAAGTGGAGTAGCTTTCTCTTTCTCCCACTACCCTTACCCTAAACTGCGTTGCTCTAAACTAGTGTCTTCTTGGTGTGGTGTTAGGATTTCATTTTCCACCAGTATATTATAGTACAATACAAGATCAGCAACTGATGGTTAGAAGGATTATAGGTTCTGAACAACCTTGAACCATTGATTCATGTGGTGGGGAGCAGAATTTTATGAAATTTCTTGCTTTAAAACTAAAGTTGGAATGTTTATGTTTAACTGGAAAATGGCTTGTAATATTTAAATGTGTTTCATGATGTGCGGATTCCAAAGAGCCTGAGAAAACTATTCATATTTCATCATATTTTGGGGCTTTTCATATTTTATCAGTACAAAAATTGTTCTCTAAACCTTTTCGCTGCTGAGATAAAGTTTGACTTGCAATACCACCCATAGGAAATTTACTTCAGTGTTGCCTTATTTCATTCTATGTAAACCTGCTCTTCAACCAGTCAACATGTATAGGGAAGTCCAATTATCTTGTGTGGTTAATAATAATATGTTTTACACAAATACATGAAATAATATACACACTAGTTGAAGACTTCACTACTTAAAATAACTAGGGGGATGACAGGTTTCGTATTCAATATTATGGTGGGGCCGTTCTTTATTTCATTGACTCCATTGTAATTTAGAATGTCTAACGTTCTACTTATGTATTCAGATTTATCCATGATTACCACAATGTTGCCTTTGTAAAGTTTGAAGCCATTCTTTCAGTGTTGCCTATACAAACTGTCATTTGTAACTCGTCAGCCAGTCAACACGAATTTGTCCAATGACTAGGCACGGTACAAAGTATAAATATGTAAAAAAATACATGTAAGTTATTAGTTAATTACCACTATTTTAATAGGGCAATTTAGGATTATGCGTTTCGACCTTCATGTGGCCATCATCACTGTGTTGAGGTTTATATTTACACTAATATAATTATACTTATACTTATTACACTTATTAATGGTGTTTTCTTTTTAAATACAAATTGCTATTTGAATCACGTTATACATTAGGTTGTTTTGTCTTAAAGGTTTTATGAATTACGTGAGTAAAGGTGTATATGCACAAGTATACAATTAATAATAACACAATGCAATAATAAATAAATAAACTTGACAAAATTAGCTTGTATAAAAGTGGATGTTATGGATTCTGCAACCGTTTTCATTACTATCGCAGGCCATTTACGCCATCTGCCACTGCAAAGAAAACTTCCCATTTTGTCTACCACCCGGTCTATTAGACGGTTCTAGGAACCTTGCGAAACTATCTAGATTTAGGTCTTGGTTTGTTGAAAATAGACACATGGTGAGTCCTCCTCCTATAACATATTTCCCAATTATCCCTTCCCGTAGCATTCATTACCTCATTTTTCGAGTGTGGAGACATTTCTAAATTAATAAAATAAATATTTATACTTTGTTGAGTACCTGTAAGATGAGCTTGCCGAAACTCAACGATGCGCAGAGACCAATATCAATCGGCGTAGTTTAATGCTAATTGCAGGGCTCATGTGTGTCCCCCGAATGCTGATTACCGGGCTCACTGCATTCTTCAATCCTGCTGGCTCGCTGCGAGACGCGGTCCAAAGCTGTAAATCAAGAGTAGAGTGCAAAGAAGCAGCAAACAATAAAATTAGGCTACAGGTTACTGTGTCCTGGCTCAGGTAATAACTACTGTGTAAGGCATTACATACACGCACTGAGATCTCACTAGAACCCCAGTTACAGTTTAGCATGCCAATCCTCTGGCTGGGCAGACGGTCCATTCAGAACTGCTGCCAGCGAGCTACTGTAGGGAAGTGACAGGGGCATGTTCTACCACTACTGAGACCATCCAAACATTGTCGAAGATCTGCGCAGGATTCTGTGGGAAGCTCTTCTTGCGCGTATTCTACCCTGCCCAGTCATTGGGCAAATTTGTGTTGGCCGAATGAAGAGCTACAAAATGACATGTTGCCTTTGATTTTGCAAAAATTATGACCTCTTGAATCTCCATTTCAATTCATTTTGTTGCTTTCAGCCACTTTCTAGCTTTAAAATTTTCTAGCTTGGAGGGTAACCGTTCTTTGCTATTTCATCTTCCGGTAATTTACTGCAAGCTATTTTTATATCTGTGATAACTGTTTGACATTGATAAGTGTAGGCTTGTTGCTACTACTGAATTTGGGACCTTTTTCTAGCATATTTAAATCCTCTCTAGATAATGTTGTGTTTGTTTTCATGAGGAAATTGAAATTGTTGTTTCCGTGGTTACCTTATTTATGTCTGACTTATCTTTTAGATGGCTTAGTTCTTCCTCTGGTGTTTCATGCTTTTGGTTGGCTTTTGTTGTTATTGTCATGGATGATGTCCGTGAATGATACCCACTGTGTGAGATGCCAATAGTTACTTAGTTGTATTTCGATATTTAACAGTTGACTGGTTATCTCCTGTTTTTTAATGTATGCACACTTTACTTAGTTTTTAGTCCGTAATATTACACTAATACATGAAATATGATCCACACTTACAAGAGTGCTGAAAGGTACCCAGATGCATCAACATACTTCATGTTTTAATACATGAGTCCGTAACTCACGGAATACTGACAAGAATTTCAAACATTCCGATCAATCACATTGGCATCATAAAATATCTTAGATATCCATATTTTGCAAATAAAAGGATAAGAGACACCAGGCATTATGAAAGTTCATCTACCAATAACAGAGGACATGTATATTTGGTTCAAAATGAGGCACACTGAAGGCAAGAACATTATATAAACCAACAACACAGGCGAGTCCTATCAGTCAGTGGCAGACCTTTCAATGGACAGAGCAGCATTTGGAATCAGACACAAATACTTTAATTAATATGATCTAGTCTATAAAATTACACATCTCAATTTAATGAACCTGAATCTGCAAATGTTAATGTGAAGAAACCATAAATACTCGCAGGAGATATGAACTGTAGACTAGACAAACCCGATACGAAATGTAAAACTGTCCTTACATTCCTTACAGAAGTAAACTTCAAAATAGTGAATGACCCAAAACGCAAAACTTACTTTGCCCATAATGGCAGTAGCACAATTGACCTCGTGTCCCACAAAGGAAACGATATTGAAATTTTAGAACAAAAGAGTCTATGGACATCACCAGTAACCCCACTAAGAAAACACATTCCAATACAGACCAAATTCTTACTCAAAACTCCAAAGAAAGTTGTTTGGAATTGCGTCAAGACCATCATATCCTGACAACTTAACATGGCAGCACTACAGCGACAACTAGGAAAAGTACCTGAAGCAGAAAAGACAATCAAAGAAAACGACCTAAATACAGCCCTAACAACAATTAACATGATACCAGGAGCAAGTATAACCCACAAACAGATTACAAGGAAAGCTCACCCGTGGTTTGATAAGGAATGTTAAGCAGAAAGGAAAACTACACTAAAGGTGCTACATATAGCTAGGATCACGTCAACACCAGAAGACCTAAGAGTATATGGGGAAACACGGAGATATTACAAGAATCTCCTAAAACGTAAACGCTTTCAATACATAGAAAAAGAAGGTGAGAGGATCGCCAAAGAAGCAATGAATGATCCATACATAGCCATCAGACCAAGAAGATCATCAAGATCTAGCAACGTAGAAATAGGAATATGGGAATCGCACTTCACTATCATCCTTAACGGTACAGGTCAACAAGCGGCACATGAAATTGAATGTAGAGATCAACACGAAGAAATACTCCCCATCACTAAAACAGAGGTATTGGACATAATCAAGGCTACGAAATGTAACAAGGCCGCAGGACCAGACGGGTTTTTCAACGAACATCTAAAGGAATCGCCACAATACCTATCAGAACTATGGTCCAAGCTGTTTACCAAATGCCTAGAATCAGGAAATATCCCCGAAGAATGGAGAAAATCAACCACTAAAACTCTCTGTAAAGTAAAAGGTGAAACCAACGACCCCAACTCGTACAGAGGAATTGCACTGGAAAGCAACACCTTCACGTTACTGACAAGAATTCTAACCAACAGGATAGTATACGAAGTCGACTCCAAGATACCGGAGGAAAAATTCGGCTTTAGACGAGGAAGAGGAACCTTGCACGCAATTCAAAATCTGTTAAATGACATAGAGGAAGCAAAACGACTCCAAAAGGGAAAGTTTTATGCAGTCTTTATAAACTATACAAAGGCGTTCGACCTAATTGACAGAAGAAAGCTCACATCGAAACTTCAAAATATCATCGAAAATCACAACCCTTTAACAATCTTAGTTAAAAATATCCTGGCATACAACAAGATCACCATAGATGACGCAGTATACAAAACAAAGGAAATCACCCAAACTAATGGAGTGTTGCAAGGTGACCCCCTCAGTCCCATACTGTTCAATATTGCCACAGCCGATGTAACAACAGCAATCCGAGAGAAATCAAAGGACGCATTGATCTACATATATGCGGACGACATGGTATTAGGATCACCAAATAAGGAAGAACTCCAACACGCCTTCTCAGCACTGGTAGAATGGGCAGGAAATAACAGTCTGAAAATAAACTGGACAAAAACCCAACAGATGGTTTTTCGGAAAGGTGGGCGTGTAGCAGCAAGTGACAACTTGCAATATAAAGAGGACAAAGTGGAAATAGTAAATGCAGTTAAATACCTTGGGATGACTTTACTGACTACCGGGACTTTCAGATTACACATCCAAGACAGAGCAGTGGCTTGCTTGAAAGCCATGTACAACATTATTAATCTACAGCAGCTATCGTTAAAAACAGCTATGCATCTGTTTGACGCAAAGATCCTACCAATTCTCACGTACGGGATCCACTTGATATGGGACCGACTAATGAAGAGAGATCTGGCCACCTTCGAAAGAGTTAAAGCCCAATTCCTGAAAACCTTAATGGGCATCTCAAAATACACGCGCTCCCGCTTAACATATGAATTAGCACGGGAACCCTTCCTCGTCGAAGAAATAAGGACAAAATTACAGCTTCCATCAACAAAGAATGCTGAAGCGCACCTAGCAGAGATAAGAGAGAAGACATTCCGCTAGAATTTTACAGCACGGATGCCATGATCAACCGGAACCGGACCAGCGCCAATCAGAAACTAAGACATGTGGTGATAAAGTTAGCAGTGCATGGGTACCACCATAAAAATGCAAAAACATGTCCTACCACGCCCCAAATGAACTCTGCGTGTGCTCGTTATGTGACCAGTTCTGTGACACATATCACACCACACGATGTAAAATAACCAGAAATCACTGTGTGAATATGGCAAGTACTAACATTTAAACTGAACAAAGCATCATGCAGTGTTGCACTATTTCACAAATAACATTCAATTCACAATACAATGACTGGTCATAAATGAATGCCTTAATGCACAATTTCCTGATTGATTACTGGATCGTGATGTCTTCACATCAATTAACTCTTTTGTAACATGTTTGATTTACTAGTGTAAATCTATGTTATGCACATTTGTGCGCTTTTCTGTTAATAAAATAATGTGATGAACGAAGCGTGCATTTCTGCAGAATATATTAATATTAACTGCCTACAATAATTGAGTTTCCCTAGGCATGTGGACTGAGTGAAGAGCATTTTAAAATCAAATGCCATCTGAGGAGATTTATTTTTAACAATCGACATGAATACATAAAAATTGAAAATAATATGGGAAAACCAGAGATGCTAATTTGCCTTAAATTAACACAACTGTACATTAAGAGTCCTGAACACAATAACATCAGGGCTATCCAAAATGAGAAATAATATATACTGTGAGAGGTCACTTGTTTGAGAGTTCGGGGCAAGGCGGACACCGAGGGGAAGGGGCTTCCCTACACGGAGCATTCTTACATAATCTGAAAACTTTTCAAGAGATACATACTTTTTAAAAGTTACTCAAATTCAAAGAACTCAGATTATTATTTATACAAATTACTAAAGCTTACACCAAAAGTCTGAGCAGCCTGTAGACATTCCACAATTTCAGATAAATATCTTCATCAGATCTTCCAACACATTAGTAGTAGACAAACAATATATTATGTTGTAGCCTAGTTATAGCTTCTAATCATCACAACAGAGTACTTCTAGGTCATTTCTGCATATTAGTTTACAATTCTGCAGTAGTTTAGGGCTTAGTCTCCTCCTGCCCCCAGAAATAAATCCAGAAATTGGGGTGGGCGTAAGCCTTCATATTTTCTTATGGCTCATACAAATGTACAACCTGCAACGAAATGTTTAATACAGTGTATCACAGCAATAGTAGCAACATATTCATAGTTTGGGGGAGGAAGACAGTTTTTATTGATGGGATAGTTATTTCTAAGCTTTGCAACATTAAAATAAATAGTTCTTTTTTCGGGTGCTTAATGCCTTAATATATATCTGTAATTACCACACTTACTAAGTTTTCCGACGGGTTTTCTTGTATTTTGATTCTGGAGGGCAGAGACTGACTGTGGGTGTCACTGTAGGTTTCAGTGGCATAGCCACAAGGGGGGGGGGGGCTCATAGCCCCCCCCCCCCCTCCTGCCCCCAGAAATAAATCCAGAAATTGGGGTGGGCATAAGCCTTCATATTTTCTTATGGCTCATACAAATGTACAACCTGCAACGAAATGTTTAATACAGTAAATGCAACGACAAAGAATACAGTTACAATCTCTGCACGGCCAGTCATCCTTTCCGTGTCTGCACTGCTTGGAGGAGCTGAAATAACAGGATAGCAATTAGGATTGTGATGTGGGGGGATTTTCAAGAACAGTAGGTGCCTCAGTACTGGGGATACAACCAGGTGATGATGACAAAAGTCTACCAAGAAATTAGGAGATTGCCAATTAACAAGAGACTTCTTTGGAGGGGACCAGTAATAGCTTGTCAGCCTACACTCTCCTGTCAGCTATTAATTTCAATCTCCTGGAAATAGCAGTGTTAAAATGTCCCAGGCTACAATACTGGCGCAGCGTGGTTGATTGTAGCCACTGTCAGGACTTACGGTGGTTGTGTGTCTGTGCGAGAGGTGAGATACACTTTGTAAGTGGTAGTATTGGGGAAGAGTCGAGAGTTGTTTGATATACTCTGATTTACGAAAGGTGAACGGTGAAGGCTGTCATCCGCTTGAAGGCGAGGTTAGGAGTGGAGACGAGAGGGGTAACGGTCTCCATGGCAACAGCGAGCAGTGTTGCAATGTATGCAGCACAGCAATGAGCACATGGTGTGTCGCAGTGCCTTGACTCGTCACTGTTATTAGACCCCAGTATTCAGTAGCGTAGCGTGAACTTTTGAGTTGGGGACGCCAAAGTTTATAACAACAGTTAAAGTAAGGAACAAGTCAAAAAACTAATATGAAAGATACTGTCACATACCTCACACAGTCTTGTATATCAGCTCCATCTGTCCTTTCTTCTTTTCGAAAATGTCTATGATGTGTTCAAGAAATGCGGGCTCAGACGAAAACTCACCTAATAACTGTTTTTCAATAGCCAATTAATTTAAACACGACAAGTGACTATTGCTCATAGAATTTCTAAGGTAGGATTTAATTCTTTTCAGCGTGCTCATGCTGCGTTTACTACTAGCTGTAGTAGTTGGAATAGTCAGTACTAAGCTTAGTAGTTACTTCCTGATAAATGGAGTCAAGGCCGTTCATAACAATTTTTTTTAAATATCTTTTGGAGCTAAATGCTTCGTCTGATCTGCATAAACAATATGAAGTTCAATCAGTAATTGGTTAACATTAAAGAATGGATACTGTTTTACCAAATATCTAATTTGCTCTGGGGGAATGTTTCGATGTATTCCTTAAACGTTTTTTCTTGTACTAACTCAATGAAATTTAGATGAGTAAGATCTTCAAATCTACTCTTCATTTGAGCTATTAGTGAATCTACTACTTCTATAGTCAGCACTCTCAAAGTATCCATTTTCTATCCCTCATACATTACGTTTTCAATCATCACGATGCTTCTTTGAACGCATCTGTCAGTGAAACCTCCATTTCTTAAGTTGTCTATGCTTTTGACGACCGCCTCTATCTCATTATGGCTAGTTACAATACTCACTGTCGATGATTGTAACAATTTGAAAATATGATCAGTGTAAATGAAACAAGCTTCGAATACACTAGCAAATATACAAAGGTTGGGTCATCCATATGTCCTTTGAGGCCAATGGCACAGTTCTTAAGAGTCGTCGTCTCATTCACTATTCGCAATAATTTCATCAAAAATACAGTACAATACTTGGAAATGATTCATAATGGTGAAATTACATCTCGTATTGCTAGCTTGTGGAAGCTTAAATCCTCTTTCGGTCAACAAAACTGTCCTTTCGGAAGGCTTGCTGAAAAAACTGTGAAAAGCAGTCAAGGCACAGACAAACAAACGAACCTGTTTTATTATTTTTGAGCCATACAGAAGTACCAAATTTAATTGGTGGGCGAAACTGTGGACGAAAAGAGCATATGGGCAAAACTGCTTCACTAGCATTTTAACTCCTCGTTGTCTGCCTGCCATTACAGCTGCGCCATCGTATGTCTCGTTTACAATTTTTTCTCCATTTATTCCCCAGTCCAGAAAACTTTGTACACGACTTCTGACAATCCCACAGCTGTTTTATTCATGGAAACGTCATACAAGCTGACGAATCTCTCCTCTCATCCACACAATATCTAAATATTATGCTCATCTGGCTCTTACACGACATGTATAATGTCTCATTCGCTTGTATGGAGAGAAAGGGGGCTTCATTTATTTCTGATTTGATTTTTTCATTTAATTCAGTTGTTGTTACTTCTATCATTTGAATGTCTGTAGATGTTCCTTTTAATAATGATGATGACTGTAAATGGTCTCTAACAATCGATTCATTTTCAGCAAACCGATTCAACAATTGCAAATAATTCCATTTGTTAATGGAACTTTCATCTTCTCTATGCCCACGGAAGGCTAGTTCTTGTGTACTGAGAAATACCACAGATTCAATGAGTCGTCGTAAATACTAGCTGTTCGATGACACAATCTCATTATGTTTTACTCCTTGTAGTCGAGCAGCTTCAGATAATGCATGTTCAATGCAAGCTTTACCTAGCAAATTAAATGCTTCACAATGTAACAAATGGTGTTTTGAAGACTGGTGTTTTAAAACTTTTCTAATTAAATTACTCAGGTCCGAAATTCCTTCTGTGCAACATTCAGTATCTTTCGCCCCAAGCATAAGGCAAACGTAACAAAACAATTTATTTTCAACACATCCAGTTAGTCAGGAAAACCTGTCATACCAAGATAGCTGAAAATTCCGTGTGCCATTTTTACCAACTTCTTTAATTGATAAATTTGGCTTTGGTCTTTTTGTTTTTAATTCACATCGCTGTTCATATGATAAAGTGCTCACAGGAGTTGTCTTTAGAAAATTAATAACATTAGGGTCAGGTGAACTTACTTCAGTCATCCTGCATAAATGGCAGCATTAATCACATACATGCAACAATTAAAGGAAAAATTGCTGAGGTTTAAAAAAAACTACACTTTTACACTTTATTCTAAACTAGCACGAGCTCAGCGATTGGGCTATTGAGTTAGCAGAACAGATCATACAAAGCTGACGCCAGCAAAACGCCAGCGTACGGTAGAATCTCTCTTCCGAGAAGCAGGTATGAACTCGCGAATGCACTGCAACGTGGCCTGGACAGGGTGATACATAGCTCTTGACGCCAAGAAGCTCTGGCGTAGGCCTACGTTAAATGAAGACAAGAAAAGAGAAACACAGCAGTAGACCACGGCAGGGCTAAGACTAATTTTAAGGGGGGGGGGGTGGAAATAAAATGACTTAGCATCATGTAATGTGCTATTGCGGCATTTATATAAAATAAAAACAATGTTATATTTTACGGATTAATCAAAACATATTCTAATTTTTAAATCACGGAACGCCCGGCGTAACGGCGTGGTAACGCAGCATTTCCCCACATGCTAGCTTTGACAGACGTCAGCGTTCATTATTGGTAATAGAGAGTTTGTTGCTATTTTCTTTCTTCTTTTTGTCACATTAGCGAGTATTTAGAAGATCGACCACTTTGTCATAAAGAAGGCAAAACTGTATACATCTTCGGTAAGTTATGAAAAGTTTTTATTGTAGGTGTAGAAAATTGAGGCCCCCAGTTCATTATATAGGCACCGCTTTTACAAATAATTTTCTCTGCACGAGAAAGACGCATTGCTCACTGATAGAATGTCAAGTTATTCGATTTTTTTAAGGTTCGTATATATTTATTATTATTTAAAGGGTGTTACAATTTCCTCTGAATAATAATAATGAAAGAGAATGAGATCATAGGCGACCGTCAGGCTTACCTTAAAATAGCATTGTATAAATTAGACTAACAATAATAGACCTAAATGTTTTGCAACGTACCTTCTTTGTTTGATGCATTTATGAGTGTCTTCTCTGTTCTGCAACTATGATAACATTATTCTTTCTGGTGCCTTCTTCCTGTTATCTACTTCTGATGGTTTTTTGGACATAGTCATTCAATTGGCTAAAAGCATTTCTGGTAAATAAACAATAAAACTATAAAAACTTCTAATCACAGTATATTACTCACTCGTATGCAGTCACTTCCAGTATCTAAATGAAATTTGGACTCAGTGTAAAAATACAGCCCTGCATGAACTTTGGGTAATACAAAATAGAGCGGGGAAAAATATAACCTAATACGCTAAGAATAAAATAATGCCAATGTCAATGTGTGCAGAATTTAGGTCAGCAACACTAATACACAGAATTATACAAAACAATGCCCTGCTTAACAGTGACTACACCTTAAATTCAGACATTCATACTTATAACACGGGACAAGCAGATGGCTTCGCTCTCTTTCAAATCCGCTCGTATAAATTTGGTAACTGTAGCTTTAAGTTCTCAGCCATTCAAGCTTACAACCAACTTCCAAGCGATTTATCATCAATTTCCAATCAGTTGACTTTCAAATTTAAATTAAAGATACTGCTTTGGAATCTGTACCCAATAAAGTAGGTAGCCAAATTTAGTGAATCAGCATGTCTCATTTCACTCTGCATTGATAAAATTATTATTCTCATTATTATTTAATTATTATTTAATTATTATTTTACTTTTTATTTTATTTTATTGTAAAATTTTCTTTCGGTAAGCTCATTACAGTGTCAGGTCTAGTATAATTGTTGACAATTAACTTAATCACGCAGCAAATGTGTATGTAAGGTAGCCTATATATATATTTATATATACATCGAATTGAGCCTCTATGGACTGCGTGGTAACAACCAACTTCACTTTAGTGTCTAGGTCTTGTTCTTGTTCCGGCATTGACTTCCTGCCAGTATCTTCTGACCCCAGCGGCGAGTGCCTGTTTATGTTCTTCGGACGAAGGTCCTCTCCGTCTTCCGGAAGTTGATGCCATTTTAAAAACCTTGGTAGTTGTTCACCAATCTTCTAAATGTGTTCCTGTCACGAATTTCTCGGTCTAGAATACCAATTTGCCTGAGATCTTTTTCGCATTCCTCGAACCATCTCGGCCTTGTTGCCTTAGACTTGATGAAACTCCATATTCTTTTGGTTAATCGATCATCAGTCATCCTCAAAAGGTGACCGTAAAATAGTAGCCGTCTCTTCTTAATTGATGCTGTGATAGGGTCTATGTTGTTGTACAAGTCCTCATTTGCTCTCATTCGCCACTGTCAATCAACCCATCTATTACCTAGGATTTTTCTTAATATCCTACGCTCTCTTTTTTTCAGTTGGTCGGCTTGACCTTTACTATTCATGGTCAAAGTTTCGGACGCATATAAATAATCCCTCAGGTTTTACAACTGTGGTGTAGTGTAGGAACATGGCCCCTAAACTCATAGACTTTTAGACTATATATTGTAACCTTTATGCATCTGTGATGGCATAAATTCTACATATTTATTTCAACAAGATTTTATTCATGTTTCAAAGCTGATGTGAGAAAAGACGTTGCCTGTAGACCAGAGCACAACAAAGGGAGGCCCGTACGTGCTTTTCTGTAACTTTCACCTAGCGCGGACAACGAAGATAGGAAGAGAAAGCCAACATCTGGTAGCCAAATGCGCTCAGACAACGCGAAACGGTATTTCAACCAAGCGGGTAAATACGAAAATTTCAACGATCACTCACTAGATAAACCCTGCCCATTTGAGAGAAATTGGAGCAGTAATTAAAATGCAGAAACAGGAATTACACCATCGTATAGGGGACAATCCCAGCCTCTCAGAAGTATCGTCAAAATTTAAATTGGATCATTCTGTGATTTTTGCCAGAATTAAAATGAAATCAGGGGGTGGATTTGAAACTACCAATAGCAGCGAGGAACGCGAGACGCGACCAAATCCCACCGAAATTAAGGAACAATGAAGGGAATTACGGAGCTCATTATATAAGGATCCAACGATCGGATTTTGGATTTAAAAAAAAGAAGCCATTGAGACATTAGAAATGAGGACGTTCAAAGGAGCTAATTTTGCATATTCATGCGAGTGTTATTATGGAAATAAATTCTAAAAGCTCCCCACTCCAAGTAACTCTACGAGAAATCATATAAATAATAGCTGGAGACGCAGCGAAAACAGTTCGTATCCGGGCGCTGCATGAGGCGTAAGCCCAGGCCCGTGGCATTAAGAATATTAACAATTTTTACAAGTTTTATAAGTTCGTATCCGGGCGCTGCACGAAGCGTAAGCCCACACCCGTAGCATTAAGAAAAGTAACAATTTTTACAAGTTTTATAAGAAGAAGCAGTTCTATCTTTGGACATTTGAGTATCGCTAAGTATTCGCGAGTGCGAATTGGAACAGTATCGTGAGTGTGCATACCGTGACAGTATGACACAGTTATATGATAGAGATAGCCATACGAGCTATTAGTAGCTAAGTCAGTGATCTAGGACGCTATTGAACTATCAGCTGAATTGAGTAGGTTGATGATAGCTGTAGGAGGTAGGAGCTACATACGCGAGAACCGTGCATTGTGAAAATAATAATAATAATAATTCACAGTGGACCTTTGCTTTGGTGAATTTTGGAAACCGTGTGTAAATTACCCTCCTTGCAAGATGAACCAATTGATCCAGAAGACTGATATCAAGGACCAGACCATAACCATCAGGATGTATACGAGATAAGTAGATATTGCATGGGGCATGTTTGCCATAGCGTATCCCATCATGGGAATCAGATAAGTTTATCTCGATCATAAGCAATTATGATAAAATAGATATTTTTGGGCGCAGCGGGCATGTTTTGTGTAGATTTGTGTATATTTGTCATTCATGACTTTTTTGTGTGTTTGATAATGTAAAATTAGTATATGAGCATCAAATCTTGTTTAAATGTGTTTTGTTTGAGGGTGTCAGTAACTTTGCTGAATGCACAATTAAGGGAATAATTGGGTTGATAGTGCTTACGCACGATATTAACGTAAAAGATAATATGGGGGATACAGCTCGATATTGTGACAAAGACCAGTAGTGACACTGAAATTATGTGAACAGTAAGTATGGTAATTGATAATCACACCAAGGTAAAGAAAGGTAAGGCAAAATGGCTGGATGATAATATAATATTCAGAAAAGGTTGAGAGTTGACCCTGGGTTGAGCTGAAATTAATAACGGAGGTGGTATTCCCGTGTTCTACGATGATATAAAATGGTAAGTGAATTTGAGGCGGAGGCGAAATTCCCGCGAGTCTACGATGATATAAATGGTAAGTGAATTTAAGGCGGAGGCGAAATTCCCGCAAGTCTACGATGATATAATTGGTAAGTGAAATGATTGAATTCATTGTCTGATGAGAGTGCGCTATAGCTCCGTCGGAAAGGTAACTGTACAGCTCGAACCCAAGGGAGTCATAAGAAGCAGGTATAAGACTGTGGCCAGCCGTCTGAATTCTGAAGGTAGCAGTGAAGGTTGTTGCCCGCCCAGCTGGTTATTTTATAGTGTGAGAATGTCTGTCACAAGGTCGCGGGATCACGTTGGATGGTATTGTTTTCTTTTGAGGGAAGGTAGTCTAGCTTCCCAGGGTTTGTTTCTTTTTGTACCGCTTCAGGAAGCGACGTCTTGTAATATCATTTTTGAGTGCATTCATTATAGTTGTTTGTTTATCAAGAGTAACGGGGCATCGGCCACCGAAGTGTGTTTATTTGATGCTTCATGTATTTGACTTGTTTGTTTTACCGTAATTAGCAGAGTCATGGCTCTGAGTGAATTAATTGTTTATAAGCTAGAACGTGCACACATGCCTGTGGCCTAGAATAAGTCTATTCCCTTCATTGTCTGACTCTTGTGAGGAAGGATGATGATTGTACGAGGGAACATGTCCGAACCCCAGAAACCAATTTTGCAAGTTATAAACATGAGTGCGCATATTTTTTTATAGAATGGCTGGGTTATTCAGGCCATAGTTTTGATGAATTAAGTATGTTGACGTTTTATTTTTGAACTTGAAGCAGTGGACTGCAGTGAAATAGATTATTTTTCTTTTCCTGGTTTCAGCCAGTGTGATTAATTTACCTTTTGCATTTTTGATGTTGTTGATTAGAATAATTTAAGGGAGTATATTTTGTTGTTTTATTGTCTATGGATGGGAGCAAAGGGGAGATGATGTTTTGTGAATAAATTGTTTTATATTAGGAGTTATCTGACATACTGATTTTAACTTAAGTCTCCTGTGATCCTTGACGATATTCCTAGGATGTTTAGAATAAGTTAGAGCCACCCCGAACAGACCATTACCCCGAGCTAGAGTCGGCATCCTAGAAAACATTGAAGGGTACAATATATCGAACCCTTAAATGTAATGCATATTTAAGTCTTCAAATATTTTATTTCTTCGGCTCTGATATAGCCCAGTTGAGGAAACTGATGGTCATATTTTGTAATAGTAGTCTGTCTGGGTGAACAAAGTATCTTGTCACTGTCGCCAGCTAGAACAACGGCCAGGCTATATTTAACCAATTTTAAGAAATTTTAAGTTGCGAGATGAAAGTCCGTTGCTTATTTCAAACGAGAGGTGAGTTGATTTTCCTTGTCTTGAGGAGGAAAGAGAAAGAGCGCAGAGTCCAAGTAAGGACAGAGCTAATGACCGACGTCATATACTGAGAGGAGTAGACCAGCTAAGTGTTTCAAATTATTTGAATGAACAGCCAATAACACTATGATGCTATTTTTCGGCGGGAAGGATATTTGCCCGCGAATTCAAGAAATGTGTGTTGCCACGATGCGAATTTCTGCACGCGAGTGTCATTCGAAAGTGCTAATTTTTACGATTTGATTGAGATGTGTCTCAAGTCTATGTGACAATTATTAAGAATTATTGCGGAGCGATGTTCCCCTTCCTCCAAGTTTTGTGTTAAAACTTATAAAAACTACGGTTTGTGAACAGACGCTACACTTGATTTTACAAATCTGAAACGTTTATAGGGTGAAACTCTGTCCGATCACGAGGCACTCTGGTACTTATACATTTTGCGAGTGGGATGGCAGCTCGTAAGATTTGCAAGTTTAATTATGTTGTGTGTCGCGCAACATGTTTTGTGATAATTACTGTGTATTAGGTGGACAAAATTCCACAAGTTTTAGGGAAAGTCTTCGGTACTGCATCGAACTGTATAAGTGAATTAAGTAGCTTATTACGCAGTCTAGCTAGTCGCCTAATTAATAATAATAATATAATAATAAAATTTTCCTACAGCAAGATGTTCGCCCACGAGATGGAAGATCTGGACAATGTTATTTCATCTGCCATGATGATTAGTATGATGGGCCAACACCGACTACAATATATCAGACTGCAATGCCACTAGTGATACCGTAGAAAATGGCGGAAATCGTAGGGGATTGTTTACATTTGGTGAACCAACATTTAAGTTTGTCAGCTGCCAGAATTTCGTTCAAATGTCGCATATCTCAAGTGATTTCGTGCTGTTATTTATTGTAATAGTGTACCTTAAGTAGTGTAGTGCACTGTGAATAATTATAAATTCCGGTGATACCTAATGCGAGAATGTATGTTCATTGTTTTTGTCTGTGTACCCGGCTGTAAATTTAATACTGCTGCAGATACTTCAATTTCTAAATTTCCTAAAGAAAGAGAAGTGGATAAGAAATATTCACCAGGAAAATTTTCGAAGTTAAAACAGTTGTATGTTGTGGTTAGGAAAATTCCCTAACCCCTGATGCCATTCCACTAGGTGGTGTTGGCCATTCCGACAATTTTCACAAAAATTCTATCTTATTAATGTTTTACATACAAAAACAAACCTAACCTGCGTCTAACGCCCCAGACCCCCTTGCCTGTGGTACTAACAGTCATTTTTGGCCAGGGAGTAGGCCTACCTAACCTAGTAACGGACATAAATTCTATCTTATTAATGTGTTATATACAAAAACGAACCTAATCTGGGGATAAGGCTCCATGTCCCCTTGCTTGTGATACTAACAGTAATTCTATTTACATACCTGTCGCATTTTAAATCACTGCTTCCATCAGACTGCAGTATCCACTTAAATTTGCCCACAAGCACACAAAGATTCTTGATTCATGATTCTTATAGAATACATTACACTTAAAGAACTTGACACTTTAGAACACACTGACACCCATGGTATGTCATTAAAACTACCATCATCTACTTTAACAAACAGGAGTTGTGTGGTAGGACGGTTGATTTGAAATCAAGAACAAAATGATACTACCTTTGCGCCATCTGTTGGAGCTAGTTCAGGATGCCCCTATCCTATACAAACAGATAGAAGCGAGTGCGCTCTCATAGCTCTCTCCGCTCAAAACAAACAACACACGGCCGTGTTTACGGTATACGTAGGGTTGGCAATATCTTATTTGTCAAATAAGCCACGCCTACAATGGCCGACACAACTGAAATTTCACTATATAGGCCTAAGTCGTGTTGGGATGGTGGGTGGGTTATAGACAGCGGAGGAGACAACATCTATTAGCAGATCACTGTTGTTAAAAAAAGGCAGTCATCGGAACGCGTTAGGCTGTAACCATTGTCAAAAACCATTGTTCTGGATGCGTTGGGCTGTAACCATTGTCAAAAACCATTGGATTGGACAAATAGAAGGTTAGAACGGTCGGGTGTAGTTGCCGCTTTGACCGCGCGCAGCTATTGGGGCAGGTTGACACAAAACCATTGATCTGGACGCGTTAGGCTGTAACCATTGGATTGGACAAAACGGAGGTTAGAATGGTCGGGTGTTGGTGTGGCATAGTACCATAATGGTGAGGTTGGCAGTACTGTTCTGATGATGGTTGATGTGAATAATAGCATCCACAGCTGGAAATTCGCCTATAGCCTATAATAATAAGGGATTATTGCAGCCAATGGCCATGCATATAATGAATAAAATCTAAAATCATACAGCAAACTATTTGTTATTCCTTAGGAAAATCAAAGATTCATGTCTTAATGTGCAGAATATAGCGTGGTATCTTCCACATTGTTCTCCACAGCGCTCACACAAACATTCGACACACGGATGATGGAACTTTTTGGTGCGACACATTTTATAACGGAAACCATGTATGGCAACGCGCGTGAGAATATGTCTCAGCCATTGAACTCTAAGTAATACTGGAATGCCGACTGTATGGGAGGAAAGTGCGGTTTGTTGGTGCGACTAGTTAGTGTGACTAGTTACGCCTGGTAGTGCACATCAAGGAGGAGAATTCGACGTATACGAACGAAAGGATGATGTACGTACGACGAGATACAAGTAAAAGAGGTACTTTTGAACATTTAGGTGAACAGTAAACTAAACGGAACTTACGCCGAAATACATATTTCAAAACATCATAGTAATTTGATACTTAAAAAGGCTAGGAATATACGCCGACATAAAATATTATATTGCAGCCTGATTGTTCATCATTTTATCCTTAGATCAAAGGCAGCATACACAATAACTATAGGCCTACTGGCAAAAAATACAAGCCGTGCGTACATTAAAATAAAATAAAAATAAGGTTAGGCTGGGAATGACTAAGAATAAAGAACAAAAAATATGTTAATTGGTATTCAACATTTTTATTAACTCAAAGGCAGCATTCATATGTGTGTGAATATGCATAAGCCTACAACTAAACAATTAAATAGATGCTTAGTGAACAAAAATACATAGTCTACTTTATTTATACAAAACAACCAAATGTTCAGTATTCTTCAACAATGGGGCGTGGTGGCACAGTGGTCAAGCTATTCGCCTCTCACCAAGGTGGACCAAGTTCGATTCACGGTCATCATAAAAGTATACTGGAAATTGTGAAATTGCATGCCTATGCTGATGAAAAAAGTAACAGTAAATATTAGGCTACTTGTCGTTCAATAACTCTCGGTCTTTTCTTGGGTGGCTGAAGCAGATGCTTTGGGAAATTGCAAATTGCAGGTACAGCATCATCTTCAAGCAGTGGTTTGTTTCTATTTGAATGAAACAAGTAGCATGTTTATAGAAGTGTTCACAGCTATAACCCATTTCTTTAATAGGCCTACATCTGGGCGTTTCCATGGAAATCTGTAATATAAGCTAGGCGTAGGTTATAATTCTGTGACTAATAACTTATAACCTACAATAGGGCCTACGTTTATTTGTCATGTGCTATTTAGGCCTATGTCAAAATTTGATGTAAGACGTATCCATAAATGCAGAATAGGCTACTTCATTACAAATCTCAATTCGAAAATAAAGTAGACCGTAAACCTACCGTATTATTGGAAAATACCATACATATAACGTTGCACTAAGGTACGTACGATCAAATATATGAAAAGAATCACGACATATCAGCTGACTTGCAACCTAGAGTATGACAGTTTTTGGTGCGACTAGTTACGCCTGGTAGTGCACCAGGAAGCAGTTTACAGCGAGGGTTACCCCATGGGAGGAGTTGTTCCAGTAGTAGGCCTACCTACAGTTCAATGGTCTCAGCTCGTACCCCCCCCCCACACACACTCTTCCAATCGTCAAAAATCATAGCGTCCGTGGCGCAAAAATCCTACCAAATGTCCTTTGACTTTAGTGTGTCCATGAGTTTTACATATCCTGGAGTAGAAGGTAGCAGCATTTGAAGTCGGTGTTCTTCTACATTATAAACCACGCGAGTCACCTCTTACACCGGTCTTGAAGGTGTATACTTTGATACACCCAAGGCCTTCTTTATGTAAGTCGCCTTCAGTTTCTCCATATTGTACCAAATACTTCATATTTAAATGTGTCCAAATGCTCTCCAGTCCGTAAGTCACAATACGGGTAACTTTTAACCGCAAAAGTTTTAAGGCTGTTTTTATAGTTAGCTTAGTCAAATGTTTTATGTCGTTGATGGCTTTGGTAGCGACGCTGGGTCTATCCTTGATGTGCAGTGTGAAAACATTGCCAGTTGTCTGTAATGTAGGACCTAAGTAGGACTACTTGTAATGTGATACACTCTCAAGCGGTTTTCCTGCAATGTGAAAAATTGCTGGCTTTCCCCCTTTCCTAAAGGTCAAAGATTTAGTCTTGTTTCTGTTTAACCTAAGGTCATTGTGTAACGCCCATCATTCTAAGGCGTCGAAAGCAGATTGCAATTCGACCTGTGAACTTGAAGCGAGCACCATGTCATCTGCGTATATAAATGAGATTACCCTCTCTGATAATATATCTGTGATATTATCTGCCATAGCAGTGATAAATAACAGAGGGCTTAATGGGTCTCCTTGCAGCACGCCTGTAGTCTGCTCTATTGGGCTTGATGTTGTAATGCCATCGTTAATGACTATATTGTTAGAGCCTAAAATACTTTTGACAAGACGTTTCGTGTAGCTGTAACCTCTCAATAGTCTGTCTAGTTTTTCCAATATTTTCTTCCTTTCTAATCGAGTCAAAAGCTTTAGAGAAGTCAATGAATATGGATTGTAACTTTCCCTTCGGTACTGACAGGGTAGACGCAATCTCGGTTTGAAGAACTTGAATTGCCTGGATTGTGCATCTTCCTCTCCTAAAGCCAAATTTTGAGTCGCAATGCTATTTGGGATGGCTGGGTGGGTCACATACAGCGGAGGAGGAAGCATCTATTAAAACATCATTCCCTGATTTATTTCTCGTTGTTTGATAAGGTATTTTGGCTAATTCATGTACTATAGAGAATATTATCGCTCGTTCTACTTTCATTCAGTGCTACCATTCTGTTTGACCACCTCGTTGTGTAGTGCCTAGCGTTCTTGGCTGTCGTCCCGGAGGTCCGGGTTTGATTCTCCGACTCTGCCATGAAATTTAATTCTCATGTGAGGGCTGGGAGGGGGTGCACTCAGCCTCATGAAGCAACTTAGTAGAGGAGGGTTCAATTCCCACCTCAGTCATCCTGGAATTGGTTTTCCATGGTTTCCCCACATCTAATCCAGGCGAATGCCAGGATGGTTCCTAACTTAAGGAAATGGCCGCTTCCTTCCCACTACAATCCCCAATTTACAAACACACTAGTTCAGCCATAACAATAACACAGGTTATCACACAAATTCCACACACAAATACATGGGGCTACAAGACCACGATGTCGTAGCCCCTAATATAAGCAACAACCATTTATATTTGCATTTTATATTTGCCTAGGCCCTTCATGGGCTGTATAGTGTCAGGGGTTGACTTTGTTGTTGGTTGACTATTATTTTAGTTCCATTTAGAAGTATTTGCATTTTTTTAACATTATGTCTTACTTCCGCTTTATTTATGTCTGTATTTTTAGCTACTGTCTGTTCGCGTTGCTTGTAGAGAAGTACGTTAGGGTTTCATATTGAATTTGTGCCTTATTACATAAAAACCTGTAATTTCTGGTGGAATTTAATCAATTATGCGAATGTTTGTCTTCGAATTTGCCGGTATTTCGTTGGCGCCAAGCCCGCCAGTCGCTACAGCTGTTCCCCTACGATTTCCGCCATCTTGGTTTTGATGTTACGGTCTGAGATATTGTAGTCGGTCTTGGATGGGCTAAGTTATCGGATGGACGATGACGGGGGTGTCATCAAGGCACCGGGCAAAGCTGAAAGTGATGAGTACATAATTAACTTAATTTAATTTTGGACGGGATGGAATCACGCAAAATGTTGGGAAATTGGTTTGTAAATAATTTTGATTCGCTGTGTTTTAAATATAAATTCTTTTCGCTGACATAATTATTTTCTTAGCTTCACGTGACAATTTGTTGTAAATATTAGATTTTTTTTTTTTTTTTCTTTTGCCATTTGCTTGTTTTATTAGAGTGCCTGGTGTCATGTCGCCTTGCCCGCATGAAATCATGGGACTGGTGAGATTATTTACGGTTGTAATGTTAGTGGTGACAAATGGATCTGGATTAAATGTAATGTTAGACTTGGGGGGAATTTCCCGTCTCTTTGATTATGATTGATCAGGCAAATGCTAGTTTATTTTGTTTTGCTTGGTGCAACGTTGGTTGCCACAGAAGGTAGTCTACCTTACTGTATTCAGGTCATTAGTCTTGTTTCTTTTGTAATCAATTCTTGGTCTGAAGTACGAGAGGGGGTCATTTGGTCAAGCATTATGAGGTGGGTGTGCTATGTGTGAATTCTTCGATAGTGAGCAGGTATGGACGTGAGATCCAGTACCGTTGCTACTGTATATTTTCCAGCTTTTGTGCCCTGCGGGGGCGTATTTGCAGATGTTTGAATCTTGATATCCCAAGGGGGATTTTTCAAGAATATGATGGTATTGATTTATTATGTCTCGCGATTTCAGGGAGCCAAGTGTGGCTATCTTCGAGAATCCAGGCCAGAGGCTTGGGTATTTTTGTCTGCCCACACTAAAAGCACATTAAGGGAGAGCTTGAGCGACCTCAGTACTCATATCTGATATGTGATAAGCGTAGAGTGCGCGCTATGTTTTCTTCGTTGATAAATAGTTAAATGTCTTGCGTGATAAGTTATAATATTTTGAATTAAGTGGGAAGATATTCATGCCATTAATCAAATTATTTCCAACCGTATTTATCGAAGTGTAATATTTGTTTGTTCGCCTGTTGAGGCATGTTCTTATTTTTGCTGTTGTTGCTTGGCTAGTTCATGCCAAGATTTGTAAATGTCACTTTAAGGTTGCATACGGCAAACCATATGTTCTTGCATGTCGCGTGATTGCATTGTGTTGATTAGTAGAGCTGTAAGACCGCTTAGTTCGGCTGCTGATAATTGTAAATATACAATTCGTTTATTATTGATTGATTATAAAGGGTTAGACTATGTCAGTTTGTTATTTTAGTATTAGCCATTTCGAGTCTATTCCCATATTGTCATGATTTCCAACCCGCAGAACGGGAATTCGTGACTTAATAGAATGGTCGAACGGGAATGAATTCTCGTCTAGTACTCACTTACTTTAGTTGTCCGACAGCGCACACAACACATAAACATGTTTCTTTGTATTTTTTGGTATTTTTGTATTTTATTCAGTGTAAATTTCTCTTAAGGTGACATTTTGGTTCACCTTGTGCTTTACAGCTGTCTAAGTTGATTTGTTTTGATTTAGTTGTTTTGTGGATTGACGTTTGAGTCAGTCATTTGTTTTGACGGCTAACACGGTTTGACGGCACTCTGGTGATAAGTATGGGCGGGACTTTCCGGGTCCTTGGCTGTTTTGTTTACATAGTGTCGGATACCTGGAAGTCGCATGTGGGCTACTGGGTCACTTGCAGGTCATTTGTGGCAGGCAAATGACTCATGGTTACACATAAGGGTGGAATTAATTTATTGTCTTGTCAGATGATTCTGAATTAAATTGTTATTTGTTTTAACCTGTCATGTAAATTATTTGTAATTATAAGTTCCCCTGTGAATCCTGGAAAAAATTAGAAGCACGTTTCTCCTCATACAGCCCTTTATGAACCGATCACGAACCCGAATCTAAGTCTTGTGTAGTGTTTCTTTTTCTAAGGGTACTTAATCACGCAGCAAATGTGTATGTAAGGTAGCCTATATATATATATATATATATATATATATATATATATATATATATATATATAAAATTGTAGTAGACGCCAATTAATTTGTATTGTACAATTCCTATGTAAGAGCCTCTAACTCGTTGGAATTAATTGTTCAATAAGTGATGATGATGATGATGATGATGATGATGATGATGATGATGATGATGAAGATTATGATAATCAGAACAAGTAGTTCCGTGAAAAACTATATAGCCTATTTTCATATATCCTATTGGTCTTCTTCATTAAGAAATTCTCCCGCCTATGAAAAGGAACGCCATGTTGGATTGTTCTGTATGTAGGCCATAGAGTTATGTACCATTAGATGAAGATTATTGCATAGGTTCATTATTCAAACGTTCACTTCGATCGCATGATTTGGACACAAGAAATAAAAACTCAATTTTAAAATTTCGCACGGCCACCATCTTGGGGTTATGAAACAATTGAATTTAATTTAATTAGATACCAGTAGATTTTGTATGAACATTTACCGTACCAAGTTTCACTGTGCTCGGATAATTAAACCGCGAGTCAATTCTATTTAAACGTTTTAACTTTGCTTGGCCGCAATGTTGGTATTGTGATCAACAGGTTAATGAAAGTCCAATAGGTGAACTTTTATTAATAGACTCAGTTTGATTGCTACAGTAGATTCGTAGATATTGAGAACCGTGTAAATATTTCGGATGGTCACTATGTTGGATTGTTATATATGTAGGCCATACAGTTATGTACTGCCCCCGAAAATTGAATTATTTGGGAATTAAATGAGAGTATTTTCCAAGCCCATGATAAAAATTAACATGCAAATATAAATCCTGGAAGTGTGACACAAGTCAGTCGTGTTACAAGCTCGAGGCAATGGGGAGATTCCAATCACGTGATATGTTGAGCAACAGAAGTTTCTAGAAGGTTGAAATCGACATAGCAACAGTTGTTGTTTGAGTCTTCAGTCTTTTGACTGGTTTGATGCAGCTCTCCATGCCTCCCTGTCCTGAGCTAATCGTTTCATCTCTACATAGCTCCGACACCCTACATCCGAGGCAATCTGTTTAACATATTCTAACCTTGGTCTACCCCTACAGTTTTTGGCCTCGACCCTTCCTTCCATAACTAAGCTTGCAATTCCTGGGTGTCATAGTATGTGTCCTACCAACCTATCTCTTCTCTTCATTAACAGTCGCCAGAAACATCTCTCCTCTCCCACTCGTCTTAATACCTCTTTGTTTGTAACCCTATCTACCCATCTGATCTTCATCATTCTCCTGTAACACCACATTTCAAATGCTTCAATTCTCCTCTTTTCTGCTCCACCAATAGTCCAAGTTTCACTTCCATAGAGCGCCACGCTCCAGACAAAGGCTTTCAAAAATGACTTCCTAATACCTAAATCTATATTCGATGTCAGCAGATTCCTTTTTTGTAGAAATGCTTTCTTTGCCTGAGCCAACCTACTTTTTATATCCTCTTTGCTTCGTCCATCACTGGTTATTCTGCTTCCTAAGTAACAGAAGTCTCCTACTTCCTTCAGCTTTTCACCTGCCAATTTGATCTCCATGGAGGTTTCTGATTTATTTCGGCTGCATTCCAGTATTTTTGTTTTACATTTATTAATTTTCATCATGAATTCTTTCCGTAAGACGGAGTCCATACCTTTCAAAAACTCATTCAAATCCTCAGGCTTGTCGGCCAAGATGACGATGTCATCAGCAAATCTCAAAGTTGAAATTATTTCTCCTTGAATCTTCACTCCCACTTTAAATTTTTCTCTAATTTCCTTCATTGCTTGTTCAATGTAAAGATTGAAAAGTATGGGTGATAAGTTGCAGCCTTGCCTTACACCTTTCTGAATACCAGCTTCTCTCTCATGTCCTTCAACTCGAATGACTGCTGTCTGGTTTCTGTACAGATTGTATATCACCCTCCTATCCCTGTACTTTATTCCAATCGATTTCAAAATGTCAAACAATTTAGTCCAATCAACATTATCAAAAGCCTTTTCTAAGTCTACAAAAGCCATGAACCTTCTCTTATCTTTCCTTATTCTACCTGCCAAAATCAGCCTACGACTTAGTACAGCTTCCCTTGTTCCTACATTTCTCCTGAAACCAAACTGGTCTTCACCCAACTCCGTTTCTATCTGGCTTTCAATCCTCTTGTAAATTATTCTAGACAGGATCTTTGAAGCATGAGTAATCAAGCTGATTGTACGGTAATCTTCACATCTGTCAGCTCCCACTTTCTTTGGTATAGGGATCATTACATTCTTCTTGAAATCAGGGGGTACCTCACCTGTCTCATAAATCCTACACACCAAGTGAAATAACCTGATCAGACCTTCATCTCCTATGCAGCGTAGCAACTCAATCGGTATATCATCTATGCCTGGTGCTTTGTTCCTGCTTAAGTCTTCCAAAGCTCTATCAAATTCTGATCTCAATATTAAATCTCCTTTCGCATCCTCATCAATTTCCTCCTCCCTTTCCATTACATGATTGTCAATCTCCTTTCCCTTATACAAACTCTCGATGTAATCTTTCCATCTCTCAACCTTTTCTTCCCTATCTGTTAGAGGCTTTCCAGTTGTGTCCTTAATATTACAGCACTTAGTCTTCTTTTCCCCAAAAGTATTCTTAATCCTTCGATAAGCTGTGTCTACTTTTCCTAATTTCAGACAATTTTCTATACCTGCACATTTCTCTTTCAACCATTCTTCTTTCGCTTCCTTGCACTTCTTGTTAACCTCATTTCTCAGACGTCTGTATTCTGCTTTCCCCTTTTCATCTCTTACATTCTTGTGTTTCCGCCTTTCATCCATCAATTCTAGTATATCCTGAGTGATCCACGGTTTTCTCCCTATTCTTTCTTTCCTACCAATGTTTTCTTCTGCAGATTTTGTTATTTCATTCTTCAAAAGTGCCCATTCGTCTGCAATTGAAGTTTGTTTAGGGTTTTTCATTAGTCCTTCCTTTACACTCTTCTTGAATCTTTCGTTTACATCCTTCTCTTTCAGTCTGTCTATTGCCCACCTTTTTGGCTTTTGACTTTTCTTCAGTTTCTTCAACTTTAATCTGCAATTCATTACAACCAGATTGTGGTCAGAGTTTATGTCAGCACCAGGATATGTTTTACAATCCAAAATCTGGTTTCGAAACCTCTGCTTGACCATAATGAAGTCGATTTGGTAACGCCCTGTATCTCCTGGTCTCATCCATGTGTATATTCTTCTATTGTGGTTATTGAATAAGGTGTTAGCTATGACCAATTCATGCTCGGTGCAGAATTCTACCAGCCTGCTTCCTCGATCATTCCTTTCACCTAATCCGAAATCTCCTACTATCTTCCCTTCTCTCCCTTTTCCTACCACAGCATTCCAATCTCCCATTACTATAACATTTTCATCACCCTTGATATACCTCAGAATTTCGTCTATTTCTTCGTAGACCTTTTCAACATCCTCATCATCAGCTTGACTGGTAGGCATATAGACTTGTACCACTGTGGTGCAGGTAGGTTTAGTATTGATTTTTGCTACAATAATCCGTTCACTATATTGCTCACAATATTCCACCCGCTGTCCAAGTTTCCTACTCAATATGAGGCCAACCCCTGCTTGGCCATTGTTTGATTTAGTGCTAATGACCCTATAGTCTCCTGACCAAAAGTCATGTTCTTCCTGCCAGCGCATTTCACTAATCCCAACCAAATCCAACCTCAACCTATCCATTTCCCTTTCTAAGTTTTCTAACCTTCCACTTCCTAGCAGACTTCTAACATTCCACGCTCCGATCCGTAGAATGTCAGATTTCCTCTTTGTCACTTCTGTGATGTTAACCCCCTCTCGAGTAGTCCCCACCCGGAGATCCGAACGGGGCACTAGTTTACCTCCGGATTGAAATTTTACAAGGGAGGAGGCCATCATCACATGTAATTATGCATAGAGAGGTGCATATCCTCGGGAATAGCATACGGCTGTAGTTTCCCGTTGCTTTCAGCCGTGCAGCAGGACGCAGTGTAGCCATTATTTGGCTTATATTATCAATATCTTAACCGTCTATAAGACTAGTAAAGAATTGATTTATTCTGAAAGGCTGCTACTCCCTTTCAGAATAAGTAAAGAGCAATTCTACTAACAAAAATACTAACCTTCTACCGTACTAACAATTAAATACCAATAGTCTACTAACAAACAAAAAAAATACTAAATTTCCACCAACAACAAATACTACCACTAAAACAGTCTGTCACCAGGCACACTCACATGCACCCTCACACATCACAGTCTACTGAAACAATGAACTATAACTAATAAACAATGCAACTGCTACCAGACACACTCACACACCACAGTCTAATAGAACAATGACATATATCTAATAGACAAACTAACTACCTACTTACAACTAAAACTAACTACATACTTAGTTTTAGTTGTAAGTAGGTAGTTAGGTTTGAATTACTGTTTGATGATGATGATAATTGTTGTTTTAAGGGGCCTAACATCTAGGTTATCGGCCCCTAATAGTTTGGGTGATCGTGAAGATGAAAATGCAAACTTAAAACTAAAACTAACTACTAACCTACATACTAGAAGGAGAAATGGAAAACTAAAGGAGAATCAGGCAAATAAAAGGACAGAAGGAAAAGAAATGCCCTCAACCCTCGGAGAAGGCGGATTGAGGGACTTGGATGGAAGGAGAGCCATGAAAGGCATATAGGAAAGTGAAAGAGGAGAGGGTCCGCCCCAAAGGTAAGGGACAAAAGGGGAAAACTGACCCTGCTCAGGAATCCCTTGGGGTCGCCAACTCCCGAACTCGCCAGCCGTGAGCCCCTGAGGGTGTAGCATTATCTAGGGTGCACCAAAAGTGGTGGGGCTACATACACCCGGCCTCCTCGAGGGCCTTGAGCAGAAGGCAGGAGATAACAGGAAAAGAAAAAGAAGGCTGACCCCTCGCAGAAGGAGGGAATCAGAAAAGATGAGACAAGGGCCAATTAAGGCGGGAAAGGAAGAGACTCCCTAGGCCTCGGTTACGCTAATACCGTCGGGGTCGGAAGAGAACAAGAGTTGACCAAGTGAGGTCGACAGGAAAGAAGACAGAGAGGAGCCCGGCACAAGTAAGTGGAAGCAATGCCGGACTCAGCTGGGGCCCCGTGGTCGCCAACCCACTTCCCACTAGATGTGAGCCCCTGGGGGAGAATTACTGTTTGAACAATGGCACACTGCCTTCTTACTGGAAATACGCCACATGATCCCTCTTCCTAAGATAACCTGCCCACTGCTACCGTCCGACTATCGCCCTGTATCTATTCTCACTGCTCTCTCCAAAGTGCTGGAACGTTTAGTACAAACTCAAATACTGTAATATTTGAACACTCACTCTCTACTTGACTCACTCCAGTCTGGTTTCAAGAAAGGCCACAGCACAGCTACTGCCTTACTTAAGGTGACTGATGACATCAGACAAGCAATGGACCAAAGACAGGTAACAATACTCACCCTCCTCGATTTCAGCAGAGCACTTGACACCATAGATATACCGAACCTATTGAAGAAGCTAACATCCCTTCTTGGCACCGAAGCCATAAATTTTTTCTCTGCTTACCTAACGGATCGAAATCAGCGTCTGATTGTACAGGACACCACCTCACAGTGGCGTCAGAAAAAGGTGATGATGATGATGATGATGATAATTGTTGTTTTAAGGGGTCTAACATCTAGGTTATCGGCCCCTAATGATCTGGGTGATAGCGAAAATGAGAATGAAATGGAAACCAGAACGAAAATTATGTGAGATGGAAATACGTACAAAGAGAAACTCAGATGGAAACAACTCACAATATGGTCTTACAAAAGGGAATGTAGAACGAAAAGATTCACAAAAAGAATAGATAGAAAAAGACCCACAAAACGTAGGCTAGATTCAAAATACGTACAAAATGCAATGTAGCGTCGAAATACTTACAAAATGCAACCGAAATTCAAAATACTTACAAAATGCAAATGAGATCGAAAATACGAACAAAATGCAATTGAGGTTCAAAATACTTACAAAATGCAATTGAAATTCAAAATACACAATGCAATTCATATTGAAATAGGCCCTATCCCAGTTCCAATCCAAATTATTCACAAAGTGCAATTGAAATTCAAAATACTTACAAAATGCAATTGAAATCGAAAATGCTTACAAAATGCACGGTAGATTCAAACGACTCATGTGAATTGACAATACTTACAAAATTCAATTTAGATTGAAAATACTGGACAAAATGTAATTTAGATTCAAAATACCCACAAAATGCAATTGAGAATCAAAATATGTGCAAAATGCCCACCAAACAAAATGCAATTTAGATTCAAAATTCGTGCGAAATGCGGTTTTGGTTGAAAATACTTACAAAATGCAATTGAAATTCAAAATACTAACTATAAGGCCCGGCCACCTGCATTGAAAGACTTACTAAAATGCAATTTAGTTTGTCAATCTTTACAAAATGCAATTGAGGTTGAAAACAATCGCGAGATGTAATGTAGATCGAAAAATCTTACAAAATGCAACGTAGATTAAAAATGCATTAAAAATCGCTAAAAGGGAATTTAGATACACGGTGAACCAAGTAACAAAAACAGTGAGGGAATCTTAAAGAGAAAAGGAAATATAAAGAAAAGAGGAGAGGAGAGGGTCCGCCCCAAAGGTAAGGGACAAAAAGGGAAAACATACCCAGCTCAGGAATCCCTCGGGGTCGCCAACTCCCGAACTCACCAGCTGTGAGCCCCTGAGGGTGTAGCATTATCTAGGGTGCACGAGATGTGGTGGGGCTACATACACCCTGCCTCCTTAAGGGCCTTGAGCATAAGGCAGGAGGTAAAAGGAAAAGAAAAAGAAGGCTGACCCCTCACAGAAGGAGGGTACCAGGAGAGATGAGACAAGGGCCAATTAAGGCGGGAAAGTGAAAGACTCCCTAGGCCTCGGATAACCTAATACCGTCGGGGTCGGAAGAGAACAAGAGTTGACCAAGGGAGGTCGACAGGAAAGAAGACAGAGAGGAGCCCGTCACAAGTAAGTGGAAGCAATGCCGGACTCAGCAGGGGTCCCGTGGTCGCAAACCCACGACCGACTAGATGTGAGCCCCTGGGGGTGTCAGAAAAAGGCAGGAACCCCCCCCCCCCCCCTCCCCAAGGTTCGGTCCTTGGGCCCCTACTTTCCGTGCTTTATATCAACGATATCTCCTCCACAATTACCTATAATAAATATCATCTTTATGCAGATGATAACCAATTATATTGCCACACTAGTATCAACGATATATAAAATGCAATAAGGGATATAAACACTGATACGCCGGTGACAACTCTTTCCTGCTCAATCCTAAGAAAACCCAAACTATCATCATCGGCTCTCATAAGTTCGATGTTTAGCAGTGAAAACTAGTGACTTTGAACTTAAAGGGAGGGCTTGATCCTTCCCCAGTGTTTGTTTATAAAGTGTCTTGTTTCTTTCTATGTCTATGTATGTTTGACTACCCCGCAAGGGGAATATGTGAATTTTCTCTGTATTGTATGGCTGCATTCTATAATTTAATAAAGTACTGGGCCCTCAGCCCGCCGCTCCTCGCCAGGCGGCTGCGCCCGTACCGCTCGGCTTCGCCTTCTTTGTACATGCCCGGCTGGGTTTTATATATAAGGAGCGGAGTCGGGCTGTCGGGAGCAGTCGTTTTGGTGGAGGAGCAGGCAGCAACTACGTTGTGCCTCCAGTAACACTGAATTCAATCGCCATTCCCTTTAGTAAAGAAGTAAAGTCCCTCCACCTTTTCTTCTGTGTGCCAATTATCGGAATTGTTCTGTTTTCTTCTTGGTTGTTACTGGCCAGAATAACTGAGGAGATCAGTGGACATTTCTATAATTGAAGGGGTCCCCCGAAAAACGTTGGATAATCCAATTTCAACGAAAGTGAGTTTTCGGTGGAATTACGTTGGATATCCAATGCCTCATAAGATGAAGGAATAAATGAGTTGCTATTGCAGTTGGTATCCTTGATAACCAGCTTTGAAATACGAGCTCCTTGGAAAAACGTTGAACATCCTGACAACATGGTGGAGGAAGAGTTGTGTTTACCATCTTTTGCGCAGTTATTACGAGTGAATAAGGGCAGAAAACGACCCATTAATATGACCCAGTGGAAGGATAATGTGCGTAAATGTAAAAGGAATAGTGGTAAAGAGTATGAAACAAGGAAAGGTGCGGTAAAACCTGGAAAATGTCCTCCAAGTAAGGTACGTGGAATAATGTTGTATATCACATATATTGTAGGTTAAGTTAGGTATGTTGCTTTGAAGGTGGCATTTCATGTGTATTGTGCAAACCAAAGCTTTACGTTATAATAGTATAATATATGTGTGAGGGAGCCGGCAATGTAACAGTGGGGTATTTTAGATACAGGATGTTTACAAACTAAGTGACTGTGTGTTTCTCTTTCTGTGTAGGACCGTGTTTGTACATGTCTTCACAGCGATTGCAAAAAACTTACCGTGGACATGAAGAAAGATGCCTTCAGTGATTTTTATGCTTTAAATTACAATGGGCAGTCTAAACTTCTAGCCTCAAATATGGACATAACTGAACCTAAACGTCGTCGAGTTGAAGAGGCTGTTTCACTTAAATCGTGTTCGGTCAGGTACTATATTCCAGTGAAGGCGAAGCGTCTTCAGGTCTGCCAAAAAACATTTTGTGATAATTTTCAGATTACACAAACAAGAGTGCAGATCTTACAGCAAAAAAAAAATGGGGAAACAGACTTCAAGGATGGCCGGGGTTCCCATAAAAACAGACCACACCGTGTTCCAGATGAAGACAAACAGTCGGTGTGTGATCATATCAACAGTTTCCCCTTCCAAGAGAGTCACTATAGCAGGAAAGACAACGCTAAAAAATGCCTTAGTTCAGACCTGAATGTTGCTACAATGTACAGGCTATTCCAGACTGTCCACCCCAATTCTAGGGTCTCGTTGCATTTGTACTGTGATATTTTCACTTCAGATTTTAATGTACGTTTTGGGCTTCCAAGGTCGGACAGCTGTGCTACATGTGACAAACTGTTTGTGAAGTTGATTACAGCAGAATCAGACGAAGAAAGGAACACAATAAGTGTGGAAAAGGAACGTCGCCATCGGAAAGCAGAAAAGGCTTATACAACAATGAAGGACGATATTGCTGTTGCTAGTGAAAAAGACAATGTAGTTGTGTTGTGTGTTGATCTTCAACAAGTACTGTTCTGTCCTACGTTGACACATTCTAATATTTTTATCAGAGGCAATATGCTACATATAATTTTGCCATTTTTAATCCACTGAGACCAACAAAGATGCATGTGTGGCATGAATCCATAGCTCGAAGAGGGGCAACTGAGATTGCATCATGTGTGCTGAACTATGTTCATACGCACTAAACCTCTTTCGCAATACCAGGAGCGCACACTCATTCTGTGGTCTGATCGTTGTGTAGCTCAGAATAACAACTGGACAATGATTGTTTTGATGCAGTGGATGGTTGCATCGAGGTATTTCACTCAGGTGAACCAAAAGTTTATTTGTAGCGGGCACAGCTTTTTGCCGTGTGACAGGGCATTTGCCCAAGTTGAAAAAAGAAGAAGAGAGTATCCACAGTTCATGTACCATTCCAGTGGGAAGAAGTCATTAAAAATGCATGCCCAAATAAACCATTTGATGTAAAAATGATGACTCAATGTGACTTTCTTGATGTGACTCACCTTGTGTGCAACCTGAGGAAAGATCCTGCCTTAAAAATAACTGAGGCGATGTGGATGCGAATTTGTGCAGACAGTCCTACAGTGCTTCAAGGGAGAGCAGGTCAGGATGTCGTTCGATTCCAGACGGAGGTTGGTGATTACCGGAGAGGGAACGTTTTCTCATATCCGAGGTCGCTGGTCCGATGTTTCGAATGGAGGTCCATCTCTGTATGTTGGACTGAGGAAATACCTAAGTATTGTGCAAATACTTACCCTTATCTTCAAGATATCGTCTAAATAAGGTAGCAGTTTTATTTATTCGTAGTATAGAGCTTGATTAGTGACATTCTGAGCCGACGCCCTTAATCCATATTTTATGTATTTCAGTGTTTCGATGTAAACTTACACTTCATATGTGTATCAAGATTTTTATGCTTCAAGATTATTTGAGATGATAGTCTTTCATCTATTTTTCAATTTCTATTCTACGGATCAGTTGTTGAACTGACATTCAGATTTTGTTTGAGGAATCAGATTTCCTTATGTAAGACTAGTCATTTTGACTGTCGAATTTTGATTTTTATTTGAACCAAGGATTCAGACATTGTGTCATGGATGCAAATTAAATTCTTTTCAATAATTTAATTTCGGCACTTTATTGTATCAACTTCAAGACCAGAAGAAACGTCGAATGATATCGTTATATCATCATTGTATATAAACTTTACGACGATCCAGCAAGAACTAGTCGTTTGATATGACTGATGTCATAAACTCATGGACACTCTTCGTGCAGAAAGGGAAGATATTGCGAAACTGGCAATCCATACTTTATTTGAAAAAGCTGAAAGCTTTAGTCAATTAATTGTTTTAGGATATATCTCTTTATAGAAGATAATTTATATCTTTGACTAGGAATTCAAAGCTAGTTTATCCCGGTCAAGATTGAATTCTATTTGACATTATAAATACCATGTGTGGTTATTTATACACTATATGTGTGATATCACGTCATAATGTAGACCTGATATTGCAATGACGTGCAATTTAAAGCTTGACAAGTATGATGAAACAGAATTAGTATTTTATTACGTGTATTTGTGACAGATGAGTTAACAATTAATTATCTATTTGTGTAGTAGACTCAAGGTGGTCATTCACGACAGTCTAAAGTCGTAGTTTATTTATGGAGGTTTTCTTTGAAGAACTGACGGATGTATTTTTGTAGATCAGTAGTCGAGTGTGTCGACGCTGATGATTATGCCATTAATTGAAGGAGATTCCTTCAGAAGAAATGTTAATAACAATAATCTGCATTTGGTTATTGTTTAGCATAGTAGAGGATATTTGTTTATACCATATACAGTGTTATATGAGGTGTTGTAGAGCTATGTCTGAGCTCAAGCGATGGTGTTCCACATTTTAAGGGAAGTTAATGAAGTATAGTTCTTTTGATGAGAACATGGCATAGATCGTAAAGGAGTCATTGTATATAAGAAGTCTAGTACATTTGAAGTAACGTTTTAGCTGTGATGACACGAGGGTATGAGCGGTAATAATAATGATAATGTTATTGGTTTTACGTCCCTTTTAACTACACTGGCTTTTAGAGACGCCGGGGTGCCGGAATTTTGCCCCGAAGGGGATCTTTAACGTGCCAGTAAATGTACTGACACGGCTCCCTCGCATTTGCGCACCCTCAAATGCCAGCTGACTGCGCCAGGTTTCGAACCTGCAACCTTGGTCTCAGCAAGCGAGAACGTTACCCCTGAGCCACGCAGCCAGTCAAATGAGCGGTAAACAATTAGAGACAGGTTGTCGACTAATGCCATGTATACCTTTATTAAATCTTTATTAAATCAAGGAGTTGTATAGAAACGTGCAGTTGACCTTTGCTGGTTGAATGTATTTGACCGATATTGTATAAAACCCTATCTAAGACATTGTGTGAGCAGTATATTGAACACTGATGAGTGTTAGTGAAACTTTATGTTGAGAAAACATTGTATATATTTAACTACAAGTTGTATTTGGAGAGAGAACTAAGATTCTCGCAGATAACCTGTTGATAGCGTTAGACATCGTTTGTTATAACGATCAGATTACCTGTAAATATTCTTCATAATTATTTAATTAGTTAAATAATTTTATAACGATTAATTAATAGGATGTTTTTGTATTATAGTGTACTTTTCGAGTGAATGTTTTTAGAATGGATGATTGCCAGTTGTTAAGAATGATTGAACAACCTGGTCGGTTCTAGAACGACTCAAAGTGTGAAAGGAAGATAGTATAAATTTTTTAAGAAAGATTGTTAGAGAATTGTATGAGTTACGAGCATTTTTATAAAGCCAGAATGTAAATTTTAAACGAGGCTACTAGACGCGCACCAAAGAGCGTGTATACAAGCAAATATGAGCGGAGATGTGTACAGTTAGGACTCAAGGCCAGTCTATTATATAACGTGCAGCTTGGTGACAAGTCACAGCCTTGTTAATGGAAATAGTTTCACGGCACGACAGTTGGTTTTCATCTGTATTAATGAAACAGAGTAAGCAGGTCCATTACGAGACGCGTGGCAGCCGTAGTAACCTCTGAAAGGAATGCTGTCGAGGCAGGAATTTTTGTTAAATGTTTTTATCACTTACACAAAATTGTTGTGATTTTAATTTACAGTTCAGTAAACGCAGTAGTATATGTGTAGTGGATGAGGACCGAGTGTGAATGTATGGATTAGTTTATTAGTATTGTTTATTGTTATTTATTGTTTAATGTTAGATTTAGTTTACTCGTGTATAAATAAATTTACACAGTTCGTTGTTCTTGGTCGTCTGCGAGTGATTCATTTTAAATATAAGAAACAAGGTATTGTGGATCCCCTTTTCAGGCGAAACTGAGTCCCATACGAGAACCCCGATGGAAGAGAAAGGTAGGTGATCAAGTGAGCCCCATATATTTTGTTGTTATCCACAATATCCTTGCAGCATACTGTATGTAAATTCCTGAAGACCTTGTTGGAGCGATTTCTAATGAAGTAATTAGCCAGTGCTATTAGAAATATTCAATCCAGCTGGGCTATGGATATTCCGACAGGTAACTTCCCGAAATTACGGGCACAGTACCATTAGATGAAAATACACACATCAAAAAAAGTTTTGCATCACCTCGGTTCCAAGAGTTCCGGAACCGTTAAATACAAAGGGAATAGAGATCAACACAAACAACATTTCAGCTCGTTTTATTGCTCATGAGACCCACACATTGCATGTTGTACCATCATACAGCTAGACTTTCAGCATTTGTGGTCCAGATTGCAGTACACACCACTACCTCTAATACCCAGTAGCACGTCCTCTTGCATTGATGCATGCCTGTATTCGCCGTGGCATACTATCCACAAGTTCATCAAGACACTGTTGGTCCAAATTGTCCCACTCCTCAACGACAATTCGGCGTAAATCTCTCAGAGTGGTTGGTGGGTCAAGACGTCCATAAACAGCCCTTTTCAACATATCCCAGGCATGTTCGATAGGGTTCATGTCTGGCGAACATGCTGGCCACTGTAGTCGAGCGATGTCGTTATCTTGAAGGAACGCATTCACAAGATGTGCACGATGAGGTCGAGAATTGTCGTCCATGAAGACAAATGCCTCTCCAATATTCTGCCGATATGGTTGCACTATGGGTCGGAGGATGTCATTCAGGTATCGTAAAGCCGTTTCGGAGCCTTCCATGACCACCAGTGGCGTACGTCGGCCCCACATAATGCCACCCCAAAACATCAGGGAACCACCACCTTGCTGCACTCGCTGGACAGTGTGTCTAAGACGTTCAGCCTGACCAGGGTGCCTCCAAACACGTCTCCGACGATTGTCTGGTTGAAGGCATATGCGACACTCATCGGTGAAGAGAACGTGATGCCAATTCCGTGGGGTCCATTCAGCATGTTGTTGGGCCCATCTGTACCGCGCTGCATGGTGTCGGGGTTGCAAAGCTGGACCTCGCCATGGACGTCGGGAGTGAAGTTGCGCATCATGCAGCCTATTGCGCACAGTTTGAGTTGAAACACGACGTCCTGTGGCTGAACGAAACGCATTATTCAACATGGTGGCATTGCTGTCAGGGTTCCTCCGAGCGGCATTCCGTAAGTAGCGGTCATCCACTACAGTAGTAGCCCTTGGGCGGCCTGAGCGAGGCCTGTCATCGACAGTTCCTGTATCTCTGTACCTCCTCCATGTCCGAACAACATCGCTTTGGTTCACTCTGAGACGCCTGGAAACTTCCCTTGTTGAGAGCCCTTCTTGACACAAAGTAACAATGCGGACGCGATCGAACTGCGGTATTGACCTTCTAGGCATGGTAGAACTACAGACAACATGAGCAGCGTACCTTCGTCCTGGTGGAATGACTGGAACTGATCGGCTGTCGTACCCCCTCCGTCTAATAGGCCCTGCTCATGCATGGTTGTTTACACCTTTGAGCAGTTTTAGTGACATCTATGAACAGTCAAAGGGACTGTATCTTGGATACAATATACACAGTCAACGTCTATATGCCGGAGATCTGGGAACCGAAGTGATGCAAAACTTTTTTGATGTGTGTAATTGCGTAGGCTCATTATTCAAACTTTCGCTTCGATCGCATGATTAGGACACAAGAAATAAAAACTTAATTTTAAAATTTGGCACAGCCGCCATCTTGAGGTTATGTAAACAATTGAACTGAATTAGATGCCAGTGGATTCGAATGTGTATAAACATTTACCGTTTCAAGTTTCACAGCACTCGGATCGTTAAATCGCGTGAAATATCCATCAAAATGTTTCAACATCGCTTGGCCGCCTTGTTCGTTTTGTACTTAACAGGATTTATAAAGTTGCATAGGTAAACTTGAAGTAGTACCCTTTAATACTGTACAAAATTCCAGGGTGATATCTGTTGCCGTTGCGGAGATATAGAATGCCAGTGAAATATTTTGCATGGCCCGCATGTTGAATTGACAAAACGCATCAAAATTTGAAAGGCACGGTCGAGGTCGGACGAGGTAGTAGTATGTCCCTACCGAGTTTCATTGAAATCGCTCTGGCCGTTTAGATTTTCTTAGTGGGGTAGGGGCACACACACATGGACAAAAGGTGATCTCATAAGCCTTTTTTTTTTTCATAAATGAAAATAGGCTAAAATATATGAACTTCTACAGTAATAGATGAGGACCTAATGGGCCCCCTCCAAACTAAAATCCTGGCTACACTACTGTTAGGTTTGATAGTGTTTTGTGGAGCTATTTGTCTTGCATATTTGGATCTGATGATGCTCGCTTGACGACCGAAGCATGTCATCCCTTAGTGTTCTTCTTCTACATCTTCAATATGCCATAACGATATATACAGTGTTGCCAAAAGGTTTAGGAACACCCGTATTTTCAGACTTGAACAGACTGTCTGTATAGTTTTAAACTTATGATTTATTTTAAGTACAACTAGTGTAAAGTACTCTAATATCGTGTTTGGTTGAATTTTTGAGGACTGTAGCTCAAATAGTTTAGTAGTTTTTTATTGTCTTCTATGGCTACCAAAAAGTAAGTTCGATTTTGAAGAAACCAAAGAATATACGAAGTACGTCCAGAAAGTAAGTTCCGTTTGGTTAATAACATTAAATTGTGTACAGATACAAAAAAAAAAAATTTATTGCACAAAATTCTTACTTACTTACTTAATTCCTGCCGCTCCTTCCGGAGCATAGGGCCTTGGCGAAATTTCTCCACGCAGTACGGTTCCTGGCCATTCTCTTCACTTGACTCCAGTTCTTGTCCACCTCTGCAATTTCATTTTCGATCGTCCTCTTCCAGGTCTTCTTAGGTCGACCTCGCTTCCTGGCGCCTTGAGGATTCCAGTCTAGCGCCGCCCTCTCAATAGCTCCGTCCGGCTTCCTTAGTGTGTGACCAATCCAGCGCCATTTCCTCTCCTTGATCTGGATGCTAATCGGTTGTTGATTGGTGATGGTCCCAAGATCTTCATTTGAGATTATGTCCGGCCACCTCACATTCATGATGCGACGCAGACATCTGTTAATGAACACCTGTAGCTGGTTGTTGATCGGTTTTGTGACTTTCCATGTTTCACAGCCGTAGAGAAGGATCGACTTTACGTTGCTATTGAAAAGACGAAGCTTGGTCTTCCTGGAAATGTTTCTATTTCTCCAGATGGGGTAGAGCTGGACAAAGGCACCATTTGCCTTCCTGATACGGCTTCGAACATCTTCCTCTGCTCCCCCATCATTTGTGACTATACTTCCAAGGTAGAGGAAGGACTCAACTCGCTCAATGTCCTTTCCGTTGACTGTCAAACTAGTCGTGATGTCAGAATTTATCCTCATCTCTTTGGTCTTGTTGGTGTTGATCATCAGTCCTGCACGTTCTGCTTCTCTCTGCAACCTCCCCAGCTTATCTTCTATGTCTCGGTACCGTTGTGCCATAAGACATATGTCGTCTGCGAAATCCAGATCTTCAAGCCTGTCATTTATACCCCATTGAATACCCCTCTTCCGTCCTCCCATTACCTTCTTCATCACACTATCCAGGACCAACAGGAACAGAGTGGGGGAAAGGACACACCCCTGTCTCACTCCGGAACTGACCTTTATCTTTTCTGTTAATTTGCCTTCGTGAAGAACCTGGCACTCATACCCTTCGTACATCTCTTCCATGATTCTGATGATCTTTGTTGGAATTTTATATTCCTCGAGGGTCTTCCACATGATTCTTTGATTTACGGAGTCGAAGGCTTTCTCGAAGTCAACAAATGTGAGGTAAAGGGTATTCCGCCACTCCACACTCTGCTCCAGGATGATTCGGAGGGTGTTGATGAGATCCACACAGCTGCGATGTTGTCGAAATCCAGCCTGTTCCTTCCGAAGCCTTTTTTCTACACAGTCTTTTATACGATTCAGGATGACTCTCGCCAGCACTTTGCTTGGAATGGACAGCAAGGTGATACCCCTCCAGTTGTTACAGTTTGTGGTGTCCCCTTTCTTCGGCAACTTGACTATCAACCCCTTCTTCCAGTCGGTTGGTATTTTCTCCTCCTTCCAGATATTCTCCAACAGCGGGTGCAGCAGATCGATCGTAATATCCAGGTCTGCTTTCAGTACTTCCGCTGGGATATTATCTAGACCTGGTGCCTTCCCGCATTTCATCTGCTTCAACGCTGTCCGTATTTCGCCCCGAGTTGGGAAGTCGAGGCTGATGCTTGGGTCACTTTCTGCTTCCTCTTCATCTTCCCCTCGCTGCTTACTTTCTGGTCCTCTATCTCTATTAAGAACCTCCGCAAAGTGTTCTCTCCATCTTGTCAGCTGCTGTTCACACGTCGTGAGGATCTCGCCCGTCTTGCTCTTCACAGGCCTAGTTATATTAAAACCTTTCTTCGAAAGCATCTTTGTGATGCCATAGAGCTCATTAACGTCCCCCCTTCTTGCCGCTTCTTCTGCTTTCTCTGCCTGCTCATCAATCCACCTCCTATGATCCTTCCGTACACTCCTCTTTACCTCCCTGTTTGCTGTTGAATACTTTGCTTGTGTGAGAGCCTTCTGCTGCCTAGTCTTGCAGGTGTTGAGCTTGGCCTTAATCTCCTTCCTATAATTTATCTTGTCCCAGGTCTGATCGGATATCCATTCTTTCCGCAGGTAGTTCTTGTACCCGATCTGCATCTCACTGGTTTCCACGAAGATATTCTTTACCTCGCTCCACACAGTCTCCACATCCTTCTCTGTCTCGGAGTCCAACACCTGGAATTTATTTCTGAGCTCCAGTTTAAATTGGTCCAATCTCTGCTGGTTCTTAAGCTTGCCCACATCAAACTTGTTGTGCCGAGTGTTAAACTTTCGGCGGACTGCGACGATCTTCATGCGGAAGTTGGCAACCACAAGATGATGGTCACTACCAACGTCCGCTCCTCTCTTGTTCCTAACATCTTCCAAGCTTCTTCTGAACCTCCTGCTCACCGCGATGTGATCAATTTGATTTTCTGTGACTTGATCAGGAGACACCCAGGTGACCTTGTGGCACCACCTATGAGGAAATACCGTGCCACCCATCACCAAATCCTGAATGGCGCAATATTCCGTAAATTTCTCCCCATTGTCATTCATCTCACCAAGGCCATGTTTACCCATGATCTGCTCCAACCCCTCATTGTTTGAGCCCACCTTCGCGTTGAAGTCTCCCATAACAATGAGAATGTCCTTCTTACTTGTTTGTCTTGTGACATCTCGCAGCATTTGGTAGAATTCTTCCTTCTTCTCTGGCTCCGACTGTTCTGTAGGCGCATAGCATTGGATGATTATCACATTCCTGATCTTTGTCTTGAACCTAGCAAACATGAGCCTACTAGAAATTGGCTTCCACTCCATAAGGCTTCTCTTTGTATTTCTGCTGAGCAGCAACCCCACTCCATCCCTGTGTTCTTCATCATCGCCCCCAGAATAGAGAAATGTAATTCCATCTGTTGTCTGTATTTCATCAAATCCTGGCCACCTCACTTCACTCAATCCTAGGATATCCAGCCCATAGTTCTTCATCTCCCGTGTCACTTGTTTCAGTCTGGTTTTCTCCATCAAGGTCCTCACATTCCAGAAACCGATTTTCGTAGTCCTCTTCATGCCAAAAGTCGTCATCAGGTTATCCGTCCGGTTTTGTAATTTCGCTTCAGTTTCCGTAATCAGTTTATTTAAGAGGAGCGACTGATTAACCCACTGCCTCCGAGTGCCTTGGAGGGGCTGCCACCTTAAGCCTGAGGCACCAGGCTGATTTTCTGTCAGGGTTTCTTCCCTTATCCTTTGAAGAACCAACTCCAAACTACAAGGCAGCAGTTGTTTCACCAGAGCCCCGTTAGCCGTAATTTCTTCAGGGTTCCAGTAGGGCCTTCACAGCTACCGTAGCGGTCTTGAGGCACACAAAGTCCCCACTGTACTTCACCCCTACAGGCAATCCCCTACTTAATTACGTTGCCCATCTCCCACGACGAGGACGAGGGGTTGGATTTGTGGCAGACGCACAAAATTCTACAACCCTTAAACTACTTTTCTACATAACTGCCGAAATGTTGCAGGCATTTGTCGTAGCGTGGCACGAGTTTTTGTATACCTTCTTCATAGACGTGTGCCGCCTGTTTCTTCAACTAGTTGTACGTTCCGCTGCAGCGGTGTTCCGCATATGCGCGGTAGACGCTCTGTATCAAGGAGAAGAAACATGTGCCATTTGGAGAGCGTTGTCAGCCACATACGCGTTGTTGTGCATGTTTACTCGTACAATGTCGGTGTTGATTGAAAATCCCGCCGCTTGTGAAATCAGAACTGTGATTCGTTTTCTGAATGCTAGGCAAGTGAAACCAATTGAAATTTATCGGCAAATTTGCGAAGTGTATGGACAAAATGCGATGTGTGATTCAATGGTGAGAAGATGGGTCCGACAGTTCAATGAAGGACGTAGTGAAGTTCACGATGAAGAACGAAGTGGGCGACCATCTTTGGTTACAGAAGAACTGGTTCACGCGATTGATGACAAGATCCGGGAAAACCGCAGGTTTACAATTAGTGCTCTCGCTATGGAATTTCCCCAAATCTCACGATCACTAATTCATGATATTGTTACCGAAAAACTGAACTTTCGTAAACTTTGCCGACGTTGGGTACCAAAGATTCTTACGGAGCAACACAAAACAAAACGGATGGGTAGTGCACTTCAGTTTTTGACCCGTTACACTGAAGGCGGTGAAGAATTTCTGACACAGATAGTCACAGGAGACGAAACTTGGGTTTCTTACGACACCCCTGAAAGTAAGCGGCAATCAATGGAATGGAGGCACCCTTCATCCCCAGCAAAGGTTAAGCCAAAACAAATCTTGACACCTCGGAAAATGATGTGCACTGTGTTCTGGGACTGGAAAGGCATCTTACTCATTGATTTCTTACCGCGAGGTCAAACAATCAACGCAGATGCTTGCTGCGAGACACTTAGGAAATTGCGCCACGCAATACAGAATAAGCGCCGAGGGTTGCTGTCAAAAGGTGTTTTTCTTCACGACAACGCACGACCACACACTGCAAATGTGACGAAAAACCTCCTACAGGGATTTGGCTGGGACGTGTTTGACCACCCTCCGTACAGCCCTGACCCCGCTCCTAGCGACTTTCATCTGTTCACACATCTCAAGTCTTTCCTTGGCGGTCAACACTTCAACAATGACGACGAGCTGAAAGAAGATGTTTCCAACTGGTTGAAGACACAGGCGGAAAACTTCTATGAAGAAGGTATCCAAAAACTTGTGCCACGCTATGACAAATGCCTGCAAAAGTTCGGCAGTTATGTGGAAAAGTAGTTTAAGAGGTGTAGAATGTTGTGCAATAAATAATTTTTCTGTATCTGTACACAATTTAATTTTATTACCAAACGGAACTGACTTTCTGGACGTGCCTCGTAATTAAAAAGCTATACAGCAATGCATGCTGATTGTTATGTGGTTTCTAGGAGATAACAATAGCTTTAATATGACACCTGTTTGAAGGCCTTAAAGAAGTTCTTACTCATTTTGCCATCATTTTAGTAAAATTTCATTTCCCGTACATTTTAGGCCTAATAACACCGACTTTTGAATTGCCACAACCTGTAGGCCTCTAGGCTGGTGATAGCGCGCGCAGCTGCTTCCCCACCACTGCAACACAAGAAAGCCAGCCAAGAAAACTTCATCGCGCCAGCTGCCTCAGTCCATACGTTGTGGCAATTCAAAAATCGGTATTATTAGGCTTAAAATTTACGGGAAATGAAATTTTACTAAAATGAAGGCAAAATGAGTAAGAACTTCATTTAAGCCTTCAAACAGGGGTCATATTAAAGCTGTTGTGATCTCCTAGGAACCACATAACAATCAGCATGCATTGTTGGATAGCTTTTTAATTATATTATTTGGTTTCTTCAAAATCGAACTTACTATTTGGAGGCAATAAAATACAAAAAAATATATATAACTCATGAACTATTTGAGCTAGAGTCCTCAAATTTTCAACAAAACACGATGTCAGAGTACTTTACATTAGTTATACTTAAAATACATCATAAGCTTAAAACTATAGGCACATTATGTTCAAGTCTGAAATATACGGGTGTCCCTAAACATTTTGGCAACACTGTATATCTTAATCACATGTAACTTTTAACAGGTTATTTTTCACCAATTCCAGTAATTGGAATTATTGTGTGTTGACTGACTGAAAGGTACAATAATAACTGACGACAATGTGAACAGAACTGAGTGGAAGTTCAAAATAAATGGAGCACTACAGGCTTCAATTCTCGGTACCTTTATATTCATTTTATATCTGAACGACATCTCATCGAAATTAGAAAACTGCATCTACTATCTATATGCAGACGACCTTCATATATATTGTCACACACAGTTAAATGACATAGATGCGACAATTGAAAATAGGAATCAAAATTAGAAAGGGAACAGCCGCTATGCTGCTGAAAACTCTCTTGCCATCAACCCAAATATAACCCAACTATAATAGGAGAGACTAAATTGCTTTTCCATTTACACAGTTGACCACTTCCCTTAATTTAACTTAATGAAGTTACTATCTCATTTTCTAAATCATTAAAAAGGCTCCGAGTCACACTGAATGAAACATTGAATTGGGATGAGCATGTTGCTAATACATGCAGGAAAGTTTACTCATCACTTCATCCAATTAAGATTCACCAGTCCGTTCTACCCCGGACCTTGAAAATAAGACTCGTCCAAACCTTGATACTCCCTATATTTAACTACTGCAATGTTGTATTAGTAGAGAGCTACTGGAGAACAAAACAAGAAACTTCAGAGAGCAATAATTCCTGCATTAGGTTTATTTTCTCCTTGAAATTTTATTTATTTATTTATTATCTCATAAGGGGCACCTGAGCCGAGGCTCGTGATAGTGCAGTACATCAAGGTAACAATGGTATTTTAGAAATTACATGTAAGTTACATTGTTGAATCCATTAAGAATTTAAACAGTTCTTTCCTGAAAGTTCTCAGTGAGGAGATATTTTTCAGGCCATCAGGCAGTCTATTATATATAAATGATGAGTAATGCCATAGTGAATTATTTCCAAACCTGCTGGTATTTATTACATTATAGTGGATATTGCTTGCATTTCTGGTGATGTGTGAGTGAGTATCTGAATTGGTTGTGAGTATGATATTTGAATTGGTTATTTTATGATTGAATTGTAGGTGTTTTTTTTTTTTTTGTTTTTTTTAGCGTATGGCTTTTAGTGCCGGGAGTGTCCGAGGACATGTTCGGCTCGCCAGTTTTGTAGCTGCTTCGAGACGGACACCCAATGGGTGAGCTACAAGTACCGTTGGGGAGGAAACTTGGAAGGGAGGGTCGAGGAGTTGGAAGGTAGCGGCTGTGGCCTATAGTTAAGGACCAACCCCGGCATTTGCCTGGAAGGAAGATGGGAAACCACAGAAGACCATCTTCAAGGTTGCCGGCGGGGGGATTCGAACCTCCTCGCCTCCCGGATGTGAGCGACTGCCAACAGTCTTGCCGCAACGACCTCGGCTAACTCACCCGGTATTGTAGGTGTTAACATGGGAAGATTGAAAAGTATTTTCAAAGCCCTTTTATGTAATATATTAATTTTATTGAATAATCCTTTGCTGCAACAGGCCCAAATGTGAATCATGTATGCAATGTGACTTTCAATAAGTGCGTGATATATAGACTTCAGTAGTGCTCGAGAAACTTTGTATTTTACTCGGTTTAGAACTCCTATAGCTGGAATTATTTTTCCACCAATAGCTTTGACATGATCATCCCATGAGAGTAGCTCATCAATGACTAATCCCAAAAATTTGGTAGATTTAACTCGGGGTAGACATTGGTCGTGGAAGAATAATTGCATGTCTAAAGGTAGGTTGTAGGAAGGCTTGTGAAAGACGATATAGTTAATTTTACTTAAGTTAACTGTTAGACGGTTTTCCTCACATGCCTCCTTTTTAAAGTAGAACAATAAAGAAATCTGCACATATGTACGCTTATCTATCAACTTCTCAATGAAAGTACACCTCACTAACTCTCAATAGAGCATCCAGCATTGAGAAAAGACTGTGGAGCCTTATGGCGACAGTGTTGCTAACTCTAGGCAGAGGTAGCGCTGAACTGCTTCGAGTACTGCGCTTTCATGAGTTAGAGACACAACACAACCCCAGCAGCTACCTGAAATAGAGCACGCCCAGGAAGGAGCAGTTTGCAGGTGTTAACGGATTGGACCAGTATTAGGATACGTGAAGAGAACCAATAACGACATTCATTTTGTTCTTATATGACGCATTACTGATTGACAGATGTCGAGAGCATAACCCTTCCTTCCGTCTCGGATGTATGCTGACGATGTTAACAATTTTTATGTCAGCAATACTGTTGATCATCACCGTTTTTGTTGTTATTAGTTAGGCTATAATTTAGTTTCTTTCAATTTTATTCCTGTTGTTGTTTTGTTTAGATAAATATTTGTAATATTATAGCGAGTTAGCCGTGAGGTTAGGGGCGCACAGCTGTGAGCTTGCATTCGGGAGATAGTGGGTTCGAACGCCATTGTCGGCGGCCCTGATTCGATCGAACAGAAAATAAAACAGGCACACAACAGTAACACCAATGATGGATAGTGCTTCAGAACTTAAGTTGCCGGCGGAACTGAGCACGTGCTCCACTCCGTGTTTGCATGCAGCACAGGACGAGGCTCTTCTTTCCAGCGTGCTAACCTTGATATTTTTTAATTACTACGACGTAATATAAACGATACTTGTATGCAATAACAAAGGTAATCAATTGGCAGATAATTGTAGGAAGCTATTATGACAAAATAAATATATGTTCAGAGTTCCTTCATGACAAAAGGTGAGGTTACAAAGCCAGTGTAGGGGGTTCCGTTAAAAGTAAAAGACTGTAAGACCCATAGTCATTTCTCAACACTGGATGCTCTATAGCAAATTTCGTTTTCTTTCTCCCTTTCATGATCGTCACTCACGATCTCGATCTATAATTTAAATACCTCTAGAACGATCATCTGCCTACAGTAACTCTTTCCTCATGTCAGGAACTAGAATTTTAAATAATTGTCCATGTGATATTAGAAATTGTACATCCCTAACAACATTCAAACATGCATTTAAAGATTTCCTTTTGAATGTGTAGGCCAACTAGAACAATTCCTGTATGAATGTGCGAGTGAATGAATATAGTAAAACGTTGTTAAACCTTCATAAGTTATTTTTTTTTTATTTTTAGCTTAGTTAGTATCACATAGTTGCCACTTCAATTCTAGTATTTAAGTTTGCTTGGCAATTAAGTTTAGTAGGTTAAGAATGACATATATGAGTATTCAATTGTAATAAGTTGCATTGTGTGTGGTTAAGGTACTCATCGACACTACTGAAGACATTTCATTACAAGTTATCTTATTTTCTTGAAATTGATATCACTAATTCCAAGAATATAAACTAGTGGATATTTGCCAAAAAAAAGAAACAACAATAAGAATTGTTGGGTCTTTTTCAAAGTTAAATTACAAAAATAACGTGGAGTGAATGGATTCGATATCTTCGCTCTTTTTCAACTTAATCGAGTCATTGTTGTTGCAAATTGATCTGCTGTATGTTCAGAATGTTGTATAGCAGAATCGTTTATGTATCATTGATTGATGAAAATATATTGGCTTTGTTTACAATTGACGTTATTTTGATAGAAAAAAATAAATTAATTGTGGGGGGCGCGACCCCCAATTTCAATTTAACAGCATACAACATACCTACATTATTTATTTGTCTTTATTTTAGTTTTTAATTGAAACTAGTATCTGCATTCTAAGTGGACATTTTAACTGCCCAAGCCAAGACAAATATTGAAGTAAATGAAGTGAGAGAAAACGTAACTTAAAGTTGAGGTACACATTTACTCCCTAAAAACTGCCTTTTCATTGGATTTTAGGTCAATCTCCTGCATTCCCCGACCCGCGAGTATCTCGTACATTGTTTTAGTTTTGGAGTAGACTGTTTCAAAGCCAGATTAATGTGTGCTTTATCTGCTGCACCTATGCGTCAAAGTGACAGCTGCTTAAAAGCGTGCACACCGATCATTAAAGTGAATATAAATGAGGTAAACAACAATAAAACTAGTATAAACTATATATTTCTGGAAACTAGAGAGGACATACTTTTCGAATGAGACAATAAAAAATCGAAATTTTCTTCAAAATTACTAATGAAGGGTCGATGATTACCCTAAGTGCGCAAGAGGGCCAAGAACCCTAACTTCACCACAATAGAGGCATCAATAATAAATGCCTAACATATCTGTAATAAATTTGAATGGTGAAAACATATTACTTTGTAATAGACTATGTACTAAGAAGAGCAGCCTATAAACCTAAAGAGAAAAATTTAACCTTAGTGGAAAATAACAAGCATTCTTAAAATAAATCAGATTGTATGATTTTAAAGAAACTTTATTTTTTCAACTCTTAGCCTAATAATACAAGTTCCATTTACCAATCTGTCTGAATTTTCAAAATAATCAAGCTTTTATGTCGGAGGCATGTTCCCGCTCATTATTGATGATGGGATTGTGTCCTACGAGATAACTACCACAAGTCATACAGAAACCTAATTAAATAGAACAGTAGGGTACATACAAGAGTTGCCCACAATAGACATCCCCTGTCCATAAGGATGTAGATATGCCTACGCACAATCTCAATTATGTTCAGATCGTCATTGTCTTCGGAAACATCATCAAACTCCGGCTGCAAACAAATTCAAGAGTACCGGTATTAGAAATTAATGACATGCATGTTTGTAAAAAAAATCTACAAACATTTACCTAAAGAAAGGCACACAGTGAATCTTTTCCCATAGAATACTTGATAAAAGTGAACAATACATCAATGTATACTGTAGTCTAGTTTTGATTATAACTTATCTGAACCATCGATTGCAAAGCATACACCTGCAGAGAGTACAGTGTGCTCAATTTGAAACTGGCCCAATACATTATACATACTGGTATATTTCAACACAGTAGAACATTATGTTAGAACACTAGTTTGTCATTCCCGTTGTGAAGGTGAGAGAGGAGGAGATATAAGGCTCTATTTGTTCATTGTTCCACAAGTCCCTTTCTGTCGCGCATGTGTTTTCTGAGTCTCAATGAATTGTGCCGTGTATTTGAGTTTGTTTGTTTGGTTTTTTTTTTTTTATTATTATTTTTTTTTTCTGGTGTGATTGACTTCAATAATGCAGTTCAGTGCCAGGGAACATGATTTTATTAGTTGTGGCACAGAGAAGAAATTTCTCATGTTCTGTATTTGGGCAGGTTTTAGATTGACTGCGCTGTGCCCAGTATTCACCACAAGTTTGTGGCACATCCCAACATCACAGATTGTAGATGTGACCTCCTCCTGGCATATACCTCAGATATGAAAACTGTTTGCATTCATCAGATTAAAGAATAAGTTAGTGTCATCTGGAAATTCCTAGCTAATTCTATGATATCTTTATGCAGCAATTTAATTTCAGATATGGAATGTGTCCTAGTAGAGGTGTGGCCGTCTTGATGCAAGTGGCTTAAAGCACCTGCCCGGAGAGTGGGACATTCAGGTTCGAATCTTGACTGCGGTCACATCTTCAAGCACTCCTGAACAGTCAATAAGAATGCTACCTCTGCAGCAATTGTTATCTATAAAGATACATCTGCAGGGCAACTTGACAAAGACTGTAGATCAAAGAAAATATGTACATGTTCGCTTTTTTTCAATACAAAATTTTGTATTGATTAATTACGTCAATACGGACCACTATGGACAACACTGTGAAAGACTGTAGACTTTAAATCATTGACTTCAAATTAGTACAAACACAGTAAAACTTCAAATGACATGCTTTCTGTTTTAACATTTTCCTCAACCTTACGTCATTAAATGTAAATCAGAGCTGAACATGCGTATTATTAACAAAAAAAATCCTTGAACTTAGGTTTTCATGACTATGATTTCCTTAAGAGTATGCTAGGATTTCAAAGTCCTGCGAGGATTTCAAAGAACTGCTGCAAAAAGCTATCTCAATCCTACAATTTGTTGAATATTTTTGGTTGGAATATATTACGTGCTTCCCAATTGGTAGAGCCCTGCGAGGATAAACAAAACGTTATCTGCATCCGCCCCGCATGGCTGTTAACCGCATCCGCACGGCTGTTATCCGCATACGCACGGCTGTTGTCTGCATCCGCATGACTTATTTCCGCATCCGCACGTTTGTTATCCGAATCCACTGGCATTACAATAATATTTTCTCTTAGGTAAAATATTAAAACAACACATTGAGTTTTGAGGAGAAAGTCATTTCCTTCGGCTATGTATGTCAAATTCCATGTTTAAAATGAATGTTATACAGCCTGAATTGCAACTCTTTTCAGTTCGGAGTATTAACTGTGCTTACTGACATAATTTGAATTAGATTACCGTAAATCATCATCTTACACATGTCATAAAAAATAAAATAAAACATAACGGAAAATTATGATGTCATAAACATCCGGGTTTTAGTAATGATATTCAACAAGTCGGATTGTATTCTAAAAACTATCCGCAAATTTACTCCAAACATTATCCGCCGCTTGTCCGCTATCCGCACAGCCATGCAATCTATATCCACATGGTGAAAATGTTGCGGATATCCGCATCCGCGCAGGGCTTTACCAATTGGTGAGCAGAATGACTCTCAAAATGTTTGCGGAATGTCGATAGTACATTATGCGCATTACTATTGGCAGTCATTCAGAATAACAGTGACAATGGATACATCGGTGTCCTAACTACTGTAGATTAAGAAATGCAGCGTGCGTTTCTTAAGTCAAGGCACCGTGGAATAAAGGTTAGAAAAAGCAGTTGACATTATGTGTGATTTTAATGTAGTAAATTAAATTTATTTAGTAACTTTTTCAAGTTGTAAAGCATTGTGTAACATGCCCTCATGATGAAGAAATGGAACATCATCTCTCTGGAATGAGAAAATGTACATATTGGAAGAGGTTGATGCCCATGTGAGGATGCACACATAATAACTCTCTCTCGTGCAGATGACGTCACAACGGGGGCAGCTCTGAGTTGTGGCTATAGGCGGGAGTCCAGCGTGTGTAATCCGCAGTCGATTGAAATATGTTTATGTTGACAGGTGTGTGCATTGCTAGTGAAAGTATTGTATTTCTTAATCTCTGCCAACGGAAAGTGGGATGCAATGCCGAATTGTGATATGTATGGTTGCAACAACTACTCCAGGAAAACAAAAGGGTCTAATATAAAATACGAACTTTGTATTTCCACAAGACAAAGATGTAGCGAGCTCATGGGTGAGAGCTTGTAGGAGGGAGGACAAGATTAATTTAAAGCATGGTAAGTTATGATTTCTAAAACTAATCTGTCTGTTGTGAGCAGAACAGTAAATCATTCTTTAAATTATTTCTTTCCAAAGTTAAAACATTGGAATAGCTCTGGACGCATTATCAAACTGAGATATTAAAGAATAACATAGATATGAAAAGGCAAACCAAATAACATTTACGAGTGGAGATTATTATTATTATTATTATTATTATTATTATTATTATTATTATTATTATTATTATTATTATTATTATTATTATTATTGTCATTTCAGCTCGGGTATGTTCTCTTCAATTCACTAAAAACAGTTTTGCTATTCCACTTAGACAGCAATTGTTGAACTATACTCCAGTGCACAGTAGAACTTTAAAATTAGATGCCATTCCGACTCAAAATCTACCAAAATCCACTAAAATTACACAAAGGAAAAGGAAAACATCTCTGGAAGAAGCCGAAGGTAGATCGATGAGACTGGAAAAGAGAAAGAGGCGTCGTAAAAGTTACTTAGTTATTGTTGTTTTAAGGGGCGGAACTACGAGGTCATCTGACCCTCGTGAAAGTGTTATAAGTGAAATTATACACAACAATGAAACACTCATCGAAATAATTCAATCTAAACATAAGTTACTTGCTTGAATGAGAAGGAGTTAAGAAGATAACCTTTATTTTGTTTTTGAACATTGAAATCTCTTTTTTATTATTATTATTGTATTTTTTTTTATTTTTTTTTACCCTCCAGGTTGGTGGAACCCACGGACTCAGCGGGGAAAATCACCACTACCGCCTCTACGGGCAGTGTCCTAGAGCTGGGAACATCGAATCGGAAGGGATACAACTGGTGAGGTGGGATTGGCACCTCGCCCAGGCGGCCTCGCCTGCAAAGCGAACAGGGGCCTCATGAGGGAAGGTAAGGGATGGTTAGGATGGATAGGCAAGGAAGAGGGAAGGAGGCGGCCGTGGCCTTGAAGAAGGTACCATCCCGGCATTTTCCCGAAGACGAAGTGGGAAACCATGGAAAACCACTTCGAGGATTGCTGAGGGGGAATCGAACCCCCTCTACTCATTTGGGCCACCTGAGGCTGAGTAGACCCCGTTCCAGTCCTCGTACCACTTTTCAAATTTCGTGGCAGAGCCGGGAATCGAACCCAGGACCTCCGGGGCGGCAACTAATCATGCTGACCGCTACGCTACGGAGGCAACGTTCTCATTTAATAATAATAAAAGGTGAATTTGTTTATTTTACACACACAATACAAAGTTTTCTTGCATGGTGGCTTAACGCTCGGAGCATTAGTCCAGAAAGTTTTTCATTTAGAAGGTGTAAAATAAGTATTGCGACGGTCTTGTGAGGTGCTAGTGGTTCGCTGAAGTGAAGGTGACATGTGAAAGTGTTAGTGTAGTGAGCGTAAGTGTAGTGCGATATTTATAGTCATATTGGAATTTGTAAATCGTCACTTTGAGGTTAGGCATGGCGGGAAGATAAAAGAAACGCATCTCGCTCTTCAAATGTCAGTGTACAAGGAAAGATTCCAGCCAAGTGTGCATCAAGCTCGTCAGCTGTTTCCGGTGAGGTCTCATCCCCTCAACAGGGAAATAGCAGCCAGCGATCTCCCTTAGCGACCAAAGGTACTACACGCAGCCTCTCTGACAAAGCATGGAAGGAGGGCAGGAGGCGGCCGTGGCCTTGAAGAAGGTACCATCCCGGCATTTGCATCTTATCACATGATAACATCGGAAACTTGGTGCAAGGTATCGTAAAGAACTTATTTCAAAACAGTGACTTCCTTCAGCCCCTTGTGACGGTTCTCGCACAAAAGGTATGCGATGAACTAAGGGAATCACTGGTTTTCAGCAATGAGCTGATTGCAGAATTAAAGCATAAACTCAAAGCTCGCGAGAATGAAGTTATTGAACTGAAGTCCTCACTTCACAACAAAATTGAGGAAACAGAACAATATTTAAGGAGGAACAATCTAAGAATCTTTGGTGTGCCTGAAGAGAGAAGTGAAAGTACAGACCAATTAGTGCTCAATGTTGCTGCCAAGCTGAACGTTCCTTTGACCGTGGATGACATTGACCGCTCGCATAGGGTTGGAGCTCCGTGGGGTGGAAAGCCTAGAGCTATCCTGAGCAAGTTTGTTTCATATGGGAAACAGTCGGCGATTTTTCGCGCAAAGAGGGTGTTGCGTGGAACTAAGGTGACAATTCGAGAGGATCTCACCTCCACCAGACACCATCTACTGAAGCAAGCGGTCGCCATCTTCACGGAGAAGCAAGTGTGGACGTCAGATGGTACGTTAATCGTACTGCGAGGTGACATCAAACACCGTGTGAGAAACGCAGCCGAGCTTAAAAAGCTCACCCCCTGCTAAGTTCCAGGTACAACGAAGATAACTACAATACTCATATTATTCATTCTTTTTCCTCCTTTCAAGTTTTAATTTTTATTTTTAATTTACTTCTAATACAAAAATAATTATGCAAAATTTCTTTTTAGGACCATCTTTTAATATTTAGATTTCTGGAAACTATGTGTCTCTAGTTAGTAGGCCTACAGCTGAATTCCACTCCCCGCCTTCCAAGACAAGAACTTGACCGCTAACACTTAATACTTTTCCTATGAACACATATGCAGATGTTTATGTAAAATATCAAATTCGGTCTGAGGTGGGGAAGAGTATAGGTGAGTGTAAATACTTTTTAGATAGACATGAAGATAACAATTGTTTAAAAGTAATCCATACTAATATTAGAAGTCTAGCGAAACACAAGAATAGCTTAGATGTTACTCTGAAGGCTTATGAAAATATATTTGATGTTGTGGTGTTATCGGAAACGTGGAAAATAAATAACACAAATGTTACTAAACATAGCTGCTATAAATCTTACTATAATGAAAGTACAATAAATCAGAATGATGGAGTAGTCATCATGATAAAAGGTGGATTACAGCATGAAGTTAAGTGTGTAGCATATAAGGATTTCAAATTTATTCGAGTAGTTGTTAATAAAAGCGACAACAAAATAGCAATAACAGGGGTGTACAAACCACTAAAATACAACAAAACATTATTTCTGGAAAACTTAAATAACTATATAAAAACAGATTGTCAGCTAGAAAATGAATTAATAAAATTGGTGACATGAATATTAATTTATTCGAAAATCAAGACTCAGATGATTATTTAAATCTTCCTAATGAATATGATTTCATATCTATAATCAATGGTACAACTAGGGAAATCATGCATTGACCACGCATTTCTTAAAAGCAGGCTTTCGAATGAAAATATTCTCTCTATCATCTCGGAAAGCAAAATAACTGATCACAATACAACAATAATTAGCCTAAAATTTAATCAAGTTAGTTGTCATAAAAATAAACCAAACATTAGGAATTAGCAAAGACATAAATTAGATTATGTGGAACTAAAACAGAAGTTAGACAACATCAACTGGGAAAATAAACTGGGAGAAGGACATTTGGATACTAGATTAAATATCAGGGGCGGCTCCTGAGGTGGTGCCCGTGTGCCATGGCACCACCAATGTAATGAAAAGAGAATATGTGACTTTTCCCTCTCAAGAACAGTTTATATTACATTTACATTTTGAGGAAATTGTATGCATATTCTGCATTTATTTGAACGAGCGAGCAAACTGACATGCGTTCTGGTGGCGCTTTATTGAATTACTGAGCCAGACCCAACCGGCACTACCTAAGAACATCAGACCGCATCAGACACTGAACTGCAATAAGGACTAGTTTGGCTTGAGTGTGAGTGTGTTGTGTTGAGACGCATATTACCCTGAGGTAGAGCCAACGGCCCCGTGACGCGGAGCTTCAATTCTATCCACGAGATAGCAGCACGTCACAGGTAGGCTACAAGCACAAATTACATACACGTTAGAACTGCTGAACTGCTTTATCTTTCCACCACTAGAGTGCAGCATATGGCAGCACAGCTCCAGTGGTACCAGCTTGACGATATATCACTGTGTCTGACTATTAAATAAATTCAAACTACAAAATAGTATTAGTTCTTTATTGTTTGACATTTAGCAACTTTTTAGGCGCATATTGATGACGGGGAATATTTGTTCTCTCTTTGTAATGTAAAAATTCGGAATTTTCCAACGAGTTTTACTGTGTTTCGTTAGTTTAATTTGGCGGCACAGTCTCACGTCCCAAGCGTAAACACAAATTCTCAAGTTTGACTGCAAATGTGTATGAATAGTGTCCGTCGTTAAATAGCTTTTGTGTTCATTTATATTAGATGCAATCTATATGTGTGTGCGATAAGTAAGGTTGTCTTAGAGGTAGGACATCGTGTTAATTTCATCTCATCTATTTATTTAGAGACTGCAACTGAAATTGCGACAAAGAGGCTGTGCACGCGTGTGTGTCTGCAATAGTCATGCTTATTTATTCTTATATAGGCATGTTACTTAATCTTGCATAGCATTGTGTATCATGCGGCATTGACCATATAAAAACGTTTTAATCTAAGTGTGCTTTTTGAATCGTTATATTATGCAAGCTAGGTTCCTTATTAAAATTTGATTTGTTTCATGATTGAAGATCACACAGTTCGAGCGCGACGTACGAATCCGTAGGATTCACAATGAGCTCTGTGTCACCTTTCGGAAGTGTAACAATGAATAAAATAAGCGAGTTGTTACAATCTCCATTTAGCAATAGGACCCTCACTGAAAAAATAGACATTAAAAATCTGGGTAGGCCACTTCCAAATTTAAATCTCCAGCAACAGTCAAAAAATCGATGCCGCAAATTCAATCCGGAGATTTATAGCAAAAACAAATGGATTTGTGGTTCCGAAGAAGACAATGCATTCTTCTGTTTTCCTTGTGTGTTGTTCGGCGGTGATGGGAGTTGGAGTAAGACTGGTATTAGGGATATAGGGCACATATGGTCTAAAATTAAAGTCCATGAATCATCAAAGCGACATATGGATAATGTTTTAAGCCTCTCATTTCTGGGCAAAACGAACATTCAGAGCAGGTTGGATAGTCAGTACAGACAAACTATTATCACTCACAACAAACAAGTAGATAAGAATAGGTATGTCTTAAATTTAATTATAAACTGTATCCGCTTTTGTGGTGCCTTGGAATTAGCCCTTAGGGGACATGATGAAACAGAAACATCCGAAAACAAAGGCGTATTTCGCGAATTGATTCTGTTTAGTGCTGAATTGGATAAGGACTTGAAAGTTCATCTCAGCCAGTCGTCTGTGTTTAAAGGCATCTCCAAGACTATTCAAAACGAACTGCTCGAATGCATGCTCCAGGTGTATCACGACGAAGTGTCCAAAGAAATAAAAAAGGCTGACAATATAGCAATAATCGCTGATGAAACAACTGATGTGTCTTGCAATTTTCAATTGGTTATTGTTTTGCGCTACATTGTTGAAGGAAGACCAGTAGAAAGATTTTGGAACTTTATTAATCCCGAAGGCCAAAATGCTCATGCCATTGCAGACAGCATTTTAAGTGAAATCGACCCCTTAGTGGGTGATCAACCCCGGAAATTGACTGCCCAAAGTTATGACGGAGCATCTGTTATGAGTGGTGGATTAAATGGTGTGCAAAAGTTAATCAAGGATAAGTACCCTAATGCAAATTTTATTCATTGCTATGCGCACCAACTTAATCTCATAATGTCTACAGCAGCCTCCGTTAATCGACAGACTCGCATCTTTTTCGCTCATCTCACAGGAATTTGTTCTTTTTTTTCGCATTCGCCCCAAAGATCGAAAGTGTTGCGCGAGATCATAGAGAAAAGTTTGCCTCGAGTATCACTCACACGATGGAATTACCATTCGCGTGCTGTGAAAGATATTTATGAAAATAGAGAAGACCTCGTCAAAGTTATGGACTCCATCGAAAGCAATGAGTCCATTAAGTTACCTTCCACCATTGAAAAAGCTGGAGCCTACAAGCAAAGGCTTAATGACAAGAATTTCATTTTCTGGCTAACATTTTTCAATAAGATAATGCCTCATGTTGACATAATTTTTAATCAGCTGCAAAAGAGAATTACTGACCCAATTAAAGTGAAACAAGACATTCAGCATTTTGAAGGTATCATACAGGCAATCAGGGACAATATTGACGAAATAATGAACGAGACTTTTATCAAAAGAGGCGAATCCTTACCTTCTAAAAGACCCCGAATTGGTGAGGACTGTAGAAAAAGGGACGCTCTGGAAGTATGTGATGCTATCCTTTCAGAGATAAAAATTCGCTTTCAGTTCACTGGACACCTCACTGCTACCAACCTATTTGCAGTTCAATATTTTGACAATTATATCAAAAGCTTCCCAGACCAGTATCTTGACGAAATGACGAGCGTATATACATTTCTTGATAAAAGAAAGTTGAAGGGTGAGCTGCAAGTATTCTATGCTAGGCCTGAATTGAGAGCGGTCTCTGGTGCCGTTCCATTCCTTTCGTTGATTCTGGAAGATGAGCTATGTGATACTTTTGAAGAGACAATCAAAATCTTGAAGTTGCTGATCACAATGCCTCTCTCAACATCGGAAGCGGAGCGGTGTTTCTCAATGCTCAAACGGATAAAGACCTTTCTTCGGAACACAATGAAGGAAGAGAGATTAAGTGCCTTAGGAATGTTGTCGTGTGAGAAATCATTTGTGAACAAGATTGAGAACTTCAATTCAAAGGTGATAGACGTATTTGCCAACAAGAAAGAACGAAGAATGGACTTTCAGCACCGCTCTTATTAATTCAAATGAAGGTGTCGATCGAGGTTTTGGAACAAATATATTTGGTGAGTAGGCCTAGTATAAATGTTGTTTTCTTTAAATAATTTTTCTGAGAGGTTTGTTCAATTATATTTTTAAAAAGGGTTTTTATTTAAAATGCATATGGATCAAAATATGTGTATGATATAATATCGTATGGCCTCGGAGCCAGGTGCAAGCTTTGTTGTTTGAGACCCAGAGGGCAATTTGCAAATCGAATTTTCGTTGTTCCTTGGAGGGCTATGAAAGTCAAGGAGGTTAGATATCTAAGCTCCTTGACACTATAGCGCTTTCTAGTAGAGAAAGGAGGAACTTTTGTGTTGGCAAAAAATCCCGAGATTAAAATATTTGTAGTAGTTACGCAATTTCTAAATTCGCTTCAGCTGACACTTCAATTAAAACGTCTTCTACAATAGCACAGTTAAATAATGTTAAACATATAACTTATCGCATAAAATATGCACTATCCGTACTTGCAACTTTGAATGATTTTATTGCAAATTTTTAATTTGCTGGCACCACCAAGTGAAAAATCACCAGCCGCCACTGTTAAATATATTTATTGAAACAATACAAAGCTGCATCCATGAATCTACTAAACAGTTAAACTCAAAGCAAGTCAAAAGAAAAGAGTGGATTACCCTTGCGTTGGTAGAATCCATAAATACTAGAGATAAATTATACCGCAATTATATGGCAAATAAAAATAATGAAGAATTAAGAGAGAAATATAAAAAATACAGAAACAAATTAAATGAGCTAATAAACTGTGCAAAAAAGATTACTACAGACATTTAGTAAATGCTAGTTCAGGAAATCCTAAAAAGATTTGGGGTACCGTATAGTTAATGAGGTAGCTCAGAGAATTAATGAAAAAAGAGCAAATTAGTGAAATACGGTATCAGAATGAAATTTCCAAAAGTGACATGCAAATTGCAAATAAATTGAATGAATATTTCATAAATAAGACTACCGAGATGTCCAAATGTATAAAGAAAAGTGGAAACCCCACACTTAAATAACTAGCAATAAGAGTTCATGCTTCATGGCCCCGGTAAATTCCACTGATTTGAAAAAAAATCTAGGTGAAATAAGTGACAGTAAAGCTATGGGAATAGACAATATTTCAGCAAAGGTTATAAAACAAAATATAGTATCATTAAAGAAACCGCTTTGAAATCTCATAAATCAATCTTTTACAGAAGGATATTTTCCAAAGCAACTGAAGGCAAAAATAATTGTTAAACCAATCTTAAAATCAGGCAATACTATAGACATGGAAAATTATAGACCTATATCTCTGATTACAATAATAGCAAAAATATTTGAAAAATGTATCAAGAACAATATTTTCCAGTTTTTACTGAAGCATGACATTCTATCAGCAAGGCAATATGGATTTATAAAAAGTCGAAGTACTGTGGATGCAATTGCAGTTCTAACTAACCGAATACAAGAAATATTAAATTGCTCCAAACCATCACTAAGAATATTTTTAGATCTTACTAAAGCTTTCGACATAATATTCTCCTCCAAAAGATGGAAAACTATGGTATTCGAGGCACAGCTCTTAATCTCATCAGAAGTTACCTTACTGACAGAATGCAATATGTAAAAATAAATGACACATTGAGTGCAGCGATGCAAGTAAAAAGGGGAATACCACAAGGAACAGTCTTAGGGACACTATTTTTTATTATATACATTAATGACATAGAAAAATCAATAAATAATCTAAAAAATAATTCAATTATCACTTATGCAGATCACACCGCTATATTTGCTGAAGGGAATACATGGGAAATAGTCAGGCAAGAAGCTACCGAAGCTTTAAAAGGGATTAAATTATGGCTGGATAATAATGAATTGTTTCTGAATGTAAATAAATCAAAATTTATTATTTTCACACTAAACAAATCAAAACTGCTTCAACGAGCTTACAGTAGATCGGGAAAACTGTAATACAAGCTGCAATTGCCTTAAAATCAACCGCACACAAAATATAAAATACCTAGGAATTTATTTTGATGAAGACATGAAGTGGAGATCTCACATTGATTTCATTACAAAGAAAATAAGGAGGACAGTTTATGTATTTCATTGTCTGAAACACTTTGTCAATATTAAACTACTGAGAGATATCTACTTTGCACTTATTCTGTCTACTCTCACGTATGGCTTAATTGCATGGGGAGGAGCTTATCAAACTATTGTAAGAAAAGTTCAAGTAATGCAAAACTTGGTGTTGCGTATCATGTATAAAAAGGAAAGGTTATATCCTACTAATGAATTGTATGCGGAAGCAAACATCATGAATATAGGACAACTTTATGCAACGGAAGTCTATAAATATATCTATAAAAAGAAAAATTCAGTTATAAATATGAGCCACACCTACCAAACAAAAGGTAGAACAGGAAATTTGGCTGTCCTCTTCAAACCAAATCTAACTATTACAAAGCGTAATTTTCAATAATTTATTCCTAAATTTAACAATATCCTTCCTAAACCCATAAAAGAGCAGTTACATAAATCTACAAAGTTTATAAGTAAGGCAAAGATATTTGTTCGAGAGAATAAAAATGTCATTAAAGATATATTAAAGTAGTTTAATCTATAAAATAGCATTACCATTGCTACTTAGCTATTTCACAACGCTTATTTTAATATATAAAGTATATGTAATATATTTTTTAACATGAGCACTTAACGTTATAATTAGGTAAGTAGACCTTTATGCCACTCACAAGGCCTTGCCTTACGTGGTATAGCTTACATGTATTATTCCCTTACTCGGCTGAATTTGATATTCATCACATAGATCTAAGAATGTACATTTTTAGACTAATACGTTTACTTATATAATAATCAGAAATAGACTAAAGTTACGATGTGATGACGATTATACATATTTAATATAACGGGACTCCAGTGATCAAGAGAACAAGTTGTAGTGACAAGGACAATGTCTATATAGCAAACGCGATTGCTTGAGCAATGTACGGGTATGTCCTAATACATAAAAAGCTATGTATGTATATATTTTCTTGTTTTGCTGGATATAATATTGATATTGATATTCTTAATAATAAAATTCTAAATTCTTAAGGGTTCATTATGATACTTGGAAGAGAGGTAACTAGCGGAGTAAAGCACTGCTTTCACCAGATCATTGAGACAATGATATCATGAGTGCAAAGCCTGGTGTAGCTATGGCATTAATCTAATCTTGGCCCTCCTGCAGCCGTAGTTTAGTGGCCATATGAAAGAAATATTGCTCTTTGGAATAAAAACATACTCTAGTTCCTATAAACGTTTAAAAAAATAAACTTGGGAATTCAACGAATGTCTTTCCTTTTAAGCACTTGTTCTGATGAATATGAGGTCAACACTTGGAAGAAATTAGTTGAGGATGTATGTGAGGAATCCGAAGCTTGGAAACAAAAGTACGATGATTTATGTGCAGACCATTTAACGTTGAAAGAAATCGCCGATCTGAAGAACAGTCGTTGCAAAGAAATTCAGACGATACTGGATAAAGCCTTCACGCCAGGTCAAACAAAACATTTACTAAGTACAGAGAAAGGTAAGAAAAGCAATTGGTGTTCTGACGATATAGCAGCGGCTATCACTAATAAGTGTAAGCCCTAAAGCCAACCGGTTTTCAAGGGCTAATAACTATCCCTTGCCAGGACTGACGACATTGCGAGATTGGGCTCAATGTTTGAATTTAGAGCAGGGTGTTTTGCATGATGTTGTGAAACTAATGAAACCTAAATCAGCAGGACTAACCTAATTTGAACGCTTGACTGTATTGACATTTGACGAAATTTTTATTTCAAATCGAATGTGTATCGACAGAAGCAACCAGCAGAGAATTGGCTCTTACAAAACTTGCCAAGTTGTCATGGCACGAGGTTTCATTGGTCAGTGGAAGCAGCCTCTTTATTATGCATTTAACCAAAGGATGAAAAAAAGATATTATTCTTGGAATAATATCGAATCTACATTCTGCAGGCTTCACTGTTGTAGTCAGTACAAGTGGTATGGGGTCCGGGAATATGGGATTTTGAACATAATAAGGAATGTTTCTTCAATCATCCAAGCAACGATTCCTTAAAAGTGTTTGTGTTTGCAGACATTCTTCATTTATTGAAACTTGTGAGAACTCATTTGTTAGACCAGGGATTTGTGCTGCTCAATGGGAAAAGGTGAACAAGGAATGTTTCGAACTACTAATTTCTATGTCTTCTTCTGAACTCACTATTGCACACAAAATTAGCAGATATCAATTAGATTTAAAGGGATCAGACAGACAAAAAGTTCGGCCTGAAGCTCAAGTACTTTCAAACCTGGTATCAAAGGCTCTTAATGGTGTGGAGGCAGTGGCGTAGCCAGGGGGGTGTTAGAACCCCTCCCATTGGAAAATCGGCAGGTTGTGATTTGTGTCTGTGGTGATGTACTGTTGTCGCCTTTCGGCCCGGGTTCCCATTTGTGGCTACACACGTCTTCATGACAACGTATAACCACAGTTCACCTACAGATCGCGAAGCTTGGCTCATATGTTTCTACCGCGAGACAATAATGCTCTCATGCAGCCAGCAAGAATGTGCCGACTGCGCTATGTTGGTGTATGTTATTGTTGCTGGATTTACTGTAAGTGAGCATTGTGTAAGGGTTATTTCTTTAATTAACATGTGCTTTACAAGAAGAGTTGTGCAGTTCAATAAATATATCTAATGTTAGAAGCATATTTTAGTGTTGCTAAGTAACCTATATGATCGCTTTTCAATCGGTCAACACGAGTGTACGGTTCCCCAATTAGATTAGGTGGGCAGTGGCAATTTATCTCCCAATGCCTGAAATAAAAATACATGAATAGTTGATACACTTAATAAAACACTTCCCACATAAAGAAGGGGAGGGGGAGGGGGGTTGTATATTAAATGTATAAATAATTATTGTATTATGAATTACACAGGGAAATTAATTGTTACTCCTCGCCCAATCTAATTGGGTAGGCCTATTCGTGTTGACCGACTGGGAAGTCAGACTGATCAAATAGCAAGACGACACCCGAGTTTTCAAAGGACTCTAAAAGGTAAGATTTGAGCTATGGATTTTAGGCTAGTATTATAAAGCTTTTCAAGGGGAGAGTGATGATGCAGTGGCTTAGCTGCTCGTCAATCACCCGACGGCCGGAGTTCCAATCCCGGTGACAGTGGGGTGGAATTTTCACATGAAAAATTACGTGGCGTTAGGAAGGGCATCCGGCCTTAAATACCCGGCCAAAACCAAAATGAGCCTGATTGGCTCCGGCGACCCCAATTAATTGGGATACGCAGTAGAAAGTATTATAAAGCTTTTCAATCAAACAACGGAATTAGGTCTTTAACTGGTTATAAATCAATAATAATGTTATTTGTTTTAGATCCCTTTTAACTACTGTGGCTTTTAGAGACACCGGGGTGCCGGAATTTTGCCCTGAAGGGGATCTTTAACGTGCCAGTAAATCTACAAACACAGTTCCCTCGCATGTATGCACCCTTAAATGCCAGCTGACTGCGCCAGGATTAGTTCCTGCAACCTTGGGAACAGCAGGCGAGAACATTACCACTGATCCACGGAGCCAGTCTGTTATAAATCAGAAGCATGTCTCGGTAGGATATCTATGCATGGCTTCGGTGGCGTAGTCAGTTGCATCCTGAAGTGCTATGCCCAAGTTCGCGGTTTCACACCTAGTCGAAGTCGCCGGGCCCATGTCATAGATTTATGGCACGTAAAAGAACTTACAACTACAATTGGTAGTGTGTAGCCAAAATTTGTTGGCTATTGGATTAGTCACACTCTATCAAGTTCAAACGTTCGCCGTTGGGTTTCAGTTCTGGTAGCTTAAGTTGGAACTACTTGACATTGAAATTGGGAAACCTACGGGCGTTCATGTGAAATGCCCTGCTATGGTCATTGGCTGCAAACCAAATATAAATATATATGCATTTTGAAAATTAAGACATACGGTAGGCTAAGTAAACGTAAAATATTTCAGATGTAGAAAATGACTTTTTAATAGTCAGAGAGCTGATTTAATGAATAAGGATTTTGCACAATAATATGAACTTATTCTCGAATCCTTTGGAGACAAGCCAATATATGTCGTCAGGATAATGCTCACCAACTTAGATGTGGTATACTGTTTGTTAATTCTCTTATGAAATACCTGGTCTCCCACATGGCTGCTCTGAAGGTATGGTACACAATTGTTATTGCCGATATTTTGTAAAATTGGTATTGTATTATTTTGTCAAATTCAGGAATGAATGGTTTCAAACCCACAGAAAAAATACGAAGTACCTAAAATTTGGCCATTATAGACCTTAAGATCATTTTATACTTTTCGTTTCACAAATCACACTGGTATTAACTATAATGTTATTCAATTTTACGGAATAACTAGCTTTTGAGATGGTTAAGAATTTGATATTATATTATACCCATACTATCAACCCGCCCCGGCTTTGCCTGGTATCTTAAAGGGGTTACTCAGCGTAAGCTTAAAAGGCGCACGGACGGTAGGTTTTCCTTCGACATGATTCACTGAAATCGTTACTGCTCGGCTTCCTTTGGTCATAAGTGAATGTTTTCCTACAGAAACCTTCCTCGAGAAATTCTTTACCGAATGGTGAAGACCGCATCAAAATCCATTCAGCGGATTTAGAGATTACCCGTTACATCCAGGAATCGCGGACTTGGTTTTATGTAGAGATGCCAGCGACTATCATTAAAACAAATACATGAATTTATAACTAGTATGGACTATGCATTCTACGTAAGACTCATTAAATACATCATACAACTGTACCTAGGAATACTTATAGAGAACTGAACTAATAAAAACGGAGCATTATTCTTGTTTCTATGATTTAAAAGTGTACAGTATATCAACATTGTGGGTTTTTATCTGTAGTAGTTGGTGATTTAACGTGACCTATGTTTAAAATGGAAATAATCACTCAGGAGAGTTAAAATTCGAAAACCCCTTGCAAAAATGAAATCATCTGTTTCGCGAATAACTTGCTCAAGGCAGATGCCAGCTTGCTGGCCACCGCGAGCGCTAGTGTCGCTTCACCCACAAAGAGGATGCAATTACGTAACGCAGCGAGCTTCGTGACTGTGTATTTTAGACTGTGGTAATACAACTCCACCCTCCCAGGGTTGCCAATCTAACTATTCCCCCGCGAAATAACTTATAGCTTATTTCAAACTGAGGGTAGCGCCAAATACTTTTGAATATTACACAGCAGGATAATATTAGCTTTTTTTTCCTTTTCTTGGCGGGAGAGAAGTTATATGTAAATTAATCTAGTTTTTTTTTAAATAACGAGCTTTTAAATAAAGATTTAGGAAATTTTATTGGTACATTAACACTAATTTTAGGATCATTATTAACATCTTGAGCATGAGATAACCATCAGCCGAGTTGCTTCATATTACGTAAATATTATGTCCAGCAATTCCCCGAATTACGGTTATCTCCCAGTTACGAATGAGTGAAATTTGTCGCCTGAGTAGTATAAGCAATTCAACCTTTTTCCGGCTGCATGTAGCATTTGTAAGGTAAGAAGGACCATGGTAGGTGACAAAAATCTTCGAAAATGATACTTTAGGCATTCAGGGCTAATTGAAATATAAAGCACAGGATCTTGTTGAAAAAACTGAATAAACACAAAAATGATTACCGGTATTGAATTACTCATAAATCAACATGATACATCGAGAGAGGACATGCCCACTTTTTCTGAGACCTCTGTAAATAATTTCTCTTGTTGAGAGATACGCAGTCTTCATGTTGGTAGCACAGATATTGAGTTTATTTTTTTCCTGTCAGGGGAACAGGAATGTTCTAGATTTACCATTGAGGTGAGACATTTTAGTCAAAAATTAACTTAATTTTTTAAAGAACTGATTTGTTTTTGTCTTTTGAGCATATTGTATTACTCGAAAAATTCGGGAACAAAATACATGAAACTTTTCTTGCGTAATAATATCTCATAGAGAAATGGAAATACTTGTAGAGTTGTTGTTAATTCATTTGAGGGGCTTGAGACACCTTGGTCATCAGCCCCGTGTAGTTGGGAGTGTGTTGAAGCTGTCCGGCAACCTGTATTGCTGTGATGATTGTAGTTGTGTGTGTAAATGTATCTGAGACAGGGATGGAGTAGACGCTCTGGGACTTGAGCAAGGCACTATCCCTGCAATTTCCTGTAGGGAGTGTGGCAAAACCCGGGGAAAAACACTCAGGATAACCGCTGTCAGTACCGGGATTCGAACCTACGATATCCGTACTTACCACAACTGCCCTCGCGACCATGGTGCACGTTTGACGAACGCTGCTACGCCGCGGGACGAAATGCTTATAGAATTTGGCTTGAGTACCTATTGTCGCAGAGGAGAAGAAGAAGTGGATGGTAAAGTGGACAGAGATGATGGAGGAAGACAGCAGAGGAAATAAGAAAGTACTTTATGGGATGGTCAAAAGTAAGAGAAGAGGTCTGCGAGAGGATGTGGTAATGATGGACAAAAACGGAAATGAGGTACACAACAAAGAGACACTCAAGACAGTGTGGAAAGAGTACTTTGAGGATTTGCTGAATCCAAATGGTCATAGGGAGGAAGACAATGTATTGGAAGATGGAGAAGACAACACAGGAATGGAAAAGGACCTGACTTGGAGAGAACTGGAGATGGCTATAGACAAGATGAAAGGAGGAAGGGCACCGGGTGTGGATGAAGTGAATGTTGAAATGGTGAAGGCAGCAGGGGAGGTTGGGAAACAGTGGCTGTACCGTGTGATGAGGGTGATATGGAAGGAGAAAAAGAACCCAGAAGATTGGAAGAAAGGATTCATTGTCCCAATATTTAAGAAAGGAAGCAGAAAGGAGTGCAGAAATTACAGGGGAGTCACACTCATACCTCACTGTGCCAAGATATATGAAAAGATATTAGAAAGTAGAATACGAGCCAAAGTGGAGAGAAAATTGAGAGAGGAGCAGTATGGATTCAGACCTGGGAGATCAACAGTGGATCTCATATTTTCAGTGAGACAGCTCCAGGAACACCACTACGAATTTGGAGAGGATCTGTTGATGGCCTTCCTGGACATCGAAAAGGCCTATGATAGTGTGTGTAGGGAGAAGGTTTGGAAAGCAATGGAAAACATTGGAGTGGAAAAAGGGACTGTAGGCAGAGTGAAGGAGATGTATTGTGGAAGTGTGAGTTGTGTGAAAGTTGGAGGGAAAAGAACAGACTGGTTCAGACAAATGAGTGGCCTGAAACAGGGTAGTGCGCTGTCACCCCTTCTCTTTATTGTGGTTATGGACGAGGTAATGGCACGGATAGCAGGAAAGATAGGAGAAGATAAGATGAAAGCAATGGTGTTTGCAGATGATCTCATGGTCTGGGGAAACAAGGAGGAGGAAATTCAGGAGCAACTGAAGGCTTGGGAAGAAACAGTGGGAGAGTACGGATGGAAGTTCAACATCAGTAAATGTGAGATCCTGTTAACGACCAGGAAAAAGGACAGACCAATGAGTGGGATAACACTTGGAGGTGGACAGCTGAAGAAGGTGGAATGTCTCAAGTACTTGGGAAGTATAGTGGAGGAAAATGGGAGAAATGACAAAGAGATTACGGAACGTGGCAGACAGGCAGAAGCATTTCTGAGAAGCATTAGGAGCTTAGTGTGGAATAAAGATGTCCCACAAAAAAGCAAGGAAGTCTTATACAGAAGCTACTATATCCCGATACTGACCTATGCTTCAGAAACTTGGACAATGAAGAAAAGAGATATGAGCAGAATACTGGCAGGTGAAATGAAGTTCCTGCGAAGTAGGATCGGAGTAACAAGAAGAGACAGGGTGAGGAATGAAAAGGTCAGGGAAATGGTGAAAGAGGAGCCCTTGCAAGGTAGGATTGAAACATCAAGACTGAGGTGGTATGGACACTTAAAGAGAATGGATGAGAAGAAGATTCCCAAGAGGATACATGAGATGCAGATGCAGAAGAAACGACCAAGGGGAAGACCAAGAGATAGATGGCTGAAAGGAGTGGAGGAATGTGTCAAGAAGAGAGGCGAGGACTGGACTAGAGTGACAGCGGAGAGGTGGTGGGAAGAAAGGACTAAGTGGCGAGGCTTATGTTCCAAACAGACCCAGCCTGGGGCTGGAAACTGTACAAGATGATGATGATGACCTATAACCCCTCCCATTGGTCGATCCTGGCTACGCTATTGTGTGGAGGTGAAAGATTTGATGAAAAACATTGACTGGGATGAAGCCGCTGGATGTATAAAATTAATAAATGACTGGTTTGACTTATTTAATGCTAAAAACAAATTTGGGCATCATTCTGAAAGAAATGCATTTGGTACTGATTTGGACAACCAAATCAGTTTGCTAAATAATCTCAATGAGTTGATAACGTCCATAAGAGTTGGCAGACATAAAGCCTTACTCCCATTTCAAAAAGGAATTCTACTAAGCAACACGTCTCTAGTTAAACTTTTTAAATATTTGAAGCCAATGTACCAAGTCGAGTACATGATAACTTATCGTCTAAATCAAGATATTTTGGAGAACCTTTTCTCCTATATTAGAGGAATGGGAGGCTCCAATGATCACTCATCTCCTCTGGACATTGAATATACACACATCAAAAAAAGTTTTGCATCACCTCGGTTCCAAGAGTTCCGGAACCGTTAAATACAAAGGGAATAGAGATCAACACAAACAACATTTCAGCTCGTTTTATTGCTCATGAGACCCACACATTGCATGTTGTACCATCATACAGCTAGACTTTCAGCATTTGTGGTCCAGATTGCAGTACACACCACTACCTCTAATACCCAGTAGCACGTCCTCTTGCATTGATGCATGCCTGTATTCGCCGTGGCATACTATCCACAAGTTCATCAAGACACTGTTGGTCCAAATTGTCCCACTCCTCAACGACAATTCGGCGTAAATCTCTCAGAGTGGTTGGTGGGTCAAGACGTCCATAAACAGCCCTTTTCAACATATCCCAGGCATGTTCGATAGGGTTCATGTCTGGCGAACATGCTGGCCACTGTAGTCGAGCGATGTCGTTATCTTGAAGGAACGCATTCACAAGATGTGCACGATGAGGTCGAGAATTGTCGTCCATGAAGACAAATGCCTCTCCAATATTCTGCCGATATGGTTGCACTATGGGTCGGAGGATGTCATTCAGGTATCGTAAAGCCGTTTCGGAGCCTTCCATGACCACCAGTGGCGTACGTCGGCCCCACATAATGCCACCCCAAAACATCAGGGAACCACCACCTTGCTGCACTCGCTGGACAGTGTGTCTAAGACGTTCAGCCTGACCAGGGTGCCTCCAAACACGTCTCCGACGATTGTCTGGTTGAAGGCATATGCGACACTCATCGGTGAAGAGAACGTGATGCCAATTCCGTGGGGTCCATGCAGCATGTTGTTGGGCCCATCTGTACCGCGCTGCATGGTGTCGGGGTTGCAAAGCTGGACCTCGCCATGGACGTCGGGAGTGAAGTTGCGCATCATGCAGCCTATTGCGCACAGTTTGAGTTGAAACACGACGTCCTGTGGCTGAACGAAACGCATTATTCAACATGGTGGCATTGCTGTCAGGGTTCCTCCGAGCGGCAATCCGTAAGTAGCGGTCATCCACTACAGTAGTAGCCCTTGGGCGGCCTGAGCGAGGCCTGTCATCGACAGTTCCTGTATCTCTGTACCTCCTCCATGTCCGAACAACATCGCTTTGGTTCACTCTGAGACGCCTGGAAACTTCCCTTGTTGAGAGCCCTTCTTGACACAAAGTAACAATGCGGACGCGATCGAACTGCGGTATTGACCTTCTAGGCATGGTAGAACTACAGACAACATGAGCAGCGTACCTTCGTCCTGGTGGAATGACTGGAACTGATCGGCTGTCGTACCCCCTCCGTCTAATAGGCCCTGCTCATGCATGGTTGTTTACATCTTTGAGCAGTTTTAGTGACATCTATGAACAGTCAAAGGGACTGTATCTTGGATACAATATACACAGTCAACGTCTATATGCCGGAGATCTGGGAACCGAGGTGATGCAAAACTTTTTTTTATGTGTGTAGATTGAGATGGTACATTTTGGGCAAGCACTCTGCTTCAGTTTTTACTGCAAATAGAAATACAGAGGAGTATATTGACGAAAAGTGTCTGATTAAACCAGTGGAAACAGAAACCGACACCTGTTTCTCGCAGACTGCGTTAATGAATGTTGCCAAACACATTCCTGATATTGTGGATGCTCCTGACGAAGAAAATCTAGTTTTTAGTTTATTTGTTGAATCAAATTACCAAACTGTGGAAATGAACATGAGTTTGTTTGAAATGACCGATCATCAGAATGAATTGTTAGATGAATTTGATCTCTCAGATTTTAAAGATGAAATGAACCACGAAGGCTTAAAATACATTACAGGATATGTAGCACACAGATTCAGGGATAAGTACAAAAACTTGGGAACATTATCTCAAGAACTTGAACCCAGTAAAGAAGGCTCCTGTTTATTTCAAGGGGAAATATTTTGTATCCCTCTAATGAACTTATGAAAGTTGCAACAACAATGGATGCTGAGTTTCATAAATGTCATGGCTATTCACTATCAAATGATAAGTTTATACTATTCAATGAATTAACCAGCAGGATCTTGAGAAAATTGCCCCATATTAATATTGCATACTGTTTAGCTCGAACCCGAACATACAGTGTGGTCCACCAGCCCCTTATTTTTTTTGGAGGAAGGCAACCCAACTAACGCGTATATCACAGTCATCCTAAAAACATTAGTACCTGCTCCTTTACGTCCATTGTACAACTTCACCGTTGAGTACATCCTCGCGAATATAGTAGAAATCAATAGTGGCAGTGTTCTTTCAATGACCTCAATTATAATGTATGATTGAAACGATCAGAGGTCCGAATAACACCTTCTTACGTTTGGACAGGAAGTGTCTACGAATAGATTCAATAAGTGCCAGCAATACACCACGGTTCTCGGTAGCTATGGTGGCTAAATCAAGAATTGCTAGAGTAGCGTCAAGGAAGTCGCATTGTAGTAGGTTCAAACCTTGAAATAGTACATTTTTTTTGCTTAATGTCGTTTATTGTGGATGTATTATGAACGCATATCTATCTGTTCCAACGAGTGATTTTTTATTTGGTCCTCAAAAGCACCGTACTTATCCGATGGTACGCAGCCAGATTGGACGATGACATAATGATCTGTAGAACAAAAGCAAGGTATCCTGTATATTCAACGTAGCAAGTGTTTGAAATTTTGACCACCTTTGTTTAAAGGAAAACTCCAACTCACTCAGACGAGGGTAGGCTCACGAATAAATATATCAGACCGAAACTATAATTTCTTTCAACGGCGTCTGTGCGAAAAGCGCTTGCTATACACTTCGAAATAATAGTTAGTAAGGTTTTAAGGGGCAGAACTACGAGGACATCTGCCCTAAACATACAGTAAATACAGATAATTATATCATTATTGGTTTTACATCCCTTTTAACTGTTCTGGCTTTTAGATACGCCGGGGTGCCGGAATTTTGCTCCGAAGGGGATCTTCAACGTGCCAGTAAATCTACTGACACGGCTCCTCGCATTTGCGCAACCTCAAATGCCAGCTGACTGCGCCAGGATACGAACCTGCAACCTTGGGCACAGCAAGCGAGAACGTTACCGCTGAGCCTCGCAGCAAGGCAGTAATTACAGAACGTGTAATATTATTATAAATAATATAAATCAACCTGGGAGGAGTCCTTGTGGCTCTGGGCAAATGGGAGTGAAATGCGTCGTTGCAGGTCACCTGCAACTCAAACATTTTGGATTCAGCAAGAGAATCCAACTTAGCCTCTTTCACTCCAACTCCAGCACGTAACCTACCCGAGGTGTCACCTGTTAAGCCGAGCAACCCAGTGGAAGGTTGGGTAACCACTCCCAGCGGGAAGCTGGGTCGGCGAGCCGATCAGTGCTGGTGGCTCCAAGGCTCACAACCTTGGTAGTACTTTGGCTGGTGTGAAATATCACCGACCCCAATTACAGTTTTTCAACTGTCTCAAGAAAGCATGGAGGAAAATTCAGCAAAAGCTACTACCCCAGGTGGTAACCAATCCACCATCGCTTTCAGCGATGCATGCAGGCCTTCGGATTCTGGGGAGCCAGCACCAAAATGCTTGGAGGTGTCGGAGACTCCACTAAAGATCAAAAACAAACATCGGAACTTCTTTGCTACCGTTAATATGAACTCCCTTTTGAAAACTGGTAAACTTAAGCATCTCACTGATACTCTCTCCCAACATCAAATTCTTATTACGGCAGTACAAGAAACAAGATTTACAGATGAACATCCTTCTGAGTCTCAGGGGTACAGAATATTTAAAGGCAAAGTTGGTAAACGTGTTGCAAAGAACATCCCTCACCTTGGCACGGGATTCATTGTAAATAGAAGAATTTTAGACTCGGTTGTAGATTTCAGTTCTCCTAACAGCCGAGTAGCAATCCTCACTTTCAGATGCACGAACAAAATGTATACTATGGTTAATGTGCATGAGCCAATTAATGAGGCAAACAAAAAAGACAGAGAAGGAACAGATGAATTTTGGGAAGAACTGGAGGATATAATGGCTAAAATTCCGGACAAACATATGATTATCTTGCTTGGTGATTTCAATGCTCAACTTGGCCGTGAAAGAAAATTCCGAAACATTGTAGGAAGTTACCCAGCTCATTACAGAACCAACCGCAATGGAGAGAGACTTCTGGAGCTCTGTAAGGCGTTCAACCTTGTTATAAAATCTACTGCTTTCAAACACCTGCCAAGAAAGCAGAAGACGTGGACTTCTCCAAATCCAAATCTTGGTGAATTCCAAATCGATCATGTCGGTATTTCACGCAAGGCACACCGAGAGATCCAGAATGTAAAGGTCTTGAGAAGTGTAAATCTTGATTCTGATCTGTAGACCTTTCCAAAATCAAGGTTAAACTTCTTCCAAGAAATACCAGGAGGGTCTGCCGAAGAGAGATCAACAGGTTTGACACAGAGAAGCTACACCTGAATCACGAGTTTACTGAGAAGCTTGATACTTTGGATCCACAGAATTGGGAACAACTACGAGATGGCATGGTGAGAACAGCTAAAGAGATAGTCCAGCTAACAAAAAGAAGGAAACATCTCTGGTGGACCAGTGAATGTGAAGCAGCAATAAAGCAGAGACAACTAGCAGGGCAGAGATGGAACTCTAAGAAGAATTCAGATAACTGGGAGAGTTTTCTGTTAGTGAGGAAACATGCTGCAAAAACCATACGTGGGGTAAAACGTGCATACAACAAAAGTCAATTGGAAAAGATTCAACAAGACTTCAAGAAGAACAACACTCGAGATTTCTACAGAACCTTCAGACAGAATCTCACTAAATACACTCCACCTAGCCTACATTTCAAAGATCCTGAGGGAAAAACTGCCTATAATGACAAGGACAACTGCACTATCCTGACATATTATTTTGAGTCTCTCCTTAACTGTGAAAGCCCAGGATCCTCATTCTCATTTGAAGACAATCCAAATACAAACCCGGACTCTACACCACCAACCAAAAAAGAAATTATGCAGATCATTCAGTCACTTAAAAACAATAAGGCACCAGGCGAGGATTCAATAATCGCCGAATTATGGAAGCATGCTGGCGACGTAGCTATCGATAAACTAACAGAAATAATTAGTGAGATATGGGAAAAGGAGGAACTCCCTATTGATTGGACATCAGCTCTGCTTCACCCTCTTCACAAAAAAGGTGATAGAACGAATGTGAACAATTACCGTGGCATCTCCCTCCTTGCAATAACATACAAAATCCTTTCAAAAGCCCTTCAAACTAGAGCAGAGGAACAGTTGGATCCACAATTAGGGGAATATCAAGGGGGATTTCGGAAGGGACGATCGTGTGCCGAACAGATTTCGAACCTTAAATCTATCCTTTCATATCTGAAGCTTAGAAACAAACAGTTTGTAGTGACCTTCATTGACTTCAAAAAGGCTTATGACTCTATCGATCGACCCACCCTATTTGAAATACTGAAAGAACTGGGACTGGACAACAAAACAAGAGCAATCATTCAGAAAACCTTAACCAACACTGCGTCCAAAGTGAAATTCAGGGGAGAAATTTCAGAGCCCTTCGAAATCAAGACTGGTGTAAGACAAGGAGATGGACTATCTCCTTTGCTCTTCAACTGTGTGCTCGAAAAAGTCATCCGGCAGTGGCGAAAAGTAATGAACATTAACAAGTCTGAAAATGGAGTCAGATTGGGCTACAAAAAAAAGAACCTGATAGTTGACTGCCTAGCATTCGCAGATGACCTCACAATTTTTTCAGATTCCCTCGATGCAGCCGCAGCGCAAATTAATGAACTCCAGATTCAAGCAGCAAAAGCGGGCCTGAAGATCTCCTTTGAAAAAACAGAATTCATCACTAATATCAAGCTAGCGCCAAAAGAGCTGGATGTAGGACAGGGGAAAATCAAGCAAACGAAAGCGTTCAAATATTTGGGTGAGTGGATAGACCCCAATCTCTCCGAGAAGGCAGCTTTCGAGTCACGAATCAGGAAAATGGAAATGGCATACAATCTAACAAAGGCCATTTACAACAAGAAATCCATATCAACTAATGCCAAGATAAGACACTACCAAACAGTCATCCGTCCAGAGGCTTTGTATGCTGCAGAGTGCCTTGCAATGCATCGCAAGGGACTAACAGAGAAGCTGGAAGTGAAAGAAAGAAAAATTCTAAGAAAAATCTTGGGTCCGGTAAAAGAAAATGGGGAATATAGGAGAAGGCACAACCACGAACTTTACACCCACGTGGAAAAAATAACTGATGCCATGAGGAAACGGAGAATTACCTTTTACTGTCATATAACAAGAATGAACCCAGCACGATTGACAAATAGAATTTTCACCTACTTCCTCAAAAAGAAAACCAAGGGAGCTTGGTTCATTGAGGTGGACAAAATTTACAAGAAGTGGGAATAACAGGCAACGATATTTGGGAACGTGCCACACTTAAACAAAAACTAACAGCACACCGATGTTTTCAAGAAAAGCCAAAGCTTCCAACTGGCAAGAAGTGGACTGCAGAAAGGAAACAACAGCATCGAGAACTAATGCGAAAGTACTGGGAGGACGTTAAAGCTCGATGCAACAAGAAACAGTTGAAATGACGTGGTCCTTAGATGGCCGAATCGAAAGAAGAAGAAGAACTATTAACATTCTAATTATCACGAATAGAGTCGCCTCCGTTACGTAGTGGTCAGCATGATTAGCTGCCACCCCGGATGTCCTGGGTTCGATTCCCGGCTCAGCGACGAAATTTGAAAAGTTAATAATAATGTTATTGGTTTTACGTCCCTATTAACTACACTGGCTTTTAGAGACGCCGGGGTGCCGGAATTTTGCCCCGAAGGGGATCTTTAACGTGCCAGTAAAAGTACTGACACGGCTCCCTCAATTTGAAAAGTGGTATGAGGACTGGGACGGGGTCTACTCAGCCTCGGGTGGTCCAAATGAGTAGAGGGGGTTCGATTCCCACCTCAGCCATCCACAAAAGTGGTTTTCCGTGGTTTCCCACTTCGCATTCTGGCAAATGCCGGGATGTTACCTACCGTACGGCCAAGGCCACCTCCTTCCCTCTTCCTTGCCTATCCCTCCCGATCCGCCCCTCCCTTCCCATCTCTCAAGAGGACCCTGTTCGCTTTGCAGGTGAGGCCGCCTGGGCAAGGTGCTGATCCCACCTCCCCAGTTGTATCCCCAGACGAGATGTTTCAAGCTCCAGGACACTGCCCGTAGAGGCAGTAATGATGGGATCCCTCGCTGAGTCCGTGGGAAAACCTAACCTGGAGGGTAAAATCTACTAAAAAATAATAATTTTAACGAATGGTATCCATCCATGGTTTTGAACAGTATTTAGGGAAAATAGCCATTTAAATGAGACAAGAAAATAACTTTCCCTATCGCCTTCGTAGATAATGTGAACAAAACCAAGTTGAAATCTTGCTGTACGAGGTAGGGAGGGTATAATAAAATAGTTAAAAAGAATTTTAAAAATCTGCCATTGGATGGTCTTGAACCCGGGATCTTCGAAAGAGCGAGCGGACGCAATAACACTTGCACACATTTCCAACACACTCTGGAGGTTTTTATTGCGCTTCTTATTAACGCGTATGGTAAAATAATCAATTATTACAGTTAGATCTTAAATATTGATTGGAATGCATTCATTCAGTACCTGGCATGTTTTCTAATTTACTTAAAGCAAGTTTCGCGACCGCTTTACGTTAATAAGGCGACAGAACTGCAAATAATGCCCTCAAACGACAGCCCTTCGGTTTTATTTCATACAACTTAGCATACAAAATGCTAGCGTGTGATACACTTCGGTCATACAAGCAGGTGTACTGACGAAGAGAACAGAATCATACAGGATTTTGTACCAGCGATCACAGCAGCTTCCTTGCCAGCGAGTGTCGTGTGATACGGGCCTAAAGATATGCTATGACTTATTGTTAAAATGTAATAACAAAACAAGAAGTTCGGTAAAGAACGTATTGCCTACTTTCTCCTAAATGCATGGGTATTGTTATAACTCTTTATCCTTTTCAAGGAGTATAATTGAATGTTGGTTGTAGTAGCTTCTTGAAATACAACGTGCTATACGGATATTATACATGAATATGGTTTGCCCTTTGCTAGTGCTACCTCTGTACAAAAAAATCATTCAATTCGATTTCACCGTGTTTGAATTGATGTGGGGAATCGATTTGCACACATACATGACCGCTATCCACACATTATTAGCCTGATGACCTTGTAGTGTGGTCAAAAGATTCTCTATACATAAAGGTATGTTGTTGCAAAATTTGGTAGAGATCAGATTATTAGGTTGGTCGTAATTTGATTCAAGCTTTTAATATTAGGATGGCAGCCATTACGTTTTCGCCAAGATGGCGGCGGTATAAAACATGACACTGGAGTGCCCTTTGCTAGTGCTACCTCTGTACCAAATTTCGTTCAATTCAGTTTCACTGTGTTTGAATTGATAGGGGGAATCGATTCGCACACATACATGGCCGTCATCTGCAAACTAATGGGCTGGTGACCTTGTAGTTCAGTAAAACGACGCTCGCCATACACATATATGTTGTTGCAAAATTTGGTAGAGATCAGATGATTAAGTTAGTCGTAATTTGATTTAAGCTTTGAACATTTGGGTGGCCACCATTACGTTTACGTCAAGATGGTGGCGTTATAAAACATGACACTGAGGTATTCTACGCTAGTGCTACCTCTGTACCAAATTTCGTTCAATTCGGTTTCACCGTGTTCGAATTGATAGAGGGGGCAGACATTCAGAGTACACACTCACACACACACAGACACACAGTCACACACACTCAGACAGACACACAATTTTTGGCCCTGTGTAGATCTCATAAGTCTACTTTCATTTTTTGCAAAAATCGAAAGTATGCAAATAATACCATGGGAATTTTTAAGGAATACGTATACTTCGATGCAAGCACTGGCGATCAGAATATCCTTCGATATGTTGTTTTGTTTCATTTAAGGGGCTAGAACATCGCGGTCATTTAGCCCCGTTTACTTGTGTGTGTAGAATTTGTCTGATAACCTGAGTTATTGCGGGCTTGTAATGATGTGTGTATTTGCAATTAAAGATTGGGAAGGAGGCGGCCGTGGCCTTAAGATAGAATCCGTCCCGGAATTTGGCCGGAGTAGAAGTGGGAAACCACGGAAAACTATTTCCAGGATGGCTGAGGGGGGAATCGAACCCACTTCTTCTCATATTTGCTACACGAGGCTACGTGTACCCAATTTCAGCCCTCAGACAAGTATTACAGTTCTTGGCAGAGCTGGGAATCGAACCCGGACCTCCGGAGCAACACTTCGATATGTTATGTTAATATTCATGCCAGTTTTTTAATTTTCTGCCATTACAGGTCACGTGGCATATCGTACCAATTCGATCGTATTTTTTTATAAATCATCAAAATTCAACGCACTCTTCACAAAAATACGTCGTAAGGCAATAACTGTGGCAATGTAGTTGCATCCCGTCTAAAATGGAATGTGGGCTTTCGTTCAAAAAAGTATGCCTACTACTGGATTCGAAGCAGCATTCTACCCGCACGCGCCCACCACGCACGGTCAGGCTTTAAACCTATCAGCCACCAACACATGCTAGATACTCCACGCTAAACGTGCTGTAGTTACTGTAGCCGTCCCACCTCAAACGTTTAAGTACATCTGAAAGTCTTCAATCACGGTTCATGGTGTTGATTTAACTTTCTACTATTACAGATCGCGTGGCGTAAGCTATTAATTCGATCGTATTACGTGTATGTGTGTTATTTCAAGGAGCAGTAAGTCATATGTTAGTAGAATGGGCCATAGTATTTGGCGGGGAAAAGTTTAAGGTCGGTTTATCTTTGCTAGACCCATGACCCAATTACATTGCTGTCATACAGTCAAAGCGCAGAGCAATATCGACCATCGGGAGAATTGAGATGTTAGTTGGGTTTCATAAAACTAAATAATAAGGGGCGGGTGGACCACACTGTATATTAGGTTGCGTGACATAAACAGAAAAATAAGTTTCGGCAATTCACAGAGAAAATTGAATCGCAAAATGTTTAAATTCACCAATGTAAGAAAATAGTGGATCTCGTTAACGGACTATTTATATTATTTACGGGTACGGCGTATTCTTCAAGTTATATTATTATAACCAGAGCCGTGTCAAATACTATGTGCTGTGTCACTGCACGCAATGCCCCCGTTGTGATGTTATCTGCACGAGAGAGAGGGGACGATCCGCCTCACCATGGATGCACATGGGTTTGGCTGCAAGATTAAGTCTGCCGATTTCCACGTAAGACACAATCGTGAAGCAATGAGTGGAAATCGAAAACAGCATATATTGCAGCCCTTCCTTTTCTTAATACCTCGAATCAATGAAGGTCTCGCTAATGGAGGAGCTGAAGTCCAGTCTTGCAAGTTGGTTTAAGCAAGCCTCAGTTGCCAATGTAAATATTGTTGAATCACATTGAAGGAAAAGCACTAGGCTACATGTGACGGTGTAGCTAATGATCAACTGCTTCAGAGCATCAAACAGCTGGATTGACAGATTTAAGAAGAAGCATAACCTCCTTTACAAGAATGTTTATGGGAAGAATGCATCACTTAATCTGCTATGGTCAGCAATTCGAGAGATCAGCTGCCACAGTTAGTTGAAGCAAAATGTGTCTTCAACTCTGCCAAAACTGTACTTTTGTATAACCATCAACCCAGCAAGACCCATCAAAGGTGATCAATGCCCTGGTGGTATGAAATCCAAGCAGAGGGCTGTAGTTCTCCTGGTCTGTGATACAGATGCAAGTGAAAAGCAGCCTCCTTTTGTTATTGAAAGATTTGAAAGGGCTCGGTACTTCAAAAACATCAGAAAGCTACTAACGAAGTACAGAGACAATTCACATGCCTGAATGATGTCTATAAATTATAAGAGTACCTCATTCAGAGCAAGTTGTAAAGTTGTAAGGCTGTGGCAATGATCAATTGGGGACTGAATGGTGATACATATGAAATGAAACTTAACATTCAATCAGCTGAAGTTAACAGAGCAAGAAAAAGTCTACTGGCTTGCTTTTAAGCCGGCTGATACCGATTTGAATAATTATATAACTTTTGACGGTAATGTGAGCGCTTCTGAGGGCTGAACTGCAGATCAAATTCTGGACAACCCTACATCAGGAGAGGTGAATGATGAGGAAGAACTGGTGGCAAAACCTGTAGCAGAAAGTGTGGCATTGATCAGGTTCCCAGCTCATGTGGTGAAGTGTACTTGGGGTAGGCATGTTGTGCAAATTTTCTCTAAAAATAAAAAGAAGGAGCAGACCATGCTTGTCCCCAGGGTCACATATCTCTTTCTCAGGAGCAGACGAAATATCATGTGAAACAAACTACTTTCAAAGAAACAAAAGAGAAGCACTTTGAAGACCACTTTATTACTCAACTTCTGTTTTGTTTGGGGACTTGTGACATCATGACTATCAGTCCCAAACAGTGAACCAGTAGCGGCTTTTCAGGTGCATCAGGTACAGCCCGGCTGCACTAACATTTCTCAAAACAATTGTCTATCATTTTCTGAATCCCTATATTTTCTCTTTAAAACCTACCGTATTCGTTAAAAAGAACGAAGAGTGCGCTTTATATGTTGTGATTACACAACCGGCGTAGCGCTCATACTTGTTAGCAATTAAGCAAGCACCGCCGTCCGTTTCCTTCACGATTGCGCTTTGCGTTCTGAGTGCAGCAACGCCAATGCTCTCAGAAGTACAGGCTGACGTGTGACGTGTAACTGAACGGTTGCCATGACAACGCGCCTAACCGCCTGCAGGATGTATTGTGACCGAAATCCACCATGTTGCTCTGCTCCGATTGGTGATGTTTAATTGCCAAGATTCGCAAAGCAACCTTGGAAGTATTTGATGAATGCAACATATTGAAATGTATTCCAGCATGTGTTTGTAACAGATCCAGAGCTAAAGAAACATTCTTCATAATTATTCTAGCTGATAAATGGACCTATCATTATGGCATTGAGCTAAAATTTAGCACAAGAGAGAGTCGAACATCTTCAACTCCTAACGGCTTTGATAAGTCGTGACGCAAAAGATGAGGGGTGGAAACTTCCCCACGCCCCGCTTTGAATGAGGTGACTACGCTGCGTGCACTCTGTCAGTTCTAGAACACGGTCATTCGAGAATTCTTTTTCACTTGCTAAACTCATGTGTGCGCGGAGATGAGGTTCCTAATACGTGCGGAAAGAGTGTGTTTGCACTATTTAACTAACCATCACAATTTGGCTGGTGATACGCCGATACTTATAATAATTTCTTTACCAGTGTTAAGTAAAGTAATGTCAGTGTTTTCTACAAGTGGCAGAAATACTGTAAGAAAGAATAATAATAAATACTCAGCGGACACATTCACAGCACCATAGCGGACTGGAAATATATTCACCGTAGAACGCAGGCCAGTAGACATTGATATACAACTTGTTGCAGCGCATAACATATGACAGATCTTGTCATATTATTCAGCCAGGCACACAGATATACAATGTTGAACTTTCTTTTTCGACACGATAGCTGTACTACATGTAACAGAATAAGATCAACGTTTAATTGGATTGCTAGCAAGTGCATTCATGAATAATGAACAATTTTGCAATTACACCACCTATTCCACACTGATAAAATATTCGGAACATTTCACCATCAGTGGCGTACAACCAATTTTGATTTAAGGGGTTGTATGAAGTCATCCACGATGCCACTTGTAATTAAGAACAGTAACATGGGAACACTAATTAAGACTTTATTACAATTCAAGATGATAGCTTAAGCCATCAACAGGGAAGCTTAATGACCAGGATGAGTCCGAGATCTGGGGGACCGAATTCACGTTAGATCAGACGTCACGAAGATTGGATGCATTACCAGAGTATCTTAAGCGGCGATCTTGCAAAATTATGAATAGGACCAAGATTAACCACGTCGTGGGAAAACACATAGGAAACACATTCTCCGTAACCCAGAGCATGCTTTCAGACCACTTGTCTGAAATTATACGACAAACCGTTACCATGTTATAATAATGTTCTCTCTTCCAGGTGACTGATATATTTCGAGAGAATTCCCAAACTAAAGAGCAAATAATTTATGGATATTAAGAGTAATTTCACACACAATTATAAGATATTTAATAAATTGTTTATTGGTTGAATTCCATTTTTTTTATCATCAACTTATTCTAAACTTAGTTTCGTTCTTACTCGTGGCGTATTTTACCTTTATGGCGGTTGCAAGCGGAACATTAAACTTTTTGCAAAGCTATTTTTGAAACTTGATAATTAATTCTTGGCACAGTAATTATCATCTGGATTCATGATCTGTGATCCTAAACCCTACTGTAATTCATTCTGATTGTATAAAAATACGAAGCTTATTATAATCGTAGACATTAAGAGATTCTGACCAGTCTTATTATTGCCATTTAAGGATTACTTGACATTATGTCAAAAGGATTTTGGAACTGCATTTTGAATAAAGCACAATTATTAATAAGTTGTAGACACTTTATAGTGGTCTAAGAGTAGCAACTGTTGGAAATGAGATATTCCATTCCAACGCTTTAATAAATTAATAATTAATGAATTTCTTCGATGATATAAATGTTTGTGATTATGCCACGATGTAGGGCTTATGCAGTCCTAGGTCAAATGGAATTAGTATGTGCTTTATTATAGTAATTATATTTATATTTCCAACTTTGGGAAATAGTGCAATGACAGTTTTTTACTGTCCAATTTATCATCATTTTGTGCACTGTTGTTAGGGTTAAATGAGCTGGCCAATTCAATTTAATAATTATGCAGATCATAGGCAATTCTACTGTATTCCTATGTCTTTGAATGTAACTGTTACATCATCGCAATCTGAACAATTTAATTTATCCCATAAGGACATGTTGAATCCAATTTCTTATTTGAGAATGACTTGAGTGATTAGAATTCCCTTGTAAACCATTTTTTGAGAAATTACGATAGATTAATGCTACTTTGAGCTGAGATGTTTTTCATAAGGAAACTTGGAATTATTGTGGTGATATATTGATAATAATAATTTATTTTCCATAATTAATTTAATCCAATTAATTAATTAACGGTCAGTAATGTCAATCTAATATATGTAAATATCAGGGATGTGTATAATTTGTGTGTGAATTATTAATTTAGTATGTTTTATGGGGGGAAAATGTTTAATTTTTTTTCTACAAAGCTGAAACTGATAGTGAAGTGTTTTTTTTTTTAATTCATATTCAGCTAATCAACGAACTCTCGAACTCTGATTAATTTTCTTTTGTGAGAACTTCCCATTTAAGTGAAATAGGACAGCTCAACGGCACAGATGGACATTATGGACACTTGTATCCCAACCTAATGATTTGCCTTGAGTAATAGGAGTGTTCATATCTTTCTTTTGTCCGTCTGCTCTAAAATAAATTTAGGATCTCGATTTTTACAAGTTCTAATTATTCCTGTAGTTTGGAACTTCTCCTGAATCAGTGATACTTTTTCTTTTTCTTGTTTGTGAGGTATTTGTCCTGTTGAACCTTGCATGCCTATCCCTTTAAACGACCCGAGATATTCGATCTCTTGCCTGCTCGAGCTAGTTGTTATTATTTTTTTAATGGACAAATATTTCCAGGACTTAATTTTTTTTATCGCCTGTGTCCCTTCTTCGGTTTCTCGTTGAAATCGCCGGGCCAACGTGACGTCAGGGAAACGGGCACAGTATACAGAAGTATTCCGCTTGGTTCAGCCCTTTGAGCAACTGGAATGTTTGGCTGCCTCGCACGAGCTGTGACGATATTATCCGAATGCACCCGAATAAATAACCCGGGGTCTTCGCTCCTCGACATGGAGGAAAGAATGGAAGGAGATGCCTTCGCTGCGCTGCCTAGTAGTGCAAGCTGCTGAAGCCAAACGGCGCGCCCAATTTGGATAGCAATAAAATGGCTGTTCCTATGCTTAAAGCCGTAAACCACTCCGACAAGTCTTGGATTTTAGTGACATAAAACTTCAATGACAAGTCAAGATTCTTTCTTGGATAGGCAGAATACACTCTATACATAACGGTACTTGGCACAAATAAGCTGCGTTATCGTTTTAAAAGCGAATGTAGATAGAAATATGAGAGCACCTATGCAAGGCTAGTTTTGTAAGGAAGACGCGGCAAAACGTAATAATACGCTGAAATACTGTTTACATTGATTACAGGTGTCTGAAGGTGTGCGTTATACCAAAGAAGGAACATCTTGGGAACTATCATAATGATGCCGAACTAATCACGGTAATAACACCAAATTGATTTTTAAGTTCTTTTTGGTGTTGAGGTATTCATCAGATTTTAGGCCTAATTTCTAGCACAGCCACTTTCACTCATTGTTTGTACACATTTTGATATTCACGAATACGAACCTTAAAATTAATAAACAAATGTTAGTAACTCAATCACGCTAAAACACAATCACGCAAAGACATATTTACTAGTAGCCTCTATTTTGTCGCGAGAGTTGTGGCTACGGTTCCAACAGCTGTAACAAGAAGCTTGTTATAAATTTGAACGTGTGATGTACGAAGTACTCTTTTATAGTAAAAATTGTGCTGTTACATTATGATTCGTGGCCATGTGGCGCATTAATTGTGAGTGAAGTGTAAATATAATAAGCGCTTTTGAAGAGCATTCAGTAGCACAGCTAATAGAATGAGCTCTTGGCATTTTTATAGTTACTGTGTTTAATCACAATATAATTATAGGTGTATGTTTGGAGAGGAAGTGCGTTTGAAATTCAGTTATGTTATGTGTAGATACGAGTATGTAGAGTGAGAGGTCGTTCTTTAGGTATATAGTATTTAAATCTTTTCTTATAGTGTGAAATAATAGTGTTCCCTCCAAGGCGTGTTTTAACATGGAACCGTCCGTAGATTTAGTTTATATTTTAGGAGAAACTCCGTTTTCTAAATGGAAGGGGGAGGATAAAAATAAATGTTATCAAGCAATCAACCCCAACCACTTTTGACATACCAGATTTCATCCTAGCTAGATGACCCAACACACCTATTCAAAATGTATACGTTTACTGCACACGAGCGTGTGTTGGGCTGCACCGAACTTACACCCCACGAGCCGCCGCTGCATTTCTGCATTTCAAGCAACAGAAAGAAGAGCTGTTTTTCAATGAGGACACAGACACCAATGAGCGAGAGCAAACAGCTTATACAAGGTACTCACCAACACACAGTACAGTATACACTTTTTCATTCAATGAAACCACTTCTGGAAGCTCTCCTGCCACACGTTTTCTTCGATGGCTGCAAGCTCATCTTCGTAGGTCGTAGCAGCTTCTTCAGGGGTTGAAAATCTCTTTCCAAGCATGCGATTTTTTACCATTGGGAAGAGAAAAAAATCACACGGAGCCACGTCAGGACTGTAAGGTGGATGAGCCATTAGTTTGAACTCCGTAGACTTCAGGAACTGAATTATCATGTTGGCCGTGTGTGCAGACGCGTTGTCGTGATGGAGAAGGATCCCTCGCAGTCCCGTGCGTGCCCGCTGTTCTTGAAGTTTGGCAATAACGTTTGGCAGGCAAACCGTGATGTACCAATTAGCGGTAACTGTCCTTTGTTCATCCAGAGGAATGGTTGCCACATGACCACCCTTTTGGAAGAATGAAGCCACCATTTTCTTGCCAACACTTCCGGGGGGCTTCACTTTTGTCGGTGTCTTGTCATCAGGAAAGATCGACACTGCTGATTGCCGCTTGGTCTCCGGATCAAATTGATAAATCCAGGTTTCGTCACCTGTGATGATGTCAGCAACCCGTCTAGAGTACCCTCCTTTGAATCTAGTCAGCATTTCCTCACACCATTCAACACGGGCATGTGTTTGTTCTTCTGTCAAATTGTGAGGCACCCATCGGGATGAGACCTTCCTCACACGAAGAAATTCATGCAGGATTTTCAAAACTGCTGGCGAACCAATCTGAAATGCTGCCTCAATTTCTTTAAATGTTAGACGATTATTTTTGCGAAGCATTTTCTCCACGGTTGTGATGTTTTCATCAGTCACCGCCGTTGCCGGACGCCCGCTTCTCTCCTCATCTTTCAAAAAAATTTCGAACCCTTTAAATTCCTGAAACCACCGAAAAACTGTGGCACGGGAAGGAGCCATCTCCCCAAAAGCCGGTTGCAAACACTCAAAACATAGAGACTGGTTTAACCCACTTTTAAAATCGTAGAAAATCATTGCACGAAAATACTCCCTTTCCAGCTCCATTGCACCGTCTGACTACCTGCGCGCCGCGGCTTGTTCAACCTTGCACTGCGGGACTCCCCGAAGCGGGAGAGTCACTTTCTGCTACCAGCTTACTCGCAAAGGATGGGGCTTCCACACCCTGCGTTCCATTAGAGTGGGTCAACCTCCACTTTCTCTCCTTTCAAATTTCCGTAATGACCTTCGTGTTTGCTTCAATATCTGTCTCGCCTTGACACACAGGCACATGTGAGGAATGCTGCTGGCATTACTAGACATTTGAGAATCTCATTTCATTGATGTGAGAATGTTTACCAAAGAAGCAAACAAATTGCTGTAATAAATTTGTTTCCACCACACAGCATATACCCAGAAGAATATAAACATGACATTGCAACAGATCCACCCAGCCAGTGAGACAGTGGGTGGAATTTTCCGGGCCGCAGAGTTGTTCTTGCAAACAAAGGCCTCCGAGTCCTGCAAGGTCATTGATGCGCCAAGTGAGCTGGATTGTTCTGTTTCTAAAAAAGGCTGGGTAAAAGAAAGCCCAACCCAAGAGGTCTGGAGTAGCCGAGAAGTTACGAGAAGTCTCGTTAGCAGATATTTAAGGACTATCAAGCTGGAGTAGAGTCGAGTGCCAGCAGTGACTGACACCTGTTGACAAGTGGAAGTCCATTATGGTTCTGACAGTGTGTGCAGTGAAGCGAAGTGTGAGCCAGTATGCTTGTGAGCGAGTATTGTGATACGGAATGTTGTGCGAGGGTAGAAGCAAGACTGCACTGAAGGCCCACGGTTTGAAGCGGTGTGTGGACAGACACGGGGACTATGAAGCAAAATCCGGTGGAAACTTCACAGCGGAGCATCACCGAGCAAAAGAGAATAATGAACTGTGGACTTGGCAGCCTGTTGCATGAGAATTGTCCAGTGTGTGTAAGTAAGTGTGTACAGTAACGCACGCTACCAGTTGTGTTGTGATTTAGTGAGTGAACCCTGATTCCAGTCACAGTTTAAATGGGTTGTGACATTTTCAAGAGAGAAAAATAATAGCAGAAATATCAATGACAACAAAGAGTTATTCCACTTACTTCATCATGAGTATCCTGAGCTGATCTATTGGCTTCATCTTCTTCATCCGAATCTTCTTCCCCTGACGAATCCCCAGGTCCACTCCTTTCTTTTTGATCTTAAATAGAAGACATAAATTTCAACAAGAATAACAGCAATATAATTTAAAAAAACATTAAATAGAAACACTCCTATAACAAATAAGCTTGTATCAATTTATATCAAGGTCACTATGGAACTTAAGTTTATGTGCTTGCAGATATGTATGAATTGAAAACAATGCTTTGATTAAGGATAACAATGATGGCAATGAAGTTAAAAGACCATAAATCAATTAAACATCACATCTCGAAGGGGAAGGACTCGCATGCATCTGAGCATACTTCCCGCAGAAAATATTTAACCTCCACATCCATATCCTCTTACCACATACCAAATTTTGAACAAGCTGAAGGGTTTGAATAAGTGTTTTCACCCAGCAATGAAAGTTATTATTTGGGTGAAATACTTTCATATTGTAATTATCATATTACACACTGATACTAGTAGAAACAGTCTGCTGAGCCTTACATTAAAGGAAAAAATATAGAAACAATTTTTTGGTGATGCCTTTTTACCTTCTACTTAAAATATTGTTTTGCAGTCAGTCAAGACAGACAGGTACTCAATTATCTCGGGCAGTTAATATTAATTTAATCTGCTCAAATAATTCAAATACTTTTTTTTTTAGCGTATGGCTTTTAGTGCCGGGAGTGTCCAAGGACATGTTCGGCTCGCCAGTTTTGTAGCTGCTTCGAGACGGACACCCAATGGGTGAGCTACAAGTACCGTTGGGGAGGAGAGCGGGAAGGTAAGGACGAGGAGTTGGAAGGTAGCGGCTGTGGCCTATAGTTAGTGACCAACCCCGGCATTTGCCTGGAAGGAAGATGGGAAACCACAGAAGACCATCTTCAAGGTTGCCGGCGGGGGGATTCGAACCTCCTCGCCTCCCGGATGTGAGCGACTGCCAACAGTCATGCCGCAACGACCTCGGCTAACTCACCCGGTATTCAAATACATAAATGGTACAGATTGTACACCCAGAACTACCAATGAGATGGCTACACCCAGCAGATTTTCGAGGTATTAGGGATCCAAAAATAGAAGAAAATGAAAACACCCCATGGCAAATATATCCGGAAGGAAGCAAAAGCGAGGAAGGAGTTGGAGCAGGAGTAGCAATATATAAATCAAAACCAATTGAGAGATGAACAAAGATTTAAACTTCACGACAGTTTTTCGATTAACCAGGCGGAGCAACTTGCGATAATAAAGACAGTAGAATTTTTGAAAGAGACAACAGACAGCGAAAATAAAATAAATAACTATACGATCAGATAGCAGAACGGCAATTGATTCTATAGCAGATTACAAAAATCACGCTCACCTAATTAAAAGAATCAGGAAAACCACGACAACACTTAGGAGAAACAACTGGAAGATACAATTCGAATGGATTAAGGCACACACCGGCGTAGAAGGTAACGAGTTGGCTGATAAACTAGCCAAGGAAGCAGATAGATGAAATCTGTTACGAGAAAATACCTACCGGTATCAAAAACAGTGGCGACTGCTGATTTTTATAATGTGTAGGACGTAAAATTATTGGCTTAATTTAAGATAATTATTATAGCTGGACTAAATTGACATATTAGACTCAGTCCAATATTAATTATTCAGTCGCACAGCACTATTACGAACACATTACACAATACAATCGAATACACATTGAAAAATTCTGTTTTTTATTTATTTCAAAAATATATATAATCCTACTCTTCTATTAATATAGTGAAAAGTGACAGAGAAATCCTTAGAAACAGTTGAATTAAAGATCAGTGCTGGCCAACACACAAGTCTGTTCTCATTTTAAAAAATACTCAAAACCCTTTGCAAAATATGTGAAATCTTTAGACATTCAAGATTAAAAAAAGTCCTCTCGGCACGCCGGAAGGCGGAGGTAGATTTCACCGGACAAACTTGGCGATAGGCGAAAATAGGCAGAATATGCAGGTTTTCGTAGAAGGATCAGACCTCATTTATTGCGTGAAAGTATTTTATAATTGGAGATTAATTAACTTTGTTTTTCGTAATTTTATGCATATTTTAAACATTTTATTGTCTTATGATGACGGTAACCTTCTTGTCATTTGGAGTCCATTTTTATACTTGTGGTCACACTGTCCTTATGCAAGGTTTCGACACTGATGTGTAACTATGTAACGGTCTGTTACTTCTTCACGCAAAATTATATCTCCCGCAGAGATGTTGGTTGGTTCCTCAGTTTAGGGGCTGCGACAACGCGGTCATGTAACCCCGTGTACTTTGGGTGAGTGTAGAATCTGTCTGATAAACGGCGTGAATTGTGATGGCTGTATTAGTCTGTAATTCAGGTAAGGAATGCAGACGCTCAATTTCAAGCCGTAGTTCCTAATGTTGCTACCAGATACTACCGTCAACGACACCTAGCTGTGAACTTGGCTACTAGATGCCACCGAAATCAGCAACTCGCAACGAACGTTGGAACCTCCCCTCCAAAGGAAAGCATACTGAGGGTTTTTTAGCGCTCTTAGTAAATCCGACGACTTCTGCCGGGTTTGAACCCGCGACCTTGGGCATAGAAGTTCAGCATGCTACCAGTTCCGATACCGAAGTCGCTTCCCACAGACAGATGGAAAACTGAATGTTATCTCGAGCAGTGGCGTTGTCATAGCAACTGCTGATGGCTCATCCCTTATGAATTAAAAGTAAAGTTGTCATGGCAACCTCTCTTGGCACTTGGCATTTTCTTATAATTTAAATCATTTTGCTCACCCCGTGGCGTAATGGTGGGTCATATCAAAAATTCTTTCAGACAAAAGTTTTAGGTAACTATTGGAGGAATATTGTCCATTTTGTACGGTTTTGATATTGTGCCTATTAACAGAGATATGATTAATGTTTCCCGAAAAACCCACTTTTTCCCACCCCTTTGGCCAATGGTTGGTGCTATCAAAAAACCTTTCAAACATAAATTTTAGGGCCTTGTCCGACACATAGTATGAACTTTGAATGGATTCAATATTTCAGATATTAAGAGAGTTATAGCGATATTTCACTTTTTCGAAAGAAGCCTCCCATTTTCACCCACTTTGACCGATTTTGCCCATTAACGAACTTGACCGAGATTTTAAGGGTATACATATTATGTAAAAAATTCAAAGTGATTGGTGCAAAATTACGACAGTTATCGTGTCCACAAAAAACTGATATACATATATATATACATACATAAATTATATATAAACTTTTGAACTGACGGTGGTTTTGGGGTCTGGGGGATGTGAAGCGCGAAGATATGTCGAAATTTTCCGGAAGTCGAAACATGGGACCCATTGCAATAGTTAGCTTTCTAATGAAATCTACCTAAAACAATTAAGATTAGTCACCAGTAAGTAAACATTTATAAACTATATAACTTCGAAACTCTGACGAGGTTTTCAAATAATTAAGTATTCGGCAGAAAGTCATTTTAACTTTCATTATTCTGCCATGTGTATTTTGCGTGTGAACTTTAGAAGCTATCAGGCTTAAAAACATATTTAGGGAAAGTATTCGTTGCATAAATTGCTCAGGACTTTGAGTGGATCTAGCAACTCATTTAGCAATTTTAGTAGTTAAATTAGAGAACTGTGTATTAATTGAACATTTTCCAATCCCAAGAAATCATCAAGATGTCTGGAAAGAGGCCAGTATTCGGAAGGATGAACATGGACACGCCAGCGATGATGTCGATGTCCGGCTAAGCTAACTGCTGGGTCATGAGCGGTGACGTGAGCTGAAGAGGTTTGGCGAAGGAATAAGTACAAAATATTGATTATTCAATTCAATTTTAGTCGTAGTTAGATTGGTTTGGGAACTGTAAATATTTTCTTGTGTATTTAAATGTAGTTTGATTTTTATTAGTGTACCGACACTCAAGTGTAATGTCGTGCGTGACTATATTTTTATCTGATTTAGATTATTGTAATGTAATTTGTAATTGTACAATGCGTGTACATGTTGCCATGTTTTCGAATCGCTTGAGCAGAACTTATGGTTTGAGCGATAAATGGTGCTTCTGTAAGAATAAAGTAATGATAAAACTAGAAGTTGGGGGGGGGGGAGGAACATTTGACCTTGGGCTTTGACATAAACATGCTTTTTATTTGTGATTTGCCTAGTGCAATTTTATTTGCAGGGAACCATAGCTCTCTTAATAAGCTGTAAAATTAATGAAGTAATGATTTTAATGATCTTTGGGAAAGCATTTGAAGTCTTTCCGTGGCGTCTTAAATCTGTATCGTATTTCAGGTGGAGAGATGTGAGATGAAGTCATTACCCAGGTGTGCGTTATATGTGGTTATGTGTGTTTATGTGTGTCTACATGCGCGGAGAACATCGTGGTAATCTGACCATGATTCCTGTCTGCAGCAGTATTATTTGAAGGCAGTATGATACTCCAAGGAGGCTACTGGCCGGTTCGACGTGTCTTGTAATTCTTGGGAGAATTGTTGGGACAAATATGGTATTTTACACACACATGTTTTACAGGATATACAAGGTATTTCCATGATCGTGGGTCGCCGTAGGCGAGCTTCCGATTTGTTGTTGAACGCACTGGGTTATTGACATGTGACTTCGGCGAGACGCACAGATTTAAGAAATCACTAATTAGGTTTGAGGCCGGTGCTCCGTGTCCTCAATTCGTAAAGTGAGATAGGCCTGTATCTTATAATTTGTGATTTAAAGCAAGTTCGCCATACTCAAACTATAAATTCCAGCGATAAGTTGAAATGTAATATTTATGTGATTGCAATTAAGTGCCACTGGGCACAGCGCTGATTCTTGTATATTTAATCTGATCCATTTTGGGGTTGTTGTTGTTTAATATTAGAATGACGGTCGGTCATTTCCTCGTGTAGTTTGTTGTAGTCACGGACGCTTGTGTTGATTTGTCAAGACCCGTTTGGGCATATTGTCGTGTTTTGGCACGTGGTCAAGATCTCGTTCGGAGATCTATTTCTGTATTATATAAGGGTAGCGGGTGTCGGATATTTCTTAATGTGCTTTGTTGTGTGTTCCCTGAGCTAATCTAATTTACGCAGAATTACGGAGTCGTTGCCTGACGGGAAACCATATGGTCACAGATCACGTAATCAGTCCTTCATCTTAGTCAAACACCGTCACGCGCGCACAAGTATAAATTTGAGAAGAGACGTATTTGTTTTAAACGTCTTTATTTTGATAATCTCTCCAGAGATATTTTAAATAAATGGTAAATTGTGGATGTTTGAACGCCACTTGAAATTATTGATGTAGACACAACTTAGGGCTTACAGTTGTGGTCTAAGTAGAAGTTGTGGGAGTAAATTCAAGGAGTTGTTTATTAATGTTGTTGTTATATTTTTTGGTTATTAAACTTGTTTTATTTAGTATACTGGTTTACCTCCTTTCTTTAGTTATGATTTGCCATATGTTTCCATGTAAATTATGAGAAGCAAATTTAACTGTATGGCTAACATGAACCGAAACACTTCCCCGAAATTGAGTCTTGTTACGCTTCTTTTACAAGGGTGCACTATATAGTTCTAGTGATAATGATGATAACGATGTTCATAACGATAATGAAACAGATGAGGATGAGGTTTTTACACCTATAAAACCAATACCGCTTTCCCATTTTTTTTACATTAGCCTAGTCATTGAGCGCCATGGAAAACCACTAATTGATGGTACCTACTGGAATGACCCTCATACATTAATCTATCGTCTACAGATCTTGCATACCTTAAAACACAGAGGTTATACTGGCTATGAGGAAGAGCTATTAAAAATAGAAAATGAGCTTTGAAATGCCAACATTATTGTGTAATGAGTCCATGTAACCGGTTGGATAGAGTCTTAAGGGGACCGATGACTGAAATATTCAACTTCTACAATTTTACTGATATCAACACGAAGTTTTGTGAGCATATTTGTATAGTGAATATTACTTTTTGTACAAAGTTTCCATATAATAGGTTGATTCAAACTTCTCTATTTTTTTTATATATATATTTTGGTGTGCAACGCTGAAAAAGCTCCTCGCGTCACAATTTTGACTTTTATGACCTCAAATTTTGAAAACAGTCTTTACACACATAAATAAATAAAACTTACTTAAGAAGAAAATTCCTCTAAAAATATGCATGCCACTAAAAATTTGTGAATTTCTGGTTTTCTGATTTCTGAAAAAAATATATACACAGTCAAAATCACATGCATGCCTTGTCATTTCTAATCAATACATGAAATTCTTTATAAGTAAGGTTAATTAGTCGAACATATCAGTATAACTCCAGAAAGTGTCATGAGAATCAACTATGAATTGCACCGCAAGGAACTTTTTACAGGAAGCAGAGCACTGAGAAAATGAAAGATGAGAAATAAGCAAGTAAAGTATTGAATGTAACTGAATGCTTCAGAATTGTCCTGCGCTGTATGTGACCCGTTCAGACTTCTCATGCTTCTCTTGCACTGATATTCTCTTCCTTTTATGGACTATTCTCTTCTCTCTTTCTTCATCCTTTCTTTTTTTTTTTTTTTTGCTCTGGATGGAACGTTGGTAATCCTGCTGCTTGCCAATCTTCAGTGCGGATAATGTTACTGACAGCCCTTTGACTTTCTGTACGATTCAAGTGCTGTTACACATCCCATGTTAAACTGCATAACAGTTTTAACAATACCGAATTCTAGTTTACGATATATTGATATTGTAAAAATTAATCCTAGCAATGCTTATAATTTTCTGGAGTAGGCCGCAAGTTTTCAGATGAAAAATTTCAAAATAGACCAATGGCAATAGTATTTATAATGATTGTGAGCTGAACAGTTGAATATCATGAAGCGTTGACACCACACCATTATTATATTATTTGTAAAACGTCGGAGCCAAATTCTAAAGGGAAGAGAAAAATATACGATGTAGTGAAACCACCGTGAGTTAGGCGTGGCACAGCGAGTAAAAGACCCATGCAGCAGCTCTTTAAAATGACCGTACAACCTTTAAAATGACGGAACCTGAAATATTAGTACATGTTCCGATAATAGAAGGTTTGGAGTAATTTTTGAAAAGTAATTCAGAAAATAGTTGTTTCTTTAGAAAATCACGAAATTTTAGTCATCGGTCGCCTTAACATACATTCTAGGGTCTTGTATGAATACTGTCTAAATATTCAAATTAAATTAATAAAAATATTGTATGGACATTGCCAATTTTTTCTAAATTGCTATCCCTACCTTCCCACTCTTCTTCCAATCGTTAACCTTTGGCAATCTCCAGCAATGGTTGTAATAGTAAGCCTAAAGTAGCTAAAACTATTCAGGTAAAAGCAAAGCATGACACATTTATCAGCTATAATTATGAGAGAGGTATATGGTGTTTCCCTAAAAAGAAAGCGTTCACCCAAGGCATCAAAAAATAAATTATAAAATAAGTGACCATCCTGTTTTTTTTTTAAGTTAACCAAAAGCCACCATCTAGATAAAAAAGCAACCAAAAGCAATCACCCAGATCAAAAGTGTCCCAAAAGCACCCATCCAGATCAAAAGTGTCCCAAAAGCACCCATCCAGATCAAAAGAGTCAAATACACCCATCCTAATCAAAAGCACCCAAAACCGCTCATCCAGATTCAAAGTGTCAAAAATATATCCATCCTGATCAAAAGCACCCAAAAGTGTTCAAAACCGCCCATCTGGATCAAAAGTGCCCGAAAGTAACCATCCAGATCAAAAGCGGCCAAAAGCCCCCATCCTAATCAAAAGCAACCAAAGCGCCTAAAAGTACCCGTTCGAATCAAAATCACCCAAAATCAACCGGTGAAATAAGCAACCAAAATAGGACTCCACCAATGGTTGAGTAATCTAGTAAGTAATAAAAATTAAAGTATCTATGACTATGGAATATAAGTAACCATCTTGGATATAACAAAAGTTTGGTGCTTTTCAGTCGGTCAACACGAATGTACCCAAATAGAGCTGGGTTATGCCCTAATCCTGAAATAAATTACATAAGATTAATAAATACACCAGGATGACCAGTTTCGATCGTCAAGCGATCATCATCAGATCCATTACACTTAGGCTATAAAATCTATGTTTGAGACTACAGGTGAAAAATATATACAATATGTACAATTACTTAGTTGCAATGTTGGTAATGCAACAGTCGGTGTATGCCAAATGTGGTATATCTAATGTCAGGTGAACTTATAAAATAGTGATAAAAATCCAGAAATTTGTCTGTTATGGGTGATTATATGGTTATACAAAATCAACTATGGTTATACTGTAATAATACTGGCTTATACTTATCGGGTTGTCTTCTTAACTGGAACTTGAAGCAGTTGCGTGTTCATTTAGGCAACAGTTATAGTCGACTACCCCGGATGTTAACTGGGCGGGACTGGTTTTTCCCTTTTATCCCCCTTTAGTTGCTATGTTCTTTCTGAGGTCAGTGCCATGTTCATTTGTGTGACGTTGCCAAATCTAGATAAGAATGTATGCTATTGAATACAGGAGCCTTCAACTATTAAAGTCCGTGGAACTATCTTCGCCACGCGTGGACTATAAAGGCCATTTAAACTAAGCGGTACACGGTCTATTGAAGACGTCCCGGCACCTTTAATACTGCCGAGCATATCGGCCTAGGTTTATTGCAGAAAAAAAATGTACATAGTACACCTGATCCAAATAACATTTACCTATAAGCACCGCTATTTTCCCCCCTTTTTTTAATCTAGATTGGCAGTATCAATAAGATGTGTCTTGTTTTCGACAGGGTGTGTTTTTAGTAGAGCGAAAAGGGGTGAGCTCTCCATAAAAGTGTGTTCATTTAGATTGTTAGGATTGTTTTGTTTGGCTAGGTGAATCTCGATTGCTTCCTTTATGTCGAGAGCTCTGCCTTTCAATTCGTGATGAATTATTTTTAGGTCAGTCTCGATTTTAGTAAAGCTGTAACCCGTGTCGCACATATGTTCGCATACGGCTGAATGTGTTCCGTATCATATCGCATTCCTATGTTCAGTATAACGTGTATCGACTCGTCTTCCGCTCTGTCCAATGTAAATAGCTTGACAACCAGTGTCTTGGCATGTAATAGAATATACCCCTGAGTAGGGGAGCAATAGGAGTTCTAACCCACAAGGTGCTCAAAAAGTTAGTACACACTTTTTGCTTATTCATATCTGGTGAACCCATGGTCGGATGTTGACAAATGAGGTGTCGTTGGACTCGGGCTGATGCCTTCTTTCCAATGGACCACTCATTTCAACCCCTAAGTAAAACCTACCCCTACTAGGGGGTGAAATTGTATTCTTTTTTAGTAAAAGTCACTTGATAAATGCGACAGACATGAGGGGCGATACCAGTATGAACTTAAACGTTGTTGCTCATAAAGCGCATGCGTTTTGCTAGATGCCGCTATGAATCAACATTTTTGTTTTTGTTTTTTACGCATGCGCACTTGGGGATTTTGTAAGAAGGCGGGCTTTTTAAATAATTATTCATGGATGAGTTATTTTTTTAAATTTAACCAAAAGATTGAAAACTAATAGGTCGTGTGCTTTTTAATTTCTTGCGAACCAATAAGGCTATGGACTTGTAGGAGGGGTCGATGGATTTGGGATAACGCCCCGTTTTTTGAATTTATTTCGTTTTTTTGTCAAAAGGGCCTAAGTGCAATTTGGTTAATATTTTCAGAACTAAGAAGGCTACGAACTTGTATGAGGGGTCGTTGGATTTGAGATAAAGCCCCGTTTTTTGAATTTATTTTTGATTTTTGTCGAAAGGGCCTAAGTGCACTTTGGTAAATATTTTGCGAACTAAAGAGGCTACGGACTTGTATGAGGGGTCGTTGGATTTGGGAATAAGCCCCGTTTTTTAATGTAGTTTGATTTTTGTCAAAAGGGCCTAAGTGCACTTTTGTTAATATTATGCGAACTAAGAAGGCTACGGACTTGTATGAGGGGTCCTAGCACTGTTTTTGAATTGATTTTTTGATTTTTGTCAAAAGGGCCCAACGCCATACTATATATTGAAGAAAAAAAATATTTTTTAACCTGTTTAAATTTTAATTAAGAGTGGTCGTTGAGAAAGATGGTACTGCTGTTATGTGTCTCAACGAGCCTGTTGTCGAGCACAGTGACCATGCCTAGGAGAAATGAATTGCTATTTTGGTGGTACAGTGGGGCGGGTTATGACGGTTGGTTTTTTTTTTTTTTTTTTTTTTTTTTTTTTGTGATATTTCCCATGACGGATGGAGGTGAATATTTGAAAACGTGTCACGTGTGCTAAGATTTTGGTTACTCTGAAGGGGATCTTTAACGTTTTAGTCAACGGTAATGAGCGAGACCGCTGTCTGGCACAGCAAATGCTTGTAGAATATGAAAACCTATAACTTTCGGGCGACCAAGTGATGTGCATGAACCCAAAGAGCCAAACCGGTAAGCTCATTGCCCTGAGATGTTATAAACTAATCATTGGACCTGGTGAAAGTGTATGATTAATGTGTAAATGTATTGAGGATGGCCGCTTGCTAGTAATTATTATTACAGTAAAATGTTTAATAATAATAATAAGAAGAAGAAGACACACACGTTCTGAATGCTACAGAACTGTGTTGCTTGTTTGCTTGGTTCCTTATTAAAAACATGAAACTAGTATAAGGTACATGAATCTTATTCAGATTGAGGAATGTGAAGAGGCGTGGGAACACGTGTGAGAAAGACAACATTTCAAAGTCAAAACGCTGAGAAAATGCAACTCTCTCTGTTGCTAGGCTAACTGATAACGATTGCGTTAGTGATGCACTTGCCATTTTAGCAAACGGACGTATACAGTAGAGCTCTGAACTGAACTTTGGAAGAAAAATCCTTTTATTTTTTTGGTAAGTACCTATGAATGATTATTTTAATAATGTCATGCTAATGAACCTTAAATTTGTAGTTATTGATTAGGATATAAATTATTTTATCTATTTGTTTGCAGATAACCGGTATACATTACATGTCTGAGATACAAGAAACCATTGCGCTTTTGGGCCCACTAGAAGGAAACAGCAACAAGCTAGTGCAAGTGAAGGTGAGATTAATTTTTTAAACTAACTTGTTTCATTTTTTTTGTTTGATATTATTTTATTTTATGAAACGCATGTATTAACCTGAATATAGGTATTTATAGCGGTTTATTTTATTTATTTTTAGAATCTTGGAAAGAAAAGCCATACCGCCGTAGCAGTTGCTGAAAACCAGAGACGCAGTTGAGTGCAACCATTTTTTCCAGGCAGTGAACTATTTAAAACTCAGGTAAGCATAACATAAAATGCTATTCCATTTTACCACTACTGAAAACTCGTAGACAAGAAAATCATTACCTGTACATGACTAGGACGATGATTGCTATCGTGAATAATGGTCATGTATTGACAAACGGTTCAAGACTATATTGGTTGTTGACTGGGAAAAGTACAAGTCTATGTTGGATTTTCTAAAAACAAAAAATTTAAATTTAATTTATGGGTGGTTCCCTATGGACTCAACAAATATCCACGGGTTTGAACAAGATAATCTGAACAAAATGATATGATATTTAGTTTTGTTTATATATTGGTTAATGGGAAATGTAAATGACTGCAGCTTTACAAAAAAAAAGTAGATGGGTTACTGTTAGTGCAGACATACAGTTTTTTTTATTAATATTTATTGATGGTGTTTTTATATTTAATGCCAATTAACGTTAAAGTTTAATTACAAGTATTGATTGATTGATTGAGTGATGAGTTATTTTGTTTGTTTTTTAGGTGTGGTCATACGCCATTAACATAGTGAACAGACAGTGAAAAAGAGCATATATTGTGGTTTAAAGTACTGTGTGCAACTTCAATAACTTACAATAAGAAAAAGTTTTATTATAACCCATGGCGTTAGTACCAAATACAACAAGTGAACAAGTTGGTTTACCACGTGGGTTAAATTTAAAATCAGAACATGATCGTAAATTAACATTTGAATCCGGGCCTGTAGGCTTTTTGTCAACACATAAACTTGCAAAAGCCGTTTTTTACTTGAACCGAGAAGATGTGGTGCGCTGTGTTTTTTGTCGTATTGAACTTTCACACTGGGAAGAAGGGGATGATCCCTTTAGAGACCATTTGCTATGGTCTCCTTGATGTCCTTACATGCTTGGAAATTAAGTGGGTAACATACCCATGTATTAATTTTACCGAACCACAAGGCCATTGGCCGCTACTTACGTTGCTAAATCACAAATAAATAATAATAATAATAATAATAATTATGTATTACCAGCCAACAACGGTAGTGTCGATATATGTGGTCCATATGCCATAGACAGTGTTGAATTGTCGTGTGCTTTTGAAAACTTGGGAGTTTGCAAGACTAAAGCACTAGCACACCCAGAGTACAGCTCTGTTGAAAAACGTTTAGAATCTTATAAAAATGTTTGGCCATTAATATAAAAACACCTTACCAAACAGCTAAGTGAAGCTGGATTTTTTATACTGGTGAAGGGGATAAAAAAATATGTTTTTATTGTGGATTTGCTTTAAAGAATTGGCAAATGACTGATGACCCTTTTGTGCAACACGCTCGTTGGTTACCTAACTGTAAATACATGGTGCTGCTTATAGGTCAGGAATTTGTGAACACTATTCGTAAAGAGAACGTGATTGCAGCACACGAGATAAAGTGCCTTTAGAGTTAGAACACGCGGAGCAAATACATGAGGCTGAAAAAAAAGACTTGTCTGACCAACAAATACAAAGGTTTGACCAACAATTATGTAAAATTTGTTATCAAGATGAAATAGGTGTTGTATTTTTGCCTTGTGGACACATGATAGCATGTTTCAAGTGTGTATAAGTACTTAACACTTGTGCTATATGTAGAAAAGTAGTATCTGCTACAGTTAGGGCATTTCTTGCATAAATAGTATAATTTATTAGCAATGCATAGTGCAAAATAGCTATATGCACAATATTATTACAAGCTGTTTTAGAGTGCAATAGATATGATTTTCTTTTGTTTATAGACCACTACAATGAATATTTTGAATGCTGTTGGGCAAGCATGTGGGTTGGAGACAAAGAATCTCAGTGAATTGCCAACACATATTCCATTCCGGATTATCAAGATTAGGAAATTGAATACAGCATATAGTGATCGTGTACTTTGTGTATGTGAAAACTTTGTGACATTTCTGCCTACACGGTTTAATGATTTGTCGGAGAGTGTTTTTGATGAAGTCAATAATGCTGTGCAACCTGTACACAACAATAGGTTCAACCTGTACACTTAATGTATGAAGGTTTTAAAAACAATAGGTGCATGGTTCGTTTTAATTAAATGAAGAAAAAACAAATGTGAAATAATAATGGAAAATATCAGTGATGACAATGGACTGAAAGAAAAAAATATGTGTATAGAATAATGTTGTTTTAGTTTTTAGTATTGTCTTAATAAAATATTATCATGAAACCAAAAAAATGTATATAAAGTTTGTAAATAAATGCAAAATGATGTTACAATGTTGTTTTATTTTATAATAAGTTAGAATATTTAACATTGCAGAGTATACGTGATTATGACAATAGATGCACACTTAATACATCTCTTTCTCTCTTAATAATAGTCTGTTATAGTTTTTAAACACAAGGCTTGTTGTAAATCTTTTTAAGCAATGTCCATTCACTCTTGTTTTCCAAAACTGGGGAAGCCGCAATGGTTTTATAGGCATAAAAACCTTATTGTTATTACTATTTAGTCAGTTTGATCCTCTTGCAAAACTACTTTTTGCGTATCAAGAGCAGATGACCTTGTTGTTCCACTCCTTAAAACGACGACGACGACGACGACAACAACAACACTACCTCTTGCATAGTTTGTGATGTTGATGGCTCTTGCGACGTGGAAGATGGATTAAACATAACTTTTAGAACAGGGGTTAAACGTTGCTCATTAAACAAATCACTATTTTGAATAGCAACATGGTTTTCTTGATTTCTTGTCGACGGCAACTGTGTTTCATGCAGTACACAACATTGATGATCACTGACACTTAAAACCACACTATTTTTAGTTTTTAGGTCACCACGACAATGTTTGGAACGTTGTTTTGAACAACGCAAAATAACAGTTCAATTTTTATTGGTTCCTTTCACAATATATGAATATCCTTTATAGTATGCATAAGGCTTACCATACCTAGTCACTGATACTTCCATGTCAACTGTCAAGCATAGACTAAGCTCTAGTAAAGTCAACTTGGTAATAAGAATAATAGTTTAATGTGATAGCAAATATGGATCCAAAGAGTTCGGGTAAAAGTGGAAGCAAACAAGCAAATATAAGAACCAAGAGTGGGGGTAAAAGTGGTCGCAAAGTGGTAGACCCATTACACAATAATTTCAGCACGACGAAGCTCTTGATCAATTTCTTTGATTTCCCAATCGTGACCGGTATGCCCAGCTTGTTGTAAAGCATGCAAGTGTCGAAGCCGTTGAATTAGCTTACTGGGTTTGTTCCAGTATACAAATTTAACAAATGAATTTTTAGGTGTAAACAAAGCATTGCCATCATCATCATCATCATCATTATCATCATGACCATCATCACTATTACTATATAGTCCTTTTTGATCCTCTTGCAATACCACTTTATTTATAGACTGCGTCGATTTTGATAGTGTTGAAGGTTTCTTGGACGTTGACAGCTGTCTTAACATGACTTTTTGAGGATATGATAAGTCCTTTTGAACAAACACTGCACTATATTTGGCCGCAATATCGTTTTCTTGAACTAGCATTCCAGCATTTTGATAATTGTTTGTAAACAGCAACCGTGGTTCGTTTGGAGCACTACATTGATAAACACTCACACTTAAAACCTTTCAATTTTTACTTTCCAGATTGCCTCGACATTTTGTTGACCTCTCTTTTGAGCATCGCCAGAATATTATTCCATTCACATTCTGACGATTATAGTTATAAGAGTAGCCTTGGTAGAGTGCACGTTGCCTACCTTTGTTGGTTGTAGTAAGTTCCATAGTAGTAACTGACCTGTCAGTACGATGTTCACACGACAAAGGTTACAACTGTTTTGCTGATGGAGTGACCCACCATATGCTTATATATTGGCTTATGTGTTGGCTTTTTGTGTTGGCTTTTGAATTGGTTTTTTGTGTTGGCTTTTTGTTTTGGCTTTTTGTGTTGGCTTTTGTATTGGCTTTTGTATTGGCTTATTTGACAAGTTATTTTTGTCAATGTATTTAGTAGATTTTTTCTTGGTGTTGGAAAGTATTTGAAAGAGAGGGAATATTTAAAGACTTAACCTCAGCTCACTAACCTAACCTAACCTAACGTTACTTCACCTAACCTAACTTCACCTAACCTAACCTAACCTTTCAACTCTCAGATGATAATTACATTCTGGGCATAGTCGAGTTGGAACCCAAGACCTCAAGGGTAAAAACCAATTACTTTTTGGTAGCTTATTTTGGTAGCTTATTTTCATGGCTAACCTATCTTTACCTAACCTCACCTCAGCTCACTTTGGATATCACTAGTAAGTGTTCATATCCTCCGCTAGGTGGCATGCTAGTTGTTCAGGTAGTGCTCATATTTACCGCTAGGTAGCGGAAACATACTTTGCGTGTTGCATGTGACTCTTGTGAAGTTTGACCGCGTGCAAGACGTGCTTGTATAAGTTCTGTATATAAACTCAATATACAATAAACCAAAAAATGTTCAGAAGTAACATGTATAACCAGGTTTAGGGTATATAGGAGACCCTTAGCAAGAAAGGCTGTCTAACCCGCCAGTCTACAGCCTTGTCATACGCAGTAAGCACCTGTTGGCAGTAAATCCTATACCACGTTGTTCATTACATGGCACTTAAACAGGCTCTAGATCATGGACTAAAAGTGGTAAAAAAAATCAACGTATGCCTTTAGCCAATGTCTTTGTTTAAACTTTAACACACGATGATTTCATGTGTTGGCTTTTGTGTTAAAGTTTAAACAAAGACCTTGGCTAATGGCATACGTTGATTTTTTTTACCAATTTTAGTCCATGATCTAGAGCCTGTTTAAGTGCCATGTAATGAACAACGTGGTATAGGATTTACTGCCAACAGGTGCTTACTGCGTATGACAAGGCTGTACACTAGTGGGTTAGACAGCCTTTCTTGCTAAGGGTCTCCTATATACCCTAAACCTGGCTATACATGTTACTTCTGAACATTTATTGGTTTATTGTATATTGAGTTTATATACAGAACTTATAAAAGCACGTCTTGCACGCGGTCAAACTTCACAAGAGTCACATGCAACACGGAAAGTATGTTTCCGCTACCTAGCGGTAAATATGAGCACTACCTGAACGCCTAGCATGCCACCTAGCGGAGGATATGAACACTTACTAGTGAATTCCAAAGTGAGCAGAGGTTAGGTTAGGTAAAGTTAGGTTAGCCATGAAAATAAGCTATCAAAATAAGCTACCAAAAAGTAATTGGTTTTTACCCTTGAGGTCTTGGGTTCCAACTCGACTATGCCCAGAATGTAATTATCATCTGAGAGTTGAAAGGTTAGGTTAGGTTAGGTGAAGTTAGGTTAGGTGAAGTTAGGTGAAGTTACGATACGTTAGGTTAGGTTAGTGAGCTGAGGTTAAGTCTTTAAATATTCCCTCTCTTTCAAATACTTTCCAACACCAAGAAAAAAATCCACTATATACATTGACAAAAATAACTTGTCAAATAAGCCAATACAAAAGCCAATACAAAAGCCAACACAAAAAGCCTACACAAAAGCCAACACAAAAAGCCAACACAAAAAGCCAACACAAAAAAGCAACACAAAAAGCCAACACAATAAGCCAACACATAAGCCAATATATAAGCATATGGTGGGTCACTCCGTCAGCAAAACAGTTGTAACCTTTGTCGTGTGAACATCGTACTGACAGGTCAGTTACTACTATGGAACTTACTACAACCAACAAAGGTAGGCAACGTGCACTCTACCAAGGCTACTCTTATAACTATAATCGTCAGAATGTGAATGGAATAATATTCTGGCGATGCTCAAAAGAGAGGTCAACAAAATGTCGAGGCAATCTGAAAAGTACAAATGGAAAGGTTTTAAGTGTGAGTGTTCATCAATGTAGTGCTCCAAACGAACCACGGTTGCTGTTTAAAAACAATTATCAAAATGCTGAAAAGCAAGTTCAAGAAAACGATATTGCGGCTAAAGATAGTGCAGTGTTTGTTCAAAAGGACTTATCATGTCCTCAAAAAGTCATGTTAAGACAGTTGTCAACGTCCAAGAAACCTTCAACACTATCAAAATCAACGCAGATTATAAATAAAGTGGTATTGCAAGAGGATCAAAAAGGACTATATAGTAATACTGATGATAGTCATGATGATAATGATGATCTTGATGACGATGATGATGATAATGGTAATGCTTTGTTTACACCTAAAAATTAATTTGTTAAATTTGTATACTGGAACAAACCCAGTAAGCTAATTCAACGGCTTCGACACTTGCATGCTTAACAAAAAGCTGGGCATACCGGTCACGATTGGGAAATCAAAGAAATTGAACAAGAGCTTCGTCGTGCTGAAATTATTGTGTAATGGGTCTACCACTTTGCGACCACTTTTACCCCAACTGTTGGTTCTTATATTTGCTTATTTGCTTCCACTTTTACCCGAACTCATTGGATCCATATTTGCTATCACATTAAACTATTATTCTTATTACCAAGTTGACTTTACTAGAGCTTAATCTATGCTTGACAGTTGACATGAAAGTATCAGTGACTAGGTATGGTAAGCCTTATGCATACTATAAAGGATATTCATATATTGTGAAACGAACCAATAAAAATTGAACTGTTATTTTGCGTTGTTCAAAACAACGTTTCAAACATTGTCGTGGTGACCTAAAAAGTAAAAATAGTGAGGTTTTAAGTGTCAGTGGTCATCAATGTACTATACTGCATGAAACACAGTTGCCGTCGACAAGAAATCAAGAAAAACATATTGCTACTCAAAATAGTGGATTGTTTAATGAGCAACGATTAACCCCTGTTCTAAAAGTTATCTTTAATCCATCTTCCACGTCGCAAGAGCCATCAACATCACAAACTATGCAAGAGGTAGTGTTGTTGTTGTCGTTTTAAGGAGTGGAACAACTAGGTCGTCTGCTCTTGATATGCTAAAAAGTAGTATTGCAAGAGGATCAAAATGACTAAATAGTAATAACAATAAGTTTTTATGCCTATAAAACCATTGCGGCTTCCCTAGTTTTTGAAAAATACAGTGAATGGACATTTCTTAAAGAGATTTACAACAAGCCTTGTGTTTAAAAACTATAACAGACTATTGTTAAGAGAGAAAGAGTTGTATTAAGTGTGCATCTATTGTCATAATCATGTATACTCTGCAATGTTAAATATTCTAACTTTGTATAAAATAAAACAACATTGTAACATCATTTTGCATTTATTTACAAACTTTATATATATTTTTTTTTGTTTCATGATAATATTTTTAAGACAATACTAAAAACTAAAACATTATTATTCTATACACATAGTTTTATTCTTTCAGTCCATTGTCATCACTGATATTTTCCATTATTTTTTCACATTTGTTTTTTTTTTAATTTAATTAAAACGAACCATGCACCTATTGTTGTGTACAAGTTGCACAGCATTATTGACTACATCAAAAACACTCTCCGACATATCATTAAACCGTGTAGGCAGAAATGTCACAAAGTTTTCACATATACAAAGTACACGATCACCATATGCTGTATTCAATTTCCTAATCTTGATAATCCGGAATGGAATATGTGTTGGCAATTCGCTGAGCTTATTTGTCTCTAAGCCACATGCTTGCCCAACAGCATTCAAAACATTCATTGTAGTGGTCTATAAACAAAAGAAAATCATATCTATTACACTCTAAAACAGCTTGTAATAATATTGTGCATATAGCTATTTTGCACTATGCATTGCTAATAAAGTATACTATTTATGCAAGAAATGCCCTAACTGTAGCATATACTACTTTTCTACATATAGCACAAGTGTTAAGTTCTAATGCACACTTGACACATGCTATCATGTGTCCACAAGGCAAAAATACAACACCTATTTCATCTTGATAACAAATTTTACATAATTGTTTGTCACACTTTTGTATTTGTTGGTCAGACAAGTCTTTTTTTTTTTTTCAGCCTCATGTATTTGCTCCGCGTGTTCTAACTCTAAAGGCACTTTATCTCTTGTGCTGCAATCACGTTTTCTTTACGAATAGTGTTCACAAATTCCTGACCTTTAAGCAACACCATGTATTTACAGTTAGGTAACCAACGAGCGTGTTGCACAAAAGGGTCATCAGTTATTTGCCAATTCTTTAAAGCAAATCCACAATAAAAACATATTGTTTTATCCCCTTCACCAGTATAAAAAATCCAGCTTAACTTAGCTGTTTGGTAATGTGTTTTAATATTAATGGCCAAACCTTTTTATAAGATTCTAAACGTTTTTCAACAGAGCTGTACTCTGGGTGTGCTAGTGCTTTAGTCTTGCAAACTCCCAAGTTTTCAAAAGCACACGACAATTCAACACTGTCTATGGCATATGGACCACATATATCGACACTACCGTTGTTGGCTGGTAATACATAATTATTATTATTATTATTATTATTTATTTGTGATTTAGCAACGTAAGTAGCGGCCAATGGCCTTGTGGTTCGGTAAAATTAATACATGGGTATGTTACCCACTTAATTTCCAAGCATGTAAGGACATCAAGGAGACCATAGCAAATGGTCTCTAAAGGGATCATCCCCTTCTTCCCAGTGTGAAAGTTCAATACGACAAAAAACACAGCGCACCACATCTTCTCGGTTCAAGTAAAAAACGGCTTTTGCAAGTTTATGTGTTGACAAAAAGCCTACAGGCCCGGATTCAAATGTTAATCTACGATCATGTTCTGATTTTAAATTTAACCCACGTGGTAAACCAACTTGTTCACTTGTTGTATTTGGTACTAACGCCATGGGTTATAATAAAACTTTTTCTTATTGTAAGTTATTGAAGTTGCACACAGTACTTTAAACCACAATATATGCTCTTTTTCACTGTCTGTTCACTATGTTAATGGCGTATGACCACACCTAAAAAACAAACAAAATAACTCATCACTCAATCAATCAATCAATACTTGTAATTAAACTTTAACGTTAATTGGCAATAAATAAGAAACACCATCAAAAAATATTTAAAAAATAAACTGTATGTCTGCACTAACAGTAACCCATCTACTTTTTTTTTGTAAAGCTGCAGTCATTTACATTTCCCATTAACCAATATATAAACAAAAATAAATATCATATCATTTTGTTCAGATTATCTTGTTCAAACCTGTGAATATTTGTTGAGTCCATAGGGAACCACCCATAAATTAAATGTATTTTTTTTGTTTTTAGAAAATCCAACATAGACTTGTACTTTCCCAGTCAACAACCAATATAGTCTTGTATCGTTTGCCAATACATGGCAATTATTCAAGAAAGCAATCATCGTCCTAGTCATGTACAGGTAATGATTTTCTTGTCTACGAGTTTTCAGTAGTGGTAAAATGTAATAGCATTTTATGTTAGGCTTACCTGAGTTTTAAATAGTTCACTACCTGGAAACAATGGTTGCACTCTACTGCATCCCGGGTTTTCAGCAACTACTATGGCGGTAAGGCTTTTCTTTCCAAGATTCTAAAAATAAATAAAATAAACCGCTATAAATACCTAAATTCAGGTTAATACATGCATTTAATAAAATAAAATAATATCAAACAAAAAAATGAAACAAGTTAGTTTAAAAAAATAATCTCACCTTCACTTGCACTGGCTTGTTGCTGTTTCCTTCTAGTGGGCCCAAAAGCGCAATGGTTTCTTGTATCTCAGACATGTAAGGTATACCGGTTATCTGAAAACAAATAAATACAAATAATTAATAACCTAATCAATAACTACAAATTTAAGGTTCATTAGCATGACATTATTAAAATAATCATTCATAGGTACTTACCAAAAAAATAAAAGGATTTTTCTTCCAAAGTTCAGTTCAGAGCACTACTGTATACGTCCGCTTGCTAAAATGGCAAGTGCATCACTAACGCAATCGTTATCAGTTAGCCTAGCAACAGAGAGAGTTGCATTTTCTCAGCGTTTTGACCTTGAAATGTTGTCTCTCTCACACGTGTTCCCACGCCTCTTCACATTCCTCAATCTGAATAAGATTCATGTACCTTATACTAGTTTCATGTTTTTAATAAGGAACCAAAATGGCTGCCTCTTGTACATCGGTAGTACAACTGTTTAGGAACCAAAATAGCGGTCTCTCTGTTTAAACGACAGACCTCCTAGCCTCTACCAGGTCTGTTTAAACGACAGACCTGCTAGCCTCTACAAGCCAAGTAAACCGACCCTTTACTTCCTGCCCACGTAGACATTCTTGTGTTATCAGCAGTCGCTCTGACAAGGCCTGGCCAGGTCGTGTATTGAATGCGAGCAAGCAACACAGTTTCGTAGCATTCAAAACGGGTGTGTCTTATTATTATTATTATTAAACATTTTACTGTAATAAGAATTACTAGCAAGCGGTCATCCTCAATACATGTACACATTAATCATGCACTTTCACCAGGTCCAATCAGGCGCGGATCTAGAGTTTGGTTTTGGGGGGGGGTCAGAGAATCGATCTAGAGTTTGGCTTGGGGGGGGCGGTGGAGGGGGGGGGGGTCAGAGAATCGAAATTGTTAAGAAAAATGGTATCACTAAAAACGCAATCACAAAAATAACCAAACGTACAAAACCAGACCAATTTTTTTGCAAGCTTCATGGATAGAAATTTGATGCGTTTAGCGCACCAAAAATATTCGTACAAATTGCAACGGCGTGTTTTGCGACTTTTACATCGAGCTTCGAGAAAAGGATCAAGGTACGTAACAGTTTCGGCAAATCGAGTTGGTACCGACAAAGGGAGAAAGTCACAGCTTAAATTGCCAACCAAGCTTGCAGTTTGGACGTAGGCAAAAATTTTTGGTGTGAAAAAAGCCCCAGTTTCCTATCCGTGCATTACTGCACATTCATCGTGACATCACTATAAACATCGATTAGGTAATCACAAGGTTTGCTAAACAAAATAGACGAGTTGATTTTGTTGTCTAACTAATAGTTTTTACACAAGAGGTTAGAAGTTGTAAATATGTACAGTTGTAACAGAACATAATAATTCCAATAAAGATAATTCAGTATTGAATAAAATGAAAAAAAACTGTTTTTCAGTTAAAATTCGTTAAGTTTTATTTGTCTGGTAATTGTGTTTTCGTTTTTTGAGTTTGCAAAAAAATTTGGTCTCCGTTTGGGGGGGGTCATGACCCCCGTGACCCCCCTTGAATCCGCGCCTGGGTCCAATGATTAGTTTATAACATCTTAGGGCAATGAGCTTACCGTTTTGGCTCTTTGGGTTCATGCACATCACTTGGTCGAGCGAAAGTTATAGGTTTTCATATTCTACAAGCATTTGCTGTGCCAGACAGCGGTCTCGCTCATTACCGTTGACTAAAACGTTAAAGATCCCCTTCAGAGTAAACAAAATCTTAGCACACGTGACACGTTTTCAAATATTCACCTCCATCCGTCATGGGAAATATCACAAAAAAAACCGTCATAACCCGCCCCACTGTCCCACCAAAATAGCAATTCATTCCTTCCAGGCATGGTCACTGTGCTCGACAACAGGCTCGTTGAGACACATAACAGCAGTACCGTCTTTCTCAACGACCACTCTTAATTAAAATTTAAACAGGTTAAAAAAAATTAACCAAAGTGCACTTAGGCCCTTTCGACAAAAATCAAAAATAAATTCAAAAAACGGGTCGTTATCCCAAATTCAACGACCCCTCATACAAGTCCGTAGCCTTCTTAGATCTCAAAATATTAACCAAAGTGCACTTAGGCCCTTTTGACAAAAATCCGAAATAAATTCAAAAAACGGGGCGTTATCCCAAATCCAACGACCCCTCATACAAGTCCATAGCCTTATTGGTTCACAAGAAATTAAAAAGCACATGACCTATTAGTTTTCAATCTTTTGGTTAAATTTTAAAAAAATAACTCATCCATGAATAATTATTTAAAAAGCCCGCCTTCTTACAAAATCCCCAAGTGCGCATGCGTAAAAAACAAAACCAAAAATGTTGATTCATAGCGGCATCCAGCAAAATGCATGCGCTTTATGAGTAACAACGTTTAAGTTCATACTGGTATCGCCCTTCATGTCAGTCGCATTTGTCAAGTGACTTTTACTTTAAAAAATACAATTTCACTCCCTAGGAGGGGTAGGTTTTACTTAGGGGTTGAAATGAGCGGTCCATTGGAAAGAGGGCGTCAGCCCGAGTCCAACGACACCTCATTTGTCAACATCCGACCATGGGTTCACCAGATATGAATAAGCAAAAAGTGTGTACTAACTTTTTGAGCACCTTGTGGGTTAGAACTCCTATTGCTCCCCTACATCCCTGACTTTGAATACGGGTCTTGTTTATTTAGATTACTATTTTGCAGGTGCCTCCCGGTCGTATTATTCGTTGGGAATGCTATTTTTATGCCTTGCTTTTTGAATAGATTAGTGATTTTATGTGTTCTCATTCACAGAGTTGAAGCGCGCTAATTTTTTCTCATTAGTGTCCGGTTTTGGAATCATTATATCTTTATTTTTATGTTTGGCTACAATTTGGTCTATTTTGCTTGGCGGGAAATTGTTTTCCTTTGCTATTTGTTTAATGGTTCTTATTTCCTTATTAAAATTGTCTATTGAGATGGGTATGTTTAAAGCTCTGTGCACCATTGAATTGAACCCCGCTAATTTATGCGTACTGGGGTGATTAGACTGATTGTCGATTGCATGCAAGGTTTGTGTGGCTTTTCGGAATATGGAGTATGAAAGCTCGTTGTCTTTACATTCAATAGTTAAGTCGAGATAATTTATTTTTCGATCTGTTTCGGATTCTTTAGTGAATTTGATTGAGTGGTGTAGGCTATTAATGGATTGGAGAATTGTTTCTTCGCTTGTTAATTCAGTATCGTAGATGCAAATTACATCATCTACGTATCTTTTCCATATTACTATTCCCTTTCTTGAAGTCTTTTCTAAAAACTCATTTTCTAGTGCATTAATGAAGATGTCAGCGATTAATCCGCTTAGTGGTGATCCCATCGCTAATCGTTCTGTTTGTGTGTACATTTTATTGTCGAATTGAAACACGTTTTGGCTGAGGACGACCCTCAGTAATCGCACAATCTCTTCAGTTTCTTTTGCCGAATTGTTGGATTTTATGTTATTTTCGATAGTGTTGATTGCATCATTAATAGGAATATTGGTGTACATGTTAGTTACATCGAAAGATGCAAGCCTCTTGCTAGGTTTCATTTGTAGGGTGTTCAGTGCTGTTACTAATTCCGTTGTGTTCTGTACAGAGTTGTTTTTGTCGTTGGAAAGGCGGCGTTTTAAGATTTTTAGTAACTCTTTGCTGATTTTGTAATTAGGCGGATTCCTGCAATTGACTATTGGTCTCATTGGGCACTCCTTTTTGTGTATTTTTGGTTGTCCCCTCAATGACGGTATTTTCGGGTTCATGTTTATTAGTTTTGATTTTTCAGCTTTGGTCAATACGTATTCTGATTCTTTTAATACACTTTTTATTTGTTTTTGGAATTTGTTGGTGGGGTCTTTTGCTAATTCCTTGATTTCGTTGTTGTTTAGGAATTTGACTGGTTTTTATTTTTAATGTAATCTGTTTTGTTCAAAATTACTGTGGTATTTCCCTTATCTGCTTTTGTGATGATAAAGTAATGTTCTTTTATTTTTTGTTTCAATGGCTTTATTTCTTTTAGTTGTTTGTTGTTTTGAGTGTAATTGTTTTCGCCCTCTCGTTTGAGGATTTTTTGGCTTCGTTGGTGGCAAGATTTTTGGTTAATTCCCTGTCTTCTGCTGGGAGCTTGTAACTCGCTATTTCGATATCTGTGATTAACTGTTTTATATCATGGTTCGTGTGTGCGTCTGTGCAGTTGTATTTCAAACCTTTGTCTAACATATTCATTTCATTTTGAGAGAAGGTTAAGTTCGTTCTGTTGTTTACCCTGCTGTGGAAATTGAATTCATTGTTATTCGTGTGTTGTTCACTAGATTGATTATTCTGTGTTTCTCCTAGTTTTCTTAGTTTATATTCTAGCGTTTCATGCTTCCTCGTTGCTCTGATTTTGATGGTGTAATGTAGGTGCTCGGTGAAACTGTCCCATTGGGATGCGTGGCAGAAGTTACTTAGTTGCAATTGAATATCGTATAGTTGTTGGTTGATTGTTTGCTTTCTTATGTATGCAAATCTTAGTTCGTTTTTTATCCAAAGCGCTTTGGTTTGTTTTGTTGAAATGATTGAGGCTGGTGTGATCGGTACGGTTTTAATTGGTACGTATTTAGGTGTGAGATTTAGTTCTATACATTCTTTGTTGAACCAAATTGACTTGTCTATGTTCATGAGTTTAAGCCTGAGTGTTTTGAGCCTCTTGGCTTCACGATTTGCCTGACTAGCCGTGAACATTGTGAGGTTTGAAGCCATTTTTCAGTGTTGCCTAAGTAAACAAAAGTTTGGTGCTTTTCAGTCGGTCAACACGAATGTACCCAAATAGAGCTGGGTTATGCCCTAATCCTGAAATAAATCGAAACTGGTCATCTGGTGTATTTATTAATCTTATGTAACAATCATGAAACCAGAGGGCAGAATGAAAATGAAAATCCACAGCCTGCTTCCAGTCTCCGACCGGGTCAGGAATGGAATGAATGAAGCCCCGATCTAGCGGCGAGGATATGGACTGTGCCGGCTGCCGAGGCCTGACGCACTCCTCTGGGGCAATGATTAAATGAATGACAGATGAAATGAAATGATAGTGGAGAGTGTTGCTGGAATGAAATTTTTGACAGGGAAAACCGGAGTACCCGGAGAAAAACCTGTCTGCCTCCGTTTTGTCCAGCACAGATCTCACATGGAGTGACCGGGATTTGAACCACGGACCCAGCGGTGAGAGGCCGGCGTGCTGCCGCCTAAGCCACGGAGGCTTAGGGCAGAATGGCTATTTTCAAAAAAGGGTAAATAAACAATATGCACAAAAGGATTCTTTCAAAAAAGGAGCTATATACCACAATAAGCTTCCAAACCACTTAAAATCTTTGACTGGAACTGGGTTCAGAAAGTCTCTCAAGATATACCTCGCCCAGAAAGTGTTGTATTCTTTCAGTGAATTTTAAAGAAACATATAACTGTTTAATTATGTAAAAAAGGTTGTAAATATGTAAATTTAACTATGAGTATGTTGTGTGACGTATCCAATTCTGTATGATGCAGGTTCTGGAAATAAAGAGTTTTGTATTGTATTGTATTGTATTGTACCATGTTGCCTGTGATTTGGTAGCTCTGGTGTAAGCATTGCGAACTGTGAATTTATACATCGTGAAATGGAAGGGGTTCGATTCACACCTCAGACATGTTTTTTTATATCCGTATTCGTCTTTCTTGCTGTTAGGTTCACTTCTTAATAAGTCACATAGACTCCTCTAGAATGCATATTTTTATTATTTGTTGTGGAAAGGTTCACAATTCACACGATACACACCATATTGTTTTTGACACTGAACTTCACTGATATCAAAGACTATGTCAAAGATACTGCTCTACACTCTTGTGCTTGCTGCCAACACAACATTCTCCCACCTTGAGTTGTGGAAACAACTCAACAAAACAATAAAATAACATAACACATATATTTTCACAAAATAAATGAACACAGAAATAAATAAGTCACTCTTTGGTTTAACCACCACTCTCCCACTACTGGTTTTGATGAGATCAGAAGTATTAGTAGATGGTTTAACCGTCTTTGGATTTTTCTCCTTCTTCTCATTTTCATTCCGCTCAACTTGCAGTCTTAAAGCATGATCTTCTCCAGATGTCACTTCAAGTGGATACACCCTCTGTACTGGCCTCAGTAGCTCTCCTTTTGTAGTCGCCAAGCGAACAACTCTCACGACACCACCTTTGCCAGGGATGACCTCCGTCACTCTTGCCAGCGGCCAGTCTAGTCTCTTCGTGTTGTCACTGGCTACCAGTACTACTTCACCTACACAGGGTTTGTGATGACTTTTCCTAATGTGGTTCTTCTGTATTAGCTGTCCAAGATATTCATTCCTGAATCTTACCCTTAATGTTTCCTTTACTTTCTGTCTGTACCTGAATCTTCTGTCAAGTTTTATATCCTCGATCATGTCGATATCGGGCATTCCAATCTCCTTGACTTCCTGTAGGAACATTGCAGGGGTGATAGCCATCAAGTCTTCTCCATCATTGGACAGGTAAGTAAGTGGTCGTGAATTCATGACAGCTTCAATGTCACACAGAACAGTCATCATTTCTTGGTACGACAGACATGACCTTCCCAGAACTTTCCTGAGCATTTGTTTGAGGACACCAATCAGCCTCTCCCACCATGCTGCAGTGGGAGGATTGAATTTCCATTTTATTTGGTGTACAGAACTATATTCAGCAATTTTATCCCACTGAATTGTCTCCAACATATTGCAGGTGCCTTGAAAGTTTGTCCCATTGTCACTATAGACAATCATTGGTCTTCCACGTCTGGACACGAAGCGCCGAAAAGCTTCGAGGAATGTTGCAGTAGACAAAGATGTTACTAGCTCCAGGTGTACTGCACGAAAAACCGCACACGTGAACAGACAGACCCAGGCTTTCTCTCCACCTTTCAAAATCAGAGGCCCGGCAAAGTCGACCCCTGTTATTTCAAAAATTGAGGCTTCTCTTACTCTGTCTATGGGGAGATGAGTTTGTTCTGCTTCAAGATGTTTTCCATGGTACCTCCTGCAGACAACACGTTTTAATTGCACCCTTCACCGTTCTCCTTCCTCTAAGGATCCAATATTTCTGTCTGAGCCCACTGAGCAGAATCTGGGTGCCAGCATGACATAAGTCTTTGTGCTTCTCCCTAATGAGAGCGTGAACTGCTGTATGCTTCGCAGGAAGGATAGCAGGACAACGGAAAGCATAATCATCTTTGCGCGATATAATTTTTGTTTTCAGTCTCATCACTCCCTCATCATCCATGAAAACACATAGTGAGTTGAATCTTTCATCCTTTTCACCAACAAAACACTCCTTTTGTATGAACTTAATCACGACTTTTTCTGCTTCTGTGGTTTCTTCAATGGATAGTTCGGTAGTTCTTCTATTATTTTTCTGTCGACAATTATACAGAAACCTCAAGATCCATCCTATCATACGAACTGTTCTACGGAAACTTGAGAAATAGTCAAGGTGCCATTCTTGGGTATTGGACTTGTCTTCTAACACCGTCATAGTGTTGACTTTCTTTTTTCTTTCTTGGAAGACTTCATCATCGTTTGTTGAAATTTCGGGGCTAGGCCATTGTGTAGTGGATTGTTTTAGCCATTTTGGCCCTTCCCACCATCTCTGTTGAAGTAACTGTTTTGTGCTACATCCCCTTGATGCCAGGTCAGCCGGATTCATGGTTCCTGGAACATGACGCCACTGTTCTATTCTGGACAGTCTTCGAATTTCTTGCACTCTGTTCCACACGAAGGTCCCCCAAGGTTCGTCTAACTTGATCCAGGACAACACAGTCGACGAGTCACTCCAATAATAAGTAACGATTTATTTTGCAGTTAATGTTGGCAGTACTGACGTCACTAGTCGAACCCCTATTGTAGCTGCTAATAATTCCAGGCGTGGTATGGTGATACTCTTCTTGGGTGCCACTCTTGTCTTAGCTTGTACAAATCGTAACTCTATATTGTCAACCCTCTGTATTCGCAAGAATATAACTGCAGCATACGCAGTTTGACTGGCGTCGCAGAACACGTGAAGAGATATATCTTCAACCGACTGGACACTACCGATCAAACATCTAGGAATCTTAATCTCAGACAGCTGAGGTAGTTCTGCCAACCACTTCATGAATCTTCTCTTTGTTGTTTCGTCTACTCTGGTGTCCCAACCCAAGTCAGTGGCCCATAGTTCTTGCAAGATTAATTTTGGACAGAGAAATACTGGACATGAGAAGCCAATAGGGTCAAACACCTTATGTGCAGTTCCTAGTATAGCTCTTTTGGTGATTACATCATATTTGAAATCGTTAACATGAGTTAGATTCAGTTCAATGGTATCTTCTCCTTTATTCCAAATGAGCCCTAGCACATGAGTAAGATTTTCAGCTGTACCATCCTGAGAATACTCCCACCCTCGGAGATTGAAAGATGCCTTATCCATTATTATGCTTGCCTCTCGCATGAATGAATGAAGGTCATTTCTGTTGTTAACACTAATAGCACAGTTATCCACATAAAAACATTCTTCCAATCTTTCTATTGTTGAAGTTGAGTAGGAACTATTATCGACTGTTTGTCTCTTCAACTCGTTCAAGTGGAGTTTGATGGTTGCCGACAATAGGAACGGAGAACATGCAAGTCCAAAGACAACTCTATTGTGACGGAACACTTCTACCTTCCCTGTACATTCCTCCTCCCACCAAAGGAATCTCAGAAAATCACGGTCTCTAGGATTGACACTTATTTGAAGAAATGCTTTTTCTACATCAGCCGTCACACCGATCTCATTTTCTCTGAACTTCAGTAGCGCACTAGGGATCAACTCTATGAAGTTAGGCCCTTTTTCAATACATTCGTTCAGAGATGGAGCGTTTCTCTGCTTCGCCGAGGCATCAAAAACAGGCCTGATCTTGGTGGTGCTGTTTTCTTTGAAGACAGGTCGGTGAGGTAGATAGTGTCCACTATTCTTCAGTTCCTCTTCAGGTACCCTCTCGATGATTCCTTGCTCCAACCAACTTCGTAAGACATTATCGTACTCCTGATAATGTTGTTCAGCTTGTAGTTTCTTTGTAGTGATTTCTAATCTGTGCTGAGCAATTTCTTTGTTGTCAGGGAGAGGTGGATGTTGTTCACTCCAAGGCAGACACACTTCATATCTGTTATCTTCATTCAGTCGTGCAGTCTCAAGGAAGTTATTTCTAACACGCTCATTCCTCTCGACGATAGATTCTTTCACAACAGGGTCAGTAATTCCAAGAATTTCTAAGTCCCAGAGATCAGAAATTCTTGTATGTTGGGAAAACAATGATGACACTAATAATGATGCCGAATCCCTTTGGGCCTTGTTACCTATGACTTTTCCCATTAGTGTCCACCCTAGGGAAGTCTCCACCAAAACTAGGCCACATTTTAGTTGATGTTTCCTCCCAGTGAGCAGTTCACCCGCCTTATCGGCCCCAATCAGAATCTGCACAGGCCCTCGCTCTCGTACATCAGTTAAACATATTTTCAGATCCCTTATCTCCTCACTCCAAGAACCATTCTTAATATATGGGACATCTTCACAAATAATATCTTGGCTTAAAACTTCCAGCTCCTTGGAATAGTTTCCCTCCAATCGCTTTAAACTTATTCTGTAACAGTCGTGTTTTGCTTCTCGAGAACGTACTCCACCAAACAAGGAATGTATTAACGTTTCCTTCCTGATTGACTGATACCCCATTTCTTCGGCTAGGTCACGTGCAATGTAGGATTTAGTAGACCCAGTATCAATGACAGCTCGTACAGTTTTTTGTTTACCCTTTCCTTTAACGACAACTGCCAGGGTTTGCAAGTACACCTCAGGAGAACAAGACACATTAGCTAAAGCCTTATCCACATTATTGACATCCTGGAGAACCAAATTCCTGTCTCCCTCGTAATTCTGTTTGGACACACTTTCATTTTCTTTGTTACGGAGCTTATAACACATTAATACCACATGTTTACCACCACAAACAATGCACCTGACAATCGATTTACAAGCTCTACTTGCATGGCCCTTCTTTAAACAATTGAAGCAACAGTGTTTATCAGTTAAGATTTTCCTTTTCTCCCCTACAGTCATTTTTTGAGCTTTAATGCACTCTGGGCTCGAATGAGGTTTAAGACAAAAAACACACTCCTGTCTCTTAGAAACATCAGCAAACAAAGCAGAAGCAGTGGGTATATTTGGTTCAATGACATCCCTTGGTTTCTTGTCTCCCTTAATCTTAGATCCTTGGGATGTGCTAATACTAAACCCTTTCATAGCCAATGAAATTCTTTCTTCACTTACTACTTCATTTTGAAGAAAAGCCATGAGCTGCTGCAAACGATCTTTGGATATGGAATCACACCTGAAGGAAGTATTCCTCTGCCATGCTCTTAATAGGTCTTCTGGCAAAGATGATTCAATTAGGGGATACAGCATTGCAGTACATTTTTCTGTAGTAACGCCTAAACTTTCCAGCGATCTGAGATGTGACTCTAATTTATCATACAAGCTACTCAGTGTTGGCCTTTCTTTGGAATTGACTGCATTCGTCAATACTAGTTTGAGCAATTCACGAACATAAACTTCCACCTGCAAGTCCTCTCTACCAAATCGAGCTTGAAGACTCTCTATAGCTTTGTCATAATTCTCGGCAGTGGGTGGAAAACTAGTAACTAATTCATATGCTCTGGAACCTTCTGTCATAGCCTGAATTAAATATTGGAATTTATCTTCCTTCCCAATGTCCTCATCCTCGTGAATTTTACGGAACTGGCTCCAAAAATATAACCAATCAATTATTTCACCAGAAAATTTCTTAAATTCTATTCTTGGAAGTCTATATTTCTTTTTATCACAAACATTGTCATTCACTACACTTTGTGGAGGGGTAATGGAAACAACGGGATTCATAAAACGTGTTGCTTTTGTTCTACAGCTAAGGAATTTGTGTTTGTAATCATCAGCTGATTCACATTCCGTTTCTATTTCGTCATCCTCACACTCGTCGTCTATCATCTGTTGAAATATTAATCCATCTAAATTAGAGATATCATCATACTTTTCTTGAAGGATTTCAAGTTGCACTTGCACTTTTTCCGTTTCAGTTTGATCATCTTCTAACAACGCCATTAGTTGATTGTGTGAGCGCGTAAATAACCGCCGCTTTACGGTTCTTTCTTTAGCGAGTCTTTCCATCTTCTTTCTTCACGGGAGCCTTTTACTATGAATGAGTCCTGTCACGGTCGCCATAAAATGTTAGGTTCACTTCTTAATAAGTCACATAGACTCCTCTATAGTCCAGGACACCTTAAATAAGTTACTAGAAAACCAACATGGCCGCCACATTTGGTGTTGCCAACTTACATCATTTAACACCAAAAAGTCAGCACACACATCCATGTAACACGTATCGCAAATGATCCAAACTAAGTAAAGGCTCTTTTACGAAAATACGTTTTACATGAAGTTGTGAAGCAGTCCTTGCTCAAGTTAGGGACATCTTGGTCATCAGCCCTCGACAGTAACTCTTAAGAAGTATTATGGTAGTGAAGTTAACTTAAATTATCTCTTCTAGATTGATTTTTAAAGCATCACATAAAATGCATAAGAACAGAAACATTAATACTTACTCAATTATTTTCTCCAGGGAGCTAAAGATGAGCATGTTCATTTCTTCTTATAGGCTATATTTTTATAATTAGTCCAAAAATGCAGACCATTCTGTTTTAAAATGAGTGTTCAGAGAAGGATTTAGGAGTAGGAGAGAAATATAATAGTAGGGTACATATTAGCTTATTATTTCTTTATTTTTGATAAGTACCGTACTCATTTCTTGCATGTATTGGCAACTCAAACTAACACTTGGGGCACTGTGGTCGGTCTGGATAAGTAGGGTAAAAATACTCAATAACATGCGTTTGATATGGAACACTTTTTATTTTTCGGTTATAATCAGTAAATGTGGTCCCTAAAATAATGACAGTGTTATTTTCAATTGTATATATGTATAACTGTGCGATACACGTGTTCTAATTTGTGTGTTCCACTGGATTTTATGTGTCAATTGCATATTATCAAGCATCGGTTGTCTGCTGGTATCTGTTTTTGAGCAGTTCGAGTCATGGCGCTGTTACTTTAAAAGCTATATTTGAGTTTGCTCACTGTACCATAGACTGTAGAAATTATTTGCTGCTTGGTAGGGCGAAGGGATGAGTTTAACTTGTATTAAAGCTCGGGGGACACAGGAATTGCTTGATTTAGATGGTTAGCTGGTGGGTTTGGTGTAGAATATCGGACTGGTAGCAGGTTCTCGCAGAGTAGATATTTACCCTGCGAAGTCAAATTAGGCCTATATGACTCGTAGTGGAATGGCTCGGATATCGCAGAGCGAGGTGATGGCGGTTGGTAGGGTAATTGGAAATGAACTAGGGAGGGGGAAGGATACCTGACTGATGAAGCTTGGCTGTAGTCGGCTGGTGTAGGCCTAGCTGCCTTGGTACGGCTTGGCTCGGCGGAAACAGTGAACAACCCGTCCTGTCGTCAGTGAGTGTAGTGGTGAGTGGTCCAACCCGCTCCTGTTGCCCGTATTTATTTGGTATAGTCACCTTTTGGCTATTGCTATTTACATCTTTTGGAAAGTGATGAAAACTTATATCCGCAGCCCTCTTTTATGCATCGACTTACAGCCGTAAACTGAGCAATATACGTTGCTTTTACTAATTTTACACTCCATCAACGAGTAAAACTTTTACTTATGTATAAAGACACGAAGAAATTACCTCGATCTGCTTACGAATACAAGAAACCATATACAAACAGTCACCACGTGACAAATGTACCCTACTTGGTACATATATGAAGGCAGAATTGAGACTAGCTGTTGAAAGCCTGTTGGCAAATCCCTATTGAGATGCAAGAAGATGGTTGATCCAATGCTTAGGCCTAAAACCATTCGAACTAGTCGTGGATTTTAGGGGCATTAGACTAATGGCAACTCGAAGATTTCGTCTTGGAATGGTAGAAAGCAGCAGTTGGTTGATTATGGGGCTTTGTGACATCATGGTCATGTAGATCTGTGTACTTGGGCATGTGGAATTTGTCTGATAACCTGCGTTATTGTCATGGCTGGATTAGTGTGTGCATTTATTATTCAGATGAGGATTGGGAACGAGGTGGCCATGGCCTTAATTTAGGAACCATCCCGGCATTTGCCAGGAGTAGAAGCGTGGAAACCACTTCCAAGATGGCTAAGATAGGAATCGAGCCCTCCTTTTCTTAGTTTTGCCTCATGAGGCTGAGTGTGCCTTGTTCCATCCCTCAGACCAAAATTAAAATTTCTTGGCAGAGCTGGAAATTGAACCTGGACCAACTGCCAAAAAATGCTAGCCGCATAACGCGAGATGGTTGGTAGAATAGTCTCCTGGCCTCTCATCAACCGGCACATTAAAAGCCACTTGTAGAAAATTCAATGAATTCACTGAGAAATTGACGAGTTAAGTACAGGCGTTGAAAGGCAAGCTTTATCGACGGAGTAATATCTTGAAAATTATAATTATAAGATACCAACACAAAACAATTTTCTGTGGAGAGCTGAGATATTTAAATTGCAAGAGCGGAATATATGAGAGGGAATTGAACTGAGGCAGCGTTGTCGCGAATGGGTACGTCCTCTACACTTCCACTCATTTCTACATGATCATAATAATAGCATTATCATGACGAATACAATACATAGTGTTATCACTGACCGAGTTCAAGTGCGCCCCGCTGTTGGCCAGCGCGAGTGGTGCAGATCCCCAACGCTACAGTCAACCGCAGTCAGCTGTTCAAAAATGGGATACGTGCTGGCCTGCGTAAACCTCTTTACGAAGGCTGCGGTTACGCTGATTACATACCAAATTTTCAGTGCATATTCTAAAATAAAATAATAGCCTGCCTTCAACCAAAAATGTTCAAGGCAAAACGACATACGTAATAGAGGTAACACTTCAGGAGTGATCAACCAAGTAGAATACTTAAATTAGCCTAAATACCTTGTGTAATGATGAATAATAATTATGGAAGTGATGTCCTAATAGATGTTTCCTCCTTCACTGTCTGTAACCCACCCGCTATGCACTTTTATAAAACGACATATACTGTAGTGAAATTTCAGATTAATTCTGTACCATGTATCACTCTTTTTTCTTTTTGCTTTCACTTTGATAATATATCATTTTCATACCTTATTTCATCTTTTGGCGGGAGGGGGACATTATCAATTGTAACTACTAACCTTGATCACTTCTGCACCGGATATATGTGCTAAATCACTTAAACATGATTTTTTATTTATTGTATATTTAACAACGGCAGCCATGTTCGACAGCATATTTGGTATGTGAAACTGCCGCAGTGAGCGATCACATTGACGTCATTAGTTACCAACGTATCCGATACTAAATAAGCCTACATTAGACGACACATGTAATGTTGTAATTATGTGAGAAAAAGAAATATACGAGCTCTTCTTGGTTAGACGAGTGACTGGACGAAACCATTGGTCGCTACTTGGTTAGACGACTGTCTGGACGAAAATTACCGATTGCACTACAAGCAAGGAGGTCTGGGCATAAGACCCAGGTTAGGTTTGTTTTGTATGTAGAACAGTATTTACCACTGTAATGAACGCTGATCGCAAGAATTTCATGTTTCGAACTAATCGCCAAAACCAGCGCCTCACTGCCTAAAAGTTATTGGTCTAGGCACAAACCATGGGTTTGGATGAAAATTATTGATGCGTGTCTACCCCCACTGTGCGTGACAAAATCCAGGGGTGTTTGTATGGCCTAATGAATTAACAATTATTGGTCTAGACAAAAACAGCTTGCACAATCCATTGCGAACTGGTTCAAACTTGGCGCTATTTTGTTTCATGGTACCGCGCTTATACAAAGTAGTCCCGTAAGTGTGGGATTGGCAATACTGTACTTGTGCATAATTAACAGCGAAAATGGCAGACTCAGCTGGAATTCCATCTATATAAGTCGTGATCCTATTTGGAACATCCTGAGATCTGAAAAATGCACACTTTGTCACGAACCTGGAAGTAAAATGGATAAGGGGCACCTGCCACATTGCAACAAACTTGATGTGACTGCTAGAACTTCAGGAAACCTCACACAACTCTATTGGAATGCAGGAAAGCTGATGGATTGGAATCTGGGCTAGCCATAAGAAACAACAACAATGCTTTAATATGAAAAATTGAGGTAACGCGGGCCGCGTTAGCTAATATATAACACCCCCGGTTTTTGTCATGCACAGTGGAGGTAGTCAAGCATCAATAATCTTTATCCAGACCAATGGTTTTGCCTTTTATTTCATTATTCACGTGTCGTGAATTTTAAGAATGTCTAAGCTGTGTAGTATAGGCCTACGAGATCTATGAAATTTTTCGTTTTCTATTACCGTATAATGTATAGCCTACACATATCGTCACCTGTGTGCTAATAATTCTAGCGCAGTCATCACAGCATACAGTCACAATCATGTCCGATGCAGGTGTATAAGCCACTTTCTACTTTCATTCAGAATTAATAATACAAGTAGGCTATAGCTGCGACCAATATTTATAACTTATTGCAACCAGTGGCTTCGCCCAAACCGTGTCATCTAACCAAGTAGCGAACAATGACTTTGTCTTACCCAACATTAGTACCGGTACATCAGTAATTTTCACCCAGACATTCAGTGGCGCAGTAACTTATGTCGAGAACTAAAAGAGAGCTATGAGATATTTTTGGTATTCTCTGAAAATTTGCATATGTGACTCCTGCGTAGTGCATATACCATGCACATGTGAGTATATGGCTTTCCAGAATGATGATTGATTCATGTTGCACAACCCTTGAAGTTCGTTGAAGGGTATCACACTACTCTGTCGCAACCATGACTGAAACAAATAAAAATAGGCCTATTATAAATATTTTATCTGCCTACTACTAAGTAGGCTATAGGTCAGTAGCCAAGTACATAAGTTATAAGCTTCATAAATAATCACCAATACATTCACTACCACCAACCGAGTGTGAATCATAGACTTAAGCTTAAGAGTTAGGCTACATGTGCAATGTATTATAATATTATGGCTGACGGCATTTGGAAGTCGAGAATAATATACATTACTATATTAGAAGGCGCATTGAACCTAAGAATGCATTCCCGAGAGAGAACTTACATAGGCTATATTTTAGGTTATGTTTGAATTAGGCCCATACGGAAAATGCAGTCGGAAGACTATTTCAAAATTTCCAAAGACCATTAAGGTTTTTTATTACGTTTTTTGTGCTCTGACTGAATAAAAAAATAAATAAAACAACGATTAAATAACTCTGTACTTTAAATTGTGTAGGTCTAGGCTAGGCCTACTTACTTAAATTGTAGTGATCCTAGTAGAGTTACTCCAATCCATCTCCAATCTTGTTCTCGTATTTTTAGGCGTCATGATGAAATCTAAATAAGAATTTATCCAAAAATTAATTAAATAAAAGCTTCGAAACATCTCAGACAAGTGGATTTGACACACACATATCAAGAGTCTATAATAACTGTATAAACTGTTTTAATCGATGTATATTACTAGTACTTACCTTGCACAACTTGTTACAACTTCATTAGACTTGAATTTCCAAAGAAAACTGTGAAATTATTTAAATAATAAGTCATTAGTTACAGTCGTAATTATAATGTTGGCTGACTTTGTGAAAAATGCATTCTGGGAGTTATTGCCAGAAACATGTCGGCAACTGTGACGTACGGAATTTTACTGGTATTATGGTCTTTGGAGATGGCGGGATTTTAAGCAGGGTTGGCGACAATGTGCTCGCACCTGAAAACAACTTACCTTCAAGAAATGCAACCATAAACCAACATTTACGTAGGCATAGGGGACGGCTGTTAATGTTGCCTACCCTGTCTTGATCTAGTAACTCATTTAAGCTGTCCCCGACTATAGAATGCATATTTTTATTATTTGTTGTGGAAAGGTTCACAATTCACACGATACACACCATATTGTTTTTGACACTGAACTTCACTGATATCAAAGACTATGTCAAAGATACTGCTCTACACTCTTGTGCTTGCTGCCAACACAACACTTGCTATTGTTATTACGTAGCCAAATCATACTCTACTTTTAAAATTCCCGTAAGGTAATGAATTCTCCATGATTTACGTTGGCATATATATATTTAAAACACTAGGCTGATTTTTGCTACCGCGAGATTGACAGAACGGCTGAACCGATTGACTTCGTAATGCACTCTGACGAAAGCATATTTGCAGAGTGTCTTTAAAATAAACAAATATGTTACCATATATTTTAAATTTATAAACAAAAATGCAAAATTATTGGCCCTAGCGCATGCGCAGAATTAGCTTGGTTCATGACGGGCATGGCCGATGTCCACCGCGTTTTAATGTAATAGTTACTTATAAGAATTATAAAGGAGGGGAATAGTGTTTATGATGATTCCACGATATATACCGGAATAGAATTATAAAAGACGGGAAATGTTGAAGAACTTATACTGACTAATGAGTGTGTATATTGTTTACGTAACTTAATATTGCACCATGTTAGCAGCGATTTGGTAGCTCTGGTGTAAGCATTGCGCACTGTGAATTTATACATCGTGAAATGGATGAGGTTCGATTCCCACCTCCGACATGTTTTTTTTTTTTTTTATTTCCGTATTCTTCTTTCTTGCTATTGTTATTACGTAGCCAAATCATACTTTACTTTTAAAATTCCCGTAAGGTAACGAATTCTCCGTGATTTACGTTGGCATCTATATATTTAAAACACTAGGCTGATTTTTGTTACCGCGAGATTGACAGAACGGCTGAAGCGATTGACTTCGTAATGCACTCTGAAGAAAACCCTTCACCTGTATATTTGCAGAGTGTCTTTAAAATAAACAAATATGTTATCATATATTTTTAAATTTATAAACAAAAATGCAAAAATATTGACCCTAGCGCATGCGCAAAATTAGCTTGGTTCATGACGGGCATGGCGGATGTCCACCGCGTTGTAATGAAATAGTCATTTTTAAGAATTATATAGGAGGGGAAGATTCATTAATTGTTGAGAGTATGTACTCCTCCCTTTTCATAACTTTCACAAGGCAGATTATTGTTAGGTAAGTTAGGACCTCTCCCTCCCCCAACCATTTCGGCAACTCTTGAACCCAGACAAGGTTCTGTGGTGTTCCGACCTTAGTCAAGTTAGTGTTTTTCAACAACTCCTGAGGACAATAGACTAAAACGGATAAGTATTAAGTTTACAATTCTTGGATAGAAATGTAGTATTCCAACCACTTCTGGAAAAATGTATAAATAACAATCCTAGTTGGGTTACAGTCTTTGTAGTAAAAATTGTAATGGGTATTGTCTGTTTTCTCTGAATTGTTACCCTCACCTCCCACTTCTAATGTAATCGTTAACCATCGACAGTCTTCAGCAGTGTTTGGAAAGAGTTGCCTTAAATAATGCACTCTATTTACGATTTTATGTACTAAGTATTCTAATAATGCAATGCTTGTAACCAATATTGAGGTAATAGTTATGTCAGGTAAGGGGTTCGAATCCTTGCTTCCTTTTATAGGAAATTTGACCTTAAGTCAAACACCTTAGACCACTCGGTCAAACTGACAATTACTAATTTAGACTATAAAATAGAAAAATAGCATTATAGAGACATACATAGTGCCGTCTTAGAGCAAGTAAAACATTAGAGTGTTGAATATTCCCTCAGAATGTTAGTATGGCTAAAAAAATAAATAGTGTTAAGGGGTACAAAAAAAGCCACTATGGTAAGTTTTCAGTCACAAACTAAAGTATTCTACAAAAACCAATGTTATTGTAGTCTTAATACTCTATCTATATCACTTATTATTTGAATCTCCCTTGCTGTATGGTAGCAACAGTTGGGTAAATTCAGGTTATCTCATACATAAGCTAATTAATATAAGGGTCGTATAATTAATTGCCAGTATAAAGCAATGACAAAAGGGAAATAAAAAATAAAGGCTATGTTATAAATTAACATGTTGAACAAAGCTGTTCGTATAAGCCGACTTACATAATAGAAAACCTGTGGTAAAACATGCTAAGGGGATATTACCTAAGAGTTTAACAAGTTTAACTGTAGAGGATAAGAAAGGTAAAGGTATGCCTAACAGGTTATACTGTAGTTAGATTTAGACACTAACTATTAGTAAGCGAAAAAGTATAAGCTAAATAGGCCTCCGTGCTATCTGTTAATATGTGTCATAGGGGGCCACTCGCTATTCTCCTATAGTGCTATCCACTGTCACGTGACAGGTTTGTACATGTACAATTAGACCATAATCTTAAAGAACTCTAGGTGTTGGGAGTTATTTACCATAATCTAGGGGAATTTGTGGAAATATAATTATTTTTATGTAATTTATATGTAAATCTAAGGTATTTAAATGTATGTCAGATAACCTGTGTTATTATAGTCCATAGTAACAATAAATGTAATAAATAAGCCTATATTATGACTTGGTAATTAGCTAGTGTCGTGTATAGCTAAAACATAAGAGACTCCCTAGGTCTCGAATAACCTAATACCGTCAAGGTTGAAAGGAAACAAGTGTTGACTAAAAGAGGTCATCAGCAAAAATAACAAAAACAAAGAGAGCTTAGCACAAGTAAGTGAAAGCAATGCCAGACTCAGGTGGGTGTCTCGTTGTCTCCAAGCATACAAAATGTGAATCCCTAGAGGTATAGAGGGACTTGATCTTTACGTAGAATCCGAATCACATTTTAATTCCAAAATCGAACCCGGTCCGCCGTGGTAAGAGGCTAATAGCTTGACCGCTGCGCCACCAAGCCCCAAGAGAGACTGGAAACCATGGAAAGCTATTTTTAGGACAACGGAGGTAGGAATCGAACCAATCTCTTCTCAGTTCCCCCTCACGAAAGTAAGTATATATGGTTCCCGTTTTATAAACAAAATTAAATTTCTTGGGATACCAGGGAATCGAACCGAGATCTCAAAAGCAGCAGCATCCGAGAGTGTTACCCACTATGCAAGGAAATAATGAATCTTGGTTAGCCGGTAGGACATCACGGGCAGAAACAGATTATATTTCTGCCAGTGCTGCATTTCTGTCACCTGGCTACTGCTTTGGTAGTGGCAGCGAGAGAGGCAGTCTAGTTTGTTGTAACTTGTAAAGGAATATTTAGTCATCAGTCCCGTGTACTTGAGAGTGTATAAAAAGATAGGGTGTATCGGTCATCAGACCCATGTAGTTAAATATTAGCCGCCCCGTGAAGTTTAGTGTTCAATATTGTGGCCATCAGCTCCGTTTACTTGTACAAAGGAAAACAAGAGATGACCAAGGCATATCAACAGGAAGAGAATCCCGGCAGAGACAAGTGCCAACAATTCTATTTTTTTGTGTAAATATGTGATCAATTTCAAAACAAACCATTCTGGTAGGCTAGCTAAGACGCTAGGTACCTTAACACTCATCTGCCCTTGTGGAAAAAGCATTTTATCTATATATGTAGTTAAAGGTAGATTAACAATCATTGTTTATAAAAAGTTTAGAGTAATATTGTAAATTAAAGAATTTAAGGGGAATTGTGAATTTTCGGTTAAATTTACTATATTGTTTTGAAATTTGGGGATTTCTTAGAGAAATTGTTAATTCCAGGTATATCTTGGTATATTTTTTGCCAAACATCAGAGTTTACAACCTAAGCCTAGGCTGTAAACTAAAAAGCATGTATAAAAGAGAAAAAGGAACAACACTGTCTACAAATAATGAAAAACTTATTTTAAAGCTCAAAAAAAAAACAATTAAAATAACATGTTCCTTAGTTGGCCAAACAGAAAATAATTATAATTATAAAATTAAATAGTAAATAAATACAATAATTAAATAAATAAATAAATAAATAAATATATAAATAAAAATAACTATCTCTTAAATATGTCACTTGTCTACCCTGCTTGTATCTGATAGGCCTATAATGTCTCATTTTTGTAAAGAATCAACATGCTCAACCGGTTTCTATATACAGTGAGCATCTGTTGTACAGGAACCAAAATGAATAACCGCTCTCTACAACCCTACCCACTGGTCAAAAACGAGAATAGTCACCAAAGTGTTGCCTGGCAGCTAACATGTGTCTGGTCAGCAAATTCGTATCTCGCAAGGCCGCTCAAGGTCTAGAGAGATTTAGTCTTAACCGACAGTGTAATAATCATCTTTGTACATGCATTGCCGTGCATAACAATTAGTCAATATTCCATTCTTTCATACAGTATAGCGCACTTCTAGAGCTTCAATCTCATGACACGCCAGAGAATTTTCTTGTTTAAACGTTAATGCAAACCTCTTGCCTGTATGACTATGCGTGTTGAGCATATGTGTACGTTAAATTATAAAAATAATTAGTCAGTGATCATCCTGAATCTAGCCATTAACAATATTCCCCCTCTCCCACTCAGGTATCATCTTGGGATAGCTAGCTATACAAGACAATCAAATAATAATAATAATAATAATAATAATAATCTAATTTTAACTACACTAAATTTAATACTATTTTGGGGAACATTTGATGGGCTGCAATATCCTTTAATAACAATAATAAAACATTTGGCATAACTTTTCTCTAATCCTGTGTTTGTAAAATATCGGTTTAAGTCTAGTGGTAACATGCAGTTACAGTGCATGCTTTAACGCTCACGGCTACAAGTAATATAAAATTCTCTCTAGCCATTCTTCCTTCCTCTCCCTTCCCCTTCCCGTTTGAGATGTAACCTCCCTTGGTATAGCTACCACTACAGCTCAATTAAATAAATAAATAAATAAATAGCTAAAAATGTTACAGTTACGCCCTTTAGTACCAAGGCACCTACCCGAATATCCAACTTGCACACGTGCACATTTCAAAAGAAAGGCGAAGAGCGAATTACTTGCCCCTTTGGTGTGAGGAGCGCCTCATGGGTCCGGTCATATGCTGGACCTGCCTTCCGGTCCCGCCCTCAGACTGTTGAGGGTGGGGATAGGCCCACCGACTACACACAGACCCACCAAGAACAAGCACTCGATCTATTACACAGGTTATCACACAAATTCCATTCACACAGAAGTACATGGGGCTGGTTATCAAGTGGTACCAACCCCTTAAATGAAACAAATAATGAAATTCTGCTCTAATTCGCATGTCAGAAGTGCGTCTTTTGTCAATTTGCATTCTACCCTTTGAGTTCGTAAAGATACAGTAGCATTTGGTTACATCAACTATCATGCAGTTATCACCTGCAAGGTGAGAAATAGCTATCAAGGTGAGAAAGGTGAGAAACCAGTAACATACCCGAATAGGTTAACATGGAACTCTTACCATCATCTCCATCACTGAGTTCTTCATCATAGAAAATGAAATCTGAAATTAAAATAAAATCATACGATAACATTGTTACAACATTTTCACTAGATTACCAACAACATGCTATTTCAAAACTACTCACCCTCTGAATACTTGGCACGCAGGTCTTCTGCCAGAGCTCGGGATTCTTCTGCAAAACACAACGAAAAATAAAATGGAATTTATGACATGATTACCAGAATTTTCAGGAACCTATCAACAGATTCATGAGATAGTTAGCTTTTCACAAAGAAGTACTTGCACCTTTAGTAGCTAATGAATATGAAATAATATTTTACTATACAAACAAGTGTATGTAACATCAGCGTTATCAATGAATTGAATTGAAATAAATAATAATTGTGCCTCATTGGCAGTTTAGGCCAACACCACGAAATAAAACAAAACTAACAAAGGTTTGAAATATATACAGGGCCATCAAGATAAATTTAGAAATGTATCTACATAGAAAATTGACTTTTTGTAGCTTTTTCAGTCAGTCAACACGATTGTGCCCAATGAATGGGTGGGGTACAAGATATAAATATATAAATACACTCCTGGAAAAAATTACATGTATTAGTTAATATTCACAATTAAATTGGGCAATTTAGGATTACGCGTTTCGACCCTCAAATGGCCATCATCAGATCCTGATCACTGTGTTCAAATTTTAAATTTTTCACTAATGTAAATTCACTATTGTAGTACAATAGCCGGCCCCGTGGTGTTGGGGTAGCGCGCCTGTCTCTCAACTGGGTTCGACTCCCGGCTCCGTCAGGGATTTTAGAAACTGACGTGAAGGCTGGAACGGAGTGCACTCAGCCTCGTGAGGACAAATGAGTAGCTGTCTGACAGTGAGGCAGCGCCCTGATCACGAAAACCAAGATTAACGGCCGAGGGGACCCGATGCGCTGATCACGCGTCACCCCAATATCTGCAGGCCAAATGGCTCGGCAGCGGTCGCTTGGTAGGTCTAGGCCCTTCACAGGCTGTAGTGCCAGGGGTTATTATAGTACAATAGTATCGTTAAGTGAACTATACTCCGATTTGCTTTGAACCAAGTCTTACATTAGGTTGTTGTAAATTACATGAGTGACGGTGTACATGCACGTGTATACAATTTAGAATAACACACTGTAACAATAATAGACTAATTAACAAGTTTTGGCATGCACTGGAAATAATTATAATGTTCAATTATCCGGTGTTGGTGCTCCTCACCACACTGTTGACTCAGTGTCCTCCCCAACACTACTGAAGCAGTGAGCTAACTTGCCTTCTGTCATTCACAACTCAACGTGCGTACACTCTGTTATCGGAATTAAGTAATTGAAGTTTTGTCTAGGCTATCGTTAGGCCTATAACTGAACTAAACTGAATGAGTATGGAATGACTTATGAAAGTGAATGTTAAGAACTTTTGGAACGGTTTTTCTCCAGGAGTGTATTTACATATTTTATATCTTGTACCCCGCCCATTCATTGGGCACAATCGTGTTGACCGACTCAAAAAGCTGCAAAAAGTCAATTTGTATAGGCAACACTAAAAAAATAATGGCTTCAAATTTCTACATGAATATAAATTCAGATCTTATGTAAAACTACTGGATGCATAACTGGGCATAACTGGGCATGACTATTCCCATAATCATAGATACAATTACCAGGAATCAAACCTGAGGACAAGAGTTATAACTACAATACACGGTACGGTACAAAAATTTTACAGGAAATTGGGCTTTTTTTAATTTTTCCGAAATTTACTCCTGCCTTATACATAAGGCGACCATGGAGGTTCATGATTACTAAACAAAGATATAATTATAGTGACACAATATACACGTAACACAGTTGAGAAATTCACATGTTGCTATATACATGTTTATTGAAAATATGAATAGAATGGCTCAGGATTCCCCCTCAATATCTCTGGGCACACAAACCAAGGTGTTTAAGATTTTTCTTATTCGTAAGAAATGATGTCCCACATGCACCAAAGAGGAGGCCTCTTACCTCCTATGTATAATCAGGTAAGTGAGGAAAACACAGATGGATAGCCCTCTTCTAGTCATTGACTTCTGTAGCTTGTTGGACATGCATTTCAAATCGAATTGTGAAATCTAGAATCATACCTATCTTCAGAAGCCTATCTGCTATTCTAGTGTTGCCATCCTCCACCAAACAATGGACTTACCAATTCTTTTGTAAAGCTTCTGCGATCCGAGACCAAACCATGTGATATCGAGTGTTCCTCACCCGTTTGCCTTTTGGACAACATCAAAAAAAAATGGTCCAACATTTCAACTTCTTCACACCCTGGGAAACAGCAGTGATTGGTAGTAAATATTCTTTCTGGAACTGATCGTACCGCTGCTGTGTTACCCAGCGTCAATATTGCAGCTGTCCATTCTGGAGAAGACATGCCTTGCCCATTGCTAATCCAAGAATTGCTCGAATGATCATCCTCGTACCTTTATTGAGAAGTAATTGCATTGCATAGCAAATTTATTTGGATACATCTGTACGACACTAACGAACATTTCGAAATTGATATATCTTAGGGCCTTGGACATGCTCTTTACTTCCCAAAAATGTCGAGAGTCGGGACAAAAGGGCCTCGTTAATTTTGTTCTGCTCCAAATGAATGCACTATAATTATGTCGTTTGAAAGTTCTAAGCCATTTTACAAGCAAATATGTAAATAATAGTTTTAAAAGTAATTTACAATAGATGCCTTATTATTTAGCTAAATCTTGAATCATTTAGCCAATAAATTGAATCAAAATATACTCTCGAAGTTCTAGATATGTACTGTATTTACTTACTTACTTTCTGGTCGGCACTACAGTCCCTGATGAACCTTGGCCTCCTTTATCACCTGCCTCCGTTCATCTCTATCTTCCGCCTTCCATCTGTAGTTCCTGATTCCCAGACTCCTAAGGTCGTCTTCCACGTCCTCTATCCACCGTCTCCTGGGTCTTCCTCTTCTCCGTCTTCCATCTGGTCTTCGTGTAAACACCTTTATGACGCTACGCGATTCTGGCAATCTCTGTACGTGTCCTGCGCATCTTATCCTCCCTTGCTTAATTTTCACCACAATACCGTATCTACCTGTCAGAAGAGTTCCTGTAGTTCCACATTTGTAGTTCCACATTTGTATTGGTATTACTGTGTAAGTTGTCAGCCATTTCAATATTTTGTTGCTCTTTTGTTTGATTCCTTGCACAACTATTGGCAACTCCAACTATCTGATATGACATCTAGCAGTAAACATGAGAAACTTACCAAGTAGAGTACATTTGTCACGTGGTGACTGTTTGTATATGGTTTCTTGTATTGGTAAGCAGATCGTGCGTGGTAAATTCTTCGTGTCTTTATACATAAGTAATAAGTTTTACTCGTTGATAGAGTGCAAAATGAGTAAACGCAAAGTATATTGCTCAGTTTACGGCTGTAAGCCGATGTATAAGAGGGCTGCGGATATAAGTTTTCATCGCTTTCCAAAAGATGCAAATAGCAATAGCCGACAGGTGACGATACCAAATAAATACGGTCAACAGGAGCGGGTTGGACCACTCACCACTACACACACTGACGAAGGGACGGGTTGTTCACTGTTACGCCGAGTCAAGCCGCACCTAGACAGCCAAGCACAGTCTCGCCTAGCCAAGCCGTACCAAGACAGCCAAGCTTACACCAACCGAGGACAGCCAAGCTTCATCAGTCAGGTATCCTTCTCCGCTTCCTAGTTCATTTCAATAACCCTACCAACCGCCATCACCTCGCTCTACGATATCCGAGCCATTCCACTACTAGTCATATAGGCCTAATTTGACTTCGCAGTGTAAATGTTACAGGGAAAGTTGATTCTCCAGTAAGAGTTGACTCTCCCTAGGTAAAGTCAACTCTTACTGATCTTTTCAGTAAAAGTTGATTAAAAGCGGTAAGTGTTCAATTTCGATCAACATTTACTAGTCAGAGTTGACTATACCTAGGGAAAGTATACTCTCACTGTCTTGAGGCAGTAACAGTTGACTATTTGCGAGGAAACGGTACTAGCTAATAAACTACAAATAGGGAGGCAAAACCATTACATTAAGAGAGAGAAATGTTTAAGAGGAACTAATGAAAATGGAAAACCTTTAAAATACATAAGCAGATAGAAATATTTATCATTTATTACAGCAAGGTAAAGTTTTGTGAAAGTTTGAGTTGCAAAGTAGCCTACACTTTTCGCACATGCACTTCATGGATTCGTATTTAGTGTTGCAATTTGAAAGAAAAAAAAACTTGTCCACCCCCATGATTGTGAAGGTGCAACAGCCCTCACAGCTATTGTTTTATCCATAGGAACTTCATTTTCTTGGATAACGTTCGTAGGACATTTACTTAATCGAGACCTGAAAAAATGTAATCATTGAAATCTGAACAATTTAATACTATGGGCAGCGAAGAAGAGGAGAGAGATATCTTTTATTTTAGCTTTGAAAACGTACCTTGAGAAAAGCTGCTTCGGAATTCCACTTCTCGTTCCAATTCGATAAAATCCATCATCGACAACCACCAGTACCACGCCAAGGATAGATCGAGCATCTCCTCAACCGCGGTCGACATCGGGGACAGGAATTCGAACTGATGTTCCTTTTTCTACTGGCGGATGAATGTGATCTGTGTTTTTTTTTTCAAGCGTTAAGCTTGTTGTTCTAGACAGTAGAACGCTTCATTTCTCTGTCTCTTGATGTCCTCAGTAGACTTGTCCAGGTCAGTGAGGAAATAATCACCATCATCTTTTCACCACTTGATACATTTTGGTTTGTTTCATTTTCATCTGGATTTCCATTCCCGTTGCTTCCAATTTCGTTTTCTTGTTGTTGCTGAATTTGATCAATTGCGCATTGAAGATCCTCTTCTGTTTCTAAATTTGCCAGTACCTCAGTCGGTAGTTTTGAACTAGATAAGCCGTGTCTCGGGGGCAACCGAACCTTGCCTCATACGGGGATCGTTTTATCACACTATGCAATGCACTGTTTTTCATAAGTTGAATAAACTTTAAGCCTTCACTCCATTTTGATGTTTCGTGGTCTTGCATCCAGGTGGTTATCATATTCTATATGTCCTGGTTGGCTCTTCCGACGCTACCTTGACTTTGACTATTTCGTGGTTTGCCGTGCACCATTCTGAAGTTCGGCCATGTATTAACCAGACTGTCAATAATTTTACTAACAAATTCTCTCCCATGGTCTGATTGTAAAATACAAGGAGCGCCTAACAAAGTAGAAATATCAACGATATTATTACACACTTCGTCTGCAGTCTTTGATTTCAGTGGTCTTAGCACAACAAACTTTGTTAAATGGTCCTGGCACACCATTATAAATTTGAAGTCTTCATCAGGTTGCGACTGAAAGTCAATCAAGTCCACTTGACAGCCTGAATTCATTTCCTTTATATGTTTCAATTTTTTATCTCAAGGTTCGCACAAGCTTAAAAATAGTAAAATGTCCTTTGTAATAACATTTTGAAATTTCCCTTTCAATTGCTGAATCATACGATCTCTTCCTCCGTGTCCAGTGGAAAGGCTATGTGCGCTTCATTAAGAACTCCAAAAACTCTTCATCAAAAACATAATACCTTATGCTGTCTTGGTCTGTGACAGGTGTATTATTAGTTTTGTAATACCATTTACTTCAATAATGTCATATCGCCTTAAAAACCTCATATCGTTATTTTCTTTTTTAATTGCAGTTTTAAAATTTTTCACTTTTTGAATGCAGCTATCATATTTCAATTTGGTCAATGTCAGAGAATTTACCTTGTAAGTCGAGCGTTCCTGCTGCAGTTTTTCACGAAACAGTTCTGCCGTGGTGTCTGACATAATTATTACACACTTAAACTAATAATTTTAAGGTAAATGAATATTTTGTCACTATTGCACAACAATAAAGAGCCGAGTAAAGACGAATGGCAACTGCCCGTTGTGTGGTGGGGGTAATAAAACAAAGAAATGTTCAGATCGATAACGGTCGGTCCAATAATGGAAGTACGAGTCCAACAGTGGCAATATTTTAATAATCATAACAAAGGTTTGGCGCGCGCGGTTACATTTTCAGAGCAGCATCTGTGAATCAACTTTTACTAAACCACAGCAGGCATAGTTAACTCTCCCTAGGAAAAGTTGATCTGTTTGTTTTCAATCAACTATTACTGATACTTTTAGTAAGAGTTGACTCTGCCTAGGGAGAGTCAACTCTTACTAAGAATCGACTTTCCCTGTAACATAAATATCTACTCTGCAAGAACCTGCTACCAGTCCGATATTCAACACCAAACCTACCTGCTAACCATCCAAATCAAGCAATTCCTGTCTCCCTCGAGTTTTAATACAAGTTAAACTCATTCCTTCGCCCTACCAAGCAGCAAATAATTTCTAGAGTCTATGGTACAGTGAGCAAACTCAAATATACGGTAGCTTTTAAACGTAACAGTGCCATGACTCGAACTGCTCAAAAACAAATACCAGCAGACAACCGATGCTTGATAATATGCAATTGACACATAAAATCCAGTGGAACACACAAATTAGATCACGTGTATCGCACAGTTATACATATATACAATTAAAAATAACACTGCCATTATTTTAGGGACCACATTCACTGATTATAACCGAAAAATAAAAAGTGTTCCATATCAAACGCGTGTTATGAGTATTTTTACCCTACTTATCCAGACCGACTGCAGCGCCCCAAGTGTTAGTTTGAATTGCCAATAGCGTCGCCGTGTGTTCTTGTTCGGCAATGTATTACAAGATGTGTGCCTCAGTGTCTAGTTGAATAAACATCCATCAGCAAGTCGGTCATTTATTCCACTGCTTATTATAACCTAACTACATGGTATTATTGGCCTTTCGCACACAGCAAGCTACCCCCCACAGTTCAAATAAATACTGTATGTAAGTAAATTGTTTGATAAATTCAGGAATAATGATAAAAATGGATTACATGTCTAATACTTAATTTGCCTTGCACATCATTTAAAAGCCTTGAGAGAAAATTGGTTTCCCAATTCAGAAGTTACTTTAAGCACACAATAGGGGAAGGAGGGGTGGGTTGAGACGGAGGGAGGCTTGAGACACCAGTCATATTTCCTCTACATGTTGTATGTTGGCAACACTTCTGCATGACAGTTGTAGCAATTTGCCACCAGAGTACGCTGGCGGAGTTCCATGGTGATTTCTGTTGAAGAGGGGAAATTAGAGTGATAAATGTATTTTGAGGCATGAGAAGTATTTTTTTGTGACGTGATATATTTTGATTTTTGGTTCAAGTGAAAATCTTCTCAGCAGCTGTCATAATTTCATCAGAGAACTTAAGAGGTAAACTATAATTATACAATCAATGAACTCTTTAGCTATTGAGGTTATGTTCATTCGCACGAATTTACATATACACATGGTGCTGGGAGCCTTGAGACAGAAGGTCTAAGGGTGCCTTGAGACACTGTCTCAAGCCTCCCAGTCACACACAGTCAGAACTGAATATAAAGTTTAGCTCTGTAAATGGTACTTACAGATAGTCCTTTGCCAGTTTATCTATTCATTTTTCTATTATCCTTAGTTTACACTTGCTGTACTTCTTTTCAGTATGCCATTCTTTTGGAAAAGCAAATCCAGGAAGAGAAGGACCAGTATTTCACCCGATAGACTTCAAAGTGCAGTTAAAGCGGTAATCGAAGGTGGAGCCTTACGTGAATCAGCAGGAAGTTTCTCCATAGATAAACAGACTTTGAGCCATTATGTTATGAAATACAAAGCAACAGACGATATCAGCAAACAAAATTTAGCATACAAACCAAACTATGTCACTAACCAAATGTTTTCGGATGAAGAAGAGACGTTACTAGAGGTTTACAGTATTTACAAACAGCTTCCAAACTGCATTACGGGTTGACATCAAAACAATGTCGCCAGTTGGTTTATAAATTTGCAAAAGAAAATAATAAAGTTATTCCCGATGGTTGGCAGGAGGTAGAAATTGCTAGTTACGATTGGTTGCGTGGTTTCCTGCACAGACATAAATCTCTTTCTCTTCGTACACCAGAGAGCACAAGCTTGGGACGGGCTACAGGTTTCAACCGAGCCAATGTTGATTCATTTTTCAATAATCTATACATAGTGATGGAAAGGGAAAATTTTGGACCTGAATGTACGTTTAATGTAGATGAGACTGCCCTCACAACGGTGCATAAACCTGGGAAAATCATTGCATGTACCGTAAAGGGGAGAAACAAGTTGGTAAGGTTACGTCTGCCGAACGAGGAACACTTGTTACATTGTGTGCTGCAGTAAATGCAATAGGGAATAGCGTTCCCCCATGTCTAGTCATTCCTAGGGTGCATGTAAAAGATCACATGAGTAAAGGATCACCTCCTGGTACTAAAGTTGTTTGTCGTCCTAGTGGCTGGATGACAAGGGAGAATTTTGAGCAATTTTTATTTCATTTTAAGAAATATGTTTCATGTTCTTAAGAGAGAAAAGTGCTGCTTATTATGGACAATCACGAAAGTCATGTTATACCAAAGGGTCTAGATTATTGTAAGGATAATGGAATTGTTCTTCTTACATTACCACCGCACACAAGCCACAAACTACAGCCGCTCGACAGGACAGTGTTTGGGCCGCTGAAGACTTATTATAACACAGCAGCAGATGAATGGATAATAAATCACCCAGGATGCCCAATTTCGATATACGAAATAGGGGAATTACTTGGGAAGGCATATCCCTTGGCATTCACCCCTCAAAATGTAGTGAGCGGATTCCGAAATACTGGAATTTATCCATTAAATACGAACATATTCCGTGACTATGAGTTTTCAAGCTCATATGTCACTGATCGTCAGTAAGGTGCCCCCAACAGAGAAGAATATGTTGCAGATAGTCCTACCACGCAACAGTTAGGCACGTGTTGGCCTACACCAGCAAGTGAATGTAGTCCTCAGCCTTCAGGAAATGTAGACAATGAAAGAATTGTGACACCAGAAGAGATACGGCCTTTTCCGAAGGCAGGTCCTAGAAAGAAAACTGTGGGAAGGAAACCTAAAAAATGTAGAATTTTGACAGACACTCCAGTAAAAAATGAATTACACCAGGAGTTTGAAACTCGTAATTCAAAGAAAAGGAAGCTGAATTTCAATCTTAATGGTAAAAAGGTGAAGAAATCTAGGCTTGAATGTCCAACAGAAAATGAATCATCCAGCTCAGATGAGGTCTTTAATATGGCATCAGAAGACTCACTAGATTCTACTACATTCAGGGAGGCGGTATTGACAACCGATGACTTTGATCCCACACCTGAAAACATTGATATTGGGGACTTTGTGTTTGTTAAATTTGCAAGCAAGAAGAGCATTGTTTATTATATTGGATCGGTAGTAGTTGTGAACCGCAGTGACGATGAATACAAAATTAAATTTCTGAAGCGTTGCGCAGGTGGTAAGACATTCATCTATCCTGAAACTGAAGACGTGAGTTATGTTATAGCTGAGGATATAGTTATGAAACTGGAAAAGCCAGTAACTGTTGGAGGAACACAGCATGCTCATAAGCAATTCATATTCAATGTTGATTTTTCATCATACTGTGTGCGGTAGATTTATACAGTAGCCTATTTCAGGTTTCTATTGGAAAAATATATATATGAATTTTGTGCACACGAAATATGTTTTTTATGTTCATAGTTTCAGATCCAATGATTTATACAATTTTATATTACTACTTACTTCTATTCTGTAAATTTTCACATGTGTCTCGAGCCTCCCATATGTGTGTCTCAAACCTCCCTTACTAAGGGTGATTTGAGACATAATGAAGTGTGTCTATTTATGAATTATATTTAGCTTTTGTTGAATAGCTATCAGTTTTTAAAAAATAACACACTCAAGAGGAAAGTTTAGGAAACTGACAGCAACAGTTGATCATTAAAAAAAATATCACAAGATTTATTTTAAAAAATAAAATGTTAATTTTGTCTCAACACTCCCCTCCTTCCCATACTGTGAATTCTATGAATGTTAACAACTTATTCAAGACATGAAAGTGCAACACGTTGCTTTGTTATGAATAGCTAATAATATAAATAAGATGTGATTATTATTAATCTCATTATTTGTTTGGCAATAGAAATGACCGAAAGTACCTCCTGCGATGTTGAAATTGAAGTAAAGTCACCTCTAAACCTCATTAGATTGCATCATTCCAGTCTATTCATCTTGCCCTCTAAAGTCCGTTACTTCAGCTTTCGCATCCCATCTTGTTTCCTGCACTAACCGCTCCCAAGCCACCATCCTCCAGCTCACATAGCCACTTGCTTCAGGCCAAGCTCATCCTGCATCAAAGTTATGCGTGAACCAAAGTCAGCCTGTCTGCCATTTAGTGCTACTTTCTTACACTTAGAGCTTTATGCGAAGTTTTTTTTTTTTTAGATGATGTGCAATCAATTGCTATATTTGATATATTCAATATGGTGGGTGCACATAATATTCTTATAATTCTTGCAACCGAGGTCTCTAATACAAGCCTCTTAACACCACTTTTCATGCTAATTGCTCAGTTATTTCCTAATTCATTGATTTTAAATCATTTGCACAAGTAGTATGCATGGCCGCCACCTTGATATCATTAAGTCTATGGTCTTGTGCCTTTAGCAGAGAAATTCTATACAATACTACATTTCGCAAAAAAAATATCTTATTTTCTAAATGGTGAAAATTGGATATTAATATTATATATGCTCAAGATAGCCGATGCCCATACTACTCAATATGATTATGTTATAACTCGGGTGTGTGTTTGACTCTTCAGTCTTTTCACTGGTTTAATGCAGATCTCCATACCTCCCTGTCCTGAACTAATAGTTTCATCTCTACATAGCTAACAGACCTTACATCCAAGGCAATTCTAACCTTGGTCTACCCTTATAGTTCTTGTCCTCAACCCTCTCTTATATACCATAAAATGGGGTGACTTTGTGACAAGTTTTGCACGTTTTCACTCGTGCACTGATCAATTTTTAACATAAACTGTAACGGATGACGTCATAAGATAGCTACAACCTTCCTTTACAAGATTATGTCTTCAACAAATCTGTATCTTTAATATGAACGACTATATAAAGGGAATACGCTGTCACAAATTCACCCCACACCGTGGGGTGACTTTGTGACAACACTGTTTTTGGGTTAAAAAGTACGGGGAAAAATCAACCAATCAAAAAGTATATTAAATGTAAGTCACGGAAAATTTGAATCAAAGATTTGAGATTGTTTTACTACAGACGTGTGCAAATTATTAGAATAATGCATGCATTTTTTTTTTTTTTTTTTCAAATTACACAGTGATGCCTTGGTTTTTTTTATATAAATATAACATACGACAAAACAGCCCGACAACCAAAGGTACTCCTTCCACCCCGTCAACATCCACGCGTACCAACCACCGCTTATTTTACGTGGGCGCTCCCCATCCAGTTACCACAGGCGTCTGGAGTACCTTTGGCTCAAACCTCAAAGATATTACCGACCTACGGTCGTGCAAGTACACTTGTGCATTGCAATACATACCCATGGCCAGTAGGAGTGAGAACTTCCCTCTCCTTGCGCCCTGTTACGTTCCTATTTCTGGCATTGAGTACCACAAATATATTGACTGTAAGTAAGTATATTGAACTATGAGTGACGAGCCTGCACAAAAAGAGTTACAATGGATGGATGAGGTGGAAAAGGAGATGAACGGGAGGGAAGAAGCAGGTGAAGATTCTGATGATTTAATGGACAGTGACAGTGATAATGAAATAGATAATGTTGAACGAAAGTGAGGTTTCAGGAATAGAAAAAGAACCTGATGCTGCAAATTCTGACCATTTTGTAGGAAATAGACCTATATACAGAGTGAAAGATGGTGTTACCACATTGGATGTACACTACAGAAACAAGATACATAAAACTAGGCATAGGAATCTCGTTAGACATCTACCAGGTGTCAGAGGACAAGCACGAAATGTAAGTTCGGCAATGGAAAAATGGCATTTATTTTTCCCTGAAGACACTATTAACTATAAATCTGAAATTAGCAAAAATATGCATGGGAATCACACGTGAAAGAGATGCTCGTGATACTGATTTTGAAGAAATTAGGTTTGCTATATTTATCGGGGGTGATGGAGAGTTCTCGTTTAAATGTAGAAGATATATGGGCTAATGAAGGAACCGGTCCAGAATTGTTTCGTTTGGTCATGTCTCAAAAACGCTTTTGTATGCTTCTATGCGCTCTGCGTTTTGATGACATCAACACCAGACGGCAAAGAAAAGAACTTGACAATTTAGCTCCAATACGGACATTATTTGAAGAATTTGTTGTGAAATGTGCAGCCTACTGGACACGTCATGAACATGTAACTGTTGATGAAATGCTGGAATCTCTCAGGAGAAGATGTTCTTTTCGATGTTACATATCAAATAAGCCGGCTAAGTACGGCATCAAAATATATTCCTTAGTGCAGCACCATCTAAGGTCAAGCCTCGCGGTGCAGACAGCATGCGTCTCAATATGGCAGGTGTGCATCCCCTCCCTTACCGTACGTCTTTACTTCCCCTCCACTCCGCGCGGTGGGGAGTATCCTCGTTCATGAAATGTGTAGAGGTCAAATCGTAGGTGACGAGTGTCTTTGCAGGCAACGTGGTGAGAACACCGAACATATTGTCCATGAAATATTATTTTCCATTAATCAAGTTGCTTGTCATAGGAAGGGTCGGGCTAGGAAAGAGCGGCAAAATCTTTCCTTTCAAAATTATGCTCATGTTAACACTGGACTGTTTCACGCACAAAATGTATAGTCATTTGTTTACATGTCTCCTTTCTTATGCAAAAGGGAAAAAGTCAACATATTTCCGCTGTGCCAAATAACTACTTTATTGAAAGACAAAATACCTAATTTTTCTTCAATGGCAAACGTATAACTAATTTCACACACCAATTAAAAACAAGTAATGTACTTGTTGGCTTATACACATAATGTTAATTGCTGTTCTCATTTATAATACGTCTCTTTTGTGTGCGTTAAAAATCTTGTTACAATTAGGTGCAAATGAACGTGTTACAGACTAGCGTAAACAAATTCTCAAATTCTCATCTGAAATGCCTGATCGGATCCTCAGTTTGTTACGTTTTAATATTTTAAAAAATCTTTCACATACATAGGTTGAACCGAATATACTCATAAGTTTGGTGGCCTTGTGATGAAGGCGAGGAAATTAATTATGGGGAAAGTTTTCGTAGAATTCGTTCATGTTTCTTGCAGCAATGAACTTGTACCTCAACCGCGCATTGCACTGTAAATCATATAATTCCAAGTAATAATATCACTGAATATTTATTTAAATAAATATACAGAAAACGCGCACAAGTGTGCATGAATTAAATTTAAATTACAGCATTTAGTCTTCTGTGCTCAACTCCATCACAGTTCTTGTGTTTTCCTTGCAATGTAGGACATGATATTTGCTACACTTGGCTCCACAGAGTTTGCGGATGCAATCTTCAGTCACTGAATGATAGGAGTTTATAACACACACTTTGTGGTGAAAGCCATGGGCAGCTAGTCTGTTCACAGCACTTTTCATCTTTTGGTTCGGCTTTATCCAACTTCTATCAATCATGGCACTGGTGCAGAAGAATTCTTCTTCTATATTTTCCCTTTTCCGGGTGTTTTCATTTAGCAGGTTATGATATGCATCGGTTGATGGCAGATATAGGGTGTTGCGGAGATCTTCTATGAAGAATGGTTCCCTCGCGAACAGGTATATGAGTCTTGATTTTGTGTATTTTGAAACCCAAAGGTTTGTTTTCAAATACGTTGCTTTTACATTTTTCAAGGTTTTGAGGTCCCTTTTTTTCAGATGCTCCCATATGATGTGTATTCCATATGTAATAATGGGGGTGATTTTTGTCTTGAATAGTTTCATGGCTGTAACGAGTGAAAGCGATTGTAATTGTTTGACATCATTCATTGATAACATTGCTGCTACTGCTTTTTGTTTAATATACTTATGGAATGTGGTTCCTGACGTTTGGAATGTAACTCCAAGGTATTTGTAAGTGTTAACCTGTTGTAGTCTTTCCTGTCCGATTTGTAGGTTTTCGTTCATTGCTACTTTTCCCCCTTTCCTGAAAATCATGTGGGTGCTTTTCTCATTATTTATTGTCAGTCCATTTTCTTCGGCCCAAAATGACAAGTTGTTCAAGCTTTCCGGCAGATCTACTATGTTTTCTGAGGCCAAGACCATATCATCAGCATATATGTATATCTTCATGGATAGGTTTTCAATTTTTCGTTACTTCTACTACGTCAGCGGTTGCTAAGTTGAAGAGGAGTGGGCTTAAAGCATCTCCATGTAAGATTCCATTTGTCTGCGTGATGGCTTTTGATTGTTCAATGTGATTATCTATTTTAATGTTGTTATATCTCAATATGTTTGTGAAAATGGCTGTAAGGTAATTGGTACGTCCTATCATTTCTGCCAGTTTTCCTATTATGACTTTCCTTTGCAGTAAGTCAAAAGCTTTATTGTAGTCAATGAAGACAACGTGTACCTTCCCTTTAGGTAAATTGAGAGCATCTTGAATGTCCGCATGAAGAGTAGACCTGCCTTTCCGGAAACGGAACTGTTCATCAGGGATGAGGTGACCTATTACTTTAGTTAGTCTGTCTGTGATTATCTTCGTAAATACTTTGAAGGCAGTTTTTTCTAATGCGACGCCCCTATATGAGTCTGGAGACATAGTGTCTCCTTTGCCCTTGTACAAAGTTCTTATTATTGAGGTTCTCCAGTTATAAGGTATGGTGCTTGTTTCTAGGCATTTGTTGAACAGGTTTCTCCAAGCATCTCCTAGAATAAGAGCCGACTCTTTCAGGTGTTCATTATAAATTTTGTCAGGCCCGGCCACCTTCCCCAGTTTTAATTTCTGAATTGTTCCAATGAATTCTTCTGATGTGATTGGAGTAAACTCTTCTGGCTGTGTATTGTTATAGATGTATGCATGCTCCTAATTGTCCACTTTTTTTTTTTTTTTTAATGAGTTTCCCAGTCTTTCATTTGTATGCCTTGGGCACATTTGGTTCTCGTTTCCCGCTAGGCCGCGAATGGATCAGCTTCTGCTGCCTCTGCAATTCGTTGACCTTCCTCTTCAAAGAACGTTTCTTGTCTAGACCTCAATAACTTTTTATATTTTCTTCTTGATTCTGTGTATGTTTCGATAGCTTATAATGTGTTTGTGCTCATTGATCTGTGAAGGTGCAACAATACTAGTCGTCTTTCCTTGAAACACTCTGCAACGAACCATTGTTTAGCTTTCCTCTCCTTACATCTATTCTGAATCTGAGCCGATCGCAAGATGTGTTCCAGGTGATCCGTTGCTTCATCCATTTTTCCCTCGGCTATGCTTTCTTTTATACGTTCTATCTTCGACGTAGCAGAGTTCAATTTTGTGATGTTTTGTTGCCTTCTTATTCCATATTGCAGTGTATCTTGCTTGATCTTTTTATATTCGCCATATATAATTTTTGTTTGTATTGGTAAATGTTTTCTGAATGGATTTGCAATTGCTTTCGACGAGATTTCCTTGAAGGTAGCTTTGGCTCTTGCGTTTATGAATGTTAATTCAATCGTGCTTCTTCCATTATGGCATATATATATATATGTCGGCTCGAAAGGCTGAAAGCCCTCAGCATGCAGAAATTCTATCAGCAGGTTTGTTTTCTGACATGGTTTATTTGTACGACAGTTGAAGTCGCCAGCCAATAGAACAGGTTCATATTCAGTTTTTGCCAGAGCATCACATATACTTTCCACAAGAATTTCTATTGGAAGGTCTGGTTGAAAGTACCCGGCTATTATTGTAAACATTCTTGTTTTAACTGCTAGAATGTGTGATGACTTTAATATTATGTTAAATGGTGCTAATGTGGGTTTGGAGAAGCAAGATTTGCCTCCGCTAGGTCTTCCAATTTCTCCTTGTCTAGCAAGGACATGCGCTCCATAGTAACCTTGTATGTTAGGATCTGTGATAGAGAATGTTTCTGTAAAAATTAGCACTTCTTGATATATAAAGTTTATTGCTATGTTCTTCTTCATACTTTCTAAACCCTCAACGTTTCATAAAAGTAATTCCAACCCTTTTTCATACTCAGAGCATCGCTCCTTGCTGCTGTTGCCTACGAAAAAGGAATTCTTTTACTAGGACTCTGCTAGGCCAAAATTCTGCCCTGTTCACAGTATCTAGTGCTTCAGAATGTATCCTGACTTTGAATGCTTTAAAACGGCCTAATGTGTACACTTCTTCACATTCAATATCACCGCTGATACCTTCTGTCTGCACATGCTCTGTTAACTTTCCTGTTGTGGTTGTTTCATGTAGTCTTCCCACATATAGCCATGTCATTCATTGTCCAGCCTTCAGTTCGGTGCTGTCTGTCATGTTCCCTATGAATTGTTGTCTTCGTGGTCTTCTTCGTCTTACTCTATCGAATGGTTCCTTGGTGCATGTCTCTGTTGAATTTTCGTCTCTCATGCATCGTGTTCTGTATATTTCCTCATGTGTCTCCTTAACTGTTACGATGCCTTCATTCTGAGGAGTATTCCCTTCACTGAGGCTTCTCTGCCTTACCGGTATCTGGGGTTCTCTTTTCGTCTTATCCAATTGTAAGTTAATTGTAAGTTAGTTGGTGCGCTAATCACTGAGATAGAAAATAGCCAGGCAAAGAAATCAAACACAGGAAACAAAGCTGAAAGTTCTTGAAATCCGTTTACAAATTGCTCTTTCACGTCTTTGAGAACACATACGTAATTTTCAAACTTAGCCCTTTCACAACGAGTGGCATTGCAGGATACCTCCCACCCATAATGCGCGCGCACTGTTATCTACTGACCAAGCACCATGCCTACTACGACTCTGCACTGAGCAATCGCAGGTGTGGCAGCTGTGCGACTTTGCACAGTGTGAAGTACTCTGGACGCTGCTGCCTTAGCGGATGCGCATGTCTACTTTTTCTTCTTCTTCTTCTTCTTTATCTGGCACTACAGCCCGGTGTGAGCTTTGGCCTCGCCCACCACAGATTTCCATCGATCTCGATCTTGGACAGCTGTTCTCCAGGGTCGTACATTCATTGTTTGCAAGTCCACCTCCACTTCATCTTTCCATCGATTCCTTGGTCTCCCAGGGCATAGTCTTCTTTCCATTCTGGCTTTATATATAACCTTTGGTGTTCTTTTGTCTTCCATCCTTTCAATGCGGCCCAGCCATCGTAGTCTTTGTGACTTTATATATCGAACAATGTCTTCGCTTTTGAGGATTTCATCTATTTCCCTATTAGTTCGTATCCTCCATTCTTCTCTATCCAATACAGCACCATAAATTCTCCGTATTATTTTCCTCTCAAACACCCTAAGTTTATTGCAATCCTGAACCAACATATGCTATGTTTCTGAGCCATAAGTTAACACTGGTCTGATCAAGGTCTTGTAAATTTTGAGTTTTGTTTTATTCGACATCAATTGCGACTTAATGAGTTTCAGACTGGCAAAATAGGCTGTTTCCATTAATAATCCTTCTATTCATTTCTTCACTCACTTTGTTTTTATTATTAACTACAACACCGAAATACTCAAAATTTACAACATTTTCAAATGTGCAGGAGTCCATTATTAAATTATCAGAGTTTCTTCTTCTTTCAACAGACGTTAGGTGCATGTACTTTGTTTTCGCCGCATTCACATTTAGACCCATTTTTTCCCCTTCCTTCTTCATCTCTTCAAACATCTCCTTTAAATAGTCTAGTCTTCTCGCTATCAATACTACATCATCAGCATAGGCACACATTTGGGTTGATTTATATACTATATTATTATTTGCTCCTTCCAATTTCTCCAATCATCATCATCTTGCACAGTTTCCAGCCACTGGCCGGGTCTGTTTGGAACACAAGCCTCTCCAATGTCTTCTGTCTTCCCACCATCTCTCAGCACCCTTGTCCAGTCTTCTCCTCTCTTCATCACGCTTTCTTCCACCCCCTTCAGCCGCCTGTCTCTCGGTCTTCCCCTCGGTCTCTTTCCTTCCCACTTCGTCTCTTGTACTCTCCTGGGTATCCTCTTCTCCTCCATTCGTTTTACATGTCCATACCATCTAAGTCTAGATTTCTCTATACCATCCTGTAATGGTTCCTCCTTCATTAATTCTCTGGTCCTCTCATTTCTTATTCTGTCCATCTTTGTAGCTCCAATACTGCTTCTCAAGAACCTCATCTCACTGGCCTGTATTTTGCTCTTCTCCCTTCCTTTCATAACCCAGGTCTCCGAGGCATACGTCAGGATAGGGACATAGTACGTCCGATATATGATCTTTTTGCTGTTCTGAGGGACATCCTTGCTCCATAACATGCTTCTCACACTCCTCCGAAATACTTCTGCCTGCCTCCCCCGCTCATTTATTTCTTTATCGTTTCTTCCATTATCTTGTATCAGGCTTCCCAGATACTTGAAACTATCCACTTTCTTCAGCTGTTCCCCACCAATTGTTATTCCCGTTGTGGTTCTTTCCTTCTTCCTTGTTGTGATCACCATCTCACTCTTATTTATGCTAAATTTCATCCCATATCCTTGTATTATTCCTTCCCACACGTCCAACTGTTCCTGTACCTCCTCCTCCTTGTTTCCCCAAATCATCAAATCATCTGCAAACACCATTGCTTTCATCTTTCCGTCCCCAATTGCTTGTGCCACTCGGGTCATTATGTCATCCATCATCACAATGAAAAGTAACGGTGACAGTGCACTTCCTTGTTTCAGGCCGTTTCTCTGTTCCAACCAGTCTGATCTCTCTCCTCCCACTTTCACACAGCTCACGCTTCCCTTGTACATCTCCTTTATCCTCTTTATAGTCCATTTCTCTACTCCTCTATCCTCCAGGGACTTCCATACTTTGTTTCTGCATACACTGTCATATGCTTTCTCAATGTCCAGGAAGGCCATCAGTAGATCTGTTCCATACTCATAGTGCTGTTCTTGTAACTGCCTTACAGCAAAAATCAAATCCACTGTGGACCTTCCTGCTCTGAAGCCATGTTGTTCTTCCCTCATCCCTCCTTCTATCCTTGTCCTAATTCTCTTTTCCAAAACTTTCTCGAAGATCTTTGCACAATGACTCATCAGTGTTATTCCCCGATAGTTTCTGCAATCTGTTCTACTACCTTTCTTGAAGATCGGGACAATGATTCCTTTTTTCCAGTCCTCTGGGGTCTTCCTTTCCTTCCATGCTGTCCTCATCACTCGGTACAGCCAATACTTTATTTAAAGCCAAGTTGAATAGCAAAGCAGACATGGCATCACCCTGTCGTACACCTCTTTCCAAGGAAAATTCAGCACCAAGTTTACCCTCCACCATTACTTTGGCTTTAGCATTTTCTGCGGTTATTCTCACTAATCTTACTAGCTTTCTGGGAATTCCTTTCTGTTCCATATATCTGAACAATCCTTCCCTGTCAATACTATCAAAGGCTTGTCTGTGGTCTATAAACAACATATGAAGATCTACGTTGTGTTCATAACATTTTTCCATCGTTTGTCTAACAACGAAGATTTGATCAATAGTTCTTCTATTCTTGCAGAACCCACATTGATATTCCCCTACTATTTCCTCATAGTAGATCAGCAACTTCTTTAATAGCACATTGGAAAACACTTTATAGACGATATTCAGTAATGTAATTCCTCGGTAATTTGCACAATTATACTTATCTCCTTTCTCATATATGGGAAAAATTATTCCGATGTTCCACTGAGATGGCATATTCTCTTCCTCCCATATCTTGACGATAAGATTATATATTTCATATATAATTTGTTATCCCGAGTTTTTTAACATTTCACTCGTAATACCATCCTCCCCCGGGGCTTTATTGTTTCTTAGTTTCTCAATGGCTTCCTGCACTTCATGAATGGTTGGTGTTTCTATATGTGGTTCTACATTCATTATCTTTGGATGTGTATCACATTCTTCTACAATCCTTACATTTAATAACTCTTCAAAATGTTCCTTCCATCTATTGATAATATCATCCTTGTTGTCTAATATTTTCCCCTGTTTGTCTCTACATCCAGTAAGCCTAGGTTGATACCTTTTCCTGAACCAGTTAACTTCTGTATAAAATTTCCACACTTCCACTTATCTTCTCTCTTCTATTCCATCTAACTTTCTCATTAACATTTCCTTCTTTTTCCTTTTACATAATTTTGTTGCTTTTCTCCTATATGCCTTGTATCTTTCTCTACTTTGCCTTGTATCTCTTTGTAACATTAACTTCCTTGCTTCATTTTTCTTGTCCATTGCTTCTTCACATTCTTTATCAAACCATTCATTCTTTACTCTCTCTTTAATTCTTAATACTTCCTGAGCACTTTCTTGAATTGCAGACTTAATTATCTTCCCATTTCTCTTCTATATCCATAGCATTTGTTGTCTGCAGTCGCCTTTTAATCTCCTCTATATTTTTTTTTTACTTTTCTTGGGTCGCTCAGAGCTTCTTGATTCCACTTCTTTCTTTCTGATGGTTGTCTGATCTGTGCATTAGATAGTTTTTGCCTTATTACAGCTTTGACCAAGAAATGGTCGGAATCACAATTGGGTCCTCTGCAGGCACGCACATCAATAACGGACGAAGTGTGTCTTGCTCCCACCAAGACGTGGTCTATTTGGTTCACTTGGTCACTTCCGGATGTCTGCCACGTACCCTTATGGATGTTCTTATGATTGAAATAGGTGCTCCTAATAACCAAATTATTTGCTGCAGCCAACTGGCCAAGCAATATACCATTTCCACTTGTCTCATCATGTAATGAATATCGTCCTGCCACCTGGTTCATAAAGTCTTCACGTCTAATCTTTGCATTGAAGTCACCAAGAGTAAGCAACAGGTTATATCTGGGCGCGCTGTCAATTACTCTCGTTAGTTCGTCATAAAACTCATCTTAACAATCCTCTCTGCATCTTCTGTTGGTGCATGTGCTGAGATAATTGTCATGCTTCTAAAGCACCCTTTCAATCTTAGTTTACATATTCTATCAGATATAGGTTCAAACCCTAGGACACTTTTCCTTATTTTCTGATTTACAATAAATCCCAAACCAAATAAACCTGTTCTTCTTTCTGGTCCACTATAAAAAACACTAAAATCTTTCTTATCAATTCTTCCTCTTCCATTTCATCCTCTTCCATTTCATCTTATCTCTTGTAGCACCACTAAATCCAATCAAAATTTATTAATCTTTCTCCCAATTTCTTGCATCTTCCCAGGTTGTAACATCGTTCTTACATTCCAAGTAGCCATTTTTATGTCCATTTTTCTTATGCGTGTCCTTTTAACTTGCTTTGGTCGTCATTCAAAAGATCCGTCCGGTTTATTCTGTGTTTGGTCCTTCTCAACAAGATATTTTTTACAGGGTAAGGCTGTTAACCTCACACCTAACCTTTGCCAGAGGATGGGGATATTGTTTTCGAGGCATCCAACCTCTAGACAAGCTGCCTTCACCATGGCTTTGGAGCTTCGTCTGCCCCTCCCTATCCTGAAGTGTCTCTTCCGCCTCCTCCTTCGTTGGGACTCTCACTCCTCTTCCGCATTTGGAGTTGTTGGACCTCTTCTTGGGTTGCTTCTTAGTCTGGATCTTCACCTTTGTCCTGTCCGCCAAGGGAGGCCCTGCCAGTAACTATGCTACCGCCGGCATAGCACAAAGGATCATCAGACCTCGCAAGCACTCTCACCACGTTAAGATCTTGCAACCCTTAGAGAGTGCGCATGTCTACTACACTATGAAATTGGAGATTTAACTGGAAAGACAACAGCCACAGGGACCCTACGTCAAGGACAACAGTGCGCATGCAGTTGTGAAACATCTGATCCAACCCATTACTGGATCTGGCAGGAATGTGACAATAGACAATTTCTTCACCTCAGTTCCTCTAGTGATGGATCATCTCAACAATCACGGATTAACACTGGTTGGAACTCTAAGGAGTAACAAATCACTGATTTCTGTTGAGTTCCTAAGTACAAAAGGAAGACCACCATTTTCAAGCATGTTTGCTCATGGAAAAGACATGTTGCTTTGTTCATATATGTCAAACAGAAGAAAAAATGTATTGTTACTTTCCGCAATGCATGAAGGAGAACACATTGATGAAGCAACAAACGAGCAGACTAAACCCGAGACCATTACATTTTATAATATGACGAAGGGTGGTGTGGACTGCGTGGATGGGTTGAAGAGAATCTACACGGTCGCCAGGAAAACCAACAGGTGGCCATTATGAACTTTCTACACACTCCTTGATATCGGTGCTCTAAACAGCTACATCGTATGTAGATCTAACTGTGAAAATGTTGGTGCAAGGAGACTCCATCAGAAGAAGTTAGCATTGGATCTCTCCAAGCCTCATCTCACTAGGAGAGCAACAATAGGATGCTTGCCTACACTTTTGCGATCACAGATGAGAAGGATCGTGGGTAACTCTGCAGTGCCTGTGTCATCCGAAGTATCTCAAGGAGATGGTGATAGAAATAAATGCAGCCTCTGTCCCAATAAGAAAACTCGTTACACCAAAACATGTGCAGAATGTCTGGTACCACTGTACAAGGTGCACGCGCTAGCAGTTCTCGGTTTCAGGTGCCGAGGGCGTGAACAACGTGAAGACAGTCAGTGATAAATAGAACATCCCTATTAGATTTTGCTCAGTTTCAATGAACAACAGTTTACCATTTCACTTATTTAATTGTTGTTAATAGTGATGTTACGGCTTTTCCTCATTATTAAATATTGAATATTACTTAATTACTTTTTCTTGTTGTGCAATCATGTAAATAGACATGGTAAAATACCCTGTGTATGTAACTAAAATATTGTGAAGTAACAATAAAATTCACCAATTAAATCTTAAACTGATATAATATGAGGACTTTCTTCACTTATCTCGTGGGTGAGAGAAAACCTCACCATGCGCCCACGTCTGTCCCTAGCAACCACGCACCCGGTGCCGGCTTAAAAAATCCTAAGTCCATTTTTTTTTCTTACAATGATGCACCATTTTCAGTATCTTACACGAGGAGTTTGAAATGCCAACCCTCTGTCTTATTGTAGGCCTCTGCTCATCATGGCCCTGAGGTACGAAAACACCCAAAATGCCTAGGGTTGTAAGTTTTCTTTGACAACTCTGCTCAATTTGTGCATGAAGTATTGCTTCGTCCTGCACAGCAGTTGAGTACATTGAGTCCAAAATGTCTGGTAAGTGTGAAGGCCAAGAAATTGGTCCACCTTTACCTTACCTATTGCTCATTCAGATGTGCACAACTAAAATGTATATTCCCTCCTCTCAATACTTTTTATTTGCAAATTCTTAAATTGTGAATTCAAGCCATCTGTATAAGTGTATAAGTGTATAAGTCTCCCACAAGTCCAACCCCTCCTCCACGTGGTGGGAGACGGGCAACGGCATGAAGTACGGGATTGCCTGTAGGGGTGAAGTACAGTGGGGACTTTGTGTGCCCCGGGACCGCTGCGGTAGCTGTGAAGGCCCTATGGGAACCCTGAAAAGTGACGGCTGACGGGGCTCTGGTGAAGCTACGATAGGCCTAGCAAGCCAGTAGTGGATATCATATTTGCTTTCAAAACAGGAACAGGCCTCGGAAAGGACGGATGCAAATGACGACGACCCGGATATGCTAATGGACTACGAGTTGGGACATTAAACATACAGACACTGACAGGAAAGGTGGAGGAGATTGTAGATGTGATGGAGAGAAGAAAACTGGATATACTGGGCTTGGCAGAAACAAGATGGAAAGGAGAAGGTCGCAGAGAACTGAGGAAAGGGTACCGGTTGTACTGGAGTGGGAACAGTGAAGGAAGGAGCAGCGGAGTAGGAGTAGTTGTGAGAGATGGAATGAAGGAAGAGGTAAAGGGAATAAGTGACAGGATCATGAAGATCAGAGTAACTGTAAAGGGAAGAAGCCTGGAGATAGGCCAGGTATATGCCCCTCAAGTTGGATGTACAGCTCAAGAGAAGGGAGACTTTGAGGAGGAGCAACAAATGGGGTTGAATGGTCAGAGCATCATTGTCATGGGAGATTTGAATGCACATGTAGGAAGTGAAAGGCAAGGATATGAAAATGTATTGGGAGCAGTAGGATGGGGTAGCAGGAATGAAGAAGGGAGAAAGTTGCTGGATTTTTGCAAGAGAAACGGTTTAGTGGTAGGCAACTCCTGGTTCCGGAAGAAAGAAACCCACAAGGTAACGTGGTATAGCAGTGATTTAACAAAGAAATCTTTGGTAGATTACATGCTGTACGACTGGGAAATGAAGAGAAGTGTCAGAGATATAAAGGTAATACCATCAGAGGCCTTAGATAGCGACCACAGAATACTTGAAATGAACCTGGGAGTTGTTAAGGATAGCAAGAGGACAGAGTACCAGGAAAGGAGAATCAAAGTATGGAAACTCAAGGAAAAGGAAGTCAAGGAAGAATTCCAGAAGGTAATAATGTAATGGTTTCTACAGCCCTCACTTTGAGCGACAAGTGTAACGTTTTGCTAGCCCCTAACTGTTGGGAGATAAATGTAACTGTTTACCTTTGCCTAAGCTATGTTGTTTTAATGGGTGCCAAGACTTCAACGCAATGCTGAAATCTAAATTTGTATTTAACAACGTCTAGCTCTGGTAGAACACCTTCAAGAATCTAATCACTCAGATCGTGGTATGATGTGATCATTAACCCAACAAACAATTGTATCAGGAGAAGGAATTGGTCTATATCTAATGCTACCTACTGAAAGCAAAGATTGCATTGTAAAAGAAATGAATTTATTATATAAAACAAGTATAGCAAAATTAATAATAATAATAAGTTTAAAATTTAAATTGGAGCGTTGCGATTTTAATATTACCGATAGAAAATTACGTGAAAACGGAGTCTGATAAATTGAGTTTACTCTTATTTCCAAGCTATGAAGTTACTGAAATATGAAATGTAAAACAAAGAAAAATGAGAGATTGCGTATTTCTGCGTCATTTGCGCTTACCACTGGAAATTGCTAAAGCTTTTCCCTCGTACTGGATGATGCTGTGAGCTTCCCACAGTCTCCTGGACGTCGCCATCTTCTTCGTTATTTGATGATATTCTGGTAGATTAGATAATTCTATGGTCCGTACATCGGACCCAAACACTCGTATAACCACACTGGTTAAGTTTTACAAAAGTTAGTCCTCCACTCCACGGAACATCGGAGCGACTCCCGCGAGAACCATACTCGTTAAGTTCTACACAGATAGTCCTCGTTTCACGGCGCGTCGAACGATATATATCCACACGTTGGCTCCCCCACCATGGTACCGTTTTCCAGCTTACGTTGTCTCCACTGATTGGCTGAGCACGCCGCTACTTCCCCTCCTCTGGTTCATTACACACGGCGGGAGGGACAAGTCGTCTTCCGTTCCAACAATTCGCCTTTTCTTGACGCTGCGACCCGCTTGGGTAATACTTCCCGACAAGATTAAGCTTGTATTTGAATTCCCAGTGAGTCACGTCTCTCGATATACCCTAACTGACGAAACTCCGTAAATTTCGGTAATCAGATAATTTTCTATGATATTGTCGTTCGTAATAATTTGCTTGATAGCGTTTTCTAAGACATAGAAACCCTATCTGTATGTTATAATTTTTATAAAATGCTCCGAAAATATCTTAATAATAATTATAATAAATTAATAATAATAATAAATTAACATGAAAAATTCTCTTGGCTGAACAATTTGCCGCGTAAATAAATATAGAATGGCTTCCTACTGACTTATGCCAGTTGCATAAAACCCCTCGAAAAACACGTTACATATTCGCCTCGGATCATCGGATGATTTACCGTGACGACAGTCCATTATCCGATTATCCCAGACACGTTAATAAACCCCATCCAAAATACATATTACATAAATGAAATCACCCTAAATTACAGATATATACACTCATAATTTTTCTTGACGCACTTTGCGTCAAAGTTTGTTGTCACTATGGATTGCACTTTGCAACCAGTCCAATGTTTTACATATAGAATAGTGTTCCACGGATATTTCCGCCTCTCAAATTTCTCTATGTTGGAGAAATAGACATAATTAATGTGTGAGCACTATGTATTTATGATGTCATATCACACGCATTGAAGGTGTTCTGATATATTTATATCACCATAAAACTTCCTAATTTCACTGGAGGTCCCATCCTTATGGTGACATTTAATTCCACTTACCACTGAGCACACGATCACACTATTGTGGCAGCGCCTCGTGACCATAATACTTAATCTCTCTTTAAAGTAGATTAAATTAATATTGACTTCTGAAAAAAAAAACAGTAAATGTGCATTACATATAAAACCAAATATTTCTGTGCCGTAATCGCCCTGTCTTGTTAAGTTCCCGTAGACCATATTCTACTTAGTACTAGTTCTCAACACAGACCAGTTCTCCTCACACAAATAATACCTTTGTACAAATTACCTTAAATTACACACTTACAAATCTTACATGGCGAGGCCGTAAACAGAAATCACGTGTGCTGATATGTATGAGTTTCATGAAGGACTGTCTCGCATTCTGATGGCCCATCTTTTGCCTCGTGGACGCCTTAAGCAAAAATACCCTGTTCAAGCGCTCACCCATCTCTTGGAGGCAAATGGGAATTCACCAGCGCTACTAAATTCTGGCCTTGGTGTATCGAGACATTTTAGTGCTCAAGAGCATCCGACAATCCCGTCATATTTCCCTGTACCTTAAAAACTCTCATTTACTTACATACTACCCCCCTGTGTGACTTCTGATACGCCTGCCTGGAAGACCAACTCCTCCCACGCACCAAATACCACACTTACTCATTTGATAGGCTGGCTCGCCAGCTAAACCCACTCACTTTATGACACATATTTTCGTAGACTATGTATATAATACGTCCCGTATAATCTGTTTCCCTCAATATTCTCCAGCACATATGCTGTTTTTCCAATACGTTTGGAAACTATAAATGTTTCTGCGTCACCTGCTTCCAACCTTGCAAGTGGCTCCCTTAAATGAACGTCATCACGTTGCTCGACTAGCATATTTCTAAGTGTCTGTAACGATGCCCTGTTGCTACTGTCCACACCTGCTAACCCTACTTTCATCAGGTGTCACACCTCTACTTGACACTCTATGACCTAAAAATGTCACTTCTGACTGACAGAATGACGACTTAGACAGCTTCAAAGTGAACCCTGCCTGATCTAATTTCTGAAAAACTATATTTAAATGACGTAGGTGCTCCTCAAAACTGCGTGAACTAATTACCATATCATCAATGTAAATGGTTACAAACTCTCCTGTGTCATCCCCTAATGCGATGTTTAAAGCCCTAATTAAAGCTGCTGAACTACTCTTTAACCCATAAGGTGTTCTACAAAATTGATAAAGGTTATATTTATGACTAAAAGCTGTAAATGGTCTATCTTCGTACATAAGTGGCACTTGCCAAAAACTGGAACTGAAATCTACACAAGTGAAATACTTCTTCCCCTCAAATGTTTGCATTAATTCTTCTATTGACATAGATTTCAGCTGATCTGAACTAATTCTACTGTTAATCAAACGAGCGTCTAAACAAATACGAACAGTGCCGTCGGTCTTGGGTACCGTGATCAAAGAATTAACATATGGACTGTTAGAGTGCTCAATAATCCCATCTTCAAGCATCTGGTTAATTTGTGCCTCAACTGCACTCTGATAAGCGAAAGGTACAGGATATCTATGTCCTGTGAATACTGACCTATCAATAACGTTCAATGAATGTGTATAGCAATTGGCCATACCAATGCGATCCTCAAAAACTCTCCTATTACACCATAACACATCATAGAGCCGAACACATTGTTCATCCACTATATTTCCCTGAAATGCAGCATCACGTAACGAGTCCTCTAGACTTCCGTTCGTAATCACACTGCCCACAAAACATGGAGAACCCCGCTCTACGGCTGGCGATATCTCATTTAAAGTACAAATCACACCTACAATACTACTCCTCTGAATATGGTCATTGAACGCTACTTCTACTTCAGAATCTCCCCATTTAAATTTCAAACTCCCTACATCATAACATAAGTTACCCGACACTCTACTTAGCCACTCTGAACCCAAGATAACACTGAATACTAAATTTGGAATTACAAGACAAATCTGCTTCTCTACATGATTATTAATTTTAATGTCTACTAAAACTTGCTTAGAAATTACTTTAGACCTCTTCCCAACAGCTGTGATAACAAAAGTGCTTTTAATTGGCATCTCCTCAAAATTTACTCCAGTTCCTTTCATTTTATCATAAAATGCACTACTTATGCAACTCTTCATACAACCACTATCAATTAAAACATCTGTGTACGCCTCGGACACGTTAAATTTAACTATGGGTCTCTTACTAACCACTTCCTGAATAATACCTTCATCATTTAGTTCATGTAATAATTCATTTCTTACATTTAGGTCATAGGGTTCCTGTATAATTGTATGGACAGGGCATGCTACAGACTGAGATTCTGACCTTACTTCGCAGCCTGGTTCGCGTTTAAAGAACCGCTACAGCTGGCCGTAGTACTACTAACTACTAAACTGGTCTGGTTGTTCTGGGCTGTGTTGTCATTGTTTGGTTGTATATTACTACCACTAGGCTGTCCTCTTCCTTGACCCCTATTCTGGTTGTAATTATTGTCATTATAATTCCTCCCTTGATTTCCCCTGAAATCATTGTTTCTCCCTTGATTTCCCCTGTAATCATTGTTCCTCCCTTGATTTCCCCTGAAATCATTGTTCCTCCCTTGATAATGATTACCATAGCCATTTCCTCTGTTCTGATTTAGCTGATTATTATTATTTCTATTTTGAGCGTTGGCGCCTTCGCCACCGTTCCCTTGAACTTCTTGATGCCTGGCTTCATTAGGTCTATTATTATTATTACCCTGGTTCCGATTGAAATTGTCCTCATAACCCCCTCTCCCTAGTGCATCAAATGTGCTTAACAAATTTTCTACTTGTGATATTGTCTTTACATTCTGGATACAAGCAGCCTCCTTGATCCTATAGGGAAAGTGCCTAAGTAGCAACCTTACCACATCACTTTCCTCCTTCAAGCCATCCAGATATTTACACACTAATACCTGCCCTAAAAAGTATTCGGTCATGGTGGAGCTTCCTTTAGGGTTATATTTACCACACACTACTCCCTCACGATGCTGCGACTGAATGACCTCATTCCAGAACTTTTCACAGAATTTCATTTTAAAATCATTAATATCAGTAAACTTGTCTCTGTAGACAGCAAACCAATTCCTCGTTTCCCCCACAAACACTTGTTCTAAAATTTCAACTACCTGGCACCACTCAATACTACCATTTTCCAACCTCTCCCCGAATTTATTTTCTAAAGTGTTCATGAACTCCATTGGGCACCCCTGTCGATTGCTGAACTTACCCAGTTCTACCTCCCTGTGTGTGCTATTCACAAAAACTGGCCTATTCTGACTATGTTCTTGCCTGATCCTAGCTTTTAATTTTAACTCTAATTCTGCGATTTTCTCCTCAGCCTTCCTCTCAATACTGTTTACTGTTAATTTAATGTTTCCTTCTGATTCTTCTACTTTATCATATAGCTTTGCTTGTTTCTCCTCAATCTTGCTAATGCTCTCTCTATTACTCTCTCTTAAATCATTTACTTCTGCAACTATTTGTGATTGGACTTTCTCAATTCTACCCCCCAGCTGTTCCTTAACCTCTTTAGTAGCTACCTTAATTTTGTCAATTTCTCCCCCCAATTGCTTTTTGACCTGCTGTGTTTCCAGTTGCACTAGTTCTTTTAAATTTTCAGCCTGTGTACTGATTCTAATTTCCAACTCCTCCTGTACTTTTCCTAATTTTCTGTCTACATCTGCAATAATCTCTTTAGCCTTTTCTTCCATCACCCCCCTGATCTCACCTCTAATCAGTTCGAATTTGTCACTCATTTCCCTACTGTTTTGTTCTAATTTAGCATTTAAAGTTTCAGTACTCTCTCTATTTTCCTTACTGTTTTGTTCTAATCTGGCGTTTAAAGTTACATTACTCTCTCTATTTTCCCTACTGTTTTGTTCTAATTTAGCGTTGTTTTGTTCTAATTTTGCATTATTCTGTTCTAATTTTGCAATTAAGGCATCACTACTAACTTTGTTCTGATACATGAACTCGAGAAGTAAAGTTTTTAATTCTGGTTGGCCGCCTACACTCCCTGTTTCAGTATCGGGATTTACCTCCGCTACCCCGGTACTACCATCACTCGACATACTGCTCGTATCATCACTCTCCCGTTGATGACCACTACGTAACCTCATCTGTCTTTCTTTCTCATCCCCCATAATGATATACACTGATACAGACAAATAACCCCCAAAATACAGGCACAGAAATATATACCCTTCTCCTTCCACAAATGTTATTAGGTATTCAGCCCCAAGTTGTCGGCGACAAATGTAATGGTTTCTATTGCCCTCACGTTGAGCGACAAATGTAATGGTTTCTACAGCCCTCACTTTGAGCGACAAGTGTAACGTTTTGCTAGCCCCTAACTGTTGGGAGATAAATGTAACTGTTTACCTTTGCCTAAGCTATGTTGTTTTAATGGGCGCCAAGACTTCAACGCAATGCTGAAATCTAAATTTGTATTTAACAACGTCTAGCTCTGGTAGAACACCTTCAAGAATCTAATCACTCAGATCGTGGTATGATTTGATCATTAACCCAACAAACAATTGTATCAGGAGAAGGAATTGGTCTATATCTAATGCTACCTACTGAAAGCAAAGATTGCATTGTAAAAGAAATGAATTTATTATATAAAACAAGTATAGCAAAATTAATAATAATAATAAGTTTAAAATTTAAATTGGAGCGTTGCGATTTTAATATTACCGATAGAAAATTACGTGAAAACGGAGTCTGATAAATTGATTTTACTCTTATTTCCAAGCTATGAAGTTACTGAAATATGAAATGTAAAACAAAGAAAAATGAGAGATTACGTATTTCTGCGTCATTTACGCTTACCACTGGAAATTGCTAAAGCATTTCCCTCGTACTGGATGATGCTGTGAGCTTCCCACAGTATCCTGGACGTCGCCATCTTCTTCGTTATTTGATGATATTCTGGTAGATTAGATAATTCTATGGCCCGTACATCGGACCCAAACACTCGTATAACCACACTGGTTAAGTTTTACAAAAGTTAGTCCTCCACTCCACGGAACATCGGAGCGACTCCCGCGAGAACCATACTCGTTAAGTTCTACACAGATAGTCCTCGTTTCACGGCGCGTCGAACGATATATCCACACGTTGGCTCCCCCACCATGGTACCGTCTTCCAGCTTACGTTGTCTCCACTGATTGGCTGAGCACGCCGCTACTTCCCCTCCTCTGGTTCATTACACACGGCGGGAGGGAGAAGTCGTCTTCCGTTCCAACAATTCGCATTTTCTTGACGCTGCGACCCGCTTGCGTAATACTTCCCGACAAGATTAAGCTTGTATTTGAATTCCCAGTGAGTCACGTCTCTCGATATACCCTAACTGACGAAACTCCGTAAATTTCCGTAATCAGATAATTTTCTATGATATTGTCGTTCGTAATAATTTGCTTGATAGCGTTTTCTAAGACATAGAAAACCTATCTGTATGTTATAATTTTTATAAAATGCTCCGAAAATATCTTAATAATAATTATAATAAATTAATAATAATAATAAATTAACATGAAAAATTCTCTTGGCTAAACAATTTGCCGCGTAAATAAATATAGAATGGCTTCCTACTGACTTATGCCAGTTGCATAAAACCCCTCGAAAAACACGTTACAATAAGGGAAAGGATGCCAACGGACAATCCTAAATCAGGGGAAGAGGAATGGAAGCAATTTAAGAATACAATGGTGGAAGCTGCAGTGGCAGTGTGTGGAAGAACAAGCAACAGAAGGCGGTGTAAAGAGACACCATGGTGGAATGAGAGAGTAAAAGAAGCTGTGGGAAGGAAGAACAAGGCTTTCAGAGTGTGGTTCCAGGAAAGAACTGATCTGGCAAGGGAAGATTATAAGATAAAGAAGAAAGACGCAAACAAGATTGTCGCAGAGGAGAGGAAGAAGTGGATGGTAAAGTGGACAGAGATGATGGAGGAAGACAGCAGAGCAAATAAGAAAGTATTTTATGGGATGGTCAAAAATAAGAGAAGAGGTCTGTGAGAGGATGTGGTAATGATGGACAAAAACGGAAATGAGGTACACAACAAAGAAACACTCAAGACAGTGTGGAAAGAGTACTTTGAGGATTTGCTGAATCCAAATGGTCATAGGGAGGAAGACAATGTATTGGAAGATGGAGAAGACAACACAGGAATGGAAAAGGACCTGAATTGGAGAGAACTGGAGATGGCTATAGACAAGGTGAAAGGAGGAAGGGCACCGGGTGTGGATGAAGTGAGTGTTGAAATGGTGAAGGCAGCAGGGGAGAAAAGATATCAGAAAGTAGAATACGAGCCAAAGTGGAGAGAAAATTGAGAGAGGAGCAGTATGGATTCAGACCTGGGAGATCAACAGTGGATCTCATGTTTTCAGTGAGACAGCTCCAGGAACACCACTACGAATTTGGAGAGGATCTGTTGATGGCCTTCCTGGACATCGAAAAGGCCTATGATAGTGTGTGTAGGGAGAAGGTTTGGAAAGCAATGGAAAACATGGGAGTGGAAAAAGGGACTGTAGGCAGAGTGAAGGAGATGTATTGTGGAAGTGTGAGTTGTGTGAAAGTTGGAGGGGAAAGAACAGACTGGTTCAGACAAATGAGTGGCCTGAAACAGGGTAGTGCGCTGTCACCCCTTCTCCTTATTGTGGTTATGGACGAGGTAATGACACGGATAGCAGGAAAGATAGGAGAAGATCAGATGGAAGCAATGGTGTTTGCAGATGATCTCATAGTCTGGGGAAACAAGGAGGAGGAAATTCAGGAGCAACTGAAGGCTTGGGAAGAAACAGTGGGAGAGTACGGATGGAAGTTCAACATCAGTTAATGTGAGATCCTGTTAACAACCAGGAAAAAGGACAGACCAATGAGTGTGATAACACTTGGAGGTGGACAGCTGAAGAAGGTGGAAAGTCTCAAGTACTTGGGAAGTATAGTGGAGGAAAATGGGAGAAATGACAAAGAGATTACGGAACGTGGCAGGCAGAAGCATTTCTGAGAAGCATTAGGAGCTTAGTGTGGAATAAAGATGTCCCACAAAAAGGCAAGGAAGTGTTATACAGAAGCTACTATATCCCGATACTGACCTATGCTTCAGAAACATGGACAATGAAGAAAAGAGACATAAGCAGAATACAGGCAGGTGAAATGAAGTTCCTGCGAAGTAGGATCGGAGTAACAAGAAGAGACAGGGTGAGGAATGAAAAGGTCAGGGAAATGGTGAAAGAGGAGCCCTTGCAAGGTAGGATTGAGACATCAAGACTGAGGTGGTATGGACACTTAAAGAGAATGGATGAGAAGAAGATTCCCAAGAGGATACATGAGATGCAGATGCAGAAGAAACGACCAAGGGGAAGACCAAGAGATAGATGGCTGAAAGGAGTGGAGGAATGTGTCAAGAAGAGAGGCGAGGACTGGACCAGAGTGACAGCGGAGAGGTGGTGGGAAGAAAGGACTAAGTGGCGAGGCTTATGTTCCAAACAGACCCAGCCTGGGGCTGGAAACTGTACAAGATGATGATGATGATGATGTATAAGTGATGCAGAGAAAATATGTTATAGGTTGTTTTCTTACCTGGTGTTCTCTTGTTCACTTGTGGGTTCCTTTCATGCGCCTCGAAGCATTCACTGCACATGTCTGAAAAAAATATCCATCAGTTTTTACCCTAATGAGGTACGAAAACACTCAAAATGCCTAGGGTTGTACGTTTTCTTTGACATCACTGCTCAATTTGTGCATGAAGTATTCCTTCGTCCTGCACAGCAGTTAAGTACCGGCACATTGAGTTCAATATGTCTGGTGCGTGTGGAGGCCAAGAAATTGGTCCACTTTTACCTACCTGGTGATTAGGATACTGCTAATTCAGATATACACAACTAAAATGGGCTGGGGGTAACATCCTGTATATTCCATCCTATAAATACTTTTTATTTGCAAATTCTTAAATTGTGAATTCAAGCCATCTGTATAAGTGATGCAGAGAAAATATGCTATAAGTTATTTTCTTACCTGGTATCCTTGTGGGCAATGACTGTTCCTCTGGTAATGTCTCACTGTAATAGCAGTTTCTCTCACCGCACACAGGACAATCCATGCCTGAAAAATAAAAAACATCAGTTCTTCCCCTAATCCCTTCGCCTTTCTCTTTACCTCTATAAAAACAAGAATGAAAAATACCATCAAAACACATTTGATCGTTATCAAATCCAGAGTTAGTAAAGAGAAACAGGAGTGATTCTGAACAAAAATATAAGACAATACAAACGTATTGTAACGTGTTTTTCGAGGGGTTTTTATGCCACTGGCATAAGTCAGTAGGAAGCCATTCTATATTTATTTACGCGGCAAATTGTTCAGCCAAGAGAATTTTTCATGTTAATTTATTATTATTATTAATTTATTATAATTATTATTAAGGTATCTTCGGAGCATTTTATAAAATTATAAGCATACAGATAGGTTTTCTATGTCTTAGAAAACACTATCAAGCAAATTATTACGAACGACAATATCATAGAAAATTATGTGATTACGGAATTAACGGAGTTTCGTCAGTTAGGGTATATTATGAGAGACATGACTCACTGGAAATTCAGATACGGGCTGATTCTTGTCAAGAAGTATTACGCAAGCTTGGTTCGCAGCGTCAAGAAAAGGCGAATAGTTGGAACGGAATACGACTTCTCCCTCCCGCGGAGTGTAATGAGCCAGAGTGGGGATGTAGCGCATGGGGTGCAGCCAATCAGTGGAGACCACGTAAACTAGAACCCGGATGAAGAGTGGGGATGCGAGGAGTGCATATAAGGTTTGCATGCTGTGGAAACGGGGACTATCGTTATAAAATTTAACCAGTATCGTTGCACGAGTGAGTGGCTCCGATGTTCAGTGGAGTTAGCGACTATCTTTGTGAAACTTAACCGTTGTGCTTGTACGTGTTGGTTCCGATGTACGGACCATAAATCTTCATATCTACAAATATATCATCAACAACTAAGAAGATGGCGACATCCAGGAGGCTGTGGGAAGCTCACTTCAACATCCAGTACGAGGAAAATGCTACATCAATTTCCAGTGGTAAGCGCGAATGACGCAGAAATACGCAATCTCTCATTTCTCTTTGTTTTATATTTCATATTTCAGTAACTTCATAGCTTGGGAATAAGAGTAAAATCAATAATTTATCAGACTCCGTTTTCACGTAATTTTCTATCGGTAATATTAAAATCGCAACGCTCCAATTTAAATTTTATACTTATTATTATTATTAATTTTGCTATACTTGTTTTATATAATAAATTCAATTCTTTTACAATGCAATCTTTGCTTCCAGTAGGTAGCATTAGATATAGACCAATTCCTTCTCCTGATACAATTGTTTGTTGGGTTAATGATCAAATCATACCACGATCTGAGTGAATAGATTCTTGAAGGTGTTCTACCAGAGCTAGAAGTTGTTAAATACAAATTTAGATTTCAGCATTGCAATGAGGTCTTGGCGCCCATTAAAACAACATAGTTTAGGCAAAGGAAAACAGTTACATTTATCACCCAACAGTTAGGGGCAGTAAAACCATTACAATTGTCGCTACCAACATGGGGCATTAAAAGACGTTACAATTGTCGGCGACAACTTGGGGCTGAAAACCTAATAACATTTGTGGAAGGAGAAGGGTATATATTTCTGTGCCTGTATTTTGGGGGTTATTTGTCTGTATCAGTGTACATCATTATGGGGGATGAGAAAGAAAGACAGATGAGGTTACGTAGTGGTCATCAACTGGAGAGTGATGATACGAGCAGTATGTCGAGTGATGGTAGTACCGGGGTAGCGGAGGTAAATCCCGATACTGAAACAGGGAGTGTAGGCGGTCAACCAGAATTAAAAACTTTACTTCTCGAGTTTATGTATCAGAACAAAGTTAGTAGTGATGCCTTAAATTCAAAGTTAGAACAGAATAATGCAAGATTAGAACAAAACAGTAGGGAAAATAAAGAAAGTACAGACACTTTAAATGCAAAACTGGAACAAAACAACGCTAAACTAGAACAAAACAACGCTAAACTAGAACAAAACAGTAGGGAAATTAGAGAGAGTAATGAAACTTTAAACGCCAGATTAGAAGAAAACAGTAGGGAAAATAGAGAGAGTAATGAAACTTTAAACGCCAGATTAGAACAAAACAGTAAGGAAAATAGAGAGAGTACTGAAACTTTAAATGCTAAATTAGAACAAAACAGTAGGGAAATGAGTGACAAATTCGAACTGATTAGAGGTGAGATCAGGGGGGTGATGGAAGAAAAGGCTAAAGAGATTATTGCAGATGTAGACAGAAAATTAGGAAAAGTACAGGAGGAGTTGGAAATTAGAATCAGTACACAGGCTGAAAATTTAAAAGAACTAGTGCAACTGGAAATACAGCAGGTCAAAAAGCAATTGGGGGGAGAAATTGACAAAATTCAGGTAGCTACTAAAGAGGTTAAGGAACAGCTGGGGGGTAGAATTGAGAAAGTCCAATCACAAATAGTTGCAGAAGTAAATGATTTAAGAGAGAGTAATAGAGAGAGCATTAGCAAGATTGAGGAGAAACAAGCAAAGCTATATGATAAAGTAGAAGAATCAGAAGGAAACATGAATTAAAATTAAAAGCTAGGATCAGGCAAGAAAATAGTCAGAATAGGCCAGTTTTTGTGAATAGCACACACAGGGAGGTAGAACTGGGTAAGTTCAGCAATCGACAGGGGTGCCCAATGGAGTTCATGAATAATATAGAAAATAAATTCGGGGAGAGGTTGGAAAATGGTAGTATTGAGTGGTGCCAGGTAGTTGAAATTTTAGAACAAGTGTTTGTGGGGGAAACGAGGAATTGGTTTGCTGTCTACAGAGACAAGTTTACTGATATCAATGATTTTAAAATGAAATTCTGTGAAAAGTTCTGGAATGAGGTTATTCAGTCGCAGCATCGTGAGGGAGTAGTGTGTGGTAAATATAACCCTAAAGGAAGCTCCACCATGACCGAATACTTTTTAGGGCAGGTATTAGTGTGTAAATATCTGGATGGCTTGAAGGAGGAAAGTGATGTGGTAAGGTTGCTACTTAGGCACTTTCCCTATAGGATCAAGGAGGCTGCTTGTATCCAGAATGTAAAGACAATATCACAAGTAGAAAATTTGTTAAGCACATTTGATGCACTAGGGAGAGGGGGTTATGAGGACAATTTCAATCGGAACCAGGGTAATAATAATAATAGACCTAATGAAGCCAGGCATCAAGAAGTTCAAGGGAACGGTGGCGAAGGGGCCAACGCTCAAAATAGAAGTAATAATAATCAGCTAAATCAGAACAGAGGAAATGGCTATGGTAATCAGTATCAAGGGAGGAACAATGATTTCAGGGGAAATCAAGGGAGGAACAATGATTACAGGGGAAATCAAGGGAGAAACAATGATTTCAGGGGAAATCAAGGGAGAAATTATAATGACAATAATTACAACCAGAATAGGGGTCAAGGAAGAGGACATCCTAGTGGTAGTAATATACAGCCAAACAATGACAACACAGCCCAGAACAACCAGACCAGTTCAGTAGTTAGTAGTACTACGGCCAGCTGTAGCGGTTCTTTAAACGCGAACCAGGCTGCGAAGTAAGGTCAGAATCTCAGTCTGTAGCATGCCCTGTCCATACAATTATACAGGAACCCTATGACCTAAATGTAAGAAATGAATTATTACATGAACTAAATGATGAAGGTATTATTCAGGAAGTGGTTAGTAAGAGCCCCATAGTTAAATTTAACGTGTCCGAGGCGTACACAGATGTTTTAATTGATAGTGGTTGTGTGAAGAGTTGCATAAGTAGTGCATTTATGATAAAATGAAAGGAACTGGAGTAAATTTTGAGGAGATGCCAATTAAAAGCACTTTTGTTATCACAGCTGTTGGGAAGAGGTCTAAAGTAATTTCTAAGCAAGTTTTAGTAGACATTAAAATTAATAATCATGTGGAGAAGCAGATTTGCCTTGAAATTCCAAATTTAGTATTCAGTGTTATCTTGGGTTCAGAGTGGCTAAGTAGAGTGTCTGGTAACTTATGTTATGATGTAGGGAGTTTGAAATTTAAATGGGGAGATTCTGAAGTAGAAGTAGCGTTCAATGACCATATTCAGAGGAGTAGTATTGTAGGTGTGATTTGTACTTTAAATGAGATATCGCCAGCCGTAGAGCGGGGTTCTCCATGTTTTGTGGGCAGTGTGATTACGAACGGAAGTCTAGAGGACTCGTTACGTGATGCTGCATTTCAGGGTAATATAGAGGTGGAACAATGTGTTCGGCTCTATGATGTGTTATGGTTTTTGAGGATCGCATTGGTATGGCCAATTGCTATACACATTCATTGAACGTTATTGATAGGTCAGTATTCACAGGACATAGATATCCTGTACCTTTCGCTTATCAGAGTGCAGTTGAGGCACAAATTAATCAGATGCTTGAAGAGGGGATTATTGAGCACTCTAACAGTACATATGTTAATTCTTTGATCACGGTACCCAAGACCGACGGCACGGTTCGTATTTGTTTAGACGCTCGTTTGGTTAACAGTAGAATTAGTTCAGATCAGCTGAAATCTATGTCAATAGAGGAATTAATGCAAACATTTGAGGGGAAGAAGTATTTCACTTGTGTAGATTTCAGTTCCAGTTTTTGGCAAGTGCCACTTATGTACGAAGATAGACCATTTACAGCTTTTAGTCATAAATATAACCTTTATCAATTTTGTAGAACACCTTATGGGTTAAAGAGTAGTTCAGCAGCTTTAGTTAGGGCATGACACAGGAGAGTTTGTAACCATTTACATTGATGATATGGTAATTAGTTCACGCAGTTTTGAGGAGTATCTACGTCATTTAAATATAGTTTTTCAGAAGTTAGATCAGGCAGGGTTCACTTTGAAGCTGTCTAAGTCGTCATTCTGTCAGTCAGAAGTGACATTTTTAGGTCATAGAGTGTCAACTAGAGGTGTTACACCAGAGGAACGTAGGGTTAGCATGTGTGGACAGTAGCAACAGGGCATCGTTGGTTACAGACACTGAGAAATAGGTAGCTAGAGCAACGTGATGACGTTCATTTAAGGGAGCCACTTGCAAGGTTGGAAGCAGGTGACGCCGAAACATTTATAGTTTCCAAACGTATTGGGAAAACAGCATATGTGCTGGAGAATAGTGAGGGAAACATTATACGGGACGTATAAAATACATAGTCTTCGAAAGTATGTGTCATAAAGTGAGTGTGTTTAGCTGGCGAGCCAGCCCACCAAATGAGTAAGTGTGGTATTTGCTGCGTGGGAGGAGATGGTCTTCCAGGCAGGCGTATCAGAAGTCACACAGGGGGGTAGTATGTAAGTAAATGAGAGTTTTTAAGGTACAGGGAAATATGACGGGATTGTCGGATGCTCTTGAGCACTAAAATGTCTCGATACACCAAGGCCAGAATTTGGTAGCGCTGGGGAATTCCCATTTGCCTCCAAGAGATGGGTGAGCGCTTGAACAGGGTATTTTGGCTTAAGGCGTCCACGAGGCAAAAGATGGGCCATCAGAATGCGAGACAGTCCTTAATGAAACTCATACATAACAGCACACGTGATTTCTGTTTACGGCCTCGCCACGTAAGATTTGTAAATTTGTAATTTAAGGTAATTTGTACAAAGGTAATATTTGTGTGAGGAGAACTGGTCTGTGTTGAGAACTAGTATTAAGTAGAATATGGTCTACGGGAACTTAACAAGACAGGGCGATTACGGCACAGAAATATTTGGTGTTATATGTAATGCGCATTTACTGTTTTTTTTTTTTTTTCAGAAGTCAATATTAATTTAATCTACTTTAAAGAGAGATTAAGTATTATGGTCACGAGGCGCTGCCACAATAGTGTGATCGTGTGCTCAGTGATAAGTGAGATTAAAATTTCACAATAAGGAAGGACCCTCCAGTGAAATTAGAAAGTTCTAGGGAGATATACATATATCAGAACACCTTCAATGCGTGTGATATGACATCATAAATACATAGTGCTCACACATTAATTATGTCTATTTTTCCAACATAGAGAAATTTGAGAGGCGGAAATATCCGTGGAACACTATTCTATGTGAAAAACATTGGACTGGTTGCAAAGTGCAATCTATAGTGACAACAAACTTTGACGCAAAGTGCGTAAAGAAAAATTATGAGTGTATATATCTGTAATTTAGGGTGATTTCATTTATGTAATATGTATTTTGGATGGGGATTATTAACGTGTCTGGGATAATCGGATAATGGACCGTCGTCACGGTAAATCATCCGATGATCCGAGGCGAATATGTAACGTGTTTTTCGAGGGGTTTTTATGCCACTGCAATAAGTCAGTAGGAAGCCATTCTATATTTATTTACGCGGCAAATTGTTCAGCCAAGAGAATTTTTCATGTTAATTTATTATTATTATTAATTTATTATAATTATTATTAAGGTATTTTCGGAGCTTTTTATAAAATTATAAGCATACAGATAGGTTTTCTATATCTTAGAAAACACTATCAAGCAAATTATTACGAACGACAATATCATAGAAAATTATGTGATTACGGAATTAACGGAGTTTCGTCAGTTAGGGTATATTATGAGAGACATGACTCACTAGAAATTCAGATACGGGCTGATTCTTGTCAAGAAGTATTACGCAAGCTTGGTTCGCAGCGTCAAGAAAAGGCGAATAGTTGGAACGGAATACGACTTCTCCCTCCCGCGGAGTGTAATGAGCCAGAGTGGGGATGTAGCGCATGGGGTGCAGCCAATCAGTGGAGACCACGTAAGCTAGAAGCCGGATGAAGAGTGGGGATGCGAGGAGTGCATATAAGGTTTGCGTGCTGTGGAAACGGTGACTATCGTTATAAAATTTAACCAGTATCGTTGCACGAGTGAGTGGCTCCGATGTTCAGTGGAGTTAGCGACTATCTTTGTGAAACTTAACCGTTGTGCTTGTACGTGTTGGTTCCGATGTACGGACCATAAATCTTCATATCTACAAATATATCATCAACAACGAAGAAGATGGCGACATCCAGGAGGCTGTGGGAAGCTCACTTCAACATCCAGTACGAGGGAAATGCTACATCAATTTCCAGTGGTAAGCGCGAATGACGCAGAAATACGCAATCTCTCATTTCTCTTTGTTTTATATTTCATATTTCAGTAACTTCATAGCTTGGGAATAAGAGTAAAATCAATAATTTATCAGACTCCGTTTTCACGTAATTTTCTATCGGTAATATTGAAATCGCAACGCTCCAATTTAAATTTTATACTTATTATTATTATTAATTTTGCTATACTTGTTTTATATAATAAATTCAATTCTTTTACAATGCAATCTTTGCTTTCAGTAGGTAGCATTAGATATAGACCAATTCCTTCTCCTGATACAATTGTTTGTTGGGTTAATGATCAAATCATACCACGATCTGAGTGAATAGATTCTTGAAGGTGTTCTACCAGAGCTAGAAGTTGTTAAATACAAATTTAGATTTCAGCATTGCATTGAGGTCTTGGCGCCCATTAAAACAACATAGCTTAGGCAAAGGAAAACAGTTACATTTATCACCCAACAGTTAGGGGCAGTAAAACCATTACAATTGTCGCTACCAACATGGGGCATTAAAAGACGTTACAGTATGTTCTATTTTTAATCACTCTGCAACGTAGCTTCGCGTGTTAAATCACATACCACGCCCGCGATGGGGAACTGCAGCAACTCCTCCCATTAGTTCATTATAGTCCGTCACAATAATTGTCGACGCAGTCACATCCATTTTTGTACCATCCTTCATTGTTCTTCTTACTACAGTATACATGTCTCAGTGCCATGATAATTTGAAAGTAAGTGAATATATCCACTTCACAAAAATAATATTCTGATCTGTTATTCTGTAATCAAAATTCCCTCTTTTCAAATCTTTGTCCTTGGTAAGAGCTTAAGGAAGTACTTATCTCGTAGATCGTAAGGCGGTCTCACCTGCAAATACGCCTTCAGACTTCAAGCTCTCAAACAGGGGCACCGAGGAAAAACAGAATCCATTACGATAGTTTTTATTCCTAGCGATGAAGTTAAACCCTTCACCACTCCAGGTCCAAAGTCAGTATTTTCACCTCCATTTTCCTTTCTACTTGGCGCACGTCAAACTCATATACATATGCTGTCATATCAGAGCGATTCCAGAGTTTGTAGCTTCACTTTATTAGCTTCATTATACTGGTATATCGAAGAACCGCCCTTGGATAAAACCATACTTTTGTCACTGATCTGGCTTCCTTAATCTGTGGAAATTGTTATTCAAAGCACAGAAACTAGTTAGTCAGAAGTGCTAGAGAAGTGTGTAATGCCGGTACTGCAATACGGCTGTCAAAACTGGGCTTTAACAGAGAAGCAAAGGCAAACAATCCGGGTATGTCAACGCAAAATGGAACGGAAGATCCTTCAAGTTTCCTTGAGGGACAGATTACAAAACAAGGAGATAAGAAGAACTGCCATGAAAGATGCCGTGACAACAGCTGATAGGCTAAAATGGAAGTGGGGAGGCCACATGGCCAGAATGAAAGACGATCGATGGACGCACAAGCTAACGATATGGGAACCCAGGACAGGAAGAAGGAACGTGGGTAGACAGAGGACCCGCTGGAAAGACTCAATCGTAAGGAAGACATGCAAACACTGGACGAGGATAACAGGGGAGAGACAAGAATGGAGACGTATGGAACTATAAGAAGGGAAGAGAAAGAGAGCTTCAACAATGAAAGATACTGGTAGACAGCACACCTATGACATGAAAGATACACTTCTGCAATCTGTAATAAGCCAAACAACGCTCAAGGTAAACTACAACAAATAGGCACATACAAAGACACGACAACTCAGCCCCGCCACCTTTCTAGAGAAGAAGATGTAAAGCGAAGTAAAATGTAGCGTAGTGAAGTGAACTACAGTGAAGTGTAGCAAGTGAAATAAAAACTTGTACACAACTCCTTAGGACTTGCTCGCCTAACGAGTTTAAACAAGAGCACGTCCCTGCTCGCAGGAGGCCTTTGCCCTTATGGGATTATATAGGCTATATTTATTTATTTACCGTATGGCCTATTTATAACTAGTTAGTTAGTGTTTGTTGTTTTAAGGGGCGGAACTACGAGGTCAATAACTAGCAGAGACCGAATTTTATATAATTGCCCTTGTTGTCAGCGGGAATAGCTACCATAAATATCATTTACACTCACCGGCAAAGAAAGCGAAACACTACGAATTTCAGACTAAACTCAATGTTGGACGATTCAAACCTTGTATTAATCAAACACAACAATATTACAACAATATAGCAATGTATCATAAGTAATTACTCTAATTAGCACAATAATTGATAAACATTATTGACCATGACAATCACAACAGTGCTGATGTATTCTTTGGAATACACGGTAAGACAGAGTAAGCTTTGGCTTCTCTTTGCTTTAGTTCATCCCTTCCTTTTTTCGCGAACACCAACAGTGATCTCCTGATTTCTCTTTGTTGGTATATGTTTCTTACACTACCTGTAAGTCTGTTCTAGATATATATCTTCCATGACCCACCTAGCATCATCTAGCAGCGAATCTCTGAAGTTCCTCAATTTTTCCCTGCACAAGAGGACTTCCTTACCAATCTAACCACCAGATCTCGTCGCTATCACCAGCTATCACCTCCGTGATCAAGCGAACTTCGTCTACTTTTTCACCCACCAGGCTGCGCTAGTGACGCCTGCTATCAACTCTTTGAAGACCATGTCATCAAGAGAAATTATTATTTCAAAGTTGGCTATTCTTATATGTATTCCTTTTGTCTCCTACCCCCACCTTTTTCCCTTCCCTGGTCTCTCCACGCTCCGTTGAGCTGGCCTCACTTGTGCGTCTGAAGTCAAACCAGTCAGTTGGTGCTTAACTAAAGCTCGCCTCCTCTACTCTAGAGGCAAACTTTTAAATTTGACGCCATGTTCGAGCTTTAGAATCAACCGTCAACAGCAACATCGCCTTCTTCATGAAGCAAAGATAAGTACCGACTTCATGTTTTAACCACATTCTCATCACTTTTAAAAGGCTCAATGCTTTTATTTGGATTTTATAGACAGTGAAAAATGCTATATGTGATCAAGAGATCTTCTTGATCAAACTCGAACTATCAAGTCTAACTTTCAAAATGAAAGATTTTCTGAGATGCTATCTCACATCGAGGGATATTTCTAAAATACCCACTGTCTATATAATCTAGCTTTCCGCTGAGGGATTCTCTACCCAATTTAAACAAGTCATCATATCTCTGGAACCTTCCAGAACCTACACTCTATCTACCAGTTATACTGTCATGTATTTTCCACTTGATATGGGAATACTTTCTTCGCTGAGAAACGTATGTGGGATAAACTTCTAATCCACATAAACTGTCTTCCTACGTGGGAAATTTTCTGCCGTATTTAACTGCCACCCATAGAAACTACAACTCATAATTCTCTCAAGCCAAAACTCAACTTTTCATAACTGCAATAACTTTTTTTTCTATAAACTTTTTGTGCTGGTACAGTGAACTTTCAACTATATCAACAGACTATAGTGATAACAGTGCCTGTTCAACTTTTTCATCCGCATCGCACTCGTCCGAGTACAATAAATACGGCCATGAACACTCTTCCACAATCCCATTTGATCTTTCCCAAACCCTTTACTAACAAACTAAAATAATAAAATTGTTACTTTAGGTCTTTTTTCAATGAGGTGTCACTCTCAATAAGTGCCCTCCCTTACCGGTTCCACGTACAACGAATTAATGTCTGTAAAACTTCGTGTCTAGTACACGCCTTAAAGTATATTGTTTCTCCCTTCTAATGAGGGAATCCAATTCTTTCTACTCAAAAGTGAGTTATCTCTAGGTTTCACGAAAGGGAAATTTGCCCCATTTTTCTCGTGATCCCTACTTAAACATAGGAGTTCTAGAAACTTCCTTTCAATTTTTCTCACAATAAGTGACCTGCCCTATTTGTATAATCTCTAAACGTAGTTCTGTATTAATACAAGAAGTTATAGAAACTTCTATTTCATTTCTTCCTGTTTTTTTTGTTGTTACTTTCGAAGTTGTTGTTTGTTCATATTTCTAAGATACCTATCTAGAAATCCTTAAAGTACACACCTTGTACTTGATTTATTGTTTAACCTTAATTACTTTAATTATCTTAAAATTTTCTATTTATTAATCTTAGCTATTTCAAAATCTTACGAAGATTTTAGCGCATATAAAAGGTTTGAAACCAAAAAATTATCAATTGCCTGGTGCAAGATTTAAATGATTTCGGAGGTCTGCGACCCCAATTGTTTGTAAACTCAAATTATATATGTCTTAAATTCATTACACCTTTTGCATTGTTAAATAAATTTGAATTTTTTCTTTTGCTCTATCATTTCTCTGAAATAACGGTTAGGCAAGATCCTGTCTTCCCTGACTCTTCCTAGGTTTATGCCCTCTTTAATAAAAATAAATCCATTGATAAGGTTTTCACTACTTGTTGCATTTGAGCAAGAACTCTTAGTTATTAACTTATTAAAGTCTCTCTTAGCTTTGATAGCTAATTCTAACTGGCCAGTAAGGCAAGCATAGCTCGCTATGCCAGCTTCCTGCTTGTGAAGATTCTCTCTACCACTTATGGTTGGTTTTTCAAAATTTAAGTGTTTCTCATTGTCTAAACTTTTAGTCGGCGCCTTGCTGGGTAAAAGCTTAGTCATTTCTAAATGCAACTATTGGTGCTCTTACCAAAATTATTCCCAAGGGTATAATTGCTTTATCCCTATCCTTCTTGGAAGCATTCGGTCGCTCTTTAGAAATTCTACAATTTCAAGAACTAAAATATCACGGCTGATTCAAATTATTTGTATTCTTCAAAATACTTGTTTAGAAACAACTCCTTTGAACAGATACACAATAAATCTGTTACTCTTTGTCCTGCCAGACCACCACCCTTCCCCATAGTAGGTATATTTATGCTTGAGAGGGAATACGCTATAGCAGCTTTCTTGCGAATAGCCCAAGTTCCAACTGCGTTTCCTGTTAGCTTCGCCCAGGTCCCTACCCACTTTAGGTATCGGAAAGCGGATTTGCAGTGGCAGCTGCCTTTGAGTACACTTAAAGTTAAAATTATAACTTCTGTTGGACTCTCGTCCTATTTCTCCATCCTTTTTCTCCAGTCCGAAACCCACTTCTTTTTCTTCATCATCTTCCCTTGGGGGTTAGGTTATTCCCAAGCTAATAATGTACCCAAGTGCACAAACACGAATTTGGAAATGTCGAAACCTGAAATGCATCCTACTGTCCTCCGACCTGTTGCACTGTGTAATTACGAATGTTGTAGACAAACCGTAATGTTAACAAAATACGTAACACGACAAATCACAGCAATAAACCTCAAGACAGACGAGCGGCTAGGTACAGAGCTGATCCACTGTTTGATTGGCTACAGGTGTATTTTCCAGAGTTGGAATCTGACAGTTCGGCGGACAACCGTTGAACTAAAGGCAGCGTTGCCACGTATGCTACTCGCCACCACGTGCGTACTTTCACCCTCCCGTTCTTTTCCTCATGCTCATAATATCATTAGCAGCGTTATTACATTTATTACAATTTTACTCAGATGGTTTTCAAAAATCTTAAACAAAGCAATGCTTAAAACTGTTCGGTTCACACTGAAAAATAAAATAATAGCACGTCAAATTGAGGAGAGGCCTAAAATATTGTAATGAATAGCAATAGCAATATTACGAATAGCCTACTATCATAGAGCAAAAATGTTCCAAGCGAAACGACAACACGTGATTGTTTCCGTGTTATTTAGCAATTTATATCTCCTGTAGAATAAGTTTCAAGGCACAAGAAACACACAAATGTATTACAAAATATAGGCCTACGTTCATTGCATAGGCTATTAACTCACCCTTTTGAAGACAGAAGCTAATTACTGGGAAGAGGCTCTATCCCATCCATGTCATCATCATCATCATCATCCCGGTCCTCTCCGTCACTAGTCTTACTAATTCCAAGAGCAGAGGCAGTACGCTCCTGCGCGCGACTGAATGGAATTAATGGTTCGCTTGATGCACGGATATTTTCTCCCTCCCTTTCAAAAAAAAATCCCGCGCGGCGATAATCATCTTCCTCCCATGGCTTCGAATAGGTACACCTCGACCAGTTCTTGACGATTCCTGAACTGGATGTATCCTCGGTCTTCCTTTACGAGAAGTCATCCTTAAAAACGTCACCACTCGCAAACAAAAACAAAGCTAACCTTCATCTAATTCACACGAACCTAAGCTTAAACTGACACTAATGAATTATAAATATAAGTATAAAGTATAAATAAGTATAAATCCTACACGAAAAAGTAATTAACTAATTAATTCAAAACAATTTTAACGCAGCAAGGTCAGTGTGTGCACTCTGGAAGCAACCAAACAAGCGACTGGTCAAACGACAAGCACGTGGCCAAAGAGCGTCATTCAAATTGGCAGCGCTGTATGGTTTCCATGGCAACAAGCCTTGCGTGCGATCTAGCCGTCAACTGTTTTTGCATAGTGGCGCCGAAATGTCAGATTCCAACTCTGGATAATACAACTGTAGGGCTGCTGGGTTCTTATTGGTTGTAGGTGGAACATATCTATATTCCTTGGATTTTAAGCTGCTTCTTCTGCAGAGAGACATTATGTTGGAGAAATTGAGGCGACTTGATTATCCTTTGCCTTTAAACATCGCGTCACTTGTACATAGTCCTACAGTTCCATTGGTGGAAGCCATTATGTCATATTTGGATCACCTTCCATTTCAATTGTAAAACCATAGGTGGGCTCCTAGGGGATCCTTCTCGTTATTTGTTCTGGTGCTCCTGGGTGTGGTTTTTAGGCTTGTGGTCCCCATATATATATACGTATAGATCTTGTTTTCGTTATTCCTCCTATTTGGCGTGTGCGATAACTATATAGCTTTAGACATCAGTGCTAAAGATCAGCTCCGATAGTTAAGAGGATAATGTGGACATCAGTTTCTCAATGTGACAAACGAAGTCCAAGAGATTAGTGGTTTTTGAACATATGGACCAATTTGCTGCGGCATTTTACTGCGATGGCTACTGTTTGTCTATTCCCAGCCGTATGTTATTGGGCGAAGAGGCTTCTGTGTCCAGCAACGCAACCCAAACAAACAACAAACAAACAATAAGCTGCTTCTTCGTATTCGGTTCTCAGCTTGCGCAGCGTACAGTTGGGCAAGCTTTAGGTCCTGCTTACTCGTCTTCGAGTCGGTCGTGCGTGTGTGTGTGGTTTAGGTGATTTGATTTTGTGTCATTTTCACTGAGTGTATAGTGCCTTGAACGGTAAGTGTGATGGGCTCTACGAGTGATGGGACGGATTCTGGCCTCCCGCCGGACCGTGTGCAACTGATTGAATATGAACCCCCAGTATCAATGGAGGGCATGATACTGGTCCCTGCGACCGGCATTGTACCGCCCGAGACATCAACAGCGACCACTATTCAGACTTCACAGAACACTGAGGTTACTGCTCGCCAGCCCATGTCATACTATCCCCATCATACGGGGCCATACAGTGTTTTTGTGCAAGGACAAGGGGAACAGAGACTCGGAAATTTACACCCCATGGCTTTGGGACGAATCTTTTTTGAACAGAAAATTCCTGGCATTCAATCCATTCAAAGAAAAGGACGTAACAGGGTGCAGGTGGTATTTGACACACGCTTGCATGCCAACTCTTTTTTACGACACCCCATTCTCCAGGCTAAACAGTTAGATGCATTTATTCCGTCTGCTAACATACAGCGTGTGGGGCTTATACGGGGCGTGGATACTGCCCTAACGGAAGCTGAAATTTTACAATACTTACAATCCCCCGTCCCGATCGTTCGGATTCAACGGTTTTACCGAAAAAAGGATAATAATGGCGTCATGGATCGTATCCCTACTGGAACAGTTAAAATCCACTTTGAAGCCCAACGTTTACCCGAGTTTGTTTCTATCTTTAATGTCCTGCTTGAAGTGCAATTATTTATATTCTCTCCAACTCAATGTGTGAAGTGCCTTCGCTTTGGACACATCCAGCAACATTGCCGTGCGCGAACCCCTAGATGTGGTCGCTGCGCAGGTCCCCATGATACGACTGGCTGTCAGTCTGTTGACTTAAAATGTGCCAATTGTGACAGTAATCATCTTGCGACATCATTGACTTGTCCGGAACGGCTTAAACAGGAAGCAATAAAGAAACAAATGTGTACGGAGAATAAATCCTATCACGAAGTGATTAACAGTATGAGACCCCCCCCCCCCCCCTTTCCAGCCTCAAAATTTGCCACAACAGTTCCCCCCACTCACTCAATTCCCTCTGCCACCTCCCATACAACCACCCCGTAAACGTAAATTCACGGAGATGATCGTTCGTTCGCCCAAAACATATCAACCATTGGGATATGATAGGCAGGCGTATAATGCCCTCATTTCGTCTCCCACGGCCAGCCGGATAACGCCCAGTGCGCCGCCTAGCCCTGTTGCGCCATCAACTTCTTTCCCTTCAGGCAGTAGAACAATGTCTGCGAATGAGAAATATACCTCAATCTGTGAAGACTTTCATGCCCTCATACAGCTATTGGGTAACAATGCCCAGTGGAGTTTCCAAGTTACAGGCCTTACGTGCCAAGGTATTACCGTTATTACCGCCTCCAGTGACTCCCATAACGATGGGGTCAATATTAGCTCGTCCAACGCCGGAAGAACTGAACTGACCTGAGCTTTTCGGTGGAAAACATTCGTGAATCAGATTGTTCGATCTTTTCCCAATCCTTCTTCCTCAAATTATCATCATCACAACTCGGTGCATAGTCGTCCTTGTTGAATTAATTCCCTTTATTACCCTTAGGGCCGGTTTCATCATCCTTCGTTAAGATTTTAACGACACGTTAAGGTAATTTAACGGAAATGTTGGCAAAATGTTGTTCCATCAACCAACATTACTGCAAACAAACCGTTAAACTATCCGTTATTTTAACATCCCATTCTTGCTCAGTTAAGTAGTTTAAACAGAGTGTTAAAAATGGTTACAAGCAAATAAAGCATGCCTTTCATGCTCAGTTATTGTATCATTTATTTTTGATTACCGTATTTGAATAATGCTACAGAACAAGAATTCTTGTCAAGCTCTAATAACATGTTGCAATTGCCTGAAAATAAGTTTCTGGAGAGATGTGTTGTGCATGAATACAGTAAGGACTTTACCTTACAACCGGCCACTTAAATGATATGCCTAGGCCTAACCTACAAATTAGCCTACATGTAATGGAATTTGGTAAATATAGCCTATTCTGACAGCAACATCAATACATAATGGTCAATAATGTAGTATTATAGTGCACAAAAGGTTATTGTACTGATGAATGTATTATCAAATGATGAATAAAACTAGTGGAAACGACAGCCATTCGATTTGCATCCAAAGCTTTCAGTTGATCAGCATGAGTGTTGATTTGTAGTTTTCATTTTCACATAGTTTAGATAAACAGTGTCACAATGCAATTTAAATATAAACGCACACACAACGTTTGATCTATAAATAGCCTACAAGTTGACCATAAAGATTTTTTAAATTATTAATAGGCACCTGATTATTGGAAAAAGTGAGCTTCACAGATTTGAAGCAGCAATGGGGCAAGTTTTAAAAAGAGACAACCACATGTAGGCCTACGATAAAGCGACCTCTAAAAAGCAATTTTTGTCACATGGGAAGAACAGCTGTCAAATCGACCCCTCTAAAAGTCGCCTAGCTTGTAATGCAGGGTAGAATGTAGGGTACTGGTTATTTTAAGAAATTCATTACCGGTAGTATTTATTAATAAATAATTTTCCTTTGTAAAATGGCAGCCACATACGATCATATACAGTACTTTGAAATCGGCTTTGCGACGCGAAGTAGGCCTAATTTACTCCATTCCGTCTGAAAAGCTTTTTTTTTTTTGTGGAAGTAAAGCACTGATATGGCAATTGCTGAATTTGAAGAGCACAGTGGAACTGAGCAATTAAATTACTCATCTGTTTGCCTCAATTATTATAAAAATAACTGAAAATACGAGAAAGGAGCACACCCATCTACTCAAATCACATGTTGTAGCATTTGTTGTTTGTTTATGTTTCCATCGCCATTACGCTAGTTCCAGATAACGGCAGCATCGTCGCTTGAGTACGCGAATAGCAAACAAATGAATACAAGTTGACTCGACACAGTTCAGAAGTCTGAAAACCCATCCATGCCGTTCACTGCTTCCTTGATCCTTCCAGCAAGTGACATTTAACGCATCGTTTGTTAACCGACTTGTAAAAAAGTTTTGTGGAACACGTAATCTTTAACAGAATGTTAAAATTATAACGATTTGTTAACTAACGTTTTGTTAGCCAAATTTAACGCAAGGTTGATGGAACCGGCCCTTAATGTTATTGCTCCAGTGGAATTGTAGAAGTATCTTAAATAAAAAACATGAATTGCTACAGTTAATTCACGAATATGATCCGGACATCATATTCCTACAAGAAACATGGCTTCGGTCCTCGTATAAATTTCAGATTGCTAATTATCAGGTGGAACGTCAGGATGGCCCCGGATATCGAGGTATCATGATGTTATTCAAAAATACTTTACGGTACACCCCCCTTTCTACTAATTATTACATGCCTCATACTTATCATCAAACGTTCCTAGTTCAAGATCTCCATATAAGCCATATTTACTGTCCGCCTGGTATACAAGGCTCACGTAGACAATGGTATTTATATTTTCAGTTTATAAAGACATTTTCTAAACATCTTACATTGGGGGATTTTAATGCCCACCACCCCTTGTGGGGCAGTGGTCGAGTTAACCCGAAAGGACGGCACATCATTGCGGCTATTCAGGAATTACAACTACATTTATTAAATGATGGGTCACCCACCCGCCTTACCCCACCGAATAGTCCACAAAGTGCGGTGGATTTAAGTATCACTACTGTAGATATAGCCCATAAGTTGTCATGGCAGACTGTGAAGGACACGTATCAAAGTGATCATTATCCAATTATAATGGAATACGATGTCTCGAGTAATCGACATATCTCGCAGAACGTCTTTCAAGTTAAGAGGAATTTTCGGCATTTTGATTATGATTTGTTTAAACACTTTTTAGAGGACAGGCTTTTGCGGCCATTACAAAAGTCTGATAACGGTTATAATTTTTTACTAAATAATATCCGTGATTATTTTAATACATATCACCCTTATATTACAAAATCATGTCCTCCAAATAATCGTTCTGCCTTACCCTCATGGTGGGATCAAGAATGTAAACACTTAGTACGACGTCGCAAAGCGAGTTTAAAAGCTTTTCGGCACTATGGTACTTCCACCTCATATTTGAGATACAAGAGTCTCACCGCTCAACTCCAACGTGTCTTTAATCATAAACGACGCGAAGCGTGGAAATTATACATTACCCAATTAAGTAGTAATACGTCCCTAAATAGTATTTGGTCAGCGATTGAACATTTTACGAATACCCCCTCTCAACTTTCGGCGCAAGGATACCATGACTTGTATCATACTTGGACACCCGACATTGTTATTCGTATGCCTACATCATGTGCCTCTGGTTCGCTGGACCGTTTTTCCAGTTTAATGCAGCCTATTATGCGCAGCGAATTTTTACAAACATTCAGACACAAAAAATCAACAAGCCCAGGAATTGACGAAGTGACTTATACCATGATCGCTAGATTCCCCGTAAATGCTCAGGACATCATCCTTAAACTATATAATTCGAGCTTATGCACAGGGACATTTCCAGAAGATTGGAATGTTTTTCAAACTGTCCCTATTTTGAAACCCACAAAAGATGCCCGCTTAGCGAGTAGTTATCGAGGTATGCAACTTGGCTCCTGTTTCCGCAAAATTTTTCAAAATGTACTTCTCCGACGGCTGCAATGGTGTCTAGAATATTATACCCTGTTTCCTAAAACGCAATTTGCATTCAGGAAAAATCTCGGTACGTCTGATCCATTAAACATTTTCTTCACCGATTTACTCCTCGCAAAAGGACAGAAAATGCATACTATAGCGATTTTCCTTGACCTAAAAAATGCGTATGATTCTGTAGATCCATTTATTCTTATTAATATACTTCGAGATATGCAATTCCCACTTCCATTCCGGTGTTTAATATATAACATGCTATGTCATCGTAAAATCATTTTAAAATCCCCAGTCGGTGTATTTGATTCCCGATACACCTCTCACGGTGTCCCGCAGGGAGATGTTTTAAGTGGGATTTTATATTTAATTTATACTCGTACCCTAGAAACAGTCATATTACCGCACGCTCGCATCCTTCAATACGCGGACGATATTTTAATATATTGTACAAGGGACGATTTATTCGCATGTCGTCGGGATATATACACCGCCTTATCTAATGCTCATGACTGGTTTCATCAACACGGATTTGAAACTTCTGCCGGAAAAAACGCTGCGATGATATTTACTAACAAACGACGTTACGACAGCTCTCCTATATTATATCGTCAAGGCCAAATTCCGGTGGTGACGAATGTAAAATACTTAGGAATTTACATTGACAGGAAAATGCAAGGAGAGAGACATATACAATACCTTAAGAGTCATCTTACCAGCAAAATCAATGTTCTAAAATCACTTACTCGGCGTACTTGGGGAGCAGACCCGGAACTATTATTAATAGTATATCGTAATATAATTCGTTCTGTGCTGGATTACAATTCCTTTTATTTTGATATAATGTCAAGTGCTAGGCTCCTCCGTTTAGATCGAATACAGTTTACTGCTTTGCGTCTCATAATAGGCGCGCTTACATCTACTCCCACAGGAGCACTTTTAGTTGAAACGGGAGAAATGTCGTTACATTATCGGCGTCAACACCTTGCATGTATGTACCTGTTGCGTAAAATGATGATAGCGGTATCACCTATCGTTCCTAAATTACAATTATTGGAAGACTATTATACTCGTCGATTATTGCCCACAGCTTCTGTTCCCGCCTTGCTGGCCGCATATTCCATTCTTAAACAGTACCGCCATAATATATTAAAAGTTAGTCGCCTGCCTTTATATAATATTCCGTATTCCGTAGCTCATTTTCAACCGAATATCATCCAGCATTCCTTACCCCAAATACATCAGACTTTTCCACACAACCCAGTAATCATTCCTCGTATGTTTCACGAAATAACGAGCCATTTGGCATCTTGCATTCCTTTTTATACAGATGGGTCTAAAATGGTTAACCCCTCACGTGTGGGAGCAGCCTTCTTCTCTCCCGATTTACATATTTCATGTAAGTATACTTTACCCTCCGACGTCACGATATTTACAGCCGAAATTTTTGCAATTCGCCAGACGTGTCTTTATATTAAACAACATGGTATTCGCCATTCGCTAATTTGTACAGACTCTATGAGTGTCGTTCAATCACTTCAAAATGTTCTCGGGGCTGATAATTGGTTTTTATGCCAGTTAATGCATCAATTGTATACCTTACATACTGAGGGTTTTGATGTCAGTATCATGTGGATCCCCGGCCATTCACATATTGAAGGTAATGAAATCGCTGATAAACTCGCCAAAGAAGCGGCTAATGGTACAGGTAAGGCTTATAATATCGCTATACCCATTTCTGATTTGCGTTCTATAATTCGTTCGAAGATCCAGAATGACTGGCAGGTCACGTGGACTAACTACGCAAAAACGAAAGCCAAACATTATTTTGGGATACAACCGACTATTTTAAGAAAGCCCTGGTTCCAGGGTGGTAAATACACACGACGACATATTATTACAATTATTCGTCTCCGCTTTAATCATGCATTAACGCCGGTGTATTTATTCCGTATAAAACAACGTAATGATGCCTTGTGTTCGTGTTTGCAAATGGAGGGCTCTATAAATCATATTTTATTTCAATGTCCTCAATATGACTTTCACCGTGCAATACTGTTGCGCGATTTATATTCCCTAGGGTATACACTGCCTTTAAATGTTGCCACATTAGTTTCTAATCCTACCATTCCACTGGTCAGTAGCCTAGTATCTTTTTTTGACAACATTGATTTTAGACCTTGAACTGGTATTCCTTTTACCTGGTCCATAATCGTGACCCGGTCGCATAATTTTTTTTTCAGCCCGAGCCTAGCCACATACATATTTCCGAGCTTCTTATTGGCTCTTCAGTCGTGCCATTCTCCTGGTTCCTAATTGAGACGGCAGATGGTGGCAGGGTAGATGGTGGAAGGTTATCGAGTGGGGTGTGGATAATTTTCGATGTTGAATTGCATTACTAACGTAAAACAGGCATGAAATGTTTTTGTGTCAAGTATAAAACATCCCACACTGCAAATGAACGCGTTCTTATCTACATTTAAGGTCTAACTGAACTCATTCGACAACATCCATCAAGATCTATGATAGTAAGCAAAATTTGCGTGCGTGTGTGTGTGCGAATGGTAACGTACTGGCTTAGTAATGTTATGTCCCGGGTTCGATACTGTCCTAGGGCGGATATTTTTTATTCCTTTTGAATTATTTTTTATATTCTCCGTACCTCTTACTGCATGTTCTGTGCCTTGTTTTATTGAAATTACCTGTGGGGGTGATTTAAATAATAAACATTGTTAGGCGGATTTGTTCCCTTTTCTCACTTGAATGTATATTTCTCTACTTACTGTTCAACGCGGCTAGCGTTCTTGGCAGTCTCCCCAGAGGTCAGGGTTCGATTCCAAGCTCTGCTGAGAAATTGCAATTCTGGTGTGAGGGCTGCAACGGGCTACACTCATCCACGTGAGCCAAAAACTGAGTAGAGGTGGGTTCGATTCCCAACTCAGCCATCTTGGAAGTGCTTTTCCATAGTTTTCCACTTCTACTCCAGGCAAATGCCGAAATTGTTCACAACAAAGCCACGACCACCTCCTTGTGATTCCCCGCCTCAATAATAAATACTCACAATACTTCAGACACCACAATAACACAGGTTATCTGAGAAATTATTTATTTATAAACCCAAGTAGGCGTGGCTCAATGAACACGATGTCCAATTTACTCAAATGAGCAAGAGCAACATCAGCGTCAACTTCTGCAGTGGTCAAGCTGCTTGCCTCTCCCCAAGATGGACCAGCCTTTAATGAGTCACAATGGCAAATCGTTTCACATTTTTTCGTGAATAAATTTGGAAGCACATTGAGGCAATTGTGGCTTTGTTATGAACAATTTCGGCATTTGCCTGGTTTAGAAGTGGAAAACTATGGAAAAGCACTTCCATGATGGCTGAGTTGGGAATCGAACCCACCTCTACTCAGTTTTTGGCTCACGTGGATGAGTGTACCCTGTTGCAGCCCCCATACCAGAATTGCAATTTCTCGGCAGAGCTTGGAATCGAACCCGGACCTCTGGGGAGACTGCCAAGAACGCTAGCCGCGTTGAACAGTAAGTAGAGAAATATACATTCAGGTGAGAAAAGGGAACAAATCCGCCTAACAATGTTTATTATTTAAATCACCCCCACAGGTAATTTCAATAAAACAAGGCACAGAACATGCAGTAAGAGGTACGGAGAATATAAAAAAATAATTCAAAAGGAATAAAAATATCTGCCCTAGGACAGTATCGAACCCGGGACATAAAATTACTAAGCCAGTACGTTACCATTCGTACACACATACGCACGCAAAATTTGCTTACTATCATTGATCTTAATGCATGTTGTCGAATGTCGAATGAGTTCAGTTAGACCTTAATGTAGATAAGAACGCGTTCATTTGCAGTGTGGGATGTTTTAAACTTGACACAAAAGCATTTCATGCCTGTTTTACGTTAGTAATGCAATTCAACATCGAAAATTATCCACACCCCACTCGATAACCTTCCACCATCTACCCTGCCACCATCTGCCGTCTCTATTAGGAACCAGGAATAGCACGACTGAAGAGCCAATAAGAAGCTCGAAAATATGTATGTGGCTAGGCTCGGGCTGAAAAAAAAATTATGCGACCCGGTCATGTAGCCTACGTCTATATGTTAAGTCACCAAGGTGGGTCACTTCGGTGTGAAGAGTCAAATACCAATTGTGTCCCAGTCTAGTTTCATCTGTTTTCATGCCCCTTTTGTCTTCACGTTACGTCATACCTTTGTTTGGTATAACCTGTTCCTCACTGGTCTTACGCCTTTTCTCGGTAGTCAATGTTTACCTCAAGATACGTACTTCTGAACAGTAGCAATTGGGTAAAGAGTTTACTATGCCCACTACCGTAACGCGAAGCAGAAGAAGAAGAAGAAGCTGCTTCTTGCTTTTTGTTCCGAAGCGGTGCAGCCCTCCACCGCGCTTTTCCACCGCGCTTTATGCAGCCAGCAGGCGCGGGACACTGTTATGGGCGATTCGAATCAAAACAAAGACCGCCATGTGCGTTTTGTTTACTGTTTGGGCCCGCATGCCGACAGCTGTTGCAGTATACTCCATTTTTAGTGACTTAATCTGTATTATGTTGGATCCAATACTAAATTGAATAACAAGTGACTACCGGTGTTATTAGAAATGGCGACAGCTACGTTCGCTCTAATCGTGGGACAACATAATTGATATGTAGGGTAGGTTTTAATTGCTAAGATGTAAACCTTTGTCATAGTTTCTGTCGGTATAATTATACTGACTAATCAGAATTTATGGATTTACTTTTATTTGTTTGTTTTTCGCGTTCCGTAAAAATCCGAATATAGGTATGATAGTCTTGTACATATTGGACAATATGTAATTTATTCCTGCCAAATGTACCAAACAATTGTTTTCATCTTGCTGAAGACTTTAGTCAAGTCTTTGTGCAGGATCAGCTTTAGTTTAGTTAACGGTAAGCTACTTAAGTAGTTTGATATGCAGTAGGGCCTATCCATGTCCATAATTTTTCTATCTATGCTAATACTTGCATGCATGCAGCTGTCTTAATCAAATACTACAAGTACAGTATTAAAGATACAAAGTGACTTGTGATGGAAGCACCCAGGTTTGGACCCTGGTCCTATTTTGACATACACTCTGCATGGCTGTGACTTCTGGTGTCCTATGCACCAGGGAATAAGGCAAGGATTAATACAATCCTAGGCATGGGCGATGAAGTCGACAAAGAATGTTTGTTGGCTCTAGAAATATATGTTAATATTGTTTGTTTGTGTACTTGCTAGAAGATATTAATACAGATACCCTCCAGTAAAATAATAGTAGGCTTTATTGGCTACTTTGTTATCTTCCCTCTGGTCCTCTATTATGCTCAGCCTAGAGCCTGCAAGGCGTAGGCCTACTACATTGTTGGATGTAAAAGCCTAGGAGTACAGTAGGGCTTCATTCAGTAGTGCACGTTAGCCCGTAGCTCCTTTTGAGTGCTGCTTCATGGTAGGTTTCAGTCTTACTGTGTTAGTAATCATTTTATGTATGCAGCTTGTCAAATTGTACCTCCCTATTTGATGGTGGAGCCTGCTAACATGCATTTTATAGCTGAGAGAACAAGGGTTGTTCTGGCATCGTAGGGGCATTTTTCTTACACTGAGGGTTAAAGTTCTCTTAGCTTGATCACTCGAAATATGTAAGAAAGTTAGCATTGTATTCCTGTGCATGACAATGGAGTTCAGTACCTAGTATTTGTTCTAGGTGCTGAATAGCACCCAAATCTGTAATGGGTTCTTTACAGTCTAGCTGGAAACTGTTCTCAATGAGTGAATGACAGTTTGTAGTTCCAGGAAGTAAGGCTACCATGTTTTCAGCTCCCCTATACCTTGTAGACACACAACTCCCTAGTCTTACCCATTAGGCCTAGATACATGCCTGGACACAATTCTTGTTTGACCAGCTCGTGTAGTGGCTAGCATTCTCGGTTCTTTCCCCAGAGGTCTGGGTTCGTTTCCTGGCCCTGCCCATAAAAGTAATTCTGATCTGAGGTCTGAACCGGGGTATGCTAAGCCTCATGTGGCAATCCTGAGGCGAGGTGGATTCGATTCCCAACTAGGCGATCTTGGAAGTGGTTTACCACGTCTACTGCAGGCAAATGCCACGATGGTTCCTTATTTATGGCCACGGCTGCCTCCCAATCCTCACCTAATGTACAGAGATACACTAATACAGTCACCATATCAAGAACTATTGCGAGAGCATCATCAGAAGAAAGCAGAGATTTGGAGCGATTTTTACTCTACTGACTCCATGATAAACAGAGAGTGGTCAGTTGCCAATTACGAATTGCGTCTTCTTGTTACCCGATATGCGGTATATGGTTTTCACCACAGAGTTTTTTTTTTAATAAAAAATAAATAAATAAAAAAATAAAAATAAAAAAAACCACAGAGTTTGCCGCACATTACAGTTTCACACACCTGATATAAACTGTGTTTGTTCTCTCTGTGAGAAAACATGTGAGCGTTATCACCTTGCTACTTGCATGAAGAGGAATAAGTCCTTGAAGGAAATTTGTTGTGACTAGTTATGTAGTTATATTTCTTATTTTGTTTGCTTTTGCCATTGGCTGTAATAAATATATTATTAATACAGTCACCATATTACAACATGTTATCGTAAAAAATACACACACCTAAGTACATGGGTCTCAATGACCACCATGTCCAAGCCCCTCGAATGATAAAAGCAACAACAAAACAACTTGTGTTAAAAGTGGTCGTGCTACAGTGTTGAGAACTTCTGAACTATAAGAGACCCCTGGCCAAACTTTTCTGTTCACAAATCTGTTTCAGCTTTATCACATTCGTCATTTGAGACCTTCTCTAGCTTCATGAGGATAAGGGGTAATAAATGAAACAAGTATCAGGCGCCCAGCCTACACTAGGACTGGGCAGAAGAGCAACTCGCGTGTGCTGCTCCTCTTCACAGTCCTACTGCAAACAAACATTCCCCCACTCTGCCTCAGCTATATTGAAAGGCGGATTACCGACCATTTGCATATATATGTGGTGTTGATTTGCAATAATACTACTACATGCATTGCATTTATCTGTGTAGGCCTACATTGAAATTTAATTTTTGCTTCGACTTGTGCTTTGGACATTTGCAGTTTATCTTCCACCCGGGGCTGGTCCAGTTTTCCAAAGAGGGTTTCCGAGGCTGGAGTTGGCGGTCGGGTGGCTTAAAACAGCGTGCCATCAACCATCCAAGTAGCGTACTGACCACGTTCAAGATCTCATATGTTTCTGTGTTCTCAACGAGCTTAACCATTGGTATTCACATCTCTGAAGGTTGTTTTCAACTGCACAATCAAATGTAAAAGACAAAATGTAAACATGCTGAAAGGGGTATTCAAATAAATGAAATCTGTCTTTCACAAAGTAATTAACATTCCTCGAAACCTACTCCTCATCTTGAATCCACATTACTGTATAGAATATTGAGGTTATATTGATCTCATGCAGTAGAGGAGGGTGGGGATAGAATTTATGGGAGAATGAAATATATGAACATAGCATTTCATTGCAGCTACATTACTGGTGAATAAAGTGCAGCATGGTTGGGGGCGAGGAGGGGTTACGAATGTTTTGAGGTTATGATGGTATAATGAAGCAAACTAATTACTCGCGATTATATCATTTTTAACAGCTTTTAGCATTATTAAGAACATTTATATTGTATTAAAAGCACCGGTAGGCTTTCAAATAGGCAAATAAATGGAAAAATAATTCTCGTAGATTTGGAAGTCATACCAACATGTCACATCAAAACTCATCATTGGTATTTCATTTTTGGAACGATATCGCCTCCTGAGGTGCAATAACGAATGCTTTTGATTCAATGTCAGACACTAAAAATCGGTTCCGAACGTAGTAATGATCACAGTCAATCGTAGTTACTTTATATGCGAGATTGGTAGCCATTGTAGCCCAAACATTGCCACGTGGACCTGAAATTCTACGAAATTCTAGCCAATATAAGCGTCCAGAAAATTACCATTGAGTATCGTCTCTCTTATTATATGCTCCTTGGCAGCCAGCAACCAGCAAGAATTGGTTAAAATGGCGTCGCATTCGCTTACTCGGAAGCTGCGGGCGTGCCGTGTAAATTTCTAGGAGACAGATTTTGAGTTTGTGGCTGTAGTTATATGTGTAATGTGATTTTATATTGATTGATAAAGTGATTACCTTTAGCCAGAACATTACATCTAGGAGATTTGTGTGTGAGAATGTTTTGGGGAGTTTCGATGAGGTTTTGGCATTGCGCAGGTAGATTTGTACTCGACATTTTTAACTTTTTTCGGTTGGATATAATATGTAACATGCGGAAGTTGCCTTCATTTACAGAAGTAGTTGCTACCTTGTGCTATTGCATATTCAAATACATAGTTCGTAATATCATTGGGTATATGGAAATGTGCTACTGTACCTCGAGCGGCCTACTGCATGCTTTAGATACCGTAATTATCATGTGAAATTTCGCAGTAGAAAACTTCAAAAACGTACGTTGGTTTCTGTAGAAAATCATTCTTATTGGTCTAGGGCTCTCTCCTATAATATTAAAACACGTGGTATATCACAATTACTACGTTTACATGGCGAACTCAAATCAATTTTAATACGATCCTGTTTTCAGTACGCTGCCCGTTTACGAGCATTTTCAGTTCGTATTTCAATACGGTATATAATTTATGGTGGCCAACCTGCAGTTATGGTGGCTAACTCATATTAAACAGCAAAATAAAAGACCCGTACCGTAGTTATCATATTACCAGTGCATGAGACAGGACCCTGACTTTCACAGTTTCACTGGACGTGTTAGGCTGTAACCATTGATCTGACGCGTTAGCCTGTAACCATTGGATTGGACAAAACGAAGGTTGGAATTGTCGAGTGTAGGTGCAGCCTGTGGCCGCGGGATGCTAGCGGGGCGCTCTCAGTTTCACTGGACGCGTTTGGCTGTAACCATTCATCTGAACACGTTGGGCTGTAATCATTGTCAAAAACCATTGGATTGGACAAAACGAAGGTCAGAATGGTCGGGTGTAGGTGCGTCCTATGGCCGCAGGAAGCTAGTGGGGCACTCACAGTTTCACTGGACGTGTTAGGCTGTAATCATTGTCAAAACCATTCATCTGGACGCGTTGGGTTGTAACCATTGTCAAAAACCATTGGATTGGACAAAACGAAGGTTAGAATGGTGGGGGTAGGTGTGGGGAGCTAGCAGGGCATGATTGACAAAAAGAACATTGATCTGGTACTGGACGAAAGACCACAAATACAATTAGTACCGTATGCGTGGGGTTGGCAATACTGTACTGTTGTAACGCCGATAATGGCAGACACAGCTAAGTCATAAGTCGTGTTATAATTTGGGATGGCGGGTGGGTTATAGACAGCTGAGGAGTGAACTACATCATTCCCAGATCAATTTTGAATAATTTGAAAAGATATTTATTGCAAATTTCAGAAGTTTTTTCCCCCTGGGTTCGTGTCTCCTGCACTTTTACCATTGTCATCCGACGTTTCTTTGAAGGGTTGTTTGTAAACATGATAAATGGATGCGCCGAAGATTTTGATGTTTGTTCTTACGAAGTTTATGGGTAACAGTCGTCCCTTATAATTACCGAAGCTTTTAGAGACGCCGGACTGCCAGAATGTTACCCTGAATGGGATCTGTAACGTGCCAGTAAATCTACTGACACGGCTCCCTCGCATTCAGGCCTAAGCACCCTGACTTCGACAGGATTCGATCCTGCTACCTTGGTAAAAGCCGGTGAGAAAGTTACCGCTGCGCCACTCGGCCAGTCTGTGTTCAATTTATTCAAATGGAAAAAGGAACGGATTAATCGGCAAAAAAAGACTGTGTATTTTCACTTTTTCTGTTGACCACATTTTACCTACGGATACACCAGACATTAAAAGTAAAACAGACAAAAATACATTAACGCTAAAAATGCGTGCAAACAAACTACGCTTATCAACCACGAAAAGAACACAGACAGTAACGAAGAATATGGGCAGGAATTAAAAGAAGCGATTCGAGTCAGGCGACAGACGAAACTAGGCCTAAATTAGTTAATAATTGTAACTCAAGAGCACGCAGAATCGCTTTCAGTACGATCTGCGTTTACATGTTTACCTGTTTGGATACGATCCGATCCCACAATTTTACTATATCGACCTTGACAATCAATACGAACAGAGTACCGTTTACATGACCGTATTGAATACGGTAAGTGTACTCAAATCGATTTGAGTTCGCTATGTAAACTCAGTTAATATCATTGTGTATAGAATAATATAAAATATTCTCTGCGTTACAAGTAGCCTACCGGTAAATCTGAACAAAATGTGTTGTAGGTTAGGTAGAGTATTTCGCCGAGGGTGGGGGTTGAGGGAAATGCGTTACTCAAAACGTTCGAGCAACACATCATGTTAGCAAGGCATGTTACGCATACCGTAAGCTATAGTGAAATCCGGAAAGTTTGCCTACAAATTTGTTAAATCATGAGGAAAATTGCCATAACCTTCCTGATTAATGCAGTTATCAAAATTCTTTTAGGAGGGCTATGGGTACTTAGATGTGATGTTCTGCTATATAATTGAGTACCGTAATCATGTTCCATACTCATAATGCTCCTTGAGAATAAGGTTCATTGTAACCAAAATCTTTCCCCATGTCAAGACACAGAATCAAACTCTGTAGAGGGTTTGTTTGAGTTTAAGTGGTTTGAAATAGGGCAAATACCAATCAATGTGATTCTTGTTCATATTGTTGGATATTAGAGTTTTGAAATTGAACAGCTCATGGTAAATAAATGGAATCACATGTCACTATTAATACAGTGCTGCAACAATTGTGTGTATATATAGATATTAATATATGATTTACAATGATTTAAAAAGGATGCCCCAATAAAGAAGAATTATGTTCCTAACATTGTCCAGATATCCTTCTGTTCCCTCTTTCCGGTTTTAGGCCGGTATAAATTACGTTCACAATGGAATATCCATCTCATTTGGGTACAATCGTGTTGACAGACTGAAAAGCATCAAACTATTGCATTAAGAAACTGCTGTACTCTGGGAGATTGGTATTGACATTCTGACTTTATTCTCTATTACATCAAATAACTACTAACATTTGCTATCCTAAAAGGGAGAAACAAAAACATTGGGCGCGTTCAGCGGGCTCAGCAATCTGCTAACCTGCTAGGTGCCTGCTGACTTGTTGCTAAGCTAGCAAGCGTGAGCCCGCCTGAACGCTTTGCTACAAGCTGACGCGGGAACTTTGAGCAATGCACAGATTTCCTTTGAAGCTACCATACTTATTGGTCTATGGTCTATGATAAATACATAGAAAATAATAACTTTTATGCGACAGAGCTGTAGACAGCCCTGTTGTGGGCGGCGCTAGGCCATGGAGCCAAGCTATCTGCGGACTCGTGAGACGTGAGTTCAAATCCCACCATGCGTCGGCCGTCATGTAAATGGTTTTCAGTGGTTTCCAATCTTCAGGTCCAAGCAAATACCGGGCCAGTAAGTTACCTTCTAATAGGCCACGATCTCTATCTTCCATCTCCTAGTCAAGTTTCATTAATTTAAGTTCTCACAAGGTTGGCGTCAGGAAGGCCATCCGGCGGTATAAACCACCCGCCACATTGACTTTCATCGTATCTCATCCCCGACCCTGTTGAAAACGGGAATAATAAAGGGGTCGACATCCTGACGATAAGAATAACCCTTCTTTTGAAATTCAATTTTATTGTAGGCTAGTCCACTCCTTTAATTAGTCTTATTAATATTAGGCTGATTTCTTATTTAAACATCCGTCGAAATTTGTAAAGAAATATTGAATTAGCCCTTCAGTTATTTAATTCTCCTGCGTGTTACGCGGGGCAGATGACCTCGCTGTTCCACCCTTTAAAACAATTGGCTGGCTGCGTGGCTCAGGGGTAACGTTCTCGCTTGCTGAGCCCAAGGTTGCAGGTTCGAAACCTGGCGCAGTCAGCTGGCATTTGAGGGTGCGTAAATGCGAGGGAGCCGTGTCAGTACATTTACTGGCACGTTAATGATCCCCTTCGGGGCAAAATTCCGGCACCCCGGCGTCTCTAAAAGCCAGGGTAGTTAAAAGGGACGTAAAACCAATAACATTATTATTACATTCAAAACAATTATCATTAAATACCCTACTATCAAACAAGCCAACTGTTTGGGGCAACATAACCCACAAAATTAACATGTATTAATTCCATAAAATACAATCAAAGAAGTTTATTCATATTACTGTTGCCCATAGTGGTAAAACACAGCACTGTATGTAAATAATTGTAGTGCAAGGCATGACTAGGAGATGGAAGATAGAGGTCGTGGCAAGGCAAGCTATTTTTGCTTTAGCTTAAAATTAATGAAATGAGGGATATCACTATGTTGCCCCAAGCCGTTCAGTTATTTAATTCCCCCATATATTTCAATAAGGTACCATATCAGATGCGATTAAAAATGTATATACCTCTTCCTATAGGTCCTAGGCCCTACTCATCCGTCCAAATGTCCGCAAATTTACCACTGAATTACCATTAAAGCAAGGTTTAACATGTTCTGCAAATACCATCCCAAGTACAATACGGTACTAGTTTTAAAGAAGTAGGGGCTGATTTTCTAGATTATACAGGCATCTCCATGTTTCTGCAGTTTTCTTCAATACCGGTAGCCTATAATTAGTGGCAAACTCGTGACCTAACATACAAGGAAGAGACATCAAAATGCTCAGAAACAGAAAGTCAGAATAATTCCATAAATAACTCATCAGTAGCCTACTCACACATAATTAGGCCATGAGAAATCCGAAAGCTGTTTGGTAGCCTATATACACAGTAGGCTACATTTAAAACATCTTTCAGCCCAAAATTCTGGTTAACAGAGTTAAGAAAAGCTTCTGTTCTAAATATCGTGTTCATGCGCTACCGGTACAAAGTGGCATTTAATTTCAACCCGATTTAACAGCGGGAAGACTGTAATAGGTTTAAATCATACACAAAAATAGATATAGAATACGAACCGGATTTGCCTTGACCAAACCAATTCCTTAATACAACATAAAATAACTATTAAAAGTCATCATCCTTCAAGAAAACAACGAGACCTAGGCCTAGTGAGTTTAAAGTTGAATTTTAGAAGCGTAAAAGGTCCAATTACAACAATTATGCTATTGACAAACATTGCATTATATTACCTGTCGCCATTCTTGAGTGTAGATCTTCGTCTTTAGAATTTAAGAAACCTAATAGGTTCATTCGTCGAACGTGCAGAACTTGATCAATTTGATTCCCCGCCATGCGCCGCAAGTCAGCAGAAACAAGCTAGCAAGCTAGCAGAGAAAAAGTTTGCTGGCTCTGCTGAGCCCTTGCTACCTACGTCACATCTGCTAGCAAGCCCGCTGAACGGCAAACTCAGAATCTGCTGACCGTTTGCTGGCCAGCAATGAGCCCGCTGAATGCGTCCAATACTTTTGGACTTTCCACTTTTGCACTAAACCACTCATATTTGCTGTGGGAACCAGAGTTCCCTAGGTTTTATCTAAAACCCAAACAAATTGTAAATACTATTTTAAAACATATATACATTTTCATTTGAGACTGTTTCGAAACATCTACCTGTAATGTAATAAAAACATGAAACGAAAGGTTTTGACTAGGCAGACTGTTAAGTTAAAACCCTCATGATAAATGAATAAGGACCATGGAGGTCGAGAGCGCTAACGCCCTACCTTGTGCCTCGCTGGCATCGGGAGAGTGTAGGTTCAAATCCCACCTCAGCCGTCCTGAAAATAGTTTTCGTGGTTTCCCTTTTTCACCACCAGGCAAATGCTGGGACGGTTCCTTTCGATAGGTCCCCGGCCAATTTCCTTCCAATATCCCTTCCCTGACCCGTCTTGAAAAGAAAAGTTCATGGTCATTGGCTGCGTTAATAAGGAAAGATAATGACTTGTAGACTTAGAAAAGATTTTTGATAGTGTTGATTGGAGTAAATTGTACGACATTTTGAAAAGTATTGACATAAAGTACAGGGATGGGAGGGTGATCTACAATCTATACAGAAACCAGACGGCAGCTATGCAAGTTGAAGGGCATGATAGAGTCAGTAATGTCAACTCAAGCGAATGAATTATTGTTAACGGTTATCACTGTTGAAAGCTGGCTAAACCTTTTACTAAATTCTGCAACTAGCATTTCAAGGCAGCATTCAGAAAGATGTATGGTAAGGCTGCAACTTATCACCCATACTTTTCAATGAAGGAATTGAGAGAAAAATTTTAAGTAGGAGTAAAGATTCGAGGAGAAATTTTCAACTTTGAGATTTGCTGATGACTAGGGCTAGGATTTTTAGGTAAATAAATATTTTTTATGTAAATACATATTTTAAGCATTTTTCCTATTAATGAAAAAAATTAAAATCCACAGCCTGCTTCCAGTCTCCGACCGGGTCAGGAATGGAATGAATGAAGCCCCCATCTAGCGGCGAGGATATGAACTGTGCCGGCTGCCGAGACCTGACGCACTCCTCTGGGGCAATGATTATGAATGACAGATGGAATGAAATGATAGTGGAGAGTGTTGCTGGAATGAAAGTTTGACAGGGAAAACCGGAGTACCCGGAGAACAACCTGTCTGCCTCCGTTTTGTCCAGCACAGATCTCACATGGAGTGACCGGGATTTGAACCACGGACCCAGCGGTGAGAGGCCGGCATGCTGCCGCCTAAGCCACGGAGGCTTAGTATTTTTCCTATTAATACAGTACATAAATTCCTGCTTTTCACTTATTAGCACATAAAAAGACTTTTTTTTTTATCAGTATACTAGATCTTACAGTTTATTGCATTTTTGTTCTGTGTTACTTCAACTGGGAAGAACCTGTGAGCTATCTAATCTTCATGCAGAGCGTATGTCAGCTTGCAACTGTGTTATTCTTAACTTGTCGCTCCGTGCCACTCACTGTGGAAGCCGGTGATTTCCTTGTCCATAGCCATATTGCCCCACGTGTTAGACCTTCCCCTCCCCCAGCTACCTGGAACCAGTGTCACTCACATGCAGTACATTTCTGGCACTGTGAAGTGTAAGGCAGTTGTTCTACGATGCTCAAAGTAAAAACAACTACAATTTATCATCTGCAGCAGTATGTTGTAGAATTTAAAGATAATTTTACTTCTGATGGGGCGTTCTGTTCTGCCAACCATGTGGGAAAGCAATCATGGCTGAACAGCGATCTCAAGTTACACAACACCTCAAGGGCAAGAAACATATTGCCACAGTTTCGCGCCTTCAGAAGAAGTGTTTTGCGATAATCGTCGGTCATTTGTGATGGACAACCTGAAGATGTATCTCGTTGTGTATTGTAATACTTCAGCAGTCAGTGAGACATAGCATAAATTGCATTCATGAGTACTACATATTGTTTATATTCACATTAAGAAACTAAATTATAATTAAATATTTTTACTTTTTTGTCACATATTTCAGGTGTTTTTAATACATAAAAAATAAATATTTTCCCGATTTTTAGCACCTAAAAATCCTAGCCCTACTGATGACATTGTCATGTTAGCCAATTCACCAGAGGATTTGAATGAGATCTTAAATGGAATGCACTCCATCTTGAGGAAAGAATTCATTATGAAAATCAACAAATAATGTGATATATGATACACTGCTCACAAAAATTAGGGGATATTGTAAACTCAGCTATGTATGCTATGTGTTTCGTACCGCATTAGATGCATTCGCTTTCCTCTACTCCCAGAGAAGGTAAACATGTGTTTGCGTCACCCTTGCACATACACCACATGACGGAGGGCACTGTTCGTACTGTTGCTGTCGAAGGGTCACACGGCGGTGGTTTGTTGCTGAGGTCAGAGCCATTCCATTCCCGTTGTCAGTTAGTGAATGATGTGACCTAGAGACAGCAATGCCTCCGCAACGTGATTTACCTGAATCAATGGCTTGGAGGGCCATAGGACGGATGGAAGCTGGACACACGCAACAAGTTGCGGCTCGAGCCCTTGGGGTGTCTCAAAGTGTGATCTCAAGACTGTGGAATCGTTTCCAAACAACAGCTACTGTTCACAGAAGGATATGACAAGGTCGCCCACGGGCAACAACAGCAAGGGATGACCGTTCCCTTGAGTTAACTGCCTGCCGGAATAGACGGCGGAATGCAACTCAACTGAGAAGTGCCCTTCTAACAGCATAAGGACGCAGAGTATCAACCCAAACTGTCCGTAACCGACTTCATGCACGTCGCCTCTATGCCCGTAGGCCCATGGTATGTACCAGATTAACTCCACAACACCGTAGAGATCGCAGGAATTGGGCGGAGGGGCATCGTGGGTGGAGGCATGCCGAATGGAGCTCAGTTCTGTATTCTGATGAGTCGCGATTCAACGTGGAATCGGATAGACGACGTGTTGGCATCTGGAGGGAAACGAGGGACACGAAACAACCCATCTTTTTTACAAGAAAGATCCTCATATGGTAGTGGGTTGCTGGTGTGGGCTGGAATTTGCCTGGGTGGACGTACGGACCTCTAGATCATCCCACGTGGTACTGTGACCGCTGTAAGGTGTAGATCAAATATATTGAGTAAAAAGTTTCCGCCCAATCAATACTTTTCTGAAAAAATTTTTACTTTTTTCTCACATTAGGGACATGTTTCGAACAAATAATTTGTTCTTCTTCAGCCTATACATATATCAACTTAGTAATTATCTTAGACATTGCATAATTAAAATACATGCACATTAGACCATTCATTAAGAGTATACAATTACATTCATTAAGAAACATACAACTAAAAAACGCAATGTTAAAATACTTGATAACACATTAAAATATTTGGAAAATTTCTTGTTCCCATTTGTACTGGATGGCCTTGTTATGCAATGTCTAAGATAATTACTAAGTTGATATATGTATAGGCTGAAGAAGAACAAATTATTTGTTCGAAACATGTCCCTAATGTGAGAAAAAAGTAAAAATTTTTTCAGAAAAGTATTGATTGGGCGGAAACTTTTTACTCAATATATTTGATTTGTAAGCGTCAATACGGACTTAAAAAATGGATAACCCTCCAGTTAATCTTCCTGTAAGGTGTAGAGACGAGATTCTCCGACATTTTGTCGTGCCATATGCTGGTGCCATAGGTGCTTCCTTTGTGTTTAAGGACGATAATGCACGTCCCCACAGAGCTGTGTTGGTAGAAAATATGCTGGAGGAGGAGGGTATCCAGCGTATGCAGTGGCCAGCTTCCTCGCCGGACTTAAATCCGATAGAGCACGTGTGGGATGCATTAGGCAGGTGCATTGCAGGCAGACCAGCACCTCCCACAGCTGTTCCAGAGCTGAAGATTGCTCTTATGGACGAGTGGCCACGTATCCCCCAAGAACTCATTGATCATCTCATTGCATCAATGGCACACAGGTGTGCAGCAGTGCTAGCAGTTCACGGAAACCATACAACGTACTGAAGAACAATATTCACCCATGGGCCACGATTACGGTAGTGTTAATGTTGCTTTGTTTGTTTGCCATATTCTCTCTTCATTCTTGTCATTTGATTCCAACACTCATCGGGGGCTCTCTGGCATCATGGTCTGCTTTATCTGTCAGTATAGCATTATGTAAGTAATAATTGGCTGAAAAACTAAATGATCTCGTATTTTATTGCACCATTTTGAGCTGACCTTATAATATCCTCTAATTTTTGTGAGCAGTGTACAAGAATAGCAGCCAATGGCCATAAGCTGGGCATGTTTGAGCTCCCAACAAGTTCAATCTCAAGTAGTTCCAACTTTCGCTACCAGATGCTACTGTCACTAACACTAGCGGCGAATGTTGGAACTTGATAGACCATTTCCTAACCAGCCAAATATAGCCCACAAATTTTGCTACACACCACTAATTGCAGTGATAGGTTCTTTCAGATGGCATGGGCCCGCCGGCTTTACTTCCCCTCCGAAGAAAGGCATAGTTCTAAAAGAACAATTTGTGTGTTCCTGGATTTAAGAAAGGCTTTTGACACCGTAGACCACAATATACTCATTAGAAAACTTGAAAAGGAAGGTATTCGTGGTACTCCTCAAGAACTAATAAAAAGCTTTCTTTTTAACAGAATACAAAAGTACGAATCAAATATACTCTAAGTAGAAGTGCTGAAGTAAAAAATTGGAATACACCAAGGAACAGTTTTAGGTCCTATTCCTTTTCTGCTATATATTAACGATTTGTGTGAGCTGAACTGTAATGCGATGATTACCACATAATTATGCTGATGACACGTTCGTCACAGTCACAGGAACAACTTGGGAGGACACTTTTAATAGAACTCAAGAAACCCTTGCTACAGTCCAAAAATCACCTCCTTATTTTAAATGAAACCAAAACACAATACCTATGCTTCTCACACAACAAAACATTACAAGCCATGGACAGTTTAACACTCAAGATCCACACACCAATTTGTAACAATGGCAAAAGATGCAACTGCTATACCCTACAGAAGTCAATGAATGCTACATATTGAGGGATTATTATACATAGTCATTTAAAATGGAACATGCATGCATCAAAATTGGCCAATAAACTTCAAAAGTTAATTTACATATTTTACCGAATCAGAAATATCCTTTGAGCAAAAGTCTTGAGAACTGTATATTTTTCCTTAGTCCAGTCATAACTACAATATTGAATAAATGATTGGGATGGAATACATGATTCACATTTGGCTCAGAATCTCATTCTAAAAGTTATGTACAAAAAGCCACCAACTTTTCCAACATTTGAACTGTATCAACAAAGCATGGTGCTTAACATACGACAGTTATTTGTTCCGTCATCAATCATATTTATACATAAAAATATGAAGCTCTTCTCAAATGGACAGATACTTAAAATGTGCACTAGACTTCAGGACAGAACTGGAATAAATAACCCTCGTCAAAACACACTACCTGTCCAAAGGAATTGAAGTTGTCATAGCACTAGGATATACAATATATTGTCAGTAAATGTGACAAATAACACCCTTAATATACTGAAGAAAAGGCTTTTTACATGGCTCCTTAATAACTTTGATAAAGTAAATGAACTTATAAATTTTCACCAACATATTTAAACCAACCCAGTCACAAATAAGTGATGTATCATCTTCTTTTATTTTTAGTGTCCTCATAATAAACTTTTCTTACTATTATCAATCAAATACTATGTTGCAAATAAATTAAGATACTGTATTCATGAAGCCCACGCACAAGTTTATCTTAAGTGGGATTTACGCTTTATTTTGATGCATCTGTATATGCACATGTTTTCTGTCAGTGAATAAAAATGTTTTCTCGTCAAAAAAAAAAAAAAGAATTTAATGCCCTTAAATAATACGACGACTGTAGGCCGGGTTTGAACCCGCCTTCTTGGGCATAGCAGTTCAGCATGCTACCGACTGTGCCACCAAAGCCACAAAATCACAAAATGTAAAACAAAAGTAATGGAATGCAGCCGTAAGAAATCAGAAATACCTATTGACATCAAATAAAGGCAGATGGAAAAGCTAAAGGAAGTAAGGAGCAAAATAAGCAGTGATGGACAAAGCAACGAGTGTATAGAAAGTAGGCTGGCACAGGTAAGGGAAGAATTTCTGCAGAAAAGCAATGTGTTGACATCAAATATAGATTTAGATATTTGAAATACATTTTTTAAAGCCTTTGTCTGGAGTGTGGCACTGTGTGGAAGTAAAACTTGGACTGTTGATGCAGGAGAACAGATGCATTTCAAATGCGGTAGTGCAGGAAAATGATTAAACTCAAATGAGTAGATGGAGTAAGAAGACGAGCAGAAGAGCGCTAATGAAGATAAGAGATAGGTTGATAGGGCACATACAGTACAGTACTAAGACAACCAGGATTGGCAATTTTTTTTATGGAAGGAAGGGTAGAGGACAAGAATTGTAGAGGTAGACCAAGGTTACAATACAAATCATATTATTGCATCACATGTGGTACGGTAGCTATGTGGAGATGAAACGATTAGCTGCATCAAACCAGTCTAAGCCTGAAGTCTCAAGCAGTAACATGGAAATACTCACAGTACAGGCTTTCAAGATGGGAGTGCCCCTGCGCCAGCATTTGTTGGTCATAGCAGCAGGAGCCTTGCGGGGTGAGGAGAGTGAAACAGCGATGATGGAGTACAGTCTCCACATAAGCAAGTAGCATTGAACGTGCTGCTTGTGTTACTCAGAACTTATAATGTAATTTGTGAACAAAAAGCAAAGCCAACTCCGTAGAGGCCATGGAGGCCCTGGGAGCAGTGGAAGGTAGAGGCTTCCACTCTTTGGGACATCGGCACTAGATGGGATGGAGTTGTCAGCTCCACGCCCGGCCGTCTTTGCTCCCAGGAATTACCCTGGTACTTATTTCTGGTGTAGGCTCGCTTTGACAGCCAACAATAGACTTATTTAAATATTCATACAGTTAAACCCCAATTACCAGCTTTTGAGGACCTCTACAGTAGTACAACACTAAAATACTTCCGACATGATTGGTTCTAGGGCCTTAAAAAGTGGTTTCCAGTTCCCTTTGTCTGTTATTTATACAAATTAACACCGTTTCACAAAACTGGACCAAAGTGTACATCCTGAGTTTTGTTTCTTGATTTATGAGTCTCAAAATGACCCTAGGTTGGTCCTTCTATGGCAATTCAATAGTTAGGGAATGGAGAGGGCTGTCCAAATTTCAAGTAGACACAGGTCCAAAAGGTAAGTACATAAAATTTTGTTTAGGTCATTGAAACGATGTGGACTTGTTCCAGAGGGGCTAAATCTAGGAAATGGAGGGAGATGTCCAAATTTCATGTTGACAGTGTTACCAGCAGAGTTCCAAAAGGTAAGTAGCCTATGTAAAATTTGGTTCAGTTCGGTGAAACAGTTTAGACTTGTGCCAAAGAGCCTAAACACAATGTGTATAGGTAGATATATAGTATATAATACACACACTCAAGTATATGGGGTTGAAATGACCATGATCTTCAAGCCCCTAATTGAAAGAACAACAAGGTAGGATTTTTGTAGCCATGGGAGAACGTGAACTTCAGTACGAACGGATTGCTGCCATGGAAAATCCATCAGAAAATGAAAGGCTGGAGGACAAGAACTGTACAGATCGGTCAAGGTTTGATATGTTAAACAGCCTTTGATGTGGAATGTGGAGATAATACAAAACAAAAAGTTTGGTGATTTTCAGTCGGTCAACACAATTGTACCCAAAAAGAGCTGGGTTATGCCCTAATCCTAAAATAAATTACATCAGATTAATAAATACACTAGGATGACCAGTTTCGATCGTCAAGCGATCATCATCAGATCCAGTTGCATTAGCATACACTGACAGTTGCATTACCAATACTGCAACTAAATAATTGTACATATTGTAAATATTTTTCACCTGTATTCTCAAACATAGATGTTATAGCCTAAGTGTAATGGATCTGATGATCCAAGTGTATTTATTAATCTCATGTAATTTATTTCAGGATTAGGGCATAACCCAGCTCTTTTCGGGTACATTCGTGTTGACCGGCTGAAAAGCACCAAACTTTTGTTTACTTAGGCAACACTGAAAAATGGCTTCAAACCCCACAATGGAGATAATACTATAACATGCTTGTGGTGGAAAAATATTCTCCACGATCAAAAACTCCTTAATAATTTTGCCTATGTCCACCTGCTCCAATAAAATATTTTCCACTCTTTGATTCCCAAAAATTAACAATAAAAAATTCCAACCCGGAGGTAAACTAGATCACCGGGTGGGGACTACTCGACAGGGTAGTGACAAAGAGGGAATCTAACATTCTATGGATGGGAATGTGGAAAGTTCTAAGCCTGATGGACAATGGAAGGTTTCAAAGGGAAATAGAGAGATTGAGTTTGGAATAGGGAAATGTGCTGGCAAGAAGAACAGGACTTTTGGTCAGGAGACTATAGGATCATTAGCACTAAATCAAACTATGGTTATGCAGGGGTAGGTCTCATACTGACTAGGAAACTTGGTCAGTGGGTGGAATATTATGAGCAATACAGTGAATTGCTTATTGTAGCTAAAATCGATACATCTACTTGCCCCACAGTAGTGCAAGTCTATATGCCTACCAGTAAAGCAGATGATGAAAACGTTGAAAAGTTTTATGAAGAATCAGATGGAATTCTGAGGTATGTCAAGGTTGATGAAAATGTAATAATAATGGGAGATTATAAGCCTCCGTGGCTTAGGCGGCAGCACGCCAGCCTCTCATCGCTGAGTCCGTGGTTCAAATCCCGGTCACTCCATGTGAGATTTGTGCTGGACAAAGCGGAGGCAGACAGATTTTTCTCCGGATACTCCGGTTTTCCCTGTCACAAATTTCATTCCAGCAACACTCTCAACTATCATTTCATTCATCTGTCATTCATTTAATCATTGCCCCGGGGGAGTGCGACAGGCTTCGGCAGCCGGCACAGTTCATATCCTCGCCGCTAGATGGGGGCTTCATTCATTCCACTCCCTGACCCGGTCGGTCGACTGCAAGCAGGCTGTGGAATTTCATTTTCAATGGGAGATTGTAATGCTGTGGTAAAATAAAAATTTTAAAAAAGTTGAGAAGGGAAGATAGAAGGAGAATTCGGATTGGGTGAAAAGAATGATTGAGGGAGCAGGCTGATAGAATTCTGCAGTGAGCACAAGTTAGTTACAGCTATCACATTATTCAACAACCACAACTGGAGAATATACACATGGATGAGGGGAAATTAGGAGATATAAGACATTTCCAAATCGACTTCATGAAAAGTAAAAAAACCATAAAGGTGGGCAGTAGACAAACAAAAAGAGGACGTGAACAAAAGACTCAGAGGGATTATTCGGGAAGGACTAATATGAAGAACCCTGAACAAACATCTAATGTAGAGGAATGGACACTTCAAATCAAAATCACTTTATTTGCAATGAGGTGTCAACCTCGGTGGCAAAGGAGGTACATAATTTACAAACACTACTCAATATTAAAAGAATACAGTAACTTAATGTACTATTCACACATTGATTGAACTCCCCTCATACAACTGCTGTAGGAATTACATAGCACGTGTAATGTTTCTAGGAATACAGCACCAAGTGATATCACTTCTTTCTTTGACCTGATTTTGTCCACTCTGCTCTGCTCACATGAATGTTTTACCGACGAAAAGGATGAAATATTAGGGATAAAATTAGTTTGTGACAATATGAAGGAGGTGGGAATTATAGGAATATATAGGCCTGGGAGAGAGAAAAGAGACATGGAAATATTTGAGAAACTGATAGATTACACTCATAAAAACAATAATGACATGATAATAATTGGGGGGGATTTAAACTTGCCAGAAGTTGATTGGAATGGAGCTGCAACAGAAGCCCATGAACAGAAACTTGCAAATAAATTAGTTTGGGAGGGAGGATTTACGCAAGTAGTGCAAGCACCAACTAGACTCAGCAACTTGCTGGATGTATTCCTGATAAATCCAAGGGAACTTGTTGAAAAAAACCACGTAATTGAAGGAATAATAGGTGACCATAAGGCTAAAATAATGGACGTTGGTCTGGTACCAAAAAGGCTTAATAGGAAGGTCACACAGGACAAGAAATTATACAGAAAAACTAAATTCGATGAATTTGGAGCTTACCTGAAATCAAAATTTAATTCTTGGATAAGTGAAGGGAGTAATGTGGATACACTCTGGGCAAATTTTAAGGGAATCATTTGGGAGGGTGAGAAGATATTTGTACCTATTAAGAAGGGAAAAACAACCTCAAACCCTATTTATTATACAAAGAACATACGAAAATTAAAAAGGAAATGTAGAATGGTAAACAGACAAATCAAAGAGGGCAAGGGAAACAGAGAAACCAGAAAGCAGCTAATAAAGGAGCTCAATAGGTTGAAAAAGGAAGCAAAGGAAAATTACATGAATGGCATTCTTCATGAGGGTAAAGACCACATAGGGAAATGGAAAAAGCTGTATTCATATATTAAAAACCAAAAGGGAAACGGAATCCACATTCCCACAATGGAGGGAGAAGGGGGTGAGCATTTATTTGCAGATAATGAGAAAGCAAACCTATTTAGTAGGGAATTCATAGATTCAGTGGAAGATTGTCAGGAGTTGGAAACCGTAAATGAGACTGGAGAGGGTGAAACACATAAGGACACAAGAAGCTTCACCTTTACAAATGAGGATATTTTTAGAGAAATCAAACTGCTTCAGCAAGGAAAAGCAGCAGGGTGTGATCAAATTACTGGGGAATTAATAAAGGCAATGGGGTGGTACATAGTGCCTTATTTAAAGTTTCTTTTCGACTATGTCATGAACAATAGTAGAATACCAAAGGAATGGAAGGAATCTATAATAATACCAATTTATAAAGGAAAGGGAGATAGAAGTAAACCTGAGAACTACAGACCAGTAAGTCTGACCAGTGTAGTTTGTAAAATCTTGGAGAGTTTAATAGTAAAATATATTAGAGGGGTATGTGAAGATAAAAATTGGTTCCTGAGGAGCCAGTGTGGATTTAGAAAGAAATTTTCTTGTGAGGCACAACTGGTGGGATTTCAGCAGGACATATCAGATCGGTTGGATCTAGGGGGACAGTTGGACTGCATAGCTATAGACCTTTCCAAAGCTTTTGACAGAGTGGAACATGGAGTATTATTAAAAAAAGTGGAGAGAATGGGATTGGACTCGAGGGTTGTACGTTGGATAGGAACATTTCTAAATTCAAGGGTTCAGAGAGTCAGAGTAGGGAATTACGTATCACAGGAAGAGAAAGTTAAGAAGGGAATTCCACAGGGTAGTAAAATTGGTCCATTGCTTTTCCTAATATATGCAAATGATTTAGGGAACAATATAGCATCAAAAATAAGATTGTATGCAGATGACATTATCGTCTATAGGGAAATAAATAATATAGAGGATTGTAAAATATTACAAAGGGACCTCGATAGTATCCAACATTGGGTTGAAGAGAACCACATGAAGGTTAACGGAGGTAAATCAACTGTCACAATATTCACAAACAAGAGATTAAAAACTGAATTTCAATATACATTGGATGGGGTAATCGTACCAAAAGATGACAAGTGCAAATACTTAGGTGTGAGATTGGATAGTAAATTTCACTGGAAGGGTCATGTTGGAGACATTGTTGGGAAAGCATACAGATCGTTGCATGTCATTATGCGACTACTTAAAGGATGCAACAAAGAAATAAGAGAGAAAAGTTACCTAAGTTTAGTTCGTCCATTATTGGAATATGCAAGCAGTGTATGGGATCCGCACCAGGAATACCTAATAAAAGAAATTGAGAGTGTGCAAAGGAAAGCAGTAAGATTTGTGATAGGGGATTTTAGGAGAAGAAGCAGTGTATCAGATATGTTAGAGAAGCTTGGGTGGGAAACATTAAGTAAGAGAAGGGAGAAAAACAGACTTGTAGGGTTATATAGAGCATATACAGGAGAGGAAGCATGGGGGGAAATCCGTGAGAGGCTTCAGTTGGAAAGTAATTATATTGGCAGGGCAGACCACAAATTCAAAATTGGACGGCACTTTAGCAGAAGCGATTGAGGTAAATTTTCATGCATTGGGAAGGGTGTGAAGGAATGAAACAGTTTACCAAGGGCGGTGTTTGATCCCTTTCGAAAATCAGTCCAGTTATTCAAGAGCAGAGTAGACAAAACCAGGGAAAAGAAAGAAGTGGTATAACTTAGTGCTGTATTCCTAGAAACATTATACGTGCTATGTAATTCCTACAGCAGTTGTGAGAGGGGAGTTAACCAAAGTGTGAATAGTACATTAAGTTACTGTATTCTTTTAATATTGTGTAGTGTTTGTAAATTATGTACCTCATTTGCCACCGAGGTAGACACCTCATTGCAAATAAAGTGATTTTGATTTGATTTGATTTGAATATCTGGACTGATTTTGGAAAGGGATCAAACACCACCCTTGGTAAACTGTTCCATTCCTTCACATCCTTCCCAATGAATGAAAATTTACCCCAATCGCTTCTGCTAAAGTGCCATCCAATTTTGAATTTGTGGTCTGCCCTGCCAATATAATTTCTTTCCAATTGTAGCCTCTCACGGATTTCCCCCCATGCTTCCTCTCCTGTATACGCTCTATATAACCCTACAAGTCTGTTTTTCTCCCTTCTCTTACTTAATGTTTCCCACCCAAGCTTCTCTAACATATCTGATATGCTGCTTCTCCTAAAATCCCCTATCACAAATCTTGCTGCTTTCCTTTGCACACACTCAATTTCTTTTATTAGGTATTCCTGGTGCGGATCCCATACACTGCTTGCATATTCCAATATTGGACGAACCAACTTAGGTAACTTTCCTCTTTTATTTCTTTGTTGCATCCTTTAAGAAGTCTCATAATGACATGCAACGATCTGTTTGCTTTCCCAACAATGTCTCCAACATGACCCTTCCAGTGCAATTTACTATCAAATCTCACACCTAAGTATTTGCACTTGTCATCTTTTGGTACAATTACCCCATCCAATGTATACTGAAATTCAGTTTTTATTCTCTTGTTTGTGAATATCGTGACAGTTGATTTACCTCCGTTAACCTTCATGTGGTTCTCTTCAACCCAATGTTGGATATTATCGAGGTCCCTTTGTAATATTTTACAATCCTCTATGTTATTTATTTCCCTATATAGTGCGCCTCTATCTTAAAAGACAGTATGGAATTAAATGTGGTATTTGCCTCTCACTCGCACTCCTATGTCCTGCAATTAGCTTCGTCCTCTTCTGCCCCGGCGATGTTGCCATTTCCCAATAATTGAAAGTGACAAATCTAAGAAAATGTTTGTGTGGTATTATAAAGAATTTCCCGCTCTTTATGATGGTGTAAAAATAAAAGCCATAAATAATTAACACATGGCCCAATTTTCACAATACCGATATTTTAGCGTGAATCTATAGTTTTGCATTTATAAAACTTATCACTCCATAGATAATGAACTAATGATCACAACAGATCAAGAATTTATTTTTAGATTGCCTGATGTTGGTAGAAGACCCTACTTCTCAGGGCAGTAATTATTTTCATATTAAGATAGTTATAATTTTTTTTCTTAAATCTTCTTCTTCTTCTTCTTCGGCTTTTTCCCAATTAATTGGGGTCGCCGGAGCCAACCAGGCTCATTTTGGTTTTGGCCGGGGATTTAAGGCCGGATGCCCTTCCTGACGCCACGTGATTTTTCAGGTGAAAATTCCACCCCGCTGTCACCGGGATTCGAACCCCGGCCGTCCGGGTGAAAGACGAGCAGCTAAGCCACTGCGCCATCACGCTCCCCATTTTTTTTTTTTTTTCTTAAATGTTACTTGAAAAATCTGGGATGGTGTCACATAAAAGTTAGCTAGCGAGAAAGCTTTTCCTGTTGACTTTACGTTGGTGACTAAGCGAGAAGAAATGTTCATTAATGTCTGAAATAGTTTTTAAAACAAACCAGAGCTCAATATTAGGTAGCATTCATAAGTTATAGCACTTCGCTTAGTCCTCCCGCTCAGCGCTGACGCACCGGAACTTTGTTTACTAATATGGCCCGCAGGCTATCTCCCCCGACTACGTTTGAAGGAGGGTAGGTGATGATGTGAAGTATAACTATGAAATGAAATGGATTTTATGTTCTTTATAAATTGTCCGCCTCGTTGCGTTCTTGGCTGTCACTGTGCTGTCACCGTGGAGGCCCGGGTTTGAATCCCGGCTCTGCCAAGAAATGTAATTCAGGTCTGAGGGCTGGAACGGGATGTACTCAACTCCATGAGACAAAACTGAGAAGAGGCAGGTTCGATTCCTACCTCAGCCATCCTCGAAGTGGTTTCCGTAGTTTGCCTTTGTTCGTCCCGGGAATTAACAAGGGTTCGTTAATGGTGCAGAGTTAACGTTTCTGTGCCAAAAAGAACACGGTAGACACACACGACAAAATGACAGGTGAAGTATATGAAAAGTGGTTCGCCGAGCAATATTGTTTCTCAATGTTCCCGAAGGATCAAGCCTAGTAATAGACAATGTAGGCTATCACAGCAGAGAAATATGTTCTTGCTTGTCACCTTACCACACCACCATACCACAGTGAACTTAATCCCATCGAAATGGTATGGGCGCAAGTGAAGAACTACCGTATATAAAATTGAACAACGTCTCGTTCAAGAAACAAGAAATGAATAATTTAATTTCGGCTGCATACCCCCACTTGACCACACAAAATTGGGTAAATTGTGTGGACCACAATATATTATTATTATGTCATATTATAATTTATTATAACCTATGATATTCGAGAAAAAGGCCTTATCATATTCATGAATAATTGAATAATTGAAAATTATAAATTATTATAATGTGTGCATTAAAATTGCGCTCTGAGCTTCGGTGTATCATATCTAAATATTGTACCGTCTTTCGCTTCAAGGCAGTACACTTATATACAACAAACAAATATTTTGGAAATTTCCCGAGTTTTGCGTAAAAGCACGCCTGTATACGAGTTATATTACATCATGTGCCCGGCCTTGCAGAACTTTGTATATGCAGCAGATCTGGCATCAGCGCACTTCATTTAATGCATACTGTCTTTTAGGGTAGAGACGCACTATAGACGATAATGTCATCTGCATACAATCTTATTTTTGATGTTATATTGTTCCCTAAATCATTTGCGTATATTAGGAAAAGCAATGGACCAATTTTACTACCTTGTGGAATTCCCTTCTTAACTTTCTCTTCCTGTGATACGTAATTCCCTACTCTGACTCTCTGAACCCATGAATTTAGGAATGTTCCTATCCAACGTACAACCCTTGAGTCCAATCCCATTCTCCCCAGTTTCTTTAATAATACTCCACGTTCCACTCTGTAAAAAGCTTTGGAAAGGTCTATAGCTATGCAGTCCAACTGTCCCCCTAGATCCAACCGATCTGATATGTCCTGCTGAAATCCCACCAGTTGTGCCTCACAAGAAAATTTCTTTCTAAATCCACACTGGCTCCTCAGGAACCAATTTTTATCTTCACGTACCCCTCTAAAATATTTTACTATTAAACTCTCCAAGATTTTACAAACTACACTGGTCAGACTTACTGGTCTGTAGTTCTCAAGTTTACTTCTATCTCCCTTTCCTTTATAAATTGGTATTATTACAGATTCCTTCCATTCCTTTGGTATTCTACTATTGTTCATGATGTAGTCGAAAAGAAACTTGAAATAAGGCACTATGTACCACCCCATTGCCTTTATTAATTCCCCAGTAATTTGATCACACCCTGCTGCTTTTCCTTGCTGAAGCAGTTTGATTTCTCTAAAAATATCCTCATTTGTAAAGGTGAAGCTACTTGTGTCCTTATGTGTTTCACCCTCTCCAGCCTCATTAACGGTTTCCAACTCCTGACAATCTTCCACTGAATCTATGAATTACCTACTAAATAGGTTTGCTTTCTCATTATCTGCAAATAAATGCTCACCCCCTTCCCCTCCATTGTGGGAATGTGGATTCCGTTTCCCTTTTGAGTTTTAATATATGAATACAGCTTTTTCCATTTCCCTATGTGGTATTTACCCTCATGAAGTATGCCATTCATGTAATTTTCCTTTGCTTCCTTTTTCAACCTATTGAACTCCTTTATTAGCTGTTTTCTGGTTTCTCTGTTTCCCCTGTCCTCTTTGATTTGTCTGTTTACCATTCAACATTTCCTTTTTAATTTTCGTACCGTTTGTCCTTTGTATAGTAAACAGGGTCTGTGGTTGTTTTTCCCTTCTTAACAGGTACAAATCTCTTCTCACCCTCCCAAATGATTTCCTTAAAATTTGCCCGAGTGTATCCACATTACTCCCTTCACTTATCCAAGAATTAAATTTTGATTTCAGGTAAGCTCCAAATTCATCGAATTTAGTTCTTCTGTATAATTTCTTGTCCTGTGTGACCCTCCTATTAAGCCTTTTTGGTACCAGACCAACATCCATTATTCCTTCAATTATGTGGGTTTTTTCAACAAGTTCCCCTGGTTTTATCAGGAATACATCCAGCAAGTTGCTGAGCCTAGTTGGTGCTTGCACTATTTGTGTAAATCCTCCCTCCCAAAGTAATTTATTTGCAAGTTTCTGTTCATGGGCTTCTGTTGCAGCTCCATTCCAATCAACTTCTGGCAAGTTTAAATCCCCCCCAATTATTACCATGTCATTATTGTTTTTATGAGTGTAATCTATTACTTTCTCAAATATTTCCATGTCTCTTTTATCTCTTCCAGTCCTATATATTCCTATAATTCCCACTTTTGAAGAAAGAAATAATGAAATCCACCATAAAAAGCATTGAAAGAAAGGAAAGAATAGGCAGAGAACCTTGAATCACTCAGGATATACAGTACGGTACCAAAATTAATGGATGAAATATGGAAGCACAAGAATGCAAGAGATGGAAGTGGTAAAGCAGAATACAGATGTCTGAAAAATGAAATAAACAAGAGGTGCAAGGAAGTGAAAGAAGAGTGGTTGAATGAGAAATGTGCAAGTATAGAAAATTGTTTGAAAATAGGAAAAGTAGATGCAGCTTTTCGAAGAATTAAGAGTACTTTTGGGGAAAGGAAGACTTGTGCTGTAATATTAAGGACTCAGATGAAAAACCTCATACACAGGCCTTCTCAACCTTCTTGAGACTGTTAGCACCATCCTCATGACATACCAAGAACCCAAGCACTTTTAAATCGAATATAATAATAACAATGATGCTTACCGGTGCCTATAAAAAAAATTCTCGAATTCTTCACAATAGAATTAAAGTACAACTTGAAAATGAATTAGGAGAATATCAAGGAGGTTTCAGACCCTGGAGAAGTTGCCCAGATCAAATCATGAGCCTAAAACTGATAATGGATTACAATAGAAAAAGGAATAGAGATAAGGTGATGACATTTATCGACTTCAAAAAAGCATATGATTGTATTCATAGAGAACCTTTATTAAAAATTCTAAGACACAAGGGATTACACCCCAAATTGACAAATCTCATAAACCTAACTCTTACAGGCACCAAATCAAAAGTTAAATTCAGAGGTGAATTCTCAGACCCATTTGAGGTCACAACCGGTTTACGACAGGGTGATGGCTCATCACCATTACTATTTTAATTGTGCATTGGAAATGGTAATGCGAGAATGGTCTAAGAAATTCCCTCCAAATGTAAAAATAGGGAGAAAAATTCAAACAAACTGTCTTGGTTTTGCAGACGACATGGCATTATTGGCGAAAGATTTAGAGGAAGCCAAAACACAGATATCAGAGCTTCAGACCATTGCAAATAAAATTGGCCTTAAGATATCATTTGAAAAAACAGAAATCATGCCACAAAAACCATCACCATTAAAAGAAATACAAATTAATGATACAAAAATTAAAATTGTAACACGATTCAAATATCTAGGATAGTTAATAACAAACAACTTATATGAGAAAGCATCAATTCAAATAAGAACCAACAAGTAATCTAGGGCACAAAAATTAACATGGGACACTTAAAAAAGAAATGCTCATCAATTAATGCAAAAATTAAACATACAGTCATAAAACCGGAAGCCACATATGCAGCAGAAACATTATTCCATCTAATTGAACATTCTAAAACCGACAGATTACAGAACATCGAAAGGCGAATTGGAAGAACTTGTATCAATAAAGGATATAAAAAAGATGGGCAATGGTGAATAATACCTAACAATATGGTCTATAACAACCTAGAACCCATTACTGATGCCATGCGAAAGAAAAGACTAGGATTCTTTGGGCACATCATGAGAATGCCAGATTCACGTCTTCTAAAACAACTAATACAGTACAATCTTGCTTCAAAAAGTTCAACAACTGGTTGCCGATGGTTAAATCAGAGAGGACTTAAAAGAAATTGGCCTAACAACAGAAGATGCTGCAAATAAGAAAAGTTTAACTACAGCACTTAAAAATATGAAGTTTCATTTTCCACTCACTAAAAAGAAAATTCCTACAAGAATATTTTCCGCCCAAGGAAGGGCAAGACCAGGGTGTCTACCAACTCATCTTAAAAGAATTCCCTGAATATTCCCCGATTTTTCCAGGATTAATGAGAGAATTCCCTGAGTAAAGACTGCTACATATTTGCCCGGGAACAGGAAGTGTGATGAAATGCACGCTAGTTTTGGGTTAGTTTTAAGCACTCTCCAGGAACAAGAAGCAAAATGTAATTCAGGAAGCAAATGGAAAATAGGATTAAGTACGTTAAGTATGTTTCCTGTTCTCGGAAATTTCAGGAGCCAAACAGATGTGAGCAATGGCGGCACAAGGGAAACAGTTGTGTAAATAAATTTATTTCAATAGAATATTATAAGTGAACTTATTGTCCAGTAAAATAAGAAAGGTTTGTTAAGTCATGCTGTTTTCACTACAGTAAATCCCCCCAATAAAAGGGACAACGGGAGGTTGAATACCCATCAAGGTGTGTATCATATGAGTGTGATCATCTGAACTTATTGTCCAGTAAAATAAGCAAGGTTTATTAAGTCATGCTGCTTTCACTGCGGTAAATGCCTCCAATAAAAGGGACAACTAATCCTACGTCGCAGGAATGATGATATTCAGTAGCATAAGTCAGAATATACGTCTACACAGTAATTTACACATATCCAAGGGACGAAAGGAGGCATATTCCAAGTTCTCACTCTCAATTAGGTCCACCTCGTCATGACAGAAGTAATTGAGTTACGCAATTTAGTAATTTATAAATACAGTTAAGTGAAGGAAATCATTATGAATGATGTTTCAACAGGCCAGAACACACTATTATCAGTCTAAAATAATTTAACCAAGTCTGCTTTGATAAAACAAGGCAGAGTTTGAAAGGTGTTACAAAAACATTTCCTGGGCGCAATTAAAACCAAAATTGGACATAAGTTCTAGCTTAGCCAAAGAACGTAGGAGCAGACAATAATCAAAGAATACCGGGATGGAAAAGCCGTGCAAACAGTATTGTAAACCCAGGTCTAACACATTGTTGCCCGAGCACGCTTTACTCTATTCCTTACTGCGGACCGGGCAACTGAAGTACACCTAGCATGAGAAGTAAGATGAAACATAAATACGTCTAACTTTACTTATTTGTCCATCCATCAACCTCATCGTCACTACTTTCACTGCTATCATTGTCAATTACACTCGTATTATTATCGTCAACAGACTTGTCTGAACTGATTATCCCACTGTCAGTTCTGCGCATGTCATGCTAACACTTGACCATACACGCAGTAACTGAGTGTTATAAAACCTCACTTCCAGTACCAAAAGCATTATCAAGACAACAATATACCTATCTGCATTTCGTTCAACAAAGACCTTAGTTCGTAAATAACACGTAGTATTTTTATTAATGAATGACGGAGAGGAGAAAATTACACCAGAATGAAGCAATGTAAGAAAACGCTAATTTACGTAGCCGGTCGTCTGCGCACCAATACAAAACTACGTAAATTAACGTAGCCCGCCATCACCCAGTAGTAGTCAAAATTCGATCGCTAACAGGAGTTTAAATAGTCCCTAAATCTGTACTTAGTATAAAACCAAGCCCCCGATTCTTGGATGTCACGGGTAATCTTGAGAACCACTGGATGGATTTTGATACGGTTTTCACCATTCTGCAAAAGATATCTCGAGGAAGGTTTCTGTAGCAAATAATTTATGTATGATCAAAGGAAGCCAAGCAGTAATGATTTCAGTGAAAAAGTTAAAAGAAAACTCGCATCCGTGCGCTTTTTAAGCTTACGCTGGGTAAACCGTTAAAAATATCAATATACTATGAGTGTAGGAATTGTTCAGCATGAAAAGTTCTACAAAAAAGAGCATATCTCTATCTTCAATACATCGCCCACTATAAGTGTTTTTAGATTGGACGGAAGGGGGATTTGTGTTTCATGCACCTCGCCATTCTTAAATGACGTCTAACAAGAATTCGTTGCACATGTTATCTCCACGATAATATAATGAATAGTCCAGTCAGTGATTTTCACCCATCATGCCGAGACGTAAAACGGATATAGGCCTAGGTCGTAGTTCATTGACATCGAAAACAAAAAGCGCTTGTTACGTAATGCATTCATAACTGTTTCCGGGCAAAGCCGGGGCGGGTTGGTAGTATAAACAAACACTAAATTTAAAATATTTTGTCGCCAAAGTTGCTACATCTACCGACAAAATCGCTAAATTGGCAATACTGATTGTAACGAACAAAATGCTGAAGGCCCAATAAAATGGCATAGTTGACTCCTGCGCAGAAAGTGAACGGAAAAGTTACATCATTATGCATTCAGTTGAGCTTGAGAAGGCACTGCTCACTGGCTGAGCACTGTCATCAGTAGCGAGCGATCACTTCCCGCGAAATTCGAAAGTATTGCTTCCACTTTTACGGGATATAGCCAAACAGAGAAAAATCCCTGACTAACAAAGAAATTCCCTGATTTTCCCCTGATTATTCCAGAAATTCATAATTCCCCGAGAATTCCCGGGTCGTAGACACCCTGTAAGTCCGCATAACAGTAAAGCCGGGTGGGTGGTTAATGAACATGCGAGATTTCTAGTACTGAATATTACTCTAGTTAAAGGGATATTTAATCATGCCTCCTCATTAAAAGCCAAGAATAACAGGGGAATAGAAATTGAAAATGACCTTCAAGAAATCAACAGACGAAATGTTTGGGACAGACCTAGACAAGCTTCATTTTGCTGCAAACCCCTCAATGAGAGCCATAACGTCGTAAAAAAAATAATCAGGTAGTACAAAGGTAGACGGATGGTTCCCAGAAGGGACGCACGGCCAATGTTGTTTTAACGGGAAGAACAGCGAGGTCATCAACCCCTTAAGTACGGTACTTAAAATTTATTAATTGATTTCTGTACAGTACATGAAGATACAAAAGAACGAAAGGTGCTGTGAAATATATTCAAGTTGAAATGTGTGTATAATTTTGTTGCAGAATGTCTTCCATAAAGATGAATGTTTATCTTCACTGAACTTGCAATCCTGCGTATCTGACAGTGCTTGTCTTTTCCATTACTTTCCTTATAATTGGTTACACCTCCCAGCCGTATGTTGATGTGCCATCCAACCCTCGGTGAGTGATTACGTACCAACTACACATAGGCCTACATTCCGGATTGATCTTAAGACATGTATTATCATGCAGTGTTTCGAATGGGCATGACCTATCTACAACCCTGGGTGGTTTACCAATAGGATGTGCACAATATGGTAAAACTTCACAAGAGGGTTTCCTTTGTATAAATTATTTTAACTACTGAAATTAACGAATTCACCTGAATCAACAGTCGGGAAAATATCTGGAGATGATGTAGTAATAGATGTATACTCCTCCGCTGTCTGAGACCCACCCAGCCATCCCAAATAGGATAACTACTTATATAATACAAATTGCGACTTTGGCATCTATCTTTTCAAGGAGTCAGTAATGCCAACCACACGCATTTGGTACTATATCGCATCCGGCAGACCAATGGTTTTGCCTAGACCAATATTTTCTTCCAGACCAATGGTGGATTGATAGCGCGGCCCGCAGATAGATAACACCCCTGGTTTTTGTCACGCACAGTGGGGGATGTCACGCATAAATAATCTTTATGCAGGCCAATAGTTTTGCCTTTTATTTCATGCCGTGTGGTGTATTTTGTTTTGGACATATTGGCAACATTGACAACGGGTATGACGTAGCGTGTGACGTGAATGTAAGATGGCGTGGAATCTCGTAAGAATTAACTGTTATCGGTAGTAAAAGTAATATTTTCCCGTGCAGCAATGCCGATGCAAACCGAAAATGAACTCCCATAAGCTCCCAGAAGGTGTGTGAATCAAATTGAATCAAATTATATATATATTTTCAATATTTAGCCTTGTGAAAGTGTTATAAAGGAAGGAAACCCTCTCGTAAAGAATTAATAACAATACTTTCTTCATTTAGAAACATTAAACAATCAGGGGACCGAGGGATCAGTATCCGCCAAGTGTTTGGATTTCACCACCCTGATTTGTACTAAAAATATTTAAAAACAGAAATAGTATAATAGTACAGGGTCTTTCTGTATGTGCGCCCCGATAAACACGGCAAGCTAAGCCGGCTGTGTCTGACGCAGATCGCGGGCGCACGTACGTGGTTCAGCCGGTGGTTGGCACGCTCCGCTGACTCATATCGTTAGTTCACACGTGTTTTGTCATTCATATGGACGTGTATCTGCAAAGCTTAGACGTTAGTGTTGCACAGTTTGTGAGTATTGTAATTACTGTGATTGTTGGTCATCCCTAGATACCAATTCACATTGCGCGAACGTGTGTATATCCATAATTCGTGTATGAAAAGCAGAAAGTCTTGTTCTGAAACGAGACAATAATTTCGAATCAAATTTCCACAAACACCTGTGCCTAATGCCAGTACAATTAGTAGGCTCGCTAAACGATTCAAGGAAACAGGCTCCGTAAATAATAAAAGAGATGACAGACATTTTTTCATCAGAAGATGTCAGGTGTGTGTTACAAGAGAGGGAGGACATTTTCAGCATCGCCTATGAGCTCTGTAAGTACACATTATTGAACATGTTTGGTAAAAGTGTGAAAGTGCGCGCCAACGACTGGCTGAACATGGTACGCGCGCCCGCGATCTGCGCCAGTCACAGCCGGCTTAGCCTGCCGTGTTTATCGGGACGCACATAGATAATGACCCTGTAAACAATGAGACAAAACAACAGTTGCAATGTTATCCAGCCAATAAGAGCCCGCGGCGGCAATTTTACGATCGTTCCCGCCAAATATGGCAGGTTCTTACTTTCGAAATACAGAGTAATAAACGTAAATTAAAATAATACAAAGAGTTAAAGAAATTAACCCCCCAAAAAAGAGGGCGTTGCAGTAAGCAGTACAGAAAACTTCAACCAGTATTCAAATCCAACGGACTACCTCGTGGTGTAGCGGTTAGCGTTCTCGGGTTTGAATCCCGGCTCTGCCAAGAAATTTTTATTCTGGTGTGAGGTCTGGAACGGAGTAGCCTACATTCAGCATAGCGAGGCGAAACTGAGAGGAGGAAGGTTCGATTCCCACCTCGGCCGTCCTGGAAGTGGTTTTTCATGGTTTCCCATTTCTGCTTCAGGGATGGTTCCCAGTCATATCCGCAATTGACAAATACACACACTAGCACATCAGTCACAATAATACGGGTTATCACACACACCCAAATATTAGGGGCTATATGACTACGATATCTCAGCTCCTAAAATAAGCAATAACGGCAACATCAAATCCAACAGAATTTTCTCGTAAGCGTCATTAAGTCTACAAGACCGTATATAAAATATTAGTCAAGCCGTCATTTGAACACCGGGACCTTCACGGTGACAGAATACTAGACACTACACCACGAGGTGGGCTATAAACAACGAATAGAACTATCATAACAGACAAGTGATATAAAAGAACTCACCTCGTTTTTAGGTCCACCAAAATTCACAATTCTTCACCAACTTGAATTAACACCCGTTCGTCGCACAAACAAAGCGGTGAGTGAGCCAACGGTCTGTGACACAAGTGTTGGACAATAATACCTTCAGCACATTAGCGAACTCTACATGTGCATTGTTACATCTATGGCACTGTTGAGGCGGCATTCCAAACGATTCATTGGCGCGTGTACGGTATATTATACCAACGAGCAGGCAGGGCCGTGGAGAGCGGCGACGGGCCCCGGGGCTGGAATCTCCCGGGCCCCACTCTATAACCAAACTCAGTGAAATTAATTTATAATCCTCGTAATTTTGCACAAACTGCTTTTGCAGAATTTTGTTTTTGCACAAAATGTTCATCACGAAATCACTTACAAGAACATAAAAACAGCAATAATAACAATAATAATAATTGTAGCATGCTGAACTGCTATGCCCAAGATCGCGGGTATAATTCCGGTCGAAGTCGTCGGATTTTTAAGAGCATTAAAATCCTTCAATATGCCTTTATTCGGAGGTGAAGTAAAGCCGGCGGGACCATGTCTTAGATTTATGGCATGTAAAAGAACCTACCACTACAATTGGTAGTGTGTAGCCAAAATTTGTAGGTAATTTGGTTAGAAACGCTCTATCAAGTTCCAACGTTCACAGCTAGTGTTAGTGACAGTAGCGTCTGGTAACCAAAGTTGGAACTACTTGAAATTGAACGTGTTGAGGAGCCTACGGGTGGTCAATTGATATATCCTGACATGACCATTGGCTGCAATAAATACTGTATAATATACTGTATCAATAACATTTCAATTATATATTCCACTAAATCCTGGCTATATTTATTATCATAAGCAGAGCATGAATTACTATCAATATACAGTAAATAAGTTAATGCTGGTATGTAAAATTTACAACAGTGAAACTGGAGGAATGCATGCAAAATTATTTGCAAATGCGTTGTTTATACCTGACAAGCGCGTACCAATGCATTATTTTCAATTAACAAATATAAATATCACGAGTAAAGCCATCGAAAACTAGATAAACTTTTTCATTAAATTCACTATACTGTTTAGTTTTGGCGTTTGACAGATTTAAATTTGTCCCGATGAGGTAACATAGTAAGCGTGCCCAGTGTTCAGATTTAAGTTCAGCAGATCCTTTGTGTAATCAATAATTTTAGAATTCCAGTGATACTCGTAAAAAACAATAAGCTCGTTTGTCGCACACAAATTTGAAAAAACTTGCATTTAACGGACCGTAATTTCATCGCTTTTACAGTATTTAACTTGAAAAAAAAAACACATTGATAAATGCTGTTGTCCATGAACTCGGAAACAGGTGGGTTCGAATTCCACCGTCTGAGGTTCTAAGCTTATTTTCCAGGATTCATCGTTTTAACCCTATAGCCAAAGGCTGTAGTTGCACCATCGTACATTCACTTCCTCCTCAATTCTATCCCAAATTAATTAAAAATATTGTTTTCGCAAAACAAGAAAATGTGAATTTTAACTATATTTTGTAATTTGCAGTCATTGAACTTCTTATAATTTAATATTGCTTTGCTGTAAGCAAAACTAGAGTAAGGTTCTCCTAGGATATGGAATATTAACAAGCTCAGAGTGGGGTCCAGGGGTCCTCCTCCGGAAAATTTTGCAAATATTAGGTCCAAATTATTGAGATATAGGCCATTTAGGTGATTATTTTTGTGATATTTTGGAGTAAAACTTTGGAGAACATTGACATTTAGTGGCTACAGAAAATACTCTCCGATATTGAAGTTAAAGCTCTCGCACCAAGTAAGACCCCGTGGTGTAGCGCACCAATGACCGTGATGGGGGTCCACAGCAAGTCTGCAGATCGGAGGTTCGAATCCCGGCGCTGACAGCGGCCATCTTGAGTGGGGATTTTCACACTTCCTCCAGACAAATGCCGGGATTGTACCTTATTTCAAATCCAGGGACACCTACCCTACTCTTGACTCTAATAATTACAGTAATATGTGCTACGGGCAACGCTTTCCCAGTCGGCAACTAAGAATACGGCATGCGATTGATCATGTCGCAGAGGCCATAGCACAGCAGTGTACACCCTGCTTTACGTCCAGCAGTGGGTGGTTTTAAGAGGGTCTAAGTTTCTACTCTCCAAGACAAATAGTTACAACAACGTTGCCAATACACCTCTCTTATTATACAACAACCACTTGCCTCCCCTTCAGTCTAAACAATTCGCACGTTCCTTGGTTTTCTATTTTGTTCGCTGTTTGTGAATCTTATAATTTACTTCATTAATATTTGTGAAAACTACTACTTTACAGTCAACTTCATTCCATAATGTGGAGGCCTTCAGAAACAAACCGGAAAATTAACGCATCAGCAAATACTGAATTATATCTACAGTTGGCCTACTAGTTGATGCAAACGATTCCCAACCGAGCGCCAATGGTTCATTGTCCACCAGTGATACTAGACCTGCTAGGTACCAAGTACACGGGTTAAATGTCACAAGCCCCTAAATGAACTAACAACTGTAACGACAAATAGGCCTATTATTAACTGTTGAGTAAGACTACGAATGACACCGCAGTCGGGAAGCTGAATCCTGCATTTCTGCCGCGGCTTCGTCAGGACCCGTAGTCATTTCCAAGTCGTAGATAAAGATAGCAACTCATTTTATGTTTAACGGTACTGAGACTTAAAGCGTATCATGAAAGGGCTTGATTCGCAAGGGAAAGTATCTCTTCGCGTCCTGAAAAATAAGTGCTTTGCAGATCGATGCCGCTCTTAGGAATAATCGGCGTAGAAATTTCCAATAATAATAACAGCCACTGCAGCAGCTCAAAGCAAAATTGTATTTATATTAATATTCGACAATACTTCATCTTAATTTTCTTCTAAATTAAGCAGAGTTCAAATATTTGGTCTTAGGAAAATCTGCGCGGTTGCCTACATGCAATATATTAATTTCTCCATCGCCATGCGTACACCACTGACGTTATTTATTGTTGTTTTAAGGGGTGGAACAGCTAGGACATCTGCCCCTACCACTGACATAACTTATTGTTGTGTAAATGGGCGGGAGAGCTACGGTAGGTCATCTGTCCTTACCACTAACGTTCCATGACAGGAATTGGAAACAAACATGAGTGGTTAAGTGCCCTAGCTTAATTGTCATTTTTCTCCTGGTTAATTAAGCACTCAGTCCAGAAAACTACTGGAATGTTCTTTTTTTTTTTTTTTAATCCCTTAACGAGTCAAGGACTCATATACAAAGGAATCGTACAGTTTTATCTTGTTGGCGACAAATTACAATTCAATATTTAGTTTACAAGTTTTCAGTATGAAAATATATACAACATTTTGTAGCTTTCATAAGTTTTTGTACACAATGTATTCTTCTTTTGTCTTCTCAGATTTTGGAATTTCTTAAACTGACATTTTATAATCATTCCACATAAACTGTTTTAGCCTCCTTTTAAAGATTGGTAGGCTAGGTGCAATTTTTATATTTTCTGGTACGTCATGCATTTTTTTATATTTAATTAATTAATTATACTATCAAACTAATTTATATTTCATACGGTATCCTTTTTTCAGTGCAGCTATGACCTCCCGTGACCGATTAGCAAGTTTAGATTTCAGTGAAATACCGGTATTAGAAGACTACAGCCGGGAAAAAAGTCGCAAAGTAATATTTTAATATTTCATAGTTTACATAATCTTCTTCAAGGGGACTTACAGGTTTCTTTCATATTATTAAAATAATATAGTGTAGTGTATTCAAAATATTGTAACTATTCTTTATTTTATTATTATTACCAAACTATTTTCCATTTGATTTGATTTTTTTAAATTTCCTATTGTTGTGGGCCCCTCCTTATCATATCACCCCGGGACCCGCAAGGCCTGGATCCGCCACTGCAGTAACGGGCATGGGAAAGACTCACTGTGGCAGTCTTAAATGTACGGTATCTTAATCTTTGATAAGCAATAATAATAACAACCCCTGACACTACAGCCCATGAAGGGCCTAGGCCTACCAAGCGACCACTGCCCTGCCAATTGGCCTGCAGATATTGGTGTGACAAGTGATCAGCGCATCGGGTCCCCTCGGCCGTTAATCTTGGTTTCCGTGACCGGGGCGCTGCCTCACTGTCAGACAGCTACTCAATTGTCCTCACGAGGCTAAGTGCACCCTGTTCCAGCCCTCACGTCAGTTTCCAAAATCCTTGATGGAGCCGGGAATCGAACCCGGGGCCTCCGGGTGACAGGCAGGCGCGTGTATAATTAAAGGAGAAGGAATATACAAACTCATGGTCAATTAATAAATAACCGTTCTCAGATGTCTCGAGCCTCCGTGGCTTAGGTGGCAGCACGCCGGCCTCTCACCACTGGGTCCGTGGTTCAAATCCCGGTCACTCCATGTGAGATTTGTGCTGGACAAAGCGGAGTCAGACAGGTTTTTCTCCGGGTACTCCGGGTTTCCCTGTCACAAATTTCATTCCAGCAACACTCTCCACTATCATTTCATTTCATATGTCATTCATTTAATCATTGCCCCAGGGGAGTGCGACAGGCTTTGGCAGCCGGCACAGTTCATATCCTCGCCGCTAGATGGGGGCTTCATTCATTCCATTCCCTGACCCGGTCGGTCGACTGGAAGCAGGCTGTGGATTTTCATTTTTCTCAGTTGTCATCGTTAATCATGCTTAAGTAAACAAAAGTGTGGTGTTTTTCAGGTAACACTGAAAAATGGCTTCAAACGCCATAATGGTCATGCTTAAGTGTTCTAGGCAGTGACTTGCGGGATGTATTGGATACCGTAATGACTTGTCAATATCCAACTAACAGGAAGCGAACCGTTGACTTGGAGCCAGAGATGACCTGTCTGGGGGATGACAAACTCATCAATTACTAGTGATTTGATGTGTGTCTCCATTCCTCTGGCTGCTCATTATAAAGAAATATTTCAAATCAGAGAATTATTGCTATATCTGTCATCAGCACCAATGCGAAATGATTCTTATCGAGTGGTGGAAATCAGTGTCCCCCCCCCCCCCACCCGTGTCTGTGGGAAATGTATCATACCAGCCACCCACACCGTGTTGGGCTACAGTACACTCAGTGTTCCGAGAACAGACAGCATTAGCTACTCTCGCTAACGCGCAGCCGTAGGCCATGGGGTCAAGTTGAGGATGTAGGTTCGAACACACAAACCCAATAGCCCCCTTAACATCACCTCACAATATTACCATATTTTCAATAGATACCGGTGCTGCTGTTAAATGCTTACAGACTACGATAATTAGGCTATACCCCTCATCAGGGTAGGTGGTCAATAACGGGCCAAGTGGCTCGCGCAATGACCTCTGGAGCAATATATCCCCTACTAAGCAGTAGCCATGAGCTCTGCTCGTTATTCTCAACTTCATTCTTTTAATAATCAACCCCAACATATCAATTAGGCCTATCTACTTACTAAACAAGTAGTTCAGTGAAGAACTATAGGGTACAGTCTATTTTCGTATATCCTACTTATGTTAATTGCTTCTATCAACATTAGTAAATTATGCAACGAGCCTATAATGACAATAATGAAGGCACGAGTATGTTTATAAAACGAGCGTAAGCGAGTTTTATAATTTCCATACGAGTGTCGTAATTACCATTATAGGCTCGTTGCATACAACTGTTTATGTTCGACGATAATTATAACTTTATTATATGTTTTAACATAAATATTCATAATTATCTGTGGGATTCAGTTACTTCAGTCATAAAGAACAGGGCGCGCTGGCTTTGCCGACATGTTGTATTTTGAGCGCATGCGCGATGGTATCCTTACCTAATTGGTCACACAGCTGTTTCTTGAGCTCTGATTGGTGGGAGAAACTGTTTCATAATGAAAAATAGTCTTATAATGTGCCTCAGTAGGATATAGTTTTCTGACATATAATATTTACATTTCGACATCGTCGAACATAAACAAAATTTCAGTTTGATTGCTGTAAGAGATTCGTAGATATTGAGAACCGTCTAAATATTTCGGATGGTCGCCATCTTGGATTTTTATAGATGTAGGTCTCCGAGTTGTGTACTACAGGGCGCCCGGGAATGTTCTCCGCAGTGGCTACATGCCGCTGTGAGTGGTTGCGTCACCAGTTTAGTTGGCAGCACAGTGTCCTTGATAGGGTGAAGGCCACATGTGTGGGCTGTGGGCTGTCGAATTCGTCAGTGTGTATTGCAATAAGCGAGCATGTGTGTCATCAGCACTTCTAGCACCAGCTATGAATGGCTGTGGTGAGTATAAAGTTTACTGTTTGTTTGTTATGATACAAGCGACAGCCGTACTGCCAACGTAACTGGTGACGCAATCTCTTGCAGCAGCCTGTAGGCACTGGGGAGAACATTCCCGGGCGCACTGTATTACATGAAGATTATAGTGTAGGAGTAGTATTCAAACTTCAATCGCATGATTAGGACACAAGCGATGAAAACAAGATTTTAAAACATCGCACAGCTGCCATCTTGTGGTTATGAAACCATTTGAAATAAATTAGATTGTTAAATCACGAGAAACGTCCATTTATTTCGCGTTGCTGCCATGTTGGATTTGTGCTCACCAGTTTATTGAAAGTCCCATAGGTGAACTTATGTTCGTAGCCTCTATCAAAATACAAAATTTCAGTTTGTTTGCTATCATAGATTAATGTATATTGAGAACCATCAAAGTATTTCGGATGGTCACCATGTTGGATTATATATGTAGGCAATAGAAAATGAAAATCCACAGCCTGCTTCCAGTCTCCGACTGGGTCAGGAATGGAATGAATGAAGCCCCCATCTAGCGGCGAGGAAATGAATTGTGCCGGCTGCCGAGGCCTGACGCACTCCTCTGGGGCAATGATTAAATGAATGACAGATGAAATGAAATGATAGTGGAGAGTGTTGCTGGAATGAAATTTTGACAGGGAAAACTGGAGTACCCGGAGAAAAACCTGTCTGCCTCCGCTTTGTCCAGCACAGATCTCACATGGAGTGACCGGGATTTGAACCACGGACCCAGCGGTGAAAGGCCGGCGTGCTGCCGCCTAAGCCACGGAGGCTTGTGGGCAATAGAGTTATGTCCTATTAGATGTTGCAGCCCCTAAACTAAGATGATGATGATAATTGTTGTTTTAAGGGGCCTAACATCTTGCTTATCGGCCCCTAATGATCTGGGTGATAGTGAAATACACAATGAAATGGAAACCAGAACGAAAATTAAGTGAAACGGAAAATACTTACAAAAAGGGAACAAAAATGGAATAGATTGAAAAATACGCACAAATTGTAGGCTAGATTCAAAATACGTACAAAATGCAATTGAAATTCAAAATTCTTACAAAATGCAAATGAGATCGAAAATACGTACAAAATGCAATTGAGGTTCAAAATACTTACAAAATGTAATTGAAATTGAAAATACACAATGCAATTCAGATTGAAAGATCCCATTTCCAATCCTAAATATTCACAAAGTGCAATTGAAATTCAAAATACTTACAAAATGCAATTGAAATTGAAAATGCTTACAAAATGTACGGTAGATTGTAACTACTCATTTGGATGACAATACTTACAAAATGCAACTTAGATTGAAAATGCTTGACAAAATGTAATTTAGATTCAAAATACCCACAAAATGCAATTGAGAATCAAAATACTTGCAAAATGCCCACCACACAAAATGCAATTGAGATTTAAAATTCTTGCAAAATGCAGTTTTGGTTGAAACTACTTACAAAATGCAATTCAAATTCAAAATACTCACTAAAATGCCCTGCTCCTACATTGAAAGACTTACTAAATAGCAATTTAGATTGTCAATATGTACAAAATGCAATTGAGGTTGAAAACAATTGCGAAATGCAATTTAGATCGAAAAAACTTACAAAATGCAACGTAGATTAAAAATACCTATAAAATGTAGTTTAGATGCTGAAAAGAAAAAAGCTAAAGGGAATTTAGATACACGGGGAGCCAAGTTACAAAAATAGTGCGGGAATCTTAAAGAGAAAAGGAAATATAATGAAAAGAAAACAAGAGGTCTGACCCCTCGAAAAAGGAGGGATCAGGAAAGATGAGACAAGGGCCAATTAAGACGGGGAAGTGAAAGACTCCCTAGGCCTTGGATACCCTAATACCGTCAGGGTCGGAAAAGAACAAGAGTTGACTAAGGGAGGTCGACAGGAAAGAAGACGGAGAGGAGCCCGGCACAAGTAAGTGGAAGCAATGCCGGACTCAGCTGGGGTTCCGTGGTCGCCAACCCACGTCCCACAAGATGTGAGCCCCTGGGGGACCTAAACTAAGGAACCAACCGTTCTTCAGTCCAGGATTTATTGAACCTGGTATTCATTAGCTCAACAAAATGATGGTTGTTGATTTCTGTTTTGAACTGGAGTCAATCCTTTATAATTTCCTGTGTGATCCCAATTCCACTTCAGTATTATTATCATTATCATCATTATACATACAAACATTCATTTTCATTTGATACTGTTTTGCCTTGTCCAGACTAGTGTGCAAGCCGGATCTATGATCCCCCATTAGCAGTTAGCACTGCGACCTCCTCTGTTTATACACCTTATGCTTTGAAATCTTTCAACACTGTACCTAACCATCATCTCTTCTTCTTCTTGCTTCGTTACGGCCAACTAAGGACTACGTCACGTCAACTGTTTCTTCAGCATTTTAATGTTGGCCCTGTACTCCTTCATTCGTAATCAATGTTGCATCTTTCTCTCCGTCGTCCACGCCTTCCCGGTTTTTAGTTTCGGCTTAGGTTCAAAACTCCGATGTTCTTGAAGTTTTTCCCTAAGTGGGCCATGCTCCTGGATATCTTCACATGTTATCCCAATCTCCAACAGATCTATTATTATTATTATTATTATCTAGTCACACGAGTACCGTACGACTAATAGCTAGTTAATGAGCCTGCACTTGTTAGCAGAAGTAGTGCAGTTCGCTCATCAGTCAACTGAAGAACGAACGCGCTGGAGCGAAACGAACTCATTATCACAGCAGGCGTTCGAAAATGGTTACTTCCTCGACATTGGCTGACAATATTTTTTTATCAATAAGTATCTTTTGCTACGCTCTGTGATTTGTGAATGTCCGAGTGATTGAAGGTGTGCCAATCATTTCACTTAATTTGAGTATTGTATGAATCGAACCTTTACGGCAGCGTTATCAGAAACTTTTGCGGTTTCAAGATGCTGGTCCCACAGGTCTTGTGTTCAATTCTAAGGTCTGGCCTGACATACGAGGTTCACTGGGGATCGTGAAGTAAAACTGAGAAGAAGTGGGTTCAAATCCCTCCTCAGCTGCTCCCTAGCCACGACTGAATTCTACAGGGTTTTTCATATAAAATAAGAGCGCTAAGCAGCGGCTTTGTTAACCGCAGCTGCGGTCACCTTGGCCGAGCTTTTGGCGCGCCAAGGCCCCCTGCTTTAAGCGTGTGTACAATTCTATATGATGCAGCGGCCTTGCTAGCATGTGTACAATGCTGAAACCTTACTTTAGTTAGTTATTGTTGATGAAACCAAAACCCCTACTTGTGCTAATTTGTGAGTGATTTATTCGGAGACCGTTCAAGATTCTCGCCAATGCCATCTAGCTCATCCTATGTTAAAACTGTTCGTGTGCGGGCATGTTTTTTATTGAGCACCGAGCCAGTAGTGTCAAACTTATTTGCAATTACGTGAATCTGTGCTAGTGAAGGTGGCACTTCATCAGGAAATTGCTGAACAAATGCATCACGTACCCGCCGAGCCGACTCGTACTTAAAATAAGTTTTACATAAAAAATACGATGTTGCAATGATAACTCTCTCACCATGTTAGCACTTGAGGTTTAGACTGGCGACTGAGCAACTGCACGCTTATTGCAAGGTCAAGTTTGGTAATGTCAATGTGTTATTTTTATACAGTCCAACGGAACTTGAAAAAAAAAAAACAGCCATCCTATGTACTATGCGCACACTTTCAATACTATATGGGTTTCGGTTTCAACAACAATAACTAACTAACTAACTAAAGTAAGATTTCAGCATTGTACACACTCTAGCAAGGCCGCTGCATCATATAGGATTGTACACACGCTTAAAGCAGGGGGTCTTGGCGCGCCAAAAGCTTGGCCAAGGTGCCGCAGCCGCGGTTAACAAAGCCGCCGCTTGGCGCTCTTATTTTATATGAAAGACCCTGTAGAGAAATATCGCCCATTTGCTGCAACAGTGACATAACTCGAAATATGTTTGTGAGAAACATATTATTTAAATAATGCCATGATTTTGACAGCATGTTGAATTGGGGATTTATAACTTTGCTTCAGATGGGTGTAACAAACACCAACGCAATTAGGAAGTATCAGTGTTCTTGATGTAATTGCAGTATTTTCGGAAACCGGAACAACGGATTATGTAGTCTCACGTCGCCAAGAATAACGGTAAAGTAGTGTCGCTTTAATCAGTCGATAAAGGATATTTTCCAGCACCACATTGAGGTAAAACTGTAATAGTACAGATTTCTAGTAGTGCCATTGTTGTAGCAAATGAGCGATGAGTTGAAAAATCTAGTTTCTTTTTTTTCTTTTACCTTAGTAAATAACTGAGTTTCTTGTGTTTAAAAAGTCCATCAATTGGTGTTTAAAATATCCCTCACATCTTGAAAGCCACAGTACACCATTTCTTTATGGCTTCGGAAAACATATACCGTAGTTAACGGGGTCTTCCTCGTGGTCTCTTCCCTGTCATCTTTTCGGAAAATGCTCTTCCATCCTCATCATGTGATCATACCACTTTAACTTTGTTGTTTCTATCCTGTCCTGCAGCTTCAAGATCCCCGTCCTTTCCTTATCTCTTCATTTCTAACTATCCCTTCTGGTAGGGTTAATATTTTATAAACAAAATAAAATGGAATTAATTTTCAAATCATTATCTACTCCAGAAAAATATGAACAGATTAGCCCAAATTCTTGGCCATATTCATACTGTAACGTGTTTTTCGAGGGTTTTTTATGCAACTGGCATAAGTCAGTAGGAAGCCATTCTATATTTATTTACGCGGCAAATTGTTCAGCCAAGAGAATTTTTCATGTTAATTTATTATTATTATTAATTTATTATAATTATTATTAAGGTATTTTCGGAGCATTTTATAAAAATTATTAGCATTCAGATAGGTTTTCTATGTCTTAGAAAACGCTATCAAGCAAATTATTACGAACGACAATATCATAGAAAATTATGTGATTGCGGAATTTTACGGAGTTTTCGTCAGTTAGGGTATTTGAGAGACATGACTCACTGGGAATTCAAGTACACGCTTAATCTTGTCGGGAAGTATTACGCAAGGGTGGGTCGCATCGTCAAGAAAAGGCGAATATATGGAACGGAAATCGACTTCTCCCTCCCGCGGAGTGTAATGAGCCAGAGAAGGGGAAGTAGCGGCGTGCTCAGCCAATCAGTGGAGACCACGTAAGCTGGAAGTCGGCTGAAGAGTGGGGGAACCGACAGGTGAATATATCGTTCGACGCGCCGTGGAACAAGGACTTTCTGTAAAGAACTTGCCGAGTATGGTTATACGCGGGAGTCGCTCCGATGTTCCGTGGAACGAGGACATTCTGTGTAAGACGAAAGCAGTACGGTTGGACGCGGGAGTCGCTCCGATGTTCCGTGGAGTGGACGACTAACTTTTGTAAAACTTAACCAGTGTGGTTGTACGAGTGTTTGGGTCCGATGTACGGACCATAGAATTATCTAATCTACCAGAATATCATCAAATTTCGACGGAGATGACGACGTCCAGGAGACTGTGGGAAGCACACAGCATCATCAAGTACGAGGGAAATGCTTTGGCAATTTCCAGTGGTAAGCGCAAATGACGCAGAAATACGCAATCTCTCATTTCTCTTTGTTTTACATTTCATATTTCAGTAACTTCATAGCTTGGAAATAAGAGTAAAATCAATTTATCAAACTCCGTTTTCACGTAATTTTCTATCGGTAATATTAAAATCGCAACGCTCCAATTTAAATTTTATACTTATTATTATTAATTTTGCTATACTTGTTTTATATAATAAATTCATTTCTTTTACAATGCAATCTTTGCTTTCAGTAGGTAGCATTAGATATAGACCAATTCCTTCTCCTGATACAATTGTTTGTTGGGTTAATGATCAAATCATACCACGATCTGAGTGAATAGATTCTTGAAGGTGTTCTACCAGAGCTAGACGTTGTTAAATACAAATTTAGATTTCAGCATTGTATTGAGGTCTTGGCGCCCATTAAAACAACATAGCTTAGGCAAAGGTAAACAATTACATTTATCACCCTACAGTTTGGGGCAGCAAAACTGTTACATTTGTACGCTCAACGTGTGGGCAGTCAAAATGTTACAATACGGCGAAATAGTATGGTCGTTTACATGAGGAAAGAGTTTTCACAAATTAAGGGTGCATTCATTCATTCAATTTCGCTAATCGGCCAACTAGGGACCACGATAAACCTCATTTTACATTCTGGCATTTGCTCATTTTTCGCTTGATCCACATTGTCTTCATGAGCTCACTGTGTTTAGCACGACGTTCTTCTGTCCATTTCGCACCATTTGTCCGTTTTTCGACCCGGAGAGTCCAAAACGTCTATATTCTTTGTCTTGATGGCTGCTCTATAAAGATTTCAGTCTCGTGCACCTTCTGCTCGTATCCTCATTTCTTTCAGATCTTTCTGGATGTTAACATACCATGGCATTGTAGTTTTTGGCTTGGAGTTGAATATACTGAAGATACGTTTCGTCCATCGGGAGTCGATCATCCGTCGTATATGACCGTAGAAGCAAACTCTGCGTTTTCGCATTGTGTCTGTGATCTTCTCTAACCTCGAGTATATTTCTTGTCTGGATTTTCTGATGTAGATGCCTTTTTTGTAGTCTGGGCCAAGTATGATGTGTAGGATCTTTCTTTTCTCTCTAACTTCGCGAGCAAACATTTCTCGGATAGGATAAGGCATTCAGATGCATATAGTGGTACTGGTTTGATGACAGTGTTGTAGTGACGAATTTTGTGTTCATAGAAAAGCACTTTTTGTTATATATGTTGCGGGTGGTTTGGAAAGCGACTTCCATTTCCTTGATTCTTGCTTCTATGGCTTCCTTGTCAAGGCCATTTTGCTGAATCCATTCCCCAGATATTTTAATTTATTAACACCGTTTATCGTTCCATATTTGGTGTTTTTTTTTTTTCTAGCGTATGGCTTTTAGTGCCGGGAGTGTCAAAGGACATGTTCGGCTCGCCAGTTTTGTAGCTTCTTCGAGACGGACACCCAATGGGTGAGCTACAAGTACCGTTGGGGAGGAAAGTTGGAATGTAAGGACGAGGAGTTGAAAGGTAGCGGCTGTGGCCTATAGTTAGGGACCAACCCCGGCATTTGCCTGGAAGGAAGATGGGAAACCACAGAAGACCATCTTCAAGGTTGCCGGCGGGGGGATTCGAACCTCCTCGCCTCCCGGATGTGAGCGACTGCCAGCAGTCATGCCGTAACGACCACGGCTAACTCACCCGGTATTTGGTGTTTAGTTGTGCTGTATCAACCTTGATGTTCGACATTACTTCCGTCTTTTGAAAGGAAATTTGTAATCCTGTTTGTTCTGCTACTTCCTTCAACATATTGACCTGTTCTGTTGCACTTTCGAAATCTTCTGTCATCAGGGCTATATCATCAGCGAATGCTAAGCAATCTATTTCCACTCCGTTTTTCTTTGTCCCGATCTTTAAAGGATTGTAAAGGCCTCCATCTTTTAACTTCTGTCGCCAATTTTGTACTGTATTACCTTTTCAAGTACGCAGTTGAACAACAGAGGTGACAGGCTATCTCCCTGTCGAACGCCTGTCTTGATTTCAAAGGGTTCAGAGAAACATCCTTGGAATTTGACGTTGGATGTGGTATTAATTAAGGTTGCCCTTATTATCGCCAGCAGTTTCTCATCGACTCCCATTTCTGCAAGTATGTTAATCAACACATCACGGTCGATGCAGTCGTACGCTTTCCTAAAGTCTACAAATGTCCATACATACGTTCAACCTCCCAACACATAGTACCTAATTATGGTTTTTAGGTTAATGATTTGTACTGCAGTCGATCGACCTTTCCTAAAACCCCCTTGGTATTCCCCGAGTTTGTGTTCAACTTGCTGTTCCAGTCTTTCAAGGATGGAAAGTGACAGGATCTTGTAAGCTACTGACAGGAGAGAAATACCACGGTAGTTGTTCACATCTCTTATATTTCCTTTCTTGTGTAAAGGATGGATCAAAGCTAACTTCCAGACCACGGGGAGTTGTTCCGTCTCCCATATATTTACAATGGTTTGGTGTAGGATGTCAATTGCTTCTTCTGGGGCATGTTTCCACAGTTCTGCAATCATGGAGTCTTCTCCAGGAGCCTTGTTATTTTTCAACCTCTTAATGTGGCGTTTGATTTCATCGCGATTTGATGGAGAAGATGGCAAATTGTGGTTCATTTGTTTGTTTATTTTGATGGGGTTGGGTGGCTTTTCACAATTTTGGAGGTCGTTAAAATACCTGGCTAAAAAGTCGCAGTTTTCTTCGTTGGATGATGCTAGAGTTCCATCTTTTCTTAGAAAACAAAGGGAAGGTGCCTTGTATCCTTGTATAAGGTGCGTTCAAAAAGTAATGAGCAGGAGGCTGTAATGCGCAAACGGGTGACGAAATCGGCTAATCTTGGCGTGTGTAACGAGTTGTGGTTCCGACCAGAGCGTGGAAGGTCACAGCCCGTCGCTAGAGGGCACGTGTGCACGTCACATGACGATACAAAGCGAGCAGCAGCATGCATCAATCGTCAACACTGCCAGTCGCATTGCTAACAGCGACATGGAGGCGTCAAACGAAGAGCAAAGATGTGTTGTTCTGTTTCTGACAGCGAAAGGAGTAGGGGGAACGGACATATCGCCGAATGTCACAAGTGTACCGCGAACACTGCATGCCCCTTGCAAGGGTCAAGGCGTGGCACAAGCGCTTCAGGGAAGGACGAGTGTCGTTAGCCGATGATGCCCGGTCTGGGGCATCCCCCTGCATTACCGATGACAACGTCCAGCTGGTGGATGCACTCATTACCCAGGACCGACGAGTGACAGTGAACGCCATAGCCGCCGTGGTCGGATTGAGCGTCGGAAGTGTGCACACCGTCATGAAGGAACGACTGCACTTGCGGAAAGTGTGTGCCCAATGGGTGCCCCACAGTCTTCAACGCCACCAGGAAGCATGTCGAATGGCCTACTGTCTTGATCTTGGTTGGATGATTGAAGCATGCTGCTGCTCGCTTTGTATCGTCACGTGATGTGCACGCGTGCCCTCTAGCGACGGGCTGTGACCTTCCGCACTCTGGTCGGAACCACACCTCGTTACACACGCCACGATTAGCCGATGTCGTCACCGGTTTGCGCATTCTAGCCTCTGGCTCGTTACTTTTTGAACGCACCTTATATCTACTCTTTAAAATCCCTGTAGTATTCACGGGTCTCGTTTCTGTGAAAGTTTTGTTCAATTTTGTCCATTTGTTCTTTTTCATACTTGCGTTTCTCGCTGCGTATTATTTTTGCTGTTTGTGCTCGTTGATCTTTATAGATGTTCCAATCTTCTTAAGGGTGTATTATTATTATTATTATTTATTTCCTCTCGTGTCCACTGTCAGTTAAATGCTTTGATTATCTATACTAATATGATAAAGCTGAAGAGTTTGTGATTGTGTTACCCCGCGAGTAACACTGTCTAAGTGAAATTTATGACAGACCAGTCCATTCCCTGCATTTAGGCCCTTTGACACAAATCTACACCTTTTCACCGATCTGAACCACATTTTGTATACTTACCCTTTGGAACCCTGCGAGTAACACTGTTTGCATGAAATTTCGGACAGACAACTCCATTCCCTGCATTTAGGCCCTTTGGCACAAATTTACACCATTTCACCGTTCTGAAGCAAATTTCACATACTTACCCTTCGGAACCCGACGAGTGACACTATCTGCTTGAAATTTTGGACAGACCACTCCATTCCCTGCATTTAGGTCCTTTGGCACAAATCTACACCGTTTCACCGATCTGAACCACATTTTGTACACTTACTCTTTGGAACCCTCCGGGTGACACTGTCTACTTTAAACTTCGGACAGACCACTTCATTCCCAGCATTTAGGCCCTTTATCATGAATCTACACCGTTCCTCCTAATTGCACCAAATTTGACTTACACTTTGAAACCCTGCTGGTAACACTGTCCACTTGATATTTTGGACAACGCTCTCCATTCCCTACATTTAGAATAACAAACAAACTGAACTGGAAAACCACATATTAAGGCCCTAGAACCATTCATGTCCGTAGTAGTGTAACTGTAAGAGTATTTTAATAAGTACATTGTTGACTGGCAATTCGGGCTGCATCACGTCGCCCCTACCGGTGTTCTGGTGCAGAATTGCAAAAATAGTTAAATCTTGCGCTGCTTATAAATTGCAGTCACGGGGAGTAATTAGTGCAAAAAGATTTCTTAGGCCCCATAAAACAGTTATCATGAACATATTATGCCTCTGTATAAGTGCAATGGTGTTGGTGCAGTACATTGAGGTTATCTAGCTGCAATAAGCGTTGGTGCTTTCAAATTTACCTTGATTTATTCCGAAACTTACTAGATGCACTGAACGAAAATATTCAGAAGTACGGCCTGAAAATCAGTATAGAGAAAAGCAAGACCATGGTGATGACAAGAGGGGAAAGACAAGGAAAGGGCACTGTGAAAATTGGAAGTCAGAGTTTGGAAATTGTGGACACGCTCAAATACCTAGGAAGTGAATTGATGCAAACTGGTAGGTTGGACATGGAGATTGGCAGGAGAGTACAGCAGAGCTATGCATTCTATCAAAGTGTAAGAAAACTTGTTTGGGATAAGGAAGTACCAAGGAAAAGCAAGGAGGTAATGTATAAAGTGTACTATGTTCCCATATTAACTTATGCAGCTGAGACTTGGACCCTGACAAGCAGGCAAGAGAGTAGAATCCAAGCCAGTGAAATGAAATTCCTAAGAAGTATGATAGGAAAGACAAGGAAAGACAGAGTGAGGAATGAAGATGTCAGGAAGGAAGTTGGGATGGGAAAACTAAACGAGAGAATTGAGAAGAATAAACTAAGGTGGTTTGGGCATGTAAAGAGGATGGAGGAAAATAGAATACCAAGACAGATGCTGGAGGCAAAGTGCAAGGGTAAGAGAGCAAGAGGAAGACCTAGAACAAGGTGGATTGATTCAGTGAAGAACAGCGTAAGAAAAAGAAATCTGGACTGGGACAAGATCGTGGAAGAAGAATGGTGGAAGGAAAGAGGAAAGTGGAGAAGTGCCATAAATACCCCGACCCGGTAGGAGCTGGATAAGGGGAAATGATGATGATGATTATTCCGAAACTTATCATTGAGCGCTCTGTGGCGGTAAATGGATACTATTCTACCTCAGGAGCTCGGGACAGCCAAAGTTTTCCAAAGTGTTCTGATTATTTTCCTACGGCACTATGCGACTAAATACGACACTATTGGTCTCTACATTTCTAACAGCCAATGAGATATAGGCCCTAGGCAGTGTTTTATTTCACTTACTCCTCTTTCTAAACATATTTTAAAATTTGTTTGTAAATTACATGTGTCAATGCTGTAGTTAGTAAACAGCCATTTCCCTATTCATTATTATCATAACGGGAAAATGACCTGAATGTTACGTCCATTATACTGTACTACTTATCACCCCCACTACAACCACCACCACCACCAAAAGTTATATTTAAAAAATATTTCTTTTCTGTTAGTTTAAGTATCATGTGCCAGTTCTGTAGTAGTATTAATTATCATCCATAAAACAATTAAATCCACCGGGCAAAGCCGGGCACTACTGCTGTGTCACTGTGGTTGTTGAACTCAACCCCTTTAAACGACGAAATGAAACTTAATATAAGAATTCAGAAATGTTAGGCAAAATACTGTAGGCATTATATCATTTTTCATCAGATACACAAATTATGAAATTTTCATCTACTAAAAACTCTGATTTTATGCTTGAAAGCAATATCAGCTTGTGGCATGCAATATATTAATCATGCCAGGGCAAACACCTCACTGATTCGCCTATAAATGCCAAAGACATGACAGTTTGAGTGACAAGAGTTCACTGAGAACTGCTCATTACCGCGGGAATGTCACTTTGTCCGATACTCCACAGTCTCGTTCGATCACAACTACCCATCCTGCAACATGTGAACACGTGCCTAGGGATGCGATTGAATTGGCGGTGACTCAAGCATATTTCAAAGTCATCATAACAAAATAAAAAATCAATCTTATTCTTGAATGTGAACATTATTTTTTCTTATGGCCGATGACTAGAGAATAGTATTCGAACCAGTAGGAACGTTTTAGATAGAGAGAGTCAAGTATCCAACGCAAAAGTTCTCACTCCTTATCTTTGTCGTATTTTCTGCTGTGATACAAGTGTCTCCGTGGCTGAATTGGCAAAGCGTAGGACTCATGAATTAAAGGATTGGGGTTCGATACTTGGTAGGGGAAGTATTTTAGAATTTGTTTTCGCTATGTTTTATAGTTTGTGTCGACCGCTTTACCAATATCTTACTACAAAAATGATACGACAGAACACAGTTGGATCACAGGGGCACTAGTAATATAGCGAGTGCATGATTTTTCAGGTTCCATTCCATGAAAGTTCCTTACCAGGAATGCTTCTTATGAATCCTGTAGGCCTCCATCCAGTGGGGCTTTTGATGTATTATTTAAATGTTAGCAGGAGAAGTAAACAACCACAACAGAAGAATATACACATGGATGAGACCAGGAGATACAGGATCATTCATTATGGTCAAGCAGAAATCCCAAAACCAGATTTTGGATGAAAAACATTTCCCGGGGCCCACATAAACTCTGCCCACAATCTGGTTGTTATGAAATGTAGTTAACACTGAAACTGAAGAGTTGGAAGCCCAAAAGGTGGGCAATAGACAAACTGAAAGAAAATGATGTGAACAAAGGATCAAGAGGGAAGGATCAAACTTCCAATGCAGAAGAATGAACACTTTTGAAGATTGAAAAAAAAAAAAAAAAAAAATCTGCCGAGGAAAGGAAAGAATAGGTAAAAAACCTTGAATCTCTCAGGTTATAATAGAATTGATAGATACCGGGCCGAAGCACAAGAGCGAAAGATATGAAAGGGAGCAAGCAGATTACAGACATCTGATAAATGAGGTACACAAGAGATGAAAGGAAGCAAGAGGAGAATGGTTGAAAGAGAAATGTATACAAGTATAGAAAATTGTTTGAAATCAGGAAAAGAAGATGCAGCTTATTGAAGGATTAAGAGTACTTTTGGGGAAAAAGAGGCTAAATGCTGTAATATTAGGGACTAGTAGGAGAGTGGAGGAATGGGAAGCAGTTGTAACCTAAACAACGTCCAGCTCAGGCAGTTTAATTGAAATGTGTTGATTTGGTGGAATAAAATGCATGCATGTTGAATTTAAACATTGAGTACCATCACAATTGAAACAAAACGACACAGTATACGGGAAACGTGCCGGCTTTGTACCAAGAGTACTTCCACATATTTCTAAATCCCAGGAATGATTATGCATAAAAGCTTCTTGCATGGATATCCAAATCAACATTGTGAAGCAGCACGTAATCATGAAAGGTTCTTTAAATTTTCCCAGCTATGGAAACTTAATACAACCAGTTGTTGCACTATTCCTGCGCACCCTTTGGAAAAATTCTGACAACTCTTTCCCTTCAAGTTGTATGAAATGAAAGTTAGTTTCTGATTGGCCAGTCCACGAATCTAGAACAAGAAGACTTTCGTCCAGTGCGTTGGGGTAATAAACATTTTTATCATTTCAAATGATCTTGTCGACTTCATCATTATGCTTTGCGTCTAACATTACGCGGGACGGAGACTGTGACGTCATGCAGCTGTGCGGGAAGCCTAAGTTATTGGTTAATGGAGTCTGTTGAAAGAGTCCTGGGGCGTCGAGCGACCTGGGGCTTCCAGCGAAGCGAAAAGAATACAGGGTGACTCCTAAAGAGGTGTACAAGATGCCAGATAAGAATACAGGGTGACTCCTAAAGACATATACAAGATGCCAGATAAGAATAAAAGGTGTCTCCTAAAGAGGTGTACAAGATGTCACACAAGAATACAGGGTGACTTCTAAAGAGATATACAAGATACCAGATAAGAATACAAGGTGACTCTTAAAGGGGTGTACAAGATGGCAGAGAAGAATACAGGGTGACTCCTAAAGAGGTGCACAAGATGTCAGATAAGAATACAGGGTGACTCCTAAAGAGGTGTACAAGATGTCACAAGCATACAGGGTGACTTCTAAAGAGATATACAAGATGCCAGATAAGAATACAGGGTGCCTCCTAAAGAGGTGTGCAGGATGTCAGAGAAAAATACAGTACAAGATGCCTGATAAGAATACAGGGTGACTCCTAAAGAGATATACAAGATGCCAGATAAGAATACAAGGTGACTCTTAAAGAGGTGTACAAGATGGCAGAGAAGAATACAGGGTGACTCCTAAAGAGGTGTACAAGATGCCAGATAAGAATACAGGGTGACTCCTAAAGACATATACAAGATGCCAGATAAGAATAAAAGGTGTCTCCTAAAGAGGTGTACAAGATGTCACACAAGAATATAGAGTGATTCCTAAAGAGATATACAAGATGCCAGATAAGAATACAAGGTGACTCTTAAAGAGGTTTACAAGATGGCAGAGAAGAATACAGGGTGACTCCTAAAGAGGTGCACAAGATGTCAGACAAGAATACAGGGTGACTCCTAAAGAGATGTACAAGATGTCACAAGAATACAGGGTGACTTCTAAAGAGATATACAAGATGCCAGATAAGAATACAGGGTGCCTCCTAAAGAGGTGTGCAGGATGTCAGAGCAAGATACAGGGTGACACTTAACGAGGTGTACAGTATGTTAGATTCCATCAAATACAGGGTGACCCTTAAAGAGGTTTGCAAGATACCAGATTCAAATAATGGGTGACCCTTAAAGAGTTGTAAAAGATGTCAGACTCAAATACAGGGTGACCCTTAAAGAGGTGCCCATGCGGGAAGCCTAAGTTAATGGGTAATGGAGTCTGTTGAAAGAGTCCTGAGCCTTTCTAACATGTGTAGCATTTGTAGCATGCATCATTTGAAATGATATAACATCTAGTCTTTCAGACACTGTATTTTTTTTTGACCAGTCTTTCAAAATATCCCTTGTCAGTTTTCCCTATTTTGACAGAACAACATGAATATTTGGAGCACTCAACAGACTATCTGACACTCGGGGACCAAACGTTTTCCTGTGAAACTACAAGAGTATCGGGCCTCAGACATCCTTCGGAGGATACAACAGGTTGTACAGTATTGCTGTGGGCAAGAGAATTCATAGTCTCTGGTATTTGGTTGTATTATGCACCGACCGTGTTTGTGGTAGTTTGGAACTTTAGTTCCAAAGGAAAAAGTGCAACTATATGTCATTTCCACTTTTATATTTTAGCAAAATAGAACTTATCAACATACAACTGGCAAGCCTTTCATCAAGTTTTTAAAAGTTTTATCATAATAAGCATTGGCACAGGGAGGAGCCAACAAGAACTAAATGACTACTGTCAACCAGCAGAGTTGACATGCCTAAATAGTTATAAAATGGGACAACTTCCTCCAGGTGCATGAACTATGAGGCATCTTGGTTTTATATCTAACGACTACTCAGTGTATTACGATGTATTTAAACGTGTGTTTTTGTTACTTATAAGTGTTTTAATATGCATTTCTGGCTGAAGGACACATAAGTGTCCGAAACATGTACCAGTGTTAACATCTTGAATACAACTAGTAATGAAAAGACGGAACAGTTTATAAATTATTAAGTGGATTTCAACTCAATACGGATCAACATGGATAATAACAAATCACTATTGTACCCAAAATAGGTCTTATTCCTTAAACCTGAAAATAATTTCATGAGATTAATAAATTCACTTTATTTCTCTCATATAATTTTTTTTTCGTTAAACTTTTCTTAGTTTTTCTTTCATCTACATTTATCAAAAACTGAACACACTCTCACTTATAATTAATACAAACTCTCGTGTATAAATTGACTATTCGATGCATCGTCAGTACTATAACTTTCATGGCTGTCAAAATTGTTGCTTTTCGCGATGTTGAATTTGTCACAAGCATCATCACTGACACTATTGGGATAAAGCAGGCTCAAACTTTCCTCTTCAGTTACTTCAACCATAAAATCACGTTCTGACCGGTTTAGTAATTCTCCATTAATAAAAAAGATTATTACTTACATAGAAAGAAGTGAACACGAGCTGACATCATATTGCTATGTTTTGTACTAACTGTACACATTTACCACCAAATCGACTTCTGCATTATTGTCTAGGGCTTTCTCGTCTATCCTTCAAGGGAAGCAAATAGAGTAGGCATTGCACAACATTCCAGGCATCGATATGTATTCCATCGCCATTCACAATATTACTGGTTGGTATTTGTTCATTAATGGATACAAAATTAGCCATTTTTGTTTTGTTTTGTACAGCATAAAATTTAAGCCAAAACATACCTGTCATCATAACATCTAAATGAGCCGAACAGTCCAAATATACGAGGGCTGTTTTTTAAGTAAGGGCCATTCTTTTTTTTTTAATTAACCGAACATTTTATTTTGAAACCACATTTATTTTTAGGTTTTACATACCTTCCTCTATTTTTAAACATAGTTGCCTTGTTTATTTAAGCACTTGTCATACCTTAAAACTAAGTTCTGAACTCCCTCTGCATAAAAGTTTGCCGCCTGCTCTGACAATCAAGAATTCACGGCTGTTTTCACTTCCTGAACTTTAGGTCTTCAGACACAATTTTATACAGTACAGACCTAGACACTTGAGGAAAATCCATTGATGGAGTGGTTATCGTGAATCTTCGGTCTTCGTGAATTTTCGTGTCAATTGCAGTCATCAAGTCATCTAAGATGACAGATGGTCGACCTGAGAGTTCGAAGTCATGAACATTTTCACTCAATATGTCATCCCCTTCTTGGGCATAACGAGTCAAAAATGTGAGGGAACTGGCCAATCTCTTTCGTTTGTGGTCGCCTGTGAGGAGTCTGGGTACCCATCGAGAGCACAATTTCGCGTACCCATTTTCGCACTTTACCTTCCATCATTGCATTATCACCATACACCTCACAAAGCTGACGATGAATGTCTGCAGCCGACATGTTTCTTGCACTCAAAAAAGTATCACAGATCGTACCTCACACGCGGCGGGCAAATCAATAATCTTGAACATTATAAAGATGCACAGTTCAGCGTGCAGGTTAGCTACACAGCTGCAACTGGCGCCTGCTTGTTCTCAAACGATGCCGGGAGGTAGCGCGCACGCTTGTTGCGGCGTGCGCACTAACTTCTTCTTCTTCTTCATTTCCTGTTTCCAGTTCCCTGGGTCGGGTTGCGAATCAAGGACCTCCTCAGTTTTCTATCCCTCCACCAATAATTTCCTTCTTTCAATACTTCTTTTTCTTTTACTCCTCTTTTCTCTATGTTTTCCTTCACCGTATCTATCCACCTCTTTCTGGGCCATTCTGATGGTCTTCTTCCTGCTATTTTCTCCATAAATATTCTTTTTGGTACCCTATATTCTTCCATTCTCATCATATGTCCGTACCACTTCAGCTTACTGGTCTCTATCTTGTCTTGCAGTTTTGGGAACCCAGTTCTCTCCCTAATGTCCACATTTCTGATTTTATCTCTCCGTGTCTTCCCAATTATTCCTCTAAGGAACTTCATCTCGGCTGCTTGGATTCGGCTTTCATCGAGTTTTGTTGTGGTCCAAGTACCTGCTGCATATGTGAAAATTGGTGTGTAATACATTGAGAATGGAACTTCCTTGCATTTCTCGGGGACTTTCTGGTTCCATACTAAACCTCTCCCAGGGTGTCTACCAAAACCAACTAACAGATTTCCCTGACAATTCCCTGATTTTTCCAGGATAAATCAGAAAATTCCCTGAGTAACAGTAGTGGCCATAACAAATTTAAAAAACAGAGTTTGTACTTAAAAGCATTTCAAAAAGTGCTTGAACAATAAAGTGTAGCATGACCAAGTTGGAAAAGAAAAAAGAAAATCTATATTTTGCCAATTAATAAATATTTTCATCCAGAAAAACCATTGAACTTGCGAGAATTAAAAGTAGCTTGTTAATAGTAATGCTCTCAGAAATCATACAGTTACACATTTATATAAAAAAACAAAAACAGTCTACACTTGCAATTTGTGTGCTCTATTGCAAGAAATGAGAGCTTACTGATTTAACGTCAGTACGAACATACATCTACAACAATCATCATCAGAATATGTGTTTCCCCCTTCATAATTTAAATGCTTAATTTCCAAATATACAAGGCTGGACCTTGTAAAACTAAAATTCCCTGAGTGTCATTAAAATACCTTGATAATTCCCTGAGTTTTCCAGGATTAAAAAATTCCCTGAGTATTCCGTTTTCGATGTTTTCCAGAGTAGTAGACACCCTGTTAAACGATCAATATGCATGAAGAAGTACTGGGAGGACCGCAAGGCTCGTCCAGTTCCTACAAGTCGACGAACTAATGGTTGGTTAAAGTGATCCTATGTGGTCTCAAAAGGTGAAGAAGAAGAAGAACAACAATGATGCAACAAGGATGCGCCTCTCTTTCCATTTCCTGTCTCTAACTCCCTCAGAAGTTCTAAAATAGCTACAGATTCACCGTTTACCAGGCATGCTGCAACAGACTCATGCGGGTAAGATACATTTACATGTGGAATCAGCATCTTTCATATTGCTCACAAAATAGGCATATCCAATTATTTATGTTATTTATATTTTACAAAACGACTGTGAAAACACTATTATTCTGGTTCGTCCAACAGAATTTGAATTGTAGAATGGATCTCAGGAGAGCTTGTGCTCAAGAGCGCTTGCTGGCTCATATGACGAGAACACCAGGTTGAGAAAGCCTGCTCTAACAGATACAGAAGAAAAGGTTGAGAGATGGAAAGCTTACCTAGAGCGTTCGTATAGGGGTAAGGACATTGAGAATCATGTTGTGGAGAGGGAAGAGGAAATTGATGAGGATCATAAAGGAGATTTAATATTGAGATCAGAATTTGATAGAGGAGACATAGTAGGAAGAAAGCACCAGGCATAAAATGATTTACCAACTGAGTTGTAGCGTTACATCAGGGGATGAAGGTCTGATCAGGTTATTTCACTTTGTACTTAGGATTTATGAAACATGTGAGGTGCCCTCTGTTTCTATGAAGAATTTTATCAACCGTATATACTTCTTTTATTTTTAACATAAAATAATTGGTTTAGAGGAAAACCCCTGTCTGCCCACTATATGGCATCCTGCTCTCAATGATTCAAGATTTTTGAAGAAGCCAAAGTGGACCAGAGGTAGGGCATAGTAGGCTCCTTTTCTATGCAGTAGCATTTTCCAACAGTACCATGACTTAACAACCGTTGCACTGTTGTACAGTTTGTTTCTTACCATACGTAATGTTTGATTGAAAACAACAAATCTGCCATTATGAAATATATGTGATGTACATTTCATTAGTTTTGTCTACCAGCTTTCCCTATTCCTTAATTCTGCCACACCCCAGTGGTGCTAAAAGGTTATTGGTGTATGTAACATGTATTCAATATTGACTTTTTTCCATAGCACGTACAGGGTTGGAACGAATGATTTAAGTGATTTCATGCACATGTATTATCGAAAGTGGTATATAGCTTACAGCATTGACGCATATACCAATTAAAAGTGAAACTCATCAAGTTTCTTGAGTCTGCTTGCTACAAATTCTCGATGTGCCCTCCTCGCATCACACGGAAAATATCGGCAAATAGCTTATAAAGATAATAGCGGAAACTCGGCCGTTAAAGCATGCGCTCGCCTGGAGACAGCGATCACAGTGCCATCTCTTGGTGCGAGTTGACAGCATTTCTCTCCTTGCCACCCACAGGAGGACAGATCTTATAGCATTTTTGAGTGTGCACCGACCGAAATTGCAAGGAAATATTAGGACATTGGTTTTAATCTATCTTTTTTGACATACTGGTATTTAAAAACGAGTTGAACACGCTTAATTACATAAAAAAAAGTTACCTTCTTATATATTTCCCAATAAAGTCAGTTTCTGAACTTGTTAGATTGCACCAACCTCCTTTAGCTTTAATAGTGCAATACGTACACTTAAGAGGCAGATGACCTCGCTGTTCCGTCCCTTATAAAAACAAATAACTACGTACACTTTCAATCGGAAATATTGAAGCCTGTTGTTAAATGTTAGGCCTACTGTACCGTAGTCACCTCGTTCTATAATTATGCAGTTATTTCAATATTAACATTAGGCCTACTATCAGCAACCTATAAAGATCTTATTCTTGACTTGACAAGTTTTTATTCCTGAAATCTTTCTCCACAAAGTGGTCTGAACATACAACATGAGTTCTCTTTAAATGTTCTGGGCCATTCCTTTTCAATACGTCATCTAAGTCAGCCCTTCGGCTTCGAATAACCCACTGTGTGCATCTATAAATAAATAAAGAACAGGCTAAAATATGCTTAATTATATTGTAAAAGCCGGCCCCGTGGTGTTGGGGGTAGCGCGCCTGCCTCTCACCCGGAGGCCCCGGGTTCGATCCCCGGCTCAGGGATTTTAAAACAGACGTGATGTTTGGAACGGGGTGCACTCAACCTCGTGAGGACAATTGAGTAGCTGTCTGACAGTGAGACAGCGCCCCAATCACGAATACCAAGATTAACGGCCGAGGGGACCCGACGCGCTGATCACGCGTCACCCCAATATCTGCAGGCCAAATGGCCGGGCAGCGGTCGCTTGGTCGGCCTTAGCCCGTCATGGGCTGTATAGTGTCAGGGGTTGACTTTTGTTGACTTTTTTAAATATTGTAAAAGCATTCTGTATTAAAAGAAAACCGAACTATCAGTGTAATGGTAGGCTACTTGTTTACAATAAATTCATACTTACATTTCCTTATTTCTTGGGAACCTGAAGAAAGATTTTGGGTCACTTTGTTGATTATAATTATTACAGCCATATATGGCACAAATACTCCCCGTACCAACCATTATAATTGGATAATTAGATCATCCACAGGTCAATAATTTCTTTATTGTGTGGTTGGATCTCACGGTTGTAAATCAGCTGGTCTTACGTTGCCAACTCGGACCGCTAGGCGGTGCTGGGAAGCGCTGTCTCCTGTTTTGGCGAGGAGTTTCCGCTATTATCTTTATAAGCTATTTGATATCGGTACGGTAGTTCAACTCCGACTACACATGCTGGAGCATGTCCTGGTCAATTTTAGCTACAGCCGCATGGATCTGTTTCCTCAGTTCAACATGATTAACTGGCATGAGTGGTACATAAACTTCATCTTTGATAAACCCCCATAAGAAGAAATCACACGGGATTAGATCAGGCGACTGGGAAGGCCAGTTTATAAGACACCAATCTGCATCTGTCACAAGATGACAATAATCAACACTATCAGTTTTGCCTAAAATTGACCAGGGCATGCTCCAGTGTGTGTAGTCAGAGTTGGACTACCGTATCAATACTTGCCGTCTGGCGCAAGGAGGGCACATTGAGAATTTGTAGCGAGCAGACTCGAAAAACTTGATGAGTTTCTCTTTTAATTGGTAGAGGCCTATGTGTCAATGCTGTAAGCTATATACTTTCAATAATACATGTGCTTTAAATCACTTAAATATTTTGTGCTAACCCTGTATAATTTAATACAGACCAATTATGGATGCGATTACTCCTGGAGAATAGCACATATAACTTGTATTAGATATATAGACTCTTTTCTCATGTCATCTTAATGTTCACTCACTGTTCGAGTCATGAAGCACCTGCTTGGTTGACAGGTACAGTCATGCGAGTAGGATATGACTCACCAACCTCAAACATCATTTTACTCTCCGTGGTGACATAAGCTCCTGTTACACTTAGCTGTGCTGTTGCAAAATAATTACAAACCAACCTTTTTAAAAAAAAATATTTTCTGAGCTTCTAACTGAAAGGGAGTGGGTTTGATCCCCATCCAGGTAGTGGATTTTAGAAACTAAACTACCACTTTCGGAAACGCAAATAGCCCTGGGGTTCACTCAGCCTACACCAGAAATGAGTACCAGGGTAATTCCTGGGAGCAAAGACGGCCGGGCGTGGAGCTGACAACTCCATCCCATCTAGTGCCGATGTCCCAAGAGTGGAAGCCTCTACCTTCCACTGCTCCCAGGGCCTCCATGGCCTCTACGGAGTTGGCTTTGCTTTTTGTTCACAAATCACATTATAAGTTCTGAGTAACACAAGCAGCACGTTCAATGCTACTTGCTTATGTGGAGACTGTACTCCATCATCGCTGTTTCACTCTCCTCACCCCGCAAGGCTCCTGCTGCTATGACCAACAAATGCTGGCGCAGGAGCACTCCCATCTTGAAAGTCAGTACTGTGAGTATTTCCATGTTACTGCTTGAGTCTTCAGGCTTAGACTGGTTTGATGCAGCTAATCGTTTCATCTCCACATAGCTGCCGTACCACATGTGATGCAATAATATGATTTGTATTGTAACCTTGGTCTACCTCTACAATTCTTGTCCTCTACCCTTCCTTCCATAAAAAAATTGCCAATCCTGGTTGTCTTAGTACTGTACTGTATGTGCCCTATCAACCTATCTCTTATCTTCATTAGCACTCTCCCGCTCGTCTTCTTACTCCATCTACCCATTTGAGTTTAATCATTTTCCTGCACTACCGCATTTGAAATGCTTCTGTTCTCCTGCATCAACAGTCCAAGTTATACTTCCACACAGCGCCACACTCCAGACAAAGGCTTTAAAAAATGTATTTCAAATATCTAAATCTAAATTTTATGTCAACACATTTCTTTTCAGCAGAAATTCTTCCCTTACCTGTGCCAGCCTACTTTCTATACACTCTTTGCTTCGTCCATCACTGCTTATATTGCTCCCTACTTTCTTTAGCTTTTCATCTGCCTTTATTTGATGTCAATAGGAGTTTCTGATTTCTTACGGCAGCATTCCATTACTTTTGTTGTACATTTTGTGATTTTGTGGCTTTGGTGGCGTAGTGGGTAGCATGCTGAACTGCTATGCCCAAGATGGCAGGGTCAAACCCGGCCTACATTCGTCGGATTATTTAAAGGCATTAAAATCCTTTTTTTTTTTTACGAGTAAACATTTTTATTCACTGACAGAAAACATGAACATATACAGATGCATCAAAATACAGCGTGAATCCCACATAAGATAAACTTATGCGTCGGCTTCATGAAAACAGTTTCTTAATTTATTTGCAACATGGTATTTCACTGATAATAGTAAGAAAAGTTTATAGTAAAAGCATTTATTATAAGGACACTAAAAATAAAAAAGATGATACATTACTTATTTGTGACTGAGTTGGTTTAAATATGTTGATGAAAATTTATAAGTTCATTTACTCTTTCAAAGTTATTAAGGAGCCATATAAAAAGACTTTTCTTCAGTATATTCAGGGTGTTATTTGTCACATTTACTGACAATATATTGTATATCCTAGTGCTAAGACAACTTAAATTCCTTTGGCCAAGTTTTATTTATCTATTTATCGTATGGCTTTTAGTGCCGGGAGTGTCCGAGGACATGTTCGGCTCGCCTGAGTCTGTAGCTGGTTCCAGCGGACAACCTCATTAGGGAGAGCTACAAGTTACGTTCAATTTCAAGTAGTTCCAACTTTCGCTACCAGATATCAATGATACCTAGTGGTGAACGTTGGAACTGTGATAGAGCGTTCTGACGAAATCCAAAATAACAATTTAGCTTTACACAAGTTTAGTCTGGGAAAGGATCTTTTACATGTCATAAATCTATGACATGAAACCGCCGGCTTTACTTCCCCTCCGAAGGACGGCATACTGAAGGATTTTTAATGCTCTAAAAAAATCCGACGAATTCGGCCGGGTTTGTACCCGCTATCTTGCGCACAGCAGTTCAGCATGCTACCAACTACGCCACCGAAGCCGCTTTTGGCCAAGTAGTGGGTTTCGACGAGGGTTATTTATTCCAGTTCTGTCCTGAAGTCTAGTGCACATTTTAAGTTTCTGTCCATTTGAGAAGAGCTTCATATTTTTATGTATAAATACGATTGATGACTGGACAAAAAACTGTCATATGTTAAGCACCATGCTTTGTTGATACAGTTCACATGTTGGAAAAGTTGGTGGCTTTTTGTACATAACTTTTAGAATGAGATTCTGGCAGGTTTTTACCTGAGCCAAATGTGAATCAAGTATTCCACCCCAACCATTTATTCAATATTGTAGTTGAGACTGGACTAAGGCAAAATATACAGTTCTCAAGACTTTCGCTGACAAGATATTTCTGATTCTGTAAAATATGTAAATTAACTTTTGAAGTTTTTTGGCCAATTTTGATGCATGCATATTCCATTTTAAATGACTATCTATAATAATCCCTAAATATGTAGTATTCATTGATTTCCGTAGGGTATAGCAGTTGCATCTTTTGCCATTGTTACAAATTGGTGTGTGGATCTTTTAGTGTTAAATTGTCTGTGGGTTGTAATGTTTTATTGTGTGAGAAGCATAGGTATTGTGTTTTGGTTTCATTTAAGGTAAGGAGGTGATTTTTGGACTGTAGCAAGGGTTTCTTGAGTTCTATTAAAAGTGTCCTCCCAAGTTGTTCCTGTGACTGTGACGACAGTGTCATCAGCATAATTATGAGGTAATCATCGCATTACAGTTCAGCTCACACAAATCGTTAATACATAACAGAAAAAGAATAGGACCTAAAACTGTTCCTTGGTGTATTCCAATTTTTACTTTGCAGCACTTCTACTTAGAGTATCTTTGATTCGTACCTTTGTATTCTGTTAAAATGAAAGCTTTTTATTAGTTCTTGAGGAGTACCACGAATACCTTCCTTTTCAAGTTTTCAAATGAGTATATTGTGGTCTACGGTGTCAAAAGCCTTTCTTAAATCCAGGAACACACAAATTGTTCTTTTAGAACTATGCCTTTCTTCGGAGGGGAAGTAAAGCTGGCGGGCCCATGCCATCTGAAAGAACCTATCACTGCAATTAGTGGTGTGTAGCAAAATTTGTAGGCTATATTTGGCTGGTTAGGAAACGGTCTATCAAGTTCCAACATTCGGCGCTAGTGTTAGTGACAGTAGCATCTGGTAGCGAAAGTTGGAACTACTTGAGATTGAACTTGTTGGGAGCTCTCGGACGTTCACTCAAACATGCCCAGCTTATGGCCATTGGCTGCTATTCTTATATCATATACATGGTGTCCACAGAATTTTCAATGTTAATTTTCCTGACCATTTTTCAACAAAATTCCTGACTCGCGAAGTCATCGTAACATTGGAAAAAAGGTTTATTGAGCAAATATATATATATATCTATCTCTTATTTGCAGCCTCCACCATCCCCATAGCTGCCCAACGCTCGCCTCATTATTCATTTAAAATACAAAATAAAGTAAATTATAATGCAATAATACATAAATCAAAGTACTTAATAACCTAAACTATAGTGATGCCGCCACATCCCTACGACAACTCCAAAAGAGCGTACAAAAAATAGGTAATAGTGCATTATGCAACGAGCCTATAATGGCTATAATTAAGACACGAGTATCTTTATAAAACGAGCGTATGCGAGTTTTATAATTTCCATACGAGTGTCTTAATTACCATTATAGACGAGTTGCATACGACTGTTTATGTTCGACGATAATTATAACTTTATTATATGTTTTAACATAAATATTCATAAATATCTGTTCAGTCACTAAAATTTTGTGATCGGGTGCTGCGCTGGGTAGTACATCTCTGTTTTCCAAGCTCTCTGGTTGACCGACGCATGTGCTCTGTGTGCTTCAATGCCATCTGTTCAGATTGTGCACCAGTATTCAGTAAAACTGTCACCGACGTCGATTGAAAACAATCCGCTGTGTAGAAATTGGATTTGAGGACATTAAGGTACAGTGCTATTTCTTGTCTCATATTCACCAGTTTATGTACGCGAACATATGGACGGTGTTTATATAGACGTGTTGGATTTTGAGCGCATGCGCGAACGTATCCTTATCTAATTGGTCAAACAACTGTTTCTTGAGCTGTGATTGGTGGGAGAAACTGTTTCATAATGAAAAATAGTGTTATAATGACCATCATTATGATACAGTTTCCAGACATATAATAGTGAGGGTCGAACATAAAAGAGGTTTTTACTGTGATGTACTATAAAAATGGAAACTTACCATTATGACCAGTGAGTCATTGCTTTTTATCTTCAGAGATTAGTTGAACTAGTAACATCAAAATATTGCTGTAAAACACAAAATACTGTATGGTTAATACCAAAAATTCCTGACTTTCCAATACTTTTTACCATTTTTTCCTGACTCAAGCCATTTTTTCACACTTTTTCCTGACTTTTCCTGACCAAAAACAAAATTCCTGACTTTTCCTGCCTGTGGACACCATGATATATCACATTTGTTGATTTTCATCATGAATTCTTTCCTCACGATGGAGTGCATTCCATTTAAAATCTCATTCAAATCCTCTGGTGAAACCGCTAACATGACAATGTCATCAGCAAATCCCAAAGTTGAAATTATTTTTCCTCAAATCTTTACTCCTACTTTAAATTTTTCTCTCAATTCCTTCATTGAAAAGTATGGGTGATAAGTTGCAGCCAAACCTTACATCTTTCTGAATACTGCCTTGAAATGCTAATCGCAGAATTTAGTAAAAGGTTTAGCCAGCTTTCAACAGTGATAACCGTTAACAATAATTTATTCGCTTGGGTTGACATTTCTGACTCTATCATGCCCTTCAACTTTCATAGCTAAGTCTGGTTTCTGTATAGATTGTAGATCACCCTCCTATCCCTGAACTTTATTCCAACGCTTTTCAAAATGTCGTACAATTTACTCCAACCAACACTATCAAAAGTATTTTCTATGTCTACAAGCCATGAACAAGTTGTTATCTTTCCTTATTATTTTTTTTATAACTCAGCCAATAGCCATGAACTTTTCTTTTCAGGACGGGTCAGGGAAGGGATATTGGAAGGAAATTGGCCGTGGACCTATCGAAAGGAAACGTCCCGGCATTTGCCTGGTGGTGAAAATGGGAAACCATGAAAACCATTTTCAGGACGGCTGAGGTGGGATTTGAACCCACGCTCTCCCGATGCCAGCGAGGCACAAGGTAGGGCGTTAGCGCTTTCGACCACCGTGGTCCTTATTCATTTATCATGAAGGTTTTAACTTAACAGTCTGCCTAGTCAAAACCTTTTGTTTCATGTTTTTTTATTACATTACAGGTACATGTTTCGAAAAAGTCTCAAATGAAAATGTATGTATGCTTTAAAATTGTATTTACAATTTATTTGGTTTTGAGATAAAACCTAGGGAGCTCTAGTTCCCCCAGCAAAGTGGTGCTTTAATACGAGTGGTTTAGTGCAAAAGTGGAAAGTCCAAAAGTAATTTTTTTTGTTTTTCCCTTTTACATGGTGGCCACTCACATCCGTCAACGGATTTTCCAGGAATAATTCTCATTTTTCCAGACTTAAAAATAAGCGCAAGTCCCGGGGGGGGGAGGGCCTTTATCGGTTGCCTACTCCAAGACAAAAATAAGTGTTAATTGCGTTATTGATACGCAAGCCTACACACAAATGATTTATTTGTTGTTTTAAAAAAGCCTTTGTGACTGATATATACGCTTTAAAAAAATGCCACCTGCAATTTTAATGCGGTGAAGTTGCCTATACTCAATACAGTATTATGTTTTACAAAAATACTATCGCGTGTTCTCCCACACAGAAACAGGTAGCCTGAGGAAATTTGTTTCGTTAACGATGGAGTGCTCACCCAAAACCGCAGCGGGAGTATGATTTAAGATGGAAAGATTTTTATAATTAATTAACAAGGGCTATTTTCCAGGAGTTTTCAAATTTTTCGTCATTTTCCAGACCTAATAAAAATCCAGGAGTTTTCCAGGATTTCCAGGAGTAGTGGCCACCATGCTTTTAGGATAGCAAATAGTAGTAGTTATTTGGTGTAATAGAGAATAAAGTCAGAATTTCAATACCAATCCCCCAGAGTACAGCAGTTTCTTAATGCAATAGTTTGATGCTTTTCAGTCTGTCAACAAGATTGTACCCAAATGAGATGGATATTCCATTGTGAACGTAATTTATACCGGCTTAAAACGGGAAAGAGGGAACAGAAGGATATCTGGACAATGTTAGGAACATATTCTTTATTGGGGCATCCTTTCTTAATCATTGTAAAGCATATATTAATATCTATATATACACACAATTGTTGCAGCACTGTAATAAATAGTGACATGTGATTCCATTTATTTACCATGAGCTGTTCAATTTCAAAACTCTAATATCCAACAATATGAACAAGAATCACATTGATTGGTATTTTCCCTATTTCAAACCACTTACACTCAAACAAACCCTCTACAGAGTTTGATTCTGTGTCTTGACATGGGGAAAGATTTCGGTTACAATGAACCTTATTCTCAAGGAGCATTATGAGTATGGAACTGGATTACGGTACTCAATTATATAGCAGAACATCACATCTAAGTACCCATAGCCCTCCTAAAAGAATTTTGATAACTGCATTTATCAGGAAGGTTATGGCAATTTTCCTCATGCTTTAACAAATTTGTAGGCAAAATTTTTTGGATTTCACTATAGCTTACGGTATGCGTAACATGCCTTGCTAACATGATGTATTGCTCGAACGTTTTGAGTAATGCATTTCCCTCAGCGAAATACTCGACCTAGCCTACAGCACATTTTGGTCAGATTTACCGGTAGGCTACTTGTAACGCAGAGAATATTTTATATTCTATACACCATGATATTAACTGATTTTACATAGCGAACTCAAATCGATTTGAGTACACTTACCGTATTCAATACGGTCATGTAAACGGGACTCTGTTCGTATTGATTGTCAAGGTCGATACGGTAAAATTGTGGGATCGGATCGTATCCAAACAGGCCAACATGTAAACGCGGATCGTACTGAAAGCGATTCTGCGCGCTCTTGAGTTACAATTATTAACTAATTTAGGCCTACTTTCATCTGTCTCGAATCGCTTCTTTTACTTCCTGCCCATATTCTTCGTTACTGTCGGTGTTCTTTCCGTGTTTGATAAGCGTAGTTTGTTTGCACGCGTTTTTAGCGTTAATGTATTTTCGTCGGTTTTACTTCTAATGCCTGGTGTATCCGTAGGTACTGATATCGCGTCAGGAGTTGGCAGTCGGGTTTGAACTGCATGGGTCTTCCCGCTCACTGTGTATCGCGCATTCCAAAAACATTCAGTTGGTCACTACTTGCTTCACTCACTCAGCACAGTCCTTCTTTCAGTGGCTGAGTGTCGCCTGCTGCAATGACAACCATTGGCATGCGGCAAGCCGATATATTTAACTTAGGAATATGCGGGCCGCGCATGCGTACTGCAAGACCCCCCGCACCCCGTCACAGCGTGTTCAACTGCCATCTCCTGCCGCGATGACAGTAAAATGTGGTCAACAGAAAAAGTGAAAATACACCGTCTTACTTTGCCGATTTATCCGTTCCTTTTTCCATTTGAATAAATTGAACACATACTGGCTGAGTGGTGCAGCGGTAACTTTCTCACCTGCTTTTACCAAGGTAGCAGGATCGAATCCTGGCGTAGTCAGGGTGCTTGGGCCTAAATGCGAGGGAGCCGTGTCAGCAGATGTACTGGCACGTTACAGATCCCATACGGGGCAACATTTTTGCAGCCCGGAGTCTCTAAAAGCTTCAGTAATTAAAAGGGATGACTGTTATCCATAAACTTCGTAAGAACAAACAACATCAAAATCTTCCGCGAATCCATTTTTCATGTTTACAAACAACCCGTCCAAGAAACGTCGGATGGTAATAGTGCAGGAGACATGAACCCAGGGGGGAAACTGAAATTTGAAATAAATATCTTTTCAAATGATTCAAAATTGATCTGGGAATGATGTAGTTCACTCCTCGGCTGTCTATAAACCACCTGCCATCCCAAATTATAAAATGACTTAGCTGTGTCTGCCATTACCAGCGTTACAACAGTATTGCCAACCCCACGCATACGGTACTAATTGTATACGTGGTCTTTCGTCCAGTACCAGATCAAGGTTCTTTTTGTCAACCATGCCCTGCTAGCTCCCCTCACCTACCCCCGCGATTCTAACCTTAGTTTTGTCCAATCCAATGGTTTTTGACAATTGTTACATCCTAACGCGTCCAGATGAATGGTTTCGACAATGGTTACAGCCTAACGCATCCAGTGAAACGGCGAGTGCCCCACTAGGTCACCTACACCCGACCATTCTGACGTTCGTTTTGTCCGATCCAATGGTTTTTGACTATGGTTACAGCCCAACGCATCCAGATGAATGGTTTTGACAATTTTTACAGCCTAACGCGTCCAGTGAAACTGTGAGTCAGGGTCCTGTCTCATGCACTAGTAATATGATAATTACGGTACAGGTCTTTTATTTAGCTGTTTAATACAAGTTAGCCACCATAAATTATATACCGTTTTGAAATAGATTTCAATACGAACTGAAACTGCTCATGTAAACGGGCAGCGTACTGAAAACAGGATCGTATTCAAATCGACTTGAGTTCGCCATGTAAACGTAGTAATTGTGATATACCACGGTTTTAAAGGAGAGAGCGTTATACCAGTAAGAATGATGTTCTACAGAAACCAACGTACGTTTTTGAAGTTTTCTACTGCGGAATTATACATGATAATTACGGTATCTAACACATGCAGTAGGCCGTTAGAGGTACGGTCAGGGAGGGAAGTGAGGCGGTATGTGCCGGTATGGAATACAGGCTCTGCTTTCAAAGGCCCAATGGCATACCGTCACTGCTTTCAATGTCAAATAGCATACCGCCACTGAAAACCAATGGATCTTAAATTTGTTTGCACCGTAGGAATTAATATAATTACCTTACATGATCATTCATCCACTGGTACCAAGCTACCTTCAGCGATAAGCATTCGCCTGTAGACATCCCCAATATAGAACCGTGCGTTCCTTTTAAAAAGAGAAAGCGGAAAGGGCTTCAGCATCGCTGCAGTTAACTAGAGTGGAAAAAAAGAACGGCCAAGGCCGTCCATGCAGCAAAACTCATAAAGCGAGATCTTATATGGATGCTAATTATATGTCAGTAACAAACAAACAAAAATTAATTTAGTTCCCCACTTCACTCATTTAATTTTATTTATCTATATAGCCTAAATAATAATTCACACATATATTCTTTAAGTGAAAATTAAATTTATTACTTAAGCATGATGCAATTCTGAGTGAATAGAACAATTTCCTGCATATCCCGTAACGTTGTAAGGGAGGGGTATGCTTTTTTGATGTTGAGATATGACAGGGAATATATCTTTGGATAGCATACCGCCTCTGGTTTTTTCCCACTTCCTTCACTGGGTACGGTAGCACATTTCCATATACCCAATGATATTACGAACTATGCATTTTAATATGCAATAGCATATGAAGGTAACTTCCGCGTGTTACATATTATATCCAGCCGAACAAAGTTAAAAATGTCCAGTAAAAATCTACCCACGTTATGCCATAACCTCATCAAAACTCGCCAAAATATTCTCACACACAAATCTCCTAGATGTAACGTTCTGGCTAAAGGTAATCACTTTATCGATCAATATAAAATCACATGTACACATATAACTACAGCCACAAACTCAAAATCTGACTCCTAGAAATTTACACGCCACGCCATTTTGACCAATAATTCAAGGCGCCTTTCTTGATGTGATGCGATGTACTGATATCACTAACACTAGATTTGTCTTCTTATTTTCTTCTACTGTTGAGAGCTGAGAGATAGGAAAATACCAATGTCACCAACTGATTTCTGTTTCTGTTGTAAACGTCCATGGTGATAAATTCTCAACTTGTAACTTGTAGATTCCCGTCGCTTTTTCTGTTCGACATGTCATATGCGTGGGGTCGGCTTTTTACTCTCCTGATTTACAGGTTAGTCGCACTTATTGCCTCCCCCCTCATCTTACAATCTTTACAGCTGAACTCTTTGCTATACGCCAGGCTTGTCACTATATTCATGCCCATCGTTTACATCACGCGCTAATATGCACGGATTCTTTGAGTGTTATTAATGCCTTACCTCATTTTCTGCACTCAAATAATTGGTATCTCTACCAAATAGTGCAATATTTCCATACATTCACCCTCACAGGACAAGACGTGGTCATCATGTGGATTCCTGGGCATTGTCATATAGCAGGAAACGAAACAGTCGATCTCTGGGCTAAGAATGCGGCATGCGGTCAGGGAACAGTGTATAATATCGGGATACCGTATCCGGATATAGTACCGATAATTCATCAGCGAGTCGTTAGTGCTTGGCAAAATGAATGGACCGAGATAGCAAAATGTAAAGCAAAACATTTTTTCTTAATAAAACCATCCGTAACTACAGCGCCTTGGTTCCGGGTCGGAAAATATTCGCGGCGTCATATTATTACCATCATTCGAATGCGGTTCCAGCACGCTCTTACACCAGTAGCTTTGGAGCGCATGCATCTCAGGGACAATGATAGGTGTGTATGTGGTAGGGCACGAGGTACTTTACATCACATATTGTTTCAGTGCGAAACCTTCAATCCGCAGCGGGACATTATGTTGGAGAAATTGAGGCGACTAGCTTATCCCTTGCCGTTAAACATCGCGTCACTTGTACATAGTCCTACAGTTCCATTGGTGGATGCTATTATGTCATATTTGGATCACCTTCCATTTCAATTGTAAAATCTTAGGTGGGCTCTTAGGGGGTCCTTCCCGTTATTCTTTCTGGTGCTCCTGGGTGTGGTTTTCGGTTTTTTGGTCACCCATATACATATACGGATAGATCTTGTTTCCCTGATTTCTCATATTTGGCGTGTGCGATAATTATATAAATTTAGACATCAGTGCTAAAGATCAGCTTCGATAGTGAAGAGGATAATGTGGACATCAGTTGCAATGTGATAAACGAAGTTCAAGAGATTAGTGGTTTTGAACATATGGACCAATTTGCTGCGGCATTTTACTGCGATGGCTACTGTAGACTATTCCCATGCCGGATGTTATTGGGCGAAGAAGCTTCTGTGTCCAGCAACGCAACACAAACAACAACAACAACATGTCATATGGCAGAAGAACAGGGTACGTCCAAGCAATCGCGCCAAGATATAGAAAAATTTTGAATAGGGCACTTTCCCACCACAGAATATCAAGAAACATATGTATTGAAATGAAATCCGTTGAGAAATCTGCGGTAAATGGAGAAATATTGCTGTAATTTATAAGAAATGTACCACTTGTCACATGCAATGAAAATGCAGCGCCATGTTTGACAAACACAGGTCTGCCGTCATGTGTTCATCACCAGGAGGCAAAGAACTTAACGAGAAAGACGAAACACTCACTCGCAGATCGAATGTATATTTTCTGCTAGAGCTGAGAGAGCGGACCAAACAGGCGACAGAAACATGTCGACTGACATAAAATGTCTGACAATTCGATAGTTCGACAAGTTTCCGTTTCTCAAAGCATGACAATTCGACAAATATGTCGCGACAATTTTGTAAATTGTCGTGACATATTGTCAGAAATCTGTTTCATAAAGTTGGGATATTCGTTCTTTGTGGTGACGGCTGAGGCCGATATATTACAAGTCCGTAAGGTAAGCCAATGCGCAGGCGCGAGCCGACCGCGCGCATGCGCACGGTGAGCCAGCGCCTGCGAACAAATGAAGTACCGGAAGTACATGAAATGCAGTCAATAGCAACACAATTTCTACGCACTCTCCTGGCTCTGGGGACAGCAGCCATCTGTTATTCTATGAAGGCAAAGAATATCGTGAGAATGAACAACACAGAGACCTACTGTTTCGGGGCAAGGTGTGACATATCCACACCATCAGATGAAAGGAGGATTTGAATCCCGACATTCAAGAGCACTACGGGTGACTTTACGCATATCCAATGCAAGAAACATCTTAATACTAATTATATCAACAAAACGCCGTACCAATAGGGGCCATACCTCGCAAATTCGATTATTCCATATAGTAGGCCTACATGGGTGGGGAATCGAATCCCGAACTTCAAGGGTGATACGGGTGACTATTTGCATATCCAATGCAAGAAACGTCTTAATACTAATTAAATAAACACAACGCCGTAAAAATCGGGGCCATACGTCGCAAATTCGATTGTTCCATTTAGTAAGTTACATGGTTGGGGAATCGAATCCCAAACTTCAAGGGTGCTACGGGTGACTTTTCGCACAACCAATGCAACAAACGTCTTAATTATAATTAAATCAACACAACACCGTACGGTTCCGGGTCATAAATCGCAAATTCGAGTATTCCACTAAGTACATGGGAGGGGAATCGAATCCCGAACTTCAAGGGTGCTACGGGTGACTTTACGCAAATCAAATGCAAGAAACGTCTTAATACTAATTAAATCAACACAACGCCGCACCAATAGGGGCCATACCTCGCAAATTCGATTATTCCATATAGTACATGGGTGGGGAATCGAATCCCGTACTTCAAGGGTGCTACGGGTGACTTTTCGCATATCCAATGCAAGAAACGTCTTAATACTAATTAAATCAACACAACGCCGTACCAATCGGGGCCATACATCGGAAATTCGATTATTCCATATAGTACATGGGTGGGGAATCGAATCCCGAACTTCAAGGGCGCTACGGGTGACTTTTCGCATATCCAATGCAAGAAACGTCTTAATACTAATTAAATAAACACAACGCCGTACCAATCGGGGCCATGCGTCGCAAATTCGATTATTCCATTTAGTACATGGGTGGGGATCGAATCCCGAACTTCAAGGGTGCTACGGGTGACTCTTCGCATATCCAATGCAAGAAACGTCTTAATACTAATTAAATAAACACAACGCCGTAAAAATCGTGGCCATACGTCGCAAATTCGATTATTCCATTTAGTACATGGGTGGGGATCGAATCCCGAACTTCAAGGGTGCTACGGGTGACTTTTCGCATATCCAATGCAAGAACCGTCTTAATACTAATTAAATCAACACAACGCCGTACCAATCGGGGCCATACATCGGAAATTCGATTATTCCATATAGTACATGGGTGGGGAATCGAACCCGAACTTCAAGGGTGCTACGGGTGACTTTTCGCTTATCCAATGCAAGAAACGTCTTAATATTAATTAAATAAACACAACGCCGTACCAATCGGGGCCATGCGTCGCAAATTCGATTATTCCATTTAGTACATGGGTGGGGATCGAATCCCGAACTTCAAGGGTGCTACGGGTGACTTTTCGCATATCCAATGCAAGAAACGTCTTAATACTAATTAAATAAACACAACGCCGTAAAAATCGTGGCCATACGTCGCAAATTCGATTATTCCATTTAGTACATGGGTGGGGATCGAATCCCGAACTTCAAGGGTGCTACGGGTGACTTTTCGCATATCCAATGCAAGAACCGTCTTAATACTAATTAAATCAACACAACGCCGTACCAATCGGGGCCATACATCGGAAATTCGATTATTCCATATAGTACATGGGTGGGGAATCGAACCCGAACTTCAAGGGTGCTACGGGTGACTTTTCGCATATCCAATGCAAGAAACGTCTTAATACTAATTAAATAAACACAACGCCGTACCAATCGGGCCCATACGTCGCAATTCGATTATTCCATTTAGTACATGGTAGGTGAATCGAATCCCGAACTTCAAGGGTGCTACGGGTGACTTTTCGCATATCCAATGCAAGAAACGTCTTAATACTAATTAAATAAACACGACGCCGTAAAAATCGGGGCCATACGTCGCAAATTCGATTATTCCATTTAGTACATTAGTGGGGATCGAATCCCGAACTTCAAGGATGCTACGGGTAACTTTACGCAAATCCAATGCAAGAAACGTCTTAATACTAATTAAATCAACACAACGCCGTACCAATCGGGGCCATACATCGGAAATTCGATTATTCCATATAGTACATGGGTGGGGAATCGAACCCGAACTTCAAGGGTGCTACGGGTGACTTTTCGCATATCCAATGCAAGAAACGTCTTAATACTAATTAAATAAACACAACGCCGTACCAATTGGGGCCATACGTCGCAATTCGATTATTCCATTTAGTACATGGTAGGTGAATCGAATCCCGAACTTCAAGGGTGCTACGGGTGACTTTTCGCATATCCAATGCAAGAAACATCTTAATTCTAATTAAATAAACACAACGCCGTAAAAATCGGGGCCATACGTCGCAAATTCGATTATTCCATTTAGTACATGGGTGGGGATCGAATCCCGAACTTCAAGGATGCTACGGGTAACTTTACGCAAATCCAATGCAAGAAACGTCTTAATACTAATTAAATAAACACAACGCCGTACCAATCGGGGCCATACGTCGCAAATTCGATTATTCCATTTAGTACATGGGTGGGGATCGAATCCCGAACTTCAAGGGTGCTACGGGTGACTTTTCGCATATCCAATGCAAGAAACGTCTTAATACTAATTAAATAAACACGACGCCGTACCAATCGGGGCCATACGTCGCAATTCGATTATTCCATTTAGTACATGGTAGGTGAATCGAATCCCGAACTTCAAGGGTGCTACGGGTGACTTTTCGCATATCCAATGCATGAAACGTCTTAATACTAATTATATAAACACAACGCCGTAAAAATCGTGGCCATACGTCGCAAATTCGATTATTCCATTTAGTACATGGGTGGGGATCGAATCCCGAACTTCAAGGGCGCTACGGGTGACTTTTCGCATATCCAATGCAAGAAACGTCTTAATACTAATTAAATAAACACAACGCCGTACCAATCGGGGCCATGCGTCGCAAATTCGATTATTCCATTTAGTACATGGGTGGGGATCGAATCCCGAACTTCAAGGGTGCTACGGGTGACTTTTCGCATATCCAATGCAAGAACCGTCTTAATACTAATTAAATCAACACAACGCCGTACCAATCGGGGCCATACATCGGAAATTCGATTATTCCATATAGTACATGGGTGGGGAATCGAACCCGAACTTCAAGGGTGCTACGGGTGACTTTTCGCTTATCCAATGCAAGAAACGTCTTAATACTAATTAAATAAACACAACGCCGTACCAATCGGGGCCATGCGTCGCAAATTCGATTATTCCATTTAGTACATGGGTGGGGATCGAATCCCGAACTTCAAGGGTGCTACGGGTGACTTTTCGCATATCCAATGCAAGAAACGTCTTAATACTAATTAAATAAACACAACGCCGTAAAAATCGTGGCCATACGTCGCAAATTCGATTATTCCATTTAGTAGATGGGTGGGGATCGAATCCCGAACTTCAAGGGTGCTACGGGTGACTCTTCGCATATCCAATGCAAGAACCGTCTTAATACTAATTAAATCAACACAACGCCGTACCAATCGGGGCCATACATCGGAAATTCGATTATTCCATATAGTACATGGGTGGGGAATCGAACCCGAACTTCAAGGGTGCTACGGGTGACTTTTCGCATATCCAATGCAAGAAACGTCTTAATACTAATTAAATAAACACAACGCCGTACCAATCGGGCCCATACGTCGCAATTCGATTATTCCATTTAGTACATGGTAGGTGAATCGAATCCCGAACTTCAAGGGTGCTACGGGTGACTTTTCGCATATCCAATGCAAGAAACGTCTTAATACTAATTAAATAAACACGACGCCGTAAAAATCGGGGCCATACGTCGCAAATTCGATTATTCCATTTAGTACATTAGTGGGGATCGAATCCCGAACTTCAAGGATGCTACGGGTAACTTTACGCAAATCCAATGCAAGAAACGTCTTAATACTAATTAAATCAACACAACGCCGTACCAATCGGGGCCATACATCGGAAATTCGATTATTCCATATAGTACATGGGTGGGGAATCGAACCCGAACTTCAAGGGTGCTACGGGTGACTTTTCGCATATCCAATGCAAGAAACGTCTTAATACTAATTAAATAAACACAACGCCGTACCAATCGGGGCCATACGTCGCAATTCGATTATTCCATTTAGTACATGGTAGGTGAATCGAATCCCGAACTTCAAGGGTGCTACGGGTGACTTTTCGCATATCCAATGCAAGAAACATCTTAATTCTAATTAAATAAACACAACGCCGTAAAAATCGGGGCCATACGTCGCAAATTCGATTATTCCATTTAGTACATGGGTGGGGATCGAATCCCGAACTTCAAGGATGCTACGGGTAACTTTACGCAAATCCAATGCAAGAAACGTCTTAATACTAATTAAATAAACACAACGCCGTACCAATCGGGGCCATACGTCGCAAATTCGATTATTCCATTTAGTACATGGGTGGGGATCGAATCCCGAACTTCAAGGGTGCTACGGGTGACTTTTCGCATATCCAATGCAAGAAACGTCTTAATACTAATTAAATAAACACGACGCCGTACCAATCGGGGCCATACGTCGCAATTCGATTATTCCATTTAGTACATGGTAGGTGAATCGAATCCCGAACTTCAAGGGTGCTACGGGTGACTTTTCGCATATCCAATGCATGAAACGTCTTAATACTAATTATATAAACACAACGCCGTAAAAATCGTGGCCATACGTCGCAAATTCGATTATTCCATTTAGTACATGGGTGGGGATCGAATCCCGAACTTCAAGGGTGCTACGGGTGACTTTTCGCATATCCAATGCAAGAACCGTCTTAATAATAATTAAATCAACACAACGCCGTACCAATCGGGGCCATACATCGGAAATTCGATTATTCCATATAGTACATGGGTGGGGAATCGAACCCGAACTTCAAGGGTGCTACGGGTGACTTTTCGCATATCCTATGCAAGAAACGTCTTAATACTAATTAAATAAACACAACGCCGTACCAATCGGGGCCATACGTCGCAATTCGATTATTCCATTTAGTACATGGTAGGTGAATCGAATCCCGAACTTCAAGGGTGTTACGGGTGACTTTTCGCATATCCAATGCAAGAAACGTATTAATAATAATGAAATAAACACAACGCCGTACCAATCGGGGCCATACGTCGCAAATTCGATTATTCCATTTAGTACATGGGTGGGGAATCGAATCCCGAACTTCAAGGGTGCTACGGGTGACTTTTCACATAACCAATGCAAGAAACGTCTTAATTATAATTAAATCAACACAAACCCGTACGGTTCCGGGTCATAAATCGCAAATCGAAGTATTCCACTAAGTACATGGGAGGGGAATCGAATCCCGAACTTCAAGGGTGCTACGGGTGACTTTACGCAAATCCAATGCAAGAAACGTCTTAATACTAATTAAGCCAATATAACGCCGCACCAATAGCGGCCACACATTGCAAATTCGATTTTTCCACTTAGTACATGGGAGGGGAATCGAATCCCGAACTTCAAGGGTGCTACGGGTGACTTTTTGCATATCCAATGCAAGAAACGTCTTAATACTAATTAAGTAAACACAACGCCGTAAAAATCGGGGCCATACGTCGCAAATTCGATTATTCCATTTAGTACATGTTTGGGGAATCGAATCCCGAACTTCAAGGGTGCTACGGGTGACTTTTCGCATATCCAATGCAAGAAACGTCTTAATACTAATTAAATAAACACAACGCCGCACCAATAGGGGCCATACCTCGCAAATTCGATTATTCCACTTAGTACATGGGAGGGGAATCGAATCCCGAACTTCAAGGGTGCTACGGGTGACTTTTCACATATCCAATGCAAGAAACGTCTTAAAACTAATTAAATCAACACAACGCCGTACCAATCGGGGCCATACCTCAGAAATTCGATTATTCCATATAGTACATGGGTGGGGAATCAAATCCCAAACTTCAAGGGTGCTACGGGTGACTTTTCGGATAACCAATGCAAGAAATGTCTTAATAATAATTAAATCAACACAACAACGTTCGGTTCCGGGTCATAAATCGCAAATTCGATTATTCCATTTAGTACATGTTTGGGGAATCGAATCCCGAACTTCAAGGGTGCTACGGGTGACTTTACGCAAATCCAATGCAAGAAACGTCTTAATACTAATTAAACCAATACAACGCCGCACCAATAGCGGCCATACATTGCAAATTCGATTTTTCCACTTAGTACATGGGATGGGAATCGAATCCCGATCTTCAAGGGTGCTAGGGGTGACTTTTTGCCTATCCAATGCAAGAAACGTCTTAATACTAATTAAATAAACACAACGCCGTACCAATCGGGGCCATACGTCACAAATTCGATTATTCCATTTAGTACATGGTAGGTGAATCGAATCCCGAACTTCAAGGGTGCTACGGGTGACTTTTCGCATATCCAATGCAAGAAACGTATTAATAATAATTAAATCAACACAACACCGTACGGTTCCGGCTCATAAATCGCAAATTCGAGTATTCCACTAAGTACATGGGAGGGGAATCGAATCCCGAACTTGAAGGGTGCTACGGGTGACTTAACGCTTATCCAATGCAAGAAACGTCTTAATACTAATTATATCAACACAACGCCGTACCAATCGGGGCCATACATCGCAATGTCGAGTATTCCACTTAGTACATGGGAGGGGAATCGAATCCCGAAATTCAAGGGTGCTACGGGTGACTTTTCGCATATCCAATGCAAGAAACGTCATAAAACAAATTCCTCTATTGCGGAGCGAAATAGCCGGTATCGTCTCACGATGACACCACTCGGCCACGCTCCTGGAACGTAGACCTTTGGAAGTTCTTGTATATGTATAACTACTCTTAGAGCTTTAACCGTGTCGCTGGTAGGAAGTTCTTCACACTCGATTATATTTGTCACATGAAGATTGGTTAGGTGGCCCTGCACCATTTCTATTGTAGCGTTATGGTGGAGTCGCCCTATGTATAACCATGCTCTTGGTTCTGCAGCTTGTAATTCTGTTATATTTGACGTACTACCATTTTTGGAGTTGATCAAGCATGGGTCTGCGGTTGTTGAGATTGATGACTGCGAGTTAAAGAGACTTTTTGAACATCCGATGTAAGAAACGTCCTAATACTAATTTAATCAACACAAAACCGTACCGTTCTGGGTCACACATAGCAAATTCGATTTTACAAACTTATACCGGAATGGGATTCGATCCCTCGACTCCCTAGGGAGCTATAGATGACTTTTCGAATATCAGTCTAGTGTTATTCAAAATAGAATGTCTTCAGAATACGCATAATAAGGCATCAACTTAGAATTATGGCAAAATAAATAAATACAGTCGAACATCGTTATAACGACATCTAAGGGACCGTAAAAGTTATATTATTATGAACAAGTGTTGTTGGGCGCCTTCGGTGGCGTACTTGGTAGAATGCTGAGCTTCCGTGCCAGCGATCCTCACTATGCGGCCCGCGGGCCTCATGCGGCCCTGGGAACGAATTTTTGCAGCCCTCAAGACTGTTAGGGATAGGATTAAAAACAAATTTAAGAGTTATGAAAAAAATTATACAACATTTTATAAATATATGTTATATTTATTAATTAAGAGTATTGAAAATCTGTCGTTTTTCTCTACGTAATTATTTACTTAGACTACCGCAGTGTAGTTGGATGGGAGAGACTAGCTAGTAGAGCAGAGCCAATGAACGTAGTACCCTTTTTAATGCATTGAACAAGAATGAGCTTACTACAAAAGCATCCTACCAAGTAACAGAAATTTTAGCCCAAAATATGAAGCCGTTTTCTGATGCAGAATTGTAAAAGCGTGTGTTGTCACCGTTTGTACAACTTTGTTTTCACAATTATCTAATAGTAAGCAAATATTAGATGAAGTTTCTAAGCTTCAGCTGTCTGATTCAACTTGCATGAGACGGACACAGGACTTAGCAGCAAATATTGCACTTAATCTCACCGATGAACTGCAGCAAAGCAAATATTTTAGTCTTGCGCTCGACTCATGTACAGACATAACGTCATTTCGATGTGAAATGCCATGTCCTGTGGTTCGGATTCCACGTAAAAAGGAGGTCCCGTGGCTCATAATCACAAGATTCACGGTCACGTAAAACTACAATCTTCCTTTAGACATAACGTCACTTTCTCAATTTATATTGTTCGTTAAGTATGTATCCAAGGATTGTGTTGTTAAAGAAGATGTTTGAGGCATGTTTCCCATGACTGGACAATCTCGAGGTATTGATTATTTGAACACAATAGTAAGTTTTAGCATTGATTTGAAAAAGTTTTTTTCTGTGTGTAATACTGATGGTTGCCCATCAATGTTAGGGCGAAATATAGGGTTCGTTCAGTTGTTGATAACACATTTGTGAAATGACACTTGATTAAGTTTTCATTGTCTCATTCATCAAGAAAGCTTAGCTGTTAAATTTGGTGAAAATATCAGCTGTTTTATGAAAACAGTTGCAAAGATCGTGAATTTTATAAGGTCGAATGAACTGAACCACAGAACGTTTCAAGATTTTTTGAATGAACATATATCGCAATACGGGGACGTGCTTTACCACACAGAAGTGAGATGGCTGAGTAAGGGCATAGTTTTGATACGTTTCTTCAGCATTCGTCATGAGATTACTCTGTTTTTGGCTACGAAGAAAGAAGAGTATCCTGATGTTTATAATTTTGGTTCATGGCTTAAAGTAGCGTTTCTCACTGATACAATGGGCATTATGAATGAAACACCGACTCGATTGCAAGGAGACTACAATATCATTGTAACAAAAATGATGAGGTTTGTGTTTTTACAGAACCAAAAGCTCAATATGTATATTGAAGAATTGCGAAACAGCGATTATTCCAGCTTTCCTTCTGTTAAAACTCTGATGAAAATCCAGATGAAAGTCAAGATGTTTCTAATTTACTAAAGCTGTTGACAGACCTAAAGGACGAAATGTCTGTGGGGTTTAGTGACTTCAGGAAGTATCAAGAACCATCTCGCTTGGTGGAAAATCCATGGGCAATAACAACAGCAAATGTAGCTCATCTTTCTGTTTTTGGATACGAATGAGTTAATTAAGCTTCAGCATGATACGGAGCTCAAAATTATTTCTGAAGCAAAAAAAAAGGAGGATGAACCATGCATATAAGATAACTTTCAACCTCGGTTTGCAATGAGATTTTCCAAGAACAAGAAAATCTGTTGTTAAAATTTGGCAAAGTCTTTTCTCTTCCCTTTCGTCATTAGTCCTGCTTTCTCCTGTGAACATAACCTGCAAGGTGCCAGTCCTGCATCAAGGCCAAGCTCAGTACTGTAGATGCCCCGCCTCATTGTGACCCTTGCGCATTCCACAGAACTAATTAACAGTACGATCCTGAAGTTGGTTTCCATAGCAGGTTTTCATATAGTACATGCATTTTAAAGCAGCAAGAAATGTTTAAACATTGGAAGAAAAAGTTTTTCATGAAATTGAGAAAGGAAAGAAAAAAAGCTGATGTGTCTGGTCAGTTTGGCCTAGTTAACTCCACAGTCCAAGTGATTTGGAAGAGCAAGGAAAAAGCATTTGAACAGAACAGATCAGAGATTACGCGATTAAGAAAATCTGAACGGAGCGATGTGGATGAAGCACTGCTTAAGTGTTTTCAGCAACAGAGAAGCTACAGTGTACCTGCAGTGGACCTCACCATGTGGTTAAAGCAGAAGAATTTGCCAAGAAATTAAAATTTAAAGAATTTGTGTTCAGCAGTGGGTGGATTGACAGATTCAGACAACGTTACAAAATTACTTTCGGCACAGTGTTCGGTGAAATTTGGTGAGTACTCTACAATTTGTTTTAATTGTAGTTCATGTTCACATAGCTTTAAAAGTGTGTTTATAATATTAGGCTAATTAAATTTGTTCTCTTTCATTTTCCACATCACTACACTGAAAATTTGATTCTCCGTTTCAACAACACTTGTTTGGTTCATCAGTTTACCGGTTGCGACAACGCAGTCATGTAGCCCTGCGTGCTTAAGGTGTGTTAGGAATCTGCCTGATAACCGGTGTTATTGTGATGGCTGTATTAGTGTGTGTTATCTGTAAGGACTGCAGATGATCAATGTCAAGTAATTCCTACTTTTTCTACCAAATGGTACCATCAATGACACCTAGCTGCGAACTTGGTTATTATATACCACAACAACCGGCACCTGGAGGCTAACTTTGGAACTTATAATAATGAAAATGAAAATCCACAGCCTGCTTCCAGTCTCCGACCGGGTCAGGAATGGAATGAATGAAGCCCCCATCTAGCGGCGAGGATATGAACTGTGCCGGCTGCCGAGGCCTGACGCACTCCTCTGGGGCAATGAATAAATGAATGACAGATGAAATGAAATGATAGTGGAGAGTGTTGCCGGAATGAAATGTTGACAGGGAAAACCGGAGTACCCGGAGAAAAACCTGATATGATAATTATAATAATGATAATAATGATAATTATAATAATAATGTATGGCCTTGGCTGTCGGGTCCAAGCTTTGCTATTTGACACCCAGAGGGCAGCTTGCATGTCGAATTTTGTTGTTCCTTGGAGCACTATGAAATCAAGCAGGTTAGATATCTAAGCTCCTGGACACTATAGCGCTTTCTAGTAGAGAAATGAGGAACTTTGTGTTGGCAGAAAATCCCGAGATTAATTTTGCCATTCTGAACACGGCCTACTGAATTAAAATGGGTTCTTTAACATGCCAACATCGTATAACATGCGTGTCCTGTTCTTTGCCGCCTTTCAAAAATCACTTACCACAGCCAGGAGCCAACCTGCAAATTTGGGGTTAGTAATCTGACACAATAACCACTCACCCACCGCAGGAAGCACTTTGAAACTTAATAGTGTGTTAATCAAATCTAACCTACAAAATTAGCTACACACAATTGTAGCTAGTCGAATGTTCTTTTACTTGCCATAAATCTATTACATGGGCCCGCCGGCTTTACTTCCCCTCTGAAGGAAGGCATACTGAGGGATTTTTAAGGCTCTTAAAAAATCTGACGACCTCGGCCGGGTTTAAACCTGCGATCTTGGGCACGGAAGCTCAGCATTCTACCAAGTACGCCACCGAAGGCGCCCAACAACACTTGTTCATAATAATATAACTTTTACGGTCCCTTAGATGTCGTTATAACGATGTTCGACTGTATTTATTTATTTTGCCATAATTCTAAGTTGATGCCTTATTATGCGTATTCTGAAGACATTCTATTTTGAATAACACTAGACTGATATTCGAAAAGTCATCTATAGCTCCCTAGGGAGTCGAGGGATCGAATCCCATTCCGCTAGAAGTTTGTAAATTCGAATTTGCGATGTGTGATCAGAATCGGTACGGCGTTGTGTTGATTTAATTAGTATTAAGACGTTTCTTGCATTGGAATTGCGAAGAGTCACTCTTAGAACCCTTGAAGTTCGGAATTCGATTCCCCTCCCATGTACTAAATGCAATAATCGAATTTGCGATGTATGGCCCCCATTGATACGGCGTTGTGTTGATTTAATTAGTACAGTATAACCTGTCATATCCGGACTAATGTGGCGACCGGCCGATCCGGATATGGAAAAATCCGGATATCACAAGGCTATTTTTACAAATAGCTAGGTGACCAGAAATAATTCACGAGTTTGTTGTTGATTAATTTTAATGTTTTTAACGGTTTAGTATCATTTTGTTAACTGTATACTGTACATAGGCTAAGAAATAGAATTGCTTTAAACTAAATTAAAATACAGTAATTACATTATAATAATATGCTTTACAGTACATGTACTTACATAAATAAACTGTAAATTCTGTTTCTACATAATTTTTTGAAAATGTTTGTCATTTTCTGTTGCTTCACGCACTTCACTTAGGCCTACTGTTTCTACATTAGTTTTTGAAAAAGTTTGTTATTTTCTGTTGCTTCACGCATTGTACACGCTGTAACGATTCGATCCCATATCTGTTATATTTAAAGGGTTATTCATTTATTATCATATTATTATTATTATTAATTAGTACATCAATGAGATGATTTTTATATCAGATAATTGTAAGCGGTTTTTATTATTTTAGTCAGAAATATTTTTATTAACAATTATTTGTAAAGAGACGAAGTAAAATATATAATGCAACAAGATTGCCAAATAGGATCAACCTAATGCGTCACAAAATGAACGACGTAGTAATAATTTCACCACGGCAAACTGCGTCATTGTCATGAGTAACCATCACGTGCGCACAATCGAGTTCCTTCTGGAAGGAATAGAAGCTTGATATTTCACTCATGGTGCAACAACACGCCATTTTCTAATGTACGTACGCGTCAAGAATGAAGAGAGAGGGTAGCTTGCTTCTATAGTGGGGGCTGTGACACCACGTGACAAGGAAGTATTTGTACCTGCGATATCGGACAAGACATTCATTGATCTACAGCTCTCAATGAAGGGAGGAAGTGGTAACCTTGCTTTCTGGGTCTTAATGAATTGAGCATACAGAGTTGGCAGAGTACGATGTCTTGCCGAAATCTATATCAATACATAATGGGTAATATCACTGATCCAGAGTCTTTCTACAGATGGCAACGTATTTAATGAGGATATTTCATAGTAATTGAGATATCACATCATTTTTTTAAAACATAAGCGACGTAACATCGAGATCATCGATCATTTCTTAAATATGACGAATCTTCGACTGGGTGAGCAAACAATTCAATAAAACTATCGTCTCTATTATAACTTAACTTCAATTAACTTTCAATTCATTTTAAATGTTCAGTTTCTTTTAAATAATTAAACCGCAGTTGGTAAATTAAATTCTTTTTTGTAACTATTAGTATTTTGTTTTTGCATATAATAAATTCATTTTCTTTAACTTCATGCCTATTTCTTTTATTGTAGTTAGTACTTTAAGGCAATCATACTCCTTGATTAAATACTGGATTGGTTAGATGACTTTGTCTCACTACGGCCCGGGTAAGTGGTCTCGACTCTATTGCTGATAGCCGTGGTTAATTTACAAATTTCGATTCACTGTCTTAAATAGGAATCTGGCGCTCAACAACAACTTATTATATTATACTATCGCAGGTAAGGTCACACCACAGTGTATATTATTTATTATTATCATGTTTGTTTTATTGAACCACAATAGTCATCTACCACGTTTAACGACTTACTAACTCATTAAAAATGTTACATTTGGCGCCCAACGTGGGGCACGAAAACCATTCGGTATTTAGTCAGAGGAGTGTATAATTTCAGTGCAAATTGTCAGTGCTTTTGGGGGACAGTGAAGTGAAGTGAAATTTTGGAAGGGCAATTGTTATACGGTGTACTTCGAGATGTCGGAAGAGGAACAGAGGCAGTTGAGAAGTAGGAATAAAGTCGAGAAAGTTAATTATAAGGAGGTTGATAGCAGTAGCGATGTTGAAAGCGTAGAGAATAATACCAAGATGTCGGAGGTAAATCTTGAGAATAATCCTGAGGTTAACCCTGACAAGAATACAGAGGTACATCCTGAGACTAGTGGTAGTCTAGAGAAAGAAAAGTCTATAGAGATTCCTGAAGATCCATTAACTGTGTTTATGAGGGAGATGAGAATTAATAGTAAGGAGATGAAAAAAGATAATTTAGAAAGTAGGAAGGAATTCAATGATAAATTTGAGAAATTAAATAAAGATATGAATAAAAATATGGAAGAGAATAAGAAAGATAATTTAGAAAGTAGGAAGGAATTCAATGATAAATTTGAGAAATTAGATAAAGATATGAATAAAAATATGGAAGAGAGTAAGAAAGATAATTTGGAAAGTAGGAAGGAATTGAGTAGAGATTTAGGTGAGAAATTAGATAAGAGTAATCAAGAGATGAGAGAGGATATGAGTCAAATAAATCAGAAGCTGAAAGAGAATAATGTAAAACTAGATATTGTGGAAGCGATGAATAGAGAATTAAGTATGAAGTATGATATGCTGCAGGAGAGTATTCAGGGGGTGAAACAGGAAATCAGAGGTGAAATTAAGGAGGAGGTAGAGATGAAGGCTAAAGATATTATTAAGACAGTAGATAAGAAATTAGAAGCAGCAGAAAGTAGGATTCAGGAAAGAATAGTAACTGTGATTGAAGATAAAATAGCAACTCAAAGTGAAAGTTTTAGCAAATTGGTAGAAGCAGAAACTAGGCAGGTGAGAGCAGAGTTGGGGGATAAGATTAAGGAAGGTAAGATAGAATTTAAAAAGAAGATAGAATCATTCAAGACTGAAGTCAGTAAGCAGATAGTAGAAGCAGTAAAGACAGCCCTTAAGGAAATAGAAATTGAAAGCAAAGTAAATGAAAAGTTTGAAGTTATAAATAAGAAAGTAGAAGAGAGTAATCAAGAAGTAAAGGAAAGGGTGGAAGAAGTAAATACAGAGATTATGGAACGTAGTAAGAAAGAGGAGAAAAATAAACTGTTAGAAGACATAGAAAATATGTTGAAAGAGAAAAAGAAGGAATATGACGTGCAGTGGCGTACTATAGTAGTTAGAATTGGGGAAATGATAGGAGGAAAGCCAAAGCACAGTGTTACTATGGATAACTATAGTACAGAGGAAGTAGAAGCTAATGCTAGAAGGAAAGAAGAAAAGGGGATTATAGTTAAAGATAGAATTGAAGATGAATGTGGTAAGAACTGTGAAATGCCAGAGAACGTAGTGATGTAAATTTATATTAACGATAGTTACTGTTCCGTATGACTTAAATATTAAGTAATGAAGTTTAGTATGATTTAACAGAGGTAGATGAGAAACCTGCTGTGTGTAATTTTAATTCAGTCGTGAAGTTAGGATGGTAAGGGGCGCGTAGTGCCTACGCTTATTGATTTAGATTGACTAAAATCATTTAATTTGGAAGACAGAGTTTGTCGTGCTATTGAGCAATTCAGGTAAGTTGAATGTGGGTCCTTAAGCTGCAGGTAAGTTGGAGGAAGTGAGGATTAAATTTTAAAAAAGTAGGAAGGTTATTACATAGGTAAATAATCGAAAGAAAGTAGTAATAATTATTATGGCAACCATAATTATGAATATAGTGGTAATAAAGATTTAATTCAAAAGTGAGTGAAGATAAGATGATACAGTGGTAATAAAACGAAAGAGTTGAAGAATTAGGTATTGATTTAATAAAGAAGTTTCAGTTGAGGACAGCGAGGTTATCAGTGGATATATTTTGAGAAATTTATAAGTGGTTTAGAATTGTTAATGGTAATGCGTTGTATGAATTAACCAACATCGGGTTGAAAGAAGGAAATAGTAACTAATTAGGACATCTGGTAACTTACTTGGTGACAGATATGTGTGTGTGTATGTGTGTATTTTCACGTAAATGGACGTGAATTTGAAGTAGTAGGCCAACGAAGGTAATGCCGTTGAGCAATGTGGTTTTAAGTTTTTGGTAAGATGCCAAATGAAGTAGGTTGGAGGATGAAGTAGGTCAGCGAGGTATATTCCGTTGAGCAATGAGATTTTTTATGGTGTCTACGGGACTACGTGAAGTTAATGTTGGGAGTTTTTTTTAAATATATATGGATGTATGCACACAAGGTAATAAGAGATTACAAAGGTAATATGGTCCAAGTTTTAGTTACGTTTACGCACGTTTTAAAGATGTTACAAGGCTTGTTATCGAGCTAAACCACTTTGTAGTAAAAAGTTATTGATGATTAATAACGAATTAAGGATGTGGTAGATTGTTGTCCTACACACAGGTTAAAGTAAAGATAATAATAATAATTATATGGTTGGCATAATATTTTCTAGAAGTGAAAGGAATTTGTTATAATTCGACGTTTGAGGATTTAAAGATAAATCATTTTTTTTAGTAGACAGGAAATTAAAGTTTTATTTATGTCATACGGAGTTAGTAAAGATAAGTTTAATATTTTGAAGGAAGAATAAGTTAGTAAGATAAGTGTATACCTAAGGGGTAATAATGAAGTTACAATTAAAGGCAGGTGTAATTTACGCATTTAATTTGATAGAGAAGAAAGTATCTGAACTGTGTTAGAACTCAGAACTTGCTTTATGAAGTGATTATGGGAGAATATTTGCGAATTAGGAGTGTCGGTGTTATTAACTATCAACTGGAACACTGTCATTATTTTAGGAAGACAATAGCTAGGAAAGCATAGTGTGATGTTATTATTCCAAGGAATTAGTCGAAGCATGTAAGATTTTTTTAGCTGAAATTTAATGTGTTATTGGTCAGTAAGAGGTGACCTGTAACAGTAAGAAGAAGTGGGATTATACCGCGAATAGGGGAGGTTTTTGTATGTGACGTGTGATGTCACGATGAGTTTTGAGAGATTCTGGTATAGCAAGAGTGAGTTATAGTCCAGGCGGTCAGAACAAGTAGGAAGTGGTGTTTGGAGGACACGGTACTTAATTAAGAGTTTTGAGAGAAAACTAAGGGGGGTTTTTAGGCATTCAGCAAAAAGTCAAATCATGAATAGACTAAGTTCAAAGTATAAGAGCATTAATATTTTGTGGAACGAAATATTTATTCCGAGGAGTTTGTCATGTGTTTTTGTGAAATAGTTTAGTGATATACGTAATTCAGGTATTGAGTAGTATTTTGTCCAAGTCTTAATCATTTTGTTATGGTAAGTAAGGAATGACGATACGGTAAAGTTATATCTTGACGCTAAGTTAAATTTTATAAAGTGAACGAGAAGTCAGATTTTATGTTTATTGGTGATTTTGAAAATTCAAGTTATTGTTTTCGAGAAGTAGTGAAGAGGAATTATGGTTTTATGAAAAGTTAAGAAGTCGTGGAGACTTAGGAAGTATTAATTTGGAAGGAGCCGGCCGTGGCCTAAGTAAGAATTAAGCCACGAAGGCAGGTGAGTAGTAACTTGGATATTTATGTGAACTGTTTAATAACTGCTTTAAGGTATTTCGATGTCATTATGTATTTGGGGAAATATTTACATGTATGACATATGCACTGAAATTGGAATTGCCTTAGGTATCTTGCTAAGTTATTTTTTTTCTTCAATTATTGAAATTTTACTGCATTTGAGTAATCCCTTTATAGAGACGAAAGGGATATTATGTTGATTGTATCACCACATCGCGTGCAGTGATATGCGTGTGCAACGAAGTAATTACTTCGAAGAATGTAAAGTGAAGGGCATTATATGTATATTTTTTTTACAATATATATATATATAAAGAAGAATAAACATTATGAACATTTGGAAGAATGAGATGAATGAAAGTTAAAATATGAATTTTTTGTGAAGAATACATTTATGTATATTTTTTTTACAACATATATAAAGAAGAATGAACATTATGAACATTTGGAAGAATGAGAAATGATAGTACAAATATGTAAAGTGAAAAGAGTATGTTCTTGTATATTTTTATGTATTGTTGAAGGGTATTATTTGTATGTTGTCGTCATGGGGGTATTAATATTTAAATTTGTATTCATTTGTGTAGGATGTGTAGTGATATAAATAATGTTACATTTTATTTTTAAATTATTTATATCAGGGGCGATTGTAACGATTCGATCCCATATCTGTTATATTTAAAGGGTTATTCATTTATTATCATATTATTATTATTATTAATTAGTACATCAATGAGATGATTTTTATATCAGATAATTGTAAGCGGTTTTTATTATTTTAGTCAGAAATATTTTTATTAACAATTATTTGTAAAGAGACGAAGTAAAATATATAATGCAACAAGATTGCCAAATAGGATCAACCTAATGCGTCACAAAATGAACGACGTAGTAATAATTTCACCACGGCAAACTGCGTCATTGTCATGAGTAACCATCACGTGCGCACAATCGAGTTCCTTCTGGAAGGAATAGAAGCTTGATATTTCACTCATGGTGCAACAACACGCCATTTTCTAATGTACGTACGCGTCAAGAATGAAGAGAGAGGGTAGCTTGCTTCTATAGTGGGGGCTGTGACACCACGTGACAAGGAAGTATTTGTACCTGCGATATCGGACAAGACATTCATTGATCTACAGCTCTCAATGAAGGGAGGAAGTGGTAACCTTGCTTTCTGGGTCTTAATGAATTGAGCATACAGAGTTGGCAGAGTACGATGTCTTGCCGAAATCTATATCAATACATAATGGGTAATATCACTGATCCAGAGTCTTTCTACAGATGGCAACGTATTTAATGAGGATATTTCATAGTAATTGAGATATCACATCATTTTTTTAAAACATAAGCGACGTAACATCGAGATCATCGATCATTTCTTAAATATGACGAATCTTCGACTGGGTGAGCAAACAATTCAATAAAACTATCGTCTCTATTATAACTTAACTTCAATTAACTTTCAATTCATTTTAAATGTTCAGTTTCTTTTAAATAATTAAACCGCAGTTGGTAAATTAAATTCTTTTTTGTAACTATTAGTATTTTGTTTTTGCATATAATAAATTCATTTTCTTTAACTTCATGCCTATTTCTTTTATTGTAGTTAGTACTTTAAGGCAATCATACTCCTTGATTAAATACTGGATTGGTTAGATGACTTTGTCTCACTACGGCCCGGGTAAGTGGTCTCGACTCTATTGCTGATAGCCGTGGTTAATTTACAAATTTCGATTCACTGTCTTAAATAGGAATCTGGCGCTCAACAACAACTTATTATATTATACTATCGCAGGTAAGGTCACACCACAGTGTATATTATTTATTATTATCATGTTTGTTTTATTGAACCACAATAGTCATCTACCACGTTTAACGACTTACTAACTCATTAAAAATGTTACAACGCTTTTTGGATGCCATGTCCCTCAATCTTCTTAAATGCATCACTTCAGTCACACTCGTTTCATCTTGATTTTCTACATAAGTGATTAAAGATTCTATGGTCTTGAATGCCTCAGAGTGACTCATTATAGGGGCGTTGTCCTCTTCTTCGGGTTCAAAGATTTTTTCCTCATCATGGCACACCATTACTATAATGTCACTGTCTGTAATTTCGTTGACTTCGTCTTCATTTACTAACCAATTTATGGCTTCCTCGTTGTTGATTTTTTCACAACCAGGCAGGCATTGCACAAGCTCAGCAATCTGACGATTTTCTTCATTGCAGGCATACGTTTCATTGACGTCTTCTGTTTTCTCCCCCGTCCATTTATCAGTAGCTTTGTGATCTAAGAGCTTCCTCCATGAGCTTACCAGCATCAACGGTTTTATTTCATCCCATGCCTGGGATACCCAGATTATCACGTCTAACATGTCCACCTTCTTTAACGTCTCTGTAACACTTTCTTTTTCGTCCATTCCAGCAATCAACACAGAAAGTACCCTACGGCGATAGGTTCGCTTTAGTGACTCAAGCACGCCTTGATCCATAGGTTGACAAAGTGATGTCACGTTTGGTGGTAAAAACACACCCTTTATATCTCCATCTTAAGGTTCTTCTTCACTTGGATGTGAGGGTGCATTGTCAAGTAGGAGCACTGCTTTTCTTGGCAAATTATTTTTCAACAAATGTTTTTCCACTTGTGGCACAAACTGCTTGTGAAACCAATCACTAAATATTTCGCAGTTCATCCATGCGCTGCGCTGGTTTCTATACCAAACTGGTAGGCCAGACAAGTCTTTAAAGTTCTTGAAAGCCCTTGGCTTTTTGGATTTTCCAATGAATCCTAATGGAAGCTTGTGATCTCCCGTAGCGTTGCTGCAGGCTAAAATGATGACCCTCTCCTTTTTCTTCTTATACCCCGGTGCACTGTCTTCTTTCTTGGAAGCCAAAGTGTAGGTGGGAAGCATTTTATAGTAGAGCCCAGTCTCGTCGCAATTATAGAGCTGCTCTCCAATAATCCCATGTTGATCAATTAGACTGTGTAAAAATATTTTAAATTTTTTAACGTCTTCTTGGTTAGCCGATAGCTTTTCACCACTGATCTGTAATTTCCGCACACCATGACGATTTTTCCAGCTTTCCAACCACCCCTCACTTGCTTTAAACTGTTCATCCCCTCCAATTTCCTTATTAAAGTGTAGTTAGTGCCTTTTCTTATAGTAAAGGACCTGAGATAGGTAACCCTTGCTCTCTTCTTTGGGTAAACCAAAAAAACAATGCCTCATTAACTTGGTTGTTAGCTGCCTTTTTCATCATTTTAAGTTTTTTAACACCACTTGTTGACGCTTGTGACGAGCACCACTTTTCAATATCACTCCGAGCCTTTTTCCAGTCACTCACAGTGCTTGTTCCTACTCCCATATCCGCGGCAATCTTCTTGGCTGTTTCACCAGCATCTAACCTTTTTAGAGCACGGAACTTTTCTTCCATCGTAACAACAGTTTTTTTCCCTTTTTTCGGACATTTTAGCCAAAAAAAAAACAAGGTTAAATCATAACAATAACGATAACAACGGTAAACAATAACAGTAACAACAGAAACACACTCCCAAAACAAACTGTCGCTTCAAGACTCACGCACAGACTGAAGGGTAGAAAGAGAGGCAGCCTCGTGTTGACGTTGGTGACAGGCAGGCAGAAGCCGTGAATGGAATATCGCTTATTCACACAAAGGGAGGAGTTTCCGGGAAGATGTCGTTGACCGAGTCAGGCCACAACCCCTCGCGGTCAAGCACGCACACAACCTTCCAGTGCTGCAACTTTCACTCGTCCTCCCTGGCTAGCACACTAATGTATCCTCGCTCTCAACTACGACTTAAAAATTCATTCGGAGATGTGTCCGGATATGGGAGGGTTCGGATATCACAGGTCAGGACGTGACAGGTTGTACTGTATTGAGATTTTTCTTGCATTGGATATGCGTAAAGTCACCCGTAGTACCCTTGAAGTTCAGGATTCGATTCCCCTCCCATGTAGGCCTACTAAATGGAATAATGGAATTTGCTATGTATGCCCCGATTGGTGCGGCGTTGTGTTGATTTAATTAGTATTAAGACGATTCTAGCATTAGATATACGTAAAGCACCCGAAGCACCCTTGAAGTTCGGGATTCGATTCCCCTCACACATAACGCCCTTGGGGACTAGGGTTCGATTCCCGCGCCAGGCACTAAGTCGTAAATTCGAATTTGCGGTGTGTAACCTAGAGTGTTACGGTATGGGGTTCATAAAAATAGTATGGAGACGTTCATTACATTGGATGTGCAGAAAGTCACACCTAACGCCCTTGGGGACGAGGATTCGATTCTCTCCCAAGTACTAAGTCATAAATTCGAATTTGCGGTGGGTAACCCAGAATGTTACGGTATGGTGTTCATAAAAATACTAAGGAGATGTTCATTACATTGGATGTGCGAAGAGTCACACCTAACGCCCTTGGGGACGAGGGTTCGATTCCCGAGCCAGGCACTAAGTCATAAATTCAAATTTACGGTGTGTAACCCAGAATTTTATGGTATGGTGTTCATAAAAATCGTATGAAGGCGTTCCTACGTTGGCTGTGCGAAAAGTCACACCTAACGCCCTTGGGGACTAGGGTTCGATTCCCGAGCCAGGCACTAAGTGATAAATTCGAATTTGCGGTGTGTAACCTAGAATGTTACGGTATGGTGTTCATAAAAATGGTATGGAGACGTTCATTACATTGGCTGTGCAAAAAGTCACACCTAACGCCCTTGGGGACGAGGGTTCGATTCCCGCGCCAGGCACTAAATCATAAATTCGATTTTGCGGTGTGTAACCTAGAATGATACGGTATGGTGTTCATAAAAATAGTATGGAGACGTTCATTACATTGGATGTGCAGAAAGTCATACCTAACGTCCCTGGGGACGAGGATTCGATTCTCTCACAAGTACTAAGTCATAAATTCGTAATTGCGGAGTGTAACCCAGAATGTTACGGTACGGTTTTCGTAAAAATAGTATGGAGACGTTCCTTACGTTGGCTATGCGAAAAGTCACACCTAACGCCCTTGGGGACGAGGGTTCGATTCCCTCCCAGGCACTTAGTCATAAATTCCAATTCGCGGTGTGTAACCTACAATGTTACGGTATGGTGTTCATAAAAATAGTATGGAGACATTCATTACATTGGCTGTGAAAAAAGTCACACCGACCGCCCTTTGGGACGAAGGTTCGATTCCCGAGCCTGGCACTAATTCATAAATTCGAATTTGAGGTGTGTAACCTAGAATGTTACGGTATGGTGTTCTTAAAAATAGTATGGAGACGTTCATTACAATGGCTGTGCAAAAAGTCACTCCTAACGCCCTTGGAGACGAGGGTTCGATTCCCGTGCCAGACTCTAGTCAAAAATTCGAATTTGCGGTGTGTAACCTAGAATGTTACGGTATGGTGTTCAAAAAATAGTATGGAGACATTCATTACATTGGATGTGAAAAAAGTCACACCTAACGCCCTTGGGGACGCTGGCTGTGCGAAAAGTTACATCAAACGCCCTTGGGGTCGAGAGTTGGATTCCCGGCCAGGCACTAAGTCATAAATTCGAATTTGCGGTGTGTAACCTAGAATGTTACGGTACGGTGTTCATAAAAATAGTATGGAGACATTCATTACATTGGCTGTGAAAAAAGTCACACCTAACGCCCTTGGGGACGAGGATTCGATTCTCTCCCAAGTACTAAGTCATAAATTCGAATTTGCGGAGTGTAACCCAGAATATTACGGTACGGTGTTCGTAAAAAGAGTATGGAGACATTCATTATCTTGGATGTGCAGAAAGTCACACCTAACGCCCTTGGGGACGAGGATTCGATTCTCTCCCAAGTACTAAGTCATAAATTCGAATTTGAGGTGGGTAACCTAGAATGATACGGTATGGTGTTCATAAAAATAGTATGGAGACGGTCATTACATTGGATGTGCAGAAAGTCCTACCTAACGCCCTTGGGGACGCTGGCTGTGCGAAAAGTTACACCAAACGCCCTTGGGGTCGAGAGTTGGATTCCCGGCCAGGCACTAAGTCATAAATTCGAATTTGCGGTGTGTAACCTAGAATGTTACGGTACGGTGTTCATAAAAATAGTATGGAGACATTCATTACATTGGCTGTGAAAAAAGTCACACCTAACGCCCTTGGGGACGAGGATTCGATTCTCTCCCAAGTACTAAGTCATAAATTCGAATTTGCGGAGTGTAACCCAGAATATTACGGTACGGTGTTCGTAATAAGAGTATGGAGACATTCATTATCTTGGATGTGCAGAAAGTTACACCAAACGCCCTTGGGGTCGAGAGTTGGATTCCCGGCCAGGCACTAAGTCATAAATTCGAATTTGCGGAGTGTAACCTACAATGTTACGGTATGGTGTTCATAAAAATAGTATGGAGACATTCATTATCTTGGATGTGCAGAAAGTCACACCTAACGCCCTTGGGGGCGAGGATTCGATTCTCTCCCAAGTACTAAGTCATAAATTCGAATTTGTGGTGGGTAACCCAGAATGTTACGGTATGGTGTTCAAAAAATAGTATGGAGACATTCATTACATTGGATGTGCAGAAAGTCACACCTAACGCCCTTGGGGACGAGGATTCGATTCTCTCCAAAGTACTAAGTCATAAATTCGAATTCGCGGTGTGTAACCTACAATGTTACGGTATGGTGTTCATAAAAATAGTATGGAGACATTCATTACATTGGCTGTGAAAAAAGTCACAACTAACGCCCTTGGGGACGAAAGTTCGATTCCCGAGCCAGGCACTAATTCATAAATTCGAATTTGCGGTGTGTAACCTAGAATGTTACGGTATGGTGTTCTTAAAAATAGTATGGAGACGTTCATTACAATGGCTGTGCAAAAAGTCACTCCTAACGCCCTTGGAGACGAGGGTTCAATTCCCGTGCCAGACACTAGTCAAAAATTCGAATTTGCGGTGTGTAACCTAGAATGATACGGTATGGTGTTCATAAAAATAGTATGGATACGGTCATTACATTGGCTGTGCACAAAGTCCTACCTAACGCCCTTGGGGACGCTGGCTGTGCGAAAAGTTACACCAAACGCCCTTGGGGTCGAGAGTTCGATTCCCGGCCAGGCACTAAGTCATAAATTCGAATTTGCGGTCTGTAACCTAGAATGTTACGGTACGGTGTTCATAAAAATAGTATGGAGACGTTCCTTACATTAGCTGTGCAGAAAGTCACACCTAACGCCCTTGGGGACGAGGGTTCAATTCCCTCACAGGCACTTAGTCATAAATTCCAATTCGCGGTGTGTAACCTAGAATGTTACGGTATGGTGTTCATAAAAATAGTATGGAGACATTCATTACATTGGCTGTGAAAAAAGTCACACCTAACGCCCTTGGGGACGAGGGTTCGATTCCCGCGCCAGGCACTAAATCATAAATTCGATTTTGCGGTGTGTAACCTAGAATGTTACGGTATGGTGTTCATAAAAATAGTATGGAGACGTTCATTACATTGGCTGTGAAAAAAGTCACAACTAACGCCCCTGGGGACGAGAGTTCGATTCCCGCGCCAGGCACTATGTCAAAAATTCGAATTTGCGGTGTGTAACATAGAATGTTACGGAATGGTGTTCTTAAAAATAGTATGGAGACGTTACTTACATTGGCTGTGTGAAAAGTCACACCTAACGCCCTTAAGGAACGAAGGTTCGATTCTCCTCACCAGTATTTACTCATAAATTCGAATTTGTGGCGTGTAAACCAGAAAGTTACGGTATTGTGTTCATAAAAACAGTATGGAGACGTTTGTTACATTGGCTGTGTGAAAAGTCACACCTAACGCCCTTAAGGAACGAAGGTTCGATTCCCCTCACCAGTACTTACTCATAAATTAGAATTTGTGGCGTGTAAACCAGAAAGTTACGGTATTGTGTTCATAAAAATAGTATGGAGACGTTTGTTACATTGGCTGTGTGAAAAGTCACACCTAACGCCCTTAAGGAACGAAGGTTCGATTCTCCTCACCAGTACTTACTCATAAATTCGAATTTGTGGCGTGTAAACCAGAAAGTTACGATATTGTGTTCATAAAAACAGTATGGAGACGTTTGTTACATTGGCTGTGTGAAAAGTCACACCTAAGACCCTTAAGGAACGAAGGTTCGATTCCCCTCACCAGTACTTACTCATAAATTCGAATTTGTGGCGTGTAAACCAGAAAGTTACGGTATTGTGTTCATAAAAATAGTATGGAGACGTTTGTTACATTGGCTGTGTGAAAAGTCACACCTAACGCCCTTAAGGAACGAAGGTTCGATTCTCCTCACCAGTACTTACTCATAAATTAGAATTTGTGGCGTGTAAACCAGAACGTTACGGTATTGTGTTCATAAAAATATTATGGAGACGTCTGTTACATTGGCTGTGTGAAAAGTCACACCTAACGCCCTTAATGAACGAAGGTTCGATTCTCCTCACCAGTACTTACTCATAAATTCGAATTTGTGGCGTGTAAACCAGAAAGTTACGGTATTGTGTTCATAAAAACAGTATGGAGATGTTTGTTACATTGGCTGTGTGAAAAGTCACACCTAAGGCCCTTATGGAACGAAGGTTCGATTCCCCTCACCAGTACTTACTCATAAATTAGAATTTGTGGCGTGTAAACCAGAAAGTTACGGTATTGTGTTCATAAAAATATTATGGAGACGTTTGTTACATTGGCTGTGTGAAAAGTCACACCTAACGCCCTTAATGAACGAAGGTTCGATTCTCCTCACCAGTACTTACTCATAAATTCGAATTTGTGGCGTGTAAACCAGAAAGTTACGGTATTGTGTTCATAAAAATAGTATGGAGACGTTTGTTAATTGGCTGTGTGAAAAGTCACTTCTAACGCCCTTAAGGAACGAAGGTTCGATTCCCCTCACCAGTACTTACTCATAAATTCGAATTTGTGGCGTGTAAACCAGAAAGTTACGTTATTGTGTTCATAAAAATAGTATGGAGACGTTTGTTACATTGGCTGTGTGAAAAGTCACACCTAACGCCCTTAAGGAACAAAGGTTCGATTCCCCTCACCAGTACACTCATAAATTCGAATTTGTGGCGTGTAAACCAGAAAGCTACGGTATTGTGTTCATAAAAATAGTATGGAGACGTTTGTTACATTGGCTGTGTGAAAAGTCACACCTAACGCCCTTAAGGAACGAAGGTTCGATTCCCCTCACCAGTACTTACTCATAAATTAGAATTTGTGGCGTGTAAACCAGAAAGTTACGGTATTGTGTTCATAAAAATAGTATGGAGACGTTTGTTACATTGGCTGTGTGAGAAGTCACACCTAACGCCCTTAAGGAACGAAGGTTCGATTCTCCTCACCAGTACTTACTCATAAATTCGAATTTGTGGCGTGTAAACCAGAAAGTTACGGTATTGTGTTCATAAAAATAGTATGGAGACGTTGGTTACATTGGCTGTGTGAAAAGTCACACCTAACGCCCTTAAGGAACGAAGGTTCGATTCCCCTCACCAGTACTTACTCATAAATTCGAATTTGTGGCGTGTAAACCAGAAAGTTACGGTATTGTGTTCATAAAAATAGTATGGAGACGTTTGTTACATTGGCTGTGTGAAAAGTCACACCTAACGCCCTTAATGAACGAAGGTTCGATTCTCCTCACCAGTACTTACTCATAAATTCGAATTTGTGGCGTGTAAACCAGAAAGTTACGGTATTGTGTTCATAAAAATAGTATGGAGACGTTTGTTAATTGGCTGTGTGAAAAGTCACTTCTAACGCCCTTAAGGAACGAAGGTTCGATTCCCCTCACCAGTACTTACTCATAAATTCGAATTTGTGGCGTGTAAACCAGAAAGTTACGTTATTGTGTTCATAAAAATAGTATGGAGACGTTTGTTACATTGGCTGTGTGAAAAGTCACACCTAACGCCCTTAAGGAACAAAGGTTCGATTCCCCTCACCAGTACACTCATAAATTCGAATTTGTGGCGTGTAAACCAGAAAGCTACGGTATTGTGTTCATAAAAATAGTATGGAGACGTTTGTTACATTGGCTGTGTGAAAAGTCACACCTAACGCCCTTAAGGAACGAAGGTTCGATTCCCCTCACCAGTACTTACTCATAAATTAGAATTTGTGGCGTGTAAACCAGAAAGTTACGGTATTGTGTTCATAAAAATAGTATGGAGACGTTTGTTACATTGGCTGTGTGAGAAGTCACACCTAACGCCCTTAAGGAACGAAGGTTCGATTCTCCTCACCAGTACTTACTCATAAATTCGAATTTGTGGCGTGTAAACCAGAAAGTTACGGTATTGTGTTCATAAAAATAGTATGGAGACGTTGGTTACATTGGCTGTGTGAAAAGTCACACCTAACGCCCTTAAGGAACGAAGGTTCGATTCCCCTCACCAGTACTTACTCATAAATTCGAATTTGTGGCGTGTAAACCAGAAAGTTACGGTATTGTGTTCATAAAAATAGTATGGAGACGTTTGTTACATTGGCTGTGTGAAAAGTCACACCTAACGCCCTTAAGGAACGAAGGTTCGATTCTCCTCACCAGTACTTACTCATAATTTCCAATTTGTGGCGTGTAAACCAGAAAGTTACGGTATTGTGTTCATAAAAATAGTATGGAGACGTTTGTTCAATTGGCTGTGTGAAAAGTCACACCTAACGCCCTTAAGAAACGAAGGTTCGATTCCCCTCACCAGTACTTACTCATAAATTCGAATTTGTGGCGTGTAAACCAGAAAGTTACGGTATTGTGTTCATAAAAATGGTATGGAGACGTTTGTTACATTGGCTGTGTGAAAAGTCACACCTAACGCCCTTAAGGAACGAAGGTTCGATTCCCCTCACCAGTACTTACTCATAAATTCTAATTTGTGGCGTGTAAACCAGAAAGTTACGGTATTGTGTTCATAAAAATAGTATGGAGACGTTTGTTACATTGGCTGTGTGAAAAGTCACACCTAACGCCCTTAAGGAACGAAGGTTCGATTCCCCTCACCAGTACTTACTCATAAATTAGAATTTGTGGCGTGTAAACCAGAAAGTTACGGTATTGTGTTCATAAAAATAGTATGGAGACGTTTGTTACATTGGCTGTGTGAAAAGTCACACCTAACGCCCTTAAGGAACGAAGGTTCGATTCCCCTCATCAGTACTTACTCATAAATTAGAATTTGTGGCGTGTAAACCAGAAAGTTACGGTATTGTGTTCATAAAAATAGTATGGAGACCTTTGTTACATTCCCTGTGTGAAAAGTCACACCTAACGCCCTTAAGGAACGAAGGTTCGATTCCCCTCACCAGTACTTACTCATAAATTCGAATTTGTGGCGTGTAAACCAGAAAGTTACGGTATTGTGTTCATAAAAATAGTATGGAGATGTTTGTTACATTGGCTGTGTGAAAAGTCACACCTAACGCCCTTAAGGAACGAAGGTTCGATTTCCCTCACCAGTACTTACTCATAAATTAGAATTTGTGGCGTGTAAACCAGAAAGTTACGGTATTGTGTTCATAAAAATAGTATGGAGACGTTTGTTACATTGGCTGTGTGAAAAGTCACACCTAACGCCCTTGAGGAACGAAGGTTCGATTCCCCTCACCAGTACTTACTCATAAATTAGAATTTGTGGCGTGTAAACCAGAAATTTACGGTATTGTGTTCATAAAAATAGTATGGAGACGTTTGTTACATTGGCTGTGTGAAAAGTCACACCTAACGCCCTTTAGGAACGAAGGTTCGATTCTCCTCACCAGTACTTACTGATAAATTCGAATTTGTGGCGTGTAAACCAGAAAGTTACGGTATTGTGTTCATAAAAATAGTATGGAGACGTTTGTTACATTGGCTGTGTGAAAAGTCACACCTAACGCCCTTAAGGAACGAAGGTTCGATTCCCCTCACCAGTACTTACTCATAAATTCGAATTTGTGGCGTGTAAACCAGAAAGTTACGGTATTGTGTTCATAAAAATAGTATGGAGACGTTTGTTACATTGGCTGTGTGAAAAGTCACACCTAACAACCTTAAGGAACGAAGGTTCGATTCCCCTCACCAGTACTTACTCATAAATTCGAATTTGTGGCGTGTAAACCAGAAAGTTACGGTATTGTGTTCATAAAAATAGTATGGAGACGTTTGTTAATTGGCTGTGTGAAAAGTCACATCTAACGCCCTTAAGGAACGAAAGTTCGATTCCCCTCACCAGTACTTACTCATAAATTCGAATTTGTGGCGTGTAAACCAGAAAGTTACGTTATTGTGTTCATAAAAATAGTATGGAGACGTTTGTTACATTGGCTGTGTGAAAAGTCACACCTAACGCCCTTAAGGAACGAAGGTTCGATTCCCCTCACCAGTACACTCATAAATTCGAATTTGTGGCGTGTAAACCAGAAAGCTACGGTATTGTGTTCATAAAAATAGTATGGAGACGTTTGTTACATTGGCTGTGTGAAAATTCACACCTAACGCCCTTAAGGAACGAAGGTTCGATTCCCCTCACCAGTACTTACTCATAAATTAGAATTTGTGGCGTGTAAACCAGAAAGTTACGGTATTGTGTTCATAAAAATAGTATGGAGACGTTTGTTACATTGGCTGTGTGAGAAGTCACACCTAACGCCCTTAAGGAACGAAGGTTCGATTCTCCTCACCAGTACTTACTCATAAATTCGAATTTGTGGCGTGTAAACGGGGGCTTCATTCATTCCATTCCTGACCCGGTCGGAGACTGGAAGCAGGCTGTGGATTTTCATTTTCAAACCAGAAAGTTACGGTATTGTGGTCATAAAAATAGTATGGAGACGTTGGTTACATTGGCTGTGTGAAAAGTCACACCTAACGCCCTTAAGGAACGAAGGTTCGATTCCCCTCACCAGTACTTACTCATAAATTCGAATTTGTGGCGTGTAAACCAGAAAGTTACGGTATTGTTTTCATAAAAATAGTATGGAGACGTTTGTTACATTGGCTGTGTGAAAAGTCACACCTAACGCCCTTAAGGAACGAAGGTTTGATTCTCCTCACCAGTACTTACTCATAAATTAGAATTTGTGGCGTGTAAACAAGAAAGTTACGGTATTGTGTTCATAAAAAATAGTATGGAGACGTTTGTTACATTGGCTGTGTGAAAAGTCACACCTAACGCCCTTAAGGAACGAAAGTTCGATTCCCCTCACCAGTACTTACTCATAAATTAGAATTTGTGGCGTGTAAACCAGAAAGTTACGGTATTGTGTTCATAAAAATAGTATGGAGACGTTTGTTACATTTGCTGTGTGAAAAGTCGCACATAACGCCTTTTGGGAACGAGAAATTGTAGCTTCTCTGTAAGTCAAGGGTTGGATTACTCTCCCTGCTCTGTCAACTGGTAGCTCTCTCTCAGCTCTGGCCGAAAAACTAAGTCCATCTGCAAGTGAGTGTTTCGTCTTCCTCGCCATCTGCGAGTGAGTGTTTTGTCTTCCTCGCCATGTTCCTTGACTTATAGGTGTTACATTTTATTTAATTACAGCAATATTTCTTAATCTACCCTTTTTTTTTCGATTGATTTCGGTTGAAATACATGTGTTCCTTGATATTCTCTGGAAAAGAAGTGCCGTAACTTTGGCGCGATTGCTTGGATGTAACCGAGAAGGATTACCTCTAAATGTCATATGTGTGAATACCCAAATGTCATTTAATCACTTGTAGGTTTATTTGTTTGTTTATTTACAAAGGCTTGCATGCTAGACTGGGTACTGAAAGGCATAACAGTCTGCAAACAATGATTTTGCCTATCTTATTTTCTTCTTCAATCTAGAATCCCTGCAAGATAATTCTAAATTAGAACATTGTTCTCCATTTTTAGGTCCGTATTGAATATATTACTAACAAACTATTAATAATTTCCGTTCTGTTCAATACGATGTTGTGATTATCTATTTAACTAATTAGGTACATGTTTCGAACATCATTATGTTCTTCAGCCTCAATACATAGTTAGAACTTGGGCAAGTAAGATACACACTATCAATCACTTATAATAAAATTGACACTTACACTAACATAGTACAGTCTAAAATTTAATACTACACGTTAAAATTAGTTAAAACACATAAAACTTTGTTCGTAGGTCCAATATTCTATTACTAACATAGAACCTTCTTGTTTATTAAAAGGTTAGACACTGTGTGTTGTTGCTCCAGATGAAAGTTTTGACAAACGTCCTTGAAACTTCTCATTCCTTTTGGATGGAGATGGTGAGATAATAAATGTGCTGTGCTGCTGTTTGTTGAAAACCGGAAATTAAAAATAGTTCGAGGATGGAGTTCATCTTAAATAAAATAACTCGATGGTTGGCGACATCTTTATACTGTAAATGTTGTATGTCATCTCCTAGATGTGATGTTACCCCATTCGAACAGTGAGCAAATCTCCTGATGCGAGTCGTGTGGTGTCGAAGTTGTGACAAGTTCACTTGTTACTTTGATACCGCGCAAGTAATATGGCTGTATTTATTCACCAGGGCTCTGTCCTGACATACTGTAGTTTTACCAGCATATTATGAGGGTAGGAAAAAACAATAGATAACAGTGGCCTGTTTCTTTTTGTTTCACAGGTAATGAGGAACATAAACAATGCTCGACTGCAGCACATCCTGCTGTATATCGAACCCACTGTGATTGAAGGTAAGTTATTTTACATAATTTTGTTAAGCTATGTAAGAGACCTGGGGGCTTAGCAACGAGCTAGAGAAAGGTATATAGAGTGGAAATGGCGCCGCCATGTTTGAAGAAGGTTGAACTGGCAGCCGCCATGATATACCCTGTCAAGAGGGTGGGAGGCAGGGAGGGAGAGGCGTGACTAACGAGGCGTAAGATTAGGCCTACGTAAGGTCTGATAATTTAATTTGTACATTGAACGAAAACTAACACAATCATCTTACAAGACAATAAGCTACGTTGCTTATGCACAGTACATTGCATGATTCCATTCTCCTTTAGAAATAAAACGTTTTGTGTACAACTGACGCACCTGTTGACCTCTCACGTTGAGCTGTATTTCTGCTGAAGTGTGAAGCCTGCATTTATAATACTGTTTCACAATTCGCTTGATGAGTGAAGCATAGTGAGGCTTTTCCCCAGGTTCAGTAGCTGTAAATAGATGGTCAGATTTCAGAACCAGATAACCCCGCAGCATATCATAGACATCTGTCTTCAACTTCAGCATGAGATTATTCGTGTTCTTTCGCAACATACACTCATTCTTCCTGATGACACTCAGCTGTTTTACATAATTTCACTACATCATTTGATGGATTCAAAGGGCATTCTTTCACGTCTTTCTCATCACTCCTTCTTTCTGAACATCTTGACCTGATAAACGTACTTCTAGGCATTCAATACAAGTAATTTTTTTTTTTGACACTTGGCGAACGACACTTCCTGCTGTAATGAACAACATTTCCTACATACAAGCTCGGTGAATTATAATGTGCACAGTAACCATGATCTGTCTGTCAGCATAGTATCGTCCTTCCCATTGACACCATGAATATTTGCTGTTGCAGTTGTCACAAGTAGGTCACACTCAATAGGCTTACAGTTGGAATTCATGGATGGGCGTACCCTCGCAATTAAACACGTCCTATTAGCTGAATTAAATTGTACTGCATTTGGATTATTTCTATTCCCACTTCTAGAGCGAATAGAAGAAAAAATAGCTCTAAGTGATCCTGACTCAATCTGCGTGTTAATAAGTATCTCAATACAGAACTTTGTCCCCACACGTATGTTTCTGCTAGTTGTATCACACTTAAGAGATCAATAATCAAACCGTATATTGGCATCTTTCTGCTGGAATCGCAAATAAGCTTTCCATCTAACATTTCTGAGAAGAAAGTAAGAAAGAAAGAAAGAAACTAAGAAAGAAAAAATAAAAGATTACTAAAGCCTGTTATGTTTCCCATAATTTGTTCAAAACAACTAGAGAAAGTATACCTCGTTGGCTTACGAAGATTGATATTTGAACAATATATTTTATTTTATAACTTGCCACGGTGGGTGAGTGGTTATCGTGTCGGATTACTAACCCCCAAGGTTCGCTCCTGGCCGTGGTAAGTGATATTTTTTTTGAAAGGGGGCAAAAATCACGATACGCATGTGATACGATGTTGGCATGTTAAAGAACCCATTTTAATTCAGTAGGCCATGTTCATAATGGCATAATTAATATCGGGATTTTCCGGCAACACAAAGTTCCTCATTTCTCTACTAGAAAGCGCTATAATGTCAAGGAGCTTAGTTATCTAACCTCCTTGACTTTCATCGTGCTCCAAGGAACAACAAAATTTGACATGCAAGCTACCCTCTGGGTGTCAAATAACAAAGCTTGCACCCGGCACCCGAGGCCATACGATATTATTATTACCGTAATTATGATTATGGCTCACAACTATCTTTGCTTAAATTTTAAGACAGCCTAATATATTTACCTACTGATATCAAGGTCTTCTGCAACAATGCTACCGTATCTGAATGCGAGTGTTCTGTAGTTTCCTGGAAACTACGCTTCTTCGGCGAAGATCTACAGGCCTGCTTCTTCTGCAGATGTGCAGGAAAATTGAAAATTGTAGGTACTGCATTGGCTAGTAGACTTCGCCTTTCATTTGCTACATACATATATTTATCTTCAAAGTGTAGAGAACAAATTAAGCTGTATCTCGTGGGGTGCCATTTATTGCTTTTCATGTTGACAACCCATTGTTTTGTTAGTTCCTGGTTCTGCAAAGGGAATCTGAAATGTAAATATCACACAAACTTAAACTGCTGCATCACGTTTTCGTAAAGGGTCTATCTCATTAATTTATGAATTTGGATGACATTTCTTACCTGAAATACAACACTCCTGTTGTCTTATAACTTCTATTCGTACAATTGAATTACGATCACACTGATGGCATGGTCAATGTATTTTTTAAATACATTTCATTCAACACATGTTCCCGCTCAACGCGAACAATCACAACAAGCTCTTGTCAGACGACGTTCTGAATCATGGCCGCCTTAACTCAGGTTGCCTCCGCCCAGAGCGCTGCTACGCGGCTCCTTGCCTCTCTATATACCTTTCTCTAGCTCGTTGGGGCTTAGCATGCAAGGTGTTAGATTCACAAATGGAAGATGAATGTATTAGTGTGTGTAGGCTATTTGAAATTCAGGTGAGGATTGGGAAGGAGGCTGACATGGTCGTTAGCTCCCAGCATTTGCGTGGAGTAGAAGTGGGAAACCACGGAAAACCACTTCCAGGATGGCAGAGCTGGGGGTCAAACCCACCTCTTCTCAGTTTTGCAACACGAAGCTGAGTGGATCCCGTTCCAGCTTCCTTGGCTGTGCCGGGAACCTCCGGGGCGACAGCCAAAAATGTTAGCTTCTAGACAATGATGTGTGATACCTGGTCAACTTGGCCAGCTGTAAAATATTAGTATCTAAAGGATTTCTACTGGGAGCAATGGCTGGTTGAGGCCCCGTGCTCACACAGAGTTTTGTTTAGTTCCCTAGTTATTGTTTTAAGAGGTGGAACAGTGAGGTCATCTGCCCCTAGGGTTGTGTTTATTCATATTCATACCACAGGTCAAAGAAAAGTGAGAAGCAGTACCTTTCTCATTGTTTGTAGACTGTTATGCCTTTTAGTATCCAGTTTAGTATGCACGACTTTGTAAATAGACATACAAATAAATAAGTTATTAAATGACTTTTGCGAGCCAAAAGGGGTGGGGTGACCCATGGCCATTAAGCCGAGAGGGGGGGGAGTTGTTTTAAGTGGCAGAGAATTACTGTCATCTGGCCCTAGCACTAGGAGGAGAACAGAAATTGTGTCTGTAACTTAAATGTCAACTACCATTTTCTAGTGTTTGGTTGCCCTCAGCGTTTTGTAGATCTAATCAAGGCTCTCCATGATGGCATGACAGGTCAGGATTGCCATCAGAATAAGATGTCCGATGAATTTCTCATTACCCATGGACTGAAACAAGGATGTGTACTGGCTCCAACGCTTTTTGCGCTGTACTTGGCTGCAATGCTTTATGATTCACCCACAAAGATCCCAGGTGTGGAGGTCAAGTATCGTTTTGATGGAGGGCTTTTCAACCTAACTCGTCTCCGCTCCTTGAGGAAAACTCGGGTTACTAAGGTTACTAACATGTTGTATGCAGATGATGCTGCGTCACCAACTCTCACACCAGAGGAGCTGCAAGAGTCAGTTAATTGTTACAAAAGTGCATGTGATCGCTTTGGTCGTACCATAAATGTCAATAAGACTAGAGTCTTGGCACAACCTTCACCAGGCACACACCTTCCTCAGTTCAATATCTCTGTCTCAAATTTGCTATTAGAACAGGTAGACCACTTCTCGTACCTGGGCAGTACCATTTCTGTGAGCTGTACCTGTGAGCAGGATGTGGATAAGAGAATTGGTGCAGCCCATGCAGCATATGGACGATTAGCGCACCGGGTCTTCATGAATAAAGATCTGTCCATGAGTACAAAGCTTATGGTGTACTAAGCAGTAGTCATTTCTACATTGTTGTATGGCTGTGAAACGTGGACCCTTTCCCGACGTGATCTTAGGAAGCTTTAGCGTTTCCACCTACAAAAACTTCGATCAATCCTGAGGATTAAGTGGGAAGACCGCATTACCAATATTGCTGTTTTGGAAAAGGCTCAAATCAACAGCATAGAATCATCCATAATAGGTCACCAATTTAGATGGATTGGTCATGTCCATCGGATGGATGATGTGAGATTACCTCGTCGAATGCTATATGGTGAGTTATGCTATGGCACCAGACCTCATGGTGGTCCTAAGAGGCGCTACAAGGACCAATTTAAGCAGACCCTGAAATTGACAGGTCTTGATTCATAAACCTGGGACATGCTGGCTGAAGACCGCTCAACTTGGCGCCGTACCATCTCGGATACTGTAAAGACGTTTGAAAGGGATCGACGCACACATGACGAGGCCAAGCGTCAAGCTAGGAAACTTAGCAGCCCAACCACGTCCTCCTCCAGCAATACTATGTGACTTGTGTGGACGCTTGTTCCATGCCAGGATTGGACTCTTTAGTCACCGTAAACACATTCACAAACTGGACTGAAGGAAGAAGATTTATACTCGGATTCGAGTTAAAGCCGATGACGATGATGATGATTACATTTTTAATCATGTAGCTTCATCAACCTTGTGCAAATGGGAGGCTAAAACTATTTTACAACTAAATTGGGAAGAGAAGGACTACCCGGAGCCACATGGGTGAATACCCAAATGTCATTTAATCACATGGAGGTTTATTTGTGTGTTTATTTATAAAGTCTTGCTTACTAAACTGGATACTAAGGCATAATAGTTGACAAGCAATGAATTTCTTTTATTTACTTCAATGTAGAATGCCTGCATGATAATTCCAAATAACTACACAATTTGTTAGGCTACTTGAATCATCATCATCATCATCATCTTGAGCAGTTTCCAACCGCTGGTCGGGTCTGCTTGGAACATAAGCCTCTCCATCGTTTCCTGTCCATCCACCATCTCTCGTCATTTACTGTGTCCCAGCACACTCCTCTTTCCTCCACACTCTTCTTAACTCCTTTTGTCCATCTGTCCCTTGGTCTTCCCCTTGGCCTCCTTCCCATCATTTCCATTCCAAACATCTTCTTCGGTATCCTCTCCTCTTCCATCCTCCTCACATGTCCATACCATTGTAGCCTAGATCGCTCTATTCTATTTTGCAATGGTTCCTCTCTTACCATCTCCCTGACTCTCTCATTCCTTACTCTGTCCATTCTTGTCACTCCTACCCTACTCCTCTGGAACTTCATCTCCACTGCTCGTATTTTATTCTTGTCCCTTTCCTTCATCACCCATGTTTCTGAACCATATGTCAAAATTGGCACAAAGTAGGTCTTGTAGATGATTCCTTTACATTTTTGTGGTACATCTTTATTCCATATCATCCCCCTAACACTCTTGAAAAATCCATCTGCGCACCTTCCCCTCTCATTTATTTCCATCCTATTGCCTCCCTTTTCTTCAGTTATGCTTCCCAAGTACTTGAAGCATTCTACTTTCTGCAACTGCTGTCCTCCAAGTGTTATGCCCATATCCAGTCTGTTCTTCTTCCTCGTTGTGATGACCACTTCACTCTTTTGTGCTGAGAACTTCATCCCATATGATAACACTACCTTCTCCCACTCATCTACTTGAATCATTTAATTATAATGTTCTAATCAACATTCCCCTTGTGTCTTAACTATTGTAAATACAGTACTGGGAACTATGTGAAAATTGTGTTTTGTCTGAGTGCATGGATTACATTTAGGCTGGATTGACTAATATCAGAGCGAAAAGGGGATTCAATACTGCCTATGGCTGTCACTGTAAATCCTGTGTTAGATGCATAGGTGGGGATGTAATGGCCAAAGACCAAATAGAATTCAGTTTGTGGTGCAAAATAGATGCTCTGAATAAGAGTGAACAATATTCATGTTACTGCAATAATTGTGTCTCATTTATTTTTCCTTTAGGAATGCTGTACTTTGTTGTTGAGACTGACATGTTTGGTTATACTACCCTTTTTTTTCTTGCAGGTTTGTAAGGTGTGGAGGCAGTGCGTTGGAATGACAAATTAAATTGAAGCAATAATTTGATGAAATTACATACAGTATTCTGGAATGTAGGCTATATGTGTAAAAATGATAAAAGTATAATATATACTACTGTAAATGGACTTATTTTTGTACTTATTTTATTACTTCTAAGTTCCTTATTTGCATCCTGATTTCCTTTGAGTATTTCATTTAGTAGGCTAAGGGCAAAATTTGGGTGAATTATATATTGGTGATGGTTTATTTCATATTCATTTATTTGCTGTGATTTTTCTCAATCTGTTTATAACAGTGTATATTAACTTGTGGGCCTATAACCTAGATGTTAGGCCTATTTAAACAATATCTTGTATTCCTCGGAGGCAAGGGCCAACCTTCAGGTTGATTATGCAAGTTTACTCTATGAAACCAAAAGAAATAAATAAGAATAATGTATACCAACGTAAAAACAAAACATATTCCGGGAAGAGTGAGGATGATGGGGGGGGGCTACATCTGGCCGCAGGTTACGGTTTAAATTACCCGCGCGTAAATTTTAGTTCGTGTCGTGGCCTTATGAAGTGCTGCTGTGCAGCGTGCGCAGCGGCGTGTGGGCGTAATCGGAATTGAATTCAAACCCGGAGTAACCGTTCTTACCCATATTCTTTGAGCTCGTCTATGCCCAAACCCCAACGAGAAGAAGAATTTACATGGCAAACTCATATCAATTTCAATACGGTTACGTACTAATTGCGTTGCCCGCTTAAATGACATAAATTCTAATTTGAAATCGATAGGAACATATTTACTGTAATGGTGGCCAATCGCAGCCAATCACAATTTTAATGCAGATTAGTACAATAATAAAACTTCAGAGTACGCATCATCGCTTTTGAACAGCCAATTTGTTATATGAATTAGTACAAAAATGTAACACCAGAGTGCGAATTATCGCTTCTGTCTAGAGCTATGAGAGCTGCTGTGTAGAGCTATGAGAGATAATGAAGTGAGCACTGTTGAGTTGGTAGCACTACTCCACTGCACCTTCAACTATCTTTCATTCAGTACTACACATCTTGATGTGTAGTACTGATAAAAACAAATCTGTTTTTGTGTTTTCAGCTGACGGTGCAATGGAGCAGTGATACCAACTCCACCAGACCCCACATCATTCGCTCCCTTAGCTCTCACAGCTCTAGACACACTCTTGTGTTAAATTTTTGTAGTAAACAACTTGAAACATTTTGATTGGATGTTCAAATACAATAGTGCACTCTGGAGTTAGATTTTTGTACTAATCCACTTTAAAATTTTGATTGGCTGTTAAATACTACATAGCCAACATAAAGGCAGGATGGCCACCATGATATACATTTAATACGTTCCCATCAATATCAATTAAAGAATCGATGCTACTTTCCTTGTCAAGTAAGCGGGCAACGCCATTAATAAGGGGACCGTATTTAAATTTATACGAGTTATGTAAATGAAGTCGTAACGGACGAGGCTACCACAAGACCTCTTTTCCCAGGACATATTATTTTACGGTAATGGGCGTTGGAGCGGATTTTATATTCGGAGAATAAATGTCCTGGTTTTCTGCAAAATACATTTTAAAACGTTGAAAATAATCATAGAAAGGCACAATATATTCCCCAGTTGTCACCACCAAAGAAGATAATTTGTAAGAGCGGTTTAAATTTAATTCCGCTTGCATAGTGGCGCCTCTCTAAGCAACACATGGAACTTTTAGGTTTTCACGCGGGAAATTTGAACCATAACCTGCGGCCAGGTGTAGCGTAGCCTGGCAAAAGTCGTATCTCGAAAACAAGTGGACCTATTTACACGAAATATAGTATGCAACTAATAATGCAGATAATTACGTGTCAGGTCAGTCAATAACAAATATCAAATAATTGCATCAAAAAATACAACTAGTAATTTTAATAATATTTCAATATAGGTTCAGAAAATTTTAATTAAAGTTAATTATGGGACATGCGGTTTAGAATGTTTGAATACAGATCTTGTAATACTTGTAGGCCTACTTACCATACAATTTAGACATTAGATGCAGTGTATATGCATGAACTTGGTCATGATTACCTTTTAGTCCGTATTGAGTACAATATCTAAAAGATGCAGTTCCATCAGAATCAGCAACTTCACTGTAGGTATCTCCTTGGGAAGAACCAGATGCAGGAGGCTCAGACGACAAGTTTAGCACTTCGCTTGAAAGCGCAACTAACTTTCTCTTCCATGATTTCCCTAAACTGGCAACATATGGGTCCGAGGAAATAAGCAGCCTATGGAAAGGGTCACTATGGATGGGAAACCTGAACATTAGGGAAACTGGAGGAAACAAAGGCTGCAGGAATGTGGTTTTGGAGAAGAATGACAAGAACAAGTTGGATGGACAGGGAAACAAGTGATCTTGTACAGCAGGATTTGAAGGAGGATCGATGTTTATTAAAATCAATAAAGAAGAGGAAAACAAAAGTTCCTTGGACATGTACTCTCGCACGACTCTTCTCCAAACCATTATCGAGGGCAAAGTATTGGGAAAGAAACCTAGGGGATGTCCAAGGATGTCGTACATCAAGAACTCCATTGGAGAACTGTCATATGGTTCTTATGGCAGCATGAAGAGACTGCCTGAAAACCGTGAAATGTGGCTGCAGCGACAAGTAAATGATGATGATGATGGAAAAGGTCAGTATTTATATCTTTTCTTGAAGTCTTCTTGGTGAATACTTCTCTGAAACACCTATTAACTTTGTTCCCAGTCTCCTGAACTTCCTAGGAGAGTTGTCCAATAGGTATAATACAGTGCCCAATGACCTCCTTTCTATGAACCAATAGATTGTGTAAAGTTACAGCCATGTAGTACCACTTTTATTTTTGTAAGTACAATTTTATTGTTTCCTTTGCATACATGCCAAAAGCTACTTTACCAATGGCATACCCACACGAAAGAGTTTTTCAGAAGCTTGAAGACTCATACGAGTGGCAGAAACATTTCTTCTTGTGATGTTTTTTCAAGAAGTGATCTCGTTTTCCTGCTCTTAGAGCATACCCTTATTTCTCCACACAGTTTACGTGGACGACCTCAAGTGCTAGTACTGGCAGTCTCGGCCTGACATTGCCTTGATGCACACAGCAGTGATTTATTTACCCCTCCTGCAAGGTTAACTTACTGTTCCAAGCAAGTTCTTTTGTACCTCAGCAATTTGTTCCTTTTTCTACTATATTTTGTCCACCGTGATTGAATTTTTGCACACAAAATACTGACCGATTTCCTTATTGACTTAGATATTTCCTCAGGACAATCCAGAAGGCCTAAATGTCCAATTACAACATGCACAATGTCATTGTTGTGCTTATTTTCCCTGCTAGGCTATTCCTCCACGGCTCGAACACCGATCTCCGGGTTACAGAGTACATTACTTCTGAAACATAATTAATATCTGTCATGGTTGCAGCAAAAAGTCACAGTTTCCTATTCAATAAGGTTTAGATAACTTCTATAAAAACTTTCATTACAAATATCGAAGGCAACACTATTCAAAAGTCACCCCAAATTTCTATGATTAGATAGCGCATTGACACAGTATACCTGACTTTTGAAACATACACCCTGGACAATAATATAGTAATTTACAGCAAATACTACAAACTATGTAAAAATACATACTTTCATCTAATATAATGACACTGCACTCAAAGAAATATTTAGTTCTGACTTCCTTACTGAGTGAGCCCTTACATAAAAAGAACTGAGCACTCGCCATCCCAGGATATTATACCGTAACAGAGAAGAGCAACTTCAGGCCTTCGGTGAGATAAGATAACCAGACAGCGCAACCTTTCAACACTTAATTACTGCGCCTAAGCCTCTTATAAACATGACTCACAGAAAATGCACAGCAAAGACAGGGGTGGAAAATATATATTTTTGGCTGGCTAGTTGCTTGAAATTACCCACTGTGGCTCAGGTCCCTGTTCCGTCTTCCGGAGAATGTATATTCTTTTGACTTTTAAAGTCGCACATTTTTCCCGTATTGACAGACTGTAATAAGAAACGAATGTATATTTCGATAGTTTGTATCAATGTCATTTATTTATTATGGCTTCATAGAGCGAACTTGCTGAACTTGGCCCTTGCCTGTGAGGAATACAAGGTAATGATGATGGCAGATTGTTTGAAGAGATTTAACATCTACGTTGTCGGCCCACAAGTTAATATAGGCCTACACTGTTAAAAACAGATTAAGGAAAAAAAAACACAGGAAATAAATAAGTTTGAATAAAATCATCGCCAATACAAATTACACAAATATTTTGTCTTTACTAAACGGAATACTGGAAATCGGGATATAAATAAGGAACTTAGAAGTAAAAAAAATAATTACAAAATCAAGTCCCTATTTTGTGGTAGCCTATATATTTTATACATTTCTCATTCTTACATAGATAGCCTACATTCAGAAGTGTACTTCATTTCATCAAATTATCGTTTCAACATAGATTTGTCATTCCATTGCAGTGCCACCACACATTACAGACCTGCAAGAAAAAAAAGGTAGTATAACCAAACTTGGCAAAGTACATCCCTAATCAAGAATATTATGCACTTGTATTCAGTGTATCTATTTTGCATGCAACTCTATGTGGTCTTTAGCCACTACATTGCAATAGGTCATCCACCTCTGGATCTAACAGAATATGCAATGACGGCCATTGGCAGTATTCAATATCCCACCGCACCCTATTTCACTCCGATATTACACAGTCCAGCCTAAATATTATTCATGCACCCAGACTAAACACAATGGTGATGTGCAGAAAATGGATTTATATGTAAATACATATCTCTTTGTAAAGCTAACCTTAATTATATTTTGTATTATCTTTACAAATCATGGTGTGTGGAGTTGAAAAATGGGAGTATTTATTTTCCATATATCTCCATATTTTGAAGTTTAGCACATATTTTTCCATATTTTGGAGTTTAGTACATAATGCTCCATATTCTTAGTCATTAAGGTCAATACAGTCCATATTTCGGCAAAAAAGTATTAAATTCTATTAAATTAGCAGTCCTGTTAATAATGGAGAAACATTTAATATTTTAACTGGAGGTGCAACTCATCATCACGCCTGTCCACGCCTGAGTTGATAAGGTAAGGTGATAAACGGCGTGGTGAAAGAGAAATGAGTGAACCCGGAGGAGGTGAAATTAGCTGAGCATCAGAATCACACATAACATCGACTATGTCTGTCCCATAATTTAGTTACTCAGGAAATCCCATTCATCGATGATATGCCAGTAATTTCCGGATTATTTCGTAATTCGGGCATTCCTCTTGATTGCTTAATACCTCCATCTACTGTAGTTCCTACCAGTGATTCACACTTTGAATTAGCAGGGAGACGGATCGTAGTGTTCTTGTACATACCGCTATGTCTACAAGTGCAGTGTTTTCAGTTGCCTACTGACATTCATTGAAGACATTAACATTGTTACAAGATGCCTAAAGTAGCACAGTCAACCAGTTTAAAATTAAAAAGTTACGTAACACAATTTAGAGAAGATGTTTTTTCAAATCTCAAACAACATGGATGACGAATGTGCAGAGGTACATGAGAGTATTGGGCTTATCTGCTGATGATGCTTTACAACGAAATGACTGGCGCCTCAGGATTAAGAAAGCCGACCCTGCGTAACGGGAAAAAGCGAGGAGGAAGAAGAGGTTTTTCAACTGACAGTAAGGTATTATTTTGTAATTTGTGTCAATGTTCAGTGCCATCTACTCAAAGGTTCCTGGTGCAACAACACATTTCAACCAGTAAACATCAACTAACAAACTACGAAATTCCAAGCTGAGACAGTTGTTTCTGACACAACCATCAACTTCGAGTGTAAAGTCCGAGTTCAACACCGATCTCTGCCGCGCTCTCATCTCAGCTGACATCCCTCTCTTCATTCTGAATAATCAGTACTTCAGGGAATTCCTCGAGAAATATACTAACCGAACTATCCCGGACGAGTCAACTTTCAGAAAAACCTATGTTTCAGCCATATACGATGAAAATGTTCAGAAGATAAGAAATTAAAGACGGTCCGATATGGGTTTCCATTGGCGAGACGACAGACAAAGAAGGTAGGCTAATTGGCAACGTAATCATTGGTTTGTTAAGTGAAGATTATTGTAAACGGATTCTTTTACACTGTGATGTTCTAGAAAAGTGCAATAACAAAACTATACCAAAACTGTTCAATGAAGCTATGGGTATCCCCTGGCCACAGGGCGTTCAGTTAGATAAAGTGTTACGTTTTATTAGCGATGCCGCACCTTTTATGATGAAAGCCAGAGAACCATTGTGTGTAGTATATCCTAAGATGACTCATTTAACTTGTGTAGCACATGCCTTTCATCGTGTGGCAGAAGTGGTAAGAGGCAGTTACCCCAAAGTAGATCTATTGATTTCCTCAGTGAAAAACGTTTTTCAAAGCCCACAAAAGAGTTCATCTTTTGAAAGAAATGTAACCAGAAATTCCATTGCCACCTAAGCCAGTTCTAACTAGGTGGGGTACGTGACTGCAAGCGGTTGAATACTATGCTGAATATATAGACTCCATCAAGAATGTTCTGCATGCTAATGGACACTGAAGATGCAGCCTCAATTGAAGCTGCACAAACAGTTGTTTGCGACACAAGAGTGAAGAATAACTTTTCCAAAATTAAAAGTAGGAAAATTTATGAGATTACCAGAAAAAAGGGAAAGAAAGATTAAGGTCTGGAGACTAAAGGAAAAGGAGGTAGTGGAAGAGTTTAAGAAAGAATTGCAAGAACAGATACCAAGAACAGATATTACCCATGTGGAACAAGAATGGGAAAAGTTCAAGAGTACATTTGTAAGCAGTGCAGAGAAAACATGTGGCATTTGTAAGCAGTGCAGAGAAAACATGTGGTAGAACATCAGGAAAGGTACGGGAAAAGGCGACAAAATGGTGGAATGAAAAACAAAAAAGACCGAAGAAAGTAGAGCAAAATATATAGAAGCAAACAGAGATTGCAAGAAAGTAATTGCAGAGGAAAAGAAGAAAGGCTGGGAAGAATTCACTCAGGAAATAAGGGAGGATTTAAATTGTGGAAAGAAATTGCTGTTTGGAATTATAAAAAGTAGAAGAAATGAAAAGGTGAACACTGGGTTCATGAAAAACAAAGAAGGTGAAATATTGACAAAACTAGAAGAGATAACGGACAGATGGAAAGAATATTTCAGCGAGCTGTTGAATACAAGTGGCAATAGAAATGATCAAGGTGACAGGACAAGTGGGACTGCAGTAGACATACATCTCAGGAGTGTGTGGAGAGAGAAGAAAGTTCCTGAAGACTGGAAAAAGGGAATAATATTGCCAATATTCAAGAAAGGAGACAGGAAGGTGTGTGGTAACTATCGAGGAATCACCATCATCTCGCATGTTGCCAAAGTAATGGAAAGAATCCTAGAAAAAGAATTAGAGTAAAGGTAGAAAACCAAATAAGAGGAGGAGCAGTTTGGATTTAGAGGGGGCAGGTCAACAGTGGAACCCATTTTCATTCTGAGACAGAACATAGAAAAGAGTTGGGAATATGGGAAGGATATGGTAATGACTTTTATTGATCTAGAAAGGGCCTATGATAGCACCCCTAGAACAAAAGTTTGCGAAAGCTTAACAAATAGGAGGAGGGGACATCGGAATTGTCACTGGACTAAAGCAAGGAAGTGTGTTGTCACCATTATTGTTCTTAATGGTGATGGATGACATCATGAAGGCAGCAATGAAAGACCATAGTAGGGCAAAGATGAAGGTAAAGTTGTTTGCAGACGATGTTATGATCTGGGGCGAGTATGAGATGGAGGTACAAGAACAGTTAGACATAATAAATGAAAAGATTGAACAATGGGGATTGAAGATAAATGTGAAGAGTAAAACAGTGGTGATGAGTCGAGATAAGAAAGAAGGAGAAGGAGTAATCAAAGTAGGAGATAAGGAATTGGAAGTGTTGAAACACTTCAAATACTTGGGAAGTGAACTGACTGACGATAGAAGACTAGATTTGGAAATTAGCAGAAGAATACAACTCGGGAGTGCTTTCTACCAACAGGTACGGGGACTAGTATGGAACAAGGCTAAGGAAGTTATGTACAAAGCATATTATGTTCCTATAATGACATATGCAGCCCCCATCTAGCGGCGAGGATATGGACTGTGCCGGCTGCCGAGGCCTGACGCACTCCTCTGGGGCAATGATTAAATGCATGACAGATGAAATGAAATGATAGTGGAGAGTGTTGCTGGAATGAAATGTTGACAGGAAAACCGGAGTACCCGGAGAAAAACCTGTCTGCCTCCGTTTTGTCCAGCACAGATCTCACATGGAGTGACCGGGATTTGAACCACGGACCCAGCGGTGAGAGGCCGGCGTGCTGCCGCCTAAGCCACGGAGGCTTCATTCATTCCATTCCTGACCCGGTCGGAGACTGGAAGCAGGCGGTGGATTTTCATTTTCAATGACATATGCAGCAGAAACTTGGACAATGACTAAGAGGGATGAGAGCAGAGTACAGGCATCTGAGATGAGATTCCTGAGAAGTATGGTCCAGAAAACGAGGAGAGACAGAGTGAGAAATGAAGATATACGGAAAGAACTGGGAGTACAGAAACTAAATGACAACCTGGAGCAAAACAGATTGAGATGGTTTGGTCATGTCAAACGGATGAATGAAATAAGGCTACCAAGACGAGCACTGGAACGACGGATGACAGGGAAGAGAGAACGAGGAAGACCAAGAATGCATTAGTAAACGGAACCTGGATTGGAACACCGTGTCGGAAGAGGAATGGTGGAACGACAGAACGAAGTGGAGAAGAACCATATTTGCCCCCCACCCAGTGTCAGCTGGAAAAGGGGAAATGAAGATGATATTAGTACATATAAATCCCTTCCCTGGTGATGTGTATTTTCACAAGTACCAATTACCGTAGATACAGAGGTGTGCAAATTATTAGACTCAAATGAATTTAAATAAGTCACAATTTTTTATTCAAAATCATTTAATTTTATTTTTATTACCCTATTTAGTAATGTTTTCTCTCCTGTGGACTTACAACTTTTCCCATAAGGAATTAAATCTGGATTTTTTTTCGAAATTGGAGATTTTGAGGGACACCAGAGATGGGTTGTTGTTTTTTTATTGACTTGGGAACATATCCTCTAAATCAGGTGATTTCAATCCATTGTCCACCAATCTTTGAATAGTTCAAGAGTGGACAATCAGTAATAAAAGACTTCCAATCTCTCAGGTCAAATTCACACGATATAGTAATCAAAACAAAATGTGTGGCATTCTGCATTACCAAGGCTCCTCCTTTAGTGGAAACTGTAAACAATTAGTTTACTGTCAGATTCTTTAAAAGAATATTATTAAGAATATTGATTAAACATTTCAAATAATTTCAGCGTATTGCAAAATATTTCTACTGTATTAAGTTAAGTCATAAATTCTACAAAGTAAATGTTGGAAAACTGCAGTCGAGTCTAATAATTTGCACACCTCTATAACCTAAAGAAAGCCTGACATTATTTTCCAGAATTTACAATAGTTTAGTTACGAGAGGAATGTTGATTACAATATTGCCTGACAAATTGTGTACGGTAGTTAACTTCCTTGGAATAATCTGTAGCGATTTGAAGCCATTATTTTTTCAGTGTTGCCTATACAAATTGACATTTTGTAGCTTCTCAGTCGGTCAACACGATTGTACCCAATAAATGGGCATTCTATATTGAAGAAGGAAATAAAAGAAATTAATTGTTTGTAGACTGTTATGCCTTTCAGTATACAGTCTACTATGTAGCCCCTACGCCTTTGTATAAAAAACAAAAACAAATAAACTTCCAAGTGATTAACTTAAATGGCATTTGGGTATTTACACATCATAAGACTCCATATGAGGTTATCCTCTTCCTAAATGAGGCGGCTTCGGTGGCGTAGTTGGTAGCATGCTGAGCTTCTATGCCCAAGATCGCGGGTTCAAACCTGGCCGAAGTCGTCGGATTTTTTAAGAGCATTTAAAAAATCCCTCAGTATGCCTTCCTTCGGAGGGGAAGTAAAGCCAGCGGTCCCGTCTCATAGATTTATGGCATGAAAAAGAACCTTCCACTAACTACAATTGTGTGAAGCCAAAATTTGTAGGTTAGAATTGATAACACTCTATTAGTACCAACGTTCGCCGCCAGGTGCTGACTGCGATGCCATCTAGTAGCCAATGTCCGCAAGCTAGGTGTCGTGGATGGTAGCATTTGTTAGCAAAACTAGGAACTACTTAAAATTATTGTCTGCAGTCCTTACTTGAATTAAAACAGATAACACACACTAATACAGCCATCAGAATTAACACCGGTTATCAGACAGATTCTACACACACCCAAAGTACACGGGCCTACATGACCGCGTTGTCGCAGCCCCTAAACTAAAAAACCAACCAACCACTTCCCAAATGAGCTGTAAAATAGTTTTAGCCTCCAATATGCACATAGTTGATGAAGCCACATAATTAAAAATTTACCAGATACAATTTAAAACCAGTATCACATATCAATGACAAATAGTAGCAGATATTTACAGACAAGATTTACATTCTCCTCCTGCTGATAGGGCCAGATGACAACAATTTTCACCCAGCTTATTGGCCAACGGGGTTTGAGGAAGGTAATGCTTCTCACCTGCTTTGACCTGTTGTACGATACGAATAAACACAACCCTAAAGGGTAGGGATGGGTTGCAAACGGAGTTGCGAAAGAGTCGAGAATACTGCTCCTGGAACGCAGGCGTGGATTCAAAGGGGGGTCACGGGGGTCATGACCCCCCCTCAAACGGAGACCAAATTTTTTTGCAAACTCAAAAAACGAAAACACAATAACCAGACAAATAAAACTTAACGAATTTTAACTGAAAAACATTTTTTTAAATTTTATTCAATACTGAAAATATCTTTATTGCAATTATTATGTTCTGTTATAACTGTACATATTTACAACTTCATACCTGTTATATAAAAACGATTATTTATATAACAAAATCAACTCGTCTATTTTGTTTAGCAAATCTTGTGATTACCGAATCGATGTCTATAGTGATGTCACGATGAATGTGCAGCTATCCACGGATAGGAATTTGGGGCTTTTTTCGCACCAAAAAATTTTGCCGACGTCCAAACTGCAAGCTTGGTTGGCAATTTAAGCTGTGACTTTCTCCCTTTGTCGGTACCAACTCGACTTGCCGAAACTGTAACGTACTTTGATACTTTTCTCGAAGCTCAATGTAAAAGTCGCAAAACACGCCGTTGCAATTTGTACGAATAATTTTGGTGTGCTAAACGCATCAAATTTCTATCCATGTAGCCTGCAAAAAAATTGGTCTGGTTTTGTATGTTTGGTTATTTTGTGATTGCGTTGTTAGTGATACCATTTTTCTTAACAATTTCGATTCTGTGACCTCCCCCAAAGTCAAACTCTTGATCCGCGCCTGCTGGAACGGATACACTCGACTCCACTGATGCGCTAACACCATCCAACAACTGTTTTCGGAACTGCTTGGACTTATAATTCCACGTTCCTCCCTTGATACCCTGTGTTACGATGAATTGATTATTAGCCAGCAAACATGAAAGATTGCTTCGGGTTATTACCATCAGTAATGTTGTTGGTGCTGGCCCCGTGGTGTTGGGGTAGTGAGCCTGCCTCTCAACAGGAGACCCCGGGTTCGATTCCCGGCTCCTTCAGGGATTTTAGAAACTGACGTGAGGGCTGGAACGGGGTGCAATCAGCCTCGTGAGGACAGTTGAGTAGCTGCTTGACAGTGAGGCAGCACCCCGATCACGAAAACCAAGATTAACAGTCGAGGGGACCTGATGCACTGATCACGCGCCACCCGAATATCTGCAGGCCAAATGGCTGGGCAGCGGTCGCTTGGTAGGCCTAGGCCCTCATGGGCTGTAGTGCCAGGGGTAAAAAAAAAAATGTATTGTCCGCCCTTTGACATGCTAGCGGCCCCGCAATATGAGGCATGTTAGCTTGGAGTCGCGAGGCTTCATGCAAAGCGACCGTGCTGTCCCACAATACAAATTAGGTTACTTTGGACTCGCGAGGCTTCATGCGAACCGAGCCCGGTGTTCGGAGTCGACGCTCTCGATTCCAGGCTTCAGTCATGTCCATCCCTACTAAAGGGTACACGGCGCCTCAACCAGAGGAAATCCCTCAGATTGGCTACTCATTTTTTTTATTTTACAGCTGGCTAAGTGAGTTGACCAGGATTCACCTGGTAGTGGTGGGCAGTTTAAAAATCTCCACCACTAGCAGGAATCAAATCCAGTCCTTCCAGTTGTGAATCAAACACCTTGCATACCGAGTCACCAGGGCTCTTACATAACCTAAAAAACGTAAAATACCTTACCTTCAATCAGAGTGAGTACCATTATACAGCACGTACCGATCTCACTGTTGAATACACTAGAAGATGCACTGCAGTTGAGCATTGTTTATGAACGGTATCTCATTAACCTACCTGTGAAACAAAACAAAACAGGCCACTGTTTTTGCTTCCCCTAAGAAAATTCTAATAAAACCACAGTATGTCAGGACAGGGCCCTAATGAATAAACAAACCCGTATTACTTGCATTGTTACATCACATTGAAGTACAAGTAGGTTCTAATATTCAAATAATATAATATACAGTCATTAACAGCTGAGGCGAAAACAAATAACTTATGGCAATAACCGATATCAAATATCGATATTAAATATCGATCATTACTGGAGTTTCATTCTTGCACTAATATCGTAAATTGATAACGATTGATTGAAAACTATCGATCAATCTATAGTATTGAACAGAAATCGTATTGATCGATTTAAGAATTAATAGGCCTAATAAAGGGGAATAATAGTACATTATGCAACGAGCCTATAATGGTTATAATTAAGACACGAGTATATTTATAAAACGAGCGTATGCGAGTTTTATAATTTCCATACGAGTGTCTTAATTACCATTATAGGCGAGTTGCATACGACTGTTTATGTTTGACTATAATTATTATAACTATTTTATGTTCGAAGATAAATATTCATAAATATCTGTCGAGATTTCACCAGTTTTATGTACTGAACAGAGCGCATGAGACGCAGAGAATGCCTTGTATTTGACCATGGCCTTCTCGATTACCCCACTATGACACTAGGCAACGCAGTTTAGAAGGCCTTGGAACTCCACGCAGGTGCGATGCTAACGTTATCTAATTGGTCAAACAACTGTTTCTTGAGCTCTGATTGGTGGAAGAAACTGTTTCATAATGAAAAATAGTGTTATAATGACCATCATTATGATACCGTTTTCTGACACATAATAGTCAGGGTAGAACATAAAATTATTTTATTTACAGATTTTTGTATTTATCATATGGCTTTTAGTGCCGGGAGTGTCCGTGGACATGTTCGGCTCGCCAGAGGTAGTAGGTTGTAGCTGCTTAAAGAGGACACCCATAGGGTGAGCTACAAGTGCCGTTCAATTTCAAGTAGTTCCAACTTTCGCTACCAGATGTCATTGATACCTAGTAGTGAACGTTGGAACTTTGATAGAGCGTTCTAACGAAATCTAACCTAGAAATTTAGCTTCGCACAAGTTTAGTCTGTGGAATGATCTTTTACGTGCCATAAATCTATGACATGGGACCGCCAGCTTTACTTCCCCTCCGAAGGAAGGCACACTGAAGAATTTTAACGCTCTTAAAAAAATCTGACGACTTCGGCCGGGTTTGAAACCGCTATCTTGGGCACAGCAGTTCAGCATGCTACCAACTACGCCAGCGAAGCCGCTAGTAGCCAAGTTCAAATCTAGGTGTCGTGGACGGTAGCATTTGGTAGCGAAAGTAAGAACTACTTGAAATTGTCTGCAGTCCTTACTTGAATTAAAAACAGATAACACACAGTAATAGTCATGACAATTTATACCGGTTATCAGACAGATCCTACACACACCCAAAGTACACGGGGCTACATGACCGCGTTGTCGCAGCCCCTAAATTAAGGAACCAACCAAGGGGGCACTTGAATGAGTTTGAACATTGGGGAGAAAAATTGAGAAATCTTCAGTACCTCTGTAGTAGCAGGATGATACAAGATGGACAGGAGTTCAAGCGGCAACACAGTGAGTTCATTGGGAGAAGAGGAAGGCAAAAGTCATCAGTTTTAGAAAGCTTTTCATTCAGTCAACACAAATTGTGCCCAATTACATTAGGTAACCTGAAAACAATTTTACATAAGATATTTATCACAGAATAACACGCCTACAGAAATGGGGGCGTATATACAATATATTTTCGGGGAGGGGGGCTGTTTATTCGGGAAAATTGTGAGTATTCTCAGGGGATTATCACAGCAAAATACCCAGAAATATCAACCAATATCTTAGAGCATATAACTTTGTGTAAATATTTTAGATAAGAGTTAACTGTAAAATTCTAAGTTTATATAGCCTATGATTAGTGCTAACACAAAAAAAAGTTGTAAAATACAATGCAACACACAAATATAATTTTATACTTAATGAATTTTCAATTATGGTCCATGGAGTATGAATGGAAATATCTAAATATTTGTCAATTTACTAAGCAGAAACGTGAACAGTTAGCCTATTCATTTTACAAATTGATAATTTATTTCTCAAAAGTACCGTACTGTGGAATTCTCAGTTTTGCCTCACAAGGCTGAGTGTACCCCCGCTCCAACCCTCGGACAAGAATTAATATTTTTTGGCAGAGCCAGGAATCGAATTCGGACCTCCGGGGCGGCAGCCAAGAATGCTAGCTGCTACACCACGTGGTAGTCTAATTTCAATCTTAATTTGTTTATAACTTAGCCAATAAGTAAAATTAGCGAACAACCAAATTTACAATTATTTTATGCTTTTACCAAAGCAACAGATTCTTATTTTGATTGGCTTTTTTTTCTCTTTTGGGGGGAAGAGGGGGGGGGACTGGAGCCCTCACAGACCCCCCCCCCCCTTATATACGCCCCTGCTCATAATCACATGATTCACGGTCACGTAAAACTACAATCTTCCTTCCTTACTGTACACAAAAGTACAGTGCACTTACACAGGTACAGTAGGTGTATTAAATAGTAATTCTGTATCTAAGTGTAAATCTTATTGCTAGGAAGTTCACACAGATGTCTAAATGCAATTGTCCTGCAGCAGGGGCATTACCAGAATGAGTATGAGTGGAGTCAAATCTGAACTAACTGAGTTTTGGTTTTTTGTTTGTTGTTTTATACCTTTATCTTTATGGTTTGTATTTTTGGTTTTGTGTTTGTTTTCTGCTTCTTTTTTTTCTTTTATCGATTTTACCCTCCAGGTTGGTGGAACCCACGGACTCAGCGAGGGAGTTCACCACTACCGCCTCTACGGGCAGTGTCCTAGAGCTGGGAACATCTGATCAGAGTGGATACAACTGAGGAGGTGTGGTCAGCACCTCGCCCAAGCGGCCTCACCTGCAAAGTGAACAGGGGCCTTATGAGGGATGTGAAGGGAGGGGAAGATTGGAAGGGATAGGCAAGGAAGCGGCCGTGACCTCACAGTGGGTACCATCCCGGCATTTGCCCGAAGACGAAGTGGGAAACCACGGAAAACCACTTCGAGGATGGCTGAGGTGGGAATCGAACCCCCTCCACTCATTTGGGCCACGCGAGACTGAGTAGACCCCGTTCCAGTCCTCATACCACTTTTCACATTTCGTGGCAGAGCCGGGAATCGAACCCAGGACCTCCGGGGCGGCAGCTAACCATGCTGACCACTATGCTTTTGTGTGTTTTTTCTGCTTTTGCATTTCAATTTTGCTTTTTGTTATTTATTTTAGATTTTGTGTTTGTTTTCTGCCCTTCTCTTTTGTTTCTAAATGTTTGTTTTTGCTTTGTGTTTTTTGTTTTGTGTTTTTTTCTGCATTTGCTTTCGTTTTTGAATTTTGCATTTTTACTTGGTGTTTTTTTGTTTATGGCTCTGTGTTTTTTCTGATTTTACTTTCGTTTTTGAATTCTGCTTTTTGCTTTGTATTTTGTTTTTGGTTCTATGCTTTTTCTGCTTTTGCCTTCGTATTTGAATTTTGCTTTGTTTTTTGTTTTTGGTTCTGTGTTTTTTCTGCTTTTGCTATTGTTTTTGAATGTTGCTTTTTACTTCGTGTTTATTTTTTGGTTCTGTGTTTTTCCTGCCTTTACATTCTTTTTTGAATGTTGCTTTGTGTTTGTTTTCTGCTTTTATTGTTGTATTTTGCTTTTTGCTTTCTGTTTTGGTCATGTATTTGTTTTTGAGTTTTGTTTTGTGCGGGGTACAGAATAAGACAATCAATAAAAGCAAACCTACACATTTGATCTCGATAACATTTGCACCTCTCAATGTGCGTAACACTACACAAGTAATAAAAAAAGTTCTCAAATCATAAGCGTACATAATCCAATCGTTTGTCAACAATGGGCTTTTATTTCTTTAAATAAAATTTTCATCAAATTACGTTTAAAAAAAAATGTCTCTGGGGGTGGGGGATTGATCTCCCATAGTTACGCCACTATATGCATCCACACTGGCTGCGTGCCACAGCGGTAACATTTTCGCCTGCTGTTCCCAAGGCTGCAGGATCGAATCCTGGCGCAATCAGTTGTCATTTGAGGGTGCACAAATGCGAAGAAGACGTGTCAGTAGATTTATTGGCACGTTAATGATCCCCTTCCAGGCAAAACTTCGGCACCCCCGGCGTCTCTAAAAGCCGCAGTAGTTAAAAGTGACGTAAAACCAGTAACATGATTATTATTATTGTTATTATAAGCATCTGTACCATCGTCATAACGATGGTGCAACTTGAAAAAACAACCTTGGTGGTTGAAGATTTGTCTTACAAACAAAAACTATCTTTCTTTTCTTTATTTCTTGAAAACAGCAAAATTTCAGTAATAGGTCATCTTGAGGGACATGTGGGCATAATACCCATTGCTCCCTTCTAGATTCACAGGTACGGTGACTAGCAACAAGCCGCCTCTGGAACAAGAAAAACCCATCTCAAAGTTGTCTCCTGCTGTTCAAGTAATATTGTAGAGCATGGCCGCTATCTGCTAGCTTTGAAACAATAGGCTGTGTCACAGTGAGGGCAATGACCGCAGTAAGGACAGGGTTCCATGACCCAACCAATGGCCCTCTCACCTACAACTTGGGAAAATCCGAGATTTGACGCGGGAATGTCCAACTTCTCGTAGTTGGTGTGAAGGAGGCTTCGGTGGTGTAGTTGGTAGCAAGCTGAGCTTCTATGGCCATGATCGCGGATTATGAGCGTTAATAATCTCTCAGTATGCCTTCTTTCGGAGGGGAAGTAAAGCCGGCTGGTCCATGTCATAGATTTATGGCATGTAAAAGAACCTTCCACTAACCACATTTGTCTGAAGCTAAATTAACGCTCTATTAAGTTCCAACGTTCGTCGCCAGGTGCCGGTTGCAGTCGCATCTAGTAGCCAAGTTCGCAGCTAGGTGTCGTTGACGGTAGCATTTGGTAACAAAAGTAGGAACTACTTGAAATTGATCGTCTGCAGTCCTTATCTGAATTACAGATAACACACACTAATACAGCCATCACAATTAACACCGGTTATCAGACAGATTCTTCACTGGGCTACATGACCGCGTTGTCGCAGCCCCTAAACTGAGGAACCAACCATCGTCGTTGGTGGTGTTGTTTCATTGAAGGTCTCGGATATCGTGGTTATTTCAGCCCCGTGTATTCAAGCTTGTGTATAGTCTAATAAACCTTTGTTACTTTGTAGTCTGTTAGGTATTCAGCCCGGAGGCCGGCTGAATCCTCAAAAAGTGCCATCATCTAACTTCCATCTATATATATAAAGCTCAATGTTTGCCTGTTTTTCTGTCTGTTATTTATACAAATCTACACCGATCCACCGATCTGAACCAAATTTTGTATACGTACCCTTTGGCAAAAATCTACACCGTTCACCAATCTCAAACAAATTTTACATACTTAGGCCTACCCTTTGGAACCCGACGAGTAACACTGTCTACTTGAAATTTCGGACAGACCACTTCATTATACCGTTTCACCGATCTGAACAAAATTTGACATACTTACCCTTTGGAACCCTGCGGGTAACACCGTCCACATTAAAATTCGGACAGACCACTCCATTCCCTGCTGTTAGGCACAAATCTACACCGTTTCACCGATCTGGGCCGTTTGGCAAAAATCTACTTATCCTTTGGAACCCCCACCTCAGTGCCCGAAAACCACGTTTAATGTGGTTCACTTCGGTGAAACTGTGCGGGACCAGAAAATCACGTCTTAAGACCCTTCAACCAATCGTGTCAGAAGTTAAGCAAACCATACTCCTCCCCGCCAGTGATTTTTTAAATATGTTTTTCTATTAGTTTGTAAGTTTGATGAACCAGTTCAGTAGTAGTAGTCATCTCACCACATAAAGTCTTGCTCAATAGTGGTAGTGTATGTGTCCCCTATGTGTTCATATACCATTAATCCGATTGCGAAGAAACTTGGATGAGTTGTTGTGTGGATTGCAGGGAAGGTTTCTAGCTACAAATTATTTATGTAACACAAAAGGGTGAGAGACAACAGGAAGTTTTAAATACCATAGTAACCCAATTGCACAAGGCCGTGGATTCCAGGGAAGGTTTCTAGCTACAAATTATTCATGTAACACAAAAGGGCGAGAGACTTAACAGGAAGTTATAAAAACCACAATAACCCTATTGCACAATGCCAGTTGTGATGATGATGATCATAATTGTTGTTTTAAGGTTATCGGCCCCTAATGGTTTGGCAGATCGTGAAATTGAAACTACAACTAAAACTAACTCCAAACTTTCAGGCTAGAAGAAGATAAGGACAAAATAAAGTTATAAGGGAAATAAAAGACAGGAGGAAATGAAATGCCCTCAACCCTGGATAAATGAGAATTGAGGGACTTGGAAGGAAGGAGAACCATGAAAGGCAGATAGGAAGGGGAAAGAGGAGAGGGTCCGCCCCAAAGGGGTGAAACCGGACCCAGCTCAGGAATCCCTCGGGGATGCCAGCTCCCGAACTCACCAGACATGAGCCCTTGGGGGTGTAGCACTATCCAGGGTGCACCAGAAGGTGGGGCTACACACATCCTGCCTCCTTGAGGGCCTAGAACAGAAGACAGGAGATATTATGAAAAGAAAAAGAAAGCTGACCCCTCGAAGAATGAGGTTATCAGGGAAGATGAGACAAGGGCCAATTAAGGTGGGAAAGTGAAAGACTACCTAGGCCTCGGATACCCTAATACTGTCGGGGTCAAAAGTTGACCAGGGGGGGACAGGAAAGAGAACTGAAAGGAGCCCGGCACCTGTAAGTAGAAGCAATGTCGGACTCAGCTGGGGTCCCGTGGTCACCAACCCACGTCCCACAAGTTGTGAGACCCTGCGGGAAAATAGCTTGCTGATTCATCGCGAGGTGGCATGAGAGAACTGTACAACCGTCTTATCTGGTATTGCTGACTATGCTGATGTTCATACAGGGCCGTTGCTCAAACCACTGGGGTGTTACGAAAAGAGTGAGTGATTCACCGGCCAATGTAAATAGGGCCGGGACCCCCCCCCCCCCCCCCCCCCGGACTTACTTAACTTAAGTCCTGTTGTTCGCATCACTGGAACATAGGGCTTCAACGAAGCATCACCATCGGACTCGGTTGCGTGCCATTGCCTTCACTTCTCCCCACGTTCTCCCCGCTTCTGCAGCTTCCCTCTCCACTGTCCTCCTCCATGTTTCCCTCGGTCTTCCTCTTCTGCGATGTCCCTGAGGATTCCAACTTAGGGCTTGCCTCTCTATTGCCATCTGGTTTTTGCGCAGTGTATGTCCAACCCACTTCCACTTTCTTGCCTTCAACTGTAAATCCACGGGCTTCTCGTTTGTACGATTCCATAGTTCTTCATTGGATATTACATTTGGCCAAAACACCCTCAAGATTCTTCGTAAGCATCTGTTTATAAAGGTCTGGATTTTCTTTATGATAGATTTTGTTACTTTCCAAGTCTCACATCCGTATAGCAACACTGATTTTACATTGCTATTGAATATTCGGAGTTTAGTACGTGTGGAAATCTCATTGCTTTTCCAGATAGGATGCAACTGGATAAAGGCTGCATTTGCTTTCTTGATCCTGCTGCTCACATCCTCTTCTGCTCCTCCAGTTTTAGAAACGATGCTACCAAGATACGTAAATTCTTTAACATCCTCTACGTTTCTTCCGTTTATTTGAAACTTCCTATCGCTTGTTAAGTTTAGTCTTAGCGATTTGGTCTTCCCTGAATTTACAGTTAACCCTAGCCTTCTTGCCTGTTCCTGTAGATCTTTCAGTTTGGCATTCATGTGCCGAAAGCTTTGTGAGAGGAGACACACATCATCAGCAAAATCTATATCTTCTGGTTGATCTGTTAAATTCCAACTTACTCCTCTTCTTTTACCTTCATTTGTTTTCCTCATCACTTCATCTATCACAATTAGGAAGATTGATGGAGAGAGAACACACCCCTGTTTTACACCTGTTCTTACTTCAATGGATGGTGTCAATTTCCCTTGGTGCATTACTTTGCACGAGTATCCGTTATACATTTCTTGCATAACTGTGATAACCTTTCCCAGAATACCATAATTTGCAATTATTTTCCACATGCTTCTTCTGTTTACTGAATCGAAAGCCTTTTCAAAGTCTATAAACACTAGATATAGACTGGCCATAAATTCCATGCTCTGTTCAAGAATAATGCGGAGTGTATTAATCTGATCGACACACGATGGGTTTCTGCGAAACCCTGCTTGTTCTCTTCTTAGGTGGATTTCAAGGTAGTCCTTCATTCTGTTGAAGATGATTCGTGACAACACTTTGCTAGGAATAGATAACAGCATTATTCCCCTCCAATTATTGCAATTTGTCAAGTCGCCCTTCTTCGGAAGTTTGACTAAAGTGCCGGTCTTCCATTCTTCTGGTATTTCTTCCCGGTTCCAGATTTTTTCAAACAGGGGGTACAGTAAATCTACTGTTGTTGCTAGATCTTCTTTCAAGAGCTCTGGCGGGATGTTATCTGTTCCCGGCGCTTTGCCACTTTTCGTTTTCTTTAGAGCAGCTCTGATCTCTTCTCTACTAGGTGCTCCACTCTTGATTCTACCAAGAACGTCACATTCATTTAGATTTCCATCTTCCTCTGCATTTTCATCTACACCTCCCTGTTCTTCTCCGTCCTGTTGCTCTTCTTCCTCTGTTCGTACCTCTCTATTCAGCACTTCTGCAAAATGTTCACGCCATCTTTCCAATTGCTCATCTTCAGTAGTCAACAATGCTCCAGTTAGGTAGATTTCATTAGAAAGCTAACTATTGCAATGGGTCCCATTTTTCGACTTCCGGAAAAATTCGACATATCTTCGCGTTTTACATCCCCCAGACCCCAAAACCACCGTCAGTTCAAAAGTTTATATATAATTTATGTATGTATATATATGTATATCAGTTTCTTGTGGACACGATAACTGCCGTAATTTTGCACCAATCACTTTGAATTTTTAACCGAATATGTATACCTATAAAATCTCGGTCTAGTTCGTTACTGGGCTAAATCGGTCGAAGGGGGTGAAAATGGGGGGCTTTTTTCGAAAAAGTGAAATATTGCTATAACTCTCTTAATATGTGAAATATCGAATCCGTTCAACGTTCATACTATGTGTCGGATAAAGCCCAAAAATTTATATTTGAAGAGTTTTTTATAGCACCAACCATTGACCAAAGGGGTGGGAAAAAGTGGGTTTTTCGGGAAACATTAATCATATCTCTCTTAATAGGCACAATATCAAAACCGTACAAAATGGACAATATTCCCCTAATAATTACCTAAAACTTTTGTCTGAAAGAATTTTTGATATGACCCACCATTATGCCAAGGGATGAGAAAAATGATTTCGGATTATAAGAAAATGCCAAGAGCTATCAGTGGTTGCCATGGCAACACTACTAAATTGATGAGGGATGAGCCATCAGACGTTGCCAAGATAACGCACTTGCACGAGATCAGATTCAGATTTCCATCTAAGTGTGAAGCGGCTTCGGTGACGTAACTGGTAGCATGCTGAATGTCTATGCCCAAGGTCGCGAGTTCAAAGCCGGCCGAAGTCGTCGGATTTTCTAAGAGCACTAAAAAGCCCTCAGTATGCTTTCCTTTGGAGGGGAAGTTCCAACGTTCGTTGCGAGTTGCTGGTTGTGGTGGCATCTAGTAGCCAAGTTCATAGCTAGGTGTCGTTGACGGCAGTACCTGGTAGCAACATTACGAACTACTGCTTGTAATTGACCGTCTGCAGTCCTTACCTGAATTGCAGACTAATACAGCCATCCCAAACTACACGGGGTTACATGACCGCGTTGTCGCAGCCCCTAAACTGAGGAACCAACCAAAATCTCTGCGGGAGATATAATTTTGCGCGAAGAAGTAACAGACCGTTACATAGTTACACATCAGTGTCGAAACCTTGCATAAGGACAGTGTGACCACAAGTATAAAAATGGACCACAAATGACAAGAAGGTTACCGTTCCCATAAGACAATAAAATGTTTAAAATAAGCATAAAATGACGAAAAACAAAGTTAATTAAGCTCCAATTATAAAATACCTTCTCGCAATAAATGAGGTCTGATCCTTCTACGAAAACCAGCATATTCTGCCTATTTTCGCCTATCCCCAAGTTTGTCCGGTGAAATCTACCTCCGCCTTCCGGCGTGCCGAGAGGACTTTTTTTACTTCTCACAGGACGATCTATAGGTCCCTTCCTCTTTCCTAGCAGTCTTGTGGTCTGGTAAAGTTCCTTCATGTTTCCTTCTCTGGCAGCCCTCTCCGCCCTTGATGCGAGATCACTTGCCCACTTCCTTCGGTCTGATCTTGCACTCCTTTTCACCTCCCGGTCTACTCTCGTATACTCTGCATGAAGATCCATCTTTTGTCTCCTAGTTTTTGTGGTATTCATCTTTGCTTTCAGTTTCTTCCTCTCTCCCAACTTTTCCCAGGTGTCCTGGCTCATCCAATCCTTCCTTTTGTTATCTCTGAATCCCACTACTTTCTCTGCAGTTTCTAGGATTGCTCCTTTAATTTTCTGCCATTCTTCTTCTACTCCATCTTCTCTTGTATTTAGTATTTCGTATCTGTTACGCAGTTCTAATCGAAATTCTTGTTTGACGTTGGGGTCCTTCAGCTTTTGAACATCAAACCGCTTTTTTGGAACATCAAATTTCTTCTTTGCAGCTATGATTTTAATGCGCACCTTGGCTAACATCAAATGGTGATCACTACCTATGTCGGCTCCCCTTTCGTTTCTGACATCTAACAATGATCTTTTCCATTTCCCACTTATGGCAAAGTGGTCAATCTGATTCTGCGTCCTGTGATCAGGTGATACCCATGAGATTTTATGACATTTTCTATGTGGGAACACCGTTCCTCCGATGGTCAACTCATTGCTCGCACAGAACTCCTTAAATAGTCCTCCGTTTTCATTCTCCTCTCCAACTCCATGTCTCCCCATTATATTTTCTATCCCAAGGTTTTCGGAGCCCACTTTCGCATTTAGGTCTCCCATCACAATGACAATATCTCGTTTCACCCCATTCAATGTTGCCTGCAGCTCTGTATAGAAGTAGTTTTTGGTATCCATGTCTGCTTGTTCAGTTGGGGCGTAACATTGGATGATATTTACATTTCGTACCTGCCCTTTGAACCGCGCTGTTATGATTCTGTCTGATATAGGTCTCCATTCCAGCAGACTCTTCTTTGCAGTTTTATTTAAAATTAGGCCTACACCATTCACATGGTCGTCCTCGGCATTGGGTTTGCCTGAATACAGAAAGGTCATCCCCTCTGGTAGTCTATTTTCTCCAAATTAATTCCAGCGTACCTCGCTTATTCCCATTATGTCTAGTTTATAGTTGATAAATTCTGCTACAGCTTGATGTAACTTTCCACTCTCGTAAAGTGTCCGTAAATTCCAAAATCCGATCCTCGTGGTCCATTTCATTCCAAAGGTTGGCAACTTGTTGTCCGTCCGGCTTTTGCTTCTTGAAGTTTCTTTAACAATAAATTTTAAGAGATGCAGGTTGTTAGCCCACAGTCCCCGAGTGCTTTAGTGGGGCTGCCACCTTTTGGCCTAAGCACATGCCATTATAGCTAGATGGTCTGCTATGTCTCTCACAAATTCTTTACAGGGAGAGTTGAGACTGGTCTCCCTAACCCTCCTCCTTTCTTCGGGCTTGGGACCGGCAACGACACCCATGGAGCTACTCAATCCACCCCATGGTTGCCGCAGGCGGAGTTCCCCCCCCGAACGCCTGTCATCATCTACGATCCTCTCAGGTCCGTGCAGCTGGGACCTGAGCAGTACGCCATGAGCTCTTTCACTATAGTGCGTGTCTACCTTAAAAGACAGAAATGTAGTATTTGCCTCTCACTCGCAATCCTATGTCTTGCAATTAGCTTCGTCCTTTTCTACCCCGGCGATGTTGCCATTTCCCAATGATTGAAAGTGACAAATCTAAGGAAATGTTTTCGTAGTCTTATAGAGAATCTTTCTAAGGCGCTATGCGACAAAAGACGACACTATTGATCTATACTTATCTAACAGCCAAGTAATAGTCCCTAGGCAGTGTTTGCTGTTTCACATAATCCTCTTTTTAATCATATTTTTCAATTCTTTTGTAAATTGCATGTGTCAGTACTGTAGTTAATAAATAGCCGTTTCCCTATTCATTATTATCATTATCATTACGGGAAAATGACCTGAATGTTACATCCATTATACTGTACTACTTAGCACCCCCACTTCCACCACCACCACAAAAAGTTATATTTTTAAAATATTTTTTTTCTTTTAGTTTAAGTATCATGTGCCAGTTCTGTAGTAGTATTCATTATCATCCATAAAACAAGTAAATCTACCAGACGCAGCCGAGCATTACTGCTAGTAGGTTATATGGTAGAAACCCACAAAACCCAAGCAGCACTATAATGAGGCGTACTAGGTAAGGTGAGGAGTGAGGTAGTGTGCTATTACTCTCCTCACTGACAAGGGGAGGATACGATGTATGGGTCACCGATTCGAACCATCTTTAGTACACGTGTAGAGCATGACAAGGCGTATACCAGGTGCAAGTAGTAAGGTGCGCTTCTCAGCCGATTCCGAGAAATTAATTATTCGTAATTGCTGTAGCGCGTTCATGTGCGCTGTACGTTAACATAAAGCCAAGGAGCGCATGGTTCAGCGGTAAGAGCCCTGATTCGTAAGCGTGGGATCACTGGTTTTTGACAAATACAAAATTACTGGATCCATTAAGAGATGGCAAACAGGTAACCATGTAAATCCCCCTGGCTCTACAGCCCGTGAAGGGCCTAGGCCGACCAAGCGACCGCTGCCCAGCCATTTGGCCTGCAGATATTGGGGTGACGCGTGGTCAGCGCATCGGCTCCCCTCGGCCATTAATCTTGGTTTTCGTGACCGGGGCGCTGCCTCACTGTCAGACAGCTACTCACTTGTCCTCACGAGGCTGAGTGCACCCCGTTCCAGCCCTCAAGTCAGTTTTTAAAATCCCTGACAGAGCCGGGAATCGAACCCGAGGCCTCCGGGTGAGAGGCAGGTGCGCTACCCCAACACCATGGGACCGGCTGATAACATAATACTAACTTAAATAACTGAACTTGCGGATCACGTGAGCAAAGAGGTTGCCCGATTCCCCACTCCCCTGTTATTACAAGGTACAATTTACAGGTTTTGTAAACAACTAGGTTCATAATATCCAACCAACAACAGGACACGTTTTTGATTCCAAAGTCCGCACTTCATCCTTCAATAACAAGTTCATATATTTACGTAAAAGAGGGGAGGCATTGGCCAAAGAATAAAATTAAAATACAAGAAACATGCAATTGGCGCGACAGGGACCCGGTTTCGTGAAATCAATGCAACTACGATTTCATGAAACGCAGTGTGCACAGCCCTGCGTTAATCTTATCTATCTGTTGCAAGCAACCTCAGTTTCACGAAACCAGTTGCATGAAACAGGTTTCTCCAGTGTGCACCGCGCCTTAATCTACGAAAAGTAACATATCAATAAGTGTAAATGCTTATGAGTTGTGTTAAAATGTATGGGCCTATTCCAGACTTGAGTAGACAAGAGTTTAGACTGTACGTAACCTAGTATTCATTTCCTTTAACCTTACTCCTTAAATTACTTAATGAAAATGCCTAATATCATCCCATAACAAATGTTAACATCACAAAGCAATTTTAGTTGATGCCCATTGAGAAAAGGGGTGGCAAGGCGAGTGATACTGTCAACTCACAGCAAGAGATGGCACTATGATCGCTGTCTCCAGGCAAGCACATGCTTTTATGGCAGTGTTTCCGTTATTATCTTTATAAGCTATTTGTTAATAGCGCCTCATGGAATACCAGGTCTATTGCCCATTTGTTGCCAAGGAGTCCCTGATCTGTCAGATGGGAGTGTGACTCCATCACTCCCACAGGTCCGAGGCTTGCTCAAGACATTTTTAGCAGGTTAAAGAAGTAGGTACAAGTGAAGCAGGTTGCTAGACATACTTACTTGGGGACCTGGACTTTCACCTCAGTCCTAGCCGCCTGAGCACAAGGAGGGCCATGACTCAGAATACGTCCAAGATGCCCTTTTCCACAGCAACCGGTATCCAGACTGTCAGGACTACTTGGCCGATGCCCATGGTTCACGAACTAGGACGCGAACACACAATGAACCACTAAACACTATAAAATAATTAACCACTGTTGGATGAAGTAGGATACTGAAATGAATCATGTCTGAAGGAATAATATGAGGACAAAAATAAGTTTTTATGCTGTGTAATATAATATATATTCTTCTTTTCTAGTTTTTAAAGATATAAAATCTACATAACATTTTCATAAAAAGAGCATTGAATTTCATGAAGTCATTGTCCCAGTAGAGAACTGTCATCGCATGGTAGAGCCACGTGCATTGAAACCTGTAAGAGAAAAATATTAAGTTATCATACCACTCTTAATATTGCTGTTTATTCATTGAGGGGCCTTGCAACATTGTGATCATGTAGACCTAACCCCATTTAGTTGGTGTGTAATCTGTCTGATAACCTGTGTCATTGTGATGGCTGTAAGTGTATTTGTATTGGAGGCTAGGATTTGGAAGGAGGTGGGCAAGGCCTTAATTTAGGAACCACACCAGCATTTGCCTGGGGTAGAGGTGGGAAAACCATTCCTAGGTTGGCTTAGATGGAAATCAAACCCATCTCTTCTCAGTTCTTCTCCCTCACGAGATTGAGTGTATCCGGTCTCAACCCTGAAACCATAATTATATGTCTTGGCAGAGCCAGAAAGGGGGCTGTAATATTTTGTAATTTATATTGTGTTCATTTCTATTTGTGTTTGATTGGTTGGTTGTTAAGATTGGTTGAATATGTGGAAGAATGAATAGTTGGTTGGTTCTTAAGTTTAGGGGCTGCGACAACGTGGTCATGTAGCCCCGTGTAAGTTGATTGAATGTAAGAGCGAGTGAAGTAATGTAATCTTTTGTTGTTTTCTATGCGTAGATCCTCGAATGTCACTGCTGTATATATATTTTTTCCAGATTCTGAACTTTTTCTTCTTAGATTTTCATTTAATGTAGATAGTTTTTAATTTTCTGAAAATTTATTTAATGTTTCTTGAACATTTGGGATTGTATGAATGACTGAAAGCTAGAGGCAATTTTCTTACAGGATGTTTGAGTGTGTGTCTGTAATGTTGAGGTTGTTCATAGATAATAAATAGTGTCAAGGACTTTAAACATTTCCATATCACTTCAAAATTTCCATTAAAGCAATATAAATACAGTACTTATTCCAACCACTCCGCAAAGAGCCTTTATTCATCTCATAGACCATCTCAAGATGTTTTTTAAGAAAAATATTTTAGACTAATTTATTTATCGGAATATACAAACACCAACTAGCCTATTTAGATATGTGTTGGTTGGTTCCTTAGTTTAGGGGCTGCGACAACGCGGTCATGAAGCCCCGTGTACTTTGGGTGTGTGTAGAATCTGTCTGATAACCGGTGTTAGTTGTGATGACTGTATTAGTGTGTGTATCTATTTTTTAAATTTAAGTGCAGACTGCAACTTAGAATTCTTCAAATGGTTCCTACTTTTGCCGCCAAACACCACCGTCAACGACTACTAGGCTTAGTTCAGAACTCAGCTACTAGACGCCACCGCAGTCGGCTCTTGGCAACGAACATAGAAACCTAAGAGCGTTGTTTACATTCTTAACCTATACAATTTAGTTTCACACAGGTGTAATTAATGGAAAGTTCTTTAACATGCCATAAATCTATGACATGGGTTAGATATGTGTCATTTGCAGAAAATTATTTTTGCATTATCATCAAATTAAAGCCCACATTTGTTAGATATGTTATAAATTTTTACTTAGAAAAACCTAGTAAAATATTATTACAAAAGCTTTGCTCGTAATCACATTAGTTTCTTTTCTTTTAATAAACATTGCTGAAGAAGGCCATAACAAGGCCAAAACTGATACCCTGCATTAATTAACCTTCTGTCGGTCACATGTGTATCAGAATGATACAAGCGCGCGTTTTTCTAGCGTCATTGTTGTGCTAGGCAACAGAGTCCCCGGCTTAACACTACCTTCCTATTTCCCCCTCCATTTTCATGCAGTCACACTGTCATCTGCTCAGAGCGTATGTATCAGATTGATACATTGCGACATACGGCACAACATTTATTCATGCATCTCTTTCTTTTTTCGTGGATTTTACATCTGATATGATGGCACAGAAGCAAACACATAATCTGGAAGATCCTTGGGATATAGAAGCTGTTCAGAAACTAATTTTATATGAATATTTAGTTTGCAGTTCCTTTTTTTTACGTTACTTGTGATTATTTTTACTCGCTTTGTATGATGTTTACAGAAAACTGTATTTTGGAAATAAATAATTAATAAACGATTACACTGGAATATACAGAAAGAAAACAAACAGTAATAACAGAAATTAAAATGCATGTAGTGGGTTCAACGACCCTATTACGAAACCTATCAGACTGATACACTGCGACCGATGCCGCCACTCATTTGTTCACAAAATGTGTAATGATAAAGGAAATGTGTAGGCCTATCAAGTGAAAAATAAAAGGTAGTATGCCAAATATCCAGAATAGCTGCCACAAAAAGATGACAGTGCTTAAGCCGTAGCTGGACGTCTTGTTTGAATGCATCATGATACATTGCGACAGTTTCTTGAAACATTAACATTGCGACCGACGGAAGGTTAATATATATTAATTCAATTTTATTGACTATGGTGTTATACATTTATCAAATCCCTATTGGTATTTCATTTAGATAATAGTGCAGAGCCTTTCTATTTGTGTATGTGTATTTTGTTTTGTGAATAATTTTATTGTTTTAAATTAAGTTATTATAACTTATTGTCACTCTTGGATTATATTTGTCTGGCAAAAAAGAATATATACATTCATAAATACATAAGTGAAATGCTATGTCCTATGGTTTGGATTCCACATAATAATGAAGTCCCTTGGCTCATGATCCCAAGATTAACATCACATAACACTACAAGCTTCCTTTAAAATAATATTTAAACACACCCATTGAAAAAAGAAAAGAAATAAAGTGAATGAACATAATGTTAATATTTATCCATCCGATGAAAACTAACCCTGTCATTAATTTAGTTATACAATTAGCCAAGCAATTAGAGTGAGGAGCATGTACCAACTGCACAGTGGCAGTGCCGATAGGATCAATTGGTCGTTTCTCTTACACGAGTGCAGTTCGTGGAGCATTTGCAAATGTGAGGAGGGAACAGCTGGGTAAGTGACGAATCTAGCACGCACAGAGAAAGAGAGAGAGGCAGTCTGGCAACATCACAGTGAATGGCTCTGTCTCACTAGGCGCAGAATGCTCTCACTCTCACCCGCCTTCTTATGTGCTCTCCACTCTAGTAAATCTATTGAATGGCAAAAGCATTTCTTGATGCAACAAGTCTTGAACTTATTTATGTGTTTGTCTAAAAGGGCCCCGGTAGGTAGTATAATGTTCATTGCAATGGTAAATAAATATATATAGGTCATGTACAATATATGTGATCAAATATTTTCTTGTCAGGATTGTATTACTTCTTTATTTCAATACTGTTCACGGGAGCCATTCAGTCGGATATTACTGTAAATTGTGTGTACCACTCACACAAGCGTTCCTTATCAAAGGTCAAATAAATGAACGAACTAACAAGAAAATCTCTGTGCTCCTAACAGAAAATGTACATGTATCCTTTGCCTTATGGGATGGCATTTCATCTCCCCCCACACAGCTCAAGGTCCTCAAATGCCAATTGGCCCCCAGCACAAAGGCATGTAATTAAAAATATAGTGAAAAACGTAACATTTAAATACAAATTGTCATGTTAAGGACTGAGTTATTCAAAGAAAGCGACATCTCCACCAGTCTCTCTTCTTACATCATAGCCAGCTGTAGAACGCTACCTACCAAACCTAACTTCTGGCCACATCTGCCACTTTGTGAATTGTAGCATGAATTACACACAAAATGAAAGGGACCTTATAGTTTTATGTGACAGTTCAACCAACGATCATGAGCCACGTGGAATCAAAACCACAAGACATGACATTTCACTTCGAAAATCTGACATGTGTTAACAGAATTGAGCCTTGGTGAGAGACAAGTAGCTTGACATACGAGAGCAAGTAAATAAGTATCTGCAATCAATTTTTATAATTTACTAGCTGAAGTATCCGTTCTTTGAACGGCCTTTGGTACTTGCTGGCCTAAATCATTAATATAATCACACATTCGTAATGTAGTTATGTTATTTCCATGTTATATGTGTAGACTACACGCATTTTCACTCACCCTACTATTAATCAGAGGTAGGAAAGTGAAAATCCACAGCCTGCTTTCAGTCGACCGACCGGGTCGAAGCCTGTCACACTCCCCTGGGGCAATGGTTAAATGAATGACAGATGAAATGAAATGATATTGGAGATTGTTGCTGGAATGAAATTGTGACGGGGAAAACCGGAGTACCCGGAGAAAAGCCTGTCTGCCTCCGCTTTGTAGGTAGGAAAGTGTGTTATATATTGGAAATAAATATCAGCTTCTATGTAGTAAAAGTTAAATACCCTTTCTTAAATATTGAACACCTATCGTTTAACGTCTTCATACTATATTTAAACATATAAACATTATGCTAAAAATACATCAAACTTGGTAGAAATTATATCCGCAGTAAGTAATATTGCGGAAACTACGTATCATGTCATGATAAAGAGTAACAGTAACGAAACAAACTTCAATCATCCCAAGTAATAATAACAAAATCAGTTTTAATCACAGATAAATTTTCTAAGTTTAAGCCGTGTTTTGTGCGAGATTACGCCTAGTAACTCCGAGATGGTTCATTAGCGAGTTCTTGTGGTCTATTTGCGCACTAGCAAAGGAGTAGCAAACTGGGCGATACCTCAACTCTTATTTAGAACACCTCCGCTACTTTACTGCAAGAGCTAAAGCTAAAACAGTCTTTCACCTCCCTATAAAGGCTCCCAAAATGATTGTATATTGAATTTCAGGGCCAAGCAATTAAAACTCAGGAACTTTTCTAGGTTTATGCCGTATTTTGTGAGGGGTTTCATTGACCGTGAAAGGCAAAATACCAACTTTATTGAAATAAGTTTGCCCAGTTCTGCAGTAAGATTAATATGAGCACTAAATGAACTAATGTGACAGTCGGTAGGCTTCGACACATTAGTCTGTGAATTTGGGTTTCTGATCATGGAAAAGAATTACAAAAAGCAGATCAATATTGGCCAACAGAAATATTCAGTTAAAAACCAATCTATAAAAAGAAAAGAAGTGTCCCGTGCAAAGTAGAAAGCACTATAACATTGTGAAACAGCGTAAAGATCCAAATACTCACATACAATAACCGGCACAAAGAGTATAAAATTAGACTCAAAATCACGTCTCGTTTCAGAGCCCACAAATTACCTCTATAAATAAAACAGTTCATGTAGAGACTAACATAGACTAGCATCGCTCGGCGTTGACCGTGTTTTATAGCACATATTTAGGTTTTACTAGCTAACCGTTGGAGATACACGAAAAGTGATAAGGACCTTTAGGATAGAAAATTAAATTTTAAAGCTCGTATATGCCATCAAAAGTTTGCTATTTCTTAGCGTTCTCTTTTTATTTGAAAAGGAAATACGAAAATAGTCGCCAGTTTTAAATAGTGCAAAATATCGAAATGAAAGGTAGCCTATATGTAAACCTAGTAAATCAGCTACATCCATGCAAAATTTCATTTAAATTGGACCAGTGGTTCTTGCGTGATTGAGTAACAGACACACATCATCTCATTTTTATATATTAGTATGATTACATAAGGAGTACACACTTTATATTGAGACGTAACATTAAGAACTGGCTCATAGTAATCCAATTTAGAAGCGGGCATTCCATTGACATCAATGAGTCCAGGAAGGGTGTCAAATCCCAAGTATCAATGCGGCAAGGTGTCCCAGAGCCGTGCTGGTCGGGAGTGTTCTGCATGGGTCATTAACTACATCGTATGTGTCCATTAGTTCATACTATGACTACAAATGTATTCTTTTAAGCATCAAGTGTAATGTACTATGCCACAATCAACATCAAGAATTACATTGGACTGATTCAAGATAGACTGATTAAACCCGTTGGAGGTTTTTTAAAAGTATTTTATTAACAAAATGTTTTAGGAATTTTTAATGTTTTTTTATATGCATGATATACTTCTTCTTTTTTATGTGTGTTCATTCATGTTTCTGTGCCACAACCAAATTCTACACGTGTAATGTACTTAGTGCTGCCCAATTCATGGCTGATGACACCAATGATTTGCTAGGTGTCGAAACATGTACCATTCTATCATGACGAGTGATTAATTTACTCAATTTGAATAAACAGTATTGACTGGGCGGAAACAAACGCTTTGCATTTTATAATGTCCATATACATATTGACCAAAATTAAATTTTTTTTTAGTTGAACTTAAAGTGATTATTATGTAGGGTAAATTTAAGCAAGTTAAGTGGATAAATTTGTTAATTTCAACTGTGGATAGCCTGCTATGTTTTTTTTTCTATAATTTTAATGGTGGGGGATACAGGTATGTTTGTGTATATTTATTTAATATCTATTGTGTGCATTGTGTAAGATTCTTCGATTATTAGGTTCCTAGTCGTTTCACAGAAATGGATCGAGTTCCTAAAAGAGCTGTTAGTTTTTAATTTGTAATGTGTGTTGAGGAAACTCTGCACAAATTGGGAAACTTTATAAATGGGACTGCTCCTAAAATTCTAATGGGAACGTTTTCCTGATGGGTTTTAGATTACGCTCTTAGCGTAGGCAGACTGGGGTTCATGCTAATTAATCAGTTGGATTGTCTGTCTCCTAGAATAAAGATTGTATTCTTTAGGAGATGATTAAGTTTCGTTTGTGTTGAGGCAGTTGGACGAGATGCAAGCGCTGTTGGAACATGGCAGCCGTTTTAAAAGAGTAATAAATTACGTACTTTAGCACATATATGAGGTGCAGTAGTGACCAGGGTTCCTAATTTCAATATGTAATATCGCCCAAAAGATGAAACAAGGACACAAGGTATGTTAAAGTCACATTCATGTCTGAGGCAAGTGTATAAGCTGAGTTCTACTTTTATTCAGAATTACTGTAATATAAACTTATATAGGCTACTTTATAATAACCCCTGGCACTACAGCCCATGAAGGGCTTAGGCCTACCAAGCGACTGCTGCCCAGATAATTAGAGGTGACGCGTGATCAGCGCATCGGGTCCTCTCGGCCGTTAATCTTGGTTTTCGTGATCGGGGCGCTGCCTCACTGTCAGACAGCTACTCAATTGTCCTCACGAGGCTGAGTGCACCCCGTTCCAGCCCTCACGTCAGTTTCTAAAATCGCTGATGGAGCCGGGAATCGAACCCGGGGCCTCCGGGCGAGAGGCAGGCGCGCTACCCCAACACCACGGAGCTGGCATATAGGCTACTTTGAACTGATACATTCACATCTACTGTACATGAATTTCATATGGAGGTGTAAGATACCGTCAGCTGGAGTTACTTTACACACTTTTCATGTGTTTTTTAAATGTTATTTGTCGTGATAGGATGTTAAATTGATTGCGACATGTTTATGTATTCCTTAAGGGTACTTACAAAAGAACATAACGTCACCGTGAGTGCGAACTATCTCTCAGACACTTTTAAAAATAAATGAACACGTGTGTAAAGTTACCCCACCCTTGGGGTTACTTTACACAGACATGCATTTATCATGGCGTTTGGCTATACAGCCTCACAAGGGGTAACTTGACACATGCCTGGAACTTTTCATTGGAAAGATAACATTCATTTGAAGTAAAGAGGATACTTTCATAGCTTAATTGAATTGTCTGAATACATTATAAAATAAATTCAACGTGTGTCAAACGTTTAGTTTTATGTTTGTAGAAAATAAAATGAAAAACAATGCTGCTGAAGTGTTAGTCGTAGAAAGGTACCAAACTTTGCTTTTACAGGAGCCTAAGGCATCATTAACAGAAATGTCACGTCAATAGACTCTATATTTATATCAGTGACTGCAGGTAGCTGGTTTTGGAAATTTTGAGTAAAATGCCTGTTAATACAAGATGCTGCGAGCTGTTCGAGTAAAAGCCCGTATTTGTGTTTTTTCTATTTCACTCCTTTGGATATTAACTGCAGCTATAAATGCACTGTACATTCTTAAGTTGTATAGAAACTTTCATTTCTATGACATGGTCATATTTTATTAGATGTTCTAATTTGTGACAAATAAATTTCCCTGAAGACTAGAGAGGCGGGAGGTGGATGTGGAACACGTTTCCTTGTTGAGTCACATTACTAGGCTCTTACTAATCCACAGCACTCAAATACTCTGGGATTCAAATATGAAATAGTAATCACTGGCTTTTGTGTCAAATAGCCTGTGTAAAGTTACCCCCTCCAAGGGCGAGTCGTGCACCTTCGGTTATTTCAGGCTTCCTAGTAAAGTGACTCAACAAGTAAACATGTTCCACATCTAATTTCTGCCTCTCAAGTCTTTAAGGAAATTGATTTGTCACAAATTAGAACATCTATAAAAAAAATATGACTGTCATAGAAATGAAAGTTTCTATACAACTTACCATATGTACAGATACTCAAGTGCACTAAGTAGCAAAATTATTATCCAAAGGAGTGAAGTACAAATAACACAAACACGGTTTTCTTACTAGTACAGCCCACAGCGTCTTGTATAAACAGGCATTTTACCCAAAACTTCCAAAACCAACCACGTACAGTGCTCAAAAGATTTTAGCGAAAAGTGTGTAAAGTTACCCGGTCTGTGTAAAGTAACCCCAGTTGACGGTAATAATGATGTTATTGGTTTTACATTCCTGGCTTTTCGAGACGCCGGGGTGCCGGAATTCCAACCCGAATGGGATCTTTAACGTGCCAGTAAATCTATCGACACGGCTCCCTCGCATTTGCGCACCCTCGAATGCCAGCTGACTGCGTCAGGATTCGATCCTGCAACCTTGGGAAAAAGCAGGCGAAAACGCTACTGTTAAGCCACGCAGGAGATGATAAAAGAACTTGAGATACTCCAGAAACGTGCAATAAAATCTATCTTTGGATATGCTCTCTATAATCAAGGGATACCGGTATAACTCTCTACCATTATGCATAAAGGAAAGGTTTTCAATTTTAAAAAAAATCACGAAGAAAGCAAGAGCTTTCCTTTTAAGGAATTAATAGCCTATGCTCAATATTATGTAGCCTTAAGCAATGCATACCAATTACTTCTGTAAAGTTAGTCACTATCAACCTTAAACACAATATCATATTACTAAAGATATACTGGTATATTTCAATCTGTATCTATGCTACCTGATTGTCCCTAATACGGGTTTTGTCTCACTGGGACCTATGTAGCCTAAATAGGTGATTAAATAAATAAAAAAGCGTTCCATTCATATAGGTTAAGTTGGGCTCTCACAGTAGGCTACATTACCTGACGATTCTAATACATAATCTAGCTAAAGATTATATTCAACTAAGAATACTGCACCGGAATTAAACAATAAAGCTCACGAGTAACAAAAACTGTTATTAAACACACACTCACATGACAAGTAGGACCTTATGTTTCCTGTCATAATTAAGTTATCTTAAAATGTTGGCCGATGGTCGGCGAGATTCGCGAGATTTCATGTTAATATAGACGTTTACAACAGAAACAGAATTATCTTTTTCCGTAAACATTAGTTGGTGACATTGGTATTTTCCCGTTTCTTACGAGAAAACACGAGAAAACAAACGAATGCCAAATCTGTTGATGAAGAAACTTGTTGATAAAAGTACATCGCATCCTTTCTTGCTGGTTGCTGGCTGCATAAAGCACTGTCGAGCGCTGCATCGCTTCGGAACATTGTTGTTGTTGTGGTAAGGTTGATGGACACAGTTGACCTCTTCGCCCAATAGCTTCTGTATAGATTTCACCAACGTAGCACATAACCGTCACACGTCATGTTTGTGAAAACATACGAAATATAACTAACCTAACCATTCACCTTAAAAAAAAAAGATGTAGATATGTTCCAGAGCACACTGGTACGCACGAAACTTTTGAAAGGGGTCAGAAAAATCAGTACACAGATACTTCGTGACATATCATAAAAAGTTGCCAAAAAAAACGCAAACAAAAGAAGGGACCATAACTTATAGCGTAAAAGGGAGATGATCTAAATATTCCATTATGGCCTCGACCAATGGAACTACAGGATTATGCAACATAGTGGACATATTTAATGGTAATGTATAGCCTAAGGATCTTAACTTGTGTAGCATCACCATCCTCGATTCATTGAAAACATCACACTGGAACATCAGATGACTCAGTGTACCCCTCCTCTTACCACACAGACAACTCGCATTCTCGCGAAGGCCCATGCGTGCCATATGCTCAGGTGTCATGGCATGCTGAAAACGTAAGCGTATTATGGTAATACTGTGGCGTCTCGTATATTTGCCTACCCGAAACCAAGGTATTGTTCGAATCGTGGGTTGTACCGGAAAATAATTACGCGCCTTAAAGGGACCGATACTAGACCATTCAATTTGCCATTCATTGAGAAGCTGGGAATAGATAACTGGCTGAAAGTCTGTATAAGGTACAGCGACATTATAAACTACACCAAACCCCTGTGCTGCCCACTTTGCCATGCGGTCAACATCCTCGTTTCCTGGGATACCCGAATGCCCCGGGATCCAAGTGAGCATAACCTCCTGCGCCCTATTCTGAAATTCATACAACATTTGAGCAACCTGATACACATACCAATTGTCGGAGCTACTCGGATTCGATATTGCCTGAATGACACTCAGGGAATCCGTGCAAATCATTGCTGGTGGAATACTGTTTTGACGTATATACTGACAAGTTTGACGAATGGCAAATACCTCAGCTGTAAAAATCGTTAGATATTGCGGCAAACTATATGTTCGTATAATCTGTCGATCCGGAGCATAAAAAGCCGCCCCCACGCCAGCTGGTGACAACATTCTTGAGCCGTCTGTATAAAAAAAGTATACTGGGAATATTCATTGACAATCTCCCGAAAGCATCGTAAAATTACTTGCGGCAAACGCTGATAGTTCCGGAATAACGCCGGTAAGGAAGTGTACAATATATTTGGCTTGGATTGTATGACCTTATATGAAAGCGTGTATGGTAAGGGTTTAAGTGTTTGTAGTATATCTGCCCGAAAAGCTTGCAAGATTTCATACGCCAGTACCAAAGCCGGCTTATTCAGACGTGTAAAACGATTTTGCGCATAATACTCCACAAGCAGCTGTACTTTATTGAGAATGGGTGACGTAGACAAGGACATTTTAGCTGCCAGGTACTTACTTGCTAAAATTCTCCGTCGTAAGTGCAATGGTAACTCCCCAGATTCAACTAGTAATGCACAGGTTGGACTCGACGAAAGCGCCCCTAAAATGATACGTAAAGCCCGATACTGTAACCTGTCAAAAGTGACCAACCTACTACTCGCCATTATGTCATAGAAAAAGCAACCATAATCCATCTGGGAACGAATAATATTCTTGTATACCGTAAGTAATAAATGCGGATCCGCCCCCCACCTACGTCGTGCTAGCGCTCGAAGAACTTGGAGTCGTTTTTCAATTCGCACAGCGAGTATTTGAACCTGGCTCGACCACAGTAATTGGTCATCAATATGTAATCCCAAATATTTGATGCTACGAACTACCTCAATGGCGCCTTGTCTAAATAAAATTGGAGAGCGATCAATTTGTCGTTGATGGGTGATAATGATGGCAGCATTCTTTCTCGCCGACGTTACAAATCCGTGATTATGGAACCAGGTATGAGCTGCAGTTAATGCATCATATATATCCTGACGACAGAGCTGAATAGTATCACGCGAACAATAGATAAGAAAATCATCTGCATATTGAATAATTCGTGCATGAGGAAGAATAACGGATTCCAATGTCTGAGTATAAAGGGAAAAAGAATACCGCTTAAAATATCTCCTTGAGGCAATCCACGAGACGTCTGACGGTTATCCAGTACACCAGTGGGGGTGTGTAAAAATAGTCGACGATGATGTAAAAAATTCCGTATTAAACATATGAAAGGTAATGGGAAAAGCAGCTCCCCTAGACGATGTTGTAATATGACCGGATCCACCGCATCATAGGCCCCCTGAATATCCAAACATACGGCAACCGTGTGTTGTTTGCGAGCTTTCGCTAATAATATATCCGTCAAAAAAATCGTAAGAGCGTCGATTGTGCCTAACCGTTTACGAAATGCAAATTGTGACCTCGAAAAAAAATTATAGTACTCCATACACCATTGCAATCTACGTAATAAAATCTTTTGAAATGATTTTCTGAGACACGAACCAAGATTAATGCCGCGATAACTGAGGGGGTCTCTGGCATCTTTCAGAGGTTTTAATATCGGTAGAACTTCAAAATTATTCCATTCCGCAGGATATGTCCCATTTGTCAGTACCTTATTGTATAGCGCAATCAAGACCGTCAGTGCGAGGTCCGGGAGATGGGCAAGCATCCCATAAGTAATGTGATCCAGACCCGGACTCGTGGATGTCGTATGACGCAACTCAGTCGAGATATCATGGTGTGTGATTGGGTGTTGTAAAACCTGAAACTTATTCGAAGTCAAAAAAGATGGTACCGATACGTGTCCAGAAACCGAATCTGGCGTTAGAGAATGATAAAAAATTTGAAACCCTGTTGGCGTGAGTCCCGTACGAGGACGAGTGCTACGAGTATTTGATAATTGTTTTATCAAGGACCATAAGGTGTTTAAAGAAGTATGGGAATTAAATGTACTGATATGTTTTTGCCACGCCAACCGTCGTTTTTCATTAAATGTCTTCTGCAGCTGAGCAGTGAGACGTTTGTAACTTAGATAATTATCAACCGTCCCATGTATTCGATATCTTTTTAAAAATGCCTTCCTCCTACGCACAAGCAAAGCACACTCTGCATCCCATCAATGGACCGTACCCGGATGCTGTGACGAATACGATGTTATCGTGCGCTGTGGGTGATAACGATCAAGAAAGCTTTGTATTAACTGTAATAAGGAATATTACTGTTGATACGTCGATGTTCGAGAAGTCCCCAAACCATCATTTATAAAGTGTTGAAAAAGTTCATAATCGAGATGCCGTAAATTCCGCTTTATGGTAAATAGACATGGTCGCTCAAGATTCTCTCCAGGTTTCGCATAATATATCAGAATTGGAAAATGATCACTTTGATGTGTGTCCCCCAATGTTCGCCATTCCAATTGATGGGCAATATCTGCTGTGGTAATGATCAAATCTACCGCACTCTTTGGACGTCCCGGTGGTGTTATACGCGTAGGCGACCCATCATTGAGAATATTCAAAGCATAAGTTTGAATTGCATGCACAATGTGTCGACCTTTAGGATTGACCCGCTCACTGCCCCAGAGCCCATGATGGGCATTAAAATCCCCGAGAACTATATGTTTCGGATATTGTGCAATATAGTTGAAGTACATTGACCATTGACGCTGCGATCCCTGAACTTGGGGAGGGCAATATAAATTACTAAAAATAGTATTACCGATTTGAAAACACTGATGAAAACTTCGAGGTAAAAATAAGAAATTGGGATCTCGGAAAAAGGGATATCATTTCGAATGAGGGTACTTATACCGCCATATCCAGGCCCATCTTCTCTCACAATAGTATATAGTGGGATCGTAAAACTATATGGTAGTGATAACCAAGTTTCTTGTAAAAAAATAACATCTGGGTGAAAATCATCAATTAATTTGAGTAATTCATGTCTCTTGTTGACTATACTCCTGCATTTCCATTGAAGTATCCACACTGCTCCTCAAAAAAAGAAAAAGAAAAAGGAAACCCAGTGCAATTAGTGACCCAAGGTCAGGTTGTCATGCCGTACTGATTTTTCCAACGGGGGTAACAAAGGTAATACCCTATCTAACAAATTTTTGACACAATGCGCCCATTGCGCATTATGCCCTAACAATTCCATAAGTTTAGTGAATTGTGCCAAAATAGTTTTTGTAGGCTCCGATTCAGGAGACCCTGAACCTGGCCCGGGATTGTGTAGAGAACTTGTCTCCGTCGTCTTAGCTTCCAAGACCGGTGGAGATTTTTTTCAATCGCGGTTGTTGAAAAATCTGACAATAAGCGCTCCTGTTATATCCCAACGGCTGGACCACTTTAGGGGTCGCGTGCACTATTTCCGTAAACTTGCGCTTACGGGCCGGCTCAATCTGTCTGACACTTGGAGCTGAACTTAAGGGAGGAAATTGTTGAGGTAAAGTTAATGGATTAAATGTGGGCCCCATTTGACCTTTCATGATTTCATTATACGATTTATTTTCCACACACATTCTTCTTTTAATCTCAACTTGCTGTTGATGTATTTCGCAACGAATGGCACCCGCCGGGTGATTCTCTGCACAATTGGCACATTTGGCTAAAACTTCCTTACATCCCAAGGTAAGGTGCTCAGCGGCACAATTGCCACAGCGTGGGGCTCACGCCCGACAATGTAACTGTACGTGCCCGTAACGTTGACACTTAGTGCATCGTAGGGGCGAGAAAATATACAGATGAACTTCTAGCATAACATTAAAAATGCTGACATAAGGCGGAAGGTTCTGGGTCTCAAAAAAGATTTTCACAGTCCCCGTAGCTATCCGTTCCGTCTGTCCATCTATCGTTCTGTTTCGAAAGAAGCGCTGTACCCGTAAAATGGGAACTGGAGCCTCGATATACTTGATTAGTTCCTCATTCGTAAGTGATGTGTCAACCCCACGCACAAGTCCAACCCGTTGGACATTTGAGGAGGGTATAAAAGCCGTCAAATTCCTCTCCCGGAGGATCTTATTTTCCAAAAAAACATTAGCATCACGATAATTTGCGAATTGTATTTGTACTCTATTGCGTCCCTTTTTCTGAATTTCACGTATGCCCGGTATTTTGCGTTCATAGAAAAGCCGACCCAAGGCCATCGGATGTAAATTTCCAATTGCCTGAGCCCCCTCCCCCTGAACAAAAATGATATATGGTCCAGTATGAAGGTGTGGATACCGATAGTCCGTGGCCGGGGTTCGTACTGGGTCCTGTGAGGATCCCATTATCGGGGTCGTTGTTTCCTGGGTTGAAGTAGTCGGTTGCTCATGAACGAGTGATATACCCTCCATAGGGACTATACCATCCACGATAACATTCCCTATATTGTCTGGGGGTAGTCCTATTAACGTCCCATCACTCTGAGCCGCCATCTCGACCGCACACAACTAATATATAATACTTATTACCAGCCCTATGATATAATGACACTGAACACCAGAACCAATCACTAACGAAACACTAAACTAAAAGTAGACTCCAACGGATCACACACACACGCAAGCCGCAAGCTTTAGAGGTGTTGCTGTGAGAACAGCTGTCGTGAAACTGTGGCTTCGGAACAAAAAGCAAGAAGCAGCCTAAAATCCAAGGAATATAGATATGTTCCACCAACAACCAATAAGAACCCAGCAGCTTCTAGCCAATCAAACAGTGGATCAGCTCTGTACCTAGCCGCTCGTCAACACAGCCGTCTGTGGTTATTGTTCTCCAAAAGCGGAAAACGGTAACAGTGGTGTTGTGATTGTTACGATCAACAATGTTTATCAATTGTTGCGCTGAAACGTTTCAAATGAGCCAATTAAATCACGGCACATTTCCATATCGCTGCAAAGTCACAGCATTCAATTTATACTAGGTATGAAACGGTCTAATGTTGAGTTTTGTCTGATACCGTACGGTGTTCGTAGTGTTTCGCTTGTTATGCCTGTGAGTGTATATGAATATTGGCCTCAATTTGGAAATATTGATCACGATTCATAGCCACCTTCACGCCAGTATCTGGATCATTTAACCAGTAATATCGAATCCTTGTCACACGATGGAAGCAAAAAAAGAAAAAAACAATTTTAAGACTAGAAATAAGTAAATTTCATTCCACCTAATTGGAGGAATAGTTTAAACATAACCTCAGCCAGTGCATGACATCTTAAGTACCTGGCGGGACTTTGCAGTCTCTAGAATTCCACAATACTACATGAGTAATCCATTCAAGCAGAAGAATGTAGACTACCGTATTTGTGTTATTAAAATAAAATAAAAAGCTTACCTGTACCCTACCAGTTGAGCGGTAAAGCTTACTTCTTTCACTAATGAATTCAGCTACTAATAGCGATTCGTTAAAGACTTGTAAGCGTTAGGCAGATTCCGGAACCGGACCATGGAAGAATAATACTGCGAAGCTCCCATAAGGCCAATGGTTATCACTTTCTAATTTCGACCTTCAGCTGTTACACCTTACCGCACTCTGGTGAGTGTCGTGGGCAAGACACCGCCATATGGCGCGGCATTTAAAATTACTAATGTATGCTAAATTTTGAGGTTAGGTAGTTAATTTTGCAAGTATTTGATATAACAGTTTCCCATGTTTTAGTTTTAGAATTGCATACGTCCGTGGAAATGTAAATAACATTGAAATTATTTAATTCTCCCGCGAGTGTTTTCGAAGTCCCAATATACAAAGTTTCAATAGGTCAACTTATTTACAAAATAGGATGAATGTGGAAGTTTTGAAGGAAATAAACAAATAAAATGAAGATATATGAATATATTAATTTTTGTAGGCAATAACATATAATTTACAAATAATACCGTCTATGGCAATTGTACATGTAAAACAAGATATATGAATACATACAATTTTATAAAACAATTCAATATGAATGTAGTGGTTGTCTCACTTGCAGGCCTGTCCCTCAAAACAGTTGGTGAGATGCAGTGCACAGAAAATGGCTTAATTGTAGTCTTTTATGCAAGTGCATACTTTACCAATCATCAGATTGGAGATATCCCTCCACACATTTCATCTTCCTCCTTGTGTTTCTGAAATGACATGCAGCGGGTCAAGACAAGCGACTTTATGTTGTTTCAAACTTCTGTTACAAATTTATCGATGGTAAATATATTTAGAACCAAGTATATTTGGTAACGCTTCGGGAAATTAGCTGAAATACTTTTATGAATAATAATTGTGGAATTGATGTCATAATAGATGTTTTCTCCTACGCTGTCTATAACCCACCCCTCCGTCCCCTTTTTATAACATGACTTACAGATGTCAGATGTGCCGACCATTATACACGTGATTTATGGGACAAAACAAATATTGACAATCCAACACATATGGCAAGCGCAGGCATGTGGTGATTGTTTTATGCAGCGCTCGTTTCGTTGTGTCTCTATGTCTCTATATACAAAAACAAAACTAACCTGGGGCTAACGGCCCAGACCCCCTTGCTTGTAGTACATGCAGTAATTTTCGGCCAGACTGTGCTTAAACTAGTATTGGACATAAATTCTATCTTATTAAGGTTTCACATACAAAATCAAACCTAACCTGGGGCTAAAACCCCAGACCCAATTGCTTGTAGTACAAACAGTAATTTTCAGCCAGACAGAAGCCAATAGTATCTCGCTTAGCTTGCTACGTATGGCCTGTGTCTGTCACTTGAAGACATGTTGCTTATTTTAGGGGCTGCGACATCGTGGTCATATAGTGCCATGTATTTGTGTGATAACCTGTGTTATTGTAATGGCTGTACTAATGTGTGTATTGACAAAACATACCGGTACCTCTAACAAATTGTGAGACACAAACGTTTCAAATAAGGAAGGAGGGTGGGTTATAGACAGCGGAGGAGTGAACTGCATCATTTCCAGAGCAATTTTGAATCATTACAAATGTTTTTCTGAATACTGTAAAAGATTAATTGTGAAGGAAACAAGAACCTGACTTTTGAACTCCCACTTGGATAATATGATCTTTTCCAGGGTTCCAAGGGACAATTGCAAAATAAATGAGTCAACTGTTTTGTGAAATTGAGTTAAGATTATGGTGGCATTCTGTGAGGGTGGTTACACATTGTGTGCAAACAGTACATGTCACGTTGCTCCTTGTATGCAATACAGGCTACACGATTCCAGGCTAAGAGCAGTCAGTGACTCATGTAGTTCCTGAACGGAATGCAGTGCGAGTTCTAAGCGCTGTAAAGCAGGAATATCTAAAGCACACGAGCTACTCTCTACAGGATTGCCCCCGTCTTCTTTTAAATCGTAAGTTTACGGAGTTCTCTGTTCGAAAAGTAACGTGCATCATTTTTCTAGGTGGACATGTCAAGTAGCAGTGAAACAGACAGCAATAATGGGAACCAAGTGAAGAAAAGGAGAAGAAATCCTGAAACACGCAAAAGGAATGCCATCCGCACAGGGAAGGTAAAAGTTGAGGAGCATGTTCATTGGCGGGGGAAGGTTTTCATAAAGAGAACTAATGGCCCAAACTTCAACTGTGGTATGAAGTGCTTTTCTAAGTTAACACCCGAAGAGCCAACATACACACTTCATCGCTTCAATGAATTTGCGACTAAAAATGAACAGGACATATACTAAGGAAAGTGGCATTGATGGCAAGGTGTTCTGTGATATAGTCAGCGAGAGGCCAACCGGCTCAGCTTTTAAAATAGGCCTCCCATACAAAGACCTAGAAAGAGTGCATGATAGTTCTTTCTGGCCTGCCCGTGTAACATGCCGACATTTTCGGAAACCCTGGACATTTCGTAGCTCTCAGCAATGACAGGGTTAGTGCCATGACGTGGAATGTAGAAGGGCTGAGAGGTGCACTAAATCTAACGTCAAGTAACATACTAGAGGAATTTGGCATATGTGTTCTAACAGAAACATTCATCAGGGAGGACTCGGTAATAAATGTCCAAGGCTTCTACAACTATCACGTGTACGCCAACCAACTCAAAGAAAGGGGACGACCATCAGGAGGGGTATCAGTACTTGTCAAACCTCAACTAACCCCATGCAAACAACTGCTGAAAGATGAAAACCTGTTGATATTACGAACGAAAATTCTAGTGATCATGGCGGTATACTTCAGCCCTGAGCGCACAGCAGTAGACATAGTTGATACGCTTGGAAATGCGATGAATGTGATAGGGGAAGAAGAAAATGTGCTAATCGCTGGTGACCTAAACTGTCCAGTAGATAAACACAGTGGGAAAACTGAAGAAGTTATGGACTACCTGAGACACAATGGATTCGTGCTACTAAACAAGAAACAGGAATGGACATATGTAGGACCAAATGGTGGCAGCACAATAGATCTAATGCTTTCAAGGGGTCTCATAACATCGGGACCAACAAAGCTGGTCCTCAAAGAAGGCGCCGTTGTAAGAAAGCACTTACCAGTGAGCACAGATATCATCATGAAGAAAGAAGAAGCAACTGATCCAAGAAGAGGAGTCAAAATCAGAAAGAACATAGACATAAACAAAGTGAAAGCAAAGACGAGCCAGATCGATCAGGTGAAGAAAATGATAGATGAAGGGGAAATAGACTATGCAGCACGGTGGATAGAAAATTGCTATGAAGAAGCGGCCCCTTTAGGGCTGGGGACAAGAAAGTCAAAACCTTGGTTCGACAAACAATGTTATGAGGCAAGGAGATGCACCTTAGAAAAACTGAACAAAGCAAGAGAAAGACGGAACATGGAAAACATGGAAGAGTACTGGCAACAGAGAGTTCAGTACAAAGAGCTCGTGAAGAGGAAAAAAATCCAGTACGTAGATGAACAACAGAAAAAGGCCATAGAAGAAGCTGAGTCGGACCCATACAAGGCTCTACGACCGAAAAGGAGCAAAATACACTCTAATATCGACATGGAAGCATGGAAACTACACCTCAACAAAACAATTGCTTCAAGAGACACGAGACCAACTCCCAGGTACCCAGAATACCCAGAACCATCAGAGGTCATAACGGAAAACGAAATCGTCCAGGCCATCAACGAAGGAAGAAGCAATAGAACACCAGGTCCAGATGGTATCAGGAATGAGCATCTAAAAGAGACGGTGAGGGAAATGCTACCGGTATGGAGTGCTCTACTGAACAAATATCTCGAAACTGGAAGGGTCCCAACAGACTGGAGCAAAGCAACAATCCGAATGCTGTACAAGGGGAAAGGAGATGACGATGACCCGAATGCTTACAGAGGGATAGCGATGGAACAAACAGGTTTGAAACTCCTGGCGAGGATCCTAACAAAGAGAGTGATGAACAAACTGGACCCATTACTACCGGAGGAGCAATTTGGGTTCAGACGGAAAAGATCGACAACGATGGCACTGGAGAATCTACTGAATCACATTCATCTTGCCCTAGAAAAGCCAAGAGGTAAATAATTTGTGGCATTCATTGACTACTCCAAGGCATTCGATTGGGTAAACAGACGGCTACTCATAGATAAGCTGGAGAAACTAATCGGAACATCTAACGTCACAATACTCATATCGATCCTGTTGGCTGAGAACTACATACAGGTGGATGATGGCATCGGTTTGTCAGATTGGATGACACAGACAATAGGAGTCCTCCAAGGTGACCCACTCAGCCCTATATTATTCAACGCTTTCACCTCCGATGTAGGGGCAGAGATAAAGGAAAAGACAGACACAGAGATGTACTTGTATGCCGATGACATGGCAATCGTGGCTGAGGACATAATAGAACTACAACGTGCAATGAACCTACTAGTGGACTGGGCAAAGAGGAACGAAATGAAAATTAATGAGGAGAAGACTGAACTAATCGTATTCAGGAAAGGAGGTAAACTAAGGGAAGCAGAGCACATAACGTGCAATGGCGTTCGCCTTCCCAGAACTAACAGCTTCAGATAACTAGGCGTGACCTTGCAGACCACATGCAGCAGCTTCAGGATCCACATAAGAACTAGAATGATTGCAGCTCTGAAAGCAATGAATGACATCGATAACATCGCGCAAATTGCAGTAGAGACAGCCATGGTGCTTTTTCGAGTTAAAGTGCTACCAGTACTAACCTATGGACTCGAAATCATAGGCGAATTTCTGAATGCAAAGCAACTAGAAGACCTGGAAAAGATTAAATCCAGATACCTGAAGCGAGTCCTGAGTGTATCAAAAACTACAAGATCCCGACTCGTATATGAGCTCGCGAGGGAGACTTTCCTGATCGAGGACCTGAGATGCAACCTTATTCTACCAGGAGGAGCAGCATATGATAAACTGTTGCATAAGCTAAGGGAAAAAAGGAGGGACATTTGGGAGGACTTCTATTCAACGGAGGCCATGACGGATCGGAAATGGATGGAAACGGGCTACCAACTGAGGCATATAGTCACAAGACTGGCGGTCCACGGGTTCCATTTCAAGATGTGTAAAAACAAGGTTTTCCATGAACCAAACACAAACTGTGTGTGCAGACTATGTGACCAGATATGTGAAAGATATCACATCCAGAAGTGTTCCTCGAGGTCAGTTTCGATTAGTGAGTTTATCAAGGATTTACAAACACTTATTGAGTGCTCATTTGGTCGTCACGTTGTTATACCAGTATGTTATATTTTTCTGTATCCTCTATGCACATTGTGCGCAATAAAGTTTATATATACATACAGCAGTTAATTGAGAAGAGGTACATAAGGAAACGTAGACCTAGGAAGGATTCCAAAAGTAGGATATCTAACTTTCATTATTTTGTCACGAGTGGATCCATTAAGGTGCATGTTTGTAAGAAAGCATTCATGTCATTTCACGGAATTACAGACAGACGGGTCCGTCGTTTATGCACGTTATTGTTGGAAAGACAGTCTCCAAAAGATCCAAAACCAAACGTAGTTCCTGGAGATGTATGTGTAGGCCTAACATTTAATCTTATAATTCAGAAAAGAAACAATTACTTCTGACACCATGTAACATTTACATGCAGGTTTATATGGTAATCAAATAATAGCTAACAAGATATATTGAGTGCCAACATTTATTATTGTATGTAAGCCTATATGTTTAAGTAACAAAGACTGGCATCGTTGTGCAATATATTACAGGGATGTGTGTTTGGATTATCGAATATCGAATCCTAAGGTTATCGTTACAGTATGCAAGACAATACATCAACATATTGAATCGTTCCCTACGAGGTGTACACATTATGGTGAAAGGCGACTTCTGTATCTACAGTAGTTTTCAGATTAGACGTGAATAAAATGTATGCCATGTTCACCGATGCAAACCCAGGGGTTCCTATAAAATATCAGTTTTATCTCCACTATTTTATGGAAAATATTAAATTACGTTTCGGAAGGCCGCAAGTTGACACATGTAGCGTATGTGAAGAACTGGCTGTAAAAATAAAATCACCATCATTATCAGAATCAGCAAAGCGTACTGCAGTTGCTGAATTAATGGTGCATAAAACGCGTGTCGCGGTGGCCACGAGCACTAACACGCTACCTCGTGTCTCGCTGGCATCGGGAGAGCGTGGGTTCGAATCCCACCTCGACCGCCCAGAAAATGGTTGGGAAAATTTTCCATTTTTGGTCCGTATTGACAATTATAATTTGTTTTATTCAAAATTAGCAGGTTCCGCCAATCAATACCTTAATGCTTTTACATAAACCCTAGGTGCAGTATATGTTTCGAACCATTATCGGTCCTTCATCAGCTGACTTAATGTCTTATCAACAGCATTAACACATAAAAAACACTGAGCATTGACACAAAGAAATGCATACACGTTAAAATATTCACAATCATTCATTAAAAGATATTCAAGCTTTAAAAAGTTTAAAACACTGCAAGTTCAATTGTTCCTGTTAAATGATGCTAATTCTCTTGATTAGCATCTTTTCAGTCCATTTAGTATTCTTGTCCTCTTCACACGTGAGCGGCGAAGCCGTACAAATTGTTGGGTTGAATATTGCCATGTATAGGGAGCGAACAAATGGTTTTCGTTGTTTCCTAGTTTTACTACCAGGCAAATACTGGGACCGTGAAGGTGATGCAAATGGGAGAAAATGAAGTCTGTTCATTGCTCTTGAAGTACATAGAGAATGTTGTACCAGATACAATAAATGTTTTGTACTTATTCTCTGACGGATGCCCGGGGCAAAACAAAAACCACACTCGACAAAAATCTCGGCACGCATGCCATACGTTGTTGGCATGTTAGAGAACCCATTTGAATTCAGTAGGCCGTGATCATAATAGCAAAATTATCTCGGGATTTTCCGCCAACACAACGTTCCTCCTTTCTCTACTAGAAAGCGCTATAGTGTTAACGAGCTTCGATATCTAAACTCCTTGACTGTCATAGCAGTCCAAGGAACGACAAAAATTCGACATGCAAAATGCCCTCTGGGCATCAAATAACAAAACTTACACCCGGCGTCCGATATTATTATTATTACTGTACTTATTATTATATGACGATTATTTTTCCATTTTGAATGAGTTGACTCGAGGCATTTTACTATCTTGAACTTTCATGTTTTTTCTAAGTGTTGCCTATTTTGCACCTTGCACTGTACTGTTTATTTGCTGTGAATGAAATGCGGTATATTTAATCAGAAACACGGCTAATATTGAAGTGAATTAAAGATTCACACTTCCTCGCACTGATTAGTGCAAAAACTACTGTACATGAGTCACAATATTTAAATATTTTATTACAATATGTTATTCATGCAATGTTGACCTAGAAAACTGTCAGAATAATGTACTTACAGCTGTAAATAATTGTGGCAAAAATGGAATGAATTACCGATTTTCTTCATTCTATAATCTGTTTTTTGTCCCTCCAGTGAAATTAGATTTTAGTGACTCATGTCATGTAGTTCTTGAAATCATCGATACAATTGAAATTGCTGTCCATTATGTCTAGTGTACAGGAAATTGTGCTAAATTACATAAATATGTGTGTTTGTTTCTTGTTCATTGAATGACGTTGTGGTAGTGTTCCCAACATGCAATATATAAAATACACCACCACTAGGCAAAACCCATTGGTCTACAGAAAGATTATGCGCGACCATTTCTACTGTACGTGACAAAAACCAGGGGTGCATATATTACTAACGCGGCCCACAAGCTAAAACCATTGTCGATACCCAAAGGCTGCCCTGGCAGCGAGAAGCTAGCGAGGCACTGTTGACGACACATATCAATACAGAAAATTAGCATAAAGGACACATTACGCAGTAGTCATTGTCGAAAACCATCAAACTGGACGAGTTAGGCTATAGCTATTGTCAAAATTATTGGTCTGGACAAAACGTAGGTTAGAATAGTAGGGTTGAGGTGAAACATTTGCCGTGGGAAGCCAGCGGGGCACTGCTGACAACACGTTAGGCTGTAACCATTGGATTGGATGTGTTCAGGCTGTTACCATTGTCATAATTATTTGTCTAGGCAAATGTGACTTTTACAAAAACAAATTTTATAGCACTCAAAAGAAAAAGCAAAGAAGCCTATACAATTAGTATCATATGCATGGGGTTGGCAATGCTGTACTTGCGCATACATTATGCAGATAATAGCAGACACAGCTGACATTTTACTATATAAGTTGTGATATTATTTGGGAAGGCAGATGGGTTATAGACAGCGGAAGAGTGAACTACATAATTTCTAGAGCAATTTTATATCATTATACTGTAAAAGCTATTAATGGCTAATTTCAGTGACAATGTTTTTCATAGGTTCTTGTCTCCTTCACTGGTAGGCCTACCAATAAATGTAACAAGCTCAGAATTGAGCAACATTGTCATTTTAACCGGAATGGTTTACAGCCATTCAAACAATACTGCAAATAATTATATTTTCTCAGAAATGAACACACACGGCAGCTAGGGATCATGTCAAGAACAGAAACTTGTAATCAGAAAGGCAAGGCTGACACAATTAAAACAAAAACATGATGCACAGGAAGACATACTCCTCAACAGAGCAGATAACCTAGATGTTATGCCCCTTAAAACAACAACCACTCTCACTGGAGCACAAGATGTTATGCCCCTTAAAGCAACAATCACCATCATCACTCACACCCCACATCTAAATACACTGACGGACCGAGAAAGGTGCAACTCATTTTCAATTGGTCAAAATTAAGTATTTTATATTTGACAATGTCCACAGAAGTTTAGACTGTGTAGACTCTAGGCTCCTTTCGTCAACTTTTGTTCTCTGCTGACCTCAACGGTATGAAGCTTCCATCGCCGTGGGTGTCTTTCATTCTCATGCCTGCAAGATCAGAGGTCCCTGAAAGACAAAGGTTTTTTTTCTTTTAGCTGCACGTTGAAATGTTAAATTTCAAGATATAGCACATTCTTGACAGGACACATTTTAACTTACCTCCAGTCACAACAGTAGGAACTGCTTCAGAAGTCAGGGAATTTCTATTTAAATGCCTTGTGATGAACCATTTGGCAAAATTAACACTGCATAATCGACGTGTAATCATGCCACACACAGATTTCCCGTAAGTTAATTATGCAGACGATAATAAAAATATAACTACTTCTAACTGACTTAAATCTAACTTACATACTTGGCGAGATGAAAAGAAAAGAATAAGGACAATAAAAGACAGGGAAAAGAAATGCCTCCGGCCCCCGAAAAATGGGATGATGATTTATTTAGGGGCTTTGCGACATCGTGGTCATGTAGCCCCATGTACTTGGGTGTGAGGTGAATTTGTCTGATAACCCGTCTTATTGTGCTGGCTGTATTATACATTTTTACAGATTTTTTGGACAGATTGTTTATTTTTTACTTATTTATTTACTTACAAATTTATTTATTTATTTTCTTATTTATTTGCTTATTTATTTATGTATTTATTTACGTATTTATTTACTTATTTGTTTATTTACTTACATGTTTATTTATTTAATTATGTATTTTCTTATTTATTTGCTTACTTATTTACTTACTTAATTGTTTATTTACTTACATATTTATGTATTCAATTATTTATTTTCTTATTTATTTGTTTACTTATTTATTTATTCACGTATATATTTATTTACTCATTTACTTGCATATGTATGTATTTAATTATTTATTTACTTATTTTTATTTATTTCTTTATTTACTTACGTATTTATCTATTTAATTATTTATTAACTTATTTATTTTCTTATCTATTGATTTACTTATTTATTTGCTTATTTATTTGCTTATTTATTCACTTATTTATTTACATATTTATTTAGTTACGACTGTACCCGGCATGCGTTTATTTGTTTACTTATTTATTTAATTATTTATTTTCTTATTTATTTGTTTACTTATTTATTTGCTTATTTATTCACTTATTTATTTACTTATTTACTTACACATTTATTTATTTAATTATTTTCTTATTTATTTGTTTACTTATTTATTTTCTTATTTATTTGTTTACTTATTAATTTAATTATTTATTTTCTTATTTATTTGTTTACTTATTTGTTTACTTATTTATTTACTTATTTATTTGCTTATTTATTCACTTGCATATTTCTTAAATTATTTACTTACTACTTACATATTTACTTACTTACATATTTATTTACTTACATATTTATTTAGTCACGTATTTACTCAATCATTCATTCATGTACCGGTATGTATTTATGTATTTATTTATTTGCATCCCCTGCGTCACCTTCTCTGGAAATTGCACGTAATCACATCCCGCGCAGTGAATTGTCCGATGGTATCTCATGAAATGAGATTCCCCGGTATTCTAACTTGCCCTGTTCTGATTTACAAAAGGGCACGCAGCAGTACAGCATTATAAAATCATTCAGAATACATTCTGAACACAACTTCGCCATTAACATCAATACAAAACTTATGTCTGCCACAGAGCCTTGGTGCTGCTTCCTAACGCCTTTATTTGGAAACGAGGTTGTACGCTCAAACCAATGTTGTAATCGTCGAATGGGCAGGCAGTTTAAGGCTGTGTTTCTATCTCCCAAAATTTTAATAATGGCACCCCGTCGTGTTCGTTAAGCCGCCATTTTGGACACGATGACGGCCTAGGGTGGGGGCTTAACGAAGCCCTGAGAATCAAAACGATCTAAAATTTTTCCGAGCATGGTCTCCAATCAAAACGTCCCTGATTGGCTGAGCATTTATTGGGTCCTTCCCGCCACACAGCCGCAATCAAATCCGCCATTAACCTCAATTTAACATAACCTAAGTTACTTAAATTACAAATATTAATAATGTTGGTGAAGGGTGGGTGACTTGTGGATTAGATAAGCCATTTTTAGTGTTGCCTTCTATAGATTTGTGGTTTTTTGGCAATCTCGTTATCTTGTAGACATTAAGATAAATAGTTATATTTCGGGGGCCTATCACTCAGTAGCGGTTTATCACAACAGTAGCAACTATTACGAATAGCTGTACTATAGTAAGATTTTTCTGCACCTTCGCGAAATAGTGGCGGTGGTTTGAGATTATTTTTGACTACCATTATGGGGTTTTAATAGTTTTTCATATAGCATTTTTGTTGTCTTGTAGGCATGATTGATTTGACATGTTAGGTCTGCATGTAGCCTACAGTTTTTTTTTCTGTTTTTTGGAATAATGCTCATTCTCATTACCATTAAGTGCAACCGTGTTGACCGTCTGAAAGACATTGAATATTTCGTTTACTAAGGCAGCACTGAAATATGGGTTCCAACACGATATGGACTTGGAACTTATGTTCGCTTAACAAAATAACGATACATCAACAAGTCATCCTTGTAATCTCTGCAAATAATAAAAATATTTCCCATCCAATATAGGCCTATTCATGTTGAACGGTGGAAAGTTATCAACCTTTATTAAGGCAACACTGAAAAATGTTCATTTTGATCTAGCCTACTTACTAGGAGTCATCTGCATCAATGTCCCTAGAGGTTCAGTTTTTTTTAAATTCTCCCTTTCCTATGGTCAAATAACACATGGATGTTCCCTATTTTTCTTAAGGGGATTCAATGATCTTATGCTGAACTAATTAAGAATAGGGCATGTACCCCAACCCCTTAAAATATGAAGTTATCAGGAGAAAAATAATGTCCATAACCATCAGAAACTTGAGAACACAGATCAGGAGAATGTTGATCGACCATGGATGCAAGACCAGAAAGTCTTAAAGAGGAGTGTTTCATTTAGAGGCTTGGAACATCATGGTCAAGACCCCTGTACTTGGGTGTGTGCTCAATTTGTTTGAAAACCCATTGACAGATCATAAGTTAATCTGTGGCTGGAATCCACTCCGTCCTATGCTAAGCTGCGAGTACTGGGCGCCATTAGTGTTCTGTGACTGCTGTATCAATTTCTGAAAATTGTGTCATAGGCCTATGCATAGACAAGTCGCTGAGAATGTTCTCTGAATGGTGAATACCAGTAGGCTAGCCTACTTAGCTGCCTCCTTCACTAGCATTTCCAGGCACCTGGTTAGTTGGTAAAATGAAATAGAAAAATCACTAAATTGATTCAAGTTGTCCTTGATTGCCTTCGAGGGACAGTATACCCCATTCCAGATCTTAGTTTCCTTGATGGAGTTGGAGAAACAGTCACAATACCTATGGTACTACTAGACCTAGTACGGTACATGTAGATGGAAGCATTGTGAGACCAACCACTAGGTAGCTTATGTCCCATTAGTTGGGAGTGTTAGGGAATGGTAGATTGGTTCAACATTTCAGCCTATGTTGTTGTATATTTCATTAATATATGAGATCTAAAAGTGTATCATAGGAATATTAAAGCAAACCATAATATATTACCAGTTTTTAGGACTATGGATACAACAAGACTTGAAATGGAATAAACATATACAATATCTGAATACTAAACTGAACTCGATGTGCTTTGCGTTACGTATTTTGAAAACCTGCACTAGCATGCACACATTAAGAAATACTTATTTTGCTTATTTCCATTCATACTTAAGATATGGGATCATATTTTGGGGTATGTCGCCAGATGTACTAAGCACGTTTAGGATACAAAAGAGAGCGATTAGAATTATGGCAAATGTACACTCTAGAGAATCATGTAGACCTCTGTTTAAAGATTTAAACATTCTCCCACTGCCCTGCATATATATCTTTGAAAGTATTATGTTTTTTAAAAAGAATTTAATGAATAAAGATGTTTTTCTTAAAACAAACAATGATGTTCATAGGCATAACACAAGACAAAATCAAAACATTCATATTTCACACACACACACAAGCATATATCAAAAAGGAACTTTTCACACTGGAGTTAAATTATACAATAAACTACCCCAGTATATAAAACTGGCCCCAAAAATAAAAACCTTTGATAGAATGTTGAAAGCTTATCTGCAGTGCCATTGTTTTTACTCAGTAGTTGAATATTTTAGCGTATAGGAGTGATGGAATCTATAACTATATTTTACTTTTTTAATTTAATTTTAATACCTAGCTGTATGTTGTTGTATTTATAGAATTAAGTTTTCATATTATGATAATAGAGTGAGGTGTAAATAGTTGTGCAATAAGATTGTATCTATTAAGATTTGCTATTATAATAAGTTATAAATAGTTTTAATCTTAGTAATATATACCTGTTAGTTCTTTTATTTTATGCATGTAAATTCTGACGTGTCCTATATCAAAAATGTATTGAATGCATGTATTTGATCAAATGGAATTAATAAAAATCTATCTATCTATCTATCCAGTTGGTCAATTGGATGCAACAATTCAATGAAACATTCTGTTAATAATTAGGAAGTGTCATAGGCAACCAGAGACGCGACACAAGAAAAAACACCTGAGTCTTCCAGGCAGTTGTCATCAACTGTATTTCACATAGAGAAGAATGACTAAAATGGTTCAAGAAAAAAACAACTGGTCAATGGCTTGAAAGACAGTAGTAAGGACTTACATGCTGTCAGTAAAAGTGGAGTTAAGAAAGATGTCTGGAATATTTAAATCAGTAGTTGATAGCCATGATTTTTAAAATTACCCTAGTTAATTGCACCTTAATATGATTAGTAGCCTACCGGTATGTGCAAGATTTTAAATGGTAGGTTTTCCTGTGAACCAAAAAACAGCTCTTAACATGGATTATGTTCAGGTTAGGCCTACAAGTTATTGGGAGGGAGGTTTATTTTACATACCTGTTGCACATAAAATGAGCTTCTGATTAGAGCTCTGTGGGAATGTTTAAATGGTTTGATGATACAGGATTTATCAAGCCTCTTTCTATGCATCTTTTAAAAACATTTCAACAATTCATAAATTACTGTCATCATTGCTAATGCTGTAATCTGTCATGTTTATTTATGTAGCATGATGAATTAGGAGATATAGTAGGATAAAATGCAACTGTGTCATGGAAACCTAAGATGTATTTTTATTTCTCAACTTTATTTTCTGTAGACTCCAATACAGCCCACCACCAGGGGGAAAAAAAGTGTTGGTGATGTTTAATGAGAGCAAATCTTGAAATACTGTGATTTAAGTAGTTGGTATCAAAAGCTGTATAGGAAAAATGAAAATGTGAAGTCACGCCCAAGTTTATGAAGCCTTGCCAGACTCGGCTGAAATTATCTTCGATGCAAATCAAGTCTCAATAGTTAAAACTTTAGGACGACCTTTGACATGAGCACTATAATAGGCCTACATTTAGGATCGACATAGCCTGCAGTAGGTCTTGTGCTACTGTATGCACCTGGGCATGTTTAAAAAATAACTCAGCCTGCAGGTTAATAAGGTAGTATATTACTATAAATCTATCTCAAGCAAATCCAAGAAGTTACCAGACTGAGAAACTACATATCAATATTTAAACAAAAAAAGGGTGGCAGTGCAAACTGCACTTTTAATCCTGGCTTCATTAGTTAAACCATAATATTTGTACATAAATACAGTAAGGACTTCACATTACAAACGGCCACTTAAATAATATGCCTTATTAGGCATAACCTACAAATTACATGTCATGAAATTGGTAAATATATTCAGGCAACATCAATACGCAATGGTCAGTAATGTAGTTTTATAGTGCACAAAAGTTTATTGTACTGAATGTATTTCAAACTGATGAATAAAACTGGTGGTAACGGCATCCAATTAATTTACATCCAAAGTAGTAGAAACTTTCAGTTGATCAGCAAGACTGTTGATTTGTACTTTTATTTTCACAAATTTTGATGAACAGTGTCACGCTTCAATTTAAATATAAACGCACATACAATTCCTCATCAATAAGTGATTTGCACTTCATACTGTCATGAACTGGAATAGATTTCTAGCAATTTAATTGATGTAGAAATCTATTCCTCTCGCCACCATGTTGGTGATAATTGTAAACAAACCCGCGGGCAGCCAATGGCTGGTAATAATTGCCAGCCAATAACAAGCCAGGATGATGCGGATCATAATTCGCGTTTCACTCTCATTGCGTTTTAACTTGAGGTGAGGAATCAGCTGTTCGTTAACGCCACGGGGTGCCATTATTAAAATTTTGGGAGATAGAAACACACTCTAAAGCAACCAGGAGTGTTGCGATCCAGCCGGCAGTGCACAATAGATATCGCCCTAGTGCTGCCGTCTATATAGGACCGCTAATAGGTCGAAGCTTCACTTCCTAGTATTCTTCTTCCATGACCGGACCTTCCCGAACTTGCAGCTGATGGGAGAGCAGTCCACCAGCATCAGAGACCTCTCTCGGTCATTGAAATAACTAGTTGTAGAGATTCTGCTGATTTCATCGCTTAATGCAACGAAGCGGTGCAGCGTGATGCAGCGCAGCGCTTAGTGAAGCAAACCAGCACGGAGACGGATTGGCTTGGATTATTATTTTGATATAATTGGGCGCGTTCAGCGGGCTCAGCAATCTGCTAACCTGCTAGGTGCCTGCTGACTTGTTGCTAGGCTAGCAAGCGTGAGCCCGCCTGAACGCTTTGCTACAAGCTGTCGCGGGAACTTTGAGCAATTCACAAGTTCCTTGGAAGCTACCATACTTATTGGTCTATGGTCTATGATAAATACATAGAAAATAATAACTTTTATGCAACAGAGCTATAGACAGCCCTGTTAATGCGTGGCGCTGGGCCGTGGAGCCAAGCTATCTGCGGACTCGGGAGACGTGAGTTCAAATCCCACCGTCGGCCGTCATGTAAATGGTTTTCAGTGGTTTCCAATCTTCAGGTCCAGGCAAATACCGGGACAGTCAGTTACCTTCTAATAGGCCACGACCTCTATCTACCATCTCCTAGTCAAGTTTCATTAATTTTAGTTCTCACGAGGTTGGCGTCAGGAAGGCCATCCGGCGGTATAAACCACCCGCCACATAGACTTTCATCGTATCTCATCCCCGACCCTGTTGAAATCGGGAATAATAAGGGGGTAGACATCCTGACGATAAGAATAACTCTTCTTTTGAAATTCAATTTTATTGTAGGCTATTCCACTCCTTTATTTAGTCTTATTAATATTAGGCTGATTTCTTATTTACACATCCTTCGAAATTCGTAAATAAATATTGAATTAGCCCTTCAGTTATTTAATTCTCCTACGTGTTACGCGGGGCAGATGACTTCGTTGTTCCACACTTCAAAACAATTATCATTAAATACCCTACTATGACCTCGTAGTTCCGCCCCTTAAAACAATAATAACTAACTAACTAACTAATACCCTACTATCAAACAAGCCAATTGTTTGTGGCAACATAATCCACAAAATTAACATGTATTAATTCCATAAAATGCAATCAAAGAAGTTTGCCCATAGTGGTAAAACACAGCACTGTATGTAAATAATTGTAGTTCAAGGCTATTGGCAAGCTATTTTTGCTTTAGCTTAAAATTAATAAAATGAGGGATATCACTATGTTGCCCCAAGCCGTTCAGTTATTTAATTCCCCCATATATTTCAATAAGGTACCATATCAGATGCGATTAAAAATGTATATACAAAAACTTTTTTCTACAAAAATGTGTCGAGTAATAAATAACTTAATTCTTGTAATATTTCTTTAAGGGGGCAGATGACCTCATAGTTCCTCCCCTTAAAACAACAATAACTATTTCTTTAAGGTTTGGGTGATAAAATATTAATTGTTGCTCCTCTCCCAAACTAATTGGACAGAATCATGTTGACTGACTGAAAAGCATTCTGTTAGTGAAAATTTAATAGGACGTTTTCACAGCTAGGGGAGACAGAAACAGAAAGTCAGAATAATTTCATAAATAACTCATCAGTAGCCTACTCACACATAATTTGGCCATGGGAAATCCGAAAGCTGTTTGGTAGCCTATATACACAGTAGGCTACATTTAAAACATCTTTCAGCCCAAAAGTATGGTTAACAGAGTTAAGAAAAGCTTCTGTTCTAAATATCGCGTTCATGCGCTACCGGTACAAAGTGGCATTTAATTTCAACCCGATTTAACAGCGGGAAGACTGTATGTAATTGGCAACTCCAGCTATCTGATATGACATCTAGCGGTAAAAATGAGAAACTTACCAAGTAGGGTACATTTGTCACGTGGTGACTGTATATGGTTTCTTGTATTGGTAAACAGATCGTGGTAAATTGTTCGTGTCTTTATACATAAGTAATAAGTTTTTCTCGTTGATAGAGTGAAAAATGAGTAAAAGCAATGTGTATTGCTCAGTTTACGGCTGTAAGTCGATGTATAAGAGGGCTGCGGATATACCTTTTCATCACTTTCCAAAAGATGCAAATAGCAATAGCCGAAATGTGATGATACCTAATACCTAATAATAATACCTTTCCACCCCGGGAAGGATCTAACACTTGTCGAGGTAGACAGACAGAAGACCTGCGACGTAAAGCCAGCGAAGGTTATTCAGTTTAAAAACAGCTGTTACGATGGGCGCGCTGGTAAGATTGAAGTTACTTGAATAATTAATTAAATAATTAATTATTGGCTGCTTGGTAGGGAGAAGGGATGAGTTTAACTTGTATTAAAACTCGTGGGGCGACAGGAATTGCTTGATTTGGATGGTTAAAAGGTGGGTTTGGTGTTGAATATTTGAATGGTAGCGGAATCACTCATTCTACAGTGCACACGGGGAGGCAAATTAGGCCTATATGACTGATAGTGGAATAGCTCGAATATCGAAGAACTTAGCGATTACGAGGTGTAGGCTTGGCGGAAAGGCTGGCGGATCATCAGTTTGACATCAATTCACGATATAAGTCGGAGCTCGGAACAGTGGCGTCTGGTTTGCGTGGATGCTAGTCTCGGAATGATAAAAGTAGCACAGCTTCGGTGTGTTATTTATTTGTTTATGTACCGTATTTCTCTATTTGAATGTCCTCGGCGTTGACTCAGGATCGACATTTACATTATATTGCGCATAATAGTACCGAAATAATGTCCGAAGTGTAGCCCTGTGTAAATTTGAATCAGCTGATCTACATCTACCATAAAAACTGATGCTTGATAATATGCAAATGACACCAAAAAATCCAGTGGAACACACAAATTAGATCACGTATATCGCACAGTTATACATATATACAATTAAAAATAACACTGTCATTACTTTAGAGACCACATTTACTGATTATAACCGAAAAATAAAAAGTGTTCCATATCAAACGCGTGTTATTGAGTATTTTAAACCCTACTTATCCAGACCGACCGCAGCGCCCCAAGTGTTAGTTTGAGTTGCCAATAGGTTTAAATCATACACAAAAATAGATAAAGAATACGAGCCGGATTTGCCTTGACCAAACCAATTCCTTAATACAACATAAAATAACTATTAAAAGTCATCATCCTTCAAGAAAACAACTATACCTAGGCCTAGTGAGTTTAAAGTTGAATTTTAGAAGCGTAAAAGATCCAATTACAACAATTATGCTATTGACAAACATTGTATTATATTACCTGTCGCCGTTCTTGAGTGTAGATCTTCGTCTCTAGAATTTAAGAAACCTAATAAGTTCATTCGCCGAACGTGCAGAACTTGATCAATTTGGTTCCCCGCCATGCGCCGCAAGTCAGCAGAAACACGCTAGCATGGGCCGCGTTTTTTTTTTAAGCGAGAAATTGCAGCGCTGCATCAAGGGGAAGTAAATCGCTACATCACAACTACCTGTAAATAAAAACGGTAAAGATGGCGCGAATTGGCGGTCGTTTAAAACGTGTTTCAGTCATTATTTCGAAATAAATTTAATGTAATTAAATTATTTATAATTTACTTTGAATTGCGCATATGTTCCCAGCGAGACGTGTTTCCATTATTATAAATAACTTTCCTAGTTCGACTGTGTAAAGTTTCGGCACTCCCTAATTTAAAAGCGAAACGGTGGCATTGCGGTACACTGAATATTATGCGTCTACTAGGAGACCAAAGTTATGATGAATGCATAGTTATATCGCTCAATAAACAATTTTGTTAATTACCGTACACTAGGATTTCACCTTGCTTGTAATTTTTAGGTTAGGCCTAGCCCATGTCATTCGAGTTGCCTTCCACGAAGTAATGCCCTTGGCTTAGCCATTAAAGTCGCATTCAAAATGATCGTTTTACGAATGAAGTAGCGTTAGATAAATATTTCAGAACTTAAGGTTACCATATCTATAATAATCAGCATAACTTTTATGTGGCAAGGTAACTTGGATTTAAAAATTGCAAAATGGGACGACCTAGCTCTTGACTCCTTTTGCCTTCTTATAAATATTTCCTAACTAACCAACTGAGATGCTGCCAATGGAAATGTAGGCCTATCATTGTGCAATATTATATGCTACACCAATAGCCTGTGCATGTCACTAATGATTTCCCCAGGATAGTCACTTGTGGGGCAGTGTATAGCCTCTTCTGAATTATTATTAAAAGAAAAGCGCACAATGTGCAAATACATATTTGAACATATGATCAATTATACTAATGCCAGTCTTATTATTGAGGTTGTCCTCATTTTGCAGTTTTGTGTGTGGTACCTTTCACAATGATCGTTGCACAGGTCACATACAGTCTTCATTTGGTTGGTGCAAATTCTTGGTTTTGCAGAATCTATGGTGAAATCCATGGGTGGCGTAACGTGTTATTACGTGTCGTAGTTCGTAATTAGTTTGTTTCCACTCTTCCGTCATTATGGCATCTGTGGAGTAATAGTTGGACCAAATGGCATTTCGTTTCTCATTTAAGGTTCGGCGTGCATTCTCATAGGCTTTGGTGTTTGGTAGGTAAAACTGTATTTTGATGTCGTCGATGAAGTAGTCCTCCTTAGTTTATACATATGTCAACCTTGAAGGGGCAGACTTTCATATGCCTAAAATCTTCTGAATAATGCAGTATGGTGCATCTACTTACTTGTGCCAGGCTCCTCTTTCATCTTCCTGGCGATCTCCTTGGGTCAATGGGGCAGAAGACCTCATTGTTCCACCCCTTTAAATAATAACTACAACTCCCTTGGTCATCTCTCATTTTCTTCAGACCTTCGAAGCCTAGGGAGTCTGTCATGGCCTTTCTCTTTACTCACTACCCCAATTTTTTTAAAGAGTCGAAATTCTTCCTTCTATAGCCTAGCTCGACGCCAACAGGAAAGGGGGCCTCGATGTTACACTCCTTAAAACATTCATCCCCACCACCACCTGTCCAGCTACATAATTTTCAACATGAGCCCAAATCATTTAGATGGGATTCAAGTCGGGGTGGTACGATGGTAGACGCAAGATCGTGTGTCCATAGGTAGCAAGCAGTGTATCGATTTGATACGTCTCATAACGTGGTTTATGGGATTTAATCAAAGCGTACAGTTGAGGTTTTATCATCTCTGTAGAAAATGGAATACCCTTATTGGTCAACCAATCCTGCATAACTGTTTTTCGGGAAGATGATGTGGGTACGCACTCACATTGGACATTATGGTACGAGGTATTGTCAATCACGACTACAGAATTTGTTGGCAAATTGGGAATTCATTTTTCTGTCAGATATTTTTCGTTATTTCTATAGTTCATCTCATCGTGATAGTCCCCAGTTCTTTTGTTGGATTTTGAAAACCAACAAAGCATTTGGAAAGAAACATGCATCAGAACCGGCATATACCGCTATTAATCTTTGTCCTTTCGAGATAGGCGACTTCAGTCCATGAAGAGAACCGTCACTCCAAGCACTTGGCATAGTGTGCGAACTATGCAAATATGTCTCATCAGTGTAAACAATAGGCCTACCCTGTTGTCGGTACCGCCTTATGCTCTGTAAGTACTGCATGCGTTATGTCAGGCTTCTCCATAAGTATTCTATGCATGTCTTCTGTCTTCCTCCATCTGAAGCCTAGGCCTCGAACTATCTTGCTTAATGTTCGTACGCCACCTTTAAAATTTATAACCTCAACCAGTTTCCTACGGATCTTTTCCAGCGTTGGCCTCTCACCTTTGCAATAGTGAAAATTATGAATCGTATGCCTTACCACGCATTTATCAAAATCGTCTAACTTACACTTCTTGGCAGATTTTGGTCTTCTCTTTCCAGGCGTTGAAAATGAATCCACTTCACCACTTTCAATTCTTTTGGCGCCTTGTATTATATTCCGCACCGACCTTTCCGACACACCTGATGCTTCAGCCACTTTATTTTGAATTGCGTATAAGTTCCCAGCGAGATGTGTTTCCTTTTTCATGAATTTATACACATTATAAATAACTTCACTAGTTCGACTGTGTAAAGTTTTGGCACTCCCTAATTTAAAGCGAAACGGTGGCATTGTGGTACACTGAATATTATACACAAATTTCAAGGCTTCAGGTATTCAACAAACACACTTTCAGCTACGTAATATACATAAAATAGTAATAATACACACATGTGATGCCTCCTGCACTCTACGCTTGGTTTAAAGCTGTAGACCGTGTCTTGGAGCGAGCCGCATTGTTGATGAATGGAGTGAGCAGTGAGCCCAGTAATCAGCATTCGGGGGACACACAGGAGCCCCGCAATGAGCATTGAAATACGTCAATTGATATTGGTCTCTGCTCATCGTTGAGTTTCGGCAAGCTCTTCTTGCGTCTGCTCTACTATTGTCATCGCACCAGGAGATGGAAGTTCAACACACTGTGACGGGGTGTGTGTGGGTCTTGCAGTACGTATGCGCGGCCCGCTTATTCTAAACCTAAATATATCGGCTTCCCGCATGCCAATGGTTATCACAGCAGATGACTCGCAGCCAGTGAAAAAGGAATGTGCTGTGTGAGTGAAGCAAGTAGTGGCCAACTTAATGTTTTTGGAATGTGCGATGCGCAGTGAGCGGGAAGACATCTGCAGTTCAATCCCAACTGCCATCTCCTGGCACGATATCAAAACCGTTCGCCTTGCGAATATAGTTTGCACGACTGTGCGGATAGCGGATAATATTTAGAGTAAATTTGCGGATAGATTTTAGAATACAATGTTGAACTGGATTTTTAGTTCTTACTAAGAACTGCGTCTTTCACGTTTCTTGTTATTTCCCTATTTGCTTTCGGTTGGGTTGTACGAGAATGAGAAGTGAGAGAAGCCAGTCATGGAAATACCCTCAATTATTGTTACCACAAAAAAAAAAAAAAAGCTTTATACCTGCGCTTGCCTGCGTGGGTATATCCGATGACTAAGTAAGTGCTATAATTAGCCACCCGCTGTTCCACTTACCATTGCTCAGAGGGACAAAACTCGGTCGAAGGTGGATGAGAAAGTGGGTTGTGCTTACGTTATTGATGGTGCAAATACCAAGATCTCTTTGCCAGAGGCCTGTAGTGTGTTTACTGCGGAGCTCGTTGCCATCTATGAAGCTCTGCAGTTTGCACTACAGGATGCATGAATCCACTTTCTCGTGTGCACCGACTCTTTGAGTTCGTTGCAGTCAATTGCTACTTGATTCCTGCAACACCCCCTAGTGCAGCGAATCCACGACTTACTAGCCGGGCTGTGTCACGCTGACACTCGAATCACCTTTCTGTGGCTTTCAAGCCACATGGGAATTGCGGGAAATGAGTTAGCGGATCAAGCTGCAAAAGAGGCGGGATCACTACCACCTCGAACAATGGAGGTACCCGCTAGAGATATTCGCTCTCAGTTACGCCTACAAGTTCTGGTATTTTGGGAGAGTCAGTGGATAGCTGACCCACTGCCCAGTAAACTGAGAACGATCAAGGGAACTACATCGTGGCCCACATTTTAACCGAGTGTGTGGATCTTACTGACTTACGAAGAAACCTTGGTTTGCAGATGACACTCAAACTTATATTAGCCGATGACGCGGTGGCTGTTGATCGCGTTATCCGCTTTATAAGCCAGAGTGGGTTAGGGCCAGCAATCTAAATTTTCCAGTGAATATTGACTCAATGACTTGTTCGTTTTTGAATGATAATTTTTTGTTTTTTCATAATTTTTGTTTATTTTTATAATTATTATTTTTATTTAATATTTTGTTTTATTAAATTTAGGTCTTTTCAAATTTAGGTGTCCACCTCTAAATTTTAAATTCAATTCCAAATTTGTATTCATTAATCTGTGTTAAGAGGGGCAGATGACCTCGTAGTTCCACCCCTTAAAACACACGGGCAATTGAGTATTCCATAACCCAGGCCTCGCCAACTCAGGTGCTTAGCGAGCACTGGCCGGCAACTGGAAAAGCACGGTGCTCTGCTGTAAGAGAGGAACTTGTAGTAGCAGCGCTTAGCGAGGCGAGAGTCGTGTTGTTTATTTGTAAATTGGGAGAATTGTCCCAATTTCCTTCTTGAAGCTGACTTTTAAAAAGCACAAGCTGCAATTTGAAACTTTCAATACGGTCACACATAGTACTGATTAATTTATTTTTGCTTTGCAACGAGTTATTTAAATACCCCGTGATATATTTCATGAAAGCGAGGTCAGTGATCCATTGCTCATCATCCAAGTCTGACTGTGGAGAAAGAGGGGTGGGAAGGGAAAAGCACCGGGGCGCGCAAGCACCAAGTGCTCGGGTTGGCATGGCGCATGCACAGTTGAGTACTTTATAGACTTTTAATATATTGGTTGTGCGTCGGCTCTGAGAAGCTTGAGTCCCACAAACTAAGTACAGTAGGCCTACACTCTGATTGTGACCTGACAAAAATTCTGTATGCTTTGTTTTTAGAATTCTCACTAACATTTACACTCCACGCAGAATGAAATGTACAAAGTAGTCAGTAAAATCAAAATCCCCTTCCCTACGCCTTACAACTGTAGGAACATAAAAGCGCTACCATGGTACTCGAGAGTTTATCCAGGAATTATTTTCACCAACATAGATAGAGTCCCTTCTGTATAAATTTCTTGCCATTGTTGTGGTCTAGAAGTATGTATTGAGATTGTTTGATTCCCAGCTCTGGAATATCATACAATGAGCTTCATAAGGACAACTGAGAAGAGGTTGGTATGATTCTTATTACAGTTAAGTACAGAATTTAGTGGCAGTGTATTCTGAGTGGGTCATGGCATCCTTGTTCATATCGCATAATACCATAATTACAAGAACTTCAGCACATAACAGTCAGGGCCAAAATAAATATGTATAATTGGAGTGAATATGAATAGAGTACACACAGTGGGAGGAATGGAAGACAAATGAAACTATTTGTATACTTAGTTAAAATGCACCTTAGAGAAAGAAAATAGGCTAGTGTCCATATTATTTTTCATGAGAAACATAATAGAATTTGTTACCACCCGGCCAAGTACAGATATTAGTTACCATGCTGAGGTAGGGCCTATGTACACCAACAACAAAAATGGGGGAAAATGTTTGTAGACCGAAGACATAACATGCAGTATTTTTTCGTAACGACGTACTGTAAGTAAGATGCATTCACAAATCTGCGACTTCTTATGGAGTATGGTATAATAGTAAGGGTTTTCCACCATAGTTGGCCTACATAGCACAGAACATAACCAAATAAATTTAATCATCAATTCAATACTCGTGTGATTACGACTTTCAAAGCAATACTACGTCTTCGTAGGCTTGATCCTACTTTATCAAACTTGATATTCGGTCATACACACATGTACAACAACACTTTAAAGAAAATCACACATTCCAGAAAATCTTGCAGGATAAGAACGTATTCAATTGGAGCCATTTTGATTATCGAAGCAACGCAGCAAAGCAAAGTAGCAAAGTAAAACTACGCTGCACGAAGGGGTAAATCGCAGCCAGCAGCAGAGAGTGCAGCATGAATAAAAGAACGCGCTGCGCGCGACACTGCTGAATCGCTGCGCGTTCCGCTTTAAAAAAAAACGCACCCAAGCTAGCAGAGGGTGCGTTTTTTTTTTAAGCGGAACGCGCAGCGATTCAGCAGTGTCGCGCGCAGCGCGTTCTTTTATTCATGCTGCACTCTCTGCTGCTGGCTGCGATTTACCCCTTCGTGCAGCGTAGTTTTACTTTGCTACGCTGCGTTGCTTCGATAATCAAAATGGCTCCAATTGAATACGTTCTTATCCTACAAGATTTTCTGGAATGTGTGATTTTCTTTAAATTGTTGTTGTACATGTGTGTATGACCGAATATCAAGTTTGATAAAGTAGGATCAAGCCTACGAAGACGTAGTATTGCTTTGAAAGTCGTAATCACACGAGTATTGAATTGATGATTAAATTTATTTGGTTATGTTCTGTGCTATGTAGGCCAACTATGGTGGAAAACCCTTACTATTATACCATACTCCATAAGAAGTCGCAGATTTGTGAATGCATCTTACTTACAGTACGTCGTTACGAAAAAATACTGCATGTTATGTCTTCGGTCTACAAACATTTTCCCCCATTTTTGTTGTTGGTGTACATAGGCCCTACCTCAGCATGGTGACACATATCTGTACTTGGCCGGGTGGTAACAAATTCTATTATGTTTCTCATGAAAAATAATATGGACACTAGCCTATTTTATTTCCCTAAGGTGCATTTTAACTAAGTATACAAATAGTTTCATTTGTCTTCCATTCCTCCCACTGTGTGTACTCTATTCATATTCACTCCAATTATACATATTTATTTTGGCCCTGACTGTTATGTGCTGAAGTTCTTGTAATTATGGTATTATGCGATATGAACAAGGATGCCATGACCCACTCAGAATACACTGCCACTAAATTCTGTACTTAACTGTTATAAGAATCATACCAACCTCTTCTCAGTTGTCCTTATGAAGCTCATTGTATGATATTCCAGAGCTGGGAATCAAACAATCTCAATACATACTTCTAGACCACAACAATGGCAAGAAATTTATACAGAAGGGACTCTATCTATGTTGGTGAAAATAATTCCTGGATAAACTCTCGAGTACCATGGTAGCGCTTTTATGTTCCTACAGTTGTAAGGCGTAGGGAAGGGGATTTTGATTTTACTGACTACTTTGTACATTTCATTCATGCGTGGAGTGTAAATGTTAGTGAGAATTCTAAAAACAAAGCATACAGAATTTTTTGTCAGGTCACAATCAGAGTGTAGGCCTACTGTACTTAGTTTGTGGGACTCAAGCTTCTCAGAGCCGACGCACAACCAATATATTAAAAGTCTATAAAATACTCAACTGTGCATGCGCCATGCCAACCCGAGCACTTGGTGCTTGCGCGCCCCGGTGCTTTTCCCTTCCCACCCCTCTTTCTCCACAGTCAGACTTGGATGATGAGCAATGGATCACTGACCTCGCTTTCATGAAATACATCACGGGGTATTTAAATAACTCGTTGCAAAGCAAAAATAAATTAATCAGTACTATGTGTGACCGTATTGAAAGTTTCAAATTGCAGCTTGTGCTTTTTAAAAGTCAGCTTCAAGAAGGAAATTGGGACAATTCTCCCAATTTACAAATAAACAACACGACTCTCGCCTCGCTAAGCGCTGCTACTACAAGTTCCTCTCTTACAGCAGAGCACCGTGCTTTTCCAGTTGCCGGCCAGTGCTCGCTAAGCACCTGAGTTGGCGAGGCCTGGGTTATGGAATACTCAATTGCCCGTGTGTTTTAAGGGGTGGAACTACGAGGTCATCTGCCCCTCTTAACACAGATTAATGAATACAAATTTGGAATTGAATTTAAAATTTAGAGGTGGACACCTAAATTTGAAAAGACCTAAATTTAATAAAACAAAATATTAAATAAAAATAATAATTATAAAAATAAACAAAAATTATGAAAAAACAAAAAATTATCATTCAAAAACGAACAAGTCGTTGAGTCAATATTCACTGGAAAATTTAGATTGCTGGCCCTAACCCACTCTCGCTTATAAAGCGGATAACGCGATCAACAGCCACCGCGTCATCGGCTAATATAAGTTTGAGTGTCATCTGCAAACCAAGGTTTCTTCGTAAGTCAGTAAGATCCACACACTCGGTTAAAATGTGGGCCACGATGTAGTTCCCTTGATCGTTCTCAGTTTACTGGGCAGTGGGTCAGCTATCCACTGACTCTCCCAAAATACCAGAACTTGTAGGCGTAACTGAGAGCGAATATCTCTAGCGGGTACCTCCATTGTTCGAGGTGGTAGTGATCCCGCCTCTTTTACAGCTTGATCCGCTAACTCATTTCCCGCAATTCCCATGTGGCTTGGAAGCCACAGAAAGGTGATTCGAGTATCAGCGTGACACAGCCCGGCTAGTAGGTCGTGGATTCGCTGCACTAGGGGGTGTTGCAGGAATCAAGTAGCAATTGACTGCAACGAACTCAAAGAGTAGGTGCACACGAGAAAGTGGATTCATGCATCCTGTAGTGCAAACTGCAGAGCTTCATAGATGGCAACGAGCTCCGCAGTAAACACACTACAGCAGTGGCGTATACTGGTCTGAAGATCTGGGCTACCACTGAGCTTAATATTACACAAATGATGCTTTTGAACTGCCGTGCGAAAAAAAAACCTTCCTTTCACGGCTAAATAACAAACATGGCCAGCAATACAATTTAGACAGTTAAGAACTGCCAGATAACCTATTCCACCTAGCATGTAGATGATGTGAAATGACGAGTGTACATTGGCACACAATTGCAGTTCAGGTCATATGTATAATATGAACTTTCTCACTGTATAGACGACGGCAGAAAGGAACTTCTAACAAACTCTCTATTATACAGTCATTGGCATTTAAAGTCCCCGCATGTGTTAGTTCCATAATTGTCTTACAAAATCACAACTGGCACAGTTAAAACAAAACGACTACATAAAGATTATTCAGCATACACACATTTAAATAAATCACACATCGAAAATACTACAACTTCTAAAACATATTCACATATATGCGCGCGATAATGTATATTTATTGTAGGCTATTTGTTCCTTTAAACGCTTTTAACTTCAAAGAAACCGCTGGTACTCAATTAAATTAGCCTCTGGCTGCGCGAGCCAGCGGCGTGTGGTCCAGGTATGCGGTGCGACTAAGCGCTCCTTAGCCTGGGATTTAACTTGAATCGGGGTTAAAAATTGGTGGATTCTTGCTTGGTTTCAAGTTGTTAAGCGAATAATTTTTATTTGATGTTGTGTATGCAATCATTTAAATATTTGGTAGTTTGATGTTATTTTGCGTGGTATAAATATGTTAGTACCTATTTCGCTCCGTGTTACTCAGACCATCGCCGCTCCAAGCTGTGTTAATTCTTGTTAGGCGCTGTCCAGTATGATAAGAAACCGCTGGCCGTAGCGGCAACTCACTCGCTATGAACGATGGGCCTGCACGGTACAAGGGAGGGTGCGGAGAGATGGGGATAGCGGCGTAAGGCTGCCGCTTTCTCGGATGGTTTCTGCTGCGTTGCCGCGTTGACTACCCACGAACCATTATTTCTTTCGATAAAGAAGAATGTGCATGAAAGTCACGATTGTTTGAATGCTTTGTTGAACCAGTAATAAAGTGTTATTTATTTTTAATGTAAATTTCTTGGGCTACCGCCGTTAGCCCCGGTAGCCCTAAGAATACGCCCCTGCACTACAGGCCTCTGGCAAAGAGATCTTGGTATTTGCACCATCAATAACGTAAGCACAACCCACTTTCTCATCCACCTTCGACCGAGTTTTGTCCCTCTGAGCAATGGTAAGTGGAACAGCGGGTGGCTAATTATAGCACTTACTTAGTCATCGGATATACCCACGCAGGCAAGCGCAGGTATAAAGCTTTTTTTTTTTTTTTTTTGTGGTAACAATAATTGAGGGTATTTCCATGACTGGCTTCTCTCACTTCTCATTCTCGTACAACCCAACCGAAAGCAAATAGGGAAATAACAAGAAACGTGAAAGACGCAGTTCTTAGTAAGAACTAAAAATCCAGTTCAACATTGTATTCTAAAATCTATCCGCAAATTTACTCTAAATATTATCCGCTATCCGCACAGTCGTGCAAACTATATTCGCAAGGCGAACGGTTTTGATATCGTGCCAGGAGATGGCAGTTGGGATTGAACTGCAGATGTCTTCCCGCTCACTGCGCATCGCACATTCCAAAAACATTAAGTTGGCCACTACTTGCTTCACTCACACAGCACATTCCTTTTTCACTGGCTGCGAGTCATCTGCTGTGATAACCATTGGCATACGGGAAGCCGATATATTTAGGTTTAGAATAAGCGGGCCACGCATACGTACTGCAAGACCCCCACACACCCCGTCACAGTGTGTTGAACTTCCATCTCCTGGTGCGATGACAATAGTAGAGCAGATGCAAGAAGAGCTTGCCGAAACTCAACGATGAGCAGAGACCAATATCAATTGGCGTATTTCAATGCTCATTGCGGGGCTCCTGTGTGTCCCCCGAATGCTGATTACTGGGCTCACTGCTCACTCCATTCTTCAACAATGCGGCTCGCTCCAAGACACGGTCTACAGGTTTAAACCAAGCGTAGAGTGCAGGAGGCATCACACGTGTGTATTATTACTATTTTATGTATATTACGTAGCTGAAAGTGTGTTTGTTGAATACCTGAAGCCTTGAAATTTGTGTATAATATTCAGTGTACCACAATGCCACCGTTTCGCTTTAAATTAGGGAGTGCCAAAACTTTACATAGTCGAACTAGTGAAGTTATTTATAATGTGTATAAATTCATGAAAAAGGAAACACATCTCGCTGGGAACTTATACGCAATTCAAAATAAAGTGGCTGAAGCATCAGGTGTGTCGGAAAGGTCGGTGCGGAATATAATACAAGGCGCCAAAAGAATTGAAAGTGGTGAAGTGGATTCATTTTCAATGCCTGGAAAGAGAAGACCAAAATCTGCCAAGAAGTGTAAGTTAGACGATTTTGATAAATGCGTGGTAAGGCATACGATTCATAATTTTCACTATAGCAAAGGTGAGAGGCCAACGCTGGAAAAGATCCGTAGGAAACTGGTTGAGGTTATAAATTTTAAAGGTGGCGTACGAACATTAAGCAAGATAGTTCGAGGCCTAGGCTTCAGATGGAGGAAGACAGAAGACATGCATAGAATACTTATGGAGAAGCCTGACATAACGCATGCAGTACTTTCAGAGCATAAGGCGGTACCGACAACAGGGTAGGCCTATTGTTTACACTGATGAGACATATTTTCATAGTTCGCACACTAAGCCAAGTGCTTGGAGTGACGGTTCTCTTCATGGACTGAAGTCGCCTATCTCGAAAGGACAAAGATTAATAGCGGTATATGCCGGTTCTGATGCATGTTTCTTTCCAAATGCTTTGTTGGTTTTCAAAATCCAACAAAAGAACTGGGGACTATCACGATGAGATGAACTATAGAAATAACGAAAAATATCTGACAGAAAAATTAATTCCCAATTTGCCAACACATTCTGTAGTCGTGATTGACAATGCCTCGTACCATAATGTCCAATGTGAGTGCGTACCCACATCATCTTCCCGAAAAACAGTTATGCAGGATTGGTTGACCGATAAGGGTATTCCATTTTCTACAGAGATGATAAAACCTCAACTGTACGCTTTGATTAAATCCCATAAACCACGTTATGAGACGTATCAAATCGATACACTGCTTGCTACCTATGGACACACGATCTTGCGTCTACCATCGTACCACCCCGACTTGAATCCCATCTAAATGATTTGGGCTCATGTTAAAAATTATGTAGCTGGACAGGTGGTGGTGGGGATGAATGTTTTAAGGAGTGTAACATCGAGGCCCCCTTTCCTGTTGGCGTCGAGTTAGGCTATAGAAGGAAGAATTTCGACTCTTTAAAAAAATTGGGGTAGTGAGTAAAGAGAAAGGCCATGACAGACTCCCTAGGCTTCGAAGGTCTGAAGAAAATGAGAGATGACCAAGGGAGTTGTAGTTATTATTTAAAGGGGTGGAACAATGAGGTCTTCTGCCCCATTGACCCAAGGAGATCGCCAGGAAGATGAAAGAGGAGCCTGGCACAAGTAAGTAGATGTACCATACTGCATAATTCAGAAGATTTTAGGCATTGGAAAGTCTGCCCCTTCAAGTTGACAGATGTATAAACTAAGGAGGACTACTTCATCGACGACATCAAAATACAGTTCTACCTACCAAACACCAAAGCCTATGAGAATGCACGCCGAACCTTAAATGAGAAACGAAATGCCATTTGGTCCAACTTTTACTCCACAGATGCCATAATGACGGAAGAGTGGAAACAAACTAATTACGAACTACGACACGTAATAACACGTTACGCCACCCATGGATTTCACCATAGATTCTGCAAAACCAAGAATTTGCACCAACCGAATGAAGACTGTATGTGACCTGTGCAACGATCATTGTGAAAGGTACCACACACAAAACTGCAAAATGAGGACAACCTCAATAATAAGACTGGCATTAGCATAATTGATCATATGTTCAAATATGTATTTGCACATTGTGCGCTTTTCTTTTAATAATAATTCAGAAGAGGCTATACACTGCCCCACAAGTGACTATCCTGGGGAAATCATTAGTGACATGCACAGGCTATTGGTGTAGCATATAATATTGCACAATGATAGGCCTACATTTCCATTGGCAGCATCTCAGTTGGTTAGTTAGGAAATATTTATAAGAAGGCAAAAGGAGTCAAGAGCTAGGTCGTCCCATTTTGCAATTTTTAAATCCAAGTTACCTTGCCACATAAAAGTTATGCTGATTATTATAGATATGGTAACCTTAAGTTCTGAAATATTTATCTAACGCTACTTCATTCGTAAAACGGTCATTTTGAATGCGACTTTAATGGCTAAGCCAAGGGCATTACTTCGTGGAAGGCAACTCGAATGACATGGGCTAGGCCTAACCTGAATTCAATTTATACTACAAAAAATACACTAGCATATTAAATAAGGTAATAAGACTAGCAAAGAAAATGCATAATGATAATTTTATTTCCCAATCATCTAATAAAAACAGGGCTATGTGGTCTGTAATAAAGAAAGAAACTGGAAAATCTGCTAAAATACAAAGGAACATTACACTGACCAGAAATAATAAAGTGATTAATAATCCAGAGGAAATAGCAAACACTTTTAATGACTATTTTCTGGAAATTCCGCAAAAATTATTAAATAAATCACAGGTAAATACACTAAATTCTAATAATAAAATAAATATATGCAGTGATTCTTTATTTATAAATCATGTCACAAGTGAAGAGGTAAGAATAGTTATAAAAGAGCTAAAAAATAAATTCTGTGCTGGCATTGATGGCATCCCTGATGCAATTTTAAAGAAATGTGCAGAAAATATAATAAATCCACTTACGCACTTAATAAACAGTTCAATTCTCTCAGGAACTTACCCGGATATTTTGAAGTTATCAAAAGTAATTCCAGTGCACAAAAATGGTTCAAAAGATGAATTAGATAACTATCGTCCTATTACCTTACCAACTGGTATTGCAAAAATTGTGGAAAAAATTATGTATAAGAGACTGATAAGTTTCATAGAAAAAAATAAAATATTATCAAACTCACAACATGGATTTAGAACGGAAAAATCTACACAGACAGCAATTTACGAATGTAGTAATAGTATACTGAAATTAATTGACAATAAGGAACATGTAACTGGCCTATTCTTGGATTTATCGAAAGCATTTGATGTAGTTGACCATAAAATCCTCCTTACCAAACTAAATCAATATGGTGTTAGAGGTCTAGCTAATAAATGGATAGAGTCTTACTTAACAAGGCGTAAACAAATAGTAAGCTTGAGACACAAGGATGATGGAACCAAATTACTTAATGAAACATTGTCCAATGAGGGAATTATTGAATTTGGAGTACCCCAGGGATCGGTTTTGGGCCCACTACTCTTTCTTCTATATATCAATGATATAACACAGAACGTTCATTCACATAAGGAAATTTTGTTTGCGGACGATACAACACTCGTAATAAAAGGTGAAACTAAACAGGTCATACAGCAGTCTGCTGACTCCGTTACAGGAGAGTTAACCAAATGGTCACAAGATAATCGCCTCATAATAAACTATAAAAAGACAGTATGTCTAAATTTCCACACTATACAGAATAGGAATCCTGCGATGCCCAATATAACATTAAATGGTCATCAAATAGAAAATAAATCAGAAACAAAGTTTTTAGGACTATGGATACAACAAGACTTGAAATGGAATAAACATATACAATATCTGAATACTAAACTGAACTCGATGTGCTTTGCGTTACGTATTTTGAAAACCTGCACTAGCATGCACACATTAAGAAATACTTATTTTGCTTATTTCCATTCATACTTAAGATATGGGATCATATTTTGGGGTATGTCGCCAGATGTACTAAGCACGTTTAGGATACAAAAGAGAGCGATTAGAATTATGGCAAATGTACACTCTAGAGAATCATGTAGACCTCTGTTTAAAGATTTAAACATTCTCCCACTGCCCTGCATATATATCTTTGAAAGTATTATGTTTTTTAAAAAGAATTTAATGAATAAAGATGTTTTTCTTAAAACAAACAATGATGTTCATAGGCATAACACAAGACAAAATCAAAACATTCATATTTCACACACACACACAAGCATATATCAAAAAGGAACTTTTCACACTGGAGTTAAATTATACAATAAACTACCCCAGTATATAAAACTGGCCCCAAAAATAAAAACCTTTGATAGAATGTTGAAAGCTTATCTGCAGTGCCATTGTTTTTACTCAGTAGTTGAATATTTTAGCGTATAGGAGTGATGGAATCTATAACTATATTTTACTTTTTAATTTAATTTTAATACCTAGCTGTATGTTGTTGTATTTATAGAATTAAGTTTTCATATTATGATAATAGAGTGAGGTGTAAATAGTTGTGCAATAAGATTGTATCTATTAAGATTTGCTATTATAATAAGTTATAAATAGTTTTAATCTTAGTAATATATACCTGTTAGTTCTTTTATTTTATGCATGTAAATTCTGACGTGTCCTATATCAAAAATGTATTGAATGCATGTATTTGATCAAATGGAATTAATAAAAATCTATCTATCTATCTATCTATCTAACCTAAAAATTACAAGCAAGGTGAAATCCTAGTGTACGGTAATTAACAAAATTGTTTATTGAGCGATATAACTATGCATTCATCATAACTTTGGTCTCCTAGTAGACGCATAATATTCAGTGTACCGCAATGCCACCGTTTCGCTTTAAATGCTTTAAATTAGGGAGTGCCGAAACTTTACACAGTCGAACTAGGAAAGTTATTTATAATGTGTATAAATTCATGAAAATGGAACACGTCTCGCTGGGAACATATGCGCAATTCAAAGTAAATTATAAATAATTTAATTACATTAAATTTATTTCGAAATAATGACCGAAACACGTTTTAAACGACCGCCAATTCGCGCCATCTTTACCGTTTTCTCGGAAACAGCTGAGAAGCGCCACTTACTACTTGCACCTCTGGTATATGCCTGGCCATGGCCTACACGTGTACTGAAGATGGTTGGAATCGGTGACCTATGCATCGTATCCTCCCCTTGTTAGCTGTTGCCCATGAGATCCAGATTCGATTCACGGCTCAGTCAAGAAATTTAGTTTTGGTCTGGGTTAGAACATGGTACAATATTGCCTTTTGAGGTAAAACTGAGAAGAGGTGAGTTACCTCACTTCAATTACGAAAACACACACATTTGGAGAAACCACAATAACGCAGGCCGTCTGAAAAATTTGTGTTATCACATTTGAATTCAAAAGCTTCTGTAAAAAGCCATATGCTCTGAAATTTGTATTATTTGTCATCTTGCTGTGTAAAACTGTCTGCTGCCACTCGACTTCCTAAGGGACATAGTTATGAATTCAATATTTCAGCTCGCAGCACTTCTTAAAGCTTCACTACTGTACACTGCATTGATCACCAATACTGCCACTCAAGTGTATTTCCCCAGCGAACCTAAATATTTCAACGTAATCTTTCTCACTCAATTTATCCCTCCAGTTCATGTGCAGATATTAACTCCCGAGCGGCTGATCGTAGCGTCACAAGGTTTGAAAGTTAGCCTTAAAAGTTTTAGCTCTGTAACATAGGATTATCAAAATAATTGAATAAGTAATTATTTTCGGGCGCGGATAGAAATAAAGATTTCGTACGACACAGCGAGCTTAGCTAGCTTACCGTAGCTTATCTAGGTAATGTTCTGTTCTATTGGCTGTCATGAGCGAGCGAATGTAGCTCCTACCTCATGTTCAGAGTTTTTTATATAGGCTACTGTATAGTAAATTTATTCATCATGTACGAGTTAAAATGCCATAACCTTTTCGATTAATGCAGTTGAACATCTCATGATAAACAAATGGAATCACATGTCACTACAGTGCTGCAAGTTTTGTCTAATTTTTTGTGTGTATGTATATATGACTTACAATGATGATAGAGGATGCCCCAATAAAGATGAATTATGCCCCTAATGTTGCCCAAATTCCTTCTGTTCCCTTTAGTCTGGAATTGAATAACCCGCAGATGATGTCCATTTCTTGGTTGGAAGATAGAGATAAAATATGTGTGGAATGTTAACTTTCACGGTCAAGAAATTAAACTCCAGCAATTCTTCTAGGTTTATGCAGTGTCTGGTGTGGAGTTTCTTTCAGATATATAAAACTCTTTCAGCAGACCCTTGGTATACATGTATGCATGTGAAAATTTTAGAGACAGTCTACATTATATCATGTAAATACCCTTAACAGTCTTCTGCCACACCTACCCAGCTCCTCTTTGGTCACTATCCTTGGCACTCCCACATTGCATTGTTGTCGGCACAAACCATACACTGACAACGCGAGTAGAACACTGAGATCAGACTCAAAGTGCGCTGGGCAAAAAGACAATCAATGCGCACATCATTTGCACTGATATCAAATGTATCAAAGCTCACTCTGCATGGATATACCATTGTGAACAGCCTAAGAGGACCATGCATTATGACCTGTTTATTATAGTACTTCTTTGCTGGTGGAACTAGAGCACCCTCAGCATTATCTTATCCCTATAAAGGTAAAAAAAAAAAAGGAATATTGGCTTTCATAGCGAACAGGGATGCAGTATAAACCTTGAAGAATTGCTGGAGTTTAAGAGATGTGTGGTGTGCTTCAGTAAGACCTTGCCATGGATTTACAAGATTTAATCTAATTGAAAACTCTGGGTGGCCTTTATGGGAATGGGACTGGGCAACTTAGAAACAGTGATAGAGATGAAGGTTGGCTTTGTCAGAGACCTATGAGTTAGAACTGCTGAGTGGAGCAGAAATTTCTGATAAAATGTACCTTAAACATTCAAAATCAATCCATTTTTATCAGGATTCTTCACAATGTTTAGTATATGCATGTGAATCGCTCAGTTTAGACATCCCTTGTAGCAAAATCACAATGCACAAGAATAATGAAAAACAAGAAGGTTTTGTCTAGAAAACAAATTAAAAATACAATTTAGAATTATACAAATATGAATCCAGTACAGTGCTACCCTCCATATTAATTTCAATTTCTCCATTTGTTGACACTGCCTCAACTGCTTCTTAAATGTCTGAACATTTGGGGTATAGGGCTGAAAATGTCTCCTGCCTCTCACCACAATACTCGGCCCATTTCCTTTTCCTCTGGCTTACAGAATGATAAAATGGCCCCGCCCCACATCACACAAAGCTTTATATGCCCATTGCCAGCACAAAACCTATCCTACAAGCACCTTCTGATTAAGAGGAGAGGTTACACATCAGTATATATGCGGTGGACCATAAATATAACAAAGGTGGCGTAGTGGCACAGAGGTCAAGCTGTTGACCTCTCACCACGGCGGACCGGGTTTGATTCCCGGTCCATGCATGTGAGATTTTCAAATTGAAATGCCATATCCTGTGGATCGGATTCCACGTAAAAAGGAGGTCCCATGTCTCATGATCTCGAGATTAACTATCAAGTAAAACTACAATCTTCTTTACTTATAAATATAACAGTTTCAGACCATCATGTGGTGTAGTGACTAGTATACTTGGCTGTTACCCCTGAGGTCCGAGATTCAGTTTCCGGCTCTGCCAAGAAAATTAATTCTAGTCTAAGAGTTGGAATGAGATTCACTCCGCCTTGTGAGCCAAAGCTGAGAAGAGGTGGATTCGGTTTCCACCTCAGACATCCTAGAAGTGATTTTCAGTGTTTCCCCACTTCTACTCCAGGAAAATGCAGGGATAGTTCTAAATTTAAGGCCATACATGCTTCCGTCCCAATCAGTTGCAAATATACATTACTAAAGACACCACATTCTGTAGGTTATTAGACAAATTCTACATACACCTAAGTGCAGGGGTCTGAAAACACAATGTCCAATCGCTAAATGAAAAGTCAGTCTCGGAAGCCAGCAAACTTCTACACCAGGAAAATGCCGGGATGGTTCCTAACATATGGTCATTCTCACTCCACTTCCTTCCCAATTCTAGAGTCAACAACAAATATAACCACTGCAAATAATACCACACTAACATCAGACACAGTGGAATGGTCATGAAGTCTCACTCTCTCCCAGCCGCGGCTCGTGGTGTTGGAGCTGGGGAAGGCTCAGCACGTAGTGGCAAAATGCTGGTATAACGCATTATACGACACCCACATACACGGCTGCAGGATTTTTAATTTCACGGTGAAAGGTGGGGGAGCTCAGAACAGACTTACAGATTGGCACCATTATGTTATTTTATAAAGCATTTTTTCCCTAATTAAAATGAATGTACTTACCTAGTTTCAACATTCAGGAAGAGGCAATGCATTCCGTTTCTAATTTAACCTATTCCCCATTCTAATTAGTCCCGATCAGAGGAGTCTGTTTCACGGTTACCAAACAATCGCAATTTACTTAGAAAATACTGTGTTTACCAGCTAGAACTGTAAGGGAATTGATCTGTAACATAGTCCGAAAGTGAACCCGATCTTGAGGGATAAATGGAAACAAATAAATAAACACAATTGTAGATATTAAGAGCAGTGAAGCTACTTGCTATTACTTTATATAAACACATGACCTTTAATTCATAGGTTTGTAAGTGAAGTCTGCCCTCCTCTCCTTTAGAGCTGCAAAGTGGTCAATGACAAGCTCATTGAAGTTCGGTGACTCCAACAATTCCTTTTCTGTGGAACACATTGCAAGTGCACAGTCGGCCTTCCTTCATTGTGTTTCGTAAAAATGTTTTCACTCGTTTTAGGGTATAGAAACACCGCTATGCCTCTCCTGTGACCCTTCACAATCAGCCTAGTTTCGTGGTCGAGATTTTTGCCCGATACGCTACTAACTGAATTCATTGTCTTGTTGACATACACTTACCACTACTGTAGCTGGGGCTGCCAGACGTTCCGTTTTACCCGGAACAATTCCGTTGTTTCTTGTTTTGTTCCGCGTTCTGTTTTAATCTTTAACGGAACGCCAAATGTTCCGTTTTTTTGGTTCATTTGATAGTATATTCAATTTTGCACCAATTTTCAAATGTCCCGCTTCAGAATTGATTGTAATATCTAGCTTGTTTTCTGGTGATACAGGTGCAAGTTTGAAAGAGAAAATGACTTCTATGTCAGTGTTAGATATATGGATACATGTTATAGATATATTAGGGGCAACAACATTAAGGAGTATCGTAGTCCTTGTGAAGTTAATACTCAGCATTTCCCCCTCCAATGCATTTACGGAGAGAATATCAATTGGAGAGATTATACAAACAAACTCCATTGTTCACATATTACAATTATGACGAAAATTGTAGTGAATTTTATCAGAAGGTACTTACAAATAAAAGATGTTTGCAAAGGTTTGTTCAAATGAAAAGCATTTGTAAGTTGCTGGTGCCATAGGCCTATATGATATGTGTATTTGATTATGCAATGCTTATTTAATACATGAAAATGAAAATCCACAGCCTGCTTCCAGTCTCCGACCGGGTCAAGAATGGAATGAATGAAGCACCCCCATCGGTAGGATATAGACTGTGCCGGCTGCCGAGGCCTGACGCACTCCTCGGGGCAATGATGAAATGAATGACAGATGAAATGAAATGATAGTGGAGAGTGTTGCTGGAATGAAATTTAGACAGGGAAAACCGGAGTATCCGGAGAAAAACCTGTCTGTCTCCGTTTTGTCCAGCACAGAGCTCACATGGAGTGACCGGGATTTGAACCACGGACTCAGCGGTGAGAGACCGTTGTGCTGCCGCCTAGGCCACGGAGGCTTGCTTTATGTGTATTATTTATTACAACGTTTGACGACCTTGATTAAAAAAAATGCAATGGCAACCCTAACTGTAGTCCATAACACGCAAATTAAGACTTGCCACTGACAAACAACATAATTAATGAACTAATTAAGTTACACCAACGATTTTAACGCGCGAACACTTGTTTACGAATACGCAGCATGGGCGGTGGCATATTTTAAACAGAATACTTTCCTTAAGTCTCGGTAGATGGCTCTGCTAACCCTTGCCACCTCATGGTGCTATCTGGCGGAAATATTTTAGTTATTATACATTAAGGGATACCATTTGAGTTCTCAATAATGATTATCACTTATTAGTCATATCTAACTGTTTCTGGTAACTTGTCATTATTAATCGTTCGAAGAGTGAAAGAGGGAAACGATAAACTTTCATGAGAGTGGTTTCAGTCTCCTTGAACAACTTTGAATGCATTCCACAGAATAAGAATATCTTGTCGTCGTTGGCAAGCCTGGCTTAGGCTGTAGTCGCCTGAGCCTTAAGCGATACAATTGAAACGAATGGAGCTTTCATAACCACGCCTCCCGTCCCTGTTACATAGGAAGGAATGGGACATCGAAGGCGCAGCCTAACAGCGCTACTATCCATCTGAAAAACATTCTTTATCAACAGTTACAAATATATTGACTCGTGACTGAATGAATTGAGTGAAATTTATAAATGTTTCCAATCAATATAAATTATAAATTCCTCAATTAAATACGGTATGTATATTTATAGAATCTTTCAGGAGAGGCTCCGCCTAAGAGCCTTTAATGACCAGCCGCGCCTGCTCTCTCCTAAGCTCAGAGGTCAGTTAACACACCAAGTGATGAATTATATATTTATTTATTAACAGCATTTATATATTTATTTAATTTCTTTGACCAAGCTTCATATTTAAGTAGTCATTGTTGAAGCAAGATGACAGTTTTCTATATAGGCTTACACTGCGTGCTATTTCTATATGACTTCCGATTTCAGTGTTGGAATCTAAACTGTCAGTGATGATATTCCCTATTTAGAGTAGTGAACCCGCTCAACTAAGCCTCCGTGGCTTAGGCGGCAGCACGCTGGCCTCTCACCGCTGGGTCCGTGGTTCAAATCCCGGTCACTCCATGTGAGATCTGTGCTGGACAGAACGGAGGCAGACAGGTTTTTCTCCGGGTACTCCGGTTTTCCCTGTCAAAATTTCATTCCAGCAACACTCTCCCCTATCATTTCATTTCATCTGTCATTCATTTAATCATTGCCCCAGAGGAGTGCGTCAGGCCTCGGCAGCCGGCACAATTCATATCCTCGCCGCTAGATGGGGGCTTCATTCATTCCATTCCTGACCCGGTCGGAGACTGGAAACAGGCTGTGGATTTTCATTTTTTTCAACCCGCTCAACTGGAAGACTTCTTCAATATTATTATCTCACATATTGGAAGATGTTAAGTCCGTATTGCCAATATAATCAATCTAACTTAATAATCAACAAGGAAATTCGTCGAACAATACTATATTATGACAAAATATCACTTCCTAAAAATAGGGTACATGTTTCGAGCTATTCAAATATTTAGCCCTTCTTCAGCCCTCTCACGTCACCAACACATCACCGACACTCATCAATCAACATAATAGAAAACACATTAAAACACAACTACTGTATATCTACAGACACACTCAAATGCCCTTAAAATTTTATAAAAAACTGTCTCTTTTAGTGCATCTTTGCCCATGTTTTTACCAATTTGTACTATCTTGTATTTATAATTTTGCTGAGCTGGCTTGTACTTTTCATGTGAAGACGGATGTCCTTGGTTCATTAATGTATGGACTCGCTCCTACCCTAAAGAAATGAAATAAAGCTGTCACTATTCATCTGACAAGAGAAATCAAATAGTCTAAATAATTAAATGTGAAGAAGCTTAGGTCAAAGCCAGACGGGAACCTCATAAGCTGGGGTAGCGGGCCCAAATCCATGCGCCTCACGTCATGTAAACTGTAAAATTGTTACAGGCAAATTGTATTGAAGTGTAAATAAAGTGAAGTAAACTAAACAACTGTGTGTTGTTCCGAATGATGCCTGTTGGCAGGAGGATAGGCCGTGGTGAGAGGCCAACAGCTTGACCGCTGTGCCACCATGCCCCCTTTGTTATATTTATGGTCCCCTTCTGCCTATCCTCCTCCTGCCGTGTCACTTGGACCGAGGCTATGCTCGCTTCATTAGGCGATTCCTTTCAATATGGAACGTGCAGGTAAGCCAACAGGCATCATTCGGAACAACACATATAGTTGTTTAGTTTACTTCACTTTACTTACACTTCAATTCAGTTTGCCTGTAATAATTTGACAGTTTACATGACGTGAGGCGCGTTGATTTGGGCCCGCTCCCCCAGCTTATGAGGTTCCCGCCTGGCTTTGACGTAAGCTTCTTCTTCTTAGCGTTTTCCCGCAGGTGCAGGGTCTGCTGTCCGGATCTTGGCTCGCCACTTGTTATGATCGCGAGCATCATAAGGTGTTAGGCTGAGCACCTTCGTATCATTTATCGTATCATGCCAGCGTTGTTTTGGTCTCCCACGTGGTCATTGCCCATTGATTTCCAAGCACTGGGTAGAATTGGCTACTGTTCCTGGTGCAGCATGTAGGACGTGACAGTACCATTGGAGACGTTTTTGCCGAGCCTTCTCAGTGATGGGTGAAATGCCCATTTGCTGGCGAATGGTGTCGTTTCTTACATGGTCCAGGAGTGTGATGCCCATTGACCAACGGAGCATACATATTTCCATGCTGTGTACTTGGCGCTCTGTCAGTTGGTCGACATTCAGCGCCATACAAAGCAACAGGACGTACTATCATGCGATATATTTTGGATTTCAGATGTAGTGGCATCCCTCTGTCGCAGAGTACACCTGTAACTTCCCTCCATCTCATCAAAGCTGCATTTATCCTGCTTCGCACTTCATCACCTATCTCACCATCTGATTGTAAGCGAGATCCTAGATACTTGAAGCTTACCGTCTTGGCTAATGTCTCTCCGTCAACTTGATAGAAGCCATTGCTTGTACACCTGTAACTTCCCTCCTTCTCATCAAAGCTGCATTTATCCTGCTTCGCACTTCATCACCTATCTCACCATCAGATTGTAAGTGAGATCCTAGATACTTGAAGCTTACGGTCTTGGCTAATGTCTCTCCGTCAACTTGATAGAAGCCGTTGCTTGTGATGGTTTCAAGGTATTCAGTCTTCTTCTTATTCAGTCTAGAACCGTATTGCGAAAGACGGCTGTTCCAAACTTCAACTTGATGCTGCAGTCCTCCTCTGGTGGTATCAGCAAGTGCAACATCATCTGCGTATAAGAGAGTCTAAGGAACACAACACTCCTTTGCAGGTCTCGTGTGATTATGTCCAAGACTAGGATAAAGAGCAATGGGGACAATGAGGATCCCTGGTGTACGCCAACTTTCACTTGGAAGCTCTCCGAGGTGCCGACGGCACAACGTACACAACTGGTGGTGTTTGTAAGCTTATTCACATTTAATTATTTAGATTATTTGATTTCTCTCGTCAGATGAATAGTGACAGCAAGGTTCTAGAAAGCGTTGTTAAACGAAGACTTATGAATTTCTTCATGAAAAATGATTACTTTGCAAACTGCCAATATGGGTTTATTCCAAATAGAGGAGCTGATAGTGCTATATTTGAAGTAGTAACTGATGTAGAAAAGGCATTAGATGAAAACAAACTAGCTGCTGGTGTACTAATTGACCTTCAAAAAGCATTCAATCTGGTTAACCATAAGATTCTCCTTAATAAACTAGAATTTGCAGGCATCAGAGGAGTGGCACATGATTGGTTCAAGAACTACCTTACTAACAGAAAACAATATGTTGCAATCGATAATGTAAAAGGATCTCAAATGAGAATTGACACAGGAGTACCTCAAGGTTCTGTCTTAGGACCAATTCTTTTCTTGGCCTATATTAATGATATAGTATTATTAGAATTGAAAGGCAAGCTTAAACTATTTGCAGATGATATTTTTATACTCTATCTGGGAACATCTGAACAGGAAATTATGCTAAATATTAATTATGATCTCAATAAGCTGGTGGATTGGTTGAGAGCACACAAAATGGTTATCAATATCACTAAAACAAAATATTTATTCTTCCATAAACCATCATACAAGATTGAGACCACAAACATAGTCAACATAGCCAACAAAGAAATAGAAAGGGTTAAATCGGCAACATACTTAGGTATCACACTAGATAGTACACTAACCTGAGAAAATCATGTAGAAAATGTAAAACATAAAATCAGCCCTTTAATTGGTATTATTTTCAGATTAAGATATAGCTGTCTTACTAGCCAACAATTGAAAAATATATACTTTGCTCTGATACATTCACATCTAATGTACATGAATTTCATATGGGGATATTGTAAGAAGGAGCTGATAAAAGAACTTGAGATACTCCAGAAACGTGCTATAAAATCTATCTTTGGACTTCCTTGGCTCACACCCTCAAATGAATTATACTCAAGAACTAAAATTATGCCACTGCAAAAACAAATAGCTATGTCAGCAACAGTATTTGTATACAAATTAGAAAACAAATTGATACACACACACATCCATTTTACCCATGCAAATGACATTCATCATTATGCAACAAGAGGAGTAAATCAAATATTCACCAGCCATTCCCAATCCATTAAATTTGGAACTAAAGGAATTATGTCCTCTATAATAAAAGAATACAACTCGCTACCATTAGGCATAAGGGAAAGTTTCTCTATAAAAACATTTAAGAGGAAAACAAAAGACTTCCTATTAAGGAATGAATAGCCCATGTACAATAGCCTTAAGCAATGCAATGTATCATACCGAATTATCTCTGTAAAGTTAGTCACTAGCAATCTAATATAAGTTACTATTAAATTAAACAATAATGTTACAAAAATTATATATATGCCATGCTGTAACTATGTTACTTGATTGTCCCTAACATGAGCTCAGGCTCATTGGGACCTATGTAAATAAATAAATAAATTAAAAAAAAAATAGTTTCTTTAGGATAGGTCTGGGTTGGAGCGAGTTCATAAATTATTGAACCAAGGACATCTGTCTTCACATGAACCTTTCTTTAGGGATGAAAAGTTCAAGCCAGCTCAGCAAAATTTTGAATACAAGATAGTACAAATAGGTCAAAATATGGGCAAAGATGTAGTCAAAAGAAGAGACAGTTTTTTTAAATAAAATTTTAAGGACATTTGAGTGTGTCTGTAGATATACAGTAGTTGTGTTTTAATGTGCTTTCTATTATGTTGATTGATGAGTGTCGGTGATGTGTTGGTGATGTGAGAGGGCTGAAGAAGGGCTAAATATTTGAATAGCTCGAAACATGTACCCTAGTTTTAGGAAGTGATATTTTGTCATAATATAGTATTGTTCGACGGATTTCCTTGTTGATTATTAGATTGGATCTGATGTTCAGAGTAGTCTGGTCGTGATTTTGATGACTGAAACCCATTTTTTTTCTTTTCTTATTTACATTAATATGAAGTCTACATTCTTCAGATGTTGGCTGGTAATTGTTGAAGACCATCAAGACTATGGTATCACAGAAGATCGTTGCACCACAGTAGTACAAGTCTATATGCCTACCAGTGAAGCAGCTGATGAAGAAGTTGAAAAGTTTTATAGAAATATAGATGGAATTCTGAGCTATGTCAAGGGCAATGAAAATGTTATAATAATGGGAGATTGGAATGCTGTGGTAAAAAAAAAGGAAGAGAAGGGAAGATAGTAGAAGAATTTGGATTGAGTGAAAGGAATGGTGGGAGCAGGCTGATAGAATTCTGCACTGAGCTCAAGTTGGTCATAGCTAACACATTACTCAACAACCACAACAGAAGAATATACTCAGGATGAGGCCAGAAGATACAGGACATTTCCTAATTGACTTTATTATGTTGAAGCAGATCTTCTGAAACCAGATTTTGGATTGGAAAACATATCCCAGAGCCGACATAAACTCTGACCACAATCTGGTTGTTATGAAATGCTGATTGAAACTGAAAAAACTGAAGGAAAGTAAATACACATAAATGTGGCCAGTAGACAAACTAAAAGAGAAGGATGTGAACAAAAGTCTCAAGAGGATTATAAGGGAAGGACTAATGAAGAACCCTGAACTAACTTCTAATGCAGAGGAATGGGTACTTTCGAAGAATGAAATAATTAAGTCCACAAAAGAAAGCATTGATAGAAAGGAATAAATAGGTGGAATTGCTTGGATCACTCAGAATATACAAGAATGCATCAAAGTTGGAACAACAAGAGATGAAAGGGGAAAAGCAGAATATACGTAGATGTCTTAAAAATGGGATAAACAAGAGGTGCAAGGAAGCGAAAGCAGTGTGGTTGAAAGAGAAATGTGCAAGTAAAGACAATTGTTTGAAAGTAGGAAAAGTAAATGCAACTTTTCGAAGGATTATGGGTCCTTTGGGGAAAGGAAGGCTAAGTGCTATAATATTAAGGACTTGGATGGAAAACAGATAATAATATTATGTTGAGAGATGGAAAACTTACATAGAGCATTTGTATAGGAGTAAGAAGATTGAGAAACATGTTATGGAAAGGGAAGATGAAATTGATAAGGATGAGAAAGGAGATTTAATGTTGAGATCAGTATTTGATAGAGCACTAGAAGACGTAAGGAGGAAGAAAGCACCATTTTCATTCGAGACTGATTGACTAACCCATTTGCTGATCAGGTTATTTCACTTAGTATGTAGGATTTATGAGACAGGTGAGGTGCCCTCTGCTTTTAAGAAGAATAGTATCATGCCTATATGGTTTTTAATATAAATAATTGTTTTGGGGCAAAAAGAAACCTTCTCTCCCCACTATGTGGCACCCTGCTCCCAATGATCCCCTATTAGCAATTAGCATTGCGGCCTTCTCTACTTCTACTCCTTTCACTTTGAAATCCTTCAACACTGAAACTAACCATCGCTTCCTAGATCCACCCCTGCTTCTCTTACCCTCTACAGCCAAACTCATTAACCTCTTAGTTAATCTTTCCTCCCCCAATCTCTTCACATGACCCCACCATCCGAGACGGTTCATACAAACAGCATCATCTAGCGTGTTCATTTCTAATTAGCCCCTTATCTCTTCATTACGAGCACCCTCCTGCCATTGCTCCCATCTATTTGTCCCAGCAATCACTCGTGCTACCCTCATATTACCTCTGGCTTATGTACCTACCCAGCTCTCACTTCCATACAGCAAGGTCGGTCTAAATACTGAGCGATGTACGGAGAGTTTTGTGGCTACATCAACTTCTTTCTTGCGGAATACTGTAGATCGCAACTGAGAACTCACTGCATTGGCCTTTTTACACCTTGACTCTGTTTCCTTCCCCATACTGTGACCATCCGGAGAGAATACACAGCAATACTTTAAAATGTTCCACCTGCTCCAATTTAATTCCTCCTATCTGTCATTCTATTTTCTTGCATTTTTCCGTATTGACATAACACTCGTCTTTGAAATGCTGATCTTTATACCATACTCCCTACATTTCTGTTCAAGATCTAACATGCTGGCTTGCAAGCTTTTGATGGTGTCCATCATTACAACCAGATCATCACCATAGGGCAGACTACTTACCTGGTCTCCACCTAATTGAATCCCACCCAGCCAGTTTATGCCCTCCAGTAAATGGTCCATATATAAAATAAACAGTAGTGGTGAGAGTTTACAGCCTTGCCTCACTCCTGTAACAACCTGGAACCAAGAATTCATCCTACCATCAACTCTTACTACAGCCTGATTATCAACATAAATCATTTTGCATGCCTGTAACAGTCATCCCTCGATACAATTATCCCTCAGTATGCTCAGCATCTTTTCCTTGGGTACTCTTATCATATGCCTTCTCTAGATCAACAAAACACAAACGTCTGTTCCTCTCATAGCATTTCTCAATACCATGGTACATGCTAAAAATTTCATCCTGACATCCTCGTTTCATCCATCTTAATCTCGGTCAATGATCGAACTCTCCTTTCCACAATGCCTGAGTAAACTTTGCCCGGAACACTTATCAAAGAAATGTCTCTATAATTATAGCAATCTTTTCTGACCTTGGTTATAAATTGGAGCGATTACTGCTTTTGTTCATTCAGCGTATTTATCAAAAGTGTTTGTAAAACTCTTTGCAAACGTGGGGAGGGGGGGTCAAATTTATAAACTGCCTACCTATCAGCATATTTTATTTTTGTTTCATGCTTTAATGCTTGAAATAACACAGTAATGTAGGCCTAATGCTATAATTTGAAGGGGAAAAAAGAAAAAAACAGAGAATTTTTATTGTATTTCTAATTAAAATACAATCAGAATGTAAATATAAAACATAAAACATTTGTCAACGGCTGACAAAAGACCTGAACACTGACTACCGTGAATCTTTGAGCAAGATGTCATTTTCGAGTAGGTGGCCAGTAGACAGCAATGCTTCTGTCCAGTTTGTCCCATCGTAGATTGGAGGTAGTCCTTAACCTTGCTATCACCAAGAAACCTCTCTCTGCAGAACAGCTTGAAGCAGCTACGACGAGCAGATTCATCACAGTGACAAAGTACAAACTCCACAAATTTAAACTAGGTAATCAACAAAGTTTAGGCAGAAACTGATGAAATGCTGGAGCTCCACCAATTTAGGTAAACACGACACAAGTGTAGCACCAAACGTCTGACAGCACTGCTTTTTGAACTCTATTGGCGCAATGAAGCTTAGTATAAGCAAAGGCGAGTGGATGATCACAACCAGGAAGAAGGAGAGAGTCACAACGGGAATAACAATTGGTGGGGAAGAATTGAGGAAAGTAGAGAGTTTCAAGTATCTGGGAAGCATGATACAAGAAAATGGAAGAAACAACAGAGAAATAAATGAGCGGCGGAGGCAAGCAGAATTATTCAGGAAAAGTGTTAGGAGCCTAGTATGGAGTTAGGATGTGCCTCAAAACAGCAAAAGGGTCATATATAGGGCGTACTACGTTCCATTCCTGACGAATGCCTCAGAGACCTGGGTTATGAGAGGAAGGGAGCGAAGCAGAATACAGGCCAGTGAAATGAAATTCTTGAGAAGCAGTATTGGAGTGACAAAGGACAGGTTAAGAAATGAGAAGATCAGATAATTAGTCAAGGAGGGAGCATTACAGGATAGGATAGAGGAATCAAGGCTTAAATGGTATGGGCATGTTAAGTGAATGGATGGGAGGAGGATACCCAGGAAGATACACGAGATGAAAATAGAGGGAAAAAGACCAAGAGATAAGTGTCTGAAGGGTGTGGAGGACTGCGTACGAAAGAAAGGAGAAGCCTGGACCAAGATGGTGGGAAGACAGAAGACGATGGAGAGGCTTATGTTCCAAACAGACCCGGCCAATGGCTGGAAGATGATGATGATGATGTTGATCGGCGCAACACAGGGTGTGCTTAAAGCACGAGGGGAGAGTCGTCGAATTAGTGTATTACAATCGTCAGCAATTTCTACAGTCAATACCCACAACAATAACATTGGACCATAATAAAACGATCAATAGTCCAATATAAATAGTCAAATGAGAAGGCGGGCCGAGCCAGCAACGTCTTGTTTTCACGCAAGAATAAGTGAAATGGACATGTAAATATAAAGTAGGATTTTATTCATTAGTGTGGTATTTTAAGAACAATTTTTAATGCAAGTACAACAAACATTTTAGAGTTTTATTTGCAAAAATTTGTAAGTTTTTTTAATGCGTGTAAGAATTTGTAAGGGTCGTGTGTGCAACTATCTCATATGTTTCCATCACATTTCATTCACATCAACCATTTTTCATTAATTTTTAATGTTCAGTGACTGGCCATTATCATACTAGCTGATGAAGGGGCAAATTTTCTATGAAAATAATAAGCCTCGAAACATGTAGGGGAAGGTGGGCCACAGTGAGACAGAAAAAATATATTTTAGTATACTGGCTTATTTTTTGATATATGAGAATGTCTTTATATACTGAAATATAAGTTGATTGTTGCTCATCAATTTCATACCCTTAGAATTTCCAAAACATCCACACGTTTCTGTAAAAATAATAAATTGTGAACATGTTGCAGCCGTCTCACTGTAGCCCACCCGTGGGCCACACTGAGACACAATGAAAAGAATTTATTTTGACTGGTTAAATACATAGATAAACACTAAAACAAATAATTAATGCCAGAAAACACTACAGCACATTCAGATTCCCAAAATTTATAGAAAATTTGAGATATGACTTTTGTCTATTTGTTTTGCCATATGCACAGGAAACCGGCCACAGTGATCTGTTGCCTTTCGCGGGGACTGAAGCAATATCTGCACCCTATGGGTAAAAAAAGAACTGCCTATCATTTTTGCTCTTTTTCTTAAGAATTTTCATCATCTAAATCTCATTTCACTTCCCCGATGCAAAATCTTGAGTGTTTCCCTGAAAACTCAACCAGAACGAAGTCACCTTCCTTAGGTTTGCGAGCAAGTTGATGAAATGTTAGGAGCTCAATTTCTTCATTATCTGATGAGCTGTCTGAATTAGAAGAATCATCAACATCATCATCCATGGAAATGTCTGTAGCTAGGGCTGCCTTTGGCTGAACAAATTCTTCTTGCAGTTCTTTAGTTTTTTAAATTTTTATTTGTGGACTTAAAATCAAGTTTTTCTTTCTTTCTGGGGTGTGAGTTGGAATGAAAGATCTCCCCTTTTCTCTCCTAGAAGTTGACTCTGCCCTCTTCTCAGCTTTGGGGTAACTCCGTATATCTTTCTCACTGTCTCACTGTGGGCCACTTGCGACATGTAAAAACAATTATGTCTACTATCTCACCTACAATACTGAACAAGCTGACAATTCCAATAATTATTTAGTAATATGTATATATTTCGACCATATTATATTCATTAATGTACAATGATACACATAACTATAAAAAAAAAACAACAAAGGAAGAAAATTTTACTTTTCTTACCTCAAAAACGAAGATGTTGTTTATCTCCTACATAACATGCTTCTTTCAAAGAGTAAACAGGATCAAAATGTCTGCTACCAGGAGAGCCAACCTCTAAGAAATATTAAAAAATGTCCCTCTTTCAAAAAAAAGGATTTAATGAGCTTGTCTCACTGTGGCCCATGTCTCACTGTGGCCCACCTTCCCATACTAGTGTGTAAATAAACACAAAAAGTATTGACAAGACGGAACATACTATATTTCAATTTTTTAAACTATCATTCGTCAATGCAAATCATGAACAATATTAACCCCAGACATTTAAGAATCTGTTCAGGCAGTGCCAACAAACGGAGATATTGTAATTATATTACAGGGTAGCACTGTACTGGATTAATATTTGTGTCATTATAAATTGCATTTGCCATCTATTTGCATTTTAGATAAAACCTTCTTGTTTTTCATTATTCTTGTGCATTTGTATTGTGATTTTGCTACAAGGGATGTCTAAACTGAGCGATTCACATACATATACTGAACATTGTGAAGAATCCTGATAAAAATGGATTGATTTTGAATAGGTACAGATAAACAATCATAAAATGTCGCATATCTTGAGGCATGAAAAATGCTAAGTGTCACTTCGTCTGCTGTCGGCTGCATACAGGTCGGTGGATAAGTACTGCAACATGGTCAGTTCGTAATTCTCTCAATCCCTCTCGCTATCGGCCAGCCCCTCGCCCCGCTCTCACACGCATATTTATGTGTGTTGCACTGTTGCGTAGCAGGTTAGCTGTCAGGTTGTAAAGTCGTTCATCGCCGAGCAACCACAGTTCGAGTCACGCCGTGAATATTATTTTCGTGAAGTAACTCACCATGATGATATCATGCTACGAAAACAACCGCGTTTGGCCGAGCTAACGATGATAATGTGTCATTACATTCTGCAATGGCTCACTATACACATGCATCCAGAGAGCATGTTCTGGCTCTTGTCGAACACGGCAATTACAGGGCGCGTGAGGCAGCAATCCGATGTGGTGTTCCACCGAGATCTGCCCAAATATGGATACAGCAGTGGCGGGTGTCAGGGAGGATTGGTCGTCTACCGGGCACTGGTTTACAGCGGGTTTCAACTGTCGAAGAAAACCGCCATTTAGTTACAACTTCGCAGGAAAACCCATTCTTAAACTCGGTAGAGCTCATGCAGACGACTAATTTTCCTGGATGTCCATACACGGCCCGTAAACGATTAGCCTACGAGAAGCAGGAATTGCTTGCAGAAAACCTGCAATCAAAGAATGTCTTTCCGACCAACATATAGTCGAACGGTGTGCCTTTGCTGAGCGGGAATTAAATCGTAATTGGGATCAGGTCACCTTCTCTGACGAGACATGTTTCAGTTTGGCAGAGGTCAGACGGGTTTGTGTTTACAGGCCACGTGGAACCCGGTACGAGAATCAGTATGTGGCTGGGCGCACAGGTAGTGGCCGCATATCTGTGTCACGCTGCGGGTGGATGTCCTCTGATGGGGCCGGAGTGTTTCATCGGATAGGTGGACATCTCACATCGGACCAATATTTGCACATCTTGCAGAATATTATGATTCCAAGTGTGAGAGAGCGCTATCCACATGCAGTACTTCAGTTCGTGCAAGACAACTCTCCAATCCACATGAGCAGGAGTGTTGAGGGCTGATTTTCTGAGCAGAACTCCATTGAACTGCTCAACTGGGACCCTCAAACTCCAGACTTGAACCCCATTGAGTAAGTGTGGGCAAAGTGGAAACGCCATATCAGGGAAAACTGGCCTCACTCTCCCCCTCGTTCGCAGGATGCATTGTGGGAGATTATGCTGGAAGGATAGGAGGAGATTGCCCTTGATGAACAGTACTACAGAAATCTAGTTCAGTCAATGCCACGTCGGCTACAGCAAGTTGTCGAAGCCGGTGGATACTGGACGAGATATTGAAGAAGTGTCTACAACAGTCCTTTTCGGGACTAACAATAAGCAAATTCATTAAGGCCCATTCTTACAATCTCCAGTAAAGTGACAGTAAACTCTAACTGACAGTTGGCTTTACGGTCAGAGTAAAGTCCCGGCAAACATTCGATCCTTCTTACCATGTTCCGGTTAATGTATACGGTAGGTTAGCAGATCTGCGCATATTTTTCAACAGTTGGTACATATTATTTCTGGTTCGATTTGCAGATTTCTTGATACCTCTCAATGGTTGGCATGACTGGATCTGCGTCAGGGTGTAAATAATAAGTATATATTTTATATTCCTTGATCTGTGTTCTTGGCGCAATCTGTTTGTTACGTTACGATTATAAAGAGAAATATTAGATATGGAAGGACAATACTTATCCCCAAATGAGACAAATAAAGGCCTCAAGAAGAAAAGCTTCGTCAATCGGAATCGAATTAAAAGCTATAATTATACGCTGAATCAATACTACGGTACTAAATTTTAATTCTACTGTCAATACGGATATTTATGACATTTGTTTCCAATGGCAAATGTGTTTGCATTTTATAAACGGAATCGTCTAAAAAAGTCTTGATCATCTAACTCCTCGTAATAATCACTTCGATTCTTATATACCTTTCGTCTCCTTTGAACAGCATCAGCATTTACGAAGCCCATGAAATTACGGATAATTCTAGGCATATTGACGGTATATGTAATCAGCTGGCGTTGAGATTGTGATAGAAAATCTGGCAGTAAAGCGGTTTATGGGAGGAGAATCCTTCGGTAAAGTTCACTGCCGGTTAAGGCTTAGTTTACTGTCAGATTGTCGCTAATCGGGTATTGTAAGAATCAAGTTCCAGTAGACTTGCCGTAAAAGTGCCAGTAGAGATTTAACCGGAGATTGTAAGAATGGGCCTAAGCCAGATTTCCCTTTGTATAGAAACACACATGTATTTCATTCATGAAACATTTGACATGTTTAAAAAATAAACACCGCGAGTACGATTCCAACCCCGGTTCTTTGTCGTTTCACGCAACGCCTCTTCCCTTGAGCTAACTGGATGTCTGCAAAATGCTCATAATATTGTAATGATATTTCCATCATCTCATGCACGTCTATAACAGCTATCATAGACCAGTGGTAATTAACTAACGGATTATTGCAATATTTCGTTGTAAAACTTAAAAGGCGTCCAGTATCATGCGGTTCCACAATGGTATAACAGAAGCCATCAAAACAAAAAGAATTTCCGAGACCAAAATTGAACCGTGGTGGTTCGGCTTACTAACTTCACACACTTCCTCTACCCTATCACAGCCACTCTGTCAAACATGTCTCATACTTCGTCACTTGGGACGTGTCCCTCACTTCACGCATTTGGGCTGTTTCTCATTAATTGCACGTCATTCTTCTCTGTTATTCTGATATCTGCACAGTGACACTGTGTACTGATAGTTGCATTTTGTCCCAAACATGTCGTTGAACAAAGATGGAAGTGCATCAATTTTGTTGCAACTGTGCAGCCACTTCCAAGCACGATGATACCCCAACAGGACTTTGATATTTTCCATGTGACATTTTATGATTGTCCATCTGTACATTTCATCAGAAATTTCTGCTCTGCCCAGCAGTTCCAATTTATAGATCTCTGACAAAGCCAACCTTCATCTCTATCACTGTTTCTAAGTTGCCCAGTCCCATTCCCATAAAGGCCACTCAGAGTTTTCAATTAGATCAAATTTTGTAAATCCATGTAAATGTCTTACTGAAGTACACCACACATCTCTTAAACTCCAGCAATTCTTCAAGGTTTATACTGTGTCCCTGTTGGCTATGAAAGCCAATATTCCATCTTTTGGTATCTTTATAGGGATAAGATAATGCTGAGGGAGCTCTAGTTCCACCAGCAAAGAAGTACTACAGTTGAACTTGACTTATATGCATATCAAGGGAAGAGAAAAGACTACTTGTAACTCAGAATTACTTAGAAATCAGACTTGCACACCACATGACATATTTACTGAAAAACCAATGGAATAGACCTACATGTGTAAATCCTAGCAAACAATACATACATTAAGACAGAAAATACAGTACTGTATTATTTTGAACTTGGTCCAGCCTTAAAGAAATCAGATAGTTTGGCTTGTTTCACTTTTCTTGCATTGTGTATAAACCTCCTTTTGCAAACATAGTAATAAATTCAAGGCATTTTCACCACAACTTTTCGCACTGATGTAACGCCTGCACACATCGATTGCACTTAAGACTAACTTCACTTAGTTCAGGTGTTTCAAGATTCAAGTCGTCATCTCCATCTCCATCTCCATCACTGTCACTATCTGATGTATTTCTTATGCTCCGAGCTGGGGCCGATAACCTAGATGTTAGGCCCCTTAAAACAACAATTATCATCATCATCATCAAGGCATTTTCACCACAACTTTTCGCACTGATGTAACACCTACACACATCGATTGCGCTTAAGACCAACTTCACTTAGTTCAGGTGTTTCAAGATTCAAGTCGTCATCTCCATCACTGTCACTATCGCTTGTAGCTGGTCCGTCGCCACCGAGTTGTTGGCATATATTGTAACAGTTTTGCTGCCCCAAACTGTTGGGTGATAAATGTAACTGTTTACCTCTGCCTAAGCTATGTTGTTTTAATGGGCGCCAAGACTTCAACGCAATGCTGAAATCTAAATTTGTATTTAACAACGTCTAGCTCTGGTAGAACACCTTCAAGAATCTATTCACTCAGATCGTGGTATGATTTGATCATTAACCCAACAAACAATTGTATCAGGAGAAGGAATTGGTCTATATCTAATGCTACCTACTGAAAGCAAAGATTGCATTGTAAAAGAAAAGAATTTATTATATAAAACAAGTAGAGCAAAATTAATAATCATAATAAGTATAAAATTTAAATTGGAGCGTTGTGATTTGAATATTACCGATAGAAAATTACGTGAAAACGGAGTCTGATAAAATGATTTTACTCTTATTTCCAAGCTATGAAGTTACTGAAATATGAAATGTAAAACAAAGAAAAATGAGAGATTGCGTATTTCTGCGTCATTTGCGCTTACCATTGGAAATTGCCAAGGCATTTCCCTCGTACTTGCTGATGCTGTGTGCTTCCCACAGTCTCCTGGACGTCGTCATCTCCGTCGAAATTTGATGATATTCTGGTAGATTAGATAATTCTATGGTCCGTACCTCGGACCCAAACACTCGTACAACCGCACTGGTTAAGTTTTGCAAAAGTTAGTCTTCAACTCCACTGAACATCGGAGCGACACGCACTTCCAACCGTACTCCGCAAGTTCTACACAGATAGTCCGTTCCACGGAACATCGGAGCGTCCCCCGCGTATAACCATACTCCGCAAGTATTTCACAGATAGTCCTCGTTTCACGGCGCGTCGAACGTTATATGCACCTGTTGGCTCCCCCACCACGGTACCGTCTTCCAGCTTACGTTATCTCCCCTGATTGGCTGAGCACGCCGCCAGTTCCCCTCCTCTGCCTCATTACACTCGGCGCGCGAGAGGGAGAAGTCCTTTTCCGTCCCAACAATTCGCCTTTTCTAGACCTTGCGACCCAGCCTTGCGTAATACTTCTCGACAGGAATCAGCTTGTATTCGAATTCCCAGTGAGTCATGTCTCTCAAATACCCTAACTGACAAAACTCCGTAAAATTCCGTAATCACATAATTTTCTATAATATTGTCGTTCGTAATAATTTGCTTGATAGCGTTTTCTAAGACATAGAAAACCTATCTGAATGCTAATAATTTTTATAAAATGCTCCGAAAATACCTTAATAATAATTATAATAAATTAATAATAATAATAAATTACCATGAAAAATTCTCTTGGCTGAACAATTTGCCGCGTAAATAAATATAGAATGGCTTCCTACTGACTTATGCCAGTTGCATAAAACCCCTCGAAAAACACGTTACATATTCGCCTCGGATCATCGGATGATTTACCGTGACGACGGTCCATTATCCGATTATCCCAGACACGTTAATAAACCCCATCCAAAATACATATTAGATAAATGAAATCACCCTAAATTACAGATATATACACTCATATTTTTTCTTCACGCACTTTGCGTCAAAGTTTGTTGTCACTATGGATTGCACTTTGCAACCAGTCCAATGTTTTACATATGGAATAGTGTTCCACGGATATTTCCGCCTCTCAAATTTCTCTATGTTGGAGAAATAGACATAATTAATGTGTGAGCACTATGTATTTATGATGTCATATCACACGCATTGAAGGTGTTCTGATATATTTATATCACCATAGAACTCCCTAATTTCACTGGAGGTCCCCTCCTTATGGTGAAATTTAATCTCACTTATCACTGAGCACACGATCACACTACTGTGGCAGCGCCTCGTGACCATAATACTTAATCTCTCTTTAAAGTAGATTAAATTAATATTGACTTCTGAAAAAAAAAACAGTAAATGCGCATTACATATAACACCAAATATTTCTGTGCCGTAATCGCCCTGTCTTGTTAAGTTCCCGTTAACCATATTCTACTTAATACTAGTTCTCAACACAGGCCATTTCTCCTCACACAAATAATACCATTGTACAAATTATCTTAAATTACACACTTACAAATCTTACATGGCGAGGCCGTAAACAGAAATCACGTGTGCTGATATGTATGAGTTTCATGAAGGACTGTCTCGCATTCTGATGGCCCATCTTTTATCTCGTGGACGCCTTAAGCTAACAAGCCCTATACAAGCGCTCCCCCATCTCTTGGAGATAAATGGGAACCCATCAGCGCTGCCAAAAATGGCCTTGGTGCATCGAGACAATTTAGTGCTCAACAGCATCCGACAATCCCGTCATATTTCCCTGTACCTTAAAAACTCTCATGTACTTACATACTACCCCCCTGTGTGACTTCTGATACGCCTGCCTTAAGACCAGATCTTCCACGCACCAGACACCACACTTACTCATTTGATAGGCTGGCTCGCCAGCTAAACACACTCACTTTATGACACATATTTTCGTAGACTATGTATATTATACGTTCCGTATAATCTGTTTCCCTCACTATTCTCCAGCACATATGCTGTTTTCCCAATACGTTTGGAAACTATAAATGGGCCCTCGTAGAGATAAAAGAACTTGGACATGACTTTCTCTAGCTTATTTGACTGTTTCGGCACTCTAAGTAAGACTCTGTCTCCCGGCTCGAATAGGTCAAATTTAGTTTCTTTTTGTTGGCGAATTCTCTTTTGTGCTGACTTAGATAAATTCTGTTTCGCCAACTGGACAGTGTAATCCATCCCCGGTTGCTTACCCTCATTTAATCCCAACACCCTCGCTAGTTCATTTTGTGGTCTTTTTCCGAAGTGAACTTCGTATGGCGTCAATTTCGTGCTCTCATGCTGGACAGAATTCAGCCAAGTCTCGACCTTGGGAAGATGTCCAACCCAGGCCGCATGCTTGTCATGCACTAGAGTCCGAAAAAGACGAGCCACTTCCCTTAATGGACGCTCTGCAGAATTACCCTGAGGGTACCTTACAGAGGAATGAACGTGTGTTATACCAGCTTCCTGCATACTGGTTCTCCATTTCTTTGCAGTAAACTGTGGTCCACTGTCAGATAGTATCCTGAGAGGAATGCCAAACTCAGGTACATACTTATTAATGATCAGACGGCTACACGCTAGTCCCGTGGCTTTCCTTAGCGGATATAGCTTGACATACTTACTAAAAGCGTCAATAACTATAAAAATGTACTCGTAGCCGTACTGTCCTTTAACGATCGGGCCAAATAAATCCACACACAGTAGTTCGCCGGGACTACTGGTGAGAACTGCAGATCTCTCCCCCACTAAATATTTAACTGGATATTTACTCCTTTGACAGGTGTCACACTTAGCTAAAATCCTCCTAACGTCCCTTCCCATTTTACTCCAAATGAAGTCACGACCAATTTCATAGAAGACCTTGGCAGCACCAAAGTGTCCTAATTCCCTATGAATGAACCAAATTAGCTCCTCCCGCAAAGTGGCAGGAACACATATTGCCCACCGATTATTCCTACATTTCCTTGCAAGAAGCCCATCCTGCATCTTGTACGTGAACCGTCCTACTTTCACATACTCTTCTTCACCTATTTCCAACCTAGCCAGTGGCTCCTTTAACTTAACGTCATCACGTTGCTCCACTAGCATATTTCTCAGTGTCTGTAACGATGCCCTGTTGCTACTGTCCACACATGCACATATTAAAATACCGTCCTCTGCTTTAACCACAGGATAATCCCTACATAAATTAGTGTCCCTCGATAGCATGTCTGCAAGAATGTTATCTTTACCTTTAATATATTTTACTGTGAATTCGTATTCCTGCAGAGCAAGAATCCACCTACTAACTCTGTTAGGACTGAGTTTACAAGTCCTCATATACAGTAATGCATGGTGATCTGTGTGGATCTCAAATTTCCCCCCTACTAAATACATTCTAAATTTCCCTAAACTGAAAACAATACCTAAAAGCTCTAACTCAGTAATCGTGTATCTTTTCTCTGCTGCAGTCAGTCCTCGCGAGGCTAAAGATACAATGCACAGATTACCCTCATCATCTTTCTGACATAATACTCCAGCAATGCCTATATGTGAAGCATCTGTCATAACCACATATTCCTTATCTTTTAACGGATATTTCAGTACTACAGCTTTCTCAAAACCTTCCTTCAGCGCTCTAAAAGCCTGTTCATGCTTGGACTCCCATCTCCACCGAGTCCCACTTTTAAGCAATTCCCTGAATGGTTCTACCAACCCTGAGTATTTAAGAACGAACCTCCTGAAAAAGTTGCAAATTCTCAGGTAAGTTTTTAACTGTTTAACATTCTGTGGCACCTCTGCGTTAAGTATCTTATTAACCCTACTTTCTTCTGGTGTTACACCTCTACTCGACACTCTATGACCTAAAAATGTCACTTCTGACTGACAGAATGACGACTTAGACAGCTTCAAAGTGAACCCTGCCTGATCTAACTTCTGAAAAACTATATCTAAATGACGTAGATGCTCCTCAAAACTGCGTGAACTAATTACCATATCATCTATGTAAATGGTTACAAACTCTCCTGTGTCATCCCCTAATGCGATGTTTAAAGCCCTAATTAAAGCTGCTGAACTACTCTTTAACCCATAAGGTGTTTTACAAAATTGATAAAGGTTATATTTATGACTAAAAGCTGTAAATGGTCTATCTTCGTACATAAGTGGCACTTGCCAAAAACTGGAACTCAAATCTACACAAGTGAAATACTTCTTCCCCTCAAATGTTTGCATTAATTCTTCTATTGACATAGATTTCAGCTGATCTGAACTAATTCTATTGTTAACCAAACGAGCGTCTAAACAAATACGAACAGTGCCGTCGGTCTTGGGTACCGTTATCAGAGAATTAACATACGGACTGTTAGAGTGCTCAATAATCCCATCTTCAAGCATCTGGTTAATTTGTGCCTCAACTGCACTCTGATAAGCGAAAGGTACAGGATATCTATGTCCTGTGAATACTGACCTATCAATAACGTTCAATGAATGTGTATAGCAATTGGCCATACCAATGCGATCCTCAAAAACTCTCCTATTACACCATAACACATCATAGAGCCGAACACATTGTTCCACCTCTATATTTCCCTGAAATGCAGCCTCACGTAACGAGTCCTCTAGACTTCCGTTCGTAATCACACTGCCCACAAAACATGGAGAACCCCGCTCTACGGCTGGCGATATCTCATTTAAAGTACAAATCACACCTACAATACTACTCCTCTGAATATGGTCATTGAACGCTACTTCTACTTCAGAATCTCCCCATTTAAATTTCAAACTCCCTACATCATAACATAAGTTACCAGACACTCTACTTAGCCACTCTGAACCCAAGATAACACTGAATACTAAATTTGGAATTACATGGCAAATCTGCTTCTCTATATGATTATTAATTTTAATGTCTACTAAAACTTGCTTAGAAATTACTTTAGACCTCTTCCCAACAGCTGTGATAACAAAAGTGCTTTTAATTGGCATCTCCTCAAAATTTACTCCAGTTCCTTTCATTTTATCAAAAAATGCACTACTTATGCAACTCTTCATACAACCACTATCAATTAAAACATCTGTGTACGCCTCGGACACGTTAAATTTAACTATGGGGCTCTTACTAACCACTTCCTGAATAATACCTTCATCATTTAGTTCATGAAATAATTCATTTCTTACATTTAGGTCATAGGGTTCCTGTATAATTGTATGGACAGGGCATGCTACAGACTGAGATTCTGACCTTACTTCGCAGCCTGGTTCGCGTTTAAAGAACCGCTACAGCTGGCCGTAGTACTACTAACTACTAAACTGGTCTGGTTGTTCTGGGCTATGTTGTCATTGTTTGGCTGTATATTACTACCACTAGGCTGTCCTCTTCCTTGACCCCTATTCTGGTTGTAATTATTGTCATTATAATTTCTCCCTTGATTTCCCCTGAAATCATTGTTTCTCCCTTGATTTCCCCTGAAATCATTGTTTCTCCCTTGATACTGATTACTATAGCCATTTCCTCTGTTCTGATTTAGCTGATTATTATTATTTCTATTTTGAGCGTTGGTCCCTTCGCCACCGTTTCCTTGAACTTCTTGATGCCTGGCCTCGTTAGGTCTATTATTATTATTACCCTGGTTCCGATTGAAATTGTCCTCATAACCCCCTCTCCCTAGTGCATCAAATGTGCTTAACAAATTTTCTACTTGTGATATTGTCTTTACATTCTGGATACAAGCAGCCTCCTTGATCCTATAGGGAAAGTGCCTAAGTAGCAACCTCACCACATCACTTTCCTCCTTCAAGCCATCCAGATATTTACACACTAATACCTGCCCTAAAAAGTATTCGGTCATGGTGGAGCTTCCTTTAGGGTTATATTTACCACACACTACTCCCTCACGATGCTGCGACTGAATAACCTCATTCCAGAACTTTTCACAGAATTTCATTTTAAAATCATTGATATCAGTAAACTTGTCTCTGTAGACAGCAAACCAATTCCTCGTTTCCCCCACAAACACTTGTTCTAAAATTTCAACTACCTGGCACCACTCAATACTACCATTTTCCAACCTCTCCCCGAATTTATTTTCTATAGTGTTCATGAACTCCATTGGGCACCCCTGTCGATTGCTGAACTTACCCAGTTCTACCTCCCTGTGTGTGCTATTCACAAAAACTGGCCTATTCTGACTATTTTCTTGCCTGATCCTAGCTTTTAATTTTAATTCTAATTCTGCTATTTTCTCCTCAGCCTTCCTCTCAATACTGTTTACTGTTAATTTAATGTTTCCTTCTGATTCTTCTACTTTATCATATAGCTTTGCTTGTTTCTCCTCAATCTTGCTAATGCTCTCTCTATTACTCTCTCTTAAATCATTTACTTCTGTAACTATTTGCGAGTGGACTTTCTCAATTCTACCCCCCAGCTGTTCCTTAACCTCTTTAGTAGCCACCTGAATTTTGTCAATTTCTCCCCCCAATTGCTTTTTGACCTGCTGTGTTTCCAGTTGCACTAGTTCTTTTAAATTTTCAGCCTGTGTACTGATTCTAATTTCCAACTCCTCCTGTACTTTTCCTAATTTTCTGTCTACATCTGCAATAATCTCTTTAGCCTTTTCTTCCATCACCCCCCTGATCTCATCTCTAATCAGTTCGAATTTGTCACTCATTTCCCTACTGTTTTGTTCTAATTTAGCATTTAAAGTTTCAGTACTCTCTCTATTTTCCTTACTGTTTTGTTCTAATCTGGCGTTTAAAGTTTCATTACTCTCTCTATTTTCCCTACTGTTTTGTTCTAATCTGGCGTTTAATGTTTCATTACTCTCTCTATTTTCCCTACTGTTTTGTTCTAATTTTGCATTATTCTGTTCTAATTTTGCATTATTCTGTTCTAATTTTGCATTTAAGGCTTCTGTACTTTCTTTATTTTCCCTACTGTTTTGTTCTAATTTTGCATTATTCTGTTCTAATTTTGCATTTAAGGCATCACTACTAACTTTGTTCTGATACATGAACTCGAGAAGTAAAGTTTTTAATTCTGGTTGGCCGCCTACACTCCCTGTTTCAGTATCGGGATTTACCTCCGCTACCCCGGTACTACCATCACTCGACATACTGCTCGTATCATCACTCTCCAGTTGATGACCACTACGTGACCTCATCTGTCTTTCTTTCTCATCCCCCATAATGATATACACTGATAAAGACAAATAACCCCCAAAATACAGGCACAGAAATATATACCCTTCTCCTTCCACAAATGTTATTAGGTTTTCAGCCCCATGTTGTCGGCGACAATGTAACAGTTTTGCTGCCCCAAACTGTTGGGTGATAAATGTAACTGTTTACCTCTGCCTAAGCTATGTTGTTTTAATGGGCGCCAAGACTTCAACGCAATGCTGAAATCTAAATTTGTATTTAACAACGTCTAGCTCTGGTAGAACACCTTCAAGAATCTATTCACTCAGATCGTGGTATGATTTGATCATTAACCCAACAAACAATTGTATCAGGAGAAGGAATTGGTCTATATCTAATGCTACCTACTGAAAGCAAAGATTGCATTGTAAAAGAAAAGAATTTATTATATAAAACAAGTAGAGCAAAATTAATAATAATAATAAGTATAAAATTTAAATTGGAGCGTTGTGATTTGAATATTACCGATAGAAAATTACGTGAAAACGGAGTCTGATAAAATGATTTTACTCTTATTTCCAAGCTATGAAGTTACTGAAATATGAAATGTAAAACAAAGAAAAATGAGAGATTGCGTATTTCTGCGTCATTTGCGCTTACCATTGGAAATTGCCAAGGCATTTCCCTCGTACTTGCTGATGCTGTGTGCTTCCCACAGTCTCCTGGACGTCGTCATCTCCGTCGAAATTTGATGATATTCTGGTAGATTAGATAATTCTATGGTCCGTACCTCGGACCCAAACACTCGTACAACCGCACTGGTTAAGTTTTGCAAAAGTTAGTCTTCAACTCCACTGAACATCGGAGCGACACGCACTTCCAACCGTACTCCGCAAGTTCTACACAGATAGTCCGTTCCACGGAACATCGGAGCGTCCCCCGCGTATAACCATACTCCGCAAGTATTTCACAGATAGTCCTCGTTTCACGGCGCGTCGAACGATATATGCACCTGTTGGCTCCCCCACCACGGTACCGTCTTCCAGCTTACGTTATCTCCCCTGATTGGCTGAGCACGCCGCCAGTTCCCCTCCTCTGCCTCATTACACTCGGCGCGCGAGAGGGAGAAGTCCTTTTCCGTCCCAACAATTCGCCTTTTCTAGACCTTGCGACCCAGCCTTGCGTAATACTTCTCGACAGGAATCAGCTTGTATTCGAATTCCCAGTGAGTCATGTCTCTCAAATACCCTAACTGACAAAACTCCGTAAAATTCCGTAATCACATAATTTTCTATAATATTGTCGTTCGTAATAATTTGCTTGATAGCGTTTTCTAAGACATAGAAAACCTATCTGAATGCTAATAATTTTTATAAAATGCTCCGAAAATACCTTAATAATAATTATAATAAATTAATAATAATAATAAATTACCATGAAAAATTCTCTTGGCTGAACAATTTGCCGCGTAAATAAATATAGAATGGCTTCCTACTGACTTATGCCAGTTGCATAAAACCCCTCGAAAAACACGTTACAATATCAGCAATAATCTCTTCATCCCATTGTAGCCCACATGCAGCCAGATTATCATCGAAGTGCACAAAAGTATCGAAATCTGCACCCTCCGGTAGCGTTAGCTAATTGAAAATGAAAATCCACAGCCTGCGTCCAGTCGACCGACCGGGTCAGGGAATGGAATGAATGAAGCCCCCATCTAGCGGCGAGGATATGAACTGTGCCGGCTGCCAAACCCTGTCGCATTCCCCTGAGGCAATGATTAAATGAAATGATAGTGGAGAGTGTTGCTGGAATTAAATTTCTGACAGGAAAAACCGGAGTACCCGGAGAAAAACCTGTCTGCCTCCGCTTTGTCCAGCACAAATCTCACATGGAGTGACCGGGATTTGAAACACGGAACCAGTGGTGAGAGGCCGGCGTGCTGCCACCTAAGTCATGGAGGCTTCAGCATTAGCTAATTGCCAGACATAATTTCGTCCTCATAATCATCATTAGATGATGAATCATCATTAGAGGCAGCCTCCTCCACTATGACACCAGCTTTGTGGATACAGTTGCTGATTGTGGAGGATGACACCAGCTTCCAGGCAGCCGAAATAAAGTCCATGGCTTGTAGTAAATTAATGGCGAGAGTTTCATTTCCTGCATCACTCAGTGTTATTAAATGTTGAACCAGCAATCTTTTATAATGCACTTTGAAATTTGCAATGATGCCCAAATCAAGCGGTTGTAGAACACTGGTACAGTTAGGAGGGTAAAGTTCCACTCGGACATTCTCCAGAACGATTTGAGGTGGATGTGCTGCACATCTATCCATAAGAAGAAGGATCTTCTTCTTACTTACCTTACCCCGTGGCACTACAGTCCATGAAGGACCTTGGCCTGCTCCACCACAGTCTTCCAGCTTTTCCTATCCCGTGCACGCCTCCTCCAAGCTCTGACACGTAGCATCCTGAGATCCTCCTCGACATCGTCCAGCCAGCGCTTTTGCTGTCACCCCCGTCCTCGCTTTCCAGTGGGCCGCTCATGGAAGGCCTGATACACCATCCTTGACTCCAGCATTCGCTCGACATGTCCAAGCCACCGAATCCGGGAACTCTTGACCTCTGCGACGATAGTAGGGTCCCCATACGGATCATAGATCTCCTTCTTGGTGCGGAGGCGCCACACTCCACGATCACACACAGGCCCATAGATCTTACGGAGTACCTTCCTCTCCCACCTGTTCAACAAATCCTCATTCCTCCTAGTCAACACCCATGTCTCACACCCATAGGTGACAACAGGTCGGATGACTGTCTTATAGATAGTTTTATTACAACTGCGTGATAGCGTTCTTGATCGCAGCAGATGGGAGAGACTGAAGTAGCTTCGGTTCCCGGAGCGCAGTCTCTCATTGATTTCCTCGAGACAGTCAGATCCCTCGGTGATAGTCGATCCAAGGTACTTGAAAGTGCTGGTCTTAGCTCCTGAGGTACCTCACCCTGTCTCACGATGGTCATATACTTTGTCTTCATGCTATTCATCCTCAGCCCAGCTCCTGAAGCCATCTGGTCTAATTCAACAAATGCCCTCTTCACATCTCCTGATGTTCTTCCCAGCAACGCAACATCATCCGCATATGCAAGACACTGAATTGGCCTATTAAACAGTGTTCCTGCCGCTTCACTCTGATATCCAACGAAACTGCGCATTGTACCCTTATCACTTATAGTGATATTTCGAATAAGCCTCTCCAATACTACGTTAAACAAAACACAGGAGAGGGGGTCACCTTGCCTCAAGCCTTGGTTGACACTGAACTCACGTGAATATTCTTGTTGAACTTTTACTTTACACTTAGTGTTCGTAAGTGTCACCCGTACTAGCCTGATGATCTTCTTAGGCACTCCAAGATGGTCCAATGTTTCATACAGAAAACTCCTCTTAATGCTATCGTATGCTTTTTGAAAGTCGATATACAACTGATGGACCGGTATGTTGAATTCATAGCATTTCTCCAGCATGCATCGGATGGTAAATATGTGGTCCGTGGTTGAGGGATTCCTTCTGAAACCTCACTGGTAGTCCCCAAGACATTGCTCTGCAAACTCTTGTAGCCTTGCTGTGATGATACTCGTTAGCACCTTGTAACCCATGTTGAGGAGTGAGATAATGTCATCACGCCAGGAGATGGAGGTTCAACACGCTGTGACTGGGTAAGGGGGATCTTTCAGTACGCATGCGCGGCCCACATATTCCAAACCTAAATATATCGGCTGGCTGTCAGTTGTAGCTACTTCCTGCATGATAATTTGTTATCGGGCTTCACGTATCTATTGTTACCTTCCTTCCTACTGTCGATATTCTCACAAGCCTTTGTGTTTACTTTTAACAGTGTGGCAGTATCAGGTACAGTAATGGAAACAGTGACCATCTTTATTGTTTTTGGAATGCGTGATACGCAGTGAGCGGGAAGACAACTGCAGTTCAAACCCGACTGCCATCTCCTGGCGAGATATCAGTACCTCGGTAGTTATCACATCTCAGCTTCGAGCCCTTCTTGTGCACAGGAAATACGATGGCTATCCCCCACTCATCAGGCATCTTTTCTTCTTCCCAAATTTTCTTTATCACAGTATAGAGCTGTCCATGAAGATAGCTGCCACCTTTCTTCAACAGCTCTGCCGTGATCAAGTCTTCGCCCGGCGCCTTGTTCTTTAAACGCTTGATGGCTTCGCTTACTTCAGCCCTGGAAGGAGCCTCGACTAATGGGTCGGGCTCCCCCCTTGGTAGATGTCCTCGTCCTGCCCACCCTCACTCTCACCGAGCTCGTTCAGGACATGCTCGAAGTATACAGCCCATCTCTCCAGGATACGTCTTCCTTCCGTCACCAGATTGCCTTCTGAGTCCTCACACATGGTAGTCCGCGCTTGGAAGCGTCCCTTCTCTCTCTTGATGCACGAATACATTCCTCTCACATCTTTCTTCTCAGCACATTCCTCGATGATTTCGATCTTCTTCTTTTCCCACTGGCGCTTCTTCTTCCAGCAGGTCTTCTTTGCCTCTCGGAGTGCTTCAATGAAATCTTGTTTCATGCTCCTGGTTTCCCTCTGCAACGCCTTTTGTCTTGCTTTATTCCGAACTGCCAGAGCTTCTTTGCATTCTTCATCAAACCATCCTTCATTCCTTTGAAATTTCTTGAACCCCAAGGTTTGCTCTGTGGCCAATAATATAGACCTTCTTGATGGTTTGCCAGTCTTCAGGATTTCCTTCCTCCATCAATTCTTTGACAGTATTTTCATATTTTCCCCCACTCAATTTGTCCATATCAAACTTCTTCTGCTTACTCCCTTTGACATTCTTTAGTTGGCTAATTCTTTGTCTGTACTTCACACGCACCATAAAATGGTCCGAGTCGACGTCTGCCCCTCTACATGTACGTACATCCAGGATGTCTGTTGCATGCCTCGTGTTGTACCCGTTCGTCCTGGGGATGCGATGACCCATCTGCTATCACATCGCATTCCTGGATTTCCAGGACAGAGCGGAGTTAAATGAACCTCTAGTCAAATAAGGAATGTGTCCAAAATTCAGTTGAAATGTAACAAAAGCAGTGGGTAACACGAGATAAAGTATCTCCAGGGTCGTTACGGGTTTAAATTTAATAAAAAAATACAAATATCAATGGGCGCCATCAACTGAATCCCTAGCAAACCACATCCTTCCCTGGTTAAGCCTTAATTAAGACAAGGAAAGAAAAAGGAAAATCACATCACCATCAGATCACAACTAAGATAAAAACAAATTTATTCAACTTTGATAGTCAGACAGACATATTAAACACTCATCCTACCTAAGAGCATGGTCGAATGCCAACGTTAAATTGTCATTGTCCAGAAAATCGAACCATCTCCATTCTACTCAAAGTGTATTTAATCCACATAAAATAGGAAACATTTCTAAAGTTCTCTTGGGTTCTCAGGATCACCGTAGCACTATGTCTTTGCGTCACTGACATTCGTGATAACTGAGACCTAATTTCTCTTTAAATTAACATCATGAATGTGGATGTAAAAATATTATTAATCTGTCTAAACACACATATTATAAACACATATTTAAATATCACATAATTTATGGCTTGCATGGCATTATTCAAATGCTGAATATGTTAGTAAAATGCTCCTAAACATCGAATAACTAATTTACACTATTTATACTGTCATTATTAATTGCTGGTTTGTGAATCACAGAAAATCCACTATTCATTGGTTATAATTATCATCATCATCATCAAAATTAATTGTTTAATTCATCAACACAAGTTGCAATTCTTCAAATCATTTCTCAAATAAATTTATTTAAATCCATTTAAATTTATTAATCATCAGCTTCTTTAGTTAATTATCACCTTCTAATTCAGTTATTCATCATCTATTCAATCATCTATTAATTTATTTAAATCAGCTTATTTATTCAATCTTTAATTCATCCATTTATTTAATTCATTGATCTATTCCAAAATTTAATTTATCAACTTATTTAAATTTTATTCATCTGGTTATTTAGATTTTTATTATTTCATCTAGTCATTCTGATTTTTATTTCATTAGGTCAGATCATTAATATGCTTAATTTTCAGATTATTATTTCATTAATTATTATTATCAGAAAATCTTGTATTATCAACACTATTTATTTGTTTAATTTCCTAACAAATTGTTTAATATGGGTTATAGAACGTTGTCTTACAGTTTTATCACTTCCAAGTTATATCTCGTATTTAATTATCATGCCAAAAAAAAATATTATTGCCTTCACAAATTCACGTTGGATCTCACTATCCACAACTACATTATATATTTTCAATTTATCAAATATCACATTTGAATACCACAATTATTCCACAAACTCCATAAATATTCAGCGCACAGCATGAATCTCAAAAATTATGCTAGACTGGGTTCGACAACCTCATGTCTGCTTCAAAATACATTAGCAATATTGCAAATTCCACTCGGCAACTTCCACAAAATGCCTATCACAAACTTCACTTAATCACGTTGCATGATCTACAAAAATACATAACTGGCTTCAAATTATCAACGCACACAATCTCCAATAACTGTAATAAATTTGATCACATCTAGACAACTTCTGAAACAATTAGGAAAAATATTACCTCAGTAATCGTAATCAAATTCAAGATCTGCTTTCAAATAGCATAAATTCTCTCAAAATTCTCATAATTCACTTCACAGAAAAACACCAATGTGCTATAATCTCTACATCAAAATATGCAATACTGATCTGCCTTAAAATAAATCTGACCATTAATGATTCATCTTATAAGATTCAATTACTTTAAATCCTTATCAAAGGTATCAAATTCAATCATAAAAATTATCAAAAGCATCAGCTGTAACAGCTGTTAACTGAAAGTACTCTCAAATGAGTATAGCAACAAAATATTGGATTGGCAAACAAGAATTACAAAATGTAACCCTGCTGACATTTATTTTTAATTTATTTAACAAAATTCGACTGATATGTGACTAGTAGTTCCTTGTTTGATCCTCTTACAATCTCAAGTACACTCGGATGATAAAAATGAGTCCCTCAATGGCAAGTAAGATGAGTAACCACCACACGATCGTATAAATACGAAGGGCCTTGCCCCGTCGTCTAACATGATAATGCCCTGAACGATGGGTAAAGATGTGTACCACGATACAATCGTATAAATACGAAAGACCCCATCTCGTCGTCTCATGAGTGAATGTACCAGATTGGAATCAACAAGTCTCTAGTTGTCATATAAAAGCGATATTCATTCATTTGAGTGAATAACATCTTAATATCTCCAAACAATCCAATGGAAAATCCCTACTGATGAATAATACACACTCGCTAGTATGCAATGAACTGACGAAGTAATTTGATCATCATCATCATTTTTATTAATACAATCATTTTGCTCACTTGATAGTATTTACATCGAAAGAATTAATGTTACTGTTTTGATTTACAACTCACACTATAATATAGCATTGCCAAATCGGTTCATAGCTTCATCATCTGTGAGATGTATGTCTCTGTGAATAGATTACAATACCAGACCGTTGAGTCTGTTTTGATAGATAGATATATATTTTATTCAATTAATTCCAAAGAACCATAATTGTAGATCACGAGTTCGAAATACTATCCATGAAAACTATCCTTACTGGAAAATGTCAAAAAGACCAAACATCTGCTTAATAAAGCCAACCAATGGTGAGAATTTCGTATAATGGTGCCTGCCATATCATATGGTGACGCCATATTCTAGCAATACTCGGACAAATAATGTTTAAGCCATGTCTAAATATTCGTATAACTCCTACTAGAAAAATATATACATGTATGCCCAGTGCTCATGAAAATATCATATTATAAAGTCATAACTCTTACAGTACCTTCTCATATCAGCCGTCATTATATTTCAAAGATCGTCGATTATTCTTGTGTGTAATAAATTCCTCGAAAGATCGACGTGAATATCGTTTCACCCACGCAATAACGATCGCCTTCATATCCCAAGTGAATAAGCTGTTAGACCTCCTCTTCTTCAGGAATCGAATCCATCGCTCCGGGGTGCCATCGCGTCTCTGTCTTCGTTTACTCCGACATGATGAACTGCATGTTATCCATAATGGATACTGTCCAAATCCTGACGTAAAAGTTCATAAAAGCAGCGTACCCCATGTTCCTCTTCTGTGTTACGCCACTGTCCCATATAATGTTCGGTTTGCTTGTTAAAAGTTCAATCTCCACAGCGGTTAAGTCTTACTTGTAGAAAATAAATTTTATTTATGAGAGTGTATAAGTTTTTGAAACACCCTGTAGCTGTGTTTGTACTCGGTATTTTATGACAATTCTTGAAAAAAGAATTCTATCATTGCACATGCCAATGTTCATAAGTGCATATAATTGTAACAGTTCGTTTGCTTAAAAGCGTTAATGTTGTTTGGGCCCCATGGTCGCTCTACATATTCCGTTATGAAATGCATAATCGTCATGTAATTTGAATATCTAAGTTCATAATGGCAGTATATTATAACTATCTGCCTGCACAATTCTGTTACTGAATACAAGTCCCAACTCAATGTTGTAACTGAATGTTGAAAAGAAGTTCAGCTTCGTTACTGTTACCTGCGTATAAAAGTCGGAAACTAGCCCGCTCGGATCTACTGCTTTGTTCCAGAATGAACTATGCTTAAAGCCGGCCTCGCCATGCCGCTTTGCTATACTGGTCTGCGTTATAAAATGCAGCTCAAAATAAAGTTCTCAAACTCGTATTACAATGCTGTTCTGAACCCCGGCCTTTCTTCTCCGTACACGGCCCGTACAGCCTGCCGCTTAACCGGTCTTCTCGCCGTCAACCCTGCGTTGTTCGCCTTGGCTCAATGACCTACTTCCTGCTCTCTGCTGGGTTAAGTAATACTGTGGCCTTCGCTTTTACGTAACCAGTGCTGTTCACCGCTCGACTTCACCGTACGCTCTGCGCATGTGTACCACTCAGCTCGCTGGCTGAACTCGACTGACTTCTCTAAACTGCATTGACCAGCTCCTACCTGGCGTGGTCACGTGACTCTCTCCCCCATCTGCTGTCGTGCGTCACGAATATAATCTCGACCACCTTCATCTCGGCTATTAAGTTATACAATAACTTAAGGGATTATCTGTCTTTCTTCAAGTTATTATCATATATAATGCTTGTTATCTCTTCTCTTCTGAGATGATTAAATATACTGTTCCATAAAGATCTTAATAAAACTTTAATATTTCCTCCCATAATTCCATCTACTTGACTGGCAGTGCCTTCTTGATCCTAGGCAATCTACGTCATTTTCTAATATTCTCCTCTACTCGATGTGAGCGCTATCTTTACAATTTTTCCCATAAATCTCAACTAAGGCTTAATGTCAGGTGGCGTAGCCGATAGCCTCAACTAGGTATCGGGTACATCTCTCCCGTACATCTCCCTTTTTTTTATCAGGCTTGAGAAAAAAAAACACTCTCAGGCAATCTATACACAACATATGTACACGATAGCTCTACAATCCTCTTATTCAGCATAATGATACTTTCTAATCCTAGCTGCGTTAAAAGTCCCCACAACTTCATTAGTATCCATTCCCTCGATGTACTATATCTCCTTAAATTAGATCCTCTTCTTTGACTTGCTATCTCTCAACAATGATGATTCATTTCCAATGATTAGTATTCTGCTTCTGCGTTGATTTGTCGTTTATTTCTTCCTTCGCCACTCGTGCTTGCTCGATTAACATCTCGAGTTATCTCTTCGGGTGGTGCACTAGGCTGTCTACTTTCTTGCCTTGATCTCCCATATTCTCGATTGTCTTGTCTTTCATTTGGATCATTTCTTCGGCTATCCTGCCTATCGTTCTGATTATATTGCTGACCTTGGTTCCAGTTGTATCGACCTCGATATCTATTATTGTACCTATTCCTATTCTGGTATCTGGAATTCTGATCATAGTTCCTGTATCTACTGTTTCTTGCGTCCTGATCGTATGGCCTCTCGTATGGTCCTCGATATCGATCATTTCCGCGAACGTTGTGAATATTACTTCTATTCCCTTCGTTCCTTCTGTTTCCCCAGGAATCTCTTCTGTCAGTCTGTGCTGCATTATCGACAACTACCGCATTCACCTCTTGCGTGTTTCGATTCTCGTTCCGTGCAGTTCTGGGTGTGATTTGAGCGCTTGTGTAATCTAATCGGCGTAGTATATCGTCATAGTGCTCAAGTGTGTTCGCTCCCGATGCTATGAGTGATCGTTGTACCTCAATTGGCAACTGTCTTGCTATAGCTTGCAAAAGCTCTTCTTCTGGCAATGGAGGAATCAAAAACTGCAACTTAGCCAATTGCGAAGTAAAGTAATTAGCATAATGCGTTGGATGTGACGTAGAGTAACGCTTCGAATACATTTCTGCTCTTACGTTCAGCTGATCCTCTGCACTCCAAAATCTCCTTAAGAATGCTATGGCAAATTGTTCCATATTCGCAAAATTGCTCCTGAATGCGCGAAACCAAGTTAACGCAGGCCCGTCTAAGGCGCGTTCGACTATCCTTAGCTCTCTTTCCTTGGCTACTCTATGTTCCGCCATGTAATCGCGAATATCCCTCAGAAACTCGACTGGTGTGACTCCTGTGTTTCCTGAAAACTTCCTTGGTTTGTCGTCCAAATTTCTGATGATGGTCACTGGACCTGAGTATCGTTCACTCGTACCAAACGTACTCCTATTCGAATTCAGATTATCTTGAGGGGTTGAACTAGCCCTTTCGAATGTTACATTCTGTTGTGTTTGACGGTCTTCTCCCACGCTAACCTCTTGACTGTTCATACTGCGGTCTATCGGTGTCTGATTCATCGATACCTCCCCCGTTGTAACATTTTGACTTGTGAAACTCTCTATTATAGATTCTAGTTTAGTCATCCTATCTTCTGTTCTTTTTTCTACGGTCTTGACCTGAGTTTCCAAATTATTTAACGACGTAACATTCTGCGTTCTGTTACTCTCTTCTAAATCGTTCTTTAATTTGTCTATCTTGTCTTCGCATGTAGTCTTTACTGACGCGACTTGTTCCTTTAACTGATCAACATCTGTCCTAAACTGAGTTGAATCTATCTTCATCGCTTCCTTATTCTCAGTAAATCTCGCTTCCAAGTTCGCCATACCTGCGATTAACTTCTCATCCAACCCTGCACGTTTTTCTTTTGCTTCGGCATCGACCTCACTATACCGTTCTTCCACTATTGCACCGACTCTATTTTTAAATAAAGCTAAGTTTTCATTAACTTTCTGCTCTATATCATCATCAATTTTCTTAATATCTATCTGCAATTGGTTTTCTAAGGATTTTAAGTTAGAATTAACCTCTCCTAAGACTTCCTCTTTAACGGTCCCAATTACTGACTTTAAACCTTTGATTTCGTTACCTAGATTCATTTCTAGACCTTTGATTTTAGTTTCGAAAGATACTTCAGTAGACCACTCTTGTATTTTGCCTACATCTGCCACTAAACCATCAATGTCGAATCTTAACTTCGATACATCCGATTTAATATCTTTCTGTATAGACATAACATCTGTTCTCAAATTAAAAATGTTTCCTTCTTCTCTCATTTCTAAATCAATAATATTTTTTCTTAACATTTGCACATTTTTCTCTCCTTTCATTTCTACTGCTTTTATATCTAATTGTAAAGCCTTAAAGATTTCATCATTCTTTAACGTTAATCTATTCTCGAAACTAGTTAAATTGTTTTTCAACTCTGTGTTATTCTCTTCACTACGAGCTTGTAATCTAGTTTCTAATAATTTAAAACTATCCTTCAAGTTAGCTTCATTAGCTTTCAAATTGCTTTCAGAACTGGTCTGTAACCTAGACTCTAATGACTTTAAATTATCTTCATTACTAGTCTGTAAAGCTTCCACATTTTCTTTACATCTAGCTTCTAACCTAGCTTCTGAATTATTTATTTGCTCTTTAACTTCTGTTTCCATTTTAGAAATAGTTACTGCAATACTAGACATGCCATTCTGTAACTCTCCTAACACCTTAGCTAAATCTTCCGGTAACATAATTATATTTTTCAATGAACGTTTTATTCAGAGACGTTAGACAACAACACATCACAATGTATCAATTCCTGCATTCACTTGGGTATAAGAAAAATGACTTATAACTAAACATGATATAACACTAATATGATTAACATGATCACTGGAATGGGCATACAAGTATATTGTCTGACTAAGTTTAATAAATTTTATAACACCATTAAATGAAATTGAGATCAATCTCTTCATAATCTAAATCTGATGTGATTCCATAGAATAAACAAAATCGAAGCCCCACAGATGGGTAAAGCCAATTCTCCCTCTCTCTCTCTGTACCCGTTCGTCCTGGGGATGCGATGACCCATCTGCTACCACATCGCATTCCTGGATTTCCAGGACAGAGCGGAGTTAAATGAACCTCTAGTCAAATAAGGCATGTGTCGGAAATTCAGTTGAAATATAACAAAAGCAGTGGGTAACACGAGATAAAGTATCTACAGGGTCGTTACGGGTTTAAATTTAATAAAAAAATACAAATATCAATGGGCGCCATCAACTGAATCCCTAGCAAACCACATCCTTCCCTGGTTAAGCCTTAATTAAGACAAGGAAAGAAAAAGGAAAATCACATCACCATCAGATCACAACTAAGATAAAAACAAATTTATTCAACTTTGATAGTCAGACAGACATATTAAACACTCATCCTACCTAAGAGCATGGTCGAATGCCAACGTTAAATTGTCATTGTCCAGAAAATCGAACCATCTCCATTCTACTCAAAGTGTATTTAATCCACATAAAATAGGAAACATTTCTAAAGTTCTCTTGGGTTCTCAGGATCACCGTAGCACTATGTCTTTGCGTCACTGACATTCGTGATAACTGAGACCTAATTTCTCTTTAAATTAACATCATGAATGTGGATGTAAAAAATATTATTAATCTGTCTAAACACACATATTATAAACACATATTTAAATATCACATAATTTATGGCTTGCATGGCATTATTCAAATGCTGAATATGTTAGTAAAATGCTCCTAAACATCGAATAACTAATTTACATTATTTACACTGTCATTATTAATTGCTGGTTTGTGAATCACAGAAAATCCACTATTCATTGGTTATAATTATCATCATCATCATCAAAATTAATTGTTTAATTCATCAACACAAGTTGCAATTCTTCAAATCATTTCTCAAATAAATTTATTTAAATCCATTTAAATTTATTAATCATCAGCTTCTTTAGTTAATTATCACCTTCTAATTCAGTTATTCATCATCTATTCAATCATCTATTAATTTATTTAAATCAGCTTGTTTATTCAATCTTTAATTCATCCATTTATTTAATTCATTGATCTATTCCAAAATTTAATTTATCAACTTATTTAAATTTTATTCATCTGGTTATTTAGATTTTTATTATTTCATCTAGTCATTCTGATTTTTATTTCATTAGGTCAGATCATTAATATGCTTAATTTTCAGATTATTATTTCATTAATTATTATTATCAGAAAATCTTGTATTATCAACACTATTTATTTGTTTAATTTCCTAACAAATTGTTTAATATGGGTTATAGAACGTTGTCTTACAGTTTTATCACTTCCAAGTTATATCTCGTATTTAATTATCATGCCGAAAAAAAATATTATTGCCTTCACAAATTCACGTTGGATCTCACTATCCACAACTACATTATATATTTTCAATTTATCAAATATCACATTTGAATACCACAATTATTCCACAAACTCCATAAATATTCAGCGCACAGCATGAATCTCAAAAATTATGCTAGACTGGGTTCGACAACCTCATGTCTGCTTCAAAATACATTAGCAATATTGCAAATTCCACTCGGCAACTTCCACAAAATGCCTATCACAAACTTCACTTAATCACGTTGCATGATCTACAAAAATACATAACTGGCTTCAAATTATCAACGCACACAATCTCCAATAACTGTAATTAATTTGATCACATCTAGACAACTTCTGAAACAATTAGGAAAAATATTACCTCAGTAATCGTAATCAAATTCAAGATCTGCTTTCAAATAGCATAAATTCTCTCAAAATTCTCATAATTCACTTCACAGAAAAACACCAATGTGCTATAATCTCTACATCAAAATATGCAATACTGATCTGCCTTAAAATAAATCTGACCATTAATGATTCATCTTATAAGATTCAATTACTTTAAATCCTTATCAAAGGTATCAAATTCAATCATAAAAATTATCAAAAGCATCAGCTGTAACAGCTGTTAACTGAAAGTACTCTCAAATGAGTATAGCAACAAAATATTGGATTGGCAAACAAGAATTACAAAATGTAACCCTGCTGACATTTATTTTTAATTTATTTAACAAAATTCGACTGATATGTGACTAGTAGTTCCTTGTTTGATCCTCTTACAATCTCAAGTACACTCGGATGATAAAAATGAGTCCCTCAATGGCAAGTAAGATGAGTAACCACCACACGATCGTATAAATACGAAGGGCCTTGCCCCGTCGTCTAACATGATAATGCCCTGAATGATGGGTAAAGATGTGTACCACGATACAATCGTATAAATACGAAAGACCCCATCTCGTCGTCTCATGAGTGAATGTACCAGATTGGAATCAACAAGTCTCTAGTTGTCATATAAAAGCGATATTCATTCACTTGAGTGAATAACATCTTAATATCTCCAAACAATCCAATGGAAAATCCCTACTGATGAATAATACACACTCGCTAGTATGTAATGAACTGACGAAGTAATTTAAATAATCCAATTGTAGATCACGTGTTCTAAATACTCGTCACAAAAAAATTAACTATCCATGAAAACTATCCTTACTGGAAAATGTCAAAAAGACCAAACATCTGCTTAATAAAGCCAACCAATGGTGAGAATTTCGTATAATGGTGCCTGCCATATGATATGGTGACGCCATATTCTAGCAATACTCGGACAAATAATGTTTAAGCCATGTCTAAATAATCGTATAACTCCTACTAGAAAAATATATACATGTATGCCCAGTGCTCATGAAAATATCATATTATAAAGTCATAACTCTTACACTACCTTCTCATATCAGCTGTTATTATATTTCAAAGATAGCCGATTATTCTTGTGTGTAATAAATTTCTCGAAAGATCGACGTGAATATCGTTTCACCCACGCAATAACGATCGCCTTCATATCCCAAGTGAATAAGCTGTTAGACCTCCTCTTCTTCAGGAATCGAATCCATCGCTCCGTGGTGCCATCGCGTCTCTGTCTTCGTTTACTCCGACATGATGAACTGCATGTTATCCATAATGGATACTGTCCAAATCCTGACGTAAAAGTTCATAAAAGCAGCGTACCCCATGTTCCTCTCCTGTGTTACGCCACTGTCCCATATAATGTTCGGTTTGCTTGTTAAAAGTTCAATCTCCACAGCGGTTAAGTCTTACTTGTAGAAAATAAATTTTATTTATGAGAGTGTATAAGTTTTTGAAACACCCTGTAGCTGTGTTTGTACTCGGTATTTTATGACAATTCTTGAAAAAAGAATTCTATCATTGCACATGCCAATGTTCATAAGTGCATATAATTGTAACCGTTCGTTTGCTTAAAAGCGTTAATGTTGTTTGGACCCCATGGTCGCTCTACATATTCCGTTATGAAATGCATAATCGTCATGTAATTTGAATGTCTAAGTTCATAATGGCAGTATATTATAACTATCTGCCTGCACAATTCTGTTACTGAATACAAGTCCCAACTCAATGTTGTAACTGAATGTTGAAAAGAAGTTCAGCTTCGTTACTGTTGCCTGCGTATAAAAGTCGGAAACTAGCCCGCTCGGATCTACTGCTTTGTTCCAGAATGAACTATGCTTAAAGCCGGCCTCGCCATGCCGCTTTGCTATACTGGTCTGCGTTATAAAATGCAGCTCAAAATAAAGTTCTCAAACTCGTATTACAATGCTGTTCTGAACCCCGGCCTTTCTTCTCCGTACACGGCCCGTACAGCCTGCCGCTTAACCGGTCTTCTCGCCGTCAACCCTGCGTTGTTCGCCTTGGCCCAATGACCTACTTCCTGCTCTCTGCTGGGTTAAGTAATACTGTGGCCTTCGCTTTTACGTAACCAGTGCTGTTCACCGCTCGACTTCACCGTACGCTCTGCGCATGTGTACCACTCAGCTCGCTGGCTGAACTCGACTGACTTCTCTAAACTGCATTGACCAGCTCCTACCTGGCGCGGTCACGTGACTCTCTCCCCCCATCTGCTGTCGTGCGTCACGAATATAATCTCGACCACCTTCATCTCGGCTATTAAGTTATACAATAACTTAAGGGATTATCTGTCTTTCTTCAAGTTATTATCATATATAATGCTTGTTATCTCTTCTCTTCTGAGATGATTAAATATACTGTTCCATAAAGATCTTAATAAAACTTTAATATTTCCTCCCATAATTCCATCTACTTGACTGGCAGTGCCTTCTTGATCCTAGGCATTCTACGTCATTTTCTAATATTCTCCTCTACTCGATGTGAGCGCTATCTTTACAATTTTTCCCATAAATCTCAACTAAGGCTTAATGTCAGGTGGCGTAGCCGATAGCCTCAACTAGGTATCGGGTACAGTGTCTATAAGGACGTGATCAATCTGATTCCGTGTGATGCCGTCCGCCGAGCACCAGGTAGCTTTATGTATGTTCTTGTGGGCCAAAAATGTGCTGCTAACTGCCATTCCCTTGCCACTTGCAAAGTCCACTAGCATCATTCCATTATCATTGCTCTCATCGTATAAGCTTTCTCTTCCGATAGTGGGTTGTAAGTACGCTTCCTTCCCCACCTTGGCATTTAAATCACCCAGGATCACTTTGATGTCATGTGTCGGTGCCTCCTCATATAGAGACTCAAGCTCTTTGTAGAAATTATCTTTATCTTCCTCAGAGGAATCTTCCGTAGGGGCATGGGCAAATATAAAGGTGATATTAAAGAACTTGCCCTTCAATCGTAGTGAGCACATGTGCTCATTCTTTGGTATAAATTTTGTCACTGCCCCTATCCATTCCTTCCTCACAGCAAAACCAGTTCCACTTATACTCTTCAAGCCACCACTGTAAAATAGAGTATATTTCCCTCTGGTTATACTTCCAGCCTCCTTCCATCGTACTTCTTGAAGTGCCATGAGAGAGATGTTATATCTCTCAAGCTCGTTAGTTAGATTTACAAAGGTTCCGATCCAGCGCAGGCTTAGGACGTTCCAGGTTCCAATCCAAAAATAATTTCCATGTCCAGGCAAATGTCGTATTCCATTTATATCCATCCGGTTTTTCTTCTGTAGTGTAGTTTTCATAGCAGGTTAATTTTCTGTGGTAGGGTAGCTAGCCCTACGCACAACCTTCTGGGGGACTGCCCCTCACAGCTTTCAGGATAGCTGCCCATTGATGTCAGGATGGGTCCCTTAGCCTTCTGAAGATCCCTCTTCTACCCACAAGGCAGTGGGTTCCGACCGTTTTACCTCGTCTGTAGGTTGCCCCTTCCGCCACCTTTGCCGAACCGGACCAATGATCCTCCGCCTTAGGTACCGTTGGGGACTTCTCCCTCCTCCTTTCTCATCCGGGCTTGGGACCGGCAATGGCAGAGTTAGGATCTTCTTCTGTTTCTTTTTAATTTTAATGACCAGTTTTTTCAACCACTGTTCCATTAGAAGCATATTTATCCAAGAATTTCTGTTGGATTCATATTCTATAGGTTTTGTTTTTGCACCCTAAAACACCTCGGATTCTTCCATTTTCCTATCACAAGTGGAGGAAGTTTGTCCGATTCATCTGCATTGGTGGGAAGAAGTACTGTTATAGCGTGGCAAGTTAGACCTGGCCTGTCATGGCGGAGTCTCGTCAAGGAGGGGAAGTGGTGGAATCACTAGGCGCGTGCGATTTCCCCTCTTTGCTGTAACAACTCAACTCAACTCAAAGAAGGTAGTACGTGGTGAACTGAGAGCGCAACTACTTCACACACTTCTGACAGCAAGCTTGTTGCCGTGCTTGTCAAAGATCAGAACCGCTCCGTCTTGCATCGCATGCCTTGACATCATCTGTACTCTGCCAAGGTTCTAGAAAGAATGACTACTTGGCAACATCTAACTAGCGCGTGGCGAAGTATGCGCTCACTGGTTGACAAAGAATCCTGGCGGGGGATGACGTAATGCACCTGGACGCACATGCGCATTGGAAGGTTCAGATCTAACTTGCTCCGTTATATTCGAATTTTACTTTTCTTCTCTCCATGGCAGGAGTCACCTTTTTCAGCTAATGTTTTACTAGGAAGGAGACTGTAGAATAAGCCGGTCTCATCACAGGCTGTTAATCGCTTATGATACCCTGCAGAACCTCTTCTTTCCAGTGTTACACCGTGACGTCGTCCACAGCTTTTGCGTCACCACAAATTGTTCTCCATGTGATTTCATGACGATCTTTAAATCCTTGCAACCATCCTGACGAAGCCTTGAAATCAGCAGTGATACTCACCAATTTAGCTAAATCTATCGCCTTTGCCTTCAGCATGTTGCCACTAATTGGTAGAGCTGCAGCCCACTTTTTTTGGATCCATGTGAAAAGTGCTTTCTCCAAATCTACATACCTCCCTTTTTGTTGACGGCTGCGCTTTGCTGATTTCGAACGCAGTTTTAAAATAGTTAGCTTTCTAATGAAATCTACCTAAAACTCAACCAAAATAGCGTTTTTTTTAAACTGATTACTGTACATAGCGTGGTATAAGCAATCCCTAAGTCTGAAGCAATTTCAGTTTTTGTTTTGTGTTCTCCTTGGCTAATCGAAAGCAACTGAATGATAAAACTACTGTTCAACAGAAAACACCAGATAGCGGCACCATGCACATTTTACTTGTCCTTAGTTCCCACGAAAAAAATTCTCATATTCAATCAAAACACAGAGTTTTGCAGAGTGACATTGTTGACCATTACTTACTGGCGGCGTAACAAAGGCCAACCGAGCGAGTTCCCTTCGCTCCTCCTCTAGCTGCATCGTTTTTGACCTTCACAATACTGCTAAATATTAAGTTACAAGCGAAGTTGGAGGTTTCAGCGCGGAAACAAAAGAAAATAAATGTGTTTGAATATGAGAATTTTTTTCGTGTGAACAATCTAGAGCATGTTCCACATGAGACAGAAACTCAGTGTTCTGATTCAGCACCGAAACCCGACCACTCTACCTCCATCTACACCGACAAAGAGAAAATTACATAAATACAGTACTGTAGTTTCTTTTATAACAACACGTGCTCATTAAATTACAAATACGCAAAACTCAGATGTATTTCGCTGACAATACGTATAACAGTGATTTACGTATAAATAAGGTTAAATTAACACGCTTTTAGATTACATTTTTCTGGGACCTAAAAGAAATTCCATACAAATACGAAATACGCAGAACAGAGTTACGTATAAAGCAGGTTCAACTGTATAATATACAGGTCATAATGCATGGTCCACTATCCAGATGGGGTCCAGGCACTGTGTATAAATGAGCCGTTCCTCTTAGGCTGTTCGCAATGGTATATCCATGCACAGTGATCTTTGATACATTTAGGATCAGTGCAAATGAGTGCCCAGGGCACTTGAGTACGATCTCAGTGTATGGTTTGTGCCGACAACAATGCAATGAGCGAGTGCCAAGGATAGTGACCAAAGAGGAGCTGGGCAGGTGTGACAGAAGACTGTTAAGGCTATTTACATGATATAATGTAGACTGTCTCGAAAATTTTCACATGCATACCAAGGGTCTGCTGAAAGAGTTTTATACATCTGAAAGAAACTCCTCACCAGACACTGTATACACCTAGAAGAATTGCTGGAGTTTAATTTCTTGACTGTCAAAGCCAACATTCCACGCATATTTTATCTCTATCTTCCAACCAAGAAATGGACATCATCTGCGGGTTATTCAATTCCAGACTAAAGGGAACAGAAGGAATTTGAGCAACAGTATGGGCATAATTCATCTTTATTGGGGCATCCTTTTTCATCATTGTAAATCATATATACATACACACAAAAAATTAAGACAAATCTTACTGCACTATAGTAAGTGACACGTGATTCCATTTGTTTATCACGAGATGTTCAACTGCATTAATCGAAAAGGTTATGGCATTTTAACTCATACATGATGAATAAATTTACTATACAGTATATAAAAAACTCTGAACATGAGGTAGGAGCTACATTCGCTCGCTCATGACAGCCAATAGAACAGAAGCCTAGATAACTGAACTTGCTAAGCTCGCTGTGCCGTATGAAATCTTTATTTCTATCCACGCACGAAAATAATAACTTATTCACTTATTTTGATGATCCTATGTTACAGAGCTAAAACTTTTGAAGCTGACTGTCCTAAGCTTGTGACGCTACGATCAGCTGCTCAGGAGTTGACATCTGCACATGAACTGGAGAGATAAATTGAGTGAGAAAGATTACGTTGAAATATTTAGGTTCGCCGGGGAAATACAAACTTGAGTGGCAGTATTGGTGATCAATGCAGTGTACAGTAGTGAAGCTTTAAGAAGTGCTGCGAGCTGAAATATTGAATTCATAACTATGTCCCTTAGGAAGTCGAGTGGCAGCAGACAGTTTTACACAGCAAGACGACAAATAATACAAATTTCAGAGCGCATGGCTTTTTACAGAAGCTTTCAAATTCAAATGTGATAACACATTTTTCAGACGGCCTGCGTTATTGTGGTTTCTCCAAGTGTGTGTGTTTCTGTAATTTAAGTGAGGAAACTCACCTCTTCTCAGTTTTACCTCAAAAGGCATATTGTACCGTGTTCTAACCCAGACCAAAACTAAATTTCTTGACTGAGCCGTGAATCGAATCTGGATCTTATGGGCAACAGCTAACAAGGGGAGGATACGATGCATAGGTCACCGATTCCAACCATCTTCAGTACACGTGTAGGCCAGGCATATACCAGATGCAAGTAGTAACGTGCGCAAAGAAGAGCGAGAAGCAAGACACGCGCGATCCTAGCGTCAGGATGGCAACTGAATGAATGGCCTTTTAAAACCACTCCTGCCATCTTGCGAGCAAACTACATTACTGCTTAGTCACTTATTCCTTAATTCTATTAAAGGATATGGACGTATATGTAAAATATTAAAGCCATATTTTCTAGTGTTACCTATACAAACTGATATTTGTAACTCTTCAGTAGGTCAACACGAATTTGTCCAATGACTGGGCGGGGGGTGCAATGTATATAATACAGTAGGGTAGCCAAGATCGACCAATGGGGGGTTATAGTTACTCAAGCCAAATTCTACGAGCATTTCGTCCCGCAGCATAGCCATGCTCGCCAGTCTCTATGCAGCAACAGTGCTCGGTAGAACCCACGCTACTGGATGACATGTTCACAGTTGTTCTGTTTGATATAGGCAATGAGGGGCGTGGCGGCGCAGTTGTTGGCCTCTCACCAAGGTGGACCGGGTTCGATTCCCGGTCAATGCATGTGAGATTTTCGAAGTGAAATGCCATGTCCCGTGGTTCGGATTCCACGTTAAAAGGAGGTCCCGAGGCTCATGATCGCATGATTAATGGTCATGTAAAACTAAAAGCTTCCTTCCTTTTTTACTTTTGGTATAGGCAAACGTTCTGGACTTTAATATAGCCTACGGTATGTGTTCTACCCCTTGCTAACATGTATTGCTCATGCTTTTTGAGTAATGCTATTCCCTCAACTTCCATCCTCTACCTACAGCACATAAGAATTCAGGGGCGATTTCTCCGAACATGCTACTCTTATGCCACAATTCGAGGAAAAACTCCGTCAATCAATACCTTTTATATCCAAAACAGTTAGATAGGGGACATGTTTCGAGCTATTTTTCTTAGCCCTTCTTCAGCCCTGACTTAAGTAGTATTAGACAATCAATCTTTGTACATCTCATTTCATCAAATAAAAAACATGCAAAAATACACTGCATACAAACATGTTAAATACCACTATAAAATACATTAAAACACCCTGAAAAACACCGTGAAATAACTCTGTATAAATGCTGTGTCAAGTTTGAGGAAGCCTGTTTCAAACATGACTTGTTACAATGTGAGCAAATTGTATATTGTGTCATTGATTATGCCATTTCCTGTATGACATTTCTCTTGATGGGGCAGTTTTGCCACGTAAAAATATTAAAATCATTAACAGCACTATAAAACATCTATTGTGACTATTGCGTCATGTGAATTCATACAGATTGTCGCTTTGTTCATCTCGATGCGAGCTTGATTATGTAACCTGATCTTTATTGAGGATTATTTGACAGAGGTTTTCTTCATTGTTGGGACAGCCTGTGAAATAATTTGTGCTCTCCTTGCGCCCCAAGTGTTCAAGTGAGGGAGAAGAAGGAACCGGGCCTGATGACCAAGACAGAAATCTTAAGACGACTTGGGATTAAAAGTGGTAGTTAAAAGGGACGTAAAACCAATAACATTATTATGTTTGAAACAGGCTTCCTCAAACTTGACGGAGCATTTATACAGAGTTATTTCACGGTGTTTTAGGGTGTTTTATAGTGTTTTTTTAACATGTTTGTTTGCAGTGTATTTTTGCATGTTTTTTATTTGATGAAATGAGATGTACAAAGATTGATTGTCTAATACTACTAAGTCAGGGCTGAAGAAGGGCTAAGAAAAATAGCTCGAAACATGTCCCTTTTCTGTTTTGGAAATAAAAGGTATTGATTGACGGAGTTTTTCTCGAATTGTGGCATAACATTTCTTGTCAATACGGACCTAATGGATTCCATTATGGAGTCGAATAAAGCTGACATGCTACTCCTGCTGCGCAAGTGCAATATTTTTCTAAACCAGGCGAGATTTTAAAAATTACAATATGTACCGTATCTGTAATAAATCTGCGTTAAACAAATCGCATGTTGCATATATCTTGGCGAGTACAGCGAGGCTTGCTCGTGTCTTAGGAGCTTCAGCGGAGCTGTCGACACCGCGAGAAATGTATGCGCGCGCAGGTTCCTTCTGTCCAAGGCCGACTGCGAACTGTCACGTTTGTAATGTGTAGTTGAAAGCTCTGGTCTGAGAGCTACAGAAAGCTACTACATTAAAAGCACAAGGATTTTTGTTTTTCTTACTTAAGTTCAACAATAGATTTCTGCTGGCAATTTTCTCCAAGATCTTTTCATTCTCCGATACTGTGTTCAATATTTTACAAACAAACAGTTTGGATATACAGTACTGTGGAAAGAAGGTTGAGATCTTTTTAAATACTCAAGTCTATGTGAGATGAAGATTTTGATAGTTTTTATGGACATGTTGATACCAAAATCGATGTTTATGGAGGACAGCCGTGCTCTAAAAATCGTGCAAAGGAAGGAAGGAAGCTTGTAGTTTAACGAGACCGTTAATCTTGAGATCATGAGCCACGGGACCTCCTTTTTACGTGGAATCCGAACCACAGGACATGGCATTTCACTTCGAAAATCTCACATGCATTGACCGGGAATCGAACCCAGACCGCCTTGGTGAGAGGCATACAGCTAGACCGCTGAGCCACCACGCCCCCTTAAAAATCGTGCAATAAGTGGTGAACCAGAAAAATCAAAATAGTAACGTCTAATTAAATTATTGACAATGCTCTTGTCCAAATAGGAGAACATTTCAAATGCATTGTTTTTCTCGCTGCTGGATTGTGAAAGCACAGAAATAAGTTTCCAGACAGTTATGTTACTGCCCTAAAAAGGACCTATGGGTAATTTTTCGACATTGTTCGCTTAGAAACTGAATTAAGTGTGATGTACCGTACTCATATCTCCCGACTTTAAAGAGAAAAGTGTTTCAGACTTGACGCAGTTCATGCATACTAACAAATTGTAGGTCTACATGGATATGGCAGTGATTTTCAAGCTCATCAAACTGGTAGCAACAATTCCTGCTGCTACATCCCCTGCAGAACGTTCTTTTTCGACACTGAGACGCATTATTACATATTACAGATTGACTCAAATTCAGGTGAGGCTATCATCATAAGCTATGTTGTCGATTGAAAAAAGGATTGCTTGCAAAAATTAGATTAGGCCTACAGTCCTCTTTCTATGATGAAGTTATTGATAGTTTTGTAAAGAAAAGCCGCAGAGTCGAGTTTGTTTTCAAGTAGGTGGATCTTATAAATAGATTCAATTTTTCTGTGTACGATCTTTACTTGTTTAAATTATAAAATCACTGTCTTGTCATGAGTTATTAATAATTATAATATGAGTCTGATTGTGAAAATTTGTTATATTTTGGCCCTTCTTGAATAAAAGGTGCCATATCCAATTGTATTGTCAAGTATTTCAATATTCAATTGCACAAGGAAAGTAGATGTGCAAATGAAGGTAACTTTTGCGTATTACATATTATATGCAACGGAAGATTGTTAAAAATGTCGTGTAAATATCCGCCCAAGTAATACCATAACCTCATCAAAATTTCACACATAACTCTGCTGAATATCTTGGCAAAAACTTGATCATTTTTCCGTTCAATATAAAATCACATGTACACATATAAAACTACAGCCACAAAGTCAAAATATATGTTCATCCGATTTTAAACTCCACGCTACCGCTTTTAACCAAGCGAACGCGAAATCATTAAATTATTATGAAAATAATAATCCAAGCTATCCGTCTCCGTGCTGGTTAGCTTCACCAAGCGCTGCGCTGCACCCCGCTTCGTTGCATTGTTGTTGTTGTTTGGGTTGCGTTGCTGGACACAGAAGCCTCTTCGCCCAATAACATTCGGCTGGGAATAGACAAACAGTAGCCATCGCAGTAAAATGCCGCAGCAAATTGGTCCATATGTTCAATAACCACTAATCTCTTGGACTTCGTTTGTCAGATTGAGAAACTGATGGCCACATTATCCTCTTCACTATCGGAGCTGATCTTTAGCACTGATGTCTAAATTTATATAGTTATCGCACACGCCAAATAGGAGGAATAACGAAAACAAGATCTATACGTATATATATATGGGTGACCACAAGCCTAAAAACCACACCCAGGAGCACCAGAACAAATAACGGGAAGGATCCCCTAGGAGCCCACCTATGATTTTACAATTGAAATGGAAGGTGATCCAAATATGACATAATGGCATCCACCAATGGAACTGTAGGACTATGTACAAGTGACGCGATGTTTAAAGGCAAAGGATAATCAAGTCGCCTCAATTTCTCCAACATAATGTCTCTCTGCGGATTGAAGGTTTCACACTGAAACAATATGTGATGTAATGTACCTCGTGCCCTACCACATACACACCTATCATTATCCCTGAGATGCATGCGCTCCAAAGCTACTGGTGTAAGAGCGTGCTGGAACCGCATTCGAATGATGGTAATAATATGACGCCGCGAATATTTTCCGACCCGGAACCAAGGCTCTGTAGTTACAGATGGTTTTATTAAGAAAAAAATTTTTGCTTTACATTTTGCTATCTCGGTCCATTCATTTTGCCAAGCACTAACGACTCGCTGATGAATTATCGGTACTATATCCGGATAAGGTATCCCGATATTATAAACTGTTCCCTGACCGCATGCCGCATTCTTTGCCCAGAGATCGACTGTTTCGTTTCCCGCTATATGACAATGCCCAGGAATCCACATGATAACCACGTCTTGTCCTGTGAGTGTGAATGTATGGAAATATTGCACTATTTGGTAAAGATACCAATTATTCGAGTGCAGAAAATGAGGTAAGGCATTAATAACACTCAAAGAATCCGTGCATATTAGCACGTGATGTAAACGATGGGCATGAATATAGTGACAAGCCTGGCGTATAGCAAAGAGTTCAGCTGTAAAGATTGTAAGATGAGGGGGGAGGCAATAAGTGCGACTGACCTGTAAGTCAGGAGAGTAAAAAGCCGACCCCACGCGATCCGGTCGAACCATCTTTGAACCATCCATATAAAAAATCGTATAATTGGAATACAAATCCTGAATCTCTCGAAATGCACTAGAAATGATATTCGGATGATGCTTGAATATTTGAAATAGCAATGGAAAGGAATTATGCATAATCTTAGGTTGGGTATGCAAAACCCTGTATGGGATTGTTTATGGAAGTGCTAAACGGGTTTGTAACACATCCTTCCTGAAGGGTTGTAAAATCTCATAAGCCATGACAAGTGCCGGTTTATGTGAGCGATCTAAACGATTTTGTGCGTAATATTCCGTCAGAAGTTGTAATTTAGAGATAATCGGAGACGCCACTAACGACAATTTGTAGGCTAAATATTTGCCCGCAATAAATGTGCGTCGTTGTGATAAGGGTAACTCACCGGCTTCCACCAACAATGCACTCGTGGGGGTGGAGGCCAAAGCCCCTAGAATTATGCGGATGGCTTTATATTGTAGTCTATCTAACATTAACAAGCGACTGTTCGCCATTAGATCGTAAAAGAAACTGCCGTAATCTAATTGTGAACGAATAATGTTCTTGTACACTGTCAATAATAATGCGGGGTCCGCACCCCAACGACGCCTTGTCAAAGCACGAAGGACCTGTAACCGTTTTTCGATTTTAACTTCAAGATATTGTACCTGCCGTGTCCACCGGAGTTTATCGTCAATATAAATGCCTAAATATTTGATATTGCGCACAACATCTATGGTACCTTGTCGAAATAAAATAGGGGTCTGATCGTACCGCCGTTGATGCGTGAAAATTATAGCAGAGTTCTTACCCGGAGATGTTTCCAAGCCATGACTACTTAGCCATTCATGGGCTAGAGTTAATGCATGATATAAATCTGTTCGACATTGATGTAAAGTGTCACGGGAACAATAAATCATAAAATCATCCGCATATTGTATGATACGGGCATAAGGCAAAATCACCGCTTCTAATTGTTGAGTATAAATGGAAAACAGAAAACCACTAAGTATGTCCCCTTGCGGCAAGCCCTGAGACGTCTGACGGTGGTCCAGCATCCCCTCGGGGGTACGTAATATGAGACGCCGATGAGTTAAAAAATTGTGAACAATACAAAGAAATGGAGAGGGGAACTGAAGCTCCTGCAGTTTCCGTTGTAAAATCATGGGATCTACGGCATCGTACGCCCCCTTAATATCCAGACAAACGGCAATAGTAGGATGTTTGCGTCCTTTAGCTAATAACACATCAGTTAAGAAAATCGAAATAGCATCTACAGTACTGCTACGTTTACGAAATGCGAATTGATACTTAGAGAATAAGTTGTAATATTCCATACACCATTGCAAACGTTGCAATAATACTTTTTGAAATATCTTCCTCACACAGGAGCCTAAATTGATCCCACGATAATTCTGAGGGTCACGTGCGTCCTTCGAGATTTTTAAGATAGGCAGGACCTCAAGGATATTCCACTCAGTGGGAAACGTGCCAAAACGTAATACTTCATTATATACAGAAATAAGCATCTCCATTGCCTTGTCAGGGAGATAGGTAACCATCTGATATGTTATGGAATCTACACCAGGACTTGTCGATTTCGTACCTCGCAGGGCAGATTGAATTTCCACGTGCGTTATAGGTTGCAGTAAAACATTGAAATGATCTGAAGCTGTATAAGACGGAAGCGGGCCCTTATTGATAACTGTATCTGGCGTGAGATTTATATAAAATTCTTGAAAACCCTGCCGGCTAAGTCCTGTAGGCGGCCCCATATAACGAGTATTGGACAAACTTTTGATGGTAGACCATAACTTAGTTAAAGAGGTTGTAGCATTTAATGAGCTGATGTGATTCTTCCATGCGTCGCGTCTCTTTTCATTAAATACTCGTTGGATCGTGGCTGTGACGCGCTTATACAAGATATAATTGTCATGTGTACCATGTTTCCGATATTTTCGTAAACACGCCTTCCGTCTTTTTACTAGTAAGGCGCACTCTGCATCCCACCACTGTATAGTCCCAGGGCATTGGAACCTACTATACGGAATTGGACGCTTCGGGTGATAACAATCCAAATATTGCTGAATAAGGTGATACAAACGAGAGTATTTCTGACGTGGGAGGGGTGGGATGCGGCCCAGATTATCCTGAATGAATGTCTGAAAGAAGTCGAAATCAAAGTATTTTAAGGAACGAGTGATTTTAGTGCCCCGGTGTATCGATGGTGCTACCCCAGTGCGATCATAAAAAATTAAAATAGGGAAGTGATCACTGTGATGCGTGTCCCCGATCGTGCTCCAATCTAATTTATGCGACAAGTCCGGGGTAGTGAGAGTTAAATCTACCGCACTTTTTGGACTGCCCGGGGGTGTCAATCGCGTAGGAGAACCGTCGTTTAACACATTTAAGGAAAATGTGGAAATCGCATGAGCAATATGTCTACCTTTAGCATTAATTCGTTCACTGCCCCAGAGTCCATGGTGTGCATTAAAATCTCCTAGAATAACATGCTTAGATCTTTGTGCCACATATTTAAAATACATGTGCCACTGTTGTTGCGTGCCCTGAACACGTGGTGGGCAATAGATATGACTCACATATATATCCCCCACCCGAAAAAATTGATGATAACAAAAAGGGAGTTGATAAGGCAAAGACTGCGGAGTTATTTGTAAATCCGTTTTACAGAGGGTTATTAAGCCTCCGTATCCCGGACCATCTTCACGAAAGACCGTATAATTGGGAATTTGAAAACGATAATGTGGGTATAGCCACGTTTCTTGGATAAATACGATCTCAGGGTGATATGTCGATATTAAATGAAGCAATTCATGCTTCTTATTTACCACACTCCGACAGTTCCATTGCAGCAGCCACATCCTTCACCTATGAACGACATGAGATGAAGAAAGAGACTAAACGAATACAACCCAAAATAGAAAAGGAAAGAAACTATTGACAAACTGCACCAGTGCCCCGTGGGAGTGGTTTTTCGAGGGGTGGAAGTAATGGCAGTATTTTATCTAATAACTTTTTAACACAGTGCGCCCACTGTGCATTGTGGCCTAAAAGATCCATGAGTTCTGTAAATTCGTCGAGGATGATTTGAGTAGGAGCTGACTTATCGGGCCCCGAATCGGGCTCCAGTCGCCGGACACCGGATGTTCCCGGTTCGCTGGGCTTCTGAAGTGGTGATATCCGTTCCACGGTTGGTTTTTTTTATCAGTTGCAGATATGCCGACCTGTCATATCCCACGGGTGTAATCAATTTCGGAGCCGGATGTACCAACTCTGTAAATTTACGCTTGCGCGGAGGATCAAATCGTTGCCCACTAGATGAAGCTGCCAAAGGGGGGAATTGTTGGGGGAGTGCTAAAGGGTGAAAAGGGGTACTTGTCCGGCGCTTCACAATTTCATTGTATGATTTGTTTTCAGTACACATCAGCCTCTTTATCTCCATTTGCTGCTGATGCACCTCACAGCGCACCGCCCCTGCCATATGATTGCCTTGACAATTAACGCACTTGAAAATCACTTCTTTGCAGTCACTCATTAAATGCTCCTGCGCACATTGTCCACATCTAGGGCCCCGAGCCCGACAGTGAAGTTGCACATGCCCGTACCTCTGGCACTTCTGACATCGAAGAGGTGAAAAAATGTACAAACTTACTTCTAAAAGAACATTGAAGATGCTGACATGAGTCGGCAAGTTTTGAGTTTCGAAAAAAATTTTCACGGTGCCCGTTGCTATTTTTTCCGATTTCCCATCTACGGTTTTAGTACGAAAAAAAACGTTGTAAGCGAACGATAGGTACGGGAGAGTCAATGAAACGCATTAGTTCCTCCTGCGTAAAAGAGGTATCTATCCCGCGAATGAGTCCCACTCGTTGTATGCTTGACGATGGAATAAAGGCCATTAGATTTCTATCATTTAACACCGGATGTTCCAAAAATGAATTGGCATCTCGAAGTGACTTAAATTGAATTTGAACCCGAGTGCGCCCTTTTCGTTGGATTTCTTGAATTCCTGGGATTTTACGTTCATAAAATAAACGTCCCAAAGCCATTGGATGCAAATGTCCAATCGCTTGAGGCTCAACGCCTTGAACGAAAACTATATACGGTCCCGTATGATTTGAAAAGTAGTGATAGTCACTGGGAGGGGTACGAGGTTGTACAGGGGTTTGGACCACAGGAGTAGCCCGAACTTCCGACATTGTAGTGTTCTCATGTTCTTCCACAATATTCATTGCTTCAATGTTGGCGTAACCATCAATAATAACCGCCGATGAATTATCCGGTGGGAGGCCTATTTGACCTCCCCCACTCTTCTCCGACATTGCGGCGAAGAATTTCCGAATGTATAGTACTTACATAAAACGTCACCAAGCACAAGGAAAGAAAGACGAAACAACACACTTAAATATGGATAGCAAATCGCACACCACACCGCTCACCGCACACCCAAACACCAGACGAAAGCGACGGATATGTTACTGCGTTCACAGCGGACGAGCGACTGAGTTCGTTGCATTAAGCGAAGAGACCAGAAGAATCTCTACAAGTAGTAATTTCAATGACCGAAAGAGGTCTCTGATGCTGGTGGACAGCTCTCCCATCAGCTGCAAGTCCTTCCCGAGATAACTTCGTGACCAAGGAGCATATAATAGGAGAGACGACACTCAATGCTAATTTTCTGGACGCTTATATTGGCTAGAATTTCGTAGAATTTCAGGTCCACGTGGCAATGTATGGGCTACAATGGCTACCAATCTCGCATATAAAGTAACTACGATTGACTGTGATCATTACGAACGCACATTATTACGTTCGGAACCGATTTTTAGTGTCTGACATTGAATCAAAAGCATTCGTTATTGCACCTCAGGAGGCGATATCGTTCCAAAAATGAAATACCAATGATGAGTTTTGGTGTGACATGTTGGTTTGATTTCCAAATCTACGAGAACTATTTTTCCATTTATTTGCCTATTTGAAAGCCTACCGGTGCTTTTAATACAATATAAATGTTCTTAATAATGACTAAAAGCTGTTAAAAATGATATAATCGAGAGTAATTAGAGTTTGCTTCATCATACCATCATAACCTCAAAACATTCGTAACCCCTCCTCGCCCCCAACCATGCTGCACTTTATTCACCAGTAATGTAGCTGCAATGAAATGCTATGTTCATATATTTCATTCTCCCATAAATTCTACCCCCACCCTCCTCTACCGCACGAGATCAATATAACCTCAATATTCTATACAGTAATGTGGACTCAGGATGAGGAGTAGGTTTCGAGAAATGATAATTACTTTGTGAAAGACAGATTTCATTTATTTGAATACCGCTTTCTGCATGTTTACATTTTGTCTTTTACATTTGATTGTGCAGCTGAAAACAACCTTCAGAGATGTGAATACCAATGGTTAAGCTCGTTGAGAACACAGAAACACATGATATCTTGAACGTGGTCAGTAGGCTACTTGGATGGTTGATGGCACACTGTTTTAAGCCACCCGACCACCAACTCCAGCCTCGGAAACCCTCTTTGGAAAACTGGACCAGCCCCGGGTGGAAGATAAACTGCAAATGTCCAAAGCACAAGTCGAAGCAAAAATTAAATTTCAATGTAGGCCTACACAGATAAATGCAATGCATGTAGTAGTATTATTGCAAATCAACACCACATATATGCAAATGGTCGGTATTCCGCCTTTCAATATAGCAGAGGCAGAGTGGGGGAATGTTTGTTTGCAGTAGGACTGTGAAGAGGAGCAGCACACGTGAGTTGATCTTCTGCCCAGTCCTAGTGTAGGCTGGGCGCCAGATACTTGTTTCATTTATTACCCCTTATCTTCATGAAGCTAGAGAAGGTCTCAAATGACGAATGTGATAAAGCTGAAACAGATTTGTGAACAGAAAAGTTTGGCCAGGGGTCTCTTATAGTTCAGAAGTTTTCAACACTGTAGCACGACCACTTTTAACACAAGTTGTTTTGTTGTTGCTGTTATCATTCGAGGGGCTTGGACATGGTGGTCATTGAGACCCATGTACTTAGGTGTGTGTAATTTTTTTACGATAACATGTTGTAATATGGTGACTGTATTAATAATATATTTATTACAGCCAATGGCCAAAGCAAACAAAATAAGAAATATAACTACATAACTAGTCACAACAAATTTCCTTCAAGGACTTATTCCTCTTCATGCAAGTAGCAAGGTGATAACGCTCACATGTTTTCTCGCAGAGAGAACAAACACAGTTTATATCAGGTGTGTGAAACTGTAATGTGCGGCAAACTCTGTGGTGAAAGTCATGTACCGCGTATCGGGTAACAAGAAGACGCAATTCGTAATTGGCAACTGACCACTCTCTCTTTATCATAGCGCCAGTAGAGTAAAAATCGCTCCAAATCTCTGCTTTCTTCTGATGATGCTCTCGCAATAGTTCTTGATGTGGTGACTGTATTAGTGTGTCTTTGTACTTTAGGTGAGGATTGGGAGGGAGGCAGCCGTGGCCATAAATAAGGAACCATCTTGGCATTCGCCTGCAGTAGACGTGGTAAACCACTTCCAAGATGGCCTAGTTGGGAATCGAATCCACCTCGCCACAGGATTGCCACATGAGGCTTAGCATACCCCGTTTCAGACCTCACATCAGAATTACTTTTATGGGCAGGGCCAAGAAACAAACCCAGACCTGTGGGGAAAGAACCGAGAATGCTAGCCACTATACGAGGTGGTCAAACAAGAATTGTGTCCAGGCATGTATCTAGGCCTAATGGGTAAGACTAGGGAGTTGCGTGTCTACAAGGTATAGGGGAGCTGAGAACATGGTAGCCTTTCTTCCTGGAACTACAAACTGTCATTCACTCATTGAGAACAGTTTCCAGCTAGACTGTAAAGAACCCATTACAGATTTGGGTGCTATTCAGCACCTAGAACAAATACTAGGTACTGAACTCCATTGTCATGCACAGGAATACAATGCTAACTTTCTTACATATTTCGAGTGATCAAGCTAAGAGAACTTTAACCCTCAGTGTAAGAAAAATGTCCCTACGATGCCAGAATAACCTTTGTTCTCTCAGCTATAAAATACATGTTAGCAGGCTCCACCATCAAATAGGGAGGTACAATTTGACATGCTGCATACATAAAATGATGATTACTAACACAGTAAGACTGAAACCTACAATGAAGCAGCACTCAAAAGGAGCTACGGGCTAACGTACACTACTGAATGAAGTCCTACTGTACTCCTAGGCTTTTACATCCAACAATGTAGTAGGCCTACACCTTGCAGGCTCTAGGCTAAGCATAATAGAGGACCAGAGGGAAGATAACAAAGTAGCCAATAAAGCCTACTATTATTTTGCTGGAGGGTATCTGTATTAATATCTTCTAGCAAGTACACAAACAAACAATATTAACATATATTTCTAGAGCCAACAAACATTCTTTGTCGACTTCATCGCCCATGTCTAGGATTGTATCAATCCTTGCCTTATTCCCTGGCGCATAGGACACCAGAAGTCACAGCCATGCAGAGTGTATGTCAAAATAGGACCAGGGTCCAAACCTGGGTGCTTCCATCACAAGTCACTTTGTATCTTTAATACTGTACTTGTAGTATTTGATTGAGACAGCTGCATGCATGCAAGTATTAGCATATATAGGAAAATTATGGACATGGATAGGCCCTACCGCTTATCAAACTATTTAAGTAGCCTACCGTTAACTAAACTAAAGCCGATCCTGCACAAAGACTTGACAGAAGTCTTCAGCAAGATGAAAACAATTGTTTGGTACACTTGGCAGGAATAGATTACATATTGTCCAATATGTACAAGACTATCGTACCTATATTCGGATTTTTACGTTACGCGAAAAACAAACAAATAAAAGTAAATCCATAAATTCTAGTTAGTCAGTATAATTATACCGACAGAAACTATGACAAAGGTTTACATCTTAGCAATTAAAACCTACCCTACATATCAATTATGTTGTCCCACGTTTAGAGCGAACGTAGCTGTCGCCATTTCTAATAACACCACTAGTCACTTGTTAATCAATTTAGTATTGGATCCAACATAATACAGATTAAGTCACTAAAAATGGAGTATACTGCAACAGTTGTAGGCATGCGGGCCCAAACAGTAAACAAAACGCACATGGCGGTCTTTGGCGCCCAAGAATAGTAATGTTATATGTACCTCCTGTAAAGTTTCTCTGAAGGAGAATGAAAATTTTGTACAATGTGACGGAAAGTGTGGTGAAGTGTTTCATCTAAACTGTGCTCGTGTGACAAACGCCGTTTTTAAAGCAATGATTGCAAATCCGGGAGATATTCTGTGGCATTGTAAACAATGCAAACATAACCCAAATTCAATCAGGACAGCTACATCTAGTTTTCAGCCGAATAAGGTCAAACCGGACACTGTAAGTTTATGTGAAGCAGTTAACAATATGGAACAAGTGCTAAAAGATGTTTGTAACTCTCTGGAGTATCAATCCAAAATATTTGATGAACTATTGGAGCAAAATATCACACTAAAATCTTGTATTGACCAACTCACCCAAGAGGTTAACAACACTAAAGTTGAGAATGGCCTGCTTAAAGAACAAAATAGGCATCTTAAAAGGCAAGTTAATGACTTGGAGCAATACTCCAAGAATTACAACCTTGAAATCGCCGGGATACCGGTCTCCGAACACGAGAATGTGTATAATATTGTGGCTCAAGTGGCAGGTGCAGTTGGTGTTGAAGTTGAAACTGATCGGGACATTGAATATTGCCACCGAGAAGAAAACGCCCCTCATAGTAGCAACATTTTATTCCCGCCAAACTAAAGACACGATCATGAGCAAATAACGCAAACATGGGAAACTTCTTTGCACAGATATCAAGATCAACGGAGACTCGCCAGTGTATATAAATGAACATTTAACCAAAGACAACCAAAACTTATATTGGCTTGCCAGGAATTCAAAACGGACAATGAATTATAAATTCGCATGGACCAGGAACGGGAAGATCTTCATGAGGAAAAATGAAAACAGCCTGATTCTACAAATCAAGACTGCAGCTAACCTACCAACAGTTCATGGGAATCAAGGAAACTGAAGGTATGTTTGCCTGAGCCAAGTGATCAATCAATATTTCATGAAATTCTGTTTCAAAGTGAGTGTAAAGTAATTATGGAAGTACCCTGAAATAAAAGATCTAACTTGCGGTATGAAATCACATAACGAAATAGACCTTAATTTCCAAGATATTACTTCAAACATTGAAAACAGTACTCAAGACTTGAACAAATTAATTAGCTTTACTGTGGGAATTAAAATCATGCACCTAAATATATGTGGCATGATAACAAATTTTGAAAGTATGCTAGTTATGCTCGATCAACTTGATCATAAACCAGATGTCATTATACTGTCTGAAACACAGCTCATTGAGGATATACCATTTGCTATTTTAGGATATAATGAGTACTTCATACCACCTCAAAATTCTACACGTGACAGCATAAAGATATATGTGCATGAAAACCTCATACAAAATATTACAATATCTACTGTAAAAGCACTGAAAGCTGCAAACGCTGGCCTACTCACCTCCATATATAATAAAGAAAGATACGTGATACTTGCTATATACAGATCACCCTCCACAAGCCCAAATAAATTCATAGAAGAACTAGGAAATACTCTCCAGCACTTGCCCACAGCTACACACAGTATATTAATAGGAGATATAAATATTGATATTTTATATCCTACAAGGCAATATGCCCAAAATATTAAAAATGAGTATTTAAATGCATTACATGCAAATGGTTTCATTTCGTACATAAACTCACCAACTAGAATAACCCCAAAATCCAGAACATGTATCGATCACATAAATGTTAAGTCCCACATAAACAGCAACTTTGACCCTTTTGTTCTGCATACCAGTATCACAGATCACAGTCCTACATTTATCATACAAAATAAATCTCAAAAATACACTCCACAAACAGGAGAAAATACTTTGAACAATGTTAGAATAAATTATGAAACTCTAAAAAATCCTTAACTAAGGAAACTTGGGAATCCATCATAACTGAACATGATGCTAACAAAGCAGCTGATAGTTTCATTAAATTACTGACTCAATACATCTCTGAACACTCTACTACCATAAATAACGTAAGATCAAAATTTAAAAAAAACTCAATGGATCACAACTGGAATTTTAACTTCTATTAGAATAAGAGATAAATTACATCAGAAAATTGTTAAACAAAGGGAGAGATCCCCAAACAGTGATGAGGTCCGAGAAACTGTTAATAAACATAAATTGTACAGAAACTGGATAAACAGGCTTGTTAAAATAGCAAAAGAAAGGTACTATTCCAAACAAATTATGTCAAACTCCAATAATTCTAAAGTCCTTTGGAAAAATATTAATGATATAACATGTAGGAAAGGAAATAAATCTTCAGCTGTTGACAGCATATTTATCCGAGACTCACAAGAAACATCTTTACCAGCTGCCATTGCAAATACATTTGTAGACTATTTTAGAACCATAGGTTTAGAACTTTCTGAAAAGATAAGTAATACAAGAAAGGAACCTGACAACACAAATGTACGTGATAGCACTGCAAAATCTTTTTATACCCATAACAAAATCAGAAATAACAAACCACATAGCTGCTCTAGAAGATAACTCAGCAAATGGCTATGATAATATCTCTAGTAAAACAATTAATATAATTAGTTCAGAAATTCTACTACCACTGCACCATATTTTTAATTTATCACTAACGAGGGGGCAATTTCCAGACTCATTCAAAATTGCTATCATAATCCCAGTCTATAAATCAGATGATAAAAGAGAGTTAAATAACTATAGACCAATTTCCCTCACAACCCACCTCTCTAAGTTACTAGAGAAATGCATCAAAACCAGATTACTTAACTATCTGAATAAGTTCAACATATTGTCACCAAATCAGTTTGGTTTTAGACCAAACACTAGTACTCAAGATGCTATATTCTCCCTTACTGATTATTTGTATAAAGCCATCGATGGTTCTAAAAGAACAATTTCTGTGTTCCTGGATTTTAAAAAGGCTTTTGACACCGTGGACCACAATATACTCATTAGAAAAACTGGAAAAGGAGGGTATTCGTGGTACTCCTCAAGAACTAATAAAAAGTTTTCTTTTTAACAGAATACAAATGGTACGAATCAAAGATACTCTAAGTAGAAGTGCTGAAGTAAAAATTGGAATTCCCCAAGGAACAGTTTTAGGTCCTATTCGTTTTTTGTTATATATTAACGATTTGTGTGAGCTGAACTGTAATGCGATGATTACCTCATATGCTGATGACACTGTCGTCATAGTCACAGGAACAACTTGGGAGGACACTTTTAATACAACTCAAGAAACCCTTGCTACAGTCCAAAAATGGCTAAGAAACCACCTTCTTACCTTAAATGAAACCAAAACACAATACTTATGCTTCTCACACAACAAAACATTGCAACCTACAGACAATTTAACACTGAAGATCCACACACCAATTTGTAACAATGGCGAAAGATGCAACTGCTATACCCTACAGAAGTCAATGAATGCTACATATTTAGGGATTATTATAGATAGTCATTTAAAATGGAATATGCATGCATCAAAATTGGCCAATAAACTCCAAAAGTTATTTTATATATTTTACAGAATCAGAAATATCTTGTCAGCAAAAGTCTTGAGAACTGTATATTTTGCCTTAGTCCAGTCACAACTACAATATGGAATAAATGGTTGGGGTGGAATACTTGATTTACATTTGGCTCAGGTAAATACCTGCCAGAATTTCATTCTAAAAGTTATGTACAAAAAAGCACCTACGTTTCCAACATGTGAACTGTATAAACAAAGCATGGTGCTTAATATACGACAGTTATTTGTTCAGTCATCAATCATATTTATACATAAAAATATGGAGCTCTTCTCCAGTGGACAAAAACTTAAAATGTGCACTAGACTTCAAGACAGAACTGGAATAAATAACCCTCGTCGAAACACACGACTTGGCCAAAGGAATTTAAGTTGTCTTAGCACTAGGATATACAATATATTGCCAGTAAATGTGACAAATAACACCCTGAATATACTGAAGAAAAAGCTTTTTACATGGCTGCTTAATAACTTTGATAAACTAAATGAACTTATAAATTTTCACCAACATATTTAAACCAACTCAGTCACAAATAAGTAATGTATCATCTTCTTTTATTTTAGTATCCTTTTAATTAATGCCTTTACTATAAACTTTTCTTACTATTATCATTCAAATACCATGTTGCAAATAAATTAAGAAATTGTGTTCATGAAGCCCACGCACAAGTTTATCTTATGTGGGATTCACCCTGTATTTTGATACAACATCTGTATATGTACATGTTTTTCTGTCTGTGAATAAAAATGTGTGCTCGTAAAAAAATCGAATCGCCCATAACAGTGTCCCGCGCCTGTTCGTGACACGTTGCAAGATGTTACCAAATGATTCCAAAGAGGTATACAAGAGATTTCAAGGAGTACTAGCTATAAATCAAAGTAGTGAATTTCTATAGAATAGAATCCGAAGAGTTTTAAATTAATATGTTTATTGCAGCAAAAATTGCCATACCGTACAAATTAACATAAACACTAATCACAACAAAACTTGATCAATGATACATATCTTTCTGTACATGTATCGACATTATATCTGTCACATAACTCTCCACAGAGACGACATATACAGGTCGCGCATGGGTCATGGAATCTCTCTGTCCCGCATAACTTATGGTGGAAACCATGCACAGCAAGCCTTGTGACAAGAAGTCTAAGATGGTAATTCGCCTCCTTCCAATCCTTTCTAGTCATAGCATTTGTACTGTAGAAATCGGCCCAGATTTCTCGTTTCTTTTCTTGGTGTTCAAGTACTACTTCTTCATACTAGCGTGGCTGGTAGCAGCATTTTCAATCGTAGATCTTCAAGCAACATTGTTTCATTCGTCGTCTCGTAAACCAGTCTGGATGGAGTAAATTTAGAAAGGCAAAGTGCTCGCTTCAGGAACGTCGTTTTAATTTTCTCAATGTCTTTGAAATTATTTCTTGTAAGGCACTGCCAAATTACTTGTATACCATAAGTGATTATTAGTACAATTTTGGAATTAAAAAGCTTCATCGCAGTTTGGATCGAAATCTTGGAGAGGTGTTGAATGTCGTTCATGGCCAGCACAGTTCTTATGCCATAGTCCTTCAAATGCGCCGTATAGGTGGTTCCTTGGGTTTGCAGTAAAACGTTCAAGTATTTGAATTTATTCACATTGTTAAGTGGTTGGTGATTTAAGATGATTACGTCATCCGTCGCTTTTCTGCCTCTTCTGAGCGTCATTTTTACCGTCTTATTCCTGTTTATAGTTAGGTCTATTTATTTGACCCATGGCGTCAACTGGTCAACAGCTGTTTGTAGGGAATCTCTCGACAGCGAAGTCAAAGTCATGTCATCAGCATAGGTGTAAATCATGACATCTTCTGCTTTAATTGCTCTTACCACGTCGTAGGTAGCGATGTTGAATAAGATGGGACTGAGAGGGTCCCCTTGCAAGACGCCCATCGCTTGGTCGATCGGATCTGAAATAGCGATCGTGTCATCAATTTCTAGGCTGTAGCTTGACAAAATGTCTTTTATGAGTTGCACAATAGCGTTTTCCTCTCCCATTATATGCTCTAGTTTATTTATTAGTTTTATCCTATTCATTGTGTCGAAAGCTTTGGTGTAGTCTACGAACACAAAATGAAGCTTCCTTTTTGGGTGTCCCAGTGTCTCAATTATGTCTCTTTGTAAACAAACCGAACTGCTCTTCGGGGATGTATTCGTCAACTATTGCGGATAATCTTTGGACTAACAATTTCGTCAAGACCTTAAGTAATGTACACTCCAGCGCTATACCTCTATATGAGTCCGGGACGCTAGGGTTTCCTTTTTCTTTATATAGTGTTTTTACTCTTGCTGTTCTCCATCTTTCAGGAATCCTTCCCTGTTGTATAAACACTCATTAAAAAGGTTAGTCCAAACTTCCGCAAGGTGCGGGGCTGCAATCTGCAGATGTTCGTTGTATACCTTATCCAGTCCACAGGCCTTTTTAGTTTTCAATGATCCAATTATTTCTTGAACCTCCTGGAGTGTAAATAACTCAATGGTTGTTCTATTTCCGCCATAAATAGCTGTTTTGCTTGGTGTGGTCTCCCTAGACTGCAAAACTTGACTAAAGTGTGCTTTCCAAATTTCCATAGGAATGTATCTTGGGAATGTTGGACTCTTCGGCTTAAGTGTTATTTAGGGATTGCTTGCCGCATCTTCCATTTGTTTCGCTGCTTTCAAGTCATAATAGTTTTGTTTGGTTTCCCTAATTATTTTTTTGTATAATCTCCTTCGCCTGAAGTATTCATTCAATGTACAAGTGGATTGCTTTGTAAGAGCTACATGAATCCATTCAAGAGTTGTTTGCCTGGCATGGTAGCATGCTTCATTGAACCATGGTTTAGCCCTCCTCTTAATAATCGGGTGAGTTCTTGTTGCACTTGATATGATGCATTCTAGTTCTTTTGCAGCATTGTCTATATCACCTTGTTTTATTCGTTGCAGTACCTCTTGAGTTTGTGTGGAAGCATGTTCTATTACGTCCGCGTTCAGATCTCTTGACAATCTCATTGCCTCGCTAAAGAATATATCCTGCTATTCTAGGATGAGACTTGTCACAACTGGCATATGCATTCTTATTGCGCATTCTATAACTGTCTGAGATACAATCTTCACGTTCTTCAAATTAGAAAACGATAGGTCAATAGTGCTACTCCCATTGTGACAAATGTAAGTTTTCTCGTTTTTCTTGTTGATTAGGCTCCAACCTTCCCCCTGTAGGTACTTCAAAACTGCTTCTGCCTTGTTGTTAGGTAGATCAATGCTACAGTTCATATCTCCAGTGAGTATTACTAGTTCTTGGTTTTTGTGCTTGTTGTAAGCCAGTGCTCTGGCACTGGCAAAGAGTTTAAAACGAAATATGTATTGTATGTTCCACACGAAGAAAGTGATGACAGCGCACCGAGAGGAAAATATTGCTCGAATTTTCCGAGAGAGTGACAAGGCAGCTGGATATTAAGTTCTTGTGACTTTCGAGAGGAAGTCCTTTCTAGGATTAATAACAAATGCAACAGAAAGGGGTCCATATGTTAATGTTCCCCATAGAACGACCACCAACGTTGTCTACAAGGAGGCACTCGGCGGAAAGCGTTGTTATCATCTCTGCAAATACAGTATATCGCAACTGATCCTACAACGACGGGTACAGCAAATAGTTGGCATTATTAACACAAAGCGGTCACGAATTACATTGGAAAGTAGTAACAAAGGTCAAGTGAGAAGGAAGAGATATTTTGTGACAACAGTGAAGTATTTATGAGCATACAAAAACCTGCACAAAGAGGCAGAAGAGAGATCTTTGATGTGCTTGAACGGGAAAGGATTGATGAGGAAAACTTAAGTGGCTAGGCCCTATAACAGACTGAAAAGCAACTTATATTCAGGGACCCATACGGTAACTTAACGAAATGAGCATAGAGTGTTGCGTTACGTCCAACATGGAACCGATGCGGTTCAGTAACATTACGGTACTATTGCGTGTCTCGTAGCTAGCGTTTTCTGTCCAGGGAAGTAAGACATTTGTAAAATCCCCTATCACTTCCTTTCCTCACAGACGAACTGGGTTTGATAGACGGGCTCATGACTCTCGCCGTCTGTCAGCATATTTTGGCATGCGAAGGTGAGATAGATGTGATATACGAGTACATGTATCTCAATGACGCACATTATTTCTCTCTTTTTTTCTCTGTGTGTCAGCTGACGTGGGTCAGCGGTAAAGGGTTGGTCTTAAAACCGAACTCGACCTCGGCTGTCAGTTCGAATCCGACCACAGGCATGAATGTGCATCTGTTGTCTTTAATTGTAAGCGCATTCAATTTCGACGATGCAATATAAATATATTACAATCATCTATCCTCTTCATACCAACATACTTAATGCAGGTAAGAAGGTCAAAAATCAACAAATATTTCTAAAAAAACGAACTCTAAAAAACTTTTGCGTGCTGGTTGATGGTTTATTTCTCTTATCAGCTGTATATACTGTAGTTTAGTGTTTTTCACCCGAAGTGATGTTCCTTTCTGGCTAGCACTCTTGGCTGTCACTTTGGAGGCCCATGCTTGATTCCCGGCTTTGCCAAGAAATTAAATTCTGGTCTGAGGGCTGGAACGGGGTATGCTCAGCCTCGTCAGGCAAAACTGAGAAGAGGCGGGTTCGATTCCCACCTCAGACATCCTGGAAGTGGATTTCCGTGGTTTCCCCATTTCTACTCCAGGCGGATGCCGGGATGGTTCCTAAATTAAAGCCACGGCCGCTTCCTTCCCAATCCTGATCTGAATTACAGTTACTTACACACACTAATACAGCCTTCACAATAACACAGGTTATGAGACAAATTACACACGCACCCAAGTACACGGGGATACATGACCACGATGTCGCGAAGACCTTAAATGAACCAATAACAATAACGGTCTTCCTTTCAGTAGCTATTTTTAAGTAGAACAATGTACTGGGTGCAAACTGCCAAATTACACGGGTGTTGGCCAAACAAGGTCCGACAGTCTACCCATAAACACGATAACCCATGTCACCATTCTCCCGAATGCTGTGTATGTTACCCTTACAACGTAAACCCGTCAACGACTGGTACGGAGAGTAATAAATCATTCGCTTCTTACAATCTCCATGCACAAACTACAGTATTTAACTTGGCACAAGCGACGAACGGAAAAGTTAATAATCCCTTTCGCACGTTCTTACTTCAGAATTTGTGTGTGGGTAAGTGTGGAGAGGCCAAGATGGTGCAGTGGCCTAGCTGTTAGCCTTTCACCCAGGCGGCCGAGCTTGAATGTAAGTTCCCCAGAGAAAGACCACCAACGTTGTCTACAGTGAGGCACTCGGCTGAAAGGGTTGTTAACATCTCCGCAAATACATCACAACGACGGGTACAGCAGCTAATTAACGGGAAGCGGTCATGAAACTTCCATTAAGGAACGCTCAAAACATGCCAGGCACTCAGTGAATACATTCCAGTCCGTGCTTAAGTTTTAACTGAAATGATACGCCATTTAGCCATACGGACTAAGTTTTGTAACTGTAATTTTATGCTCCATCGAAAAAGTGTACATGTGGTAACGCGCTAGCCTCGTATATCATGGGAATCGGGTTAAGCCTTTCTAAGTACTGAAACCATGTGGCCCATGCACACAAGGCATGAACTCAGGCCATTGTGAAGTCATGTTAAAGAACCCTAGAGCCTGGAGGGCAAGCTTGATAAAACAATATGATGAGGATTCATGATTACTCAAGTTTGGGGGTCATTAAGCCACATAATATCGAGGGACTTCAATTATTTCACTGAAGATTATACTACGGAAAGGCTGGAATAGCGAAACAGTTTTAAGAAACCATGAAAGTGAGCTCAGTTTGGCATCTAACTAATGAGCTTGGGAAAGTGGGCGGTCTGTACCGGCGCCAGCACATGTCACGCTTGAAGGGCTACATTCAGAGCTGTAGAGCATCCCTCGAAGTGGATAAAACACGCAGAAACAAAGAAAAAGGAGTGAGAACTGCCAAACTCCTATCCCTTTTAATGATATTATCAAGACGGCTCGACTGACTTTTAAAGTAAAGATCCTGCCGAATGCAGGTAATTGTAAATTGAATTTACATGTAAAGAAACTCTTTCATAAAAGAAATATTAAAGCTAGGCATGTAGTGATACAGGAGTAGACAGGCTAGCGTGGGTCACGAATAATCTGAGAACGTATATTGGAAAGCACTGGAGCAGAGCGTCACTTGACAGTAAAAGGCGTGATCCCTGTAATTAATCAACGGCTGATGCGATCGAGCTCCGCAGCACCTCGCTGAAATTGTTGTTAAAAGTTATGTAAGATGCCGAAGGAATGACATTAATAGGTGGGCTGAATCAGAGGATTCACTCCGGGGGGGGGGGGGGGGGCGGACGATTTCTCAAGGAAAGATTTAAATACGCCGCCGGCCACCACCAAGCCACAAGTCTTACAGCCTCCGAAAGGCAAGGTCCACGACATTTTGCAGTTCCAAGGGACGCCATGCATAATTAAGATCAAGTAGAATACTTCAGCGTGAACGTTAAAGTAAGGTAGTTGTATAAATGTCGCGCTGAGATAGGACTGTTTTATCCGAGTGATAGTAATCAGCACACTGGAATATTTTCGCAAAAAAAAAAAAAGTGGAAGGCACCATTCGATCGAAAGACAATGGAACAAGGGAGAACATTCGCTAGAGTCGCGTAGCAAAGAATACTTATACCCGCGAGTGGAAGTTTAGTCACCGTGCTAGGTGGGCTATGTCGAGGTGGACCCAACCCGCGAACATTGCTCAGGATATGGCTAGTTGATAAACAGTTAGATAATTTCTATATTTGGTGACCTCGCCCAGATTTCAGCAGAACTTTCGTCATCGCGACGATAGCAGACGCATGACAGCCGATGGAAACCGATTCCACCTGTACGGCGTGAGGTTGACTTGGGAAGGCCCAAGAAAATGTAAATTAGAAATGAAAAAGTGAAAATTCTTTGTTTAGTGGCCAAGTTAAAATCCACAGTGTAAAGTGTTAAGTGTTATATATTTTAGTATTTCATGTGTATTTAAAAAGTGTTAAAATTTATTGATATGAAATTGTATAGTGCGTTTTAAAGAAAAAGTGTTGTATTTGTGGTCATCATGTTCAACAGAGCTAGTGAAATGTTGGAAAAAGCTCTTAGTTTAAAGTGTAAATGGGAAGGTAAATTATTCGCCAGGGGGGAGAAATGCTATCTTTGAAGGCGGTCCTCAAGATGAAAGTACCAAAATTAACCATGCACAAGGATACTAACATAAATAACTATATAAATTAGGGACGCTGAACCCGGATTTGATCAGGAAAACTTACCATCATGTAAAGGTAACGGAATGTGATAGGGCCGACTCAAAGATAAGTAATGAAACTCAAAGAAAGAAATGTGAAATATTATGTGATAAATTATAGAAACAAAAGGTATTGTTGGAAAAATTAAAGTCGTAAGTGTAAAGATTCAAGAATTGAAATTGTTAACTAGAGATGAAGGTAATATGTCTTCAAAGCCGATGAAAAATTGCTGGACAAAAGATGAGAAAGAATGTTATAAGGGAATGTAATTGTATCGACATCACGTAAAGGAAAATGTTAATTGAAAATTGAAGGGTTATTGATAGAAAATCAAGACCGATTAAGCCTAAGTAAATGTTGTGATACAGAGAAGGGAAATATAGGTTCCGGACATAGGCACCTTAGTTGAAGACCGAACCAGGGCTAAATAAGTGGAAGTAATTGCTACGGTAAGTGCATTCAAGGAAGGTGTGTGCCGTGTAAGGCCAAATTCGTATTATATGGGCAAATTGTGACGCACCATAATTATTCCCATACCGTCAATAATGGGTGGAGGTCTCTCTAGTCTAGACAAGGAGTGTTCCTGTCTATGGATTTTATGGTAAAATTCGTGCTAAGGCACGTGGATTTAAAACGAAGATAGCATATTGAGGTAGGAGTATTGCTCACCTCGCTATACAACGATTATTCAACGGTTCAGCTTCGCGAGGGAACTACCTATGGTCCAATGAGTGAAGTGTAGTAAAAGGTATCATGTAGATTCCAGGGATTTAAAAATGTACCTGATGCGAGAATAATAAGAATAGATCTTATAGTTAGATGAGAAGTTGACCAGTAAATGTTTAAAAATCCTTCAAAATGTTTAAATAATTAAAAGAGTGGTGTGTGTCATTTTAAACAAACAGTTTTAGAGAGAGGAAAAATGTCAGTGTTAGTTCGCTTGGTGGAGTGTGAAGTTTATGGCAGTCAAACGAGCTACAACCGTCCCCTCGAGCGAGCAGCCATCTTTGAACCAAGCGGACCAGGCCACTTGTTGGAATAGTGTGTCAAGTAAAATGAAATATAAAATCGCGTCTTGTCGATCAGTTCTTGAAGACCTTTGTTAAATGAGAACAATTTCCTTAAATAAAATCCTCAAAATTTAGGTCCAAGTAATAATAATAATAATAATAAGTTTGCAAACGGGTTCACTGGAAAGAATCATAGAAATGGGAGATACAATTCTGGTGTAATATAAGGTGAATGGTACTAGATTCATGTGCATGAAATATAATTTTGAAGGTGATTGAAGCTATAATTGAGTCCATTATGATGAAGAAAATGTGTGAACATAAGATGAGATTTAAACAGTTTGTTAGAAATAGAAAGATACAGTATGTAGAAGTAACAGAATGACGGAATGAGATCCTAGATAGTTCCCTGGAAAGAAAGAATCATAGAAATGGGAGATACAATTCTGGTGTAATATAAGGTGAATGGTACTACATTCATGTGCATGAAATATAATTTTGAAGGTGATTGAAGCTATAATTGAGTCCATTATGATGAAGAAAATGTGTGAACATAAGATGAGATTTAAACAGTTTGTTAGAAATAGAAAGATACAGTATGTAGAAGTAACAGAATGACGGAATGAGATCCTAGATAGTTCCCTGGAAAGAAAGAATCATAGAAATGGGAGATACAATTCTGGTGTAATATAAGGTGAATGGTACTACATTCATGTGCATGAAATATAATTTTGAAGGTGATTGAAGCTATAATTGAGTCCATTATGATGAAGAAAATGTGTGAACATAAGATGAGATTTAAACAGTTTGTTAGAAATAGAAAGATACAGTATGTAGAAGTAACAGAATGACGGAATGAGATCCTAGATAGTTGTGATTTTTATGATTAACCCGGCAGTGGTCACGGGGAGAGGGATTGTCTCACTTTGGAAATGTCTTGCATGTAACTCTGTAGCCCACACACGGATTCACCTACCGTCCTAGATATTCCTAGTAGGGGGCATAAAGAGACACCTACCGCAACAATAGTAATTTAACACTGGAGCAGTGGTTTTGCAGGGATTCTATGACCTCCACCTCCACATTCATCCGCAGAAGATGGCGGCTGCGCGCAACCACTTACATGGATGGCGCGCTTTTCAACTAAGGATGGAGAACATAGCTTAACCTAGCCTAGTCGAGCTATCCTAGTCTAATCTACCTACCCAAACCTAATCAAGGGCATGCCAAGGGCCTAAGTGCAAAACTCGGTGGATGGATGCTCCCTAGCGCAGGGACTAAAGCTCACACCCAAGTACACGGGGGCACACGGAACTATCCCATGCTCTTGTTATGGAGGGTGGGGTAAAGTTAGCGCTGGGGCTAATGCATACACCCAAGTACACTGGGGCACACGCAACTATCCCATGCTGTTTTTATGGAGGGTGGGGTAAGCCTGCGATGTGTGATTTAAAACAAGCAAACTCTCGTAGCGTATGAAGTCACGTGATGCAGGATGCATAAACAGCTGCATCAAACCAATTAAAAGAACAAATCAACATCAACATTGGCAGTACTGTACCTAGCAGAAAGCTAAATATAGACTATTTACAGCACTGTATTGACAACTCCGTGTACTGTTGTGAGTCCCTAGAGAAGCGTTTTTACCCAAGGCAGATAAGCGTTACCACACCTGACGGGCTATCCCAAACATTTACAAGGACATTTCTACAAACTTTAATTGTTTTCACTTACCTGTATATAGCTATCATCTTTACTGTTTGATGACTGATATACCTCCAAGTTTCCACACTCACTTCAGTACACAGAGCTGGTGACCAAGATATTCCAAAATCTCTTTACATTCTCAATTTTACAAGACTAGGTGTTCGCGATCTTCCACACAGCTACTAGCCTCGCTTGAGACAGTACGCTGCCGAAGTGACGCGCCTAGCAACCGCATGGGCGCAGCCACATTGGACCCAAACAACTGGTTGCAAGGTTTTTTATACATAGGAAACTGCATTAACGCTGCGCAGTGTCTTGAATTTTGTGGATAAAAAGGCGTAATTTGCGTGAAATAAGGCAAACGCCACCCGTAAAGATCATCTACAGTGTTGGAGCTACAAAATAGAAGTGGAATTTCATGGTTAAAGTACGAGAATTTTGCGAGATAGTATGAATAAAGTTGACCTCACTCCTGAGGCAAGAATTGCATGGCGGGTACTTCAAATTATAAAAACTTATTTATAACATCATTTAGTGGATACTGCTGCCTTGTAGTTTGGAGTTGGTTCTTCAAAGGCTAAGGGAAGAAACCCTGACAGAAAATCAGCCTGGTGCCTCAGGCTTAAGGTGGCAGCCCCTCCAAGGCACTCGGAGGCAGTGGGTTAATCACTCGCTCCTCTTAAATAAACTGATTACGGAAACTGAAGCGAAATTACAAAACCGGACGGATAACCTGATGACGACTTTTGGCATGAAGAGGACTACGAAAATCGGTTTCTGGAATGTGAGGACCTTGATGGAGAAAACCAGACTGAAACAAGTGACACGGGAGATGAAGAACTATGGGCTGGATATCCTAGGATTGAGTGAAGTGAGGTGGCCAGGATTTGGTGAAATACAGACAACAGATGGAATCACATTTCTCTATTCTGGGGGCGATGATGAAGAACACAGGGATGGAGTGGGGTTGCTGCTCAACAGAAATGCAAAGAGAAGCCTTATGGAGTGGAAGCCAATTTCTAGTAGGCTCATGTTTGCTAGGTTCAAGACAAAGATCAGGAATGTGATCATCATCCAATGCTATGCGCCTACAGAACAATTGAAGCCGGAGAAGAAGGAAGAATTCTACCAAATGCTGCGAGATGTCACAAGACAAACAAGTAAGAAGGACATTCTCATTGTTATGAGAGACTTCAACGCGAAGGTGGGCTCAAACAATGAGGGGTTGGAGCAGATCATGTGTAAACATGGCCTTGGTGAGATGAATGACAATGGGGATAAATTTATGGAATATTGCGCCAGTCAGGATTTGGTGATGGGTGGCACGGTATTTCCTCATAGGCGGTGCCACAAGGTCACCTGGGTGTCTCCTGATTAAGTCACAGAAAATCAAATTGATCACATCGCGGTGAGCAGGAGGTTCAGAAGAAGCTTGGAAGATGTTAGGAACAAGAGAGGAGCGGACGTTGGTAGTGACCATCATCTTGTGGTTGCCAACTTCCGTATGAAGATCGCCGCAGTCCGCCGAAAGTTTAACACTCGGCACAACAAGTTTGATGTGGGCAAGCTTAAGAACCAGCAGAGATTGGACCAATTTAAACTGGAGCTCAGGAATAAATTCCAGGTGTTGGACTCCGAGACAGAGAAGGACGTGGAGACTGTGTGGAGCGAGGTAAAGAATATATTCGTGGAAACCAGTGAGATGCATCTCGGGTACAAGAACTACCTGCGGAAAGAATGGATATCCGATCAGACCTGGGACAAGATAAATTATAGGAAGGAGATTAAGGCCAAGCTCAACACCTGCAAGACTAGGCAGCAGAAGGCTCTCACACAAGCAAAGTATTCAACAGCAAACAGGGAGGTAAAGAGGAGTGTACGGAAGGATCATAGGAGGTGGATTGATGAGCAGGCGGAGAAAGCAGAAGAAGCGGCAAGAAGGGGGGACGTTAAGGAGCTCTATGGCATCACAAAGATGCATTCGAAGAAAGGTTTTAATAAAACTAGGCCTGTGAAGAGCAAGACGGGCGAGATCCTCTCGACGTCTGAACAGCAGCTGACAAGATGGAGAGAACACTTTGCGGAGGTTCTTAATAGAGATAGAGGACCAGAAAGTAAGCAGCGAGGAGAAGATGAAGAGGAAGCAGAAAGTGACCCAAGCATCAGCCTCGACTCCCCAACTCGGGGCGAAATACGGACAGCGTTGAAGCAGATGAAATGCGGGAAGGCACCAGGTCTGGATAATATCCCAGCGGAAGTACTGAAAGCAGACCTGGATATTACGATCGATCTGCTGCACCCGCTGTTGGAGAAGATCTGGAAGGAGGAGAAAATACCAACCGACTGGAAGAAGGGGTTGATAGTCAAGTTGCCGAAGAAAGGGGACACCACAAACTGTAACAACTGGAGGGGTATCACCTTGCTGTCCATTCCAAGCAAAGTGTTGGCGAGAGTCATCCTGAATCGTATAAAAGACTGCGTAGAAAAAAGGCTTCGGAAGGAACAGGCTGGATTTCGACAACATCGCAGCTGTGTGGATCTCATCAACACCCTCCGAATCATCATGGAGCAGAGTGTGGAGTGGCGGAATACCCTTTACCTCACATTTGTTGACTTCGAGAAAGCCTTCGACTACGTAAATCAAAGAATCATGTGGAAGACCCTCGAGGAATATAAAATTCCAACAAAGATCATCAGAATCATGGAAGAGATGTACGAAGGGTATGAGTGCCAGGTTCTTCACGAAGGCAAATTAACAGAAAAGATAAAGGTCAGTTCCGGAGTGAGACAGGGGTGTGTCCTTTCCCCCACTCTGTTCCTGTTGGTCCTGGATAGTGTGATGAAGAAGGTAATGGGAGGACGGAAGAGGGGTATTCAATGGGGTATAAATGACAGGCTTGAAGATCTGGATTTCGCAGACGACATTTGTCTTATGGCACAATGGTACCGAGACATAGAAGATAAGCTGGGGAGGTTGCAGAGGGAAGCAGAACGTGCAGGACTGATGATCAACACCAACAAGACCAAGGAGATAAGGATAAATTCTGACATCACGACTAGTTTGACAGTCAACGGAAAGGACATTGAGCGAGTTGAGTCTTTCCTCTACCTTGGAAGTATAGTCACAAATGATGGGGGAGCAGAGGAAGATGTTCGAAGCCGTATCAGGAAGGCAAATGGTGCCTTTGTCCAGTTCTACCCCATCTGGAGAAATACAAACATTTCCAGGAAGACCAAGCTCCGCCTTTTCAATAGCAACGTAAAGTCGATTCTTCTCTACGGCTGTGAAACATGGAAAGTCACAAAACCGATCAACAACCAGCTACAGGTGTTCATTAACAGATGTCTGCGTCGCATCATGAATGTGAGGTGGCCGGACATAATCTCAAATGAAGATCTTTGGACCATCACCAATCAACAACCGATTAGCATCCAGATCAAGGAGAGGAAATGGCGCTGGATTGGTCACACACTAAGGAAGCCGGACGGAGCTATTGAGAGAGCGGCGCTAGACTGGAATCCTCAAGGCGCCAGGAAGCGAGGTCGACCTAAGAAGACCTGGAGGAGGACGATCGAAAATGAAATTGCAGAAGTGGACAAGAACTGGAGTCAAGTGAAGAGAATGGCCAGGAACTGTACTGCGTGGAGAAATTTCGCCAAGGCCCTATGCTCCGGAAGGAATTAAGTACGTAAGTATTTAATGGATACAGTAGGCCTATATCTAATATAGAGAGATATTTAGGACAAATATGTCACATAAAGGGGTTTTTGGTTCATGTGGGGAGTGTAGTTGTAATTAAATATGGTTTGTACTATTATAAACGACAACCTACATAACCTTACAGCTGATTCACTAACAGCAATACATTTTTTCCTACAACTTTTCTGAGTGGTGATTTTTCACTCAATTTATTTAAGTAGTGAATTGTGTTCTCAAATAACAATTAGGCCTATCCCAGACTGAAAATTTCTGCCTAAATATTTAATTTTTTGCACTTTCTGAAAGCAATTAGGCCTGTCATGTACCAGTAGCCTAGGCCTACACCCTGCAACGACGATACAGTATGTACTGTACCGTACAGTGACATTATTCAAGCCAATGAATACTGCTTATTTCTGAATGATGGAGTGGAAAGTCTTGTTGTGATTGTCAGGGAAGTTTTGGTGAAAAAGTCAGTGGTGTCAAGAAATGAGGTGATGAGGATAGTGGTGAACCAGGCTATCATGGCATTATGTCAAGATTGTTAGAAAATGTTTAATCGTTTCAGCATGAAGTATTAGCGAAACAGTCAGTGGTGCTATAAATTTATCAATAAAAGTGGAAATATAATAACCTATGTGTACTTAGTCAGTTTCTTGTGCATTATTTATCTGGTCAATTTTTCCAACATTGGACAGTAAAACTAGGCTAGTTCAATGAAGTTATGGAATGCTACAGTATTGTACATTTATTATGAGTTACAATAAAACTATATTGCTGTTCAAAATATCAAGGCTTAATACTTAACTGCCATGTTTATACCAAACATCTTTAATGGATATCAGGAAGTACTGGTATATTATTGGGAAGTAGGCTACTCCCCTGCGATTCAACTTACAAGCTCCTGCAGAAGTGTGGATGTGTTTTTCGCCCCTCACAATAGGCCTTTTTTTATTGAGCAACTGAGTTTAATTGGAGTTGTAACAGGTCATTTTATCACAGGTTGTGGTTGTAGTGAATTATGTAATACGGTACCAAACATTGAGGCCATTAGCCCCTAACAGGAATGTAGGTTGATTTTATTTAGTTCTGTTGGTCAAGTAATGAATTTTAATCATGAAGGGGTGGGTAGCATAAATATTTTCTTGATACCGGTAATTTTTTTGTTAGTATAGGCCTACCTCATTAATTTCATTGCTTAACTCAAACTATTGGTATAATCTGGTTACCTCTGGGCTAGTAAGGCTATCAGAGAGATCATCCCAATCATACTGTACCGGTACCTCTGAGTTAGCTAGCTAGTTAAATTGGAGGCTTGAGGTAAGTAATTCATATTTACACCAATAATGGTGTAAATTGCTATATCATTGTCCAATATTTTTTATTTCCTTACTCCATGGGCTAATAACCTAATTATCTTTTACCCACTCTTCAGTACCATAAGAATCATCACCCTCATTCTCATTGTTTGGATTGGAACATAGTTATACAGACCAATTTCCAGCCTTGGAGATTATTCTTTGTGGAATAGTGGAATAATATTCCCCCTCCTCCCCTCCAAATAGCAAATCACTGATCAAACTGTACTAACTAGAGTGTACCATACATGTATGCATCAATTACTTTATGTGATGCATTTTACTAATGTATAATGAGGTGTTGGAGAGGGTAAAATATAACACCAGAATACAGTCACTTATTACTAGGGCTCGGATTTTGAGGCAATTTTTTTTATGTAAATACATATTTTAAGCAGTTTTTGTATAATTTCATAAATTCCTGCTTTTCTCTTATTAGCACACAAAAAGACATAATATTTACATATTTTAAAGTCAGTATGCTAGATCATTCAGTTTATTGCATTTTTGTTCTGTGTTACTTCAACGGGGAAGAACCTGTGAGATATCTAATTTTCATGCAGAGCGTATGTCATCTTGCAACTGAGTTATTCTTAACTTGTCGCCCCGTGCCACTCACTGTGGAAGCCGGGAATTTCATTGTCCATAGCCATATTGCACCACGTGCTAGACCTCCCCCTCCCCCCAGCTTCCTGGAACCAGTGTCACACATGCAGTTCATTTCTGGCACTGTGAAGTGTAAGGCAGTTCTACGATGGCTAAAGTAAAAGCTACAACAAGTTATCGTCTGCAGCACTATGTTGCAGAATTGAAGGAGCATTTTACTTCTGATGGGGGCCTTCTGTTCTTCCAATCATGCGGGAAAGCAATCATGGCTGAACAGCGATCTGAACTTTCACAGCACCTCAAAGGCAAGAAACATATTGCCGCAGTTTCGAGCCTTCAGAATAAATGTTTCGCGATAATCGTCAGTTATTTGTGATGGACAACCTGAAGATGTATCTCGTTGTGTATTGTAATGCTTCAGTAGTCAGTGAGACATAGAATAAATTGCATTTGTGGGTACAAAATACTGTTTATATTCACATTAATAAACTAAATTATAATAAAATATTTTTCCTTTTTTGTCACATATTTCAGGTATTTTTAATACATAAAAAATAAATATTTTCCCGATTTTTAGCACCTAAAATTCCGAGCCCTACTTATTACTGTTGAAAGAGGCAGTTTTATGCTGCCTTGGATATTTTCATGTCAGTTTTAGTGGCTGAATATTTAAGCTAGGATAGGAAAAATGCCCCTTTATTTAGAATGAGGTAGGACGATAGGCCTTAATTGTAGACTTCTCTAACCTGTTAGTGAACACACAGGTTAGGCTTTGTTAATTTGATTCGTTTTCTAACAAACGCGGTGTTGTGGTAAACACACAAGCCGTTGATGAGATTAGGCCTAAACTCTCATGCAAAATATTTTAAACTGTTCCCTTACACATTGATAGATCTTAAGTTCATTTTATTCGTCACTTACTGGTAGGGCCTAGGGTACTTTATTTTCCGTAGTACTGATCATTCATACGGGACGTGATTCACAACATCCATAGATGTTATATTTCCGTATTTTCACTTAATTAAGTTAAATATCTTAGGCCACATCTCTAAGACGTAATGTGCCTCTCGAACGCAATATTTTACTACTTTATTGGACAACTATGTTAAATTACTGTGGAAAATATACTTTTCTATGCTTTCTTGCCTCTGGACATCCATGCATGACAGTTTTATACGATACACATAGGAAATAATGACGGCTCAACGACGAAGAAAGCTACAAGGGAGCCATGTTGTATTGCTCCAGTTGCTTGGCAACGGAGCGGAAGTGACGTCGACTTCGGCAGCGTGTTGTCATATCATCAATAATATAATATCCATGATCCAACACGTACTATAGATAACGACTCATTGATAGTGACTCCTGGAACAGATTCTTACTTCACACAGAGCCGTGAATCAAACCATATGTTACGAACAGAAACGTCACTTCGTACTTATTTGGGAAAATGAAAGATATTTATTTACACGAAAATACACACACATCATTACAAATAATACTCAAAAGACTCCATCTTGGATGCACTGTTCGTTGTCCTTTTCTCACAAAAAACAAAAATAACTGTTGCCAACTGTCTGTCACATCCTCCCACCGTTGAGGAAAGACATCCTCAACTACTCCACATATCTTGCAGGAACATTGATAGTTCTACCCGAACGTGTGGTCTTTGGGGGCTGAACACCAGTTCCAGTCGGCTCTCCTAAAGCAGTAGCTGTTTTCTTATTCAAGCCAGTCCTCAAAGGTGTGCTGTCTTCATCAGGTACTTCTAGGGGGTAGAGTCGCTGTATCGATCTCAAGAGTTCTCCTTTAGATGTAACAACCCTTGCAAGTCTTGTATTACCATCAGTTCCAGGGAACAAGTCCACAATTTTTCTAAGGGGCCAATCTATCTTCTTAGTGCCATTTGATCCAACTAGGACAATGTCACCTCTCTTGAACAAAAGAGTTGGTTTACAACTCGGTTTACCGAGTGCCAAAAGTCCCAGATATTCCTGCTGGAATCTTTTCTTCAATGCTATTCTTAGGTTCAGAAGATGACGATTTCTTTAATTCAGGGTTATAGCATCCAATGCATCACATTCTGGAACTCCGGTTGTCTTAATTTCTTGTAGAAAGCAGGCAGGGGTGAGTGGACTTATATGTTCACATCCATCGGTCAGATATGTTAGCGGTCTTGCATTTATGGTGGCTTCTATACTGCAGAGAAGGGTAAGCATTTCTTGGTAAGTTAGACAGGCTTTACCCAAAACTCGTTTCAGAAGCTGTTTAATTAGACGTATTAACCTTTCCCAGAAGCCTCCCCACCAAGGAGCACTAGGTGGATTAAATCTCCAAGTAATACGTTCAACCGAATAGTGTTTGGAAATATTCTCCCAGTCAAAACTTTGAAACGCGTTATCTGTACCCGTGAAATTTGTACCATTGTCTGAGTAAATCACAGAGGGGCGTTGGGTAGATTATTGGCTGAGGAATAACCTAACCACCAAGGGAAGATGATAAAGAAAAGGAAGTGGGTTTCGAACTGGAGAAAAAGGATAGAAAAATAGGAGGAGAGTCCCACAAAAGTTATGAATTTAACTTTAAATGCACTTAGAGGCGGTTGCCACTGCAAATCCGCTCTCTGATACCTAAAGTGGGTAAGGACCTGGTCGAAGCTAACGGGAACCGCAGCTAGGACTTGGGCGGTTTGCCAGAGAATGGCTTTAGCATATTCCCTCTCAAGCATGCATATGCCTACTATGGGGAAGGGTGATGGTCTGACAAGACAAATAGTAACAGATTTATTGCGTATTAACGAGGGCATGAACCTAGAAAGAGTTAGGAAAGCCAGGATCTTGCCTAACTGTAGTATTTGCGAAATGATAAATCCAAAAACAAATATTTAATTTATTTAACAAGGCAAAGAAGTCTAATAAATCTGACAAGTATATAGTTTCAATCTTTAGTAACAATTTGGGGTCGCAGACCTCCTAACATTTAAAGTTTGCTCCAGGCAATTAACAATTCTTTAGGTTTCAAACCTTATATATGTACTAAAATCTTTGTAAGATTAAAAAAAGATAAATGAAGTGATTAAAGTTTAAACATTAAATTGAGTACAAGGAGTGTACTTTAAGAAATTTCCAGGTAACTATTTTAGAAAAAGTTACAACTTCGAAAATAACAAAAAAGAAAGTGGGTAGAATGAAGGAGAAGTTCCTATAACTTCTTATATTTATACAGAATTACTGTTGGTTATTATACAAATAAGGGCAGGTCACTTACTGTGAAACCTGATGAGAAAGTCAAAAGGAAGGTTCTCGACCTCCTATGTTTAAGTAGGAATCACGAGCTAAATGGGGCAGTTTCCCTTTCGTAAGACCTAGAAATAACTCACTCATGAGTTGAAAGAATTGTTTTCCCTGATTATAGGGTAGAAACAATGTAAGCTTGAACCGTGTATAAAACACGTAGTTATGCAGAAATTAATTAATGATAAACAAGCAAGATGGAAGGGCACTTCGTTAGAGTGACACCTCATAGAAAATGATCTAGAGTTACAATTTTATTAATATGGTTTGTTAGTAGAAGGTTTAGGAAAGATCAGTTGGGATTTAGGATCAATGTTCATGGCCTTATTTAATGTAAACGGACGATCGCGACGCGGTAGAAAAGTTGAACAAGCACTAGTTATCACTATAGTCTGTAAAATGGATGAAAAGTTCACTGTAGTAACACGAAAGTTTATGGCAAAGAAAGTTATTGCAATAATGAAAAAGGACTGGTTGCACTAGATAGGCGAAAGTCTATTGCTTGAAAAAGTTGTGGATTACAATTAAATGCGCCATAGAACATTCCAACGGTGGAAGAAAATTCGCTATTGGGCTTTAATTCAGAAGGAAGATTCTTCAATTTTAAATAGTATTCTCACAAGTGAGTGAAAAATACATGACGGCAGGACTTGTAGATAAAGTACAGGATCTGGAAGGTTCCAGAACGATCTTAATAGAAGAATGGGGCCAAAGTTAATCCAGCGGAGGAACTAGCTTGGTAATTTATAGACAGCGGGTATTAGATAATATCCCACGTGGTGAGAAGATTTCTCAATTAAATAGCTTAAGAAAAGCTACTTTCTATTAAGGTTGGCTTAGACAGACAAAAGCTCAACATGGCAAATCCCGCGAAGAATGATTACCGCCCCAAATAAGTAATCTCACGCTGTCTATAAAATGATCAATGAAAGCATGTAGATAATAAAACTGATGAAGATGAGGTTAAAACCTTAAGTCTGTACTTATCTTGGTTGCATGTCGAAGGTGAAGTTCCCTTTGACGGATACCTAAAGTGCCAACATGGCGTAGAACGTAGAGAGTGCCTCTTGGTTTGAGGAGACTGGCTCTAGTTGAGCCTTGACTGACCGAGTCAACTGCCGACTTACAAGTGAGACCCACTCAGCGAAGCGCGGAGGGTCCAAGGAAGGGAAAAGAGTGGGGGTAGGAGACAAAAGGAAAACATATAAGCATGACCAATATTGTAAACTTAAATTCTCTTGAGGAAATGGTCTTCAAAGAGTTGATAGCAGGCGATGGCAACGAGATCTGGTGGCCAGATGGAAAAAGGAGTCCTCTTGCACCAGGAAGAATTGAGGAGCTTCAGAGATTCGCTGCTAGATGACGCTAGGTGGGTCATGGAAGATATATATCTAGAACAGACTCACAAAGAACATAAGAGACATGACCAACAAAGAGAAAATAGAAGATCACTGTTGGTGTTTGATAAAGAGGAAGTAATGAACATGCAAAAGCATTAAAAATTATATTCTCTCGTAACGTGTATTCCAAGAATACACCATACTGGGAGGGGCAAACTCCAACAGAGAACAAATAAGCAGTTAAACATTTAAAGGTAATGGAGCGATCAAAGACAGTGGTCTTGTGATCGGACCATTAGTGGTCAAGACCCTGACCACCCTGACTCTCCCATCCCTTCCAGGATAACACTCGGTCACTCTACCAGAAGTCCAGACCAGGGGGGGGGGGAGAAACATCCCTAACCAAGACCAAGTCCCCCACTTTAATGTCGGGACTGGAAAGAAACCACTTCTGTCTCCGTTGCAGGGAAGTTAAATATCCCATGTTCCACCTCTTCCAAAAGGAATTGCGGAGGGCTTCAAGTTTACGCCAAACAATAGGTAAATTAGAATCCCTGTAAGAATTGGGAAGGGGAGGAGGGGCAGAGAGAGAAGTGCGTGTAAGGAAGTGACCAGGTGTGAGTGGAAGCAGGTCATCAGGGTCATTGGAAAGCGGAGTTAAAGAACGAGAATTAATAACACCTTCAATCACAAAATAGCTAGAAGCTGAGAGAAGTATAGCTCTAGTAAAGATTGCGATAAGATGCGAAAGAAGAATTAACAAGTTTAAACAAAGCGTATAGAAACAAGTACATCTATTAAGGATAAGAATATACCAAATAAACAAAGGAACTATGAGAGTAGGAGGCAAGAACGCCATAGGTAACAACAATCTAGTAGCCATAAACAATGACCTCAAGTTATAATAAGTATCAAAGGGGTTAATCAGAAAAATGCTTAAGTCAGCGTGAAACGTGACATAACAAGTATAAATACATAAACACATCGAATGTGACGACAAGAAAAAACAAGTTTGTTCATCAATGAACAATAAGATTGCAAAATATGTAAGCAAGGAGCAATACATGAACGCGTGAAAAATACGCAACGATGTTATGAAACAAGAATCGAAGCAACTATAGGATACGAACGTGAGCAAGTGGGTGACACAGGCAAACACGGCCTTGACCCACATAGTACAGCGAGATAAGGAATATAAATAGCTGAAGGAGTCCTTGACCGGAACTAGTTTATTTTGGTAATGAGGTGAACGGCTTCCGAGATTACGGGAGCAACTCGCAAGACAATGGTTGGCAGTCAGCCAGAGTTGAGATAAGGGAAACTTGCTCTGACCTTTGGCAAGCATACAGGAAATAAACGACAGCTTGGCGTTATCCGAGCTTGTATACAAACAAGATTGAAAAACAAGCAGTTCGAAATAAACAAACAACACAAGTGAAATCAGCTGAGACTTAAAGCGGTTATTCAGGTTAGACGGCATGCAGTCATTCGTGGCTTGGACTTGAAAAACCAATTTAGAGACATATGAAATAAAGTAGGAAATCAATTTCGAATAATTTTGAGGATTACGGAATCCGACAATTTTCAACAGAAAAAAGCTTAATTCTTCCGAAAAGGGAAGAGAAGCTGGGACATTGAGAAGGAGTTTATGCGTAAGAATAGTTATTCTAGATACTAGAGAATTCAGATTTTCAAGCGCTTTCAAAAGCGGCTTCCAATTGTGAGGAAGGGGGAAGGAGCCGGCCGTGGCCATCCTACTAAATAGCGAAAGAAGTGAAAAATAGCTTACAGCGAATTGATGGTGACTGATAGCCATGGTTTTACACAAGGGGAAGATAGTTTTCGATAGAGAGTTTAAGCAATTACCTGCTATAAAAATGACATGAGAAAGTAAACGAAGTAACACAAGGCGAGGCGAACTTGAATTGCCATCTTGTGCGGGAAGAAGGCAAAAGCATTTAAACAACTTACAAAGGTGGCGTAGTTGTGTACGATGAGACATCGTTTCGGCAAGTGTTTTTCAAAAGTATTGAGATCGAAAGCATAGGTGTTCTCTTTTTCAGAAAGGGGATTTATATCAGCAGTAACGAAATGACATTGCGATTTGGTTTGAAGACTGGGTTGTTGGATTTCACCAGTAATAACCCAACCAAAATCGGTGTCTCTGGCGACCACGGTTGAAGATAACTTGCGAACCTGTTTACGGAGGCAATTCCAAAAAACATTGGCACTGAAAAGTACATCAATGGGACCTTGAGCATTAAACTGAGGATCAGTTAACCTTAAGTGCGAAGGAATCTTTAAACCGTAAGTATTAATAGAGCTGCTAGGAGTGTCCTTGCCAATACTGGTAAGAATGAGACAGTTTAAGTTAAGATTGGTGTTTCTTTGGCAAACGTCTCTGATTTTCAATTTTGAAGACTGCAAGGCTTGAGTTTTCAAATTGTCAATGCCGGATACATTGATGGGAGTAGGCGATGAAGAAAGACCTAGTTTTTTAATTAACGATTGCGAAACAAAGTTATGAGTTGAAGCGGAATCGAGAAGACCGCGGGTTCGAAACCAATTTCCAAATTTATCTTGGATTTCGAATTGTACAGTGGACAAAAGGACTTGCGCACTGTGAGAAGTTTCGGCGTTAGAAATGCAGGAAGAAGCATTAGTTTGTTCGGAGCTGCTCTGCATGGAGTTTCAAGAAGCGGGTACTGGTGACCTCGATTTATCATGAACGTGCAATAACGAATGGTGAGGTTTTTACAATGGAAACAGAGGTTGGATGACGTACAGTTAGAAGAAGAATGCTTAGGTGACAAGCAGTTGAAGCAATGTTTACTATTGAAGACAAACTTCCTTCGGTCTTCGACAGACAATTCTTTAAAAGATTTGCACAAGTACAAAATGTGCAACTTTTTGCAGAGCATGCATTTTAAAGATTTGTTGAGCGGCCTGATATGTTCTCTTGGATGGTTGAAAGAAGCAGAACGGTTTTGCTTGTTCTCGACAGATGGGGGCTGATGACCATTTGAAGAAGCACGTTTTTTCTCTCAAAAATGCGACACTTATGACTCGTTTCGACATTTTCGCACTGGAATGAGAGTGCTGTAAGGACTTGGCACCGGCTGTTGAGAAACGAGATGAGGTGTTCAAACGAATGTTCCTCGTTGCGAGTGAGTTCGATCTCCCAAGCCTTTAATGTCGAAAAATCGAATCTTGATGTAGCTAGATGAATAAGAATAGTGTCCCACGTTTGGACTGGTTGCTTGAGTTGATATAATGCTCTCACGTGCAATTGAATAGAATCTAACAGGTCTCTTAAAGAGCTGACGTCATTAGGTTTGACGACTGGCAGGTTGAACAGACAGCGGATGTGGCGAGCTACACTCAATCGTAAATTGCCATATCTCTCTTTAAGGAGATTAAAGGCGATGTGGTAGTTATCTGCGCTTAAAGGAAGTGACTCCACCAAGGCCAAGGCCTCGCCTTCCAAGGATGCACGCAGGAAATAGAACTTATGAATGTCGACAACGTCTGAGTTTTCATGAATTAGGGAGCAGTAAAGTTCATAAAAAGAATACCATTCACCTTCCTGGCCTGAGAAGTGAGGTAGGCTTATCTTTGGAAGTAACGGTTTCGGTTTATCCTTGTGAACTGAAGCGGGTGCGAACTGGGCCGGATTGATGACCCTAGTGTCCGGTTCTGAGATACTGCGGATCAGTTTGTGGGCCTTGGCAATCCCTTCAAAGTACAAGGGTTCGACCTCGTCCCGATCCGATTGAAGTTCTGGGCAAGCGGATTCAATCTCGGTTTGAATTTGATCGTAATAATCATAGGACCGTTCGTACAACTTAAGGCGTTGTGTCAAGATGTCTAGATCACACTCGGCGGGATTTAATTTGTTGATGAAATTTCTGAATCTGGTGAGTTGCCCTTTATAGGAAGAACGTCTAGCAATGAGAGTTTCATCTTTTTCAGTAGGAGCCATGACAAAGAAAATAGATTAAAATGTAACTCACGAAACTGTGGAACCTTGGAGATGCTGTCAAGTTGGCAGCAGCGAATAAGTAGAAAGAACGGGACACACCACGGGAGACAGGAGCGGCCTCTTTCCCCTTCACAGGCTTTGCATGATGTAGTTATAGCTGAAAGATTCAAAGCAGATATTAATAATTTGTAAGGTATTGTCAAATGATCTTGACAAAGAATAGAAATAGCAAATGGACTCTCCCGGGTTTCTGGTACCAAATTTTGGGTAGATTATTGGCTGTGGAATAACCTAACCACCAAGGGAAGATGATAAAGAAAAGGAGGTGGGTTTCGGAATGGAGAAAAAGGATAGAAAAATAGGAGGAGAGTCCCACAAAAGTTATGAATTTAACTTTAAATGCACTTAGAGGCGGTTGCCACTGCAAATCCGCTCTCTGTTACCTAAAGTGGGTAAGGACCTGGTCGAAGCTAACGGGAACCGCAGCTAGGACTTGGGCGGTTTGCCAGAGAATGGCTTTAGCGTATTCCCTCTCAAGCATGCATATGCCTACTATGGGGAAGGGTGATGGTCTGACAAGACAAATAGTAACAGATTTATTGCGTACTAACGAGGGCATGAACCTAGGAAGAGTTAGGAAAGCCAGGATCTTGCCTAACTGTAGTATTTGCGAAATGATAAATCCAAAAACAAATATTTAATTTATTTAACAAGGCAAAGAAGTCTAATAAATTTGACAAGTATATAGTTTCAATTTTTAGTAACAATTTGGGGTCGCAGACCTCCTAACATTTAAAGTTTGCTCCAGGCAATTAACAATTCTTTAGGTTTCAAACCTTATATATGTACTAAAATCTTTGTAAGATTAAAAAAGACAAATGAAGTGATTAAAGTTTAAACATTAAATTGAGTACAAGGAGTGTACTTTAAGAAATTTCCAGGTAACTATTTTAGAAAAAGTTACAACTTCGAAAATAACAAAAAAGAAAGCGGGTAGAATGAAGGAGAAGTTCGTATAACTTCTTATATTTATACAGAATTACTGTTGGTTATTATACAAATAAGGGCAGGTCACTTACTGTGAAACCTGATGAGAATGTCAGAAGGAAGGTTCTCGACCTCCTATGTTTAAGTAGGAATCACGAGCTAAATGGGGCAGTTTCCCTTTCGTGAGACCTAGAAATAACTCACTCATGAGTTGAAAGAATTGTTTTCCCTGATTATAGGGTAGAAACAATGTACGCTTGAACCGTGTATAAAACACGTAGTTATGCAGAAATTAATTAATGATAAACAAGCAAGATGGAAGGGCACTTCGTTAGAGTGACACCTCATAGAAAATGATCTAGAGTTACAATTTTATTAATATGGTTTGTTAGTAGAAGATTTAGGGAGAAGCCTCCGTGGCTTAGGCGGCAGCACGCTGGCCTCTCACCGCTGGGTCCGTGGTTCAAATCCCGGTCACTCCATGTGAGATCTGTGCTGGACAAAACGGAGGCAGACAGGTTTTTCTCCGGGTACTCCGGTTTTCCCTGTCAAAATTTCATTCCAGCAACACTCTCCACTATCATTTCATTTCATCTGTCATTCATTTAATCATTGCCCCAGAGGAGTGCGTCAGGCCTCGGCAGCCGGCACAGTTCATATCCTCGCCGCTAGATGGGGGCTTCATTCATTCCATTCCTGACCCGGTCGGAGACTGGAAGCAGGCTGTGGATTTTCATTAATTTCAGTAGAAGGTTTAGGAAAGATCAGTTGGGATTTAGGATCAATGTTCATGGCCTTATTTAATGTAAACGGACGATCGCGACGCGGTAGAAAAGTTGAACAAGCACTAGTTATCACTATAGTCTGTAAAATGGATGAAAAGTTCACTGTAGTAACACGAAAGTTTATGGCAAAGAAAGTTATTGCAATAATGAAAAAGGACTGGTTGCACTAGATAGGCGAAAGTCTATTGCTTGAGAAAGTTGTGGATTACAATTAAATGCGCCATAGAACATTCCAACGGTGGAAGAAAATTCGCTATTGAGCTTTAATTCAGAAGGAAGATTCTTCAATTTTAAATAGTATTCTCACAAGTGAGTGAAAAATACATGACGGCAGGACTTGTAGATAAAGTACAGGATCTGGAAGGTTCCAGAACGATCTTAATAGAAGAATGGGGCCAAAGTTAATCCAGCGGAGGAACTAGCTTGGTAATTTATAGACAGCGGGTATTAGATAATATCCCACGTGGTGAGAAGATTTCTCAATTAAATAGCTTAAGAAAAACTACTTTCTATTAAGGTTGGCTTAGACAGACAAATGCTCAACATGGCAAATCCCGCGAAGAATGATTACCGCCCCAAATAAGTCATCTCACGCTGTCTATAAAATGATCAATAAAAGCACGTAGATAATAAAACTGATGAAGATGAGGTTAAAACCTTAAATCTGTACTTATCTTGGTTGCATGTCGAAGGTGAAGTTCCCTTTGACGGATACCTAAAGTGCCAACATGGCGTAGAACGTAGAGAGTGCCTCTTGGTTTGAGGAGACTGGCTCTAGTTGAGCCTTGACTGACCGAGTCAACTGCCGACTTACAAGTGAGACCCACTCAGCGAAGCGCGGAGGGTCCAAGGAAGGGAAAAGAGTGGGGGTAGGAGACAAAAGGAAAACATATAAGCATGACCAATATTTTAAACTTAAATTCTCTTGAGGAAATGCTTTTCAAAGAGTTGATAGCAGGCGATGGCAACGAGATCTGGTGGCCAGATGGAAAAAGAAGTCGTCTTGCACCAGGAAGAATTGAGGAGCTTCAGAGATTCGCTGCTAGATGACGCTAGGTGGGTCATGGAAGATATATATCTAGAACAGACTCACAAAGAACATAAGAGACATGACCAACAAAGAGAAAATAGAAGATCACTGTTGGTGTTTGATAAAGAGGAAGTAATGAACATGCAAAAGCATTAAAAATTATATTCTCTCGTACCGTGTATTCCAAGAATACACCAGGCGTCCTCTTCTTGCTACAAACCGCCGGAACGCTTGCACAAACGCCTCTGTGGAGAGAGAAGTAACCATTTCGAGATGAACAGCGCGATACACCGCACATGTGAAAACTACAATCCAAGCTTTACTTTTATCCCTCAGGAACACCGGACCTGTCAAGTCCACTCCTATCACATCAAATACACAGGCTTCCCGTATGCGGTCCAGGGGCAGAGGGGCCTGAGCGATTTCGGTATGTTGTCCATCATGCCTCCGGCACTTGACACATTTTCTTATATTTTTTCTAACTGTCCTCCTTCCACCGATGATCCAGAAGCGTTGTCTCAGATGATTAAGAAGAAGTTGTACTCCAATGTGATTTTCTTTCACGTGCTCATCCATAATCAAGCGAGAGGTGATGACATGGTTCGCCGGGAGAATCATTGCGAACCTGAATTGCATCAAATCTTCTCGCAGTAGTAGTCTCGTTTTAACCCTGAGAACACCATCTTCCAGGAATGGATGTAGTGAAGATAGACGTTTATCAACTAATCCGTGGAAGCTTTCTGGTTGAATTATAGAAATGAGTCTAATTTCAGCCCTTTCTAACTCTTCAACTTGCAGATTTTCTTGCGAGATCCTCTCACGTCTAAGACAATTCTTACAGAAGCGAAGAATCCATGCGATTAGATGAACTATTATGTGATAGCTGGAAAAATACCTGGCATACCAGAGGGGACCTTCATTGGTTACAGTGCGCCGATAAAGGTCTAGTAATAATAATAATAATGCGCGTCAGAGTAGCAGAGGAAGATAAAATCAATAAGGTCGCAAATGGATGGGGGAAAAGACGTCTTGCTCGACCCGGTGCTGGGCCCAAGGTTTTCGGAACGAGCAAAAGATGATTTCCAAAAAACCAAATGCCAACAAATAATTGCTTAATGCAATAATCAAAAGTGCAAAAAAAGAAACTCATGACATTAATTAAAGAAATCCCAGAGGCGTGTTAATCGTGTCTTTGTTACGTCACAAAGACAAGATTGACGAAATCGAGATAAGGGTACGGATAAGGAAGGGGAACTTAAATATAAGAAATGAAAAGGCAAGGGAGCTATATTACTTAAAATATAAAAATGTATTAATGATAAAAGAAAGAGCGTGTACACGTAATAAAAAAAATTTAAAACAAAGAAAAAAGGTAGGCTAAGATAAAATCAATAATACAAAAGAAACCCAATACCAAGAATAAAGAATTCAAAAACTTAAAAAACTAAAAAGCACGACAGAACCTGAGTACTGCTCAACAACATGAATCTAACGAAAAAATACGAACATGAAAGAAAATAAAACGAAACTTACAAAAGGTAGAGAGAAACGACAAACTTGCAAGAAGTCAAAATTCGAACTGCAACAAGACGCGAAGCTTTTCATGATGTTATGTAAACATACCGGAGGGATGGGGGAGGAGTGAGGGGAGTAAAACAAAGGGAAGAGAGATTTCACGGAGGTAGGAAGAAGGGGAAGAAAAGGGGGAATATCATTAAGTTATGTAATACGGCGAAAATCAAAAGAGGAAAACAAAACAAAAGGAAAATGAAATATACAGAGATACATTACATTACAATTGATTTGGGACGAAAGAGACCGGTAAAAATCGAAAGCACGCTATAATAAAATAGGCTTATATTCCAACATAATGCCGCACCAATGCGACATATAAAAAAAGAATAATATGACATCGGAGCTGGAGAAATCCCAGTTAACCACCGTCACATATATTCTATAAACAAAAGGGACACGTATTAGTGGGACGTTGGACATCAGTCCCGTTACCTCAAACATACTGTCCACAAACAAAGGTCCAATTGCTACCAATCAAATGAAACATTTGTGGTACAAAGAGACACCGACGCAAAAGACGAGCACTAAGGCCCGACAGGAAATATATATAAGCCAAGACGCAGAAACGCAATACTTTCGAATCTTACAGGTATTAACCAAAATAATAAAACTGTGAGAAGGGCACATAACAAAAGCAACAAAAAGAACTCCGCCGTATGACATTACGCAAGGTCCCGGAGATCTGGTTCAAGGATTAAAATACTAACAATAACATCTTGAAAAGGAAAGAGAATTAAGCAAAAGACGGAACGTTTATCAAAAACAATTACATTGCGTTAGATAGAAATACATTGAGCCGCACTCACATTCCGCTGCGCCATGAGGGTGGGCCTCTGCCCGAATACACACGTTCGCCTTACATCTCGGCGCGTCTAAGACTGACTAAGCTTCTGTCCCCCAGAGGGGAGAGAAGCCTCTCAGAAAAATCAAATGCGTAGTTTGGGAGTGGCCCCAAACTCGCGTCAAATATTGTCAGAGCCAATGGCAGAACGAATTGCACAACAAAATGCAAGGTAGCAACAACACTAGCCAATACGAGAGAACAAGGCAGTTTGTAGCCAGGGGTTGCACAACGTTAGACAGAGAGATACATACAGACAAACTGCGCACTTTTAAACTCTCGAGGCGTATATAGAGATGTCACAACACATGACAATAATAATAATAATAATCATGATGATAATAATAATAATTACAATAAATTCTGAAAAGTGGTTCAAATTCCACCGCTTTCTCCAAAAAAATTATTTTACATAACAAAGGCATAAAAGAATTTTTTTCTTTTTCATAACAAAATTATATAAAATAACATTCTTCGATTAGATACATTTGAACAGGGTGAAGGAAAGAAAATTACATCATGTACACTAGATACATACATGAAAATAAAGACATAATAAAATGTTCTCACATTTCTCTTATTCATATGACGCAGCTTAATTAAAAGTTCTTTAAACGTCATAACTTCCATAAAAGGCTTGACGAAACGCAAGTCACTTTTCTCAAACACACATATATTTTCATACACACGTATTCACGAAGATGTTCACTGATGAGGAAAATTATTCCTTTTTGGTACGAAAGAAAAAAAAAGACTTTAAAATGAAATTAAAACAACAAAATTTCAAATTATATAAAGGATCAGTACAGGCGTGAAATAAAGGCGGATCCTACCTCTACTGCACGTCAATACGTCACACATATTAAAAATGGATGTACCAAAAAGAAAATAATGATAATAAAACGGTCAATCTTGAGCTAGACTCTGCCAGATGACGTGGAGAAAGCGAAGTCTTCTTAATGGCGACCTTCTGGAAATCAGCCAATTTTCTAATAATAAAAGAAAGAAAAAGGTTAAATCATGATCACAAAAAAATATAAAGGGGAGCACCCTGTATACAAAATAAGGCTTGCGTCGGGGAAATATTTGGGGTTACATAAGCTGCGTAAGAGGGAAAGTGGATTCATTCTGCCAGCTGGAAAGTAAAAGTATGAATAGGCAGGGTCGTCAGACCAAATGAAAGAAGAGAAAACGAGCCGTGAACGGGGTCTAAAGGATACACCGGCCACTTCTCAGGTACTTGGAGACTAGCTATCGCTACCGGAAACACTCTCCAAATATATGACAGATACAGGAAAATAATACACATTATCTTAGAGAAAACATTAGATTGAAATGATTTATAAAAACATGATATCACAAAAACGTAAAACAGAAGTTACGATTAATAGTAAACAACTATATCAATAAACAAATCTCTGTCACTACAAGAAAAGAATGTAAGTCAACAGACCATCTCAGGCACTGCCGAACAATAGCAAGTCGTGTCTGCAGCTTGGACAATGGGTCGGCCCGGCTCCTTACAACAAAAGCAGGCAGGAACTGGAAATCGCCTTAGGCAGAGGTATAGTTCAACACATCTTTCGAAATCCTCCGTGTAACTCAGGCGGCCACGGGTGTCTCCTGCCTAACTAGATACATAGAGGGAGTAAAGGGGCTAAATATACTAATAACCTTCATCAAAAGACATTAGGTACTAAACAAATAAAAAGGAATAATAACTCAAAGTAGCTGTCGAAACAAAAAATACCATTCCGGACAGAGAACGAAAATCCAAATAATTACGTTACAAAATACCTTCCAAATAAAAGGAACAGACTGGAACCTCGCATAAAACCAATCAAGACCAGACATACAATCAATCAAACTCGAAACCCAATAATAAATATTACCAACCCACAAAAATAAAATGGTTACTGCGTCAATATACGGGCCGTAGACCTCAGAGGTACCGCATAAAAAAATTAAAGACAGAGGGTATGGCCTATCCCATACTAATATAAGAAAATTGGGAAATGCACGCCAGAGTAGTTCACACGAACATCAATGTCCCATACCAAGGATGCCGTAGACCTAAAATGGTTGGTATCTCTGAGTAATACTTATCGTATATTTGGTTTGCCAATAAAAACGAATAAATAGTTCGTACGTAATATATATATAGTTTAAATTGAATAGGGTATAAAATCAAAATCGAACTAAATTTGAAACCACCCACAAATAACTGTTGATAAAAATTCATTAAACTCATTGACACACACATTCATCTCAAAATACAACCAACAACAACAACACTACATACATACTCCTTCCCATAAACAAATCAAAATTTCCCCATTACATCAGAATGCGAATGTGGGTCGTTGGAACACCATGGAAACGCAAACAATGGACTACAGGTCATCGTGACAAACTTCATCCCATACTAAAGATTGACGACTCGTGCAGAATCTATGTACACCCTAAGTGGGCGTCGAAGCCGTGGGACAGGTCCCATACCCTAATCCCGACGGAGACCTCACCTAGCAGGTTTCCCAACGAAATACACACTACCATACTGAACATATAGTAACATCAAGCTTATATAAACAATTTTAAATGAAAACCAAAATTGAAAATCCCCTGACAAAAACAAAGCAATCACCCTCCCTAATTATGAAACAAACTTAACTCCCAATCATAACACACATAATAGCTCAACAGACCATTCATTCATAACTGAAACAACAAACACTTTACTAACACCAAACGTTAGTATAATTACGCGAGGCTCAAGGTGGGTCGGGGCGACCGTAGGATTTAAAGAGTCGGTTCCCACAAGTGGGCCCACCTTCATTGGGGAAAACTTCGGAGAAAGAGGGGCGGGGGTTTTAGGCTGCACGGTAATGACAAGAAACCTGTCAGCAGCTGTTCCAGACTGAGACGTATGAAGGGGTGAGGCGAGTTCTGAGAAATATCACAGTTAACTAAGCGACTATTTACAACAAAGGTAAGGACTCAAACCCTTGAGAGAAATGCATTTCCTACTTCACAGAAAGTAAAATAAAAACGTCCACAACACTGACGAAATGAAAAGGAAGGGAAAGTAAACAAAATTTTCTGTCGCCTTAAAATCACCGTTAACTAAACAAATGTCTAATAGAGGAAGCAAATACATAGAAGCAGGTTACAATACCGTGATGTGTCGTGTTCCAGCGATGCGATGTACTCACTGATATGTTGCCACTGTTCACCTCGAAGCTGGGTATTTTGGATGTATTGTTTACTTGAGGGACAAAACCACCTTTCCTTGGAGATGGGTTTCCTGGATGCCCGTAGTTCACACAGAAAGTAACTTCACCCTTTCTTCAGGGGTGGGGGAAAACAATTCACTGAATTCCTTAAACTCAAAGAAAAACAAATTTTTATACAATGTAAATGAAGATAAAAATAATAAAAGGTTAATAACTTGAGAGAGGAGAGGAGGGAACGATTTCGCACGCAACCACGCGATCTGCTACCATTGCGCCGATAAAGGTCTAGTAATAATAATAATAATGCGCGTCAGAGTAGCAGAGGAAGATAAAATCAATAAGGTCGCAAATGGATGGGGGAAAAGACGTCTTGCTCGACCCGGTGCTGGGCCCAAGGTTTTCGGAACGAGCAAAAGATGATTTCCAAAAAACCAAATGCCAACAAATAATTGCTTAATGCAATAATCAAAAGTGCAAAAAAAGAAACTCATGACATTAATTAAAGAAATCCCAGAGGCGTGTTAATCGTGTCTTTGTTACGTCACAAAGACAAGATTGACGAAATCGAGATAAGGGTACGGATAAGGAATGGGAACTTAAATATAAGAAATGAAAAGGCAAGGGAGCTATATTACTTAAAATATAAAAATGTATTAATGATAAAAGAAAGAGCGTGTACACGTAATAAAAAAAATTTTAAACAAAGAAAAAAGGTAGGCTAAGATAAAATCAATAATACAAAAGAAACCCAATACCAAGAATAAAGAATTCAAAAACTTAAAAAACTAAAAAGTACGACAGAACCTGAGTACTGCTCAACAACATGAATCTAACGAAAAAATACGAACATGAAAGAAAATAAAACGAAACTTACAAAAGGTAGAGAGAAACGACAAACTTGCAAGAAGTCAAAATTCGAACTGCAACAAGACGCGAAGCTTTTCATGATGTTATGTAAACATACCGGAGGGATGGGGGAGGAGTGAGGGGAGTAAAACAAAGGGAAGAGAGATTTCACGGAGGTAGGAAGAAGGGGAAGAAAAGGGGGAATATCATTAAGTTATGTAATACGGCGAAAATCAAAAGAGGAAAACAAAACAAAAGGAAAATGAAATATACAGAGATACATTACATTACAATTGATTTGGGACGAAAGAGACCGGTAAAAATCGAAAGCACGCTGTAATAAAATAGGCTTATATTCCAACATAATGCCGCACCAATGCGACATATAAAAAAAGAATAATATGACATCGGAGCTGGAGAAATCCCAGTTAACCACCGTCACATATATTCTATAAACAAAAGGGACACGTATTAGTGGGACGTTGGACATCAGTCCCGTTACCTCACACATACTGTCCACAAACAAAGGTCCAATTGCTACCAATCAAATGAAACATTTGTGGTACAAAGAGACACCGACGCAAAAGACGAGCACTAAGGCCCGACAGGAAATATATATAAGCCAAGACGCAGAAACGCAATACTTTCGAATCTTACAGGTATTAACCAAAATAATAAAACTGTGAGAAGGGCACATAACAAAAGCAACAAAAAGAACTCCGCCGTATGACATTACGCAAGGTCCCGGAGATCTGGTTCAAGGATTAAAATACTAACAATAACATCTTGAAAAGGAAAGAGAATTAAGCAAAAGACGGAACGTTTAACAAAAACAATTACATTGCGTTAGATAGAAATACATTGAGCCGCACTCACATTCCGCTGCGCCATGAGGGTGGGCCTCTGCCCGAATACACACGTTCGCCTTACATCTCGGCGCGTCTAAGACTGACTAAGCTTCTGTCCCCCAGAGGGGAGAGAAGCCTCTCAGAAAAATCAAATGCGTAGTTTGGGAGTGGCCCCAAACTCGCGTCAAATATTGTCAGAGCCAATGGCAGAACGAATTGCACAACAAAATGCAAGGTAGCAACAACACTAGCCAATACGAGAGAACAAGGCAGTATGTAGCCAGGGGTTGCACAACGTTAGACAGAGAGATACATACAGACAAACTGCGCACTTTTAAACTCTCGAGGCGTATATAGAGATGTCACAACACATGACAATAATAATAATAATAATCATGATGATAATAATAATAATTACAATAAATTCTGAAAAGTGGTTCAACAGTCATAGAATCCACAGGGTTTTTCTTCATTTCCTTTGCGATACTCTCTTCGTCATACACCACTTTTGTTTGAGGCCAACAATCTGGAGATTCATACAACCAGGCAGGTCCCTCCCACCATCGAGAGGCTACTAATTGCGAAGCAGAACAGCCACGTGACGGTAAATCAGCTGGATTCAATGAACCTGGAACATGTCGCCAGCAATTTAAATTGGTCAAGTTTCTGATCTCATTCACACGATTGCGGACAAACACCGACCAGTTCTCAGTCCTGCAGATCCATGCTAGAACTGTGGACGAGTCACACCAGAGAAAAAACGCATGAACTTCCAGTGAAATAGATTCCAACACACATTTAAGCAACCGTGCACCAATTGTAGCAGCCAGCAATTCCAATCTGGGGATTGTCACTTCCTTGAGGGGGGCCACACGAGATCTTGCATCACATAACTGTACACTCACTTGATTGTTGGAATCGCATCTTATGAAGACTACTGCTGCATATGCAAGTTGGCTGGCATCACAGAAGGCATGAATTTGCACATGGTCACTTTTTCCAAACCATCGAGGAATCTTGATTTCTACCAGGTGAGGTAGATCCTTTACCCAGGCCAGAAACTCGTCTCTGGACTTCTCATCAACTGCACTATCCCATCTTATATGAGTCTTCCAGGTCCTTTGAATCAACAGTTTGACACAAAGGGTGACAGGACATGTCACACCAACTGGATCAAAAATTCGATGTGCGAGTGACAGAATTGTCCTTTTCGTCACTTCTCCCACCTGAATACTATTCAACCAATGCAAATTTAAAGTAAGTGTATCCTCCTGTCGATCCCATAACAGATGAAAGGGTAGCAGACTGGTCATCATCCTGAGAGAACTGCCATCCCCTCAAATTAAAACTGCCTTCTGATAATACCCTACTAGCTTGATTGATAAACTCGCCCACCTCCGATTCCCTGTCAAGGCTAGTGACAACGTTGTCCACGTAGAAGCTCTGTAGAAGTCTCTTGATGAATAGGGGATTGAATTGCGGATTTTTCAAGTACTCCTTCAGGTGATACTCCAGGACAGCCACCAGGAGAAAAGGACTACAAGTTAAGCCGAAAACCAGACTGGCATGCTTGAAGATCTTGTAATTATTCCCAACGTCCTGCCACATCAGGAAGCAGATATAGTTTCGATCTTCTTTCCGTATGCTTATCTGAAGGAAGGCCTTCTCAATGTCTGCTATAATTCCTACTTTCCTCTCTCGGAATCTAAGAAGAATAGCAGGGATTAGCTCAATCAGGTTGGGGCCATCATACAAACAATCGTTCAAAGCAGGGGTTCCCACTTCCTTCGCTGAGGCGTCAAATACAGGACGAACAGGTGTCGTTGAACTACTTTCCTTCACAACAGCTCGATGCGGTAGATAGTGTCTGAAATTTTCATCCTCCTGAACCGGTTCAATTACACCCCCTCCTTTCCCACTCGGTGAAAATATTTTCATACGTCTCACTTAGTCCAAAATTTTCCACTTTCTTCCTTGTATTGACTAACCTCTTCTCAGCCATGACCCTGTTAGATACAAGAAATGATTTGTTTTCTTTCCAGGGTAAATGGACTTCATACCTAAATTCTCCATTAATAGACACGGTTTTCTGAAAGTGCTCCATTGTTGCAAAGTTTTCTTCAGTTTTAGTTTTCTTTACGGCAGGATCGCTGATACCTAGCACGTCCAGTTCCCACAGATTTTCAACTGAAGCATCTCTGATAAAGAGAAAAGTGACAAGGTTGGTCATGCTTGATTGATCTCCAGAAACTACTTTACCCATCACAGTCCACCCCAGCAGTGTCTCAATACATACAAGACCATTGCTTAGTGTACATGTTTGTCCAGTCATTAACTTTCCAGCTACATCAGTGCCTATTAATAGTTCAATGGGACCTTCAGTATCATAAATCTGTATCCCTTTTGCTCTTAGTTCTTGCAACCATGGGCCCTTTAACATAGTATTGTACCCTGTAATTACTTGTTGCCCTAAGACTTCAAAATTGCAGGCATAAGGCTTTCCTAAATTCTCTATGTAGATCCTATAGCACATATGCTGGCTCTCTTCTGTGACTACCCCACCAAATAGTGAATGGCGCAGCATTTCTGTGCGATGACTAGTGTAACCTAACTTCTGCGCAACTGATTCAAGCATATAAGATCTCTGACTGCCAGTATCCAATAGAGCCCTTACCTCCATTGCAAAGGATTCTCCAATGACCTTCACCTTTAATGTTTGCAAAATAACACCTTGCATACCACTACGTTCTTCATTTGAAATCAAAGAATGAGACTGAAGTTTCTCATTGGTAGCTTCAGTGGAATGTGTTGGACCTAGACATATTAGGCTGTTATGTTTTTTGCTACAGGAATCACATTTTATCTGACTTCTGCACATCTTTGAAACATGTCCTTTCTTCAGAGAGAGAAAGCATGCTCTCTTATTCTTTGAGACTCTCTCCTTTAAAGCCATCTGCTTTGCCACGGAGCAGTTTGAACTAGCATGGGACCTATCACAAAATATACAGTTTAGTTTAAGATTACAATCCACAAGTGCAGCTGCAGTATGTGGCGATTCACTGTAAATGTCAATTTTCTTCGTACCTTTTGACTTATCAGGATTCACATTGATGTTACCTTTACTTGGGATGGCCAGTTTGATCCTTTCCTCACTCTCTACTTCATTCTCCAGGAATTTCATCAAACCATTAAGACGTTCACTAGGTTCACATTCCTTCCCACCGCCACTCCTCTTCCAGGCACGTAACACATCTAGAGACAAGCATGATTCAATCATAGGAAATAACATTGCTGCATATTTCTCGGAAGTTACACCTAGGCTCTCCAAAGCACCAAGTTGAGTTTCGAGTCTGTCATATAATGATGAGATGTCAAGACTACTACAAGAATTCATCATTGTCAATAGTTCTCTGGCGTAGACTTCCACCAACAAAGAATCTTTGCCGAAACGTGATTTAAGTTTCTGTATTGCTTTAGGGTAATTTCCACTTGTGGCTGGAAAACTATCAACGATGTCGCGAGCTTTGGAGTTTGGCAATGTTGCTTGGATAAGATATTCGTATTTATCGGCATTATCTAACTCTTCATCTTCATCAATCTTTTGAAATTGATTCCAGAAACCTAACCAATCTCGTAGATTTCCACCAAATTTTCGGAATTCGATCTTTGGAAGGCGATATTTACTTTTTAGTTTATGAGTGTTACTGGTGTTTACTGTTGACTGGACTTCGTCTTCACGTTTTCTCTCCATTGCAAGAGCATCGGAAACAGCCACTGCTAACATATGAAACTTGCGTTTATAGTCATCTACTCCGTCTACTTATGTGATCAGGTCTTCTTCTGACACCGCATCTTCCATGAGGTGTTGGAAGATCTCCTGGTCCAGATTACATATGAGGTTAGCCTTCTCCACCACTAAGGCGTAATCTCCTCGGATAGCGACTATGTCCTTTATTTCTTTCTCCAACAAAACTTGAAGTGAAGCTACAATTTTCGTGAACGATGCACGGTATACACCACGTTTTCTGATCAAACTTCGAATATCGCTCATTTTCCTTTCTATGTCCTGTCACGGTCGCCAGATGTTACGAATAGAAACGTCACTTCGTACTTATTTGGGAAAATGAAAGATATTTATTTACAAGAAAATACACACACATCATTACAAATAATACTCAAAAGACTCCATCTTGGATGCACTGTTCCTTGTCCTTTTCTCACAAAAAACAAAAATAACTGTTGCCAACTGTCTGTCACACCATATACCTCAGGGGTGGAAGCTAACAACGCTATTCACGAAAACATCAGATAGTATAGATGATTAGTAATTTCGATATAATACTTCCTTGATTTGTAACCAGAGGTCTTTCAATTATAAGTACAAGACATGAGTTTACGTGCGGTAGGGTGGCAACTTTCTTCCCACTCCTCATCCCACCAGAGCATTCTGCAGGTTTCCATTGAATATAACGAGGCTGGACACATAATATCAGACCATAGCATTGCTTTATTTTGATCTTAAGAGAGCCGGGAATCAAACCATATACATCAGGGGTGAAAGCTAACAACGCTATTCACTACAACATCAGGTGGTGTATATGATTAGTAATTTCGATATAATACTTCCTTGATTTGTAACCAGAGGTCTTTCAATTATAAGTACAAAGCATGAGTTTACGTGCGGAAGGGTGGCAACTTTCTTTCCGCTCCTCATCCCACCACAGCATTCTTCAGGTTTCCATTGAATATAACGAGGCTGGAGACATCATACCAGACCATACCATTGTGGGAAGACCGGCAGGAATTTCGAGGTTTTGCCGCGAGTGATATAGAGGGCGCGCGGACATAGAAAACCCAGTAGCCATGGACTTTATTATTGTTGTTCTTTGGAGCTGGGAAGGCATCAACGTATTCTGTATTGATAATGTAATCTATTTTATTTACATTTTTAAAGTAAACAAATATTCTTTTTCAACAAATCAAACGTGAGTGTTTTTGACACCGGTTCCCACAAATAGGGGGGCACGTCCTGGACTGAATCAACGACGCATGTCTGATGTTATGTTCACTCGCTAATTTTGCTGACGGCGAAACGACGAAAGGCCAACGACGAATTCAGCTCGAATTGATGACGGATGTTCGAGACTGAAGGCTTATCACATCAGTGAAAGGTTTGCAACTGGACAAAGACGTAAAGAAGTTGAATACGATTTGAGAAAGACGACAAAAGGGCTTTGGGATCAGTGTTGACGACGCAGATAAGTACCGTAGCCTAATAGGAGATATTGATCTTATAAACAAAAGCATTTCAACTGTTCCAGTGGCAGCTGTAAACGCTTGATATAAGATTATATTTGAAGACGCTATAAAAGATCGAAACAATAGAAAGAGGTTGTGAGAATTTTCAGGGTTTACTTTCGAACCTGATTCAGAGGATTATGTGGCCAAGGTCGAGTTTATAACAAAAGAATTGACGGAAGAGGAACTGCAAGCATCCTGCGCGATCCTGCGCTTAGACGAGGGCACCCCGGAGGAAATGACAATGACGATTCGTCACCACCTGACGCATTTTTCAGAGTACATTGAGATGATTGAGAAATCATCGGACGACGAGAACGATGACGAACAAGTACAAAAAGAAGGCACAAGCTAAAGCTGCAGCGCTCTCCAGAGCAGATCTAGAGGAGACAAAGAGGTTATGTGGCACTATCAAGAGGGAATTGACAGTGGCGAAAAGAAAAAGAAACTAAATCGAATGAAACTCGACGACGACGACGACGACGAGAGTGAAACAGGGGACAGTTCAAGTAACGGTAGCGATGCATCGAGGTATTCCCAGAAGTTTGCTTTGACGTTTCGCGACATCGAAGGTTCCGTCGGGTCATTTGATGGTAGCAGTGGATATCCAGTCAACCGATAGATCACCGAGTTTGAGGAAACAGTAACGTTGATGGGATGGAACACACTGCAGAAGTTGATCTTCGCTAAGAAATCTCTAACTGGCTTGGCAAAAATCTTCATCCAGGGCGAGAAGGGAATTACCAGCTGGACGGCATTGAAGAAATCTCTTCGAGAGGAATTTGACGTGCAGACGAGTACAGCGGAGATCCATTCGACGCTGTGTAGACGAAGGAAAAAAGGGACGAGTCGCTCTAGGAATATTACCTTACAATGAAGGAGATAGCAAGTAGAGGAGATATAGACGATGACTCACTCATGCAGTACGTGATGGACGGAATAGGGGATGACTCTGGTACCAATCTGTTATTGTACGGCGCTCAGTCGCTTAGAGACTTCAAAGAGAAACTACCTCAGTATGAACGTGCCGCCGGAAAGATTACTTCGAAGAGGTCTTCCATGTCGTCCCAGCACAAGAAGAAATCCGGCGGAGCAGATTCAAATAAACAGAAGGATGACGATACAGGCAAGTATAAGGGCAAGGCGCAGAGGTATTACAACTGTGGCAAGTCAAGTCACAAATCCAGCGAGTGCAAGGATAAGGACAAGGGTCCGAAGTGTCTCCAGTGTAACGAATTCGGACACATCTCCGCAGATTGTACCAATCCAAAGAAAGATGAAGAATTAAAGAAACAGACGGTGGCCTTGAACACGTCGAAGGAAACAGTCAGTAATTACAAGTACAAGGACGTCAAAATCTGCAACCACAATTTATCAGCCTTGGTAGATAGTGCTTGCCATTTCTACTTGTTGAGGCAGGACGCTTACAAGGACATGGAAAACGACACCCCAAAGCTGCAACCAAGCAGCTAGATCCTGACGCTTGGGTGCAAGCAAAGTGTCCTTGCTGGGATGGTTCAACACGACGATCACCGTTGACGACCAGGATTTTTGTGTCGACGTGCACGTTGTTCCCGACGAAGCTATTCCAGTTTCTATGATTATTGGAATCGACTTACTGGATCAGGCTGAGGTGTTGATTTCTAGAGAGGGCGTTCAGTTGAAAAAGAGAGAAGAGACGTTGGTCATGTGCATTGACGCTGGTGAAGACGAGAAGGAGCTGGACATTGAGAAGACTGTATCTGACGAGGCCAAGGCAACAGTCGAGCACATCGTAGCGAGTTACACCCCAATGAAAATCAAATCCACGAATATCCAGATGAAGATAGTTGTGAAGACAGAAGAACCGATATGTAGCAGACCGAGACGATTTACACCGAGAGAAAAAGAGGTGGTTGAGAAGCAGATGGCTCAAAGATGGAATTGTGCAACCAAGTGCATCCGAGTACGCCAGTCCTGTTGCAGTCGTGAAAAAGAAGGACGGTTCACATAGTGTCTGCGTGGACTACAGACCACTAAATAGGATCATCGTCAAGGATCACTACCCCGTTCCTCTCATCGAAGACTTGCTTGACAAACTCCAAGATGCTCGTGTATTCTCTACTCTTGACTTGAAGAATGGTTTTTTCCATGTAGACGTTGAAGAAGAGAGTAGAAAGTATACATAGTTTGTTACCCACTCAGGTCAGTACGAGTTCAAGAAAGTCCCCTTTGGTCTCACTAACAGCTCGTCTGTCCTTCAACGAATTATTAACGCTGTGTTTTGGGAGCTGATAAAGAGAGGACTCATCTTCATCTACATGGACGATTTGATAATTCCGGCGAAAACTCTACTGGAAGCTATTCAATTGTTACTTGAAGTACTTGACATAGCACGGGACTACGGATTGCTGATAAACTTCAAGAAGTATCAATTCTTGAAAAGGAGGTTCATTTTCTGGGCTACCAAATCCAGGAAGGAAAGATTCAACCGTCAAATGAGAAGACAGCAGCTGTACAAAACTTCCCGGTGCCGAAGACGATCACAGCTCTCCAGAGCTTCTTGGGATTGACAGTGTACTTCCGGAAATTTATTCCAGGCTACGCTTCAATCGCTAAACCTTTGAGCTATATGCTCAGAACCGGCCATGACTTCCGGTTTGGAGACAAGGAGAGAGAGGCATTCGAGGAGTTGGAAAGAATATTGTCATCCAGTCCTGTGGTGATAATCTACAACCCCAGATATGAGACTGAGCTTCATACAGAAACTAGCAAGTTCGGTTATGGCGCCGTGTTCCTGCAGAAGCTACCCGAGGATGGTCTACTTCACCCGGTCTCATACATGAGCATGAAGACTACGCCACAAGAAGAAAAATATTGCAGTTATGAGCTTGAAGTCCTCGCCGTTGTTCGAGCCTTAAACAGGTATCGAGTATACCTTTTGGGAGTGGATTTTAAAATAGTGACAGATTGCTCTGCGTTCCAAAAGACTATGCAAAAGAAAGATATAACACCTAAAGTTGCTCGATGTGCCCTGCCGTTGGAAGAATTTTCCTACACCATCGAACATCGTTCTGGAACGAAGATGCGACATGCTGATGCCTTGAGTCGGTGTACTGCAGCCCTTTTCGGATTCGCTGATAGTCTGATTGCTAGAATCAAGAGGATTCAAAACAAGGACGAAGGACTACTCGCCATCAAGACTATCCTGAAGGAAGGACCCTATGAATATTACGTGTTGTGAGACCAGATGTTATTCAAGTTTGTAGACGGCTGAGAACTTCTAGTAGTACCAAAGTCGATGCAGCAAGAGATCATCAGATCAATTCATGACAAAGGACACTACGCGGTGAAGAGAACAGAGGAGGAGATAAAAACAGCAGTACTACGTTCCAGGATTGACAGAGAATGTGAAGAAAGTGATCGGAAGCTGTGTGTAATGCTTGATTGTAAACAGAAAGTCTGGAAACCAGGAAGGATAACTTCACCCGCTCTTCAAAGAAAGTCAGCCTTTACACACTTATCATCTGGATCATGTAGGGCCGCTGGAATCAACGCATAAAGGTTACAACCACATCCTTGTGGTCGTGGACAGCTTTACCGAGTACACCTGGTTGTATCCAGTCAAGACCACCAAGTCGAGCGAAACCATCAGCAAGCTGGAGCTGCAGAGGATCCTCGTTGGAAACCCTGCTCATATGATCACGGACCGAGGGCCATCTTTTACCTCAAAAGAATTTGAAGAGTACTGTGAGGACCAAGGGATCAAACACTGCTTGGTGACCTCCGGGTTACCCATAGCCAACGGCCAGGTGGAGCTCATCAACGCGATTGTGACGTCCATCATAGCCAAGCTGTCCGCCGAAGATCCAACCAAATGGTACGAAGTCGTCCCGTCGGTTCAACTGGCACTGAACTCGACTTATCAGAGAAGTATAGGTCGAACACCGTTTGAACTCTTGGCCGGGGTCAAGATGTGAAACAAGATAGATCTTTAGATCATGGAGATGTTGGAAGAAGAAGCCATTAACAATTTTGAGGATCAAAGCGACCAGATCAGGCAGGAGGCAAAACTGCAGATTCTCAAGGCTCAAGAGGAGAAACGCAAAAACTTCAACAAAAAACGCAAACAAGCCTCGACTTACAACATCGGAGACTTAGTGGCTGTCAAGAGGACTCAATTCGGACCAGGTATGAAATTGAAGCCCCAGTACCTGGGGTCCTATCAAGTCACGAAGGTCAAACCCAATGATACGTACGATGTCGAAAGACTAGGTAGCAACGAAGGACCCAAGACCACCACCACCTGTGCGGAATACATGAAGCCCTGGCCTGAGGAAAGCTTATCGTCCCGGTCGGACGATGATGATCAGGACGGCCGAATGTGGGAAGACGGGCAGGAATTTCGAGGTTTTTCCGCGAGTGATATAGAGGGCGGCGGACATAGAAAAAACAGTGGCCATGGACTTTATTATTGTTGTTCATTGGAGCTGGGAAGGCATCAACTTATTCTGTATTGATAATGTAATCTATTTTATTTGCATTTGTTAAGTAAACAAATATTCTTTTTCAACAAATCAAACGTGAGTGTTTTTGACACCGGTTCCCACACCATTGCTTTATTTTAATCTTAACAGAGCCGGGAATCAAACCATATACCTCAGGGGTGGAAGCTAACAACGCTATTCAATACATCAGGTGGTATAGATGATTAGTAGTTTCGATATAATACTTCCTTGATTTGTAACCAGAGGTCTTCCAATTATGCTGTTGGCCTCCCACCAAGGTGGACTAGGTTCGATTCCCGGTCAATGCATGTGAGATTAGTAGGTTAGTAGTGATGGTTCTGCGCCACTCGACGCGGCTGTGCCCAAAAAACCAACATGGCGTCCAAACGAATGTTAAATAATTAATAGCTCTCGAACCCATGGCCCGATATAGACAAATGAGGTGTCGTAGGACTTGGGCTGACGCCCCCTACCAATGAACAACTCATTTCAGTAGGTTAGTAGCGGGGGTTTAAACGCACTCGGCGTTGCTCGGGCGGCGTCCATGTTAAATAATTAATATTTCGCGACCCCATGGTCGGATTTTAACAAATGAGCTGTCGTTGGACTCGAGCTGACGGGGGCTTTGCTATGGACTACGTATTATATTTTTTTTAGTTTTGAAAATTTTTGTTTTTGAATGTAGGCTATAGTTTAAAAACGAAACATGATAGAACGTTGTGCAATAGTTCAAAAGAAATGCGTCTATGTCCTTTATTTTCATAATAAAACTTTTTATTTTTTACGATTTTTTCGAAAATATTCCAATTTTGAAGTTCTTATATTTTGGAAACTAGGAAGTTTACAAAAACGTTTGTTTGACGTAAATGAAAGGTCCCTACCCCTCCTACCTCCAAAATGAATTTCAAGTCTCTATGACAAAAACTGTGTAGTTTTGTCAGAATGAGAGTTGCTTTACTTAGGAAGTTGTGAGCCCCTGGCGGCCTTGGGAAGGAAGGAGTAATGCTAGAAGGGCGTGCGTGGATTCGGTTTTTTTCGTCTTGCTGTGCTCTTTACGCGGAAACGTGGTTAAAGACAGAGAGGCGCTAGCGCTGGGCGTGTGTTACAACGAGGCTATCACCGGCTATGGTGAATACAGCAAATGGCTATTTCGAGGGGGCGACAGAGCGAGGGGTCGCTATTCGATATTTTTCCTATTACGAACGAATAAAGGCAAATATTTCGAAAATCCCTCATGACGATCTTTAAACATGTTAGTAAACGGGTCGTAAGTAACCTGACAAATTTATAATGGTATGTGGTGAATGAAAGCGGGAAACGTTTGATAGTTGTCAACAACAACTTGAAGAATTTGCTTTGTATGTCTTGCTGACAGCCAAGAAAGAAAAATCTGCTCGAGGCATGGCTAGCCGGCTAAGAGATTGGAATGTGAAACCTTAGTACAGGACGCGACTTGGCAACACTGCTGTCAGGTGAAAACAAGTTGGAGCAATCTGACAACTCTGCGGAGATAACATTTCACATTCTGTCAGACAGCCGAGAAGAGCGGCTTGCATGAGTGGACAGAAGTGGTGTAAGGGGAGATGAGGGAAAGCTCTACACAACAGGAAATCACGTGACCACTGCAGAGCGGTGAGGGGCGGGGCCAGAGGGCAGGGGAGAGGTGAGGGGAGGAGTGGAGAACCCATGACAGCCAATAGCTGAACGAGTTGTATGTCAACATGGAGTCGAGGAGTGAGACACATGTGTAGAAAGAGAGAGAAAGAGAAAGACGTGTTGCTGATAACATGTGTGGACATGCATAAAGTGTGTTGAGCACCGTACACTGGGCTCTCGTACAACATGATTCCATAAATAAATAAAACAGTGCACAGGTTCACACAACATCTAATTTATTGATCCAAGAATTAAAGGTAGAGTTAAATCCCAACCATTTCACGTACAGTTTATTCCCTTTTTGTTTCAACACTTTTTCCAAAAGGTAATGGTTAGGAAACGCTGTTTTCTGAAGTTCATGGAGTAAAACCTGCCTTTTATGTGTTGATGGTTGACGACCTCGAGTAAATAGGTGACTGGACTGTCCAAGTTGACTTGACGAATTAGAAATAGTTCTGTCCCCCACTGAGGCGTGTAGCCCTTATTGAAGGCAGACTTAAATTTGCTCACACGAACAAAATCCCCAAATTTTAGTCGGTGACGTTTAGGGTCTGCTGTTTTTATGGGGTTAAACAGTTTATCCAGTCGCTGAATATTTTTGGTCACGAGCCGTGGCTTGGTCCCAATCGTTCTATGTTTGGTGTCATTGTAACGTGACACTAGCTCAGGTGACATGACCAACCAGCGATAAGTGCCCTGAGCGGTAAACGCTTTCCACATTTGCGTTTTCAATGTTCGGTTAAACCGCTCAAGCACGCTGGCCTTGAGATTGCTGTACGTGGTGTAATGGTGAATATCCTTAGATTTGAGAAAAATGGACAAATCCTAGTTGAAAAATTATTTCCCCTGGTCGGTTTGTAGCAACTGAGGTTGACGTTTGGAGTGTTGAATAATATGTTGAAAGGCCTTGGTGACTAGTGGACCAGACTTGCGACGCACAGGTTCAACAAAGGCCATTTTGGAATACACAACAATGACAGTCAACATATAGCGTACACCGTTGTTAAAGCTAGCATAGTGGATCATTTCAACCAGGTCTGCTTGCCTAAGTTCATCCACATCTCGTGAAATTATCTTGAGTCTCGGATAGTGACGCCTAGCTGGGCGATGCAACTCGTGAGCAATGCCCATTTTAATGGGCGAGGGCTTAAACAATAATTTTGGCATTTCAAAGTTCTTGTTCAATTTCTTGAATTTCCCAATCGTGACCGGTATGGCCAGCTTAACGTGAAGCATGCAGCAGCTGTAGTCGCTGGACGAGCTTATTGGGATTGTGCCAGTAAGTAACATCCACAAGGGGTTTTATTGGTTTAAATGTCACTCCCGAAGCGGACGCTTTACGACGAGTACTTTGACTGGTGGGAAACTTTCTTGCAATGATGGTTTTATATTTTTGAGATATATTGGCATTCACTTGTTGAGTGGGATCATACTGTATTTTGTGGGCATGGGTGTCCAATAAAATTGATTTATATTTGCCAAGGTCCTCTGGTGTATAATCATGGGAAGAGGGTTTTCGAGAAAATAGCAGCTTTAACAGTCCTGGCGTTAATTTATATTTGATCTTTTTAATGACAGCTTTAGTACGAGCAAATTTAATCGATGAATCACCAATTTTAAAACTATCATCCTCATAGCGAACACCATACGTGGTATCTGTGTTTCCAATAAATAGATCAGTGAAATAGGGTTCCAGAGTTGATCCATAATATTTCATTAAAACGTTTTTCAGTTAAGCTTTATGTTGAGGTGTGGCCATGAGTTGTGAAAACGGAGACGATCTGGAAGGGCAAGGTGTTTCTACCATGACCAAGGATTTCTTTTTCTTCAATAACTCTGCAAGGGGTGAGGATTTTTTTGAGGTGTAAACACTTGTTCCTCCTCATCCTCAACCTCGCTAACACTAGCCAAATCTTCCTGTTCCTGTTCCTCTTCCTCTTCCTCAGGGTCCAGGTGTAGCGTCTGAGTGGCTTGTGAAACGGTGGGTAGCGTTTCAGATGGCTTGAAAGAGGGTTTCAACATGGCTTTTAGCGGAGGTGCTAAATGTTGTTGAAGAAACAAAGCATGATCCGCACGTGATCGTTTTAATTGACGAAACTTTTGGCGAATAGTATTTTTTGCTCTTATAATATGCTTTTTCAATTGACTCTCTGGTAACGCCATGGTGTCTTGACAAATGACTTGAGAGGGAATGAGTCAGTGCCTTAAATAGCAATACAATGATCAAATCCTAAGCGATAACGTCCTTGGTTGAGTTCATCTTGTTTGTCAATGACCAAACAGGCATGACGTTGAGTGTTCCAGCACTTGGCACACAATTCAGTAAACTTTTGAAAGGTCATATCCGGATTCACATGTTCATTATAAATGTGACGACTATTCCTCTGGTCCTGGCGAAATAAAACAATGACATTGGCATTGTCACGAATCAACAGTTTGGACATTTTAGAATACGTTTGTCCGCGATAGAAGCAATCGATATGTTTGTGGCAACCCATGCTGAAATAGCTTTGAATGATGCCCTGTCGTTCAGTGGATACATCATCGAAGTTCATCAGTGAATCGCGCTTTACCTCATTCGGTGAAATAACATTTTCTTGCATGGAAAATGTGAAATAACGCATATTCTCTTTTTGTAATCCAGACATAACTTGATCCGGAAACACGTAGAGGGGTTGGTAGAGAGGTTTTGCAAAAATATAAATATTTTGAAAACGCAGATCATTGGGCGCTGTGATGAGTGTCAGCAAAAGATTGGTCTTTCCATATCCGGAAGGTCCCACTATAATGCAGCGAATGGAAGATGGGAACATTGAACCATGGCCTTGTTCACGTGATGTGGGACAGAGATAGGAAACCAAGTCCCCCACGGGGAATGACTCTTGCTGCTTAAGAATATTCATTTCAACTAAGGCTCAGAGAGGCTAGCAGGCTGTCTATATACATGGAACAGAGCCTTGTCATAGAAAGAGTAGACTCGTACTACATGTTGACGATGGATATGTTTGGACGCGCGTTGATGACCAAAGCTAGGTCTGTCCCCATACATGATCCTAAACAAGAAACAGCTCCTGCTAATAAACACTATGTGGATAGGTCTGTGGTGCCACGCACGAAACAGGGAGATTATGACTTTAAGGGAAAGCGGTTAACCCATGTAAAACATCCTCAAGTGTTTACAGACGTTACTACAAAAAAAGATGTGGATAAAAAGGCGTATGAATTTTATGACAAAGTGCCTCAGCTTACAGTGAATGGCTATACCGCTAATCATCACCGCATTATTCACGTGGAAGACCCGCAAGACGAAGACGATGTCTGTACCAAACGTTATGTGACTATGAAATGAAAAGGCTTTATAAATTTATCCCATCTGTATTTTTGTGTATCTGACATATGAAAAACCTGTGAATGACAGAAACCGTTTGCCACTAGTTCATGACCAACACCTGACCTATGTGCTTGCTTTGGTTTTAAACCACTATCGATTGCACTATGATGGAACCGTTCACATGAAATACGCGATGCCCGATGAGAACCATTTATATGTAGAGATAAATGGTCATAGGATGTTGGTCCATAACCATGAAATGGTCAATGCAGGTGACAAATTATCCTTTCATCTTATGTTGACATGGGATGAAAAGCAAGCGGGAAAAAACATAAACGATTTCCCACTTTATGTGGAATTGGAATATACAGCCATGAAATAACAAGCTGACGTTAGTTGTGACAAACTTTCTTGAGAAAGGTTGATGGTCATAATCATGGTGAAAGAAAGATATGTGGTGAGAAAGACTAAAAAGACTAAAAATAAGACCCTATCATTGTCAAAGCATGGGCTTAAGGCATTAGAGGACAAGCCCTTGCGAAAGAAAAATAATAATGTGTTGACCATAAGGAAAGCCCTTCGAGCAGCACAGAGACGTGTTATCCCAAAACGTCAGCGACAGGATTCAAAACAAGGGCGAGTGATTCCCGTCCCCAAACGAGTGGGATTTTTATCTGCTTTATCTGCTGGTCTGGCTGCTTTGGGTTCAATTTTGGGTGGTGCCAGTGCGGTGGCGAAAACCATTAATGCTGCACAGCCGGGCAAGCAACAACTAAAAGAAAGCCAGCGACGCAATGAGACCATGGAAGCGATTGCTATGGGGGCTAGAAGTGCCAATTTAAAGCCAGCTTTTATCAACAAGGATTTGGGATTTCACCATTTCGAAATAAAAAACATTTTTGACCTCAGACATAGCAAGACATGCCCTGACGCATCAACAGGTGGAAAGCTATGTCAAACAACTGAAGCTTTCTCATTTTCGAGGTGTGTTTATGCGAAACCAATTACCCCCACGACCCTGGAAACAGGAATGTGCTGTTGTCAATTTGGATGATCACCGAGGACCAGGAACGCATTATGTAGCTTATGTCTAAGAAGGATCCACCTTATGGTACTTTGACAGTTTTGGGAATTTTCCCCCGCCCTTGGAACTAGTGACCTATCTTGGAAACAGGATCAAAATACATTATAATGTGAAACTTGAGCAAACGTTTAGCAGCCAATAGTGTGGACGTTTGTGTTTAAAAACGTCAACAGTATGTCGGCAGAAAGTAAGACGTTTACACTGCATGGACGTGGAACTGATGTCAGCCTAGACTTTTACCCACCTATCGAATTGAGTGAAAGACATTATGGTTTAGAACTTGTTTCACTTGAAACGTACAATAGAATATACAACAAACGTGAAAATGTGAACAACAAGTTTTACTATGATGATTCTGTGCTCACCTGAACTCCGGTGGATACACGATAGATGATATTTATGAACACATTTATGTGGTGTTGATCAATGAATATGGTTTAAAGTCATTTCTTGATGGAACGCGCAAGTTTGAACTTGTAGGAAATACCAACACTCATCGCTGCAGTTTTTTCTCTACATTTAAAATTGACTTTAAAACACGCCCCGATTCCATTGGTCCATTACTAGGATTTAAACCACGCGTGTTAGAGCCCAACAAAAGACACGAATCAGACCATGAAGTGAAATTCATTGAGGACCATCATGTGTTGGTGACGTGTAATATTATTAGCCAAGTGTCCACCAATCGAGAACCATCGCATTCGCTTTAAGAATTTATTGTGACATCGCCCAATGGCTATAATATTCGTGAAAACCCTCCAGTGGTGCTTTTTCATTCTGTGGCTGTCGATGGTATTAGTAATATAACATTAAGACTGATCAATAGAGATCAACAACTCATTCAACTAGATTCTACCACACCAGTGACTTACAAGTTGGTGCTAAAGCTACTATGAAGTTTGTGTATAAAGCAACAACACCGTCTAGGAATGGTGTTAGTTGTTTGCCACGTGAATACACGTTAACATCTAAGGACAAGCAGATTTTACAGCATTTGGGTTACCACGTCAATCCCCATTATGAATTATATCCTAGAGGCAGCGAATCACATCGAGGAGCAACCAGGGGTGGTAAGAATTGATCTCCATTCCTATCAAGCTCAAACACCTGGACTCAATAACATTGATGAAATGCAATTTGTTATTAACAACCAAGATATTGACACCCTACCACATGAAAGTGTCATTCAGATTGAAGGCCGGCTCACGAAAGCCGATGGCTCTACACCCACCACATCCAAGTTAGTTAGTTAGTTAGTTATTGTTGTTTTAATGGGCGTAACTACGAGGTCATCTGCCCCTCACATCCAAGTTAGCCAACCATGGTTTTGCCTTTCTGTTTTCTGAAGTGCGTTATGTGATTAACGATATCGTAGTGGATAACACTCTAAATGTGGGTATTTCCAGTGTCATGAAACTATACTCCTCTTATAGTGAGGAAGAAGGTAAAACACTTTGCATGGCGGGTTGGTGCCCTGACTCGACCGATGACTAGATGGTACACACTGATGGCACCTTTACTGGATATTTACGTCTTAAACTGATTTTAGGCTTTGCCGAAGATCACCAGCGCATTGTGGTGAACGCAAGGCAAGTGCTTTAACTGGTGAGAGACAGGAGTGATAATAATGCACTCAAGGGAGCCGACAATGCCCCCATAGATTGAAAAATTCAACTACAACGCATGCTATGGAAAGTGCCCCATGTGACCCTTGACGATAGCAAAAATTGGACATACTCAAGATGGTAAAGAAAGATATGCCTCTACCCATGGAATTTAGAAGCTGGGAACACCGTGAGTACCCGCTATTGCCCACCACCAACACACACAGTTGGTCTGTAAAAACAGCCCGCTATACAGAGAGACCTCTCTACATGATCGTGGGTTTTCAAATGAATCGCAAGTATGCCAAAGATGCCACGCAATTTGATCACCTGCAATTGAGAAATGACGTCTTTTCCTCAACGGAGCTGTGTTTCCCTATGAAGGACTGGATTTGGGTTTTTCAAAAAAAAAGTTTGGTCCCCTGTACGACTTGTTTTCTAAATTTCGATGGTCGTATTATCAAAAAGAGAACAGCCCCATGCTGCTACCCCAAGCGTTTAAGGCAAGGGCGCCACTGTTTGTCTTTGACTGTTCTTACCTGGAAGAGTCTGTCAAGCCATCCAACATTGACATTCGACTAGATTTTGAAACGCATGACAATGCACCAGCCAATACCACGGCCTACTGTTTGATTATTCATCACAAACAAGTCAACTATTATCCACTGTCCAACTAAGTGACGAGTGTATAAATAACAGGGCAACCCACGTCAAGCTGCTCAGTCATGTCTTGCTTTAAAGCCTCAAGAGGTGCGGATGCACCCATGAATTTAAACTCTGAGGAACAACGTTTCAAGACTTTTGCAACGTGGCCAGTGCCTTTCATAAACCCTCAAGCCCTGGCGGCCGCTGGCTTCTGTTATTTAAAAACAAGAGATGAAGTGAAATGTGCCTTTTGTCCCATCACCATAGACCAATGGCAAGAGAGCGATGAACCCATGCAGGAACATCAGCGCTGGTCACCCGCCTGCTCCTACTTGTGCAGAATGGAGGTGGGAAATATTCCCTGCCAATCAAGCTATCCCTCACTCGAGCCTCTGAGTGATGAAAAAACAAGTTACGATACGTGCGGACTGTATGGTGTCCATGGTGCTTCGGCGAGCAGCTCACCGTCAAAATCGCCTAGTTTAGAGACATCGGGACATCATCGGTGTTACGGACGTGACAAACACAAAAGACTGTATTGTTGTATGAGTTGGTATCGTCCCTATCCCAAAATGACAAAAGCCTGTAAGACGTGTTATGACAATAAAATTATGTCAAAAAACGTAAGTGGTTGTTAATATTATTTCTCATGTCCCCCTCTCCTACCCGAAAATCGTTTTTTTAAACTAGCATGGCAGGTAAGTCCATGTCATGGTCACACTTTAGTGGTCGATCATTAGTCAGTCGTCAGTTGAACTTGGTCCGGACAAGCGTCAACATGTTGCGCACACTCATTGTGGATTGCCAAGGGTTTAAAATTGGCAACAACAAATTTATATTTAAACAAGTGGCCATTATCGATTGTACCACTTTTTGGATATCGCAAGCTACGCATTTGATATTTTAACCGCCCCATGCTTTTGATTTGTTGTGTGAAAAAAGGCCGTAAACAAACCGAGTGGATTGAAAATCATAGGCAAATAGACTGGAATCAAGGAACCATTTCCTATAAATATTTGGACACGGTCATGAAAGCGCACTTGTCCTCGGCCAATGTGGTATTTGTGAAAGGTAATGAAAAACGTCAATGGTTGCAACCATTTTTGGCGTCTTACTGTCAATGTATCGACCTCATGAACTTGGGCTGTCCATCCCTGCAAACGCTGACGGATACTTGTCCCTGTGGCAACATTACCCATACAGCCCTAGGGCATGCGTGGCATCTCTTTCATTGGTTAACCACCCACGCCTGCTGGGAGTTGTTGAACAAAATTAAAACTCAAGATTTACCTGTGAATGACACCAGTGAGATTTATACAAGCAACGTGTTAACATCTACAGCACGTAACACCATGGAGAAAGGCAATGCTACGGACAAAGCCATCGGCAAGTTCTTTGTGTGCAAAAAGAAACTAGACACTTTTACCAAAGGGGAACTATTGGCGCTGCCCAAGTCATTCATTTATTATGTTGCCGCCAACGCTGTGAATGAAATCTGGCAACATGTACCAAAATCATGGACTCAAGACCTTGTGTTGAGTGAATTGCAACCCTGTAGGGATTACGATCTCCATAAGCAAGTGGCCACGGCAAAATACCCTCAATGCGACAGTGCGCAACTTGCCAGCTCGTCAAACTGTATCACGGACTTAAAAGTCCGTGTAGAGACTTCATTGAATCATTCCACGGGTGTCATGGCGAGAAAAAGCAACAACAACAACAACAACAAACACAAACATCGTCCACAGAGGAAGAGGAAGATCAAACCTTTTCACCATCCATGGAAAAGGATATGCAAGACCTGTACTGGCAATGACGTCATTGACAAAGTGATTCAATACTTACCTTTCGAAATCCATCTGCCAGGTTATCGTTTTTGTGGCCCTGGAACTCATCTTGAAAAACGTTTGCAGCTTGGTGATGTACCCATTAATCGTTTGGATCAAGCATGTAAAGAACACGATCTTTCTTATGGCCATAGTCATCCCGGTTTAAGACATGTGGCAGATAAATTGTTATTGAAAAAAGCTAAACAACGTTTCACATCCAGTAATGCCTCAGTGGGAGAGTGGATGACAGCCCTGATTGTGATGAGTGCTATGAAAGAAAAGTTGATGATACATGGGCATAAACATTGAGGAATTGAGGAGTGAGGAATTGGGATTTGTTTGTATTCTATTTTGTTTTGTCAATCCCTATGGTTATGAAATAAAAACAAAGGTTTACCAGAGCACGATGTTTTTTATTTTATTTTTAAAAATCATGATGTTGATGAGCTGATTTTTTATTTTCACATTTTCACCCTTTGCAATTTGCCAATTTCCAATTTACAGTATTTTAAAAAAATGTCCGTTTCAAGTTTTGTGTTTTTGATGTTATGGATTTACCATTTTGTTGATTACAATTTTTAAAAATGTCCGTTTGAAGTTTCTTGAATTTTCATATTTTACACATGGCTATTTCCAGTTTTTAAAACTGTCCGTTTGAAGTTTTGCGTTTTTTGAATTTTGCTGGTATCGAAAAATGGATATTCCATTTTGTTGTTTTCACATTTTTTACATTCGATGTCTATCAAAAGTTCATTTTTGTCAATGATATTGATGTGAGTGCTTGATCATGATGATGATGCGGTGTGTTTATGGGTTTGCAAGAAACGTGGAGGTCTACGACTACCGCAGGTAAGACTGTTTTACCAAAATAATGTCTATCTACCGCTACATTTCAAAGAAAATAAAACTATTGCCAAAACAAAATGACTATTAACCATTTACATATAAGTGTTGATTTCCCCCTCCCCACCCACCCTACCGCACCGTGTTTGCTCTGGTCATACGTACACACCAGCTTCCTCTCTACTCATACATTCAAACAACCATACCTGTCTTTGGGAACAAACACAACCACTTTATTTATTCCCAAAAGCACATTCTTGGCATGCACACTTATCCCAAATGAACTTTTTTAGTTTACCATTTATAATTTACATTACAAAAGAAATTTAAATATTAGTCATTAAAGTTACTAAAAAATACCGTAACTCATTGAATATTTACTCCAAAAAACAAATTACACTTTTGTACAGCTTTAAAAGTTTCAAACACCATTTACCGAGAGGGATTTTCAAATTCCTAGCCCAATAAAAAATTTTAAAAAATAAAATTGCACAGAACGTTTTTAAAGACCAAAGGGCCTAAGTGATTTGCCACTATTTAGAAAATCTACTATTTACAGTGACAAAAACCAATATTTACAAAATACTAAATCTACGAGTAACAAAAAGCCATGTCCCTAAACGAACAAACAGAAAAATCACACCTCCTCCTCCTTGCGGTCAAAACCCCAGGGCAGGCTGGTAAACAGGTCATCAGCCCACACACGTTTGTTATCCATGAAGGCGATGGTGTGTTTTCTCTGTTCCACAAGATACAAATGATGGTTGCTGGATTGTATCCTGTACTGTGTATGGGACATAGCTTTGCCAGTGCGTAAAACCGCTAAGTAGTCCTCTACACGTAGCGATTTTACCACTGCACTACCTACGCCATTTGCTCTTTTGGCTTCCTTACAGTCTAGTGTGTGATAAGCATACATATTTGAGGCCAAACGTACGAATTCCGTCATGAGGGAATCACCGCATTCATCTTTTAAAACGCCCATTACCTTCTTATGATTTATGGGCAGATGAAACACGTTGTCAGCGCTATACGAAGAGGTGTCGAACCAGTCAGTATGCTGCCTCATGACGTCATAGGGGTTGCAGTGGCGAATGTGGTAAATGAATGAGTCCGTATCCATATACAAAAGAGAGACGTCCCCCGCTTGGCAAACTCGTAGTGGAATCGATACTTGACCGCTTTGGAAAAGTCTAAAATGACTTGTTAGTAGTTAGTTATTGTTGTTTTAAGGGGCGGAACTACGAGGTCATCTGTCCGATGCCTTGGGAGTACTTAAACAGCAACAACAACAACAGCATCAATCTCATCTTTTAAAATGACTTGACCCAAGTAAAATTGCTTATCCACGGTCACGCTGATCTTACTCAATTCAATAGTAGCCAAATCCTCAACGATAATGTTGATCGATTTAAAATTTGGCTTGGCAATGTACCGCCGGGCACCCCACCGTATGGTCACTTTCGTGACAGTATGATGTTTGTATTTGTTCTTCGCGACAGCCCTGTTTGACTGTTCGCCTTTTTTCTTCCCGAAGACTTCCAAACAAATTAATATGATGAACACTTTATTGTATTATTAATGTATTAATTTATATATAGTTAGCTTAGTTTTCAAAAGTTCTCACCTTGAGTGTTCCAGTCGCTCGCTCCCTCAAGCTTCCATACTCCTGGCATACCGGGCATCTACTGGCTTGATCTGCTGCCTGTTGAGTGCCAGTGTCGAGTGACGTCACCGTGACCTTCGTCTAGCCAATAGCAGGACTCGTGGGTCTAGCGGTCCTTTCCGTCTAGATGCTTCCATGACCATCGTATATAAGACGCTACTTGCTGGCGTTCATCATCATCATCATTCAGATCACATCGTCATTCAGATCAGCTCGGCATTCAGATCAACGCAGCATTCAGATCAGATCGTCATTCTGATCACCGCATCTCTTCTGATCAACGCTGCCACACCTCATGGCACTATTGCCAGTCGCTGCTTCACCTCGCTGCTACGTCACGAGGCCTCCACTCTGACACATCGCTTCAGATGGCAGGAATTGCCAGCCGCAGCACACTGCAAGTTTCACCTTAGATGGTGTATCTCAACTTAAACTTCGAGGCAGCAGCAGTCTTCCTGGCTGCAACCAATGACGGCTTATACTCAGTCACCGTCTGGACGCTACAAATGTCAAACCTTCAACAGAAGGGAAAAGAAGAATTGAATATACATATTTACGGAATATGCATCTTGAGGCCATGAGCGCCTTCCCCAGAAGAAACCGTGGAGGACTTTTAAATCAGTTTAAGGATAGCTGGAACTTTTATGGAGCTGGCTCAACCAATTTGGAAGATAAGTTCAAACTTTATGAAGAATTAAATTTTTATTCTCATCATACATTTCATCTTTTTTATGGTTCTTTTATTAATATGCATATTATATTTCAATTCCAATTTCTCTCAAATCTAGGCAAGCCTTAACATTGGTTTTTTCTTCATTAATCAGGGTTCTGTCACCAGACCCTCTCAATTTGTTAAAATTTAACACTAATTAATCTCAGCGTAACTCATTTGTGTGCATTTACTGTGCATTTTAATGTTATTATTTAAGGAAAATTGTTGTCTCAATAAATATTATTTATACCTTGTCAACTAAACTTTTGTTTTCTGGTGATGTACTTTTATGCCCATTGCACCGCACCGCTTCAGTCTATTCGTTGTTTACAGTAGCTATTTTGACTAGGCTTACGCCTGACGCGTTCTCCCTTATGGGAAAGATTAGGGCAGATCTTTTATCCATAAACTTTGTTGTCTCAAACCCGGAATTAACCCATTTCAAATATTGCACACCAGAAATCAAAGGGTTATTATAATGGTCAAACTAATTACAATGTATTAATACTGAACCCATGTACCATTGGTTCAAGGGGTCGAATCCATCATTTATTGGTAAAAGAAGAGAGGAAAAATACAGTCTTTAGTAGATCTTAGAAAGATTTTATGCAAGAGGACTGGTACAACGTGGCGCAATAATAAGAGTCCAGGTGGCCCCAGGAAATGATATCAGGCGTGACGCACCGATAGGGAGCCGATCATGACTATAAATAGAACCATAAAAACTTTCCGCTGTGTGTAAGCGATAAGAGGTTTCGGAAATTGATCTTACGCAGCAATAAAATGGCATCCTCGCAGTTGTGCAAGAAGAGGAATAATTAGATTTAAGCAATTTGTGAGAATATAATTAACAAAAGAAATACATCATTGTGAATCATTTTGGAATAGAGATTTTTGTCTGGGGAAAAATGTTATAATAACTGCACAGGAAAGAAGGGCAAACGCAGCATGACGTAGTTAAAAGTTCCCCGAGACCAGAGGTGGTAGGGATTGAAAATAAACCTCAACACCCACGTATCTGAAGAGCAAATTTTATTTAATATCTCGGAATTGCACGATCGATTTTCATGTGCAAAGAAGTCAGTATACGTTTAGAAAACGAGCTTTCCAGAGATATAAGTTTCAAAAGTATGCGACTATTGCTTCAAACGTTAGTTATGAAAAAGACGAGGATTTTATCTTTTTGTCGCCGATTTGTATAAAAGCTCTGGCAGAACCAGGCTAATCATGCAGTTATCGTCTGCCCACTGGCCTGACACTGTGTCACTATCATCGTAAATGCAGTTTAGAACAGACCTCGTGCAGAGGTGCTGCATCACATCAAATGCAGTTTAGTCCGTCCAGAGGACGTGACGCTACATCACATCGTAAATGCAGTATTTACCAGACCTTGAGAGGTCGTGATACGTTGTACCACCAACGAGCACCACGTGTGGGAGTGGCCGAGAAGTATCGTCATTAATATCGCCGTGTGATGACATAGTAAAATCCTAGTACAGGATTTATTTCAGTAAGCATCAGTCTTTATAGCGCAAGTTCAGTATTACAGTCAAAGTTAGGCTGCGAACTAGTAGAAAGAACAGGCGATAGTTATTCGAATAGCAGTTCAGTTAAAAGACATAAAGTATCGTAACGTTTCGAAGTACCAACGGAAGTGAAACAAACATTTCTATCAAAGTTAAGGAACCCGATCAGGGTCGGACGAAATAAGTAACGCATAGTGTACCGAAAAGATAGGGACTAGAGCACAGACCAATAAGAATTGAGAATTTAATCCAAGGCGTTGTCTAAAGGAGACAAACGAACAGTAAAAGGCAATAAGCTACGAATTGAAGGAATAGCAGTAAATGCTAGGGAATTATTAAGGTCACCGATAAAGTATTCGAGAGGCCGTAAACAGGACAGACTTTAGCTAGACAAACTAAATAGTGTCTAGGAAGAAACGACATCGAGCTAGTAAAAATAGAAGCCGATAATCAGAAACCGGATCTGAAGATTAACCGTTCCAGGGAGGGATAGATTGATCGAGACTTTCATCATCTTGCCAGGTTAGGGAGCTGACGTATAAGAGTGTCACCTTTGGAAACGGGGAAGAAAGAAATCACGTGTGTAAGGCAAAAATCAAAGCCTAAGTGATTAAAAGCAGTGTAAAGTAAATATAGTGAAATTTTATTTAGTGTAATAATTTTAGTGAATTTATTTGTGTATGATAATCGAATACAAAATGGTATTCAATATGTTACAAGTGTTTAAGATAAATAATGTGTATGTGTTTAAAGAAGTGTCATTGTGTGAAATGGTATCAATGAAGATGGCTTAAATGCAGTGAGTGGGCAAAAATGAAACATCGCTGGAGAATTCGGTCGATGACCGTAAAATCATGTGAGTAACCATTTCATTATGTTATGTGTTGGGGAAGGTTTGCGTACAATCCACATGAGAAAGGAGGAATAGGGATGTTTGAATAACAAATAAAAGAATAATAGCGCGATCTGAACAATTAAAATTTGAGAAAATGTAAAATAATTATGTGACATAAATAAATCCCTTGGGGGAAATGTATGAAATAAAATATTAGGGTAGTTGATAAATGATTTAAATATGTAAAATCAAGCGTAAGAATAATAATAATAATGATATAAATGAATAAGATTATGTTGAATTATCTGAAAAGTAGTAGCTTCCGAGCTCCTTTAAATGAATTAATACATGTAATGAAAACATGTTCTTAAATTAAGCGATTATTGTCAAGGGAGAGGATTAAAATAGAATTGAGATGTACAATAAAATGTTGAAGTTGAATTTATCAGTTCGTTGAAGGCAACTTGGCTCATAAATGTATAAGCGCCATGTAGCGCATTGAAGTAATTTGTCACGCTAGGAATGCGTTGAAAACTCGGTAACACTAATTATGAGGGGCAGTTGGTCGGGGTAATTGAACTATGGTAAGTCCTCTAAATAGTGATGTGATCACGAGGCCGTGTGTGTATTGTATTAAAAGGGTGCTATTTATTGTATTATGAGCGCTGGTTTAGGCAAAAGGCCGCCCTAAGTCGCTAATGCCATAAGTCCTCCAGTGGAATATGGTTCCCGAGGCATTTGAAAGGATCGAACCCAGATTCGTCCATGTTTAAGCCCCTAAATATTGTTGTTGTATTGAATTATTCTTACCCGCCAATGAGGATACTTCATAATTAATAAATGCCGAAGTTAAGAGAATAGGTCTGCTGACCTTAAATATTGTTGTTATAAAAAGTAATATGAAAGCCTTGCCAGTTCAAAGAACTGCATTTAAGAACAGCTGTATAAAAGCTGAGGATAGCCCGTCTCTTGTGAGCGAGACCGTGAAGTTCTTGCTCCCGGCAATAAATCACGCTAAGTAGCCAAGGCCAGACCCTTACCATTAACGTATTGTGGTAGGTCTAAGAGCCGTCTGTTTGAAGTTGTAGTACACAAGAGTGTTTAGAGTTGGTTTTAACGACCCGGTCTTCGAACCGAGGTTCTTTTAGATGAATGTTACCGCTTGCAAAGTTCAGATCGTTGCTTCCTTATGATATAATGGGCTTTTAAGACAAATAATATAAATCCCTAATGTTATGATTATATGATGTAGTGATTCACGAGTTTTAGTGAAGACAATTAGATTCCGGGAGTGATCTTAATTTTTGACTTGTTCAAGTAGTCTTCTGTAGCTCGGGAGTACGCAAATGTTTCCCAATCACGGTAGTGAATTGTTGACTTGAGAGTGAGATGGTAACCTAAGAGCATTGTGGAAGCCCAAAATTTTAAGTAAATGAGTAACAGTACTTTGTTAAATTATATATTTTTGATTAAAAGATATACTCATGTAATATGAAGTGATGTATTGTAAATGGATAACACAGTATGTGTAAAAAAGTATCGAGCCTATTGGAGCTCTTGATTTTATTGAATTTTAAAAGGACACTATATGGAAGTGAAAATTAATAGAAGTTTGTTGGTTTATAGAAAGCCATTTAGTATGATTTAATATTTGTTTAAATATGATTTCCTTGTTCACTCTGAACAAGTATGAAGTAAAGGGTCATTATTTTATTTGTTTGATTTTTGTAGCACCATATATTTGAGTAATTAAATGTTTTATAGTAGGAGTTGATATTGTTTAATTTTTAAAGTGTATCCTCTATTTAATCCAAAGTGTGTGAGTCACAGAGTGGGAGAACATACCGTGGACCCCGATACTCCCGATTGAGCATTGCTGGCAAACTGTGATTTATATATTTCATGGTGAATGGGCACAATACATGTGTATTTTTCAGCTCAAACTTGAGGCGAGCAGCGACAGGAAGGATTTTGGGGACGTGCCAGTTCTGCCTCCGCAGGTGTTCACTTCAACTGACGCACGCAATACAAGTCAAATACAGGTGGTGAGTTTGCTTCAGCTTTCAACATGCCTCTTGATACTACAATTATAAACACTCGCGCTTTGTATAAGGGTAAATTAACCCGTTTTAGAACGTTTCTCTCAGAGCTAGCAGAAAAAGAACGTAACTTCGATATTATATCACATAGACTCAAAAATTATGAGCAGGCTTTCGAAAAATACGATGAAATTCAATGCAGCATTGAAATTCAAAGCCCCGAACAACAAGCTGATCGTACTGAAACTGAACGATTATATTATCAAGGCTTTACCGAAGCAAAAGCTTTACTCAGAACTCTAACACATGAAGCTAAGAAAGAAGATTCAACTCCTTTTTTCTCTTCGTCCGCACCAAACCGAACTATTCTCCCTAAAATTGAATTACCCACATTTCGAGGTGATGAAAGTTCCTGGGAACCATTTTTTGAATTGTTTACTTCATTAATTCATGACAATGAAAGCCTTCCACCTATACAAAAGTTCCACTACTTGCGGTCAGCCGTTCAAGGCCAGCCACTTAAGCTCATCCAGGCATTAGCCCTGACAAGTGACAACTATGAAGTTGCTGTAGAATTACTTAGAGATCGCTATGGAAATTCAAGGCTTAGGACTCAAAGACATATACAGGCTTTATTAATCTTCCTAATATTCAATCTGATAACGTCATAACCCTTCGTAATTTTATTGATACAGCAGAACTTCACATTCGGGCTTTGGCGAATTTAGGTCAGCCTGTGCAATTTTGGGATTTATTCATAATTCATCTGGTTACCAGTAAATTTGATTCTGCTACCCTAAAAGCCTGGGAGATGGAGCTATCTCAGCATTCGCAATGCACTTACGAGGCCCTTGTTAAGTTTGTAAAGGCCAGGTGCCAAGTTTTGTCCGCTATAGCCTGTCAAAAAAGTGCTATTGTTTCTGCTAAAATTCCTTCAAACCAAAAGGCCATTAGTCATGATCAAAGAGTTTTGAGGTCTCATGCTTTTGCCGCACATATTCAATCACCTGGTCAGATGCAAAATTGTGTTTTATGCCAACGGACCCACAACTTATGTCAATGTTCCGATTTCAAAGCCTTGTCGGTGGACGAGAGACGCAAAATAATATCCCAACGAAACCAATGTTTTAATTGTCTCTCGAGATCACATTCTTTGAATAACTGTCGTTCCGAACGCCTGTGTTTTCATTGCAAGGGCAAGCATCATACCTTATTACATATACATGAGAAACCACGATCATCAGCCCCTAGGTGTTCTACTCAAAAGCCAAATTCTGAAAATCCTTCTAATAATGCTCAGTCTCTTACTCAAAGATCCACTTCCCTTAGTAAGGTTCAAGTGTTGCTATCCTCTGTGCAATTCTTATTGAAAAATGCTCATGGTAAATGGATCATCGCTCGTGGGTTACTTGATAATGCTGCCACTAATAACTTCAACAGTGAGCATTTAATTCATAAATTAGGTCTGCAAAAGCATCCCACATCAATTGAAGTCACTGGAATTAACCATTCCAAGTCCAAATCTTTAAGTTTCGTCAAGGTCGACTTAAAGGACTCTCATAATTTTGGCACTCGTTTTCAACTGGATTGCTTAGCGATTGATTCCATAGGCAATGAAACTCCAAGTTCCTTTTTTCCAGTTCATGAATGGCATATTCCGCATTTTATAAAATTTGCTGATCCACGTTTCAACGAAAGACTGCCCGTTGACATTCTTCTCAGTTCTAGCATTTTCTGGCAGTGTTTGCATTCTGAGAAGGTCAAAGTTGCCCCTAGCGTCTTTAAAAAAAAAAACGGCTTTGGATGAATTGCTACTGGACAAATACATCGAAGTCCTGTTCAGTCTGTCTCAACTTGTTATCATATTCACGCCGATTTGGGCCATGACTTGACAAAATTTTGGGATATAGAAAATGTCCAAGCCGCAACTTTTTCTTCTTCGAACATCGAGATTTGCGAAAAGCATTTTCGTGAAAGTACAGTTCGTACCCCTCAAGGTAGATTTATCGTAACTCTTCCTAGAATTTCTGAACCCCCTGTCATTCTTGATTCTTACCCCCAGGGCGCTTAAGGCTTTATGTGCTGTTGAAGGTCGCTTCAAGCGAGACAAGGCTATGAAAACTCAGTACACTTCTTTTATGGAGGAATATGAGTCTGCTAATCATATGGAGGTAATTTCCAAAATTGAAGATTAAAATAATCCTTCTAAAAATATAGTTTACTTAAACCATCACGCTGTCTGGAAAAACCCTTCCACGCGGGAACAGATAAGAGTGGTATTTAATGGTTCTTCTCCTGACATCAATGGCATTTCGCTCAATGACACTTTACATTCAGGACCCGCAATTCAGAATGATCTCACTTCTGTCTTAATGAATTTTCGTTTTCACCCCATTGCAGTCTTAGCTGACATCAAACAGATGTATCGACAAATCTTGGAAAACCCCCAGCAGCAGGATTTGCAAAGGATTTTGTGGCGCGACGAACATTCAAAACCCATAAAAATATTTCGCTTAAGAACAGCAACTTATGGTTTAAAACCCTCTTCTTTCCTCGCAATTAGCTCTCTGCATATGCTGGCTGAATAAGATGGTCATCAGTACCATCCTTTAGCTTCTGAAATACTTTAAAATTCTTTTTACGTGGATGACTTCCTCTATTCCTTTTCGAGTTTAACTGGTGCTTGTATTATTTCCAAAGATCTTAAATCTTTATTGCTTGGAGGTGGTTTTCCGCTCCATAAGTGGAGCTCAAATTCAACTGAGTTTTTGTTAAAGATTTCATCGGACTCGCCCACCACTAAGCTAATTGAGCTACCTACTGAGGAAGCTACCGTGAAAGCCCTAGGTATTTTCTGGTCCCCTTCTTCTGATAATTTTTCCTATAAGGTTCAGTTATCAAATTTGAATCCTCAAAGTAAAAGGGAAGTCTTATCAGAGATAGCCAAGATCTTTGATCCACTTCAGTACCTAGCCCCTGTTGTAATTACTCAAAAATCTTTATGCAACGACTTTGGTTATTGAAATCAGGATGGGATGAATTGGTACCTACTCCCTTTCTGAATGAATGGTTGGAATATCGGAGCAGCTTATCTGATCTTTCTAAAATTTGTATTCTCCGCCTTTTAATTTCAGATCCCATGTGTCAATCCTTTGAATTGAACATTTTCGCGGACAGTTCCGAGAAAGCCTATGGCTGTTGTGCCTATATAGTAGGACGTTCCCCCACCTCTTCTAGTGGATTCTCAAATTTGATTTGTGCTAAGTCCAAAATAGCTCCGCTTAAGTCAATTTCCATTCCTAGATTGGAATTATGTGCCGCCCTTATAACCGCCGAATTATCTGTCAAACTAAACAAAAATCTGAATGTTCAATTTTCCCGCACATATTTTTGGTGTGACTCCACGGTTGTTTTGGCTTGGCTTTCGAAACCCTCATCTCATTGGAATACCTTTGTTTCGAATCGTGTCTCCAAATTTCAGGAAATCTCCCACTCAGAGCAGTGGTGTCGTATTTCTGGTAAAGAAAATCCCGCGGAGGTTATATCACGTGGCTGTTAACCTGCAAAATTGGCTTCTTTTAATTTATACTGGCATGGGCCTCCATGGCTTTTGCAAAATTCCGCATTCTGGCCTCGTCCTTTATGTAATGTCTTGACAGAAGTACCAGAAACGCGCATTGTTTTCGCTTCCTCTTATTGTAACGTGTTTTTCGAGGGGTTTTTATGCAACTGGCATAAGTCAGTAGGAAGCCATTCTATATTTATTTACGCGGCAAATTGTTTAGCCAAGAGAATTTTTCATGTTAATTTATTATTATTATTAATTTATTGTAATTATTATTAAGGTATTTTCGGAGCATTTTATAAAAATTATTAGCAGTAGTGTGTTTTGGATGGTTCCGCACCCTCCACCTCCACACCCTCCACACAAGATGGCGGCAGCCCGATAACTCCCGAACCCGTGGTTGGATTTTGACGAATGAGGTGTCATTGAAATCGGGCTGACACCCCCTTTCCAATGGACAACATATTTCCACTCCAAAAATAAAACCTACCCTACTAAGGGGTGAAATTGAATTTTTTAGAGAATCTCTCTTTCCAATTGCAACATGTGAGAGTTTGAATGCCGATATGGAATGTAACGTTGTTCTGCAAACCAATAATCAAAGAGGGGCATGTTAGGCCTTGAGGTGAGAGCCCCTGTTATTGTTGACGAGCCCCCTGCTGTCGAGCCCCTGTGGATGGGTTATTGTTGACAGGTCCTTGTGGACGAGTCCTTGTGGACAAGTCCTTGTGGACAGGTCATTGTTGACAGGTCCTTGTGGACGAGTCCTTGTGGACAAGTCCTTGTCCCTTTGGACTGATCCCTTTGGACGGGTCCCTTTGGCTTGGTTCCTACGGACTAGCCCATGAATTTATTTAAATTATGTCAAAGGACCTAACTACATTTGTGTGTGTTGAATTGACGTTGTTCACCACTACTATAATGGGATAACGATATGAAAGGAAAGTGACGAAATACATGTGAACACGTGTGAAATGACCTTATTACCGTCCTCCTTGTGAAACAAGTCACATCCTGTTTTGCTTCATACGTGAGAAAATGCAAGTTCATGTGTAATATGATCTAACACACAGGTGTTCACCTGTACACGTGCACGATAAGAGCTAACAAGTCACAACCTGTTTTGACAGTGGTGAGAGGTGAAGGGGGGAGAGTTAGTGTAAGAGAGAACACAGGTGAAGAGAGAAAGAAATATGTATTTGCTCATAATACATGTATAGCTGAGGACTGTACATAGGACTGTAGGTTAAGTACAACATGAGTAAATAAATAAATACAAGACACACAGGTTCACACAACATGTAATTTATTAATCCAAGAATTAAAGGCTGAGCTAAATCCCAACCATTTTACATATAGTTTATTTCCTTTTTGTTTCAACACTTTTTCCACAAGGTAATGTTTAGGAAACGCTGTCTTTTGAAGTTCTTGAAGATAAAACCTGCCTTTTATGGGTTGATGGTTGAGGTCCTCGAGTAAATAGGTGACTGGACTGTTCAGGTTGACTTGACGAATTCGAAATAGTTCTGTCCCCCAATTTGATGTGTAGCCCTTGTCGAAGACGGACTTGAATTTGCTCACACGAACATGGTCCCCAATGTTAAGGCGATGACGTTTAGGGTCTGCTGTTTTTATGGGGTTAAACAGTTTATCCAGTTGTGGAATATTTTTAGTTACAAGTCGTGGCTTGGTCCCAATGGTTCTGTGTTTGGTGTCGTTGTAACGTGACACTAACTCAGGTAATAAGTCCAACCAGCGATAAGTGCCCTGAGCGGTAAACGCTTTCCACATATGGGTTTTCAATGTTCGGTTGAACCGCTCGACCACGCTGGCTTTGAGATTGCTGTACGTGGTGTAATGGTGAATATCCTTAGATTTGAGAAAACTGGAGAATTCCTTGTTGAAAAATTCTTTTCCCTGGTCGGTTTGTAGCAGCTGAGGTTGACGTTTAGATTGTTGAATAATATGTTGAAAGGCTTTGGTGACTAGTGGACTAGACTTGCGACGCACAGGTTCAACAAACGCCATTTTGGAATAAACATCAATGACCGTCAACATATAGCGTACACCATCGTTAACGTTAGCATAGGGAATCATTTCAACCAAGTCTGCGTGCCAAAGTTCATCCACACCCTGTGAAATCACCTTGAGTCACTGATAGTGACGTCTAGCTGGACGATGCAACTCGTGAGCAATACCCATTTTAATGGGTGAGGGCTTAAACAATAATTTTGGCATTTCGAAGTTCTTCCTCAATTTCTTGAATTTCCCAATCGTGACCAGTATGGCCGGCTTGACGTGAAGCATGCAACAGCTGTAGTCGCTGGACGAGTTTATTTGGATTGTGCCAGTAGGTAACATCCACAAGGGGTTTTAATGGTTTAAATGTCACCCCTGAAGCGGACACTTTACGACGACCACTTTGACTAGTGGGGAACATTTTTGCAATGATGGTTTTATATTTTTGGGATATATTAGCATTCACTTGTTGAGTGGGATCATACTGTCTTTTGTGAGCATGGGTATCCAATAAAATGGATTTATATTTACTAAGGTCCTCTGACGTATAATCTTGAGATGAGGGAGTCCTAGAGAATAGTAGCTTTAACAGTCCTGGTGTTAATTTATAGTTGATCTTTTTAATGACAGCTTTAGTACGACTAAATTTAATCGATGAATCACCAATTTTAAAACTATCATTCTCATAGCGAACGCCATATGTGGTATCTGTGTTTCCAACAAATAGATTGGTGAAATAGGGTTCCAGTGTTGATCCATAATATTTTATTAAAATGTTTTTCAGTTGAGCTTTATGTTGAGGAGTGGCCAAGAGTTGTGAAAATGGAGACGATCTGGAAGGGCGAGGGGTTTCGACAATGGCCAAGGATTTCCTTTTTCTTAATAACTCTGCAAGGGGTGATGCCTTTTTTTGAGGCGTAAACACTTGTTCCTCATTATCCTCAACTTCGCTAACACTAGTTAAATCTTCCTGTTCCTCTTCATCTTCCTCTTTCTCTTCCTCAGAGTCCTCGTGGTGCGTCTGACTGGCTTGTGAAACGGTAGGTAGCGTTTCAGATGGCTTGATAGAGGGTTTCAACATAGCTTTTAGCGGAGGTGCTAAATGTTGTTGAATAAACAAAGCATGATCCGCACGCGATCGTTTCAATTGACGAAACTTTTGGCGAATAGTATTTTTTGCTCTAATAATATGCTTTTTCAATTGACTCTCTGCTAACGCCATGATGTCGTGACAAATGACTTGAGAGGGAATGATACAGTGCCTTAAATAGCAATAAAATGATCAAACCCTAAGCGATACCGCCCTTGGTTGAGTTCACTTTGTTTGTCAATCACTAAACAGGCATGACGTTGTGTGTTCCAGCACTTGCCACACAATTCTGTAAACATTTGAAAGGTCATATCCGGATTCACATGTTCATTATAAATGTAACGACTGTTCCTCTCGTCCTGGCAAAATAAAACAATGACATTGGCATTGTCACGAATCAACTGTTTGGACATTTTAGAATACGTTTGTCCAAGATAGAAGCAATCGATATGTTTGTGTCGACCCATGCTGAAATAGCTTTGAATGATACCTTGTCGTTCAGTGGATACATCATCGAAAATCATGAGTGAATCAGGCTTTACCTCATCCGGTGAAATAACATTTTCTTGCGTGGAAAATGTAAAATACCCCATATTCTCATTTTTTAATCCAGACATGACTTGATCCAGAAACACGTAGAGGGGTTGGTAGAGAGATTTTGCGAAAATATAAATAAATATTTTGAAAACACAGACCATTGGGCGCTGTAATAAGTGTCAGCAAAAGATTGGTCTTTCCACAGCCGGAAGGTCCCACAATGATGCAGCGAATGGAAGATGGAAACAGTGAACCATGGCGTTGTTCACGTGATGTGGGGCAGAGATGGGAAACCATGTCCCTCACAGGGAATGACTCTTGCTGCTTAATTAGCTTCATTTCAACTAAGGCTTAGAGAGGCTAGCAGGCTGTCTATATACATCGCACCGAGCCTCGTCATAGAAACAGTAGACTCGTATTACAGGTTGACGATGGATGTCTTTGGACGTGCGTTGATGGTCAAAGCTAGGTCTGTTCCCATACATGATCCTAAACAAGAAACAGATCCTGCTAATAAACACTATGTGGATAGGTCAGTAGTGCCACGCACAAAACAAGGAGATTATGACTTTAAAGGAAAGCGGTTAACTCATGTAAAACATCCTCAAGTGTCTACAGACGTTACTACAAAAAAGTATGTGGATAACAAGGTGTATGAGTTTTATGATAAAGTGCCTCAGCTTACGGTGGATGGCTATAGCGCTAATCATCACCGCATTATTCACGTGGAAGACCCACAAGAAGATAATGATGTCTGTACCAAGCGATACGTGACCTATGAAATGAAAAGGCTTTATAAATTTATCCCATCTGTATTTTTAGTGCATCTGACAAATGTAAAACCTGTGAATGAGAGAAACCATATACCGCTAGTTCATGACCAGCACTTGACCTATGTGCTTGCTTCGGGTTTAAGCCACTATCGACTACACTATAATGGAACCATTCACATCAAATATGCCATACCTGATGAGAACCATTTACAAATAGAGATAAATGGTCATAGGATGTTGGTCCATAACCATGAAATGGTCAATGCAGGAGACGAATTATCCTTTCATCTCCTGTTGACATGGAATGAAAAGCAAGCTGGAAAAACCATAAATGATTTCCCACTTTATGTAGAATTGGAATATACAGCCATGAAATAACAATCTAATGTTAGTTGTGACTTAAACTTTCTTGTGAAAGGTTGTTGGTCATCATCATCATGGTGAAACAAAGATATGTGGTGAGAAAGACAAAAAATATGAGCCTGTCCTTGACAAAGCCTGGGCTTATGACATTCGTGGACAAGCCCTTACGAAAGAAAAAAAGAAAAAATAATGTGTTGACCATAAGGAAAGCTCTTCGAGTAGCACAGAGACATGTCATTCCAAAACGTCAGCGACAGGGTTCAAAACAAGGGCGAGTGATCCCCGTCCCCAAAAGAGCGGGATTTTTACCTGCATTATTCGCCGGTCTGGCTGCTCTAGGTTCACTTTTAGGCGGCGCCAGTGCAGTGGCAAAAACCATTAAAGCCGTGCAACAGGGCAAGCAACAACTCAATGAAAGTCAGCGACACAATGAAACAATGGAGGCCATTGCTATGGGGGCTAGAAATGTCAATTTGAAGCCAGCCTTTTATCAACAAGGATTTGGAATTTCACCTTTTCGAAATTAAAAAAAAAAAACATATTTAACCTCAACCATAGCAATACATGCCCTGACGCATCAGCAAGTGGAAAGCTATGCTAAACAACTGAAGCTTTCTCATTTTCGAGGTGTGTTTATGCGAAACCAATCACCCTCACAACCCGGGAAACATGAATGTGCTGTTGTCAATTTGGATGATCACCGAGGAACTGGAACACATTATGTAGCTTATGTCAAAGAGGGATCTACTGTATGGTACTTTGACAGTTTTGGGAATTTGCCCCCGCCCATGGAACTAGTGGCCTATTTTGGAAACAGGATCAAAATATATTATAATGTGAAACGTGAGCAAACGTTTAACAGCCAACAGTGTGGACGTTTGTGTTTATTTTTTTTTATATAAGACGCAACATAAGCAAAAACGTCAACAGTATGTCGGCGGAAAGTAAGACGTTTACACTGCATGGACGTGGACCTGAAGTGAGTCTAGACTTTTACCCACCTATCGAATTGAGTGAAAAACCTTATGGTTTAGGACTTGTTTCTCTTGAAACGTACAATCGAATATACAACATACGTGAAAATGTGAACAACAAGTTTTAGTATGATGATTCTGTGCTCACCCTGAACTCTGGTGGATATACGATAGATGACATTTATGAACATATTTATGTGGTGTTGATCAATGAATATGGTTTAAAGTCATTTCTCGATGGAACGCGCAAGTTTGAACTTGTAGGAAATACCAACACTCATCGCTGCAGTATTTTTTCTACATTCAAAATTGACTTTAAAACTCACCCCGATTCCATTGGTCCATTACTAGGATTTAAACCACGTGTGTTAGAGCCCAAAAAAAACATGAATCAGACCATGAAGTGAAATTCATTGAGGACCATCATGTGTCGGTGACGTGTAATATTATTAGTCAAGTGTACACCAATCAAGAACCGTCGCATTCGCTTTATGACTTTATTATAACATCGCCCAATGGCTATATTATTCGTGAAAACCCTCCAGTGGTGCTTTTTCATTCTGTGGCTGTCGATGGTATTAGTAATATAACATTAAGACTGATCAATAGAGAGCAACAACTCATTGATCTAGATTCTACCACACCAGTGACTTACAAGTTGGTGCTAAAACCACTATGAAGTTTGTATATAAAGCAACAGCACCGTCTAGGAATGGTGTTAGTTGTTTACCACGTGAATACACGTTAACATCTCAGAACAAGCAGATTTTACAGCATTTGGGTTACCACATTAACCCCAGCGATGAATTCTATTCTAGAGGTAGCGAACCACATCGAGGAGCAACCAGGAGTGGTAAGAATTGATCTGCATTCTTATCAAGCTCAAACACCTGGACTCAATAACAATGATGAAATTCAATTTGTTATCAACAACCAAGATATTTACACCCTACCGCATGAAAGTGTTATTCAGATTGAAGGTCGACTCACCAAAGCCGATGGTTCTACACCCACTACATCCAAGTTAGCCAACCATGCTTTCGCCTTCCTGTTTTCTGAAGTACGATATGTCATTAACGATATCGCGGTGGATAGCACTCGAAATGTGGGTATTTCCAGTGTCATGAAACTATATCCCTCTTATAGTGAGGAAGAAGCTAAAACACTTTGCATGGCGGGTTGGTGCCCTGACTCGACCAATGACTGGATGGTACACACCGATGGCACCTTCACTGGATATTTACCTCTTAAACTGATTTTAGGCTTTGCTGAAGATCACCAGCGCATTGTGGTCAACGCAAGGCAAGTGCTTTATCTAGTGAGAGACAGGAGTGATAATAATGCACTCAAGGGAGTCGACAATGCCCCCATTGATTCAAAAATTCAACTACAACGCCTGCTATGGAAAGTGCCTCATGTGACCCTTAACGATAGCAAAAAACTGGACATACTCAAAATGGTAAAGAGAGATATACCTCTACCCATGGAATTTAGAAGCTGGGCACTCCATGAGTACCCGTTATTGCCCACCACCAACACACACAGTTGGTCTATAAAAACAGCCCGCTATACAGAGAGACCTCTCTACATGATTGTGGGTTTTCAAACGAATCGCAAGTATCAACAAACCAAAGATGTCACGCAATTTGATCACCTGCAATTGAGAAATGCACGTCTTTTCCTCAACGGTGCTGTGTTTCCCTATGAAGGGCTGGATTTAGATTTTTCAAAAAATAAGTTTGCCCCCCTGTACGACTTGCTTTCTAAATTTAGATGGTCGTATTATCAAAAAGAGAATTGTCCAATGTTGTCACCCCAAGCTTTTAAGACAAGGGCGCCACTGATTGTCTTTGACTGTTCCTACTTGGAAGAGTCTGTCAAACCATCCAATATTGACATTCGACTAGATTTTGAAACGCATGACAATGTTCCAGCCAATACCACGGCCTACTGTTTGATTATTCATCACAAACAAGTCAACTATTATCCACTGTCCAACCAAGTGACAAGTGTATAAATAGCAGGTCAACACACATCAAACCACTCAGTCATGTCTTGCTTTCAAGCCTCAAGAGAAGTTACATCCATGAATTTAAAATCTGAGGAACAACGTTTCAAGACCTTTGCGACGTGGTCGGTGCCTTTTATAAACCCTCAAGCCTTAGCAGCCGCTGGATTCTACTATTTAAAAAGAAGAGATGAAGTGAAATGTGTGTTTTGTCCCATCATCTTAGACCAATGGCAAGAGAGCGATGAACCCATGCAGGAACATCAGCGCTGGTCACCTGCCTGTCCCTACCTGTGCAGAATGGAGGTGGGTAATATACCCTGTCATTCAAGTTACCCCTCACTCATGCCTCTGAGTGATGAAAAAAGTTATGATACGTGTGGACTTTATGGTGCCGGCAGTGCTTCAGTGAGCAGCTCACAGTCAAAAACATCCAGTTTAGAGACATTGGGATATCATCGGTGTTATGGACACTATAAACACAAAAGACTTTTTTGTTGTATGAGATGGTACCGCCTCTATCCTAGAATGAAAAAAGAATGTAAAACTGGTTATGCTAATAAAATAATGAAATAAAAAAAATTGGTTGTTGTTGTTATATTATTATTTCTTATGCCCCCCTGTCATATCCTATCCTCTATAGTGACTACTCGATGTTTTTCTTTTCTTTTACTAGAATGGAATGTAAGTAAATGACATGGGTACACCTTACTGAATAATTGTCAGTCTGTGGTCAGTTGGACTTGATCCAGACAAGAGTGAACATGTTGCGTACACTGATTGTCGACTGTCAAGGGTTTAAAATTGGAGATAAAAAATTTATATTTAAAGAAGTGGCCATCATCGATTGTTCCACTTTTTGGATATCACAAGCTACTCATTTGGTGTTTAAACCACCTTATGCGTTTGATTTGTTGTGTGATAAAGACCGTAAACAAACCCAGTGGATTGAAACTCATATGCAACTAGACTGGAAGCAAGGAACCATTTCATATAAGCACCTGGACATGGTCATGAAAGCCCACTTGTCTTCTGCCCATGTAATATTTGTGAAAGGTAGTGAAAAACGTCAATGGCTACAACCATTTTTAGCGTCTTACTGTCAATGTATCGATTTAATGGACATGGGCTGTCCATCGCTGCAAACACTCATGGATCACTGCCCCTGTGGCAATATTACCCATAAAGCCTTGGCACAGGTGTGGCAATTGTTTCATTGGCTATCCACCAATGCCTGCTGGGAGTTGTTAAATAAAATTAAAACTAAAGGTTTACCTGTGGATGACACCAGTAAGATTTCTACAAGCGACGTGTAAACATCAACGTGATACCATGGAGAAAGGGGATGCTACCGATAAAGCGATTGGAAAGTTCTTTGTGTGTAAAAAGAAACTAGACAGTTTTACTAAAGAAGAATTATTGGCTCTTCCAAAATCATTCATGTATTATGTCGCAGCAAATGCAGTGAAAGAAATCTGGCAACATGTACCAAAATCATGGACTCAAGACCCTGTGTTAAGTGAATTGCAACCGTGTACGGATTATGATCACCATAAGCAAGTGGCTATGGCAAAAATACCCTCTATGCGACAGTGTGCTACTTGTCAGCTAGTCAAACTGTATCATGGTCATAAAAGTCAGTGTAAAGACTTTGTTTCCTCATACCACGGGAGTAATGAAGAAAAAAAGCAACAACAACAAACATCATCCACAGAGGAGGAGGAAGATCAAACCTTTTTACCATCGATGGAAAAGGATATGCCAGACCTGTACTGGCAATGGCGTCATTAACAAAGTAATTCAATACTTGACTTTCGAAATCTACCTACCTGATTATTATTTGTGTAGTCCTGGAACGTATCTTGAAGAACCTTTGCAGCATAGTGATATACCTAATAATCCTTTGGATCAAGCATGCACCTTTCTTATCACCACAGTCATTCTGCATTAAGACGTGTAGCGGATAAAGTATCGTTGAAAAGCTAAACAACTTTTGACATTCTGTGATGTCTCAGTGGGAGAGAGGTTGGCAGTCGTCATTGTGATTAGTGTTATAAAAGGAAAGTTAATAATGAGTGGACATGGACATTGAAAAGGATTGAGGAATTGGTATTTCTTTGTATTCTATTTTTGTAAAGCTCTATTTGTTGCGAAATAAAAACAAGGTTTACAAGATCACAATGTCTTTTATTTTAAAAAATGGTGATAGCCATTTAATTTTTTTCACACATGAATATTTACAATTTCCACTTCACATTTTTTTTACATTCCCCTTGTTTAGTTTAAACATTCTGTACATTTTTGTTGTTGTGAAATAAAAACAAGGTTTACCAGATCACAATGTCTTTTAATTCTAAAAATGGTGATAGTCATTTTCTCATTTTCATTTTTTTTTCACACATGAATATTTACAATTTCCACTTTACATTTTTACATTCCCCTTGTTTAGTTCACACATTCTGTACATTTTTTTGTGAAATATAAATAAGGTTCACTAAATCACTATATCTTTTAATTTTTAAAAATGGTGATAGCCATTTCATTTTTTCACACATGAATATTTACAATTTCCACTTTTCATTTTTTACATTCCCTTGTTTAGTTTACACATTCTGTACATTTTTGTTGTTGTGAAATAAAAAACAAGGTTTACCAGATTACAATGTCTTTTTAATTTTAAAATGGTGATAGTCATTTCACTTTTTCACACATGGATATTTACAATTTCCACTTCACATTTTTTACATTCCCCTTGTTTAGTTCACACATTCAGTAAATTTTTTAAAATCTTTTTCGTAATATACAAAAGCAAACATTTTACACTAAAATGTATTACTTATCTTATTTTTACTAAACTACTGTAGCCTAACATTATACATTCTACTTACAGTTTTTACAAAAAATATTACAATATAAAACACACTACAAATATTACAATATAGTGATCATTAGACTTAAGTAAAGTAATAGTTGTCAATACGACTGTTTCCCCAAGCAAGAGTATTAAATGTGTTGGGTATAATGAATCGTTTGTTGTCTTCATTACTTAAAGCAACTTTGTTCAACAAATTGGTATGTAGCTGATGATTTTTACTTCTAAATACACACATTTTCTTATATAATACAGGTGGGTTACTAACTATACAGTTTTTATAATCACTTATATCTAACTCTTTACTAACAACATTCTTTTTCACTCCTTTTAATTTTTTTACTACTACATCATCAATTGTCATATAGCTGTATGATTTAGATTTTGTGCCTACAAAGGTGTCTATAATAACACCAGCACATTCATCCTTAAATTTCCCAAGAACCTTTTTGTTTACTAGAGGTAAATGGTAAATATTATCCTTGGGGTAGTCACTTGTATCAAACCTATTTAGCTCAGTTTTGATATCCTCGTAAAAATCATCAGTTTTAAACTCATAAATAAAAGAATCTGTGTCTGTGTAGAGTAATTTAGCATTATCAAGATAGTTTTTCTTTACATAATCATAGTGAAATTCATACATAAGTGTTTTTGATAATTCCAGAATGGTGTAACCCACATATATGGGTTTGTTGTAAGTTACTTTAAGACGATTCATTTGTATTACAACTAAATCCTCATGAATAATTGAACAGCTATGAAAGTTAGGCTTGCTTATTAAGTTGCTCGCACCATACCTTTTACCATCATTCTCCCACTTTGTTATCAGCTTTACATCAACTCGTTTATCAACATTCTCCATAGTCTTTACAAAAACACTATTATTCATGAGTTTATAAAAATCTTTTTCAAACGCGTTTGTTGACTGCGTTCTTAAATTATTGTTTAGATCAATATACGGTTTGAGCCATGCTGACTGATGAAATTGCAATACGCGATGAATTTTAGTTAATTTCAATCCATGCTTTAGACACTGTTTCAAGTTTTGATAATGTATTACATATTTACATTTATCATTTACATTAGCAATTAACATTTTTGTTCGTGATGTAATGTATGGAGATTTCATATTCTCAGGACAAAATGGTAAATCATTATGATCATCATGTAACTCTTTAGGATACTCAAGATTTACCTCTAAAATATATCCTTTATCATCGTTATCATTAAGAGTGTCAACATGTAAGACATCAATTTCAGGTTGTGTCAGCCAGCGAAAATCTTTCAGTGGTAGATATTGACTCATAGCCCAACCATATTGGTTATTTGCATCGAGGTAGACAATATACTTTGACTCTTCACAAGGGTTGTAGCTAGGTATGTATTTATTATTCGCTTTAGAGTACCGTCCACTACATTGACTTAATCCACCTCGAATTGATGATTTTATAAAATTGATCATGTCTATATCAGTCATTAATTCTAAATTTACTTTCGTTTTTTTCAACATTGAACTGAAACTTAACCCAGGAGCTGTGAAATACTGACAAGGATCAAGGTCATAAGTTTTCATACAAACATTCCGAAAATTTTCAAAAACATCTGCTAATAACAACACATCTGTCTTCAAATATATGTCTGAAAATTCTCCTAAAGTTTGAATGTGGAACTGTGCCCATACGCGTTGTGCATGTAAATATTCCTGATCACTGATATGACTTGTGTTTAAGGAACTGTAAAATGCATCTTTCGGTGGTAAACAACACTCCTCAAGACGTTCCACACAGTTAATATATTCATAAGGGAATATACCCTTTTGACGAATCAAATTAAAATCATCTTCTTTAGGAAAGACACGTTGAATTTCATGAAACTGATCTGATTTTAAATTACTAGCCAGCTTATCAAGACTACTCGACATAAAGCGGAATGAATCTAAAAATCGTAGTTTAATGGTTTTTTATTGCTAGTTTTGATGTATTTTGTGAACGATATGTATTGTTCCTTATTATTTGCAATAACATCAATTTTCACATCTGAAGCTCCAAATTCTTTAACGATAAAGTGGTTATCGTATTTGCTACCGTTGTGTAGAATGACCGGAATTAATTTTACTTACTCTATAATTTAAATTACATTCTTGGTGAGCAGCACCACGATATTTTCCTGTTAAATGGTCATGATCGCGAACCCTGTCTGTACATAAACATTCACCACATATAAAATAATTAGTTTCAGTTTCAAAATTCATTTGCTCTAATGAAGTTAGTGGTTCCATTGGAATGATCGTATTTAAAATAGAGGATATACGGACGGCATCTTTCTCAAGCCTTTCCATAAAAACTTTAGGTGCATCAGGTCCTCTATAGAGCTCAAACTTATTTAAAGAGTCATCATAACTACATTTAATATAATATGCAAAGCTAAAAGGTTCATGAATGTGAGTAGTGTTGGAAATATCTGTTCCCGTAGGAAACAGGATGTAAAATTATCCGATTGAGCTATGTACATTAACAAATTCACAAAGAAATTTGATACAATGGTCCGGCTAGCTCAAAACAGTTGCCAGCGTTTCGCCCCAGTGTACCAATGGGCTCTTCAGTTGGTAATGGTACACCTCACCAAGACGCGTGGTTAGTACATACTGTGAAGGCCGCTGCAAGGCACAAATGTTGCCACGAGCAGCGCCAATGTACTATGGAAGTCAAAACTTCCTTTCAAAATAATGTTAGCTTACCTAGCTAATCCATATTGGAAATATCTGTTCCCGTAGGAAACAGGATGTAAAATTATCCGATTGAGCTATGTACATTAACAAATTCACAAAGAAATTTGATACAATGGTCCGGCTAGCTCAAAACAGTTGCCAGCGTTTCGCCCCAGTGTACCAATGGGCTCTTCAGTTGGTTATGGTACACCTCACCAAGACGCGTGGTTAGTACATACTGTGAAGGCCGCTGCAAGGCACAAATGTTGCCACGAGCAGCGCCAATGTACTATGGAAGTCAAAACTTCCTTTCAAAATAATGTTAGCTTACCTAGCTAATCCATATTGGAAATATCTGTTCCCGTAGGAAACAGGATGTAAAATTATCCGATTGAGCTATGTACATTAACAAATTCACAAAGAAATTTGATACAATGGTCCGGCTAGCTCAAAACAGTTGCCAGCGTTTCGCCCCAGTGTACCAATGGGCTCTTCAGTTGGTTATGGTACACCTCACCAAGACGCGTGGTTAGTACATACTGTGAAGGCCGCTGCAAGGCACAAATGTTGCCACGAGCAGCGCCAATGTACTATGGAAGTCAAAACTTCCTTTCAAAATAATGTTAGCTTACGTAGCTAATCCATATTGGAAATATCTGTTCCCGTAGGAAACAGGATGTAAAATTATCCGATTGAGCTATGTACATTAACAAATTCACAAAGAAATTTGATACAATGGTCCGGCTAGCTCAAAACAGTTGCCAGCGTTTCGCCCCAGTGTACCAATGGGCTCTTCAGTTGGTTATGGTACACCTCACCAAGACGCGTGGTTAGTACATACTGTGAAGGCCGCTGCAAGGCACAAATGTTGCCACGAGCAGCGCCAATGTACTATGGAAGTCAAAACTTCCTTTCAAAATAATGTTAGCTTACCTAGCTAATCCATATTGGAAATATCTGTTCCCGTAGGAAACAGGATGTAAAATTATCCGATTGAGCTATGTACATTAACAAATTCACAAAGAAATTTGATACAATGGTCCGGCTAGCTCAAAACAGTTGCCAGCGTTTCGCCCCAGTGTACCAATGGGCTCTTCAGTTGGTAATGGTACACCTCACCAAGACGCGTGGTTAGTACATACTGTGAAGGCCGCTGCAAGGCACAAATGTTGCCACGAGCAGCGCCAATGTACTATGGAAGTCAAAACTTCCTTTCAAAATAATGTTAGCTTACCTAGCTAATCCATATTGGAAATATCTGTTCCCGTAGGAAACAGGATGTAAAATTATCCGATTGAGCTATGTACATTAACAAATTCACAAAGAAATTTGATACAATGGTCCGGCTAGCTCAAAACAGTTGCCAGCGTTTCGCCCCAGTGTACCAATGGGCTCTTCAGTTGGTTATGGTACACCTCACCAAGACGCGTGGTTAGTACATACTGTGAAGGCCGCTGCAAGGCACAAATGTTGCCACGAGCAGCGCCAATGTACTATGGAAGTCAAAACTTCCTTTCAAAATAATGTTAGCTTACCTAGCTAATCCATATTGGAAATATCTGTTCCCGTAGGAAACAGGATGTAAAATTATCCGATTGAGCTATGTACATTAACAAATTCACAAAGAAATTTGATACAATGGTCCGGCTAGCTCAAAACAGTTGCCAGCGTTTCGCCCCAGTGTACCAATGGGCTCTTCAGTTGGTTATGGTACACCTCACCAAGACGCGTGGTTAGTACATACTGTGAAGGCCGCTGCAAGGCACAAATGTTGCCACGAGCAGCGCCAATGTACTATGGCAGTCAAAACTTCCTTTCAAAATAATGTTAGCTTACCTAGCTAATCCATATTGGAAATATCTGTTCCCGTAGGAAACAGGATGTAAAATTATCCGATTGAGCTATGTACATTAACAAATTCACAAAGAAATTTGATACAATGGTCCGGCTAGCTCAAAACAGTTGCCAGCGTTTCGCCCCAGTGTACCAATGGGCTCTTCAGTTGGTTATGGTACACCTCACCAAGACGCGTGGTTAGTACATACTGTGAAGGCCGCTGCAAGGCACAAATGTTGCCACGAGCAGCGCCAATGTACTATGGAAGTCAAAACTTCCTTTCAAAATAATGTTAGCTTACCTAGCTAATCCATATTGGAAATATCTGTTCCCGTAGGAAACAGGATGTAAAATTATCCGATTGAGCTATGTACATTAACAAATTCACAAAGAAATTTGATACAATGGTCCGGCTAGCTCAAAACAGTTGCCAGCGTTTCGCCCCAGTGTACCAATGGGCTCTTCAGTTGGTTATGGTACACCTCACCAAGACGCGTGGTTAGTACATACTGTGAAGGCCGCTGCAAGGCACAAATGTTGCCACGAGCAGCGCCAATGTACTATGTGAATTTGTTAATGTACATAGCTCAATCGGATAATTTTACATCCTGTTTCCTACGGGAACAGATATTTCCAATATGGATTAGCTAGGTAAGCTAACATTATTTTGAAAGGAAGTTTTGACTTCCATAGTACATTGGCGCTGCTCGTGGCAACATTTGTGCCTTGCAGCGGCCTTCACAGTATGTACTAACCACGCGTCTTGGTGAGGTGTACCATAACCAACTGAAGAGCCCATTGGTACACTGGGGCGAAACGCTGGCAACTGTTTTGAGCTAGCCGGACCATTGTATCAAATTTCTTTGTGAATTTGTTAATGTACATAGCTCAATCGGATAATTTTACATCCTGTTTCCTACGGGAACAGATATTTCCAATATGGATTAGCTAGGTAAGCTAACATTATTTTGAAAGGAAGTTTTGACTTCCATAGTACATTGGCGCTGCTCGTGGCAACATTTGTGCCTTGCAGCGGCCTTCACAGTATGTACTAACCACGCGTCTTGGTGAGGTGTACCATAACCTACTGAAGAGCCCATTGGTACACTGGGGCGAAACGCTGGCAACTGTTTTGAGCTAGCCGGACCATTGTATCAAATTTCTTTGTGAATTTGTTAATGTACATAGCTCAATCGGATAATTTTACATCCTGTTTCCTACGGGAACAGATATTTCCAATATGGATTAGCTAGGTAAGCTAACATTATTTTGAAAGGAAGTTTTGACTTCCATAGTACATTGGCGCTGCTCGTGGCAACATTTGTGCCTTGCAGCGGCCTTCACAGTATGTACTAACCACGCGTCTTGGTGAGGTGTACCATAACCAACTGAAGAGCCCATTGGTACACTGGGGCGAAACGCTGGCAACTGTTTTGAGCTAGCCGGACCATTGTATCAAATTTCTTTGTGAATTTGTTAATGTACATAGCTCAATCGGATAATTTTACATCCTGTTTCCTACGGGAACAGATATTTCCAATATGGATTAGCTAGGTAAGCTAACATTATTTTGAAAGGAAGTTTTGACTTCCATAGTACATTGGCGCTGCTCGTGGCAACATTTGTGCCTTGCAGCGGCCTTCACAGTATGTACTAACCACGCGTCTTGGTGAGGTGTACCATAACCAACTGAAGAGCCCATTGGTACACTGGGGCGAAACGCTGACAACTGTTTTGAGCTAGCCGGACCATTGTATCAAATTTATTTGTGAATTTGTTAATGTACATAGCTCAATCGGATAATTTTACATCCTGTTTCCTACGGGAACAGATATTTCCAATATGGATTAGCTAGGTAAGCTAACATTATTTTGAATGGAAGTTTTGACTTCCATAGTACATTGGCGCTGCTCGTGGCAACATTTGTGCCTTGCAGCGGCCTTCACAGTATGTACTAACCACGCGTCTTGGTGAGGTGTACCATAACCAACTGAAGAGCCCATTGGTACACTGGGGCGAAACGCTGGCAACTGTTTTGAGCTAGCCGGACCATTGTATCAAATTTCTTTGTGAATTTGTTAATGTACATAGCTCAATCGGATAATTTTACATCCTGTTTCCTACGGGAACAGATATTTCCAATATGGATTAGCTAGGTAAGCTAACATTATTTTGAAAGGAAGTCTTGACTTCCATAGTACATTGGCGCTGCTCGTGGCAACATTTGTGCCTTGCAGCGGCCTTCACAGTATGTACTAACCACGCGTCTTGGTGAGGTGTACCATAACCAACTGAAGAGCCCATTGGTACACTGGGGCGAAACGCTGGCAACTGTTTTGAGCTAGCCGGACCATTGTATCAAATTTCTTTGTGAATTTGTTAATGTGAGTAGTGTTGGTGAAAGGTTGGGCTGGATTCGATGAACATGTATTAAATGGTTTTAGCAAAGCCTCGAAGTCAGCATATATAACAAATGGTACTCGAAGCTGTTTCTCATAATCCTTGAATTTTAGAATGTTATTTTTAGGAGTTGGTAATACCGTACACACATGATTACACCCCTTTTTTTGATGTTGAGTTAGTTGATCCTCTTTTCTGAAATAGAGCAAACAGCCTTCACACAACCACTTCTTATTTTCTCTTTTTGATAGCTGACTACCAACAAGTCTACTTAAATGTTTTATCCAACAATAGTGGGCATTTTCACCTTCAGTTATGTATAGTAAATTTACATGAGCATCCTTTTTTTCCTGAGTATAATATAGAGGACCAACTATACTCTTATTTTCAATTCCATAAACATTAATACTTACATTGTTCAGCTCTTCAAAACGTTGAATGTCTTTTATCGCCATAGGAAATTCTATTTCTTTTAAATCTAACACTGAAGAATAGTGAGGATATGATGATGTTCTATTCTCATGCATCACTGCTGGATGGAGAGCTGAGGTTACAGCCCATGCAAAGCATGCGTCATCATTATTCATAACGTTTACACAAGCATTCTTACGTTTGATCCATCCTGGCAAATCAATATATGATGATGCTCGAAGGGGGTTGTATTTATTCAGGTTGGTTTCTAAATAAAGTACTTCAACCAACGCCCAGCCTGACTCCCTTTCCTGGAACTCTTCACTCTTCACAATGATAGCACTTGAAATATTTTGATATATATCACTAATATTAGTTGATTCGCTAACAATTATGTTTTTTGTATTAAAGGATTTGATATCCGTAATTTCACCTTCGCTCCCAGTTTTTACATAGAGGCCAAAAAGTTCAAAATTCATTTTAATTGTTTTATGCTCTAATAAAACATTTTCTACTAAGCCAAACACAGCAGGTTGAACATTTTTTAAAAATGATTCAATACTTTGAGTTTTTTCTTTACTATAAAGTCTATAACTAGCAATTCGACTTTTTAAAGCACTACCAATTTGTTGAATATTTCCAGAATTTCTTTCATGGCAAGTGTTATTTTTATGTTGAATACTGCGTAAATGTCCATGAATGATTGAAGAAGGTATATCAATATTACATACATCACAATGTGTTATTGAAGGTTCACCATTCTTTTTTCTTTTTGTTGCACAACTATTTTCACAATCTTGAGAACGTTTACGCTTTTGAGCATCACATTCATTTAAAGGTTCCGTGCTAGTTAATGGTTTTACAGATTTCAATTCTTGTTGTTCTCCATGCACTTCAACCAAGTGGAATTGATATCGCTTTACAGCAGAAAAACCAAGTTCGCAAACTGAACACGAAAATGGTGCTGAACTGACATGCATTAAATTTACATGTCGTGTAAGACTACCTTGTCTGTTAAATGTTGTAGCACAATGACTGCACACAAACATTTTCTGATTATGTTTTGTACTTGCATGACGTTGAAGGTTGTCAGGTCTTGAGAACTGTTTCTTACAGTCACCACACTTGAACATTATGATCACTTTCGAAATTACCTATAAAAGAAAGAAATCATCAATGTTAATAAAAGATAAAACAAAAAGTACAATATAAATAGTTTAATTATATTCCAGTCAATGGTTATAGCAGGGTATTTAAATCAATCATCTGTGAACTCCTAGCAAGTCTAACTTTATGTAGTTCTAACTGGGGGTTACTATATACCACTGTCACTGACACCTAGCAGTGAACATTAGAACTTGATAGAGTGGTAGAAACCAGCGGTCGCCAGTTAAGTGAGCTAAGTGTGGCGTCATAGCCAGTCTTAAAACAAGTCTAAACTTGTAGAACATGTCACGTGATAGAAACCAGCGATCGCTAGTTAAGTGAGCTAAGTGTGACGTCATAGCCAGTCTTAAAACAAGTCTAAACTTGTGGAACATGTCACGTGATAGAAACCAGCAATCGCCAGTTAAGTGAGCTAAGTGTGACGTCATAGCCAGTCGTAAAACAAGTTTAAACTTGTAAAACATGTCACATGACAAGGTTAAGTTAGGTAAAGTTAGGTTATGTTAGGTGAACTGAGGTTAAGTCTTTAAATATTCCCTCTGACACTGACACCTAGCAATGAACATTCAGACTTAATAGAGCGGTAATCAAAATCTAACCTACAAAATTAGCTTTACACACCATGGTCAAGTAGTTCCAACTTTTGACTGCCAAATATACCATTTTCACTGACATGTAGTGGTGAACATAGGAAAATATCACTCTAACTGTTTAAAAGTTATTAGAGGGGCACTTACCTTTTTATAATTTATCAACTGCTGTCACTGAATGAACAGATTGTAGGAATCTGGTAACCTACAGGTACCCAATTATCTGCAAACAAATAAATCAATCAATCAATCAATCGATAAATACATTCCAATCAATAACTTCAACATCAATTAGTAATAAAAGACTACAAACCATTAATAATAAGTACTTACCTTGCAAAATAATTTAATGATTTTCTACCAAAACGGCTTTTTTTACAACTCTTGAGCAGTAATAGAGCACTGTTCACTCAAAGCGAGTAATAAAGTCTGACAGTAGGGAGATATATGACACCCCTCTTATATAAACTCTCATCGCTCGTGTCAGCAGTTTTTTGCAGATCATTGCAATTCCTTTCCCAATACAGTTGAGAGTCCAAAGTACACTAGGAACACCTGTGTGGTATCCAATGACTGCTGACTTTGCATGATCATCACCCATTGTCTTAATCAACATATGGGGTTTCAAATTACTGCAGCGTCAATCATAGCAACAGCAGTGTGCGCTCTCTGGTATGTCAGCAACATGACACCGGAAGGAACACCTGTGTAATATCCAATAACTGCTAACTTTGCATGATCATCATCCATTGTCTTAATGAACACTTGCGGTTTCAAATTACTGCAGTGTTAGTCATAGCAACAGATCTGCGCGCTCTCTGTCAAGTCTTTAATATGACACAGGAAGTAACAAGACGTCTTACTGCACGTGCCATCTCCTCAGTTTTAACATCTTAAGAACATGTATTATTCTCTTTCAACTACAAATGACTTGTTAGAACACATCCATCCACCAAGTTAGGTCCCTTGTATGTTCACATGTATTTCGTCACTTTCCTTTCATATCGTTATCCCATTATAGTAGTGGGGGGATTTGTGAACAACGTCAATTCAACACACACAAATGTAGTTAGGTCCTTTGACATAATTTAAATAAATTCATGGGCTAGTCCGTAGGAACCAAGCCAAAGGGACCCGTCCAAAGGGATCAGTCCAAAGGGACAAGGACTTGTCCACAAGGACTCGTCCACAAGGACCTGTCAACAATGACCCGTCCACAAGGACTTGTCCACAAGGACTCGTCCACAAGGACCTGTCAACAATAACCCATCCACAGGGGCTCGACAGCAGGGGGCTCGTCAACAATAACAGGGGCTCTCACCTCAAGGCCTAACATGCCCCTCTTTGATTATTGGTTTGCAGAACAACGTTACATTCCATATCGGCATTCAAACTCTCACATGTTGCAATTGGAAAGAGAGATTCTCTAAAAAATTCAATTTCACCCCTTAGTAGGGTAGGTTTTATTTTTGGAGTGGAAATATGTTGTCCATTGGAAAGGGGGTGTCAGCCCGATTTCAATGACACCTCATTCGTCAAAATCCAACCACGGGTTCGGGAGTTATCGGGCTGCCGCCATCTTGTGTGGAGGGTGTGGAGGTGGAGGGTGCGGAACCATCCAAAACACACTACTATTAGCATTCAGATAGGTTTTCTATGTCTTAGAAAACGCTATCAAGCAAATTATTACGAACGACAATATCATAGAAAATTATGTGATTGCGGAATTTTACGGAGTTTTCGTCAGTTAGGGTATATCGAGAGACGTGACTCACTGGGAATTCAAGTACACGCTTAATCTTGTCGGGAAGCATGACGCAATCCTGGGTCGCAGCGTCAAGGAAAGGCGAATGGTTGGAACGGAAATCGTCTTCATCATTCGCGCGCCGAGTGTAATGAACTAGAGGAGGGGAAGTAGCGGGGTGGCAGAGGCAATCAGTGGAGACCACGTAAGCTAGAAGTCGGCTGAAGAGTGGGGGAGCCGACAGGTGCATATATCGTTCGACGCGCCGTGGAACGAGGACAAACTGTGAAATACTAGACGAGTATGGGTGCGCGTGCGAGTGGCTCCGATGTTCGGTGGAGTTAGCGACTATCTGTATAGGACTTAACGAGTACGGTTGTACGCGGGAACCGCTCCGATGTTCCGTGGGGTGGAGGACTAACTTTTGTAAAACTTAACCAGTGTGGTTGTACGAGTGTTTGGGTCCGATGTACGGACCATAGAATTATCTAATCTACCAGAATATCATCATATATCGACGGAGATGTCGACGTCCAGGAGACTGTGGGAAGCTCACAGCATCATCCAGTACGAGTGAAATGTTTCGGCAATTTCCAGTGGTAAGCGCGAATGACGCAGAAATGCGCAATCTCTCATTTCTCTTTGTTTTATATTTCATATTTCAATAACTTCATATATTGGGAATAAGAGTAAAATCAATAATTTATCAGACTCCGTTTTCACGTAATTTTCTATCGGTAATATTAAAATCACAACGCTCCTATTTAAATTTTAAACTTATTATTATTATTAATTTTGCTATTCTTGTTTTATATAATAAATTCATTTCTTTTACAATGCAATCTTTGCTTTCAGTAGGTAGCATTAGATATAGACCAATTCCTTCTCCTGATACAATTGTTTGTTGGGTTAATGATCAAATCATACCACGATCTGAGTGAATAGAGTCTTGAAGGTGTTCTGCCAGAGCTAGACGTTGTTAAATACAAATTTAGATTTCAACATTGCGTTGAGGTCTTGGCGCCCATTAAAACAACATAGCTTAGGCAAAGGTAAACAGTTACATTTATCTCCCAACAGTTAGGGGCAGTCAAACCGCTACACTTGTCGCTCAAAGGGGGGGCTAGCAAAACTGCTACATTTGTACGCTCAACGTGGAGCAAAGTAAATACCGTTTCACTTGTCATCCCGGCCTAAGCAGAACTGCTACATTATGTTGCTTCAATTTCAATTAGGCTTTTTCAGCGCTATTCCTCATTCTCTAAATTAATTCGAGTGATGGCTTACCTCTTTCGATGGAAATATTTTTTAATCAATCAACCTCTCAAACCTCAAGGTTTTCTCACTGCAGTAGAACTGGAATTCGCAACGCGAAGAATTCTACAGTTAACCCAACAAGAAGTGTTTTCTTCCGAAAGGCTCATGCTTTCGAACGGTCAGGAATTACCGAAGTCTAGTCGACTTTCAGCTCTAACTCCCTTCCTTGATTAGGATGGTCTGATAAGAGTAGGAGGTAGATTGTTATTTTCAAACTATTCTGATGAGAAAAGGCATCCTATAATTCTTCCATCAAACCATCATGTGACCGCTCTTATAATACGGATGTTTCATTACCAGCATTCACATGCAGGAACTCGTACTTTGTTGTTTTTGATTAGAGAACACTACTGGCTTATTATTGGAGCTCATGTAGTGTCATCTGTTGTTCACAAGTGAATACCTTGTTTCAAGGCTAAACGGCGTCTTATCACTCAGATTATGGGTCAGCTTCCTTCCTTTCGATCTGAGCCTAACAAGCCTTTTGCACTTACCGGTGTTGATTATTCTGGTCCTTATACGTATCAAGTGAATTCTCCTACTTCTAAGCGCAAGGTGTTAGGAAAGCTATACATAGCTTTATTCGTTTGCATGGTTACAGGAGCCATTCATCTGGAGTTAGTAACCAATGCATCCACAACATATTTTTTGGCCGCCTTCTCAAGGTTCACCGCTAGACGAGGTGTACCTTCTGAAGTATTTTCAGATAATGCGAAAACTTTTATTAGTGCTTCTGATCTTCTAAAAAAAAAGGCATTAACCTCTCCTTCCTCTAAGGAACAACTCTCAAATTTTTCCTACAATAAGGGTTTTAAGTGGCATTTCACCCCTCCTTATGACCCTAACCATGGTGGTCGCTGGGAATCGTGCGTGAAGCTTCCTAATAGGCAATTACAGAAAACTCTTGGTCCTTCTGTACTTTACTATGAAGAATTTAATTCCCTCATAATTCAAATTGAAGGAATTTGTAATTCTAGACCGCTTACTCCCTTATCCAATGATCCTAAGGATCTTATTTCTTTAACGCCCAGTCATTTTTTAATAGGTTGCGCTTTAGCTTCCACTCCTCCCTTGTTGACTCGGCGCTTTGCCATCAATCTGCCTATTTATTTGAGAAATATAGAATCTTTCCGTAATGCTTTTTGGTGCCGTTAAAAGGTGGAGTATCTTAGTTTACTTCAGCGGAGGGAGAAGTGGCGCCTTTCTCATGCTAATGTACGTGTGGGTGACATGGTGCTCCTTCGGGACCCCACTCTCCCCTCGTATGGAATCTCGGCAGAGTGACCCTTTGCCACTCTTGTCGTGATAATCATGTTCGAGTGGTAGATATTCTTACCAGTAACCTATTTCTATGATAGCCCCTCTACCACTCGACTCATAGTGTTTATGATTCTCTGTTGTTGTTGTTGTTTGTTTGTTTTTGTTTGTTTGTTTGTTTGTTTGTTTGTTTGTTTGTTTGTTTTTGTGGTTTTCGGAGCATGGTCACTTTCGTGACAGTATGATGTTTGTATTTGTTCTTCGCGACAGCCCTGTTTGACTATTCGCCTTTTTTTCTTCCCGAAAACTTCCAAACAAATTCATATGATGAACACTTTATGGTATTATTAATGCATTAATTTATATATAGTTAGCTTAGTTTTCAAAAGTTCTTACCTTGAGTGTTCCAGTTGCTCGCTCCCTCAAGCTTCCATACTCCCGGCATGCCGGGCATCTAGTGGCTTGATATGCTGCCTGTTGAGTGCCAGTGTCGAGTGACGTCACCGTGACCTTCGTCTAGCCAATAGCAGGACTCGTGGGTCTAACGGTCCTTTCCGTCTAGATGCTTCCATGACCATCGTATATAAGACGCTACTTGCTGGCGTTCATCATCATCATCATTCAGATCACATCGTCATTCAGATCAGCTCGGCATTCAGATCAATGCAGCATTCAGATCAGATCATCATTCTAATCACCGCATCTCTTCTGATCAACGCTGCCACATCTCATGGTACTATTGCCAGTCGCTGCTTCACCTCGCTGCTACGTCACGAGGCCTCCACTCTGACACATCGCTTCAGATGGCAGGAATTGCCAGCCGCAGCACACTGCAAGTTTCACCTTAGATGGTGTATCTCAACTTACACTTCGAGGCAGCAGCAGTCTTCCTGGCTGCAACCAATGACGACTTATACTCAGTCACCGTCTGGACGCTACAAATGTCAAACCTTCACCAGAAGGGAAAAGAAGAGTTGAATATTCATATTTACGGAATATGCATCTTGAGGCCATGAGCGCCTTCCCCAGAAGAAACTGTGGAGGACTTTTAAAACAGTTTAAGGCTAGCTGGAACTTTTATGGAGCTGGATCAACCAATTTGGAAGATAAGTTCAAACTTTATGAAGAAATGAATTTTTACTCTCATCATACATTTCATCTTTTTATGGTTCTTTTATTAATATGCATATTATATTTCAATTCCAATTTCTCTCAAATCTAGGCAAGCCTTAACATTGGTTTTTTCTTCATTAATCAGGGTTCTGTCACCAGACCCTCTCAATTTGTTAAAATTTAACACTAATTAATCTCAGCGTAACTCATTTGTGTGCATTTACTGTGCATTTTAATGTTATTATTTAAGGAAAATTGTTGTCTCAATAAATATTATTTATACCTTGTCAACTAAACTTTTGTTTTCTGGTGATGTACTTTTATGCCCATTGCACCGCACCGCTTCATTCTATTCGCTGTTTACAGTAGCTATTTTGACTAGGCTCACGCCTGACGCGTTCTCCCTTATGGGAAAGATTAGGGCAGATCTTTTATCGACCGCCCAGCCCAGACATTGACCAATTTAATGTCTTGGTATTTGCGGACATTTTCCATGGACTTGCCATAGATGCAGTTGTTAATTAATTTAAAAATAATAATTTCAAACTGCTGTGTTGCCATTTGTCGGTGCTCTGTGTTGAGTCGCATGTATGGCTCAAGCCATGCTTTTTGAGCAAAAGAAATACCCCTATGGATTTTCTTCAACACCAAGCCTTGGGCTAGGCATTGCACCAACATTTGGATATGCAGCACATACCGATTTTTGTTGTAAAGTGTGCCCATGAGTTTTTGAATTTTCACTTTACTGTCAGGGGGAACCATTTGCTCTAGGCAGAATGGGAAATCGGCATGTTCATCATACAAGGATGAGGGATATTCAATATCCACTTCTAGCACATATCCACGGCCTGTTTCTTGACTAGCCATGTTCCCATCAAATTCTGACACTTGTTTCTCTGTCAGCCAAGCAAACTCCCCACAGGGCAAAAGCTGACTCATGGCGCAGCCATACCAATTATTCACGTCATAGTACATTAAGTACGATTCTGGTTTGTCTGGTGAATAATCAGGCATGTAGATATTGTTCGCTTGGTGCATGGCGCTGGTTAAGCGACACAAAGCCACCGCGAATGTCCTTTTCAAAAAATAAAACCATGTCTACATCAGTGAGTAAAACCAATTCCACTTGAGTGCATTTCAAAGCAGCATCAAACGAGAGCCCAGGACTCGCATAATAGTGAGCCGGGTCAAGACCATAAATGTATTGACACGACTCACGGAATTTTTGAAACACATCGGTGAGCAGCAATACATCAACTTTTAGGTAATGCATAGCATATTCACCTAGCGTGTTAATGCCAAACACACGCCAAACTTGACATGCATGTGCATGGTCTTTATCGGAAACGGTACTGCGTGTTAGTTTCGAGTAAAATTTGTCTTGTGGTGGGAGATTTTATTGGCTTTAACACGTCCCAGTTGTTGCAGAAATGCAACAATTGAAATTGCTCAGGATCATTAAAATGCATTCTGGTGTTTTTTAATTCCTCCTCATCCAAGCCATTCACAAGACTATCCAGCGAGGATGCCATAAGCTTAAAGGAATCCAAAAATCGACTGCTAAAGTTGCCCAACCACCATGTCAGGGCTGTAAAACGCTCATGGTTTTGGGGGATAATGGTAAACGAGCCCTTGTTGACATGACCCAATTCACGAATCAAAGACTGAATGTCATAATTCGCCAGATTGTGGAAAAAGACACTGATAAAACGAGGAGCTGGAAAGTTCAAATTGCATTGGCTGTGCGCAGCTCCACGAAACTCTCCCGTAAAGTGCAACTGAT